>JALGBA010003865.1:0-1221703 GCA_023970755.1 Azemiops feae | reverse complement strand
AGGGGGAAGGAAGGAAGGAAGGAAAGAAGGAAGGAAGGAAGGAAGGAAGGAAGGAAGGAAGGAAGGAAGGAAGGAAGGAAAGAGATTGTTCTTGTCCATCTATGCAAACCTATTATGTTTTTTTCCATTCATTTAAGAAAAAAATATGAATTTGGTGAGGTTCTGGAGCAGGTGAGAATCTCATCATCCATCTTAAGTCTGGTGCCTTGGGCATGGCCACATCCATGGTTTAAGACAAACCATTGTTCTCACCTCCCTCCTGAGCTGCCAATATGCTACCAAGCACTTCTATTTTAAATTGCTGGCAGTAAAAAAAACTCCTTAGCTTGGACTAATCCCCAAAGATTACCACTTTGACCTCAGAGGAGGGAACATCAGCACATCCCAGATCCAAAGACTAGCAGGAAAACAAAACAAAACAAAACATTGGAAGGACATTAGGACCGATTCCTTCCATATCATGCCAGGCAAAGTGCCTGAAGGCAGCTGGGTAAGTGGAAGCTTCAGCTGATTTTTACATGGTGAGAGGCTGGTTGGAAGCTGTTTAGTCAAACCAACATCCTTAACAACATCACCTGGATTCATACATCATCTTCGGTGGTGGTTTGGAGATTGTGTTGCTTGATCCCAACCCTGTCATTTGTAAACTGTTTCATACGGCAGGGGTGTAACCAACTTTGGCAACTTTAATACCTGGGGACTTCAATTCCCAGAATTCCCCGTCTAGCATGGAATTCTAGTTGTTGAAGTCCACAGGTCTTAAAGTTGCCAAAGTTGGACGTCCCTGTCATATGGCTTAGACCAGGGGTCCTCAACCTTGGCAACTTTAAGACTTGTGGACTTTGCCGGCTGAGGAATTCTGGGAGTTGAAGTCCACAAGTCTTAAAGTTGCCCTGGCTTAAACTGAATCAAGCACCAGATTCTTCTGTCCGGTTCAACCAAAACTGGCATAAGCCAACCTCAACTTAGCACGGGCATCAGACTTTTAGTTTTTAATGTGTGCCGGTGTGTTCACAGAAAAAAGTGATAATAAAGGTTAGCTTATCATCTTATCTTATATCTTATATCTTACAGTCTCTCTTATCTCTTATCATCTCTTATCTTGTTCTTACTTTATCTTATCTTGTTTCAGCCTCCCCTGTTGATGGGATTTCATGGAAGTTGGTCTTGAGCAGGGGTCTTCAAACTTGGCCCTTTTATGACTTGTGGACTTCAACTCCCAGAATTCCTCAGCCAGGCACGCTGGCTGAGGAATTCTGGGAGTTGAAGTCCACAAGTCATAAAAGGGCCATGTTTGAAGACCCCTGGTCTTGAGAAAGAGGAACCGGTGCAGAATCCAGTGGGGAAGAATTGTTGCTTCAGACTGACAACGAGGACGGCTCTCCTCACTGGCTGGCCAAAAACTCCTAATTTATTCCAAAAGGCTGGCACATGCTTGGAGTTTTCTTCCTAACTTATGGCGCCCTTCACAGCCTGTACCGTACCAGGGTGATTTCAAGGACCAATTGTCTATTCAGACGCCTCCTTCCTTCTCAGGTCTGCAACAAAGCAAGTCCTTGCCGGGTGTCTCCAAGCAAAACAGTGGCCAGACCAGAAAGGTCCCGCCGCTTAGCGTTGGCACCCTGGCCGTGGAACGGCCTCCTTCAGGGAAGTAAGCCTGGCCCCTCTCTTGATGTCACTGTGGCATCAAAGAAAACCTCTTTAAAAAACAAAAATACAATTTTTCAGCTTCCTCTGTATTGCTTTTAAGCTGCTTGGCATTTTGTTTTAATAAGCCTCGCTTTGATAACAGCTGTTTTATCTCGTGGGGGTTGTATATGTTCAGTTTTTAAGGGTAATTTTAATATTGTTGTTCTTGGCAAGAGGGCCTGGGTGCAACGCAAGGAGCTGTAGTAGGTGGATTGTGTGGAAGCGATTTGTTGCTGAATTACAAATAGTCCTCAACTTATGGCCATCGCTGAGTTGCGAGTCGTGACAGTTGGTAAGCAGGTCACCAAGTGACCGCATTCTATTTTATAACCGTTTTTTGTGGTAGTTCTTAAGCGAACAGCACCGTTCCTAAGTGAACCCATTTTCCCAGCAACCATTTTTTTTTTTTGCCAGAAACAGGAAATAAACACCAGAAATTGGCAAAAATACTGAAAATTGTGATTCCAAACAGCCATAAATATGAGCCGGTTGCCACGTGAATCTTCCCCCACGGACTTTGTGTGTCAAAAGCTGGCTGGGAAGGTTGCAAATGGCGATCACGTAATCTGGGATGTCGTAAATTCAGGTAGTCCTCGACTTACGACCACAACTGAGCCCAAAATTTCTGTCGCTAGCCAAGACAGTTGTTAAGTGAGTTTTGCCCCATTTTACGATCTTTCTTACCACAGTTGTTAAGTGAATCACTGCAGTTGTTAAATTAATAACACGGTTGTTAAGTGAATCGCGCTTCCCCACTGACTTTGCTTGTCAGAAATTCTCCAAAGGAAATCCCATGGCCCTGGGACACTGCAGCTGTCATAAATACGAGTCAGTTGCCAAGTTTCTAGATTTTGATCACGTGACCATGGAGATGCTGCAACAGTCGTAACTGTGAAAAATGGTCATAAGTCACTTTTTTCAGTGCTGTTGTAATTTCAAATGGTTACTAAATGAGTGGTTGGAAGTCGAGGACTGTCTGCTGGTTGCCAAGCGCCTGAATTTTGATCATGTGACCAGGGGATGCTGCAACAGTCGTAAGTGTGAGGACTGATCATAAGTTGCTTTTTTCAGTCCTGTTGCAACTTTGAACGGTTGCTAAAAGAATGGTTGTAAGTGGAATAATGATAATAACAATGACCATAACAACAACAACAACAACAACAACAATAATAATAGAGTTAGGGACCTTGGAGGTCATCTAGTCCAACCCCCTGCTCAGGCAGGAAACCTATACCATTTCAGACAAATGGCTGTCCAACCTCTTCTTAAAAACTTCCAGTGTCGGAGCATTCACAGCTTCTGGAGGCAGGTTGTTCCACTGATTAATTGTTCTAACTGTCAGGAAATTCCTCCTTAATTCTAGGTCAGGGCTTTTCAACCAGTGGTACAGGTACCACCTGTGGTACATTGGCACCTGGCAGGTGGTACGCGACCATCCTAGAAAAGTGGTAGCGGGGGAGGGGAATGAGCTGAACCGGTGGCAGCACCACATAAGCCTGAGCCAGAGATGGCTGGAGCTGCAGGGCTGTCAGGGCTCAGTGGAAGTGCCAGGATCAGTGCCAGGCTCCAGCTGGAGCTCGGTGCTGATCCTGGTGCTTCTGCTGAGCCCAGAAGAAGCACCAATCAGCTGGAATGTTGCAGCATCTCCAGGGTCTTGTGATTTACATTCAGATGCTTGGCAACTGATTCATATTTATGACGGTCACAGTGTCCCAGGGTCATGTGAAGTGACCAAAACTTGCTGCAACCACCCAGCAGACGGGGGAAATAAAAATCAAACACCCACCCCACCCCCGCTGCCAATCCTCAACAGAAATGCTCACAACAATGAAAACCTCGGACAGGAGGAAGAGCGCCACCGGGTGGGCAGGCAGGTGTCTTGCTCGGCTGTGGCTTGGGGGGCACTTTTTTCAGTGCCATTGTAACTTTGAACAGTCACTAAGCGAACTGTTGTAAGTCGAGGACTACCTGTACTTTATCACTTTTTTCCTTTTTTTTGGTCATCAAGTTTTTGACACCTTGCTAGGCGACTGGTGGTACTCGGATGTTGCCATATCCTAAAAGTGGTACAATGGGTGAAAAGGTTGAAAAGCCCTGTTCTAGGTTGCCTCTCTCTTTGATTAGTTTCCATCGGAAGAACACCTGCCATGAGGACTGGACCCTTGGTTTTTATTTTTGAAATGGTGTTCCAAGGGAGTAGACGTTTCCCTCCCCCTCCCAACACCGGGGTCAGGTCCCTCTGATGCAAATCGCGAAAAAGATGGTGGGATCAAGAGAGGGAGAATCACTGCCTAAAGAGGCCTTCATTTTAATATTCTTGTCAAGCCAGACGCTTCCTCCTTTTCTCCCTTCCCATGTAAGCATTCCATTTCCGAACTGAGAAGATGCCCCAGGACCTCCAAATGATAAAAATGATTATTCAGTCATGAAAAGAGAAAATAGATTTGCGCAAAATCACAGTTCTGGAAAAGCGACACGGACTGGGGTGCCTCATTATTATAGATTAAAACATACAATTCAGTTTGACTCCTTGTGGAGTTTTCAGGAGTCATTCCTCCCTTCATTTTCTTTCCCTCTTTCCCATTTTGCATCGTATTTGTGAACCACCTCGACCTCTGGAGTCACATCCTGTGTGTGTGTGTGTGCGCGCGCGTGCGCGCGCATGAGATGTGCACTCAAGGTTGTGCATTATTATTTTTTACCCTCACCAAAACTATGCTAGAGTCGGACTGGGGAACATTTGTTTCGGCGGCTGCTCAGGGAATTTGGGACCAGGGAAAAATTTAAAACCAGTCTTTTTATCTTATCTTTTTAACTTGGAGGGAACATCACTTTATCTTCTGTAGCTCTTAGCCCCACTCTGGATAAATGGATATAAATTCTACCCCCATTTCCGTACCCCCTTTTTAAAGAAACAGTGGAAACAAAGGGGCCACGTGAAGCAGCAAAAATGGCAATTTCCTGAAATAAATGCAGTATTTATACCATTTATACATTATTTATCAATACCATTTCCTGCACTGTCTGGGACAAATACAGGCAGTCCTCGACTTATGACCACAATCGAGCTCAACATTTCTGTCACTGAGAGAGAGAGAGAGAGACGTTAAGTGAGTTTTGCCCAAATTTACGACCTTTCTTGCCACAGTTTTTAAGCGAATCACTTCAGTTGTTAAGTTAGTCACATAATTGTTAAGTGACTCAGGCATCCCCATTGATTTTGCTTGTCAGAAGGCCGCAAAAGGCCATCACATGACCCCAGGACTCTGCAATCATCATAAATATGAGTCAGTTGCCAAGCGTGTGAATTTTGATCACATGACCATTGGGGATGATGATGCAATGCTTGTAAGTGTATAAAACGGTCATAAGTCACTTTTTTCACTGCTATTGTAACTTTGAATGGTCACTAAATGAACTGTTGTAAGTTGAGGACTACCTGTACAAGGCTATTTTTCCAAGAACCCCTCAAGGATTCTGTTAATATCACCTTTGGAGAGAACAGGAAATAAGAAACACATTTTAGAATGGAATGGAATAGAATAGAATAGAATAGAATAGAATAGAATAGAATAGAGTAGAGTAGAGTAGAGTAGAGTAGAGTAGAGTAGAGTAGAGTAGAGTAGGGTAGGGTAGGGTAGGGTAGGGTAGGGTAGGGTAGGGTAGGGTAGAGTAGAGTAGGGTAGGGTAGGGTAGGGTAGGGTAGGGTAGGGTAGGGTAGGGTAGGGTAGAGTAGAGTAGAATAGAATAGAATAGAATAGAATAGAATAGAATAGAATAGAATAGAATAGAATAGAATAGAATAGAATAGAATAGAATAAACAGAGTTGGAAGGGACCTTGGAGGTCTTCTAGTCCAACCTCCTGCTGCCCCATTCCCTTCTCACTAGTGATGTCTGCAGGGCAGGGGAAGGTATAAAAAATCAGATTTTGTACAACATCAGCCTGAAAATAATCCAAATTGATTTTCAGATTGCGCCTTTCTCATCTATTGTGCGATGATGCAGAGATACACAAGGCCTTGTTGTGCCTTGAACTGGAAGCTTCAGCCCCTCATCCTCCCCTTCCAACTTATCTGGAATGTGAAACGGCCCTTTAACCTCTTGTGTCTGGTCTCGATTCAAGGCTGAAAGTCCCGTCTGTGAAACTGAAAAAAACTAGGCGTAAAATAAAAGAAAGTGAAGAAAAGCTTCTCTTTGCTCTATTTGGTATCTGAATCTGTCTTTCTCTTAAATAGAAATAGAATCATAGGTTGAAAGGACTTTGGAGATCTTCTAAGCCAGCTGAGGAATTATGGGAGTTGAAGTCCACAAGTCATAAAAGGGCCAAGTTTGAAGATCCCTGTTCTAGTCCAACCCCCTGCTCACGGCAGGAGCCTTATACCATCCCAGTCAAATGGCTCCCTAGTCCATTCTTGAAAGCCTCCAGTGATGGAGCAGCCACAACCCTGTGGGGCAAGCTATTCCCTTGATTAATTGCTCTCACTGTGAGAAATTTCTCCTTACTTCTAGGTTGAATTTCTCTTTCACAGGCTTTCACCCATTACTTCTTGTCCTGCCCTCTGGTGCCCTAGAGACTAAGTCAATCTCTTGTCTGTGACAGCCCCTCAAGTACTGGAAGACAACTATCATGCCCCTCCCCCCAATCCTTCTCTAGGTAGATTAAACATACCTAGCTCCCTCAACCGTTCATCGTACGATTTAGCCTCCAGACCCTTTATCATCTTTGTTGCTTTTTTTCTGCAGACTGTCTAGCGTCTCAACATCTTTTTGGTATCATGGTATCAAAAGAGTCTACATGCATTCTCTCTCTCTCTCTCTCTCTCTCTCTCTCTCTCTCTCTCTCTCCCCTCCATCTCCCCCCGTCTCTCTCAGGGGTCTTCAAACTTGGCCCTTTTATGACTTGTGGACTTCAACTCCCACAATTCCTTAGCAAGCGTGCCTGGCTGAGGAATTCTGGGAGTTGAAGTCCACAAGCATAAAAGGGCCAAGTTTGAAGACCCTGCTCTATCTGTATCTATCTCTCCAAAATAGGATGGGTGTTTTGTGCCATCATCTTTTAATGTCCTTCCTTCCTTCCTTCCTTCCTTCCTTCCTTCCTTCCTTCATTCCTTCCTTCCTTCCTTCCTTCCTTCCTTCCTTCCACCTGCTGTCCATCTCTTTTGTTTTGCATCCCCTTTCTACTCTTGATTTTTCTTTCTTTCTTCTCCTATCCTCTTTTTCTTTCTCTTCTTTTTGTTTCTTTTTTTTCTCCCTCTTCCTTCCTCTCCTTTCTCTTTCTCTTATTCTCTCTCTCTCTCTCTCTCTCTCTCTCAAAATATCTCTCTCTCTCTCTCTCTCTCTCTCTCTCAAAACTGGCCCTGGGCTCAGCCTCCCTGGGTTCCTCTCCCAACATCTTCCTCCTCTCCAATGGACAGCTGCATGGCCGGCTCTGGCCATCAGTCCCAGAGGCCAATCCGAGGCTGGTCCTTCACCTGCTGCGCCAGCCAAGCCGCCTGCATCCTGGCAGGGACAGCCATGGTCTCCATGCTGCTTCTTTTCTACCTCCGTCTCCATCTTCTCGGGAACGGCCTGGCTGGTGTCCTTGTGATATGTAATTTCCCTTCCCAACTGACTGCCTCTGAATCCAGTTCACATCTCAAGTTGTAATCACTGCTTAGTTTTAATCCTCTGTCTTTCTGCCTTTTCTTCTGCGGGTCTGATTTTTCTTTCTCCCTTTCTCTCTCCTCCTCCTCCTCCTCCTCCCTTTGCCAGAGACAAATTACCCCAGAAAGTTATGACACCTTGGTTAGGCCTGCCTCCCCCCACCTCCTTCACTCCTTTGTCATTCTTCGCTGTGCCACGTGAAAAGATAATACAAAATATGGCACTTATCTCCAATTGAGAGGCAGGAGAACGCGCTAATCCCTTAATCATGTCACATTGGCAAACTCATTGGCTGGTTGGGGGCAGGAGGGAGGCTGGCGTCAGCCGCATATTAAAAACTTGGCATCCCACGGGCTCCCCTCCGTCTTCCCCGTGGCCCCCACGTCCTTCACTACACATGCGTGCACCGCTGCTGTTTTTCAAAGGCCTCCGTGGAGATGGGCATCCAAAAAGTCAAGTTAAGAGGGTCCCCTTTTTCATCAGCATCCAATCCAGCTGCTTTAGGCCAGTGTTTCTCAACCTTGGCCCCTGGAAGACGTGTGGACTTCAACTCCCAGAATTCCCCAGCTGGAATTCTGCACGTCTTCCAGTGGCCAAGATTGAGAAATATTGTTTTAGAACAGAAGTCCTCAACCTTTTGGGCGCCAGGGACCAGTTCTGTGGAGAGAGGTTTTTCCGCAGACCGGAGGGTGCGTGGTTTTGTGTGCTGCCTGCATCCTGCAGATGGGGCTTTGCTTGTTTGTGCGGACCAGTTGCTGGCATGCCGCGGTCCGGTACTGGTCCATGGACCAGGGGGTTGGGGACCCCTGTTTTAGACAACCATCCTCTAGTCTCTAACCTTGGTTGAGAAGGTGGCTGGACCACAGTTACAAAAAAACATGGATGAATTTACCTGGACGTTGTTTCCTCAGAGTTCAAGACTGAGGGTGAGACCAAAGCCACTGTCGGACCTGCCACAACTCAAAACCTCTAAATAAAAACAATCCTTGGCTCCATTTGTTGAGAAAGGTATAGTTTTATTACCATTAATAAATAATACAAATAATCTCTAATAAAACTATACCTTTCTCAACAAATGGAGCCAGGGATCGTTTTTATTTAGAGGTCTGAGTGCAGGGGTGACACCGAAATATAATTTTATCATATTTTATCTATATCTTAAATTATTGTATTCTATTTCAGTTTCATTTTAGACTGGGAAGGCTGCATTAATTATAAGTGCAAGAATCGTTTATAAGTGTCTATGGAGATGCTCAGTCATCCAGGTCAGGGTTGTCCCAAAGGTGCTTTTTCAGGAGGCAACTGGACTTCTTTGTTTTTCTTTGAAGACGTTTCGCTTCTCATCCAGGAAGCTTCTTCAGCTCTGACTGGATGGTGGGGATGTTGTCTGCAAGGAATATAAATCCTTCCATTCCGTTATAAGTCACTTTGGGGCGATATATCTTTGAATAGTCACTAAATGAATGATTGTACATTGGGCTTTTCCTATAAGACTGTTGTGGTCCTACTGAACTTTTTAACAGCCTTTGATACCCTTATTCAAGGTATCTAACAGAAGAGAAGATTTGCAGTTCACGGTTGAACTGTGAAGTCTTTGACACTCTCTGATCTTAGCTGTTTGCTTGTGGATGTTTCATTACCCAACTAGGAAACATCATCCGTGCTAGTCAGTGTGGGGTTACTGAAATATTCTTCCACATTGGCTGATAGGATCGGTAGTGAAGGATCTTGATTAGGGATTCTGCTCTTTCTAGCAATCCTGTCTCAATCTTTCTCCAAATGGTAGTGTCAATAGGAGAGAACATTTATAGCTGGGGGATCCTTGGTCCTCTCTGAGCTTGATGGTTTTCTTGCAGACGTTTCATTACCAATGGTAGTGCATCAGACCAGCTGATTATCATCATTGGTATAGGGTTTCCGGCCTGAGCAGAGGGTTAGACTAGAAGACCTCTAAGGTCCCTTCCAATTCTGTTATTCTGTTACTTTATTTACATTTGGCTTTTAATCTTACTATATTAATCTTTTAGCTGCTCAGAGACTCCAGAAAAAGACTGGCCTGTATGTCATGGAAATAAATAAGAAATATTTTCAATATATATATAAAAAGAAAAAAATAACCTAAGGCAGTGATGGCGAACCTTTTAGAGACTGAGTGCCCAAACCGCAACCCAAAACCCACTTATTTATCGCAAAGTGCCAGGGGCGCATCAGCATTGTGGTGCCCTCGGGGGGGGGGCAGGGAGGCGCCTCTGAGTGCCGCCTCTGGCACGCAAAAACCAGGGGTGCAAAAATGGGCCACTCTGCTGCAAAAATGGCCGCCACCGTGCCGCAGGGTGCAGATACAACGCACTGCACCACGTAAGAACGGGGCAGGGCTAGTGAGTATCATTCAGGCACTAGCCCTGCCCCATTTTCAGCACGTGCATTTCTTGCAGCCCCGTGCGCACACGCACGCATGTAAAATGTTTCCCCCTTAGGTCAGTGGCGGCCTGATGGACCTGCTGCTGGCGGCGGCGGCACGCGTGCCAACAGAGAGGGCTCTGAGTGCCGCCTCTGGCATGCGTGCCATAGGTTCGCCACCACTGACCTAAGGCTTTCATCATACAGCTGGTAAACTTGTTTTTTTTTTTAAAAAAAAAAAAACCCACTGCAGGGCAAAGGAGGAAAATAAAAGTCCCTTGTTAATCAGGAAGGCAGCTTTGCCTGCAATAAAATAAAGCACAACAGGTAGATAGAACTAACCAGACAGCATCACTGGAGCCAGCCAAATTAGAAAACATGCCTCCATTAACAATATTTTCACCATTAACAATTTATTACAGTATTCACAGAAAAACTGATAAAGATTATAGAGACACCGAAAATAATTTTAACTTCAACATGCATGAAATTTGTTTATATACAAGAAAAACAAAAATGGTTGTCTCCTTCCTTGTTCCTGGTTCCTAGATAATCTAATTAAATAAGATTATTTATACATTTAGAAAACATGACGTTTGGTGCATAGTGAGTGCAGGCAGGTGGGGGATGGTTTAAGGATAAGATGTTAAGTTTCTGCCTTCGAACAACAATCAAAATAGCCCATGCTTGAACTGAGAATATCTGGTTGTGAAAATCAGCCCTTCGATGGCAGGACCAGGCTAACTGGATCAATTAACATCAAACAATCCTATCATAACATTAACGCAGTGTTTCTGAACCTTAGCAACTTTAAGATATGTGGACTTTAACTCCCAGAAATTCCCAACCAGCCATGCTTTCATGCCTACGGTGTGAACTCACCATCTCCAGGTGATTGGCCCAAAGTCACCCATAGTTTCCCAGTGGCAGAACCACTCAATCAAACTAGCTTTCAGTTCCCAATAATTATTAATAATTTTAATAATTCCCAATGTTTTAAATTTTTACAGGTAGTCCTCGGCAGCTCATTTAGTGACTGTTCGAAGTTACAACGGCACTGGAAAAAAGTGACTTATGACCTTTTTTCACTCTTACGACCATTGCCACATCCCCATGGTCAGTGGTGGGATTCAGCCGGTTCGTACCAGTTCAGCAGAACCGGTAGCTAAATTTTGCTGAGTTCAGAGAACCGGCTGAATGCACACTGCTTCCGGAAGTCTGTTCTAGGCCTCAGAGGCCTGGAGGAGGCCTCCCAGGCCTAGACCGGCCCACCGGAAGTGCATGGATGCCACTTCCGGAAGTCCGTTCTAGGCTTCGGAGGCCCAGGCCTGCACCCAATAAGAGAACCGGTTGTTCAGGTATTTGAATCCCACCACTGCCCAAGATCATTCAATCAAAATTTTGATGCTTGGTAACTGGCTCATATTTATGATGATTGCAGCGCCCCGGGGTCATGCGATCCCCTTTTGCAACCTTCTGACAAACAAAGTCAATGGGAGAAGCCAGATTCATTTAACAACTATTTTACTAACTGCAGTGATTTACTCAGCAACTGTGGCAAGAAAGGTCACAAAATGGGGCAAATTTCACTTAACAACCGTCTCACTTATCAATAGAAATTGTGGGCTGAATTGTGGCCATAAGTCGAGGACTACGTATGTCTAGTTTAATAAAGAGAAGGACGAGGGGTGACATGAAAGCAGCATTCCAATATCTCAGGGGCTGCCACAAAGAAGAGGGAGTCAAGCTATTCTCCAAAGCACCTGAAGGCAGGATAAGAAGCAACGGATGGAAGGACTTCCGGTCCTATGCAGTAGTGCAGCAGCAGTCGAGGGGTTCGGGCTCCGTGCCCTTCGGCTGATTTTCTTCCTGTTAGGGGACCCTAAATGGGCAAGAAGCTGCCCTGAAGAGGCGGCAAAGAAGGAAGAAAGTCCCGGGGACCACGGAGAGACAGCGGTCGACCCAATCGGTCCAGGAGAAGCCTTCCAGAAACCAACAGGAGAAAGGCTAGTATAACTTCAGAGTCTAGCCCAAGCTACAAGCAACCAAAGTCAAAAGCACTACTTTAAGTAAACAGCGCATTTGAATCTGGGTAAGAACATCGATTTTCTCTATCCTACTTATCAACTTTCCTGAAGAAAAAAAAATCCCAAGAAAGAAAAAAACCTCTGAAAGTGAAGAAGGGGGATCTTTGCCCCACCCTTTTACTAATGGAAGCGGCGAATTAAACCTTTTATGGAGGACCAAAACATATTGAAATGAAATGAAATGACTATAAAACTTAAATTTGGATAAGTTTGAAATTGCTGAATGGTTAAGATTCTCATTTTAAAGGCAATTGTTTATTTTGAAAATTTGAAAAATAAACTGGTACTGACATCTAGTGGTGGATGAAGACTATGACAGCTATGGCTTTCATACAGGACTTGGCGAAATCTGGAAAAAACTAATTTCTACTTGTGACCCCCAAAGCTCTAACAATAGAGAACAGCTGTGACAAAAAAAGAAAACAATCTGGACTGCAGACAAAGAGAGACTTATAAACTTTAGGGGGAAAAAACCTTTTTTGAACTTTCTGGATTATAAGTATCTACTTAATTATGACTCCAAAGCTATTTGCAGAGAAAAGAAAACTTGGATTCTTGGTCATCATGGAAAATCAGGGACACATAGAAAAAACTTATCAAGAAAAAATAAATACCTTTCAAGAGGAGACATATGATATGTTGCAACTAATTCAAATAAACAATGATTTCAAACCACAAAGAAATCCAAAATAACTCTGAAAATATAAACCAATTCATCTCCAATTTAACTTTACAACAAACCCCCCCCAGAAAACAACAATAGAGAAGCAACAGATGAAACAGATAACTGAATACAAATTTGGGGATAGAGACTTAAAGATGGAACCTAACAAAACAAAGAAGTATGATTTAACCGAAGTGGAAATTTTTTTTACAAGAAATACTGGATTTGGAAAAGACAACTTATACTTTAACACCACAAAACAAATTTGAGGATAAGAAAAAAGATTGGACAAAATGGACTGCAGAGATGTCAGGAAAACCACTAGAACTGAAGAGACAAAAAACGATAAGAGAAACAGAAAGAAAAAGAAAGAAAAAGATTTTCAACAAACATGACTGGGCAAATGCCTCTTACAAAGATATTGTACTTGACTTACCTTTTATATCTACAGTAACACAAGAATATGGAAAGATTCTTTGATTCAGCAGAACATATTGATTAAGAAAGATACTGGGCAAAAGAAAAAGGCTAAAGTGAAAATTAAGAAAAGACGATGGGACCTATCAGAGAGAATATTTAAAAAAGAAACACCTGTTTGAATATGGTTAAAGAAATAGAAAGATTTTGGATATGAATTTTATTTTAAGAGGGAAGAGCCCCTCAAGTATAGTATTCTCTTTTTCTTCTTTCTTCTTATTTTATTTCTTGATATGAGTAATATAAAAGAGTTGGAATGGCTTATATAAAGGAAATGTTTTAGATATATAAATGTGATTGACTTTAAGAAAATTACAATGGATTAAAAAATGTTTTGAATAAGAGTTAAAAGACTAGAGGACTAGATTTATTAAATAGAATATTTAAAGATTAAATATATTTTTAATTATGGTAAAAAAGAACGGAAATTTTTTGGAAATAAATATGTATTAGCTTATAGGAAACATGGATTTTAAGTAGCATACTGTCCTTTTATTTTTCTTTATTCTTATTCTTTTTTCTTTTTTTAGTCTTATTTATTCTTTAAGAAAGGTAAAAGTACTGGGATGGCTTACATGAGAAAAAATAGACTTAAATATTTAAATGTAATTAACTTTGAGAAAATCTTAACCAGTAAGAATGTTTTGAACATTGTGGGAAAAACAAATGTAAACAAGAACTGTAAACAGGATCTATGATGAGGCAACCAGAATGACTAGATAGAAAAGAAATATTATATTGATGTGATTATTATCTGTAGAAATATTAGAAAAAAATTTATACTCAATTATTATTTATCAAAACAACAAGAACTGTATTAACTTAAGGTTGGTAAAAGAGAACATTATGGGAAAAAGAGGAAATCAAGTAAAGTTATTATGTGGATTATAGATTATAGAAACCAACTGTTAGTGAATGTTTTTTAAATGTAAATCCAGACAACACACTGTTTATCAAATATTAAGGTGACTATGTTAAAAAATCAATAACACATTTAAAAAAAAAAAAAGAAGAAGCAACGGATGGAAACTAACCAAGGAGAGAAGCAACCTAGAACTAAGGAGAAACTTCCTGACAGTTAGAACAATTAACCAGTGGAACAACCTGCCTCCAGAAGCGGTGAATGCCCCAACACTGGAAGTTTTTAAGAAGAGACTGGACAGCCATTTGTCTGAAATGGTATAGGGTTTCCTGCCTGAGCAGGGGGTTGGACTAGATGACCTCCAAGGTCCCTTCCAACTTTATTATAATTATTACTACCTGTACTCCCACCATCCCATCCCATAGGCTGGCATGTCCTTGGTGGGAGTCAAAAAGCTCCAGATGGCAACTGCAACTATGTGATATAAAACATCGTCTCTTTTTAAAAATGTGCATTGTGGTTGCCTTTTGTCCACCACCCCCCCCCCCCGGCCTGGTGAACATCCCTGCACACCGTGGCAAATTTGATGGAACTTGTGGCTCTAATTTAATTCAATACTCCAATGGACGGCGATCCAGCCTAGGGTAGATCCTGCAGGTTAAAAATGGCTTCTTAATTTCCTACCTTTTCTTTCTCTCCTTCCCCCAACCTCTCTCTGCTTTTCTTTATTTATGGCTCCCTGGAGTAACCTGAGAGACATAAACACTTCTATTTGTCAGCTACATCCTTACAGCCCAACTGAGTTGCCTCCGCAGTAACGTACGACCAGCATTTTCTCTTCCCTCTTAGCATTAGTAACCTTCCATATTTTATAAAATAGACCCACCTCCCTTGATCTTTCACGATAAATCATTTTAACTAGGGGTATCCTGCCTCCTTCCTTTCCTTTTCAGATGGGATATGTTGTTCAGAGAAGTGTGGAGGATCAGCAAGTTGTTTGTCAACCTTAAGAGGCCTTTTGTTGAGGTTGGCTACTCTTACAAGCAGCCCCTTTGTGCCCCAGATGTGTTTTCAAAAAGAAGGCATGGCTTTTATAAGCCTGACAGCATTGGGATGGGAAATATACACACCAAGCGAGGGAATATTTCTTGGCTCCGTTTTTCTACCAAACTTGTAGAACTGTTATTCCATGTTTTAAATTTCTTTCTTGCCTTTCCTTCTGAGGCAACTTTCCCTTCAGCCTCTATCTTAGATGGGAGAGAAATAGTGGTACAATCCAAAGTTTCAATTCACTGTTAATTCACTCTGAATGAGATGGAAATGATAGACAGATAAGCAGATGGACAGAGAGGCAGGCAGGCAGAAGATAAATGATGAAAGATGGATAGATAGATAGATAGATAGATAGATAGATAGATAGATAGATAGATAGATAGATAGATAGATAGATAGATAGATAGATAGATAGATAGATAGATAGATAGATAGATAGATAGAGATGGATAGATAGATAGATAGATAGATAGATAGATAGATAGATAGATAGATAGATAGATATGGATAGATAGATAGATAGATAGATAGATAGATAGATAGATAGATAGATAGATAGATAGATAGATACAGATGGATAGATAGATAGATAGATAGATAGATAGAGATGGATAGATAGATAGATAGATAGATAGATAGATAGATAGATAGATAGATAGATAGAGATGGATAGATAGATAGATAGATAGATAGATAGATAGATAGATAGATAGATAGATAGATAGATAGATAGATAGATAGATAGATAGATAGATAAACTGTATTTTCCCCAAAATAAGACCTAACTGGAAAATAAGCCCTAGCATGATTTTTCAGGATATTCATAAGCCCCATCCCAAAAATAAGCCCCAGTTAAAATTGTCAACTAGACAGACGCATTTAGTACCATATTTCCCCCAAAATAAGACCTAACTGGAAAATAAGCCCTAATGCGTCTTTTGGAGCAAAAATTAATATAAGACCCGGTCTTATTTTGGGGGAAATGCGATAGATGATAGATAGATAGATAGATAGATAGATAGATAGATAGATAGATAGATAGATAGATAGATAGATAGATAGATAGATAGATAGATAGATAGATAGATAGATAGATAGATAGATAGATAGATAGATAGATAGATAGATAGATAGATAGATAGATAGATAGATAGATAGATAGATAGATAGATAGATAAAGAGAGAGGGATTGATTAATGGATGGAGAGGGTGGGTGAATAAGGTAGATGATGGATGGATGGATGGATGGATGGATGGATGGATGGAGAGAGGATGGGCAGATTGATAAATGGATGGTTGGACAGATGGGGATAGATAGATAGATAGATAGATAGATAGATAGATAGATAGATAGATAGATAGATAGATAGATAGATAGATAGATAGATAGATAGATAGATAGATAGATAGATAGATAGATAGATAGATAGATAGATAGATAGATAGCAGGTTAACAGAATAACGGAATAAAGGAATAACAGAGATAGAAGGGCCTTGGAGGCCTTCTAGTCCAACCCCATACTCAGGCAGGAAACCCTATACTAGTTCAGACAAATGGTTGTCCAATCTCTTCTTGAAAGCCTCCATTGTTGAAGCAACCACAATTTCTGGAGGCAAGTCGTTCCACGGGTTAATTGTTCTCACTTTCAGGAAATTCCTCCTTAGTTCTAGGTTGCTTCTTTCCTTGATTAGTTTCCATCTGTTGCTTCTTGTTCTTCCTTCAGGTGCTTTGGAGATAGAAGAAATAGAAGAGATAGGAGATAGGGAGGGAGAGGGAGAGGGAGAGGGAGAGGGAGAGGAGAAAGAGAGAGAGAGAGAGAGAGAGAGAGAGAGAGAGAGGAGAGAGAGAGAGAGAGAGAGAGAGAGAGAGAGAGAGATACTCTGTCTCTCAGCTGGATAGCAAAACTGGTTTTTAACACTAAGATTTGGAAAAATCTGACTGGTAGCATGGCTGACTAGGGAATTCTGGGAGTTGAAGTCCCATCTTAAAGTGGCCAATGTTGAGAAACATTGCTCTCTAGAGCCTTATACTTTGTGAATGATACTTCTCCATAAGTTTGATGGGGCAGATTGAATCTTCAGAGTATCTTGAACTAGTATAGTTGAGCCAATCACGAATGGCAAGTCTCCCTTGGTGGTGGCACCCATGTTATTGAATTAGTTAAATCCCTTTGTTTTGTATTTTACTTCTCTATCTTGCTACCTAGCTCAGAATAACATTCTTTGGCCACGAACTGGCTGAGATCAACCTTCTCCAACCTGGCGTGTTGGAACTACAATCCCCATAATTCCCAGTGAACACGGCTTTTGGCTAAGAATTCTGGGGATTTCAATCTTAACTTATCTGGAGAGTGTCAGGAGGCAAAATGGCCGTTTCTTCCTTTAAGAATTTGATGGCTTGTTTTGTCTGGGGAACAGACATTACTGCTCTTATTTAAGCATTGTTCAGTTTTTAATTTTGGATCCTGAAGCACTCAAAGGCCCTTTTGGGGACCAAAAAGCAGGTTATAAATACTTTAACGAGCAAATGGTTCTTGAAATGTTTCTTAATAAATTATCTAGTGGACACACAAGTACATACTCTCTCTCGCGCAGACATACATTATTGTGGTGGGGTTTTTTTGTTTTTGTTTTTTGCAAGGGTCTGCTAGAGGAATCCTGATTTATTCAATTTTCCTTTTGTCATCCACAAGATGCAGCCAACGTGGCATGGGGGGGGGGCTCCCCCTGTTTCTCTCCCCCTCCTCTTTTCATCTCTTATTTCTTTTTCCCTTTGCTCCTTGGTGAACAGATGGACTAAAAAAAAAAATATTTAAAAGGCTCTCATAGTCCTGCGTATATTTTACATACCACGCTGTGCAACATTCATAAGGCTCACGCTGGAATTACTGGTCCGAATATAATATGGGTTACCTAGAGGGAGAAGCAATCATCAAAGAGAGAATAGAGAGATGCTCAATGCTCTGTGATTCAGAGACTTGGCTCTCCATATTATAAATCTCTGACTTGGAAAAAAAAGGCCTGTAATCCAGCAGCTCAGAGTTTAAGAAGGTAGATACAAATGGAGGCTCCCCCCCCCCCCATCTATCCTTTTCCATTTGGGAAAGCCGTCCAAGCTGAATGACGCGATTAAAGTCTTCGAGAGTCTATTAAAGTCTCCGAGGAGGGTTGACCGTGGTTAAAAGCACAGCCGCTTTGACAAACGTGACTGAAAAAGTTCAGGGCCCTAAAAAGGCATAATTTCCATATTCTTATGTATCAATGGAAATCAAGAAAATAAAACAGAAAGACCAACACTCAATTTTCCTGATTTTTCTGGAGCTGGAGAAGGACGGCGATATTCACAAATCTGAGCTGAAGCTTGTATCGATAGCCTGAGACTTCTTTTTTTTTTTTTTTAAGCTAAAATATTGTTTGGCCAGGCCTGATTTTTTTTTAAAAAAAAAAAATCGTTTATTTATCAATTTTTATTTTTTAAATTTTATTTATTTATTTGTTATATTTATATGCCGCCCGTCTCACTGTCAAACGACTCTGAGAGGCTTTACAACAATATAAAAACATAATCATAAATAAATAAATAAATAAATAAATAACCTTTATTGTCATTTTTTATATTGTGGGCACAATGGCACACATAAAATAATGAAATTTAGTTGCCCGCTCTCAAAGTGAAACATATACATGACACACACCTAAACATACTATGTACAACATATATATAGACCCACATCCCTACATATACATAGCAAATAAATATTAAATACTGTCCATCTTGAATATATAACGCAAGGAGGAAGTTTGAGAGTTCGCAAGGTTAATGCTGTATGGAATGAAACTATGGCTGAATCTGGATGTTCTGCTACGGATACCACGAAGCCTCCTCCCAGAAGGTAACAGGGAAAACAGGTTGTGGAGAGGATGTGTAGTGTCCCAGAAAATCTTGCGGGACCTGCTCAAGCAACGCTTCTGTGCTATGTCCTGGATGGTAGGGAGGGAACTGCCAATGATCTTTTCGGCCATCCTCACCACTCTCTGCACTGCCTTCCTGTCTGAAGCAGTGATGCCTCCAAACCAGACTGTGATGCTGTATGACAGGATGCTCTCGATTGTCCCCCTGTAGAAAGTGGTCAGGACAGGGGAAGGAAGATGTGCTTTTCTCATGCGGCGCAGAAAATGCAGGCGCTGCTGTGCCCGCTTCACCAGTTTCTCTCTGTTTAGCGACCAAGTCAGCCTACTCGTTAGCTGCACACCCAGGAATTTGATGCTGGTAACCATCTCCACAGGAGAATCATTAATGCACAGAGAAGTGTGGCTGTGCCTGCCTTTTCTGAAATCAACAATGATCTCTTTGGTTTTTCTTGTATTTAAAACTAGGCTGTTTTCTTTACACCAGTTCACCAACCCCTCAACCTCCTTGCAGTAAGCTTCCACCTTGTCATCCTGAATAAGGCCCACTACTGTTGTATCATCTGCGAACTCCACAATATGGTTGGTGGCAAACCTAGCACAGCAGTCATGGGTCAACAGGGTGAACAGCAGCGGACTTAAGACGCAGCCCTGAGGAGAACCTGTGCTCAAGAAAATGGTATTTGAGGTATTTGTTCCAACTCGCAAATATTGGGGCCTGTTGGTAAGAAAATCCAGAATCCAGTTGCACAAAGGAGTGTTTAAGCCTAAAAGGCCCAGTTTGTCTACTAGATGCTGGGGAATGATTGTGTTAAACGCCGAACTGAAGTCGACAAACAGCAAACGCACATGAGTATTTCTTTCCTCCAAGTGCTTCAGGCTCAGATGGAGAACGGAAGGAATAGCATCCTCCGTAGAGCGATTTGGTCGGTAGGCAAACTGAAGCGGGTCAAATGCTGGCGGGAGGCTAGATACAATAGTGTCTTTTATCAGCTTCTCAAAGCATTTCATGATGGTGGATGTCAGTGCAACCGGACGGTAATCATTGAGGCCTGTGATTGTGGACTTTTTTGGCACTGGCAAGATGATGGCCATCTTAAAACACGATGGGACCACTGCCTGCTGCAATGAGAGGTTAAAAATATCAGTGAGAACACAAGCCAGCTCCTCTGCGCATTCCCTGAGGACACGTTCAGGGATGTTATCTGGGCCTGCTGCTTTCCGAATGTTAACTGTCTGCAGTGTTTTCCGGACAGAGGTGACATCAAAGCTAGGCACTTGCTCATCAGGATGGGGCACAGCTTTCCTAGCAGGAGTACTATTTGATGCCTCAAATCTACCAAAGAATGCATTCAGTTTGTTTAGGAAGTCTGTGTCATCCTTACATCTCGATGGAGCCACCTTGTAATCCGTAATGGCCTGGATCCCTTGCCACATTTGCCTGGTGTTTGTTTGGTCCTGAAAAAAGTTCTGAATTTTCTGGCAATGGGCTTGCTTTGCACCTTTTACGGCACTTTTCAGATTTGCTCTGGCTGTCCTAAGTGCCAGCATGTCCCCAGATTTAAAAGCCACATTCCGTGCTTTCAGCATCTTGCGGACCTCATAAGTCAGCCACGGTTTTTCATTCGCCCTCACAACAAAGCTTTTCAGGACACAGACATCTTCTATGCACTTTTGGATATATGCAGACACCGTGGTGGCATACTCCTCAACATTTGTATGTTGGTTATCAGTAGCTGCTTCCTTAAACATGCCCCAATCTGTACATTATAAAACAATAAGAATGTTAAAAACGTAAATGTTACCCAGAGTCACTGTATCAGTGAGATCGGCGACATAAACATTTAGTAAATAAACACAATAAAACATAAAATATGATAGCCTTCTCTTACAAGAATTTCCCAGATCCTGGGGAGTTTCTGAATGGAATTATGGATTGGGGCTAATTATTTCCTGTTATTTTCAGATGTCTTCCTTTATTTTTTTTAATTTTTCTCTTTTTCGTAAATATTAGTGATGTGGATAAACATGTAAATAACACACAACAGTGAGAGCACCACTGAAAATATGACCCCCTTGTTATTACAGATATAGGCACATCAAGATGCTTTTTGTTTCATTATTATTTTTATTTTATGCCTTTTGTTTTACCGTGTTGTTTTATTACATAATCCTCTGCTTTATCAAAGCACCACCAAGAAAGTCCTGGGTTCCACCGTAGATATAGTTGTATTAAGAAGTGGCCATTAAATTCATTAATAGTCTGAGTTTTATGACCTCACATCTGTATCGAATTTCAATTCTCAGAATTTCCAAGGGCTGTCGACCACACCAGCTGAGATTTTTTTGAAGTTTAGTGCATCTGAGAGGCACCAACTCTGATCGAATGAACTGTACAAACTCTTCCATATGGTCCTCAGCGGCTAAGTCCAACTTGAAAGAAAATGAACTATTTCAGTCCATAACATGAAAGGGAAAGTAATAAAATAAAATAATTAAGAAAGTGGCACTACTTCTTTTGTTTCATTTTTAAAATATCAGGTAAGAACATGATAAAAAAAAAGAGAGGGGGGACGAATTTTTCAATCATTGAAGAACTACTTTCTCCAGGTAGTCCTCGACTTACACCCATTCATTTAGCACCGGAAAAAGTCACTTACTACTTAGTCCTCGCACACGCTATGGTCACATGATCAAAATGTCCACGCTTGGCAACTGGCCTGTACTTATGACTGTTGCAGAATCCTGATTGCCGTTTGCAACTTCCCCAGCCGGCTTCCAGCAATTAAAGGCAACGGGGGAAGCTGGATTCGCTTAACAATCGCATGATTCATTTCACAACTGCAGCGATTCACAATAACTGCACTGATTCGCTTAACAACCGTGGCAAAACAGATTGTAAATCCGGCACAACTCACTTAACTTGCTTAGGAATAGAAATTCTGGTCCCGACTGCAGTCGTAAAGCGAGGACTACCTGTATTCCTCTCTGCCTTGGCAGGCCAAGTAGGGCTGATCCAGGCGCAGAAGCGAATGTGGTGATACGTCTTGAAGCAGAGAAGCTCACGATGCCGGTGAGATACTCATCAGAGAGCAGAATTACCTCCGTCGCATCAGACCCAGTTTATTACGATCAGCATGACTGTGCAGACAGATGCACCATCACTTAGAAGGAAGCTGTCGCGAACGCGCTGGCACTTGGGCTTTGACTGTAGGGAATCAACTTGTAAAACATGTTGAGCTCCAACAGCCTTTACATTTTAAATAGAAATCAAAACCACCTTGGGGGAAAAGAGAGGGAATATTACCATTTGCTTGTTTAGATTGTTTTCTTAGTTTCTCTGGTTTCTTATAGTCTGACTTTCCTTAGGAGCTCAAGGTGATGGATAAGAGCATTGTCTCTTCTATTATTATTATTTTTTTCAGCAGAACCACCACCTTGTGAACGTCGGTTGAGCTGACATGGGTTTAAATCGGTTGAAATGCAGCCAAGGTCACTGCAAGATCACAGGGATGGAGAGAGAACGACGGACCAAAGTCCGCTAGAGCTGCGTTTCTCAGAGCTGGCAACTTTAAGAGACATGACTTCAATTCCCAGAGTTCCTTTAAGATGCATGGACTTCAACCGCACGGTATTCCCCTTTGGTGTGTTCTGGGAGTTGGAAGTCCATGCATCTTAAAGTTGCCAAGCTTGAGGAACACTGCCCTAGGGGACTCTGTGGCTAAGGAGGGATTGGAACCTCGGCCTTTCAATTTGGTCCAGAACTTTCACCGCTGGACCACACTGTTTTTTTGGCTGAGAAATATAAGACCTGTTCTGTAATGAATGAGGGGAGATTGAACTTGAGTCTCCTCACCCCTAGTCCAACACCTTCCCCATGGCATCACAGTGGCCTTTGGCTCAGGAGAGAGGGACTTATTTAAAGGGGCAAACATACTTAATATGCCTTCCTCCTCTTATTTTCCCCACAACAACAACAACCCTATGAGGTAGGTTGGGCTGAGAGAGGTTACCCAGCCAGCTTTCATGCCTAAGCTGGGACTAGAACCCAGAGTCCTGGTGATTGGCCTAAAGCAGGGGTCTTCAAACTTGGCCCTTTTATGACTTGTGGACTTCAACTCCCAGAATTCCTCAGCCAGGCACGCTGGCTGAGGAATTCTGGGAGTTGAAGTCCACAAGTCATAAAAGGGCCAAGTTTGAAGACCCCTGGCCTAAAGTCACCTAGTCAGTTTTCACGCCTCTGGCAGGACTAGAACTCATGATCTCTTGGTGATTGGCCCAAAGTCACCTAGCCAGCTTTCATACCTAAGGCGGTACTAGAACTCATGAACTCCTGGTGATTGGCCCAAAGACACCCAGCCCGCTTTCATTACTAAGTTAGGGCTAGAGCTCACCATCTCTCAGTTTCTAACCTGGTGCTTTCACCACTAGATCAAACTGCTTTTTATTCCCAGCCTCCCCGCATTCCAACACCATCATGGCTGACCACACAATGCACCCCAGCCTTAAACTGACACTTTCCAAATATTCCAAAGAAAACGGTAAATGTGTTCAAACTCTTCAATTACCCCGAATAGTCATCCAGTTTGAAAACCTTGTTATTATTGGATTCACTTTCTAGATGCAAAGATCTTTTAAATGTCTTCTAAGTCTTGGTGATTTGACAGTTAACATGATTCCTTCTCCTCTGAAGTTTTTTTTTTGAACTGTGCTTTTTTACATTATCCTTCTAACACACCATCGTTTGCAAAACAAACTTGAGACAGGATTTCTTGGAAGAGGAGGAATCCAGTGACATAAATATGGGGTTTTTTTCCTTCTCTCCAAGTGTCATTTCCTAATTTTCACTGCCATAAACATAACACAATTCACACGTGGAAAGGGCCATTAAATCTTTATTACAAAATAGCTGAGGGGAAAGCATTAAAGTAAATTAGTGTAAATGCTCTCCAATATTCCTGCCTTTTTCTTTTTCTTTTAAACAATGATTTATGCTAGCATGTAAAACCTGTGATTTAGACAGGGATGGGAGAATGGAAAATTTAGAAAGGGTTTTTTAAATGATTTTTATTGGAAGCTTGTCAAAGCAAATTCAAACTAAACTCAGTGAAAGAATTAAAAATGCAAAGAAAAAAGAAAAGTAAGTTAAAGAAAAAAAACATAAAGAAGTGACTTCCGATCTTCATCACAACTATAAATAAATTTATTCGCTCTTCACCCACTATAAGGTTACAAACAAATATCTCTTCTTCCTATCGTAACCCATCCCTTTTCTGTATGCAAATTTATAAATCATCAACTTTTCAGTCCTGTTATCAGCAAAAAAAAGTCTGTAAAGCAATGTTTCTCAACCTTGGCTACTTGAAGATATGTGGACTTCAAATTCAAGTTGAAGTCCACACATCTGCAAGCAGCCAAAGTTGAGAAAAATTTACCAGAGCTTTATAGAAAATACCTTATTTTACCCTTGGCCAAACAAGCCATCTTTATATTCCTTCCTTTTACTTCTAACAATGTTGACTTTTAATTCATTCAGATGCCATAGAATTTATTTTCACTTCAATTTTTCTGTTTCCCATCACAAAGGCTTTGAGGCTATAACAAACCTCTTTAGTAACGACATTACTTAAGATATATTTTTTTTCTCATTTAGAAATGTTAGGGGGTTTGTTTTTTTAAAGAGAGAAATGCTTCCTAGCACATAGGAATTTAGTGGCGAGGATATGAATAGGAAAATTTTGAAAGAAATTCCACAAGGATCATCCTACCTCTCAAGGAGAACATTAAATGGGTGGAAATTCAGCATGCAAAGATGGACATGTCCCGACGTTCCCTCAAAATTGGAAAATGAATCAAAAGTTTTTTGATGTTCAAAAAAAATCCTAATTGTGTCACGCCACACAAATAGGGGAAGGTTTAATTTTCTCATTTTTTCAAGAACTTTCTAAAGTAGTGCAGATCTCTTAGCAAGAGGATCAAAAGTGGCAGATTCGTTTCACTTTATCTGCACCAAATAAATTCAACAGGTGCAGCCTCTACCAATGAAAAGGTTTGTGCTGTATCTATGCGCCATTTGGCAATTCGGAAGTGTGTCTGGGGAGAAAAAAATGGATCCAATCTGGATTTTTAAGAGCTTTTGAACCCTCTCTGATTAGATTGGATAAATTTCTCCATTCTCCTTTTCCTTTTTTTTAATGACTTTTTTTTCCCCTATCGCACACAGGAAGAAACCTGCAAAACAAAAAGAAATCCCAAGATGCCAACTGCAGCAACAACAACAGGAAATACATCAAACTGTAAAAATATGCATTTTATAATCAACCTTACACACTTCAGTTCACCAACAGTCCTTCGGAAGGAGGCATCTTTGCAAACCGCTACAGTAATCCCTTGATAAAAAGCACAAGGACAATGCCACTTTTATTTCTTTCCAGAATGCTGAATTTATTCTTTTCCTCGTTCGTCTCTTATTTGTCCTAAGGTCCTCCCTTGCATTTTTGTTCCAGGAGAGAGAGAGAGAGAGAGAGAGAGCAAAAAGAGGTGGCGGATTCGTTCTGTTTTTTTTTGTTTTTTCCCCCTCGCTTTCCTTAATTTCTGTTTGAAAACAAGAAGCGACGTTTGGTGATGTTTTGTTGTAAGCACCCTGCAGAACTGAAGCGGCCGAGGAATGAGGTCTTCTGCAAGGGGGAAAAAAGAAAAAAAAGACAGTGGCGGGATTATTTTGCAAAACCCGGTTGGTCTAAACTTCCAAGTTCAGAGACAATCTTGAAAGCGAGGCAAATTCCCAGCTTTCCTGGCTCAGGAGAGACCAAACAATTTTGCCCCTTGGGGGGAAAGACAGCAAAGAAAAAGAGTGTCTTTGACCCTCTCTCTCTCTCTCTCTTTCTTTCTCTCTCTTTCTCTTTCTCTCCTTTTTCAAAAGCTTCTGGGCCTCTCGAGAGAACCTCTGCACCAGCGGCTAAAGACAAAACCAAAAGGCGCTCTTTTAATTTCGTTTCACTTGGTTTCGGTGTCCTTTCGGAAAGAGGCGGCCTCCGTCGCCTCTTAAGCCCACTTCAGTATAGCAGCTGCTGCCCCTCCCACCTCTAGTAACGGCTGGGAAGCTGCGCTCGGAGGAGTAGTTGAGAAGGCAAAAAGGGCAGAGTAGAAACGGTTAGGGTGGTTTTCTTCCCCCCCCCCCTCCCGAGGTCCTCTGGAGATGCTTTGGAAATGCTTACAGTTTGGTTTGGTTTGAATTGAATTGAACTGAACAGTTTATTTAGCCAAGTGTGATTAGGCACACAAGGAATTTGTCTCTGGTACAGAAGCACTCAGTGTGCTAGTAGTCCTCGATTTACAACAGTTTGTTTAGTGACTGTTTGAAATTACAATGGCACTGAAAAAATAGAAGAGAAGAGAAGAGAATAACAGAGTTGGAAGGGACCTTGGAGGTCTTCTAGTCCAACCCTCTGCTCAGGCTGTGGCTGTGTATCTGTGTCGCATGTTCTGAGAAAGACAAAAATGTCCCCTTACTCAATTTCTCCAAATGGTGGATATCATAGGTAATCAGAATAGAATAGAATAGAATAGAATAGAATAGAATAGAATAGAATAGAATAGAATAGAATAGAATAGAAATAGAAATAGAAATAGAAATGGGATAGAATAGGAATATGGATAGAAGAGAACAGAATAGAAGAGTTGGAAGGGACCTTGGAGGTCATCTAATCCAGCCCCCGCTCAAGCAGGAGAACCCTAAATCATTTCAGACAAATGGTTGTCCAAGTGACTTATGACTATTTTTCCCAAGACTGTTGCAGCATCCGCATGGTCACATGATTTACATTTCGATGCGTGACAACTGACTCACATTTATGATGGTTGCAGTGTCCCGGGGTCATGTGATCCCACCATCAATGAGGAAACCAGATTCACTTAACAACTGTGTTACTCATTTAACAACCGAAGTGATTCACTTGAGAAATATGGAAAGAAAAGTTGTAAAATGGGGCAAAACTCACTTAATAAATTTCTCACTTAACATAAATTTGGGGCTCAGTTATGGTCATACTTTGAGGACTACCTATACATGCAAAGCAACAGAATCATCATCGTCATCATGATGTCAATTAAAGGGGGAGTAAAGAAGATAATAAGGATAAAATTCTGGCAGTTGTTATCCTAGCACCGTGGTGGCGAACCTATGGCACGTGTGCCACAGGTGGCACGCAGAGCCCTCTGTGGGCACGTGCGCCGTCGCCCCAGTCCTAGGCCTTCAGCTGGGTTTTATAAAACCTTTTCGCTTTAGGCCTCCGCCGCCGTGTGTAAAAAAAAAAGTTCAATCAGTCAATTTCAACTTCTCGCGGGAACAAAAAAATCTCGCAAAGTTGGAATTGATTGATTGAACTTTTTAATCCCACCCAGTCTGCCGTTACCACCGCAGCCACACCCACCCAATTGGCCATGCCCACGCAATTGACCACACCCACCCAACGGGCCACACCCACCTAATGGGCCATGCCCACCCGGCACCTGACGATACCTAAGTGGGTTTTGGGTTGCAGTTTGGGCACTCGGTCTCTAAAAGGTTCGCCATCACTGTCCTAGCACCTCTTGGAAGGCCCCGTCAGCCCTGCGAGGTTGTCCAAACAGGAAACACAAACTTTGAGTGCTATCTCTTATCTTTATTGTTGAGTTATAGTAACAGAATATTGCAAGTCTGCAAGTATGTCTTTTGACCTTAACTCTGACATTCCAGGAAACTAAGGAGGGTCCTTTCTCAGATGTTTCCCACGCCCCCTTTCCACCTGTGAGCTGAGATACCTTTTTCCTGATGCTTGTCCAGGCTGTGGATCTTCCTCCCATCTCCCAAAGTTATTCGCACATACCTCTACAGCTCCAGATTTTTTTAAAAAAACTCTTTTGCGGACCAATTTGGGGCCCTGAGTGAGATTCTGAGAGTTGGTAACTATCTGGTGTGGCTCTCGTGATGAGGTTACTTGTGATGAGCAGATGTTCATACTTGGTGCTTTGCCCACATAAAGTTCATTGGGTAAGCCTGAATTAGCCTATTGCTACTGAAGCGATACTGAACCTGGAACTGAGGAGAAACTTCCTGACAGTTAGAACAATTAACCAGTGGAACAACCTGCCTCCAGAAGCGGTGAATGCTCCAACACTGGAAGTTTTTAAGAAGAGACTGGACAGCCATTTGTCTGAAATGGTATAGGGTTTCCTGCCTGAGCAGGGGGTTGGACTCGATGACCTCCAAGGTCCCTTCCAACTTTATTATTATTATTATTATAAGCCTGGCAATTAGTTTTACCTTGGGCTGGTTTTCTTTTTTTATCTTTCTTTTTTGTTTTGTTTTTGCAACAACTTTGCAAAACAACTTTCTAGTCCTTAGTGTGGCATACAACGTGTCACTCAGTGTAAAAAGGTAGCAAATATTAACAAGTAGATAAAACCATTCTCACTGGCATAATTGCTATTTATTTTAGCAAGGAATAATAATTATTATTATAGAATGAATGTTGCAAAAGAAAACAAAGACAGTACCAATATTATTAAGCACCGGGTGCAATCCCAAAACATCTGGAACACCAGTTGAGCACCATCGGCATTGTCGGAAACAACATGAGTCAATTGTAAAAGGCAGCGGTGCTTGGAACAGCTTACATCCTGTGACGATACCTTTAATATCATAAAATAGCAACATCTACCTACTCCAGGTCCTTGGGAAGGACTCGATAGGTGGATCAAAATGCCAAATCTAAACACCTGGCCAACAAAAAATAACGATTATAATGTACACTTGGTCCATCAGATCATTCTTCCCAAGGATCTAGAATAGCTAGCATCTAAGAAGCCCATTGCAATATCTGTACACCCTGTTCCAAGTCACGCAATTTTGTGTAACCGACGAGTTAAAATTCCGTTCCCTTCCAAACGCATCCAAGGGCTTTTTCAGATCTTCTCGCCTGGCATTATCGGGATCATCATCGTTTAATATAAACATCATTCAAATTAAGCTTTTCATCCCTATTGTCAAAATGATTGCAACTGGGCAGAATCAAAAGAGAGAGAGAGAGAGAGAGAGAGAGAGAGGTTTTCAGTAGACGATTTTTTTTTCTATTCCCCCGCCCCAAATATAATTATAATAATACTCTGTTGCAGACATTTCCCTGGAGAAAGGAAGGGGGGGAGGAAAGGAAGCTGGTGAAGAAGGTGGTGTATAAAACAGCCGTCTTCCGTTAGAGTCAGCATATCCGTTAGTCCTTGCATAGATTGGAGACAGTTGTGCTGACTTGTGTGATAACAGGTACAGTTTGGGTCTGTTTCTCTCTCTCTCTCTCTCCTCACTCTCTCTCTTTCTGTCTCACACACACATACACACACAGAAACATACACACACACACACAGATCTCAAATTCGTTGTCACCATTTAAGAGCCGCCTGCATGAGGGAAAAAAATAATTTCCTCTGTACAACATCACCAGATGGTTCAGGACACCTTCCTCCAATTTAGGGCCTGCCAGGTATCTGGGAACACAACTCCCATCTTCCCCAGCTGGCAAAAAAGCACACTCAAAACTCAAGGAAGGAGACAAACCACTCAGGGCCCATCCTTCCTGCCAGCCGACATCTAGAGAAGCAGGAAGCAGCACCAGATGAACCATTAAAAAAAGAAAACAATACACCAGTCATCAAAAATGGAACCCCAGCCTAGCCAAGATTATATATCGGGGGTCTTCAAACTTGGCCACTTTAAGACTTGTGGACTTCAACTCCCAGAATTTCTCAGCCAGCCCTCAGGGCTGGCTGAGGAATTCTGGGAGTTGAAGTCCACAAGTCTTAAAGTGGCCATGTTTGAAGACCCTGTTATATATAAACAGCCAGCAAGATTACAGGTGCTAACTAAGCCCTCTAAGTTTTTCTTTTTAAGGCACAATGAAACCCCACTTAGTGGGGGGGGGGAGGAAAACATGCTCCCCATTTATTCCAGGAAGGGAAACTGAGTTGCTTCTTAGGAAACAAAGTCAGGGTGCCTCTCCATTCCTAGAAATCTGGCTTCATTTCTCATTGATTGAGATTTGTTGGCGAGTTGGGTAATGATAATAAAATTACAATTAAAAAAAAAGAAAAGGTGGATAGTTGATGTGGCAATAAAGGGAGGATAGCAATAGCAATAGCACTTAGAGACTTACATACCGCTTCACAGTGCTTGACAGCCCTCTCTAAGCAGTTTACAGAGTCAGCAATTTGCCCCCAACAATCTGGGTGTCAACCTCCAGCTCGAATATCCAAATAAAAAGTCCAGGAGTAATTTCATTTCCGAAAAGCTTACTGGTTTATTGAACACATGGCATGGTATATAGGCAAAGGAAAACTAACTCTAAAATCCCAAGGCATCAAACCATAGCATACAACAACGACCTTCCCAGCCAAATCTCCCAGATGTCTACGTAACTCATGTAAACAAATTCTCCTAGTTATGGGAACCGTCTGCTTTCTTCTTCACACCTGCTAGAATGTCCTTGGAAATTTTCCAGACAGCCTTCTCTCAGCAAACTTCCGAAGAACTGGAGAGGTTTTGTTTCTTTAACTAACCCATTTGGAAAGCATCATCTCCCCCCCACACACACACACACACCCTTACTTTAATGGCAAGATGAAAACAACACCTAGCTGCCAAATTTTCATTCTTGACACTGGGTCCTCATTTCACTGACCTAGGAAGGATGGAAGGCTAAGTGAACCTCAAGCCGGTCAGAATCGAACTCCTGACAGTGAGCAGTGAGTTAGCCTGCAATATTGTATTCTAACCACCGTGCCACTCTGGCTCTTGGACACTAGAATACAAGACAAAGGATTGGAGAAGATCACCAAGTTCTCAAGATCTGAAAATTGAAACTGAAAGATTGTGGTGTAAACCAGCCGTGGTAGTCCCCGGGGGTTATCGGAACTGAGTGCTTTAACTAAAAAATCTTGATGACTTTGGGTGCGATCCCAGAACAACTGGAGCGCCAGCTGAACACCATCAGCATTGACAAAATCACCATCAGTCAATTGCAAAAGGCAGCTTGACTTGGAACAGCTGACATCCTCCGACCGATACCTTTAATACCGTGAAATGCCAACATCTGCCTGCTCCAGGTCCTCGGGAAGGATTCGCTAGCTGGATAAAAATGCCAACTCCAGTCTAAACATCTGGCTGACAGGGCGACGAACCGTAATAATAATCTTGAACGGTACTTAGAAAATCTGCCTGTTGACAAAATTCCCATCTGTCCATTGTAAAAGGCCAAACTGCTTGGATCTGCACATATACTGCATCGACACATTACGACATCTCAAATTCTCGGGAAGAACTTGACACATATGTTGGCCAACAGCAGCTAAAGAACTGGCAGCTGTGACTTCACATTGCTGTGTATAGAAGTGGTCCTCGACTTACAACAGTTCATTTCGTGACCGTTCCAGGTTACAACGGCACTGAAAAAAGTGACTCATTTCCCCCTTAGGATCGTTGCAGCATCCCCATGAACACACAATTTATATTCCGATGTTTGACAACTGACTCACATTTATGACCGTTGCAGTGTCCCGAGGCCACGTGATCCCCTTTTGCGACCTGAGAAGCAAAGTCAACAGGGAAACCAGATTCCCTTAACAACCATGTTATGAATATAACAACTGCAGTGATACGGTTAACACACGTGACAAGAAAAGTCGTAAAATGGGGCAAACCTCACTTTAAAAAATTCTCACTTAGCAACATAAATTTTGGGCTCAGTTGTGGTCATTAAGTCTAGGACTACCTGTATAAAAATTAGTGGTAGGCCATCACTGCTAACATCTATGGCAGGGGTAGGCAACCTTGGCTCTTTTATGAGTCGTGGACTTCAACTCCCAGAATTCCTGAGCCAGCCATGCTGAGGAGAAAGAGAGAGGTTTCCAAGCTGAGCCATGCTGGCTCAGGAATTCTGGGAGTTGAAGTCCACGAGTCATAAAAGAGCCAAGGTTGCCTACCCCTGATCTATGGCTTTGTGGTGTCCAGCCACGCCCTGGTTAAAAGTTTAAATTACTTTAAGTTGCTTAAATCAGTCACTGTAGGAACCTTGTAGGAATTGTAATGCTATGTAGTTCCCCAAAGGTGCTTTTTCAAAAGACAACTCGTTTTTCCTTGAAGATGTTTCGCTTCTCATCCAAGAAGCTTCTTCGGTTCTGACTTAAGGGTGGAAGATGGAAGGGTTCATATTCCTTTGCAGTCATCCGGTTGTTAACACTCTCTGAGAATCATTGAGGCCACTTGGAGGTTTACCTGTGACCTCAGGGTCACCTGAATCAGAGTGCAAATGGGTGTGGAACCTTCTTGGAACTGCTGAAAGGACTGTGTTGTAAACAGGAGATAGGTGGTGGGTGTGGTCTCCCTCCCCCACCTCTGTTGAGAGAGGGCTGTTCAATCTTAATATAGATGACCTCTTTGACCCCTTTTTCAAACCATAATCTCCATAGACATAAATGCTATGTAGGAAGGAAAGGGAAGGGAAGGGGGGGTTGTTTGCAAGACCCCCAATCCGAATTCTCTCTTTTCTATTCAGAAAGCAGTCCTGGATGCAAGAATCGGTGTGGGACATCCCTGTTGCGTTCTTGGAAAACAAATCCATGCAGATCTAAATGTGTATTTAGTCGATAGCTTTGGGGTACCATTTTTCTTTTCCTCCGTGCATTGCAGTTGCTTATTCAGTCTTGTATCCATGATTTCCCCCTTTATCTAATTTCTAACGCTATGAATCCACATCTCTTTTAAGCCAAATCCAACCTCATGCATGAAAATGGCAGGAATTCCCCCCCCCCCTTAAATGCACGACTTGTACGTTCCAGGTTAAATCCTCATCCGGTATTCTTGTTTAATAATAATAAAAAAAAATGCCACTTGGCATCAAGTAAACGTCCAGCCATGCCAGCCTGCGTTTTCAACAGCTTTCTACCTCCTCAATCCCTCCCCACCCTTCCCTGGCAAGTCTAAAATGTTTAATTAAAAGCTGGAATATCTGATAATAACCTTCTCGAGGTTTATTTAAAAATTACGTCTATTCTGAAGAGCTTTAGAAAGGGATGTAAAACCGACGGGCCACAATTGAGGGATTAGAAAACCAAATTCTTTTTTATTTTATTTTATTTTTTTACTTGCACGGGGAGAAGCGGAGAAAATCTTGTCTGGGTGGATAAAAGAGGCATTGAATGGGAGGGATGGAGCCCACGTCGGGATGGGCGAGAAAAGGTTTGGGAGAGGTTACCGAGATGAAAATTACCTTTAATAAAAAGAGAGGGGGAAATAGCTACCCAGAATGATTAAAAAAAATAGAGATGAAATAGGAGAACTGTAGCATGAAAGAAAGCTGTTCAATTTTTGGTGGATTATTTTCTGGAAGGGTGAGAATGAACTGTCTTATTCAGAATCTTACTTTTAACTATAATCTTTCTCTATTTCCGCTCTCTTTTAGACCAGGAGAGATTTATCCATGAAAAAAAAAGGGGGATGATTAGACACTAATGACTGTTGTGCTTGCAGAATTGATGGTGCAAAAAAAATACACATCCTTTGTCCCTGAATGTTGGGTAACTTCACATCACTGACAATCTAAGATCCATAGACTCTGATCTGCAAGCTTCATGTCAGTACAGGTATTCCTCAACTTAACAACCATTCAAAGTTACACTGGCACTAAAAAAAGTGACTTAAAACTGGTCCTCACGTGACTGCTGCAGCATCCCCAGGGTCATGTGATAAAATTTCAGGGCCTTTTTGCATATATTTACGAGGGTTGCAGCATCCTCTGGATCACGCGATTGCCATTTGCGATCTTCCCAGATAACGTCCAACAAAGTCAATGGGGGAAGCTGGATTTGCTTAATGACCACATGATTCACTTAACAACTGCACTGATTCCTTTAACAGCCAGAGCAATTAAAGTCGTAAAATTGGGCACAACTCCCTTAACAAACTGCCTTGCTTTGCCATGGAAATGCAGGTCCCAATTGTAGTCCTAAATCGAGGACTACCTATACCTGGCTAGATCTGGGGGTGTTTCTTCTTCCTTCTGAAGAATTCAGCGGTTTGCATATACCTTTGTGTCATTTTGGTTGGTCCTCAATTCAGAACGCGCACTCAGGACACAAATGACCAGCTCAAATTATCATATTTTGGATGCATTATGGGGAGTCCATACTGCTGGGAAAGGTGGAAAGAAAGAGAAGGCCAGCAACCAGTGGTGGGATTCAGCCGGTTCGCACCACTTCGGCAGAACCGGTAGCTAATTTTTTGTTGCCCAGGCCCAGAATGGACTTCCGGAAGCGGCATCCACACAGAGAACCGGTTGTTCACATATCTGAATCCCACCACTGCCAGCAACCACTTTATAAAAGTACTGCTTTTATTAAGTGCTGCTTGATAAAACCTTAGTGAGACCGCATCTGGAATAAGATGTTGAGACTTTGGAAAGAGTGCAGAGAAGAGCAACTAAGATGATTAAGGGCCTGGAGACTAAAATATATGAAGAACGGTTGCAGGACTTGGGTACGGCTGGTCAAGAGAAAAGAAGGACTAGGCATGACATGATAGCAGTGTTACAATATTTGAAGGGCTACCACAAAGAAGAAGGGATCAACTTATTTTCTAAAAACTGGAGGCAGGACAAGAAACAATGGATGGAAGCTAATCAAGGAGAGAATCAACCTGGAATTAAGGAGAAACTTCCTAACAGTGAGAATCATTAATTAGTGGAACGACTTGCCTCCAGAAGTTGTGGGTGCTCCAGCACTGGAGGTTTTTAAGAAGAGATTGGACAGCCATTTGTCTGCAATAGCATAGGGTTTCCTGCTTGAGCAGGGGGGTTGGACTAAATGACCTCCAAGGTCCCTTCCAACTCTGTTATTCTGTATCCTGGAACCAGATGGAAGGACTTAGGGACTTTTGGAAGACCTGAAGGATCAGGTTGAGAACAGATCTATTGGAGCAAATTTATCTAGGACGATGGTCACTAAGGATCAACACCCACTTGATGGGGCCTTATCATCATCCATCTAAAAAAATGTTAATTGCCCAATTATGAAGACTAGATTTTTTTTCATGGTCCAAAAAGAGAGATACATACTCGTGGGCATATCTCTAGTTATGCAAAATAAGTTCCATTAACCTGTCCTGGTATCTGCTAATGGATATTGGAGAGAAGGGGAATTATATCCAGTATACCTTTTGGAATAACTGTGTCCCACTGCCTGCCCCATATCTATTCTAATTGCCTTCAGCAAAGCTTAAATTAACCTACTTCCTATTTTTTGAAAAAGTTAGGGGGGGGAGGGAAATCATTTTGCCTCCCTTACCTTAATTTTATCTGCCACCAGGAAAGGATAAAGTAAGGGAAAGGGAGAGAAAGCCACAAGCAAAAAATAAAATAAAATAAATGGGATTATTATATCACTTCAAACATTGATGCTATATTTAGGATTGCGGTTGAGAAATTTGGCAACTGAATTAACTCACTTCCTGGGTTTTTAATTCTCTGTTTTTAATCAGAGAGAGAGAGAGAGGCAGGCGGAGAGACAATTATTTTAAATACGTTTTGTTCTAGAGATCACTGAAGTCTATTCCCCTCCATCTGAAAAAAATAAGAGGTAAAGAAAGAGATGGAAGAAAAATTGCACAGAGTCTGCCAGAGAATTTACTATATTGTGGGATTTTGGGTGTTCTTTGAAATAGGATACTAGAATTTCCCAGGGAAGGAAAATAGCTATGGAAAACACAACTCCTGTGTGTGCACACCCACACACCCTTATGCACATCTAGAGACACACACCCATCCTTTGCTCCTATCTACTTGGGAACACGCATCCACTCCAGAGAGTTTAGCATAAATGTCATTTTTTTTGTTCAGGACCCCTGTGTGCTTTTCACTTTATTTACTGCTTCCTGCTTGATACGTTTGCCCAGAAAACACCAGGTGAACCTGGCAGCTATTCAGGAAAGATAATTGTGCAAAGCCCAGAAAAGAGTTAACCATTTCCCTTCGGGGAAATGGACTTTCTTAATTTGTAACTGACCAAGGAGGTCCACAGCATGAAACAGGTGAAAAAACAGCGCAGGGATGTGGGAGTATGAGACCAGAGGAAGGAAAAGAAGATGGAGAACACATCTGGAAGTGTACAGGGAGTCCTTGACTTATGACCACAATGGAGCCCAAAATTTCTGTTGCTAAGTGAAACATTTCGTAAGTGAGTTTGCCCCGTTTTACAACCTTCCTTGCCACAGTTGCTAAGTGAATCACTGCAGTTGTTAAAATTAGTCAAATTGCTATTAAGTGAATCCGGCTTCCCCATTGATTTTGCTTGTCAGAAGGTCGCAGAAGGGGAAACACACGTGACCCCGGGACACTGCAACCGTCATAAGTACGAGCCAATTGCCAAGTGTCCGAATTTTGATCCCGTGACCACGGGGATGCTGCAATGGTCATAAGTGTGAAAAATGGCCATAAGTCACTTTTTTTCAGTGCTGTTGTAACTTTGAACGGTCACTAAATGACCGTTGTAAGTTGAGGACTATCTGTATTTCTATCCACGTTAGAGCAGAAGGATAGGCCAGCCTTCTCCAACCTGGCGCCCTTCTGGAAGCTGCAACTTGAAGTAGTCTGGAGATTTAAAGGCTGGAGAAACGACAGAAAGGGCATCAGAAGGAATCATAATGAAGGAATGAATAAAGGTAGTCCTCGGCTTAAAGCCGTCCATTTAGTGTCCATTAGAATTTACAACTGCACTGAAAAAGGTGACTTTTGACTGGTCCTCACACTCATGACCACTGCAGTAGCCTCAGAATCATGTGATCAAAATTCAGGGACTTGGTAACTAGTATGTATTTATGACAGTTGCAGCATCCTGAGGCTATCTGACCGTCATTTTTGACCTTCCTAGCTGTCTTTCCGACAAGCAAAGTCAATGGGGAAAGCTGGATTTGTTTAACAACCACATGATACACTTAACAACTCAACGATTTGCTTAACAGTGGTGGCAAAAAGGTCATAAAATGAGGTGCGACTTAACGACCATCTTTCTTAACAATGGAAATTCTAATCTAGTCTCAACTGTGGTCGTAAATTGAGAACTACCTGTAAATGAATGGGTAATAATCCACACCGGAACAAGTTAAATAATTATTTTATATAATAAATAACGTGTTGGAGAAGGACTTCTGTTGGAGACCCATGGAAATTCACTCTCTGTCTGGAGATGCTGACATCGCTTCAGGTGCAAACTAAAATTGTTGCAAACATCTTTTTAAGTTCCTGGAGAAAAGGCTGCAGTAAATTTACAAAGGACAAAACTAATTGGCTCGGCTTGTCCATTGTAAAATTTAAATTCACACTAATCATGTCCGATTTTGCATGTGTGCATGTAAATTAGTATATTCAGGATTTTGTTTTCCAAGCCTACCACCCCCACCCCTGGTTTTTGTCCCTGAATCTTTTAAAAATCTAGTAATTCCACTGTCCAGCTTGCTAAAAATTACACTGAATAACGGTCCCCCAGAGTCCCACGTGAGATGTTTTATCCAGAGAACATGAAATAATGAGGAAAAAGGAACATTTTTTTTCCATCTCTTTCTGCAAGAACAGCAGCTTCAACTTTTGTGTTGCACGTAAAAAGGGAGTGGATCATTGATTACGTAGTCACAGCAACCATCTTGATTTTTTTTTTGACCCTCTGTGGTATTTCGGGGGAATCTTTATGATCTGCTTCTCCCGAGTTTGCCATCTTTTTTACAGCATCGTAGGTAACGTGATAGATACCTCCGGGAGAGGATGGGGAATATCACAAGAGGGCTTCCAATTATTACATCTTGAGAAATGGTCGGCCTGGGGTGCTAAAAGAAACATATGTGACTAAAATGGAGCACTGCACGAATATTTTGGCTTGGAAAAGGGGTAGTGGGTCAAGACAGGATGCTCCAAACTCATAGAATCTGGGAGCTTTACAAGACAACAAGAATAGGAAGAATAGCAACTGCTTCAGACAGGAAGGCGGTGCAGAGAGTGGTGAGGATGGCTGAAAAGATCATTGGCAGTTCCCTCCCTTCCATCCAGGACATGGCACAGAAGCGTTGCTTGAGCAGGGTCCGCAGAATTGTCTGGGACACCACACATCCTCTCCACGACCTGTTTTCCTTGTTACCTTCTGGGAGGAGGAGGCTTTGTGGTATCCGAAGCAGAACATCCAGATTCAGTCCCAGCTTCGTTCCATACAGTATCAACCTTGTGAACTCTCAAGCTTCCTCCTTCCGTTATGTATTCAAGATGGACAGTGATCAATATTTATATGTTACTTATAAGTAAGGGTGTAGGTCTATACATATGTTGTACGTAGTATGTTTTAAATGTGTGTTATGTATGTGTACACATTGAGAGCAAGCAACTAAATTTCATTTTTAATGTGTACCGTTGTGCCCACAGGAAAAAATGACAATAAAGGTTATCTAATATCTAATATTAATAGCACTTAGACTTATATACCGCTTCACAGTGCTTTACGGCCCTCTCTAAGCAGTTTACAGAGTCAGCCTGTTACCCCCAACAATCTGGGTCCTCATTTTACCGACCTCGGAAGGATGGAAGGTTGAGTCAACCTTGAGCCAGTCAGAATCGAACTGCCAAATTGCTGGCAGCCGGCAGTCAGCAGAATTAGCCTGCAATACTGCATTCTAACCGCTCCACCACCAGGGCGAATGCAGGAAGTCCTCGACTTACAATTCATTTAGTGACTAATCGAAGTTACAACAGGGCTGAAAAAGGGACATGGCCATTTTTCGCACTTGCGACCGTTGCAACATCCCGATGGTCACGTGATCAAAATTCAGACGATTGGCAACTGGCTCATATTTATGACCGTTGCAGTATCCCAGGGTCATGTGATCCCCTTTTGCGACTTTCTGACAAGCAAAGGCAATGGGGAAGCCCGATTCACTTTAAAACTGTTGTTACTAACTTAACTTAAGCTCACTTAACAAATGTCTTGCTTAGCAACAGAAATTTTGGGCTCAACTCTGGTTGGAAGTCGAGAACTACCTGTAAAAAAGAAAATCCAATAATTTTAATATTAATCTCCTGCATAATTCAACCACCAAAAGCATCTGGCATATTCTGGTGTCCCTATTCCATCACTGGAGCAGCGTTGCTCAACCTTAGTAATTATAAGGCATCTAGACTTCAACTCCCAGAATTCCCCAGCCAGCCAGCTGGCTGGGGAATTCTGGGAATTGAAGTCCAGGTGTCTTATTGCTGCCAAGACTAAGCAACACGGCTCTAGAGCTTTGCCTCTTGATCAAGGGTTCTGAAAAAAAGCTTTAACTTGTTTTTTCTGAGCCTGGAAATGTCTGAACATGCACAGTTGGGAATAGGGTCAGGATTATTTATTTAGCGTGCCTGGCTAAGGAATTCTGGGAGTTGAAGTCCACAAGTCATAAAAGGGCCAATTTTGAAGACCCCTGATTTAAAGAATTGCCTTTAGGGTTGAAAAAGGCTGCACTGATAAGAACACTTCTTTCTGACATGGAAGACCTTACCTACCGTAGTTGGGTCATGAAACGTCTGAAAGAAAACAACCAAGCTCAGAGAGCACCAAGGACCCCACAGTCCTCCTCCTCCTCTTTCAAACTCCTCTCCTTTTAGCACTGATGATGTCATCTAGTTGGGTCATGAAACATCTGCAAGAAAACAAGCAAGCTCAGAGAGCATCAAGGACCCCACAATTCAACTGAACTACAAGTATGGAAACTAATCAAGGAGAGAAGCAACCTAGAACTAAGGAGAAACTTCCTGACAGTTAGAACAATTAACCAGTGGAACAACCTGCCTCCAGAAGCGGTGAATGCTCTTCTACTGATTGTTATTATCATCGTTATTATCTCCATTTGTGCCACGCTATTCTGCTGCCAAGTTGATGCCCCAAATGTTATTTCAGTATATCGTGCTGACTTTTACCGCTGCTATTCTGTCTTCTTCCTTTTTATCAAGAATCACCCAAACCCCCTCTGGAGATAGACAGGAGGATGGAAACCTTTTAAATCCACCAATAAGCATATCTTTTATGGGAAAGGATGTCATTTACCGTTTGACTCCAAAATATCTCTGGTAGGTTCTGTCACCAGTTCCAATCTGCTCTGTGTGATCCATCAGTCATCAGCAAACCTAGAGACAGGCATGAGGATGAAAGTTGTTTAGCTTGGATTGGTGTGTCATATTTTTTTAACAGCGAGGCAAAACAAAACTCGATAATACTCTGTTCAATCTTGTCCGATTCTTGGAGGGTTCTTCTCCACATTTTCCCATCTTGCAAAATGAAGTCAATTGCTTGAAATTAGTGCTTCCCTGAATTTTGCAAAGCAGTTTCCCAGTGGCAGGTGAGTTCTTTCAGTGTACTAGAGACATTTATAAGAGAGGCCTAACCAGAAATGCACAGATTTAGAAGGACCGGTAAAATTCCTCCTGTTCAGGAGATCCGTTTGCCAAACAAAAATATATAATAGGGGCAGAAACAGGCCTCCAAAGAGGTAGCAATTTCAGGGGACATTATTTGTCAATTCAAGTTTGACAAAAATCAGGTTCATGAGATTTGCAGAGGAGGGGGGGGGAGGGAGAGAGAAGCCTGAATAGCAACATGATAGACCTATTTGCTTAAATAATATGATAAATCTATTTGCTTAACTCTGCCCAATCTTGCTCTCTCTCTCTCTCTCTCTCTGTGTAAAGAGTTAGAAAGAAAATAAAGCCTGAATAGCAAAAAAGAGAAAGAAAAACGGATCAATTTGCTTACCTCTGTCCAAAATCTATGCATTTATTTGTTTGTGAGTGTGTGTGTGAGAGAGAAAGAGTAAAATAAATTAATAAATAAAAGCCTAAATAGCAAAAAAGAGAAACGAAGGGAAAGGTATGTTTGCCTAACTCTGCCCAATATTTATACATTTATTTGTGTGTCTGTGAGACGACAGATGATAGATAGATAGATAGATAGATAGATAGATAGATAGATAGATAGATAGATAGATAGATAGATAGATAGATACAGAGAGAGAGAGAGGTAGGTAGATAGAGAGATAGAGAGGTAGGTAGGTAGGTAGGTAGGTAGGTAGGTAGGTAGATAGATAGATAGATAGATAGATACAGAGAGAGGGAGGTAGGGAGGTAGGTAGGTAGGTAGATAGATAGATAAGATAGATGATAGATAGATAGATAGATAGATAGATAGATAGATAGATAGATAGATAGATAGATAGATAGATAGATAGATAGATAGATAGATAGATAGATAGATAATGATATGATATATGATATGATACGCAGGCAGGCAGACAGACAGATCCGCTCGCTTGTTTGCCAAAAAAAAAAAACCCTTCGTAGCGGTGGGCGGGCGAGGGGGGCGCATGCCTTGCAGGCTCCTATTTACAGCTTCTTCATGGAGCTCTCGAGAGCCGGAGAGGCCTTCAGGAAAATCAATCGAGCGCCTGAGTACATTAGGAAGTTGCAAAGTACTCATAGCGCAAACGGCTCCCATCCATCGAGTGGGGAAAAAAGGGAGCGAGCGCTGAGGAAGACCATCACTCTTCCTTATGGGCCGAGGAGCGTCTGGAAAGCCTTCGCTGCTCGTTCCTCGGGGGGGGGGCAGTCAGCATTTCCGGCGTCAGCAAAATAATCAGAATTACAGCGGGGAGCGGCGGGGAGAGCAGCCGCGACGCGTAACTCAGACAAGCATCGTGAGGTGGCCGGGCGTTTAAACTCCCCCCCCCTTTTTTTTTTCCTTCCTTCCCACCCGATCAGGAATATCTGGGATTCCCCCACGGAGGAAAAGGGCCCTGTGACTGTGGGCCGGAGTGAACATCAAACGGTCACGCGCTAATCAATACAGACAAGTTTTCTTTTTGATGTGAAATAAGTAGATGCATTTCCAAGGTGGGAAACAAAGAGGGCAGAATCCCCCCCCCCAGATGTCGGAGGAGAGACACGCTCGCTCGTTCGAGTCCTTTGAATGAGGAAACGGCTTTGAATTCTGTTCCTCCCGCTTGAATGAAGGATTCCTGGGTTTCCTTTATGCGGGAGATGGCGATTTGCAGCGGCCCTCCCACCTTCCTCGGTTGCTCGTTTGCGGGTGCCCCATCACCGGTGGCTTTTAAGAAGAGGCCGGACAGCCATTTTACAGAAATAGTATAGGGTCTCCCGCGAGAGCAGGGGGCTCGGACTGGATGATCTCCAAGGTCCCTTCCAACTTCTGTTACCTTTTATAGAGTCCCAGGGTGTCTCAATCTTAGCAGCTTTAAGGTGGGTGGGTTTCAGCTCCCAGAATTCCCCAGCCATCATGCTGGGAGCTAAAGTCTAAGCATCATAAAGATGTGTCAGAACTAAGCAAATTTCCTAACAGAACAATTAATCAGTGGAACCATTAATTGTGGGTGCTCCAACAATTGGAGGCTTTTAACCTCCAGTTGAGGGTGCTCCAACACTGGAGGCTTTTAAGAAGAGACTGGACAACCATTTGTCTGAAATGGTAGAGGGTTTCCTGCTTGAGCAGAGGGTTGGACTAGAAGACCTCCAAGGTCCCTTCCAACTCTGTTGTTCTGTTAAAGACAATAGAGTACAGGTAGTCCTCAACTTACGACCACAATTAAGCCCCACATTTCTGTTGCTAAGCGAGACTATTGATGTGAGTTTTGCCCCATTTTTCAACCTTGCTTGCTGCAGTTGTTAAAGTGAATTGTTCTGTCATGGTTCCGACAGACAGAGACGAATAAAGCAGAACTCCGAGGCTTGAAAATTCCTCAAAAAACATGTTTATTAGTCACAAAGTATCGGCACAGTCAAAAGTGAAACCAAGTCTGAATACACAACTAACAATTGCCCAATTACAAAGTTAAATGTCCCACCCACAAAACTATGCAAGCAACTACATTCCCCAATATGATTATTTGGCGGGCTTTTTATGCAACGCGCAGTCCCAGTCACGGGAGCAGCAGATGACCTTGGTTCCCACGGGACAGAAGATTATTTTGACCAACAAAGCACCTGGGCAACCCCCCTCCCTCCGTTCTATGTGGCAACCTAGAATGAGAAGAAAAGATAGCTGCAGCCATGCTCACTGTAGAGCTGACACACTGCAGTTGTGAAGTTAAGTAACACAGTTGTTAAGTGAATCTTGCTTCCCCATTGACTTTGCTTGTCAGAAGGTCGCAAAAGGGGATCACATGACCTCGGGACACTGCAGCCGTCGTAAATATGAGTCAGTTGCCAAGTGTCTGAAGTTTGATCCCATGACCATGAGGATGCTGAGACGGTCGTGTGAAAAACGGTCCTAGGTCACTTTTTTCAGTGCTGTTGTAACTTTGAACGGTCACTAAATGAACTGTTGTATGTTGAGGACTACCTGTATTTGTAACCCAGGGTTGAATGGTGGAGTTCTTGGTACTCTCTTGAGCTTGGTTGTTTCCTTGCAAACATCTCATTACCCAACTAAGTAGCATCATCAGTGCTAGAAGGGAGTGAGGTTGGAGGAGGAGGAGGAGGTTGTTCTTGGTGCTCTGAGCTTGGTTGTTTCCTTGCAGACATCCCATGACCCTACTAAGTAGCATCATCAGTGCTAGAAAGTGCTAGGCTGTCCTTTCTGTTTTATACCAGTGGCTTGACGCTGGTGTGGTTTTCTGAGCCGTGACTCCTTTAACTGCTTGTTTAGCAGTGGAAATTCTGGTCCCCATTCTGGTCGTAAGTCGTAAGGATTACTTGTGCATTTCTGTCTGGGTTCCAAACTCTTATCTGACCGTTTTCTTGCTGGTGGCTCCCCAAGGTCATTCCTACTGCCCATTACACCCACCCAAGGCAGTGGCCGATAAAGGCCCCGATCCTGCAACCAAACCTTCAGTTCCAAAGCAGTTCCTCACGCTACACCGCTTCTCCTTCACGACTTACGGATTCAACACAGTTGTCTCCTGTTCCCGCCTCTTGACACATCAACATCTCTCTCACCCCCTCACTTCCTGATTTCCCTTCTCCCCCCCACCCCATCCTTAATGCACCAGGACCATTCATTCTGCTCCCGTAACTGTAAAATTGATTTTTTTTCCTTGCCACGAGGCGTTTGTCGTTTGCTACCAAACACGCTCCAAAGCTTCCAACGTAGGCCGTTTTTAATTAGTTTCTCCTCTTCCTTTCCGGAGCAAGTCCCAAACAGAAGCCGGCGAAAGTGAGAAACTGAACAACAACAAAAAATAAAAAACAAAACTCCCGAAAAGCAACAACAGCAAAGGGAATATGCAAGGGAGGGGGAGAGATGAGCGAAGTGTTAGATATGATTAGCTATAATAGAAGGATTTGTACCCAAACAAGGCAAACAAGAGACATGAGAACTGGACCAATTAATGGGCCCAAAGCTTGAGCGCGTCTGTAGCAAATGAGGCATCGACGGGGACGTTGGTATGGTGCCAAGAAAGAGGATCATTTCTTAAGGGAAATCTGCCGAGGGCGGACTGCCAATTCTGCAAAGCAGCAGACGGTCAAAATGGGCCAGGCCACCTCGCTTTCTCTCTCTTGCTCTCCGCTCTTTGCAAAGGTTTGAACGGATCGCGGATGGCTTCAGCTTTGCCAGGTGGGCCGTCCATCCGAAGATAGGGACAAGATCCTTGGATCCGTGAAGTATTAATACCGCTTAGTAAGGCCATACCTGGAATAAGTGCATCCAGTTTCAGTCACCACGTTACAAAAAAAAAAGGTGCTGAGACTTTGGAAAAAGTGCAGAGAAGACCAACTAAGGCAGTGATGGCGAACCTTTTAGAGACTGAGTGCCCAAACTGCAACCCAAAACCCACTTATGCATCGTCGAGTGCCAGGTGGGCGTGGCCCATTGGATGCGCGTGGCTGCGGTGGTAACGGCAGACAGGGTGGGACTAAAAAGTTCAATCAATTCCAACTTTGCAAGAACTTTTTTTTTCCGCAAGAAGTTGAAATTGACTGATTAAACCTTTTTTTTTTTTGCACACGGCGGCGGAGGCCTAAAGCGAAAAGGTTTTATAAAACCCAGCTGAAGGCCTAGGACTGGGGCGACAGCGCGCGTGCCCACAGAAAGGGCTTTGAGTGCCGCCTCTGGCACCCGTGCCATAGGTTCGCCACCACTGAACTAAGGTGATTAAAGGCCTGGAGACTAAAATATATGAAGAACGGTTGCAGGATTTGGGTATGGCCAGTCTAGAGAAGAGAAGGACTGGGGATGACATGGTAGCAGTATTCCAGTATTTGAGGGGCTGCCACAAAGACGAGAGGGGCAACTTATTTTCCAAAGCACCAGAGAAGAAACAATAGATTAATCAAGGAGAGAAGCAACCTGGGATTAAGGAGAAACTTCCTAATAATGCAAACAATTAACCAGTGGAACGGCTTGCCTTCAAAAGTTGTGGGTGCTTCATCACTGGAGGTTTTTAAGAAGAGACTGGACAGCCACTTGTCTGAAATGGTAGAGGGTCCCCTGCTTGAGCAGGGGGTTGGACTAGAGGACCTCCAAGGTCCCTTCCAACTCTGTTCTGAATTGAATTGGATACCTTTAGGGTGAAACTGTCAATTGTCTTAGAAAACAATAGATGAAGTTCTCATTCACAAGTATTATTCTTCCAGATGAGTGTTTTTCAATCTTGGCGACTTTAAGATGTGCAGACATCAACTCCCAGAATTCCCCAGCCAGCTTTGCTTTCTGGGAATTGAAGTCCACACGTCTTAAAGTTGCCAAGGGTGACAAGCACTGCTACAGATGACCTCACCTTATCCATTTTCCATCTCAGCAGCTTTCTGGCAATCAAATCCAGGGATCAATCGCTTAACGGAGATCAAAATCTCCTGTCGTTTTTTTCCCCTCTGTGCTGACCAGTTCTTCTTTATTTTGATGAAAGCGTGTTGACTTCAGGAACGTTATTTTTCAAGGAGGAGAAAAAATTGGAGACATTCTCTTGGTAAAATATCATGACCTCAGGGTGGATGGGTGCTATCTTTTATTGTATGATCATTCAGCTGTTTGGTGAGCACTGATTTTCAACCACTCGGTGACATTTTTAGGAAAAACCTCAGTGACAATTTTAGACAAAACCTTAATAATTAATAATAATAAATAAATAAATTAATAACAATAACAATAACAATAACAATAATAATAATAAAGTTGGAAGGGATCTTGGAGGTCATCTAGTCCAACCCCCTGCTCAGGCAGGAAACTTTATACCATTTCAGACAAATGGCTGTCCAGTCTCTTCTTAAAAACTTCCAGTGTTGGAGCATTCACCGCTTCTGGAGGCAGGTTGTTCCACTGGTTAATTGTTCTAACTGTCAGGAAATTTCTCCTTAGTTCTAGGTTGCTTCTCTCCTTGATTAGTTTCTATCCATTGCTTCTTGTGCTGCCTTCAGGTGCTTTGGAGAATAGCTTGACTCCCTCTTCTTTGGGGCAGCCCCTGAGATATTGTAAGACTGCTATCATGTCACTCCTCGTCCTTCTCTTCATTAAACCAGACATTCCCAATTCCAGCTACTGTTCTTTATATGTTTTAGCCTCCAGTCCCCTGATCATCTTTGTCGCTCTTTTCTGCACTCTTTCTAGAGTCTCAACATCTTTTTTACATCGTGGTGACCAAAACTGGATGCAGTATTCCAAGTGTGGCCTTCCCAAGGCATTGTAAAGTGGTATTAACACTTCAGGTGATGTTGATTCTGTCCCTCTGTTAATGCAGCCTAGCACTGTGTTGGCTTTTTTTGGCAGCTGCAGCACACTGCTGGGTGAGGAGAAAGAAGATGGGAACTTGTAGGTTTTCTGCTGCTCCAATATTCCTTTTTCTTTTTGTATGAAAATGACGGTGGGCGTGTTTTGCAGTTGAACCACAGCTTTGTGGAGTTGTGTTGATTTTCCACAAAGCTGCTTCAGATTTTTTTTCCTTCCTAGCCCATCAATCACAACGAGTTACCAAAGCGTTGTAAAGTGGTATTAACACTTCACGTGATCTTGATTCTGTCCCTCTGTTAATGCAGCCTAGCACTGTGTTGGCTTTTTTGGCAGCTGCAGCACACGGCTGGCTCATATTTAAGTGATTGTCCACTAGGACTCCGAGATCCCTTTCACAGTTGCTACTATTGGGCAAGGTACCACCTCCTATACTATACCTGTGCATTTGGGAGTTTTTTTTGCCTAAATGTAGAGCCTTTTTTCACCACTGAATTTCATTTTGTTAGATAGCGCCCAGTGTTCAAGTCTGTCCAGATCCTCCTGTATCTTAAGCCTGTCTTCTGGAGTGTTGGCTATTCCTGCCAGCTTGGTGTCGTCTGCAAATTCGATGAGTTCCCCATTTATCCCCTCGTCCAAATCGTTGATGAAGATGTTGAAGAGCACTGGGCCCTCGGGAAAAAGTTTTTCAGAAAATCCATTTTGAGAAGTTATTTGACATTTTCTTCTTTCCTGGAAAAATCCAAAGAAATTGCTGATATGGGTAGAATATTTCCAAAATTTGTAACCATTTGTAATCTTCCCAGCCGGCTTCCAACAAGCAAGATCACTTTAACAACTGCAGTGATTCGTTTAACTATGGCAAAACAGGTTACAAAATGGGGTGCAGCTCATTTAACAGCTGTCTTGCTTAATAACAGAAATTTTGGGCTCAATTGTGGCCATAAATTGAGGACCACCTCTGCAGTGGAAACAAACAATAAACCAAAAACAAAAAACCCCACTGCACAACATTTAAAAAGCTACCAAACATATCAAGTGGCACATGAACACAACAATTAAACAATTATACCAGATAATTGTCAAATCTAGTATGAGGGGGGAGGGGAATCTCAGTTAAAGCAACCTGCAGTACAAACCAGAGGCACTTGGTGAAAAAGTTACAGTACATAAAATACTATAAAAATAAATAAAATTAAATACATAAATTTAATACATAAATCAGTCTAAGAGAGTTTTCATATAGTGACTTCAACTTTGATTTATTTAATTCTGTGTTTCTCAATTTCGGCAACTTTCAGATGGGTGGACTTCAACTCCCATTGCTGGCTGGGGAATTCTGGGAGTTGAAGTCCACCCATCTGAAAGTTGCCGAAGTTGAGAAACACTGATTTAATTCATTCTAAAACAGCTTGCCAGGGGATTTAATCCAATTTTAATAGAAATACGGAGCAAATATGTCACCAAGGCTGTGGTGCAAAGAAGTGACTCCTTCAAAATTGTATCCAAAGTGCTAGAGGTACATTTCCCCCCCCCCAAATAATCTTTATTCCCATCTCAATGCTGGACTGTGACCATAATAAAAATTGATTGATTTACTCCCATCCTGTGTTTACCTACTTCTGGGTAAACTCCATTGAACTCCAGGATTTACGACTGAGAGAGCTCGGCAACAAACTTGCACTGCTAATCTAATAAATGAGTTTGCATTAATTGTTCCAATTATTTCACGTTGTAGACTTAATTTACAGATAGGGGGGAAAAAATCAAAGTTGACTGTTGTAAGAACCAACTGAACGGGTCTGCTCAGACAGCACTTTTTTTTTTTTAAAGTTGATTTTGTTTTTGTCATAAAAAAACCTTTGTATTTGATCACACCACGTCCACTCACCTCTGTTAAGGTCATTAATTTAAATTGCTCACAATAATTTCTTAACCTCTGTTTAATTGCCTCGTAGAACAGTGATGTTAATTTTGCTACAAAAATAAGCGCTTCATTCTTTCTCAACGCATGTATATTCCTCCCCCTACAGGCGACAGCGGGTTAAGGCACCTTTTAAAGCCAAATGCAGTATTAACTCTTATCAAAAAAATATTAATAACGGAAAAGCTGGAATAAAAGGATTAAAACCTAGTCTTCTGCTCATTTCTTTAATAGCCCCAGGAGGTTCTGAAACCTGAACAAGGGTAAACTGTTTCCCCCAAAAATTTGGCCTACGATCGTAAAACAATAGGAATTGCAATGTTTTTGAAATGCTGGGATCCTAATGTATACAGGTGGTCCTCGACTCGTGACCTTAATTGAGCCCCAAAATTTCTGTTGCTAAGTGAGCCATTTGTTAACTGAGTTTTGCCCCAGTTTACGACTTTTCTTGCCACAGTGGTTAAGTGAATCACTGACGTTGTTAAGTTAGAAACACGGTTGTTAAATGAATCCGGCCTCCCCATTGACTTCGCTTGTCAGACGGTCACAAAAAGTGATCACGTGACCCCAGGATGCTGCAACCGTCATAAATATGAATCAGTTGACCCACCTCAATACCAGGACGATGAGGAACTAGAAAAAAAAGTGCAGAGAAGAATAACGGAGATGGTCAGAGGTAAATCCTATGAAAAGGGGTGGAAAGAACTGGGTTTTAGTACAATGTTTCTCAGCCTTGGCAACTTGAAAATAAATGGACTGCAATTCCCAGAATTCCCCAGCCAGCAAGGGAGACATGGTGCTAATCTTCTAATCCAGAGATCCCCAACCTTTTGGGCACCAGGGACCGGTGCATGGTTTTGTGTGCTGCCTGCATCTCACGGATGGGGCTTTGCTTGTTTGTGCGGACCAGTTGCTGGCATGCCACGGCCCGATACTGGTCCACAGACCGGGGATTGGGGACCCCTGTTCTAATCCTTGAACAGTGTCCCTGGGCTGAAGATGTGGATTTATTCTCTATGGTACTCACAGATAGCACACAAACCAACAGGTGGAAGCTTTACAGAGAGACATCCAAAATCAAAATAAGGAATTTCCTGATCCACCAGGGTATGAAGCTTTGTCACTGGAAGCTTTTAAGCAAATAGCTTGACTTCCTCTTCTTTGTGGCAGCTCTTTAGATATTGGAATTCTGTTATCATATCACCCCTATTCCTTCTTTTCATTAAACTAGACATACCCAACTCCTGCAATATGAAGAACAGTTGCAGGAATTGGGTATGTCTAGTTTAATGAAAAGAAGGACTAGGGGTGACATGATAGCAGTGTTCCAATATCTCAGGGGCTGCCACAAAGAAGAGGGAGTCAAGCTATTCTCCAAAGAACCTGAAGGCAGGACAAGAAGCAACGGATGGAAACTAACCAAGGAGAGAAGCAACCTAGAACTAAGGAGAAACTTCCTGACAGTTAGAACAATTAACCAGTGGAACAACCTGCCTCCAGAAGCGGTGAATGCTCCAACGCTGGAAGTTTTTAAGAAGAGACTGGACAGCCATTTGTCCGAAATGGTATAGGGTTTCCTGCCTGAGCAGGGGGTTGGACTCGATGACCTCCAAGGTCCCTTCCAACTTTATTATTATTATTACAAAGCACCTGAAGGCAGGACAAGAAGCAACAGATGGAAACTAATCAAGGAGAGAAACAACCTAGAACTAAGGAGAAATTTCCTGACAGTGAGAACAATTAATTAATGGAACGACTTGACTCAGAAGTTGTGGGTGCACCATCACTGGAGGCTTTTAAGAAGAGATTGGACAACCATTCATCTGGAATGGTATACGGTTTCCTGATTGATCAGGGGGTTGGACTAGAAGACCTCCAAGGTCCCTTCCAACTGTTATTCTGTTAGTCTGTTAAATTGTCTAGGAAAAACTAAATTCCACCCTGACCAATAAGGTGGATTAGAAAACCTCCAATATCCTTTCCCACCTAATCTCAAAAATGCTGTTCAAAAGGCAACTGGACTTTTTTGGTTTTTTCCCTTGAAAACGTTTCTCTTCTCATCCAAGAAGCTTCTTCAGTTCAGTTCAATTTTCAAGGAAAAAAACAAGAAAGTTTAGTTGCCTTTTGAACAGCACCTTTGGGACAACCATGACCTGGATGACTGAGAATCTCCAACCTAATGATTCAGTGTATTTTACTGCCACATTTACAGGGCAAACCTCTCTTTTCAAAGTGCAAGGAAACATTAAGATGTAGCAAGCAAAATAACAAAAGGCAAATGATTTAATGGGGGGGCAGGGAACTACTTAAATTTAATTTACAGAGGGTTACCAGAGACATCCTCATTTTTGTCTTCATGTCCTCTATCCAGAAAACATTGCCTTAAAATTAAATATTGTCCGGTGTTCTGAGTGCGTGTTTTTGTTTTGGACTGTTTTCACAACAACAGTCATTCAAACTTTCATGCATTGTGACTTTGTAAATTGTCTGCTTCCCCCCCCTCCATCGTCTGTTGAAAGACTCGACAGCCTAGAGTTATTTAATTTATTCCCTGATTCTAGCCATCAGCTTCAATCCACACCCTTCAGATCTAAGATCATTGTAGTCTGTAGATCGTACAACTTGACCTACCTTTCCATGATGAAATTTGAAAAGCGTGTCGCTAGCGTATGTTCCCGAAAAGGAAGATTCCTTGAAAAAATATTGCAGTAGAAAAACCTGTCTTTCTGATGCTGGAAAAAATAATTTCATAATCAATTATGCTTTTTTTGCAATTTGCAAAAAAGAATTTGCAATTCTTCGCTGTAATTGTTGTTGTGATGACAAGAAAATTAAACAGTGTGTCTCCACTTCCTCCATTTGTCCTACTTTTCAATTGTCTGTGTTCTGCATTCCCTTGTTCGGATAGAGGTAGTCCTCAGCTAACAACAGCAATTGGGATCGAAATCGCCATTGCTAAGCAACATGGTCATAAAGTAAAACATCACATAACCACTCCACTTAGCAATGTTCTAGCAGTCTCAGTTGCCATCATTAAGTGAGGATCCCACATACCTACAAGTTCTGTCTTCCTGCTGGCTTCCCCATGAACTAGAAGCTAAAACATAAAGAATAGTTGCTAGAGTTGGGTATGTCTAGTTTAATGAAAAAAGGACCAGGGGTGACATGATAGCCGTGTTCCAATATCTCAGGGGCTGCCACAAAGAAGAGGGAGTCGAGCTATTCTCCAAAGCACCTGAGGGCAGGACAAGAAGCAACGGATGGAAACTAATCAAGGAGAGAAGCAACCTAGAACTTACCTGACAAAACAATCAATCAATGGAACGACTTGCCTCCAGATGTTGTGGATGCTCCAACACTGGAGGTTTTTAAGAAGAGACTGGACAACCATTTGTCTGAAATGTTATATGGTGTCCTGCCTGAGCAGGAGTTGGTCTAGAAGACCTCCAAGATCCCTCCCAACTCTGTTATTCTGTTATTCAGTTAATTGCAAGTTGAAACGGTTGCTGGACAAATGAACGTAAGCTGAGGACTTTGTGTTATCTGATAGTCCGAAGTTTATCATAACGCCATTCACAATATTTCTCAATTCTTGCAAATCCTTCTCGCCTCTATACACCCCTCTGTCCATCCATCCATTGTCTACAGATGTTTATATATTTCAAATGAGAATTCCCACAATGGAACCTTGCCAAAATATATCAGGAATTCTCAAGAAGTTCTGGGCTTGATGTGCAGAACTATGGCTGGAGATTTGTAGGGTCTTTCTCTCCTTGCCAAAGAAAATTAAACCAAAAGCCTCTTGGGCTCCAACCTCCACACCCATCTTCTCTCTCTATAAATAGAGTAGATCTTTTGGAAGTTTGCCATGTGTAAATAAAGCGACTTGTTGCATAGGATTGTTTCCAAATGCACTTACCAGAATATGTTCAAAGAGTTGGCGGCTGGGTTTATTGAGACAACTCAACTCAAAGTTCACTTCCCCTTCGTGCGCCAACTTTTCTTTTTAAGAGTAAAAAAAAAAAATCAGTTAAAAATTGGTGAGGAGGGGGCCATCTAGAAAGAAAGGATTGCTTGTACACGAATGTTTCTACATGGACTTTAAAATAGTTTTTCCTCCCTGCCATATACCTAAACTATAAACCAAAATTCCTGAATGAGATCAACATTCTTGGCAAGGGCCTCCTTTTAATATGATTCATTATTTAAAGATCTTGGATTTCAGAGAAAGTTCTTGGATTGATAGAGACAAATTTCCCCGGGGAATAAAATACCAAGTTATTGCCACTGGCAAATGGTTAGGGTATGGAAAATTTGAGAAAGCCGTTTGCCAGACTGGGGGAGAAAAAAAATCATTTAATGGAAGGTTAAATGTATCCCAAAAAAATACTCCTATCAAAAGCATTTCTGAATTGTTCAGTACATTTTGGAAAATAAACCAAAAAGGAAATGGAGAAAAGGTAACACAAAATTTGTATATCCATGAAAATAATGTATAACAGTCAAGCAAGACTGGGAAAATCAGGTACAAAGCCACTTAAATATGAGCCAGCCGTGTGCTGCAGCTGCCAAAAAGGCCAACACAGTGCTAGGCTGCATTAACAGAGGGATAGAATCAAGATCATGTGAAGTGTTAATATCACTTTACAATGCCTTGGTAAGGCCACACTTGGAATACTGCATCCAGTTTTAGTCACCACGATGTAAAAAAGATGTTGAGACTCTAGAAAGAGTGCAGAGAAGAGCAACAAAGATGATCAGGGGACTGGAGGCTAAAGCATATAAGGAACGGTTGCTGGAATTGGGTATGTCTAGTTTAATGAAAAGAAGGACTAGGGGTGACATGATAGCAGTATTCCAATATCTCAGGGGCTGCCACAAAGAAGAGGGAGTCAAGCTATTCTCCAAGGCCTGAGGGCAGGACAAGAAGTAATGGATGGAAACTAGTCAAGGAAAGAAGCAACCTGGAACTGAGGAGAAACTTCCTGATAGTTAGAACAATTAACCAGTGGAACAACCTGCCTCCAGAAGCGGTGAATGCTCCAACACTGGAAGTTTTTAAGAAGAGACTGGACAGCCATTTGTCTGAAATGGTATAGGGTTTCCTGCCTGAGCAGGGGGTTGGACTCGATGACCTCCAAGGTCCCTTCCAACTTTATTATTATTATTATTATTATTTAGGCAAAATTACAAATAAAGGTATTTGGGTTTAGCCAAATTATCCCCTCAAGGGTATTCATGCTAATATTATTTTTTTGGTGTGTTCATAATATATTTTTCTCTTATTCTTTATATTTTCAATTATGTGTTCCATGGTATAATTAATACTCTTGTAGGTGTGCGTATTTCTTCTTTTAATTAGTTTCATAAAATATATTAAGAACTTTTTTAAAAAAAAGTCAAATTAATATGGACATGGAATTGGCCTCACATTTGAATGGAAAAATGAGAAACTGAATAAAACCCAGATTGACTTATTCACTCATCTCTGCCGCTCCTTTTGTGGTATAGCAACCGACATGCTGACAGGTAGATCAAAACGGATTTTTGCAGACAAAATTTGGTAGTCATTCAAAAGAAGGAGTAATCTGGAGGTTTAGTGGAACCTAAAATTTGCAGAACTACAAAAAAAAAAATCTTTGAAGCTGGGGGAGGCGGAGTGGAAAGCATAAACTTTTAAAAAAATAATCTGAAAAGGAGTACAGGTAGTCCTCGGCTTATGACCAAAATTGAGCCCAAAATTTCTGTTGCTAAGCAAGACAGTTGTTAGGTGAATTTTGCCCCCTATTACAACCTTTCTTGCCATGGCTGTTAAATGAGTCACTGCAGTTGTTAAGTTAGTAACATGGTTGTTAAGTGAATCTGGTTTTCCCATTGACTTTGCTTGTCAGAAGGTCGCAAAAGGGGATCGCATGACCCCGGGAACACTGCGACTGTCATAAATATGATCAGGTGCCAAGCATCCAATTTTGATCATGTGACCATGGGGATGCTGCAACGGTCATAAGTGTGAAAAACAATTTTTCAGTGATGTAACTTTGAATGGTCACTCAATGAACTGTTATAAGCCGAGGATTATCTGTACACATAGCCTTCAACCCACAATGATTTGTTTAGTGACAAAAATGTTCAAAGTTCCAGCAATGCTGGAAAAAAATTACTTATCACTGGTTCCCACACTTACAACCATTGCAGCATCTCCATATTTACAAATTCAGAGGCTTGGCAACTGCCATGTACTTACCATAGTTACAGCATCCCAGGGTCCCGTGACCGTTATTGGGCAACCTGGCTTTCGACCAGCAAAGTCAACTGCAGCCACTTAACAACTGCGTGATCCACTTAACAGCGGCAGCGTTTCGCTTAACAACTGCAGCAAAAAAAAAGGCGACCACGCGACCGCAAGGAATATAAATCCATCCTCCACCATCCAGTCAGGACTGAGGAAGCTTCTTGGATGAGAAGCGAAACGTCTTCAAGGAAAAAAGTCCAGTTGCCTTTCGAAAAAGCGCCTTTGGGACACACACACACACACACACACACCCCTTTAACAACTGCCTGGGTGAGCAGTGGATATTCTGGCCCCAGTTGTCATCGTAAGTCGAGGACTACCTGTAAAATTACGGAGTTGCTGTCAAATCTAGAAACAAAACCGAAACGGGACGCAGAACGGAATATGATCAAAACTGACGGCCTGCCTGGATTGGGAGGAGATACAGATGGAGTAGAATATTTCTGGGGGGGAAAAAAAGAATCTTTAGTATTCAAATGAAGCCCCGGGTCCCAAAACTAACATTCTGGGTAAAGACAGGAGCTAACTAGAAAGAGAGATGCTTGTCTGCTTGCTGGCTAATCACACAGCTTGAAGACCCTGCATTTGGACGGTCCCCGTCGCTAAGATTTGCATATCCTACCTGGAGAGGTAGAAGTGGGAGCTACGGATTCCCAACCCCCCCCACCCCCCCGACCAGTGCCTGGGGCTGCACCTAATTGGCCCAGTTTAATCTTCTATATTCAGATGCACTGACAAGGTCTCATCTGCCCGGATCTAAGCCTCAAAGCAGCCATATTAAAGATACATGGGAGACGAGGCTTTGTCCTAAGAGAGATCAAGGCTGCAAAATTTATAAGAACGTCGTCGCGAGAGGAATTTGTTGGGCGCTTATGAAGGTGTCAGTGTACTAGCAAGGGAAGAGGTCTGTCTTAACTCAAAAGCGTAAGGCTCAGAGCCTCCTTTTCTGAGCTGATGATCTCCCAGCTGTCGAGAGGCATTGTCCTGCCCCCTAGCGGTGTATTAGAGAGTGATGGGAGTTGTAGTCCTCTAGGGGAAGCATCAGCTCGGGAGAAGGAGCAGAACTCTGCTGGCATGGCATGGTATACCAAGGGCAAAAAAAAACTACAGCTAGTCCTTGACTTCCCACCGTTCATTTAGTGAGCGAAGTTACAACAGCACTGAAAAAAGGGACCGTTTCCCACACTTAACGACCGTTGCCGCGTCCCCACGATCAAAATTCAGATGCTTGTCAACTGAGTCATACCGTTATGACAGTTGCAATCTCCTGGAATCACAGGATCCACTTTGCCGACCCCCCGACAAGCAAAATCAACGGGGAAGCCAGATTCACTTAACAACCGTGTTACTAACTTAATAACTGAAGTGATTCATTTAACAACTGTGCCAAGAAAGGTTGCAAAATGGGGCAAAACTCACTTAACAAATGTCTCACTGAGTGACAGAAATTTTGGGCTCCATTGTGGTCGTACGTCGAGGACTACCTGTATAGGAGCAAGATAAATTTTGCCCAAATCAGTAGTCCTGGACTTACGACTGCAATTGGGACCAGAACTTTCGGTTGCTAAGTGATGCGGTTGTTAAGTGAGTCGCACCCAATTTGGGGACCTTTTTTTTATCCCGGTTGTTAAGTGAATCTAACTTTCCTCATTGACTTTGTTGTAGGAAGCCTCCGGGAATTGGATCAAACCATGATCGCGTGATCCTGGGACGATGCAATTGTCATAAGTTACATGATGGTTGCCAAGCTCCCAAGTTCTGAACGCGTGAACAAGTGGATGGTCGAAAATGCGAGGACCAGTTGTAAGTCACCTTTGCCGTCATAAGTTTGAACGGTCACTAAATGAATAGTGGTAAGCCGAGGACTCCTGGTAGACTCCTGTAAAAAGCTCCTCAATTATTATTTTTTTAAAGAATGGGGAGTGACAGGCCAGGCATGTTTAAGTCTTTGGGGAGAAAATTGCTCTCGCCAGGGACTCCGTGGTGAGCCTTTGGTTATGCCCACGCTCTCCTGCCCCCTTACATTTATATATGCGCCCTACATAAAATCTGCCCTGTGGTCAGAAAGTGAAGTTGAAGAAATGCTGACAAAGGATCTGAGGTCTGAAAATGACAACACACTTATGCCCGGGAAATGTTAACAAGGTTTCCTTAAACAGCAAGCTTAGGCTGGGTAGAGAAAAATAATGCCCCCTCTTAAATAATAGCTGTTTGGGTGAATGTCAACTAGGAAGAGCCCAAGGCACTGTTTATACTGCAGAATCCGTTTTAAAGATGAAAAAGGTGGAGGGACAGCTTGTATCTGTCTGCAAGGGTTCAATATCCCATCACCCTGGAAATAGGATGCAGGAAACGTAATCCCAGGAATATGGGAAGCTTCCCTTCGCCGGGTTTGCATCAGTGCCTCCTACAACTGTCCCACCTGGAGATGCCGGTTAGTTGAACTTGCAAAGTTTTGCATGGGAAGTTTCAACGTTGCGGCCTGTCACTACTACGCTATCATTAAACTAAGGTTCTAGTCCTCGTGGTTTTGCCGATACAGGCAGGTCTGATTTGGGAAAAGAACACCAGATTCTTATCAGAAATCCAGATGGATTTGCAGTCGGCCAACCAACCGCACTCGACTAGGAACAAGAGAGCCTGTTTGGCCTTGTAGTTAAGGTACTGGCCTAGAAACCAGGAGATGGCGAGTTATAGTCCTGCCTTAGAAAACCGGCTGGGTGACTTTGGGCCAGTCATTCTCTCTCTCAATCTAACCCAATACACAGGGTTGTTGTTGTTGTAGGGCAAACAGGTGGAGGAAGAAGTATTAGGTATATTTGCCTCCTTGTTATTTATGAAATATAATAAAGGCAGAATAAAAATCTAATAAATAACTAACAAATAAATAAACTACATCGGTGCAGAATAACAGAGTTGGAAGGGACCTTGGAGGTCTTCTAGTCCAACCCACTGTTCAAGCCGGAAACCTTGTCCTCAAGGATCTGTCCCGAGCCCAGTGCTCTTCAACCTCTTCATAAATGACTTAGATGAGGGGATTTAAGGGACATTCATCGAATTTGCAGATTAGATGGGGGAAATTGCAAACACTTTGCAAGATAGGCTCAAGATTCAGAAGGATCTTGACAGACTTGAGCACTGGGCCCTTATTCAGTAAGATGCAGTTCCGTAGTGAGGCCCTACATTTATGTAGGAAAAACCAAATGCAGAGTTATAGAATAGGTGGTATCTGGTTCAACAATAGTAACTGTGAGAGAGATCTAGGTTTCCTAACGGACAATCACTTAAAGATGAGCCAGCAATGTGCTGCAGCTGCCCCAAAAGCCAATGCAGTTCTAGGCTGCTTCACATGAATCAAGAACGTAAAGTGATAGTACCAGTCTATAGGTAGTCCTCAAGTTACAACCGTAATGGGGTCTCCCTATTATGGTCATGAATCATACTGACAAAATGATTTTATATTTTGTCATGGCCTAGGCGTCGACACTTGAATCCGGAGCCTGCTCCTTTCTGCCATCCTGGTATCTCACTACTGAGTTGGCCCTAATTTTGATGTGTGTGTGTGTGTGTGTGTGTTTGTTAGAGGAGGAAATAAGGCCACTAAAGGATGTCATTGTCTCTACGTATGGCAAAACAGTGGGGTATGACCTCTGTCTCATTTCTCCAAGGTATCACACCATGTTGTCGCGCAGGGGGCCTTCTGACCTCTGCTCTCTCAGTTTCAGGAGAGGTGCGTGTCCTTCCGGCCCGAACTGCGTGTTCCTTGCTCAAAAGATTGGCAGAAAACAAGGCCATTTCCCACAAGGGCGCACCCGGAAATGCATTCTTCGCTCCCGGTGGCAGGCGTAACATGTCAGTTCTCATTTGCACTTGTCAAACAACCGGTAAATCCGGGAAGAGTGTGTATGTATGTACGTGTCTGTGTGTTTGTGTGTGTGTGTGTGTGTGTGTGTGTGTGTGTGTGTGTAGAGGGGATTAGATGGGAGAGAATAAGGAGACCACAAAATAAATCACTTTGAAATTGGCTTCAGTTCACTCATGCTTATCATTTTTGGGTTCCAAATGTAGACACCCCTCCCCCAAATATGCCAGTTTTATAGGGCAAAATTAAGAAAGAAAGAAAGAAAGAAAGAAAGAAAGAAAGAAAGAAAGAAAGAAAGAAAGAAAGAAAGAAAGAAAGAAAGAAAGAAAGAAAGAAAGAAAGAAAGAAAGAAAGAAAGAAAGAAAACTAATCAAGAGAGAAGCATTAAGGAGAATTAAGGAATTAAGGAGAAACTTCCTAACAGTGAGAACAATTAACCAATGAAACAGAAGTTGTGGGTGCTTCATCGCTGGAGGTTTTTAAGAAAAGACTGGACAGCCACCTGTCTGAAATGGTATAGGGTTTCCTGCTTGAGCAGGGGGCTGGACTAGAAGACCTCCAAGGTCCCTTTCAGCTCTATTCTGATTGATTAAAGAAAGAAAAGAAAAGGAGAGAGGAGAGGAGAGGAGAGGAGGGGAGGGGAGGGGAGGGGAAAGGAAGGAAGGAAGGAAGGAAGGAAGGAAGGAAGGAAGGAAAGAGGAAGAACGAAAGAAGAAGCAGGGAGGGAAGGGGGGGTCAGATAGATGGATGGATGGATGGCTATGAACTTCCCCTCTTTCTGCCTTGTCAGTACGGCGTCTGCTGTCACTCACACCCCTCCAAATTCTCCTTCAAGTTGTCATAGCAAGACTGGTGGGGATTATGCTAACTTAGTGTCCAGAATTGATTCAAGTGGAACGCATGTTTGACTAGCGGAACCGCTGGTGTGAGCGAGAAGCGTTGAGACCTACAATTTTCCCACCTTCTGGAAACAATTCGGCATTGTTTGGTGCAAGGCTTGGTGATCTCTGTCCTGCAGCTGTGAATGACAAGCACTTGGAGGCCGGGGTGCAGCTCTTTTGAATTTCTAAGACCCTCTCAGGAAGTCCCTACGGCCTCATTCGCCCATTGTCTTCTCCTCTCCCTTTTGACTCCCTCTCGCCCATTTTTCGGCCCTCTTTATCCAAATCTCAAGCTTTTCGATACTTAATGTACTTTGCCTCGGCTTCTTTCACCGGCCAGAATTTCCACGCAAGGCTCCGCCGTTGGCAGGCCGTTCCCCCCCTCCGTCAACTTTCTTTCCAAACAAAAAAGAAACCGCCAGAAAAATTACCTTATTGGCACTCCATTGACAATGGACATTTCTACCGGAGTTGTGTGTTTTTCAAGGGTTGGCTGGAAAAAAAACACACACATTTGAGATCCGGAGAGCTTGAGCTACCAATGAAAGGCCAAGCCAGTTGGAGAGGAAGGCACCCCTGGAGGTGATGGGGCACCCCACTTTCAGAAAGGCAGAGTTGTGTCGATCTGAGGCCAGATGGAGCACAGTCTTTTTGTAATCATTGGGGGGAAGAGATAACTTTACATACGAGATCTCTGATCTTTTTGGTACAATTTTTCACAGGCAACTCATATATATATATATATTAATGCATATACTGGGGGTCGCCATCCAGCCATCCGTATCGTTCGCACCCGTCATTACTTCTCCTTGTTGTGGAATGGATTGGGGTGTGCGTATTTGGGGTGTCCGTGGGGGGTGTTTTTTGTCTCTTCTCTGTTCCCCTTGTAGGATATGTTGTGAGTTCGTTGTCATACGAATGGGCTATCTCCTCCATCCCTCCTTCCTTTTGGTCTTGTAAGGGGTGTGCAAATTGCCTTCGTTGTGAGTTTTGGTGTTGTTTTTCCCATATCTTAAGTGTTTGGTATGCCGGGCAAAGTTCTATGTGGCGATTGATGGAGTCGCCATCAGAAAGCCAGGCCTCCTTAAGTAGGCGGCCTCCCTTAGTGGTGCCCCTGGATATAGGTTGTGCACTGGTAAGATCAAATTCATGTCCATAGTTGGTCATATGGGTCCAAATCTGTGAATATTGTTCCTGTCTTTTAACTGCCAGTGCATGATCATGTACCCTAGTTTTTAACCTTTTGGTAGTCTCCCCAACGTAATTGCAGGCACAGTCCTTGCACGTGATCTTATATATTATCGAGGATTTTTCTTCGTTGGGGAGTGGGTCTTTTGGGTGCATGATCTTGGTCCGTAAGGTTTGGTCTGGTTTGTGGGCCACTTCTATATTAAAGGGGGCCAGTAGTCTGGCTGTTGCCTCCGACACACTGTCGATATATGGGAGAGGGATACGCACATTTTGCGTTGTCATCCTGTCGGCTTTTTGCAAGTCTTCACGGGATCTATGTGGTCTACTATACTTCCTGATAAATTTGGTAGGGTAACCATTGTACTTACAGGTTCGAAAGAGGTGGTTTCTTTCTTCAGTTTTGGTCCTGGTTGTGCTGCAATGTGAGTCTATCCGTTTGAATAATGTTCTTACACAGCTGATCTTGTGGGCCACTGGGTGGTTACTCTTGTAGTGGAGGGTTCTGTTGGTATGAGTCGGTTTACGGTACACCCTTGTGTGTAAAGTTCCATCCGGTTGGCGGTGAACCAACACATCCAGGAAGGCTAGGGAACCCTGGTTCTCCTCCTCTGCTGTAAAGCGGATGTCCGGGTATACAGAGTTTACAGAACCAAAAAAGGGGATAAGCGAAAGTGAGCGAAAGCAACCGGCGCACGACAGCAGAAAGAAAGTGATTAAGGCAAAGAAAGGGAAAATAGCAACCTCGGAAGATACCAAAGCAGCAAGAGACGCCTGCCCTTTAAGAACAAACCAAATAGAGAAAACGGACGGACCGATGACTAGATCGAGAAGCCGGGCGCAGAGCCGTCCGGCAGTATAAAAAGGACTCCCAGTAATCTTGTATTATGCTCTGAAGATGTCGGCAGTGTTGGCCGACGAAAGCTTAGCTTTAGCTTTTGTATTAAACAGTTTCTGTTTTAATATCATCCTGGTGCTCGAACTATTTTGTTTTTATTATATGGATTTACCCAGGATTCGCATTTTTAGTGTAATTAGGGATATATATATATATATATATATATATATATATATATATATATAATTCCATAATTCTAGGACAATAATACAGAAATTTCTGACTACTGTGCTTTGGGGATTTTTAAAAAACATTTCCCATCTAGCCTATAGACCTGGGATCTCCACTTAGTCTCCCATCCATTCTTATCAAGGTCCAATTCCGTTTCACTCTTTGGAGATTGGCTCAGGTTAGCTTTGTATTTTGTAAAGAAATGATGACAAAAACATTCCTTCAAGTTAAATTCAACTTGGATGGATGCCTCCCTGTTGTTTCAGTGCAACCATATGAAAATGGTTCACTATTTGCTTTCTTCTGGGATAAGATAGTCTTCGATGTATGACCACAATTGAGCCCAACATTTCTGTTGCTAAGCAAGACATTTGCCCTATTTTACGACCTTTCTTGCCACTGTTGTTAATTGAATCACTGTAGTTGTTACGTTAGTCACACAGTTGTTAAGTGAATCTGGCTTCCCTATTGATTTTGCTTGTCAGAAAGTTGCAAAAGATGATCACATGACCCAGGGACACTGCAAACATTGTAAGTATGAGACAGCCGCCAGGCGTCTGAATTTTGATCATGTGATCATGGGAATGCTGCAGTGGTCGTTAGTGTGAAAAATGGTCATAAGTCACTTTTTTCAATGCTATTGTAACTTTGAATGGTCACTAAATGAGCTGTTGTAAGTCAAGGACTACCTGTATTGCTATCTTCTTTCCAGTTTAACCAATGACCCTAAGATTTCTTGATGGTGTCCCATCCGACTATTAACAAAATCTGACTCTGTTTAACTTGTGATCTATCAACTGCATTCTACAACAGGATGCCTTTATTGATAGACTATCAGGGAAGGTCCGAGGTGTTGCAGCCTGGAAATCCTCTAAGTTCAACATCTCACCATCTTAAAAAATTAAAACAGGTTCTGTCTTGCCCCCTTCATGACATCTCTTCTTTCCAGAAGATCTAGAGCAGTGTTTCTCAACCTGAGCAACATGAAAATATGTGGACTTCAACTCCCAGAATTCCCCAGCCAACATTCTGCTAGCAAAATTCTGGGAGTTGAAGTCTGGACACCTTCAGATTGTTGAGGTTGAGAAACACTGGTCTAGAGAAGCAAAACATTTCTAATGTCAACGCTGCTAACATCGGATGTTCTTGCTTTGACAACAGGTGGAAATGCAGCCATTTTCTCTATTGCTTTTAGAATTAGTTGCTGCTGGGAGGGGGAATAGGGATGAGAGTCCAGCTAGTCATAACAATAATAACTTAATTGTGGGAACCCAAGGACATTGGGCCCAGAGCTGATAGAGTTTTGGCGGGCTGGAGAGCTGGGGAGAAAGCCCGCTTCAAGCTAATTGGGGAATGTGATTTATGACTGTTTATTGGAGGAGGGAATTACACTTTGTTACTTTATATCGAGGGGAGGGGAATTTAGTTTCTGGTTTCAACCATGTAGTGCCGATGCTTTGTTTCTCAAATAAAAGATTCTTCAAGGTAAACAATGCCTCGAAGTTCTTTTGAAGAGTTTCCTCTATCGGAACCATGACATCTAACTCCAAATGTTTTCAAAGCTAAAAGAAAGAAAATAAAGTGCTTTACTGTATTGTACAGGTAGTCCTCGACTTACAAGAGTTCATTTAGTGACCGTTCAAAGTTACAGCGGCACTGAAAAAAGTGACAAGGCTGTTTTTCACAGTTACAACCTTGCAGCAGCATCATGGTCATGTGATCAAAATTCAGACACTTGGCAACTGACTCATATTTATGACAATTGCAGTGTCCCGAAGTCACTTGATCGCCTTTTCCTATCTTCTTACATGCAAACTCAATAGGGACGCCAGATTACTTAACAACCGTGTTACTAATTTAACAACTGCAGTGATTCACTTAACAACGGTGACAAGAAAAAGTCATAAAATGAAACAAAATGTATTAACAAATCTTTCACTTAGCAACTAATTGTGATCATAAGTCGAGTACTGTCTTAAAAATATGAGGGCTGGGATCTTGTTTTAATATTTTAGGTGGAAGATGATAGTTTTGTGATAGAGCAGTGGTGGCGAACCTATGGCACGGGTGCCAGAGGCGGCACTCAGAGCCCTCTCTGTGGGCACGCGCGCCATCGCCCCAGTCCTAGGCCTTCAGCTGGGTTTTATAAAACCTTTTCGCTTTAGGCCTCCGCCGCCGTGTGCAAAAAAAAAAAAAGGTTCAAATCAGTCAATTTCAACTTCTCGCGGGGAAAAAAAGATCTTGCAAAGTTGGAATTGATTGAACTTTTTAGTCCCACCCAGTCTGCCGTTACCACCGCAGCCATGCCAAGCCAATGGGCCACGCCCAGCCAATGGGCACACCCACCCAGCACTCAACGATGCACAAGTGGGTTTTGGGTTGCAGTTTGGGCACTCAGTCTCTAAAAGGTTCGCCATCACTGTGATAAGAGGCTTGCTTTGTGTATATACAAAGTCCCAGTGTAATCTAGAAGTTTACATTCAGCCTTTGGAGAGCTACCACCTTCAGTGTCAAAAGGACTAAATTAGATCAATCTAAGATGTGATTTGGCACAAAGCAGATCCCTTCCTAGTTTAATGTTTAATTAAAGAAGGCAGATTTTCTCGTTATTCTTTCCTCCCTACCCTATCTGATTAATTTCAATGGCATTTCATATGCATACACCCATTCTTTTTCTTTTTTAAAATTAGGAACTGTGCTACAGGTCACAGAAGGCATCTTTAATCAGATTTCCCCATTTATGTTTTTTTTTTTTTAACCAAGATGTTGCTATGGAGAGTTTTAACTTTGGAAGGCACAGATGAAAGGCACAGAAAGCATATGATGAAGGATGCCACAAATGGAAAGCAGAGGGGTCCCCAAGGTGTGGTCAAAAATGTCAAGATGTAGGTTGTAACAGTGCAATCAAAGTTCCGCCTGGTTTTTACTTGATGCACACATGACACATAAATAAAAACCAGGTGGAGCTACTATCGCACTGCTGTTGCCCCCATTTTGACTTTTTTGACCACCCTCTTGAGATACACTGCTTAATTTTCACCCTTTGGGAGAAGATATCCCTAAAATAGTGTGCCTGATGTTTTGTTAATAACATTGAAGCGCCTTCTTCATATCCATAATACAAAATGTATTTTTCTGGAATGTAGTTTGCTCTAGCAGGGGCTGGACTAGAAGACCTCCAAGGTCCCTTCCAACTTTATTATTCTGTTATTCTATTCAACCGATACACCCTGAGCTGACATTTTGACAGCCATCCACCCCAACCCCAAAAACTTTTCCCCAGGAAGGCAAGAATGGCATAAATACCCAAATGCCAAGGGGACAAATGTCCCCCTTTAATCTCCAAAACCAAAAAAAAAAAAAAAAGACAGAGGAAAAACAAGTCAGTCTGCAGCTCTCCAGCAACTAGCCTTCTGCTTGCTATCATAGATTCTGCAAATATAGAGCTTATAAATATATGAATTTATCAGCTGGGAAAATCCATTCTTTTACCTGGAGCAAAATGCTAACAAGGAGCCTTCTCAGCTGCAGCTGACAATTCAAAAGAGTCTTGAATCACACATGAGACAACTCATTTTCAGTTAGGAAGAGAGAGAGAGAGAGAAAGTTGAGCTTCCAGAAGAGGGGATGTTGGCAGAAAGTGGGGATCTGGCTAGATGGATTTACCATCGGGATCTCTGCTCTCCGAGTAGCTCCGAGCAAGGCCAGGGCTGCCATTTGGACAAGAATGATTCTTTGGGCAATTTAGACTGAATGGAACCCGCCAGGAAATGAGAGACTAAGGTTTGCTGTCTTTAAGACACATTATTTTACCTTAAGCTGAATAAACTAAACTGTGGGGAGGTGGTCGCCATAGATCCTGAGGGGTCAAATGGTGTGATCCAAAAGTCACGAGGATGACCACATTAGGGTTTTTCCTGGTTTTTTTTTTAGGGGTTTGATTTTTTTTTAGACCACAGCCTGTGGACACCCCTGCCCTGCTTGAGATATCATTGCAATCAAAACCTGGGATGGAGAGGATGCTTCCTTGCTGACTATCATTTTAAAAATCTAGATTTCTAAAGCTTCTAAAACTACACTAAATGTCTCCCTCTTTTTTTATAAGCAAACACACACAGAGACACACACACATACAGGTACACAGAGACACTGAGGAGGACAATAATTTCTTCTCAGTCCTGGAAACTTTCACAACTCTAGGTAGTCCTCACTTAACGACCAGTCATTTTAGGACTATTTGAAGTTATGATGGCCACGGAACAGGTGCTTTGTGGCCTATAAAGCACATTGTGAATTGTTGTACCACCCCCACCAATCATATGACCAGATTTTGGACGGATCAGCTTTATGACCTGTTGTGTTCTGTGGTCATGTGACTTCAATTTGCAATGTTTTTTGCTAGTTTCTGGCATTTGTTTCTAGTTTACAGCAAAAAAAAAAATGCCCATTCAAATGAATGGGTTCACTTAACAACCACTGAGTTCACTTAATGACTGTGACATTTGCTTAAAGACTGCTGTGAAAAGGGCTGGAAATTTATTTTCGGTCACAAGGATGTCTTATGTCCGAAATTACCATAATTCTGGGCTCAATTACCTTCGTAAGTCGACAAGTAGACTGTAATGTGCCAATGTTTGAAGAATCTCCAAGTAACATAAAGGCTAGTTTGATAATGTTTATGTGAGATTTCTTCTGTTTGGTTGCCCAGCAAGACAAAACTGAATAGGACTCTCATGAGTATTTTGCTCCAGGTTAAAAAAATAGATTTTTGCAGCTGATAAATTCATATTTTAAGAAGCTCAGTATTGGCAGAAAACACAGCCAAACTTTTTGCTTTAAGAGGCAAGACAGAGGGAGTCCTCAACTTACAACCACAATTGAACCCAAAATTTCTGTTGCTTAACTTAACAACTGTTAAGTAACATTTTATGATTTTTCTTGCCACAGTTGTTAAGTGAATTACAACAATTGTTACATTATTAACATTGTTGTTAAGTGAATCTGGCTTCCCCAATGACTTTGCTCATCAGAAGATAACAAAAGGTGGATTGCATTGACCCCCTGGACGTTGCAACCATCATAAATATGAGCCAGTTGCCAAGTGTTTGAGTTTTGATCACATGACCATGAGGATCCTGCAATGGCTGTAAGTATGGAAAATGGTCATAGGTCACTTTTTTCAATGCCGTTACAACTTTGAACGGTCACTAAATAAATGGTTGTAAGTCGAGAACAACCTGTACTCGTCTTTGGATTTTGCAGCAGATATGGCAGCAAAGAAATTAAAAGCTTGTTAAGATAATTAATTTAATAGCTGGAACAGGTAGGTGATGGGCCAGAACACACAGTGGTGGTTGATTGGTTGGAGAGTGCGGACTCCTGCATGAGGCAATCTACGTTATGATTGGTTGCTGGGTGTAAAGGGGGAGTTTCCCTTTTTTCCCGCCTTTTTCTTCTGTGTGTTCTGTATGCTGTTCTGTGATTTACTTGATGATTTACCTCATGATGTAGTATTTTGCCTGACTATCTTGTTTACTGGAAATATAGATGTTAAATATATTTATTTATATAAAATTATAAGTTCATTTCAGCGTCTCTGATTTCATTTGGACACCGGGGCTGCACAATTCCCTGACAAAGCTTTATTCATTTAAAACAATGAATGAAAAGGGGGGGGGGGAACCATAGGGTATAAAATGAACTCTGGAAAGAGATTTCATAATTCCCACTGAAAATGGAATTTATTCCCATGTAAGGAGAAAACAAAATTCCTCTTTCTAAGACAAAAAGTGAATAATAACAGTGAATAATATTTATATGTTACTTATATGTAAGGCTGTAGGTCTATACATATGTTGTATATAGTATGTTTTAAATGTGTGTTATGTATGTGTACATTTTGAGAGGAAGCAACTAAATTTCATTTTTAATGTGTGCCATTGTGCGCACAGGAAAAAATGACAGCAAAGGTTATCTAAAAAAAAAATCTAATCGAATGCACACCACTTATTCTTATTGGGTGACTTAATGGGAGAGAATTCCAGGATTTGGGAGAACAGAATTTGTCAAATCTGGAGAGAGATTCTTGGATACAGGTAGTCCTCGATTTACAAACGTAATGGAGCCTGCCCATTGCAGTCATAAGTCATGATGGTTGCAAAGTGGGTCATTATGTGACCAGACCCAATTTTATGACTTTTTGTTATTAAGTGATCGCTGTGGTCATTTATCGAATGCCGCTGTCATTAAGCAAACTCATTATTTGCTACGGTCTGTTTTTGCCAAAATGCCAATTTTCAGCAGAAATATTGCAAATCATGGTCATGTGAACTCCAGATGCTGCAAATGGCCATAAATGTGGGCTAGTTGCTGAGTGCCCAAAATATAGTCACATGACTGCAGTGGCCATCAGAACTTTAAACCCCAGTCATAAGTAACCCTGGGGAGGTCCATTGTAACTTTGGTCACTAAGCAACTCATTATAAGTTGAAGACTGCCTATAAGTTAGTAAAATGTTTCAAGGTTTCTCTTCTTGGTAGACCTAAGGTACTCCAGATCCTTGCTTATGATCTATTGTAGTAGACTTCCCTTGAAGTCCTAGAATCCTAAAATTGGAAGGACTCTTAGAGGTCATCTAGTCCAACCCGCTGCCCAGTGCAAGAATCCTCATTCCTCATTCCAGGCAAGCGGCTGCTCAAACATTTCTTGAAAACCTCCAGTGCTGGAGCATCCATGATTTCATCTCACCTCACTTCTTCGTCCCCAACTCTCTAGTTTGTCTCCAGCCATGCAATTCCTGGCCAGATTATCCCGCCATGGGGTCCCTCACAAGGAATCAAGAATAGTTACGTTTTCTGCATCTGTAGCACTACTGGCGGGGGTGTCACTATGATATCACAATGCAGGACTTAGTGATGTCATAACGTCATAACGGAGGGCTTGGGGATATTACAGGACTGGCAAAGTAAACTCTGTATTTCCTGCATTGCTAAATCCAAAACAGGAAGACGAAGGTCCGGTAATGTTTAAAACAAAGCTCTGATGTCAAGAGCTGGGGGGAAGGTGGAGTGACATTATTAGGTGATGTCATGAGTTGTTATCGAGCGAGAGAAGGACAAGATGATCCACCCTGAAGCTTTACATGGCCTTAACTGCAGCTCCCGGAAGCCCTCCTGTTATCCTTTCTAATGTGACAAAAAGGGACAAAATTATCCCCTGAGTGAGGAATGATCATATTCCCTTCATTTAATTATTTTGATTTAAATTCGATTCAAATTTAAGCTCAAGCATTTTCATTTTTTAAAATGACTGATACTCCCCCTTTTTTTTTTTATCCAGCGGGCACTCACCCTGTCTTCAATTGTAAAATGTTAACTTTTTGTTAATCAAAGTTGCTGTCTGAATTGAGTTTTTTGTCCAGGACTTGCCCAGATTTTCACTTCTCTGCTCCCATCCTACCTTTTGTGGACTTGTGACTCACAACCCCAACAGCTGAACAAGAAGCCTTTGTAGGAAACGGCGGCCAGCTCTTAAACCCTCTCAAATATGAAGTCCACTAACCAAGGTAAAAAGTCAAAGTGGGCCATGTCACAAAAGAGCCCTTGGTGATGTCAAGAGGCCTTGGACCTGGACAGGATGAAGCAGTGATGGTGGTGATCCCACCCTTGATGGGATTTCAAGATTGTCGTCTCCTCGACTTGAAAAACAAGACTGGGAGGGGGGCTTTCATTCTCCCCCCAGTTCATTGACAGTGGTTAGAAGAAACACCAGCTCCATCCAACACCTCTGTGACAACCAAAACCACAAGGATTTGCCTGCAAGGATTTTGGCCATGTGTATTGATACTGGGACAGCTTCCCTTGGACATAGAGAAGAGAGACTTCACTGCCCCCAATGGCTGCTAAGATCTTTGAGAATATTGGCAAACTTAGTTTGGGCTTAGTGTTTGCTGGTGGAGTGGTCAACTCTATCCTTTATAATGTGGACGCAGGTCATCGGGCAGTCATCTTTGACCGATATCTGGGTGTTCAGGACAAGGTGGTAGGAGAGGGGACTCATTTTTTCATCCCCTGGCTGCAGAAGCCCATCATTTTTGACTGCCGTTCTCGCCCTCACAGTGTCCCTGTAACTACAGGGAGCAAAGATCTCCAGAATGTGAGTATTACACTCCGGATCTTGTTCCGGCCGGTGATAATGCAGCTTCCCCGGATTTACACGACGATCGGTGAAGACTATGATGACCGAGTGCTACCTTCCATCACGACGGAGGTGCTCAAGTCAGTGGTGGCCCGCTTTGATGCAGAGGAGCTGATCACGCAGAGAGAGTTGGTCTCCAGGCAGGTGAACGAAGACCTGTCGGAACGGGCAGCTAGCTTTGGTATTCTCCTGGACGACGTTTCCTTGACTCACCTGACGTTCAGCAAGGACTTCTTGGATGCCGTAGAAATGAAGCAAGTGGCACAGCAGGAAGCAGAGAAGGCAAGGTTCTTTGTGGAAAAAGCTGAGTACCAGAAGAAGGCCTCTATCATCATGGCCGAAGGAGACTCGAAAGCGGCAGAGCTAATTGCCAACTCCCTGGCTTCCGCAGGGGAAGGTCTTGTGGAACTGCGCAAACTTGAGGCAGCTGAGGACATAGCAAAACAACTGGCCCAGTCCCGCAACGTTACCTACGTACCATCGTCTCTCTTCCCACTACCTCGATGAATCTGCCTTGGGCCTACTCCTCTTCTATCTCTTCCTGTTCCCTTGATGGTAGCCAAATCAGTCAAAACCTGTTATGAACATCAACTGCAGAGTGTCAAGACAATGGCCAAAATGTAATGTGGATTGGAAAATTCCTCATCTAATAAATTTCTCTCTCAATGTCCATAAATATTATTTTTACTGCCTCAGGACTTGGAAGGAAAGTACAAGTGAGGGGCGGGGGAAATCTCCTAAGAGCCATTGCTTTCCCAGCCTGGGTAAACTACAGGTAGTCCTTAACTTATGATCATTCCTTTAGTGACCGTTCAAAGTTACAGCAGCACTGAAAAAAATGACTTATGACCGTTTTTCACACTTACGACCATTGCAAGCCTCCCCGTCTTCACCTGATCAAAATTTGGATGCTTGGCAACTGGTTCATATTTACGACGGTTTCAGTGTCCTGGGATCTTTTGCAGTCTTCTGACAACAACAACAACAACAACAACAACAACAACAACAACAACAACAACAACAACAACAACAACAACAACAACAACAATAATAATAATAATAATAATAATAATAATAATAATAATAATAATAATGTTGGGAGGGACCATGGAGGTCATCTAGTCCAACCCCCTGCTCAGGCAGGAAACCCTATACCAATGGCTGTCCAGTCTCTTCTTAAAAACTTCCAGTGTTGGAGCATTCACCGCTTCTGGAGGCAGGTTGTTCCACTGGTTAATTGATTTTAAAATGGGGCAAAAATCATTTAACAATTGTCTTGCTGAACAACACTAATTTTGGTTTCAATTGTAATCATTTGTGATCAACAGAGCCATGGTGGTGCAGTGGTTAGACTGCAGTGTTGCAGGCAAACTCTGCCCACAGCTTGGAGTTCAATCCTGACTGGCTCAAGGTTGACTCAGCCTTCCATCCTTCCGAAGTCAGTAAAACGAGGACCCAGATTGTTGGGGGCAATAGGCTGACTCTGAGAGTGCTGTAAAACATGGGGCAGTATATGAGTCTAAGTGCTATTGTTATCACAAATCAAGGACTACTTGTACCCCAAAATTGGGTAAAAGTGATTTTTTTTTTGATAACGATATATGAACCCGTTACCCAAATACAACAGGGACATTTAAATTGAATTAAAACAGGTAGTACTCGATTTACAACCACAATTGGGACAAAAATTCCATCGTTAAGTCAGGGTGGTAGTAAGTCTTCACATGACCAGACCCAGTCTTATGATCAGTTTTATTATGGTCGTTAAGCGAATCCAGCTCCTCAAAAGGTCATCAATCATGATCACATGACTGCAGGATGCTGCAACTGGTCATAAAGGCGACTTGTTCATGCAATCTGACTGGTGGAATGCAACACAAAATGTTTACAGGTAGTCCTCGACTTATTACCACAATTGAGCCCCCAATTTATGTTACTAAGTGATAAATTTGTTGTGAGTTTTGCCCCATTTTACAAATTTTCTTGCCACATTAGGCGAATCACTGCAGTTAAGTTAGTAGCACGGTTGTCAAGGGAATCTGGCTTCCCAGTTGACTTTGCTTGTAAGAAAGTCACAAAATGGGATCACGTGACCCCGGGACACCGCGACCGTCATAAATATGAACCAGTTGTCAAGCATCTGAATGTAAATCACGTGACCGTGGGGATGCTGCAACGGTCGTAAGTGTGAACAATAGTCACTTTTTTTAGTGCCGTTATAACTTCAAACGGTCGCTAAACGAACTGTTGTAAGTTGAGGACTATTCTGTATTTCTACCCCCCAAAGAAAACCGTTGTCCAAATCCTGTGGCTCATAGCCAAATTTTGGGTCACATACAGCACACGCACACAAACAGAAAACCCTCTCAACACCCAGCCGCCTTAGGAAATGCAGAATATTTTTCTCCACTCTGTAACGATGCCAGCCTTTTCTCAGTGTTTTCTCGCTGGCAGTGACTCCTTTCAAACGGAGTGGCCCTCTTTTCTTTTTTGTTGTTTTCTTGTTAGGCAAGTAGAATACATTGACTTTATCTCATGTCCTTCTGCTGTCCTGTTATGTTCCGGAGAGGGAGAGAGAAAGTGGGAGATGGTCAAGGATAATGACTATTTTTCCGTTTCATCTCGGCCACCTCCAAGCTTGCTGTTTTATCCACAAAAAAATAGATAAATATGTTTAAACAGAGGACACAGCTGGCTTGGTTTGCAAACAAGAAAGTGACTGTTTTTCTCCCCGTTCTCCCTCCCTCCCTCTTTCGCCTCGATTTCTCTTTCTACTATTTTTTCTCCTCCATTAGGAACAAGCATTTTATAGGTCATTCCTAAATATTCTTGACCTTCTCCGCTCCCATAATTTTGTATGCTCAGATATTCCAGCATAGTGGGACAAGAACAGCTGACCTGCAGCTTTTCTCCTTTTTATATATTTAGGACAACTTTCCACAGAACCTGTCGTCCTCCAGATATTTTAGGCCTGTAACACACAGCAAGAACTGCGTGGATGGCCTGGATTTCAAGCTGGTTAGGAATGTCGGAAGCACCAGTATATCTACAGGTAGTCCTCGGCTTACAACCATTCACTTAGTTACAATGGCAATGAAAAAAGTGATTTACTGTGCTCGCACTTATGACCCACAGCATCTCGATGGTCACATGATCAAAATTCAGGCGCTTGGCAAGCACATGTACAGTATTTATACCACTGGGGTCATGTGATTGCCATTTGTGACTTTCCCGGCCAACGTCCGAAAAAGTCAATGGGGGAAATTGGATTTGCTTAACAACTGCATGATTCAGAATACAGAATAACAGAGTTTGAAGGGACCTTGGAGGTCTTCTAGTCCAACCTCCTGATCAAGCAGAAGATCCTGTACCATTTCAGACAAATAGCTGCCCAATCTCTTCTTAAAAACCTCCAGTGAGGGAACACCCACAACTTCTGGAAGCAAGCTGTTCCACTGGTTAATTGTTCTTACTGTCAGGAAATTTCTTCTTAGTTCTAGGTTGGATCTCTCTTGATAATTTGGCTGATCATACTGTATGTGACCAGAATTGTGGTCTTGCTAAAAGATTTGCCAGGATTATATTTTAGAAGTGGGACCTCTAAAGAGTGCAAGAGGTTTCTGGCTGCTGAAGCCCACAGAAGAGCAGAGACCCCATCGTCTCCCCAAAAAGGCGCTCGGATGAAGACGGGGAACCTGGACCGTCAGATTGAGCTATGACAGGCCTTATAGGGACTCAGCCAAAATCACTGTAGTCCAGTGGGGAAGGGGGTGAACTGGAGGGGAAGACCCCAGATTCTAGTCCCCATTCAGCAACTGAAGATGATTCTAGGTCAATTTCTCCCTCTCAGTCCAAGTGACCAGCAGCGAAAAAACTGTCAGAGAGAGACTGGCCCGGCCAGGGGAAGGAATCAAACAGGTAATTAGTCTGGAATCCCTACATGGGCATAAGAGGCAAAGTCTAACCCACCCCACCTGTAAATGCCACCTTGTTTCAGCCAGGTACAAACCACCAGTCTGAGACGATTCCTGTGTTATATAGGCTTGAGCAATAAAATAGCTAGTTGAGCTCTTCACATATGGATCTGATTGTCCGTGCCTGACAGAAGGAGAGAAACCCAGATTGAAGGCCACCAGGTGGCAACTCTTCACCTCACCACTCTCATGGTATGGTATGGTAAGGAAATACAGAAAGAGAGAGAGCTGTGCTCCATAGGACACCAACCCAGGAGACGGGAGTCATTTGGGCTCCATCGGGTGCTGAAGATCCCAGCTTCATACTGATCTGAGTAAGAGAGCAGAGGATGTAAACAAGCAGCTGTCATTTACTGACACTCCAAAGGCTGGAGATAAGACGATACAGAAGCGCCTTCTTCCACAAGGGGAATGTTGCAAGAGAGCATGAAGAAGCCTGATCTGACTGGGTATAAATTCTGAGCTAGCGTTCCCGCTTGCTCAGAAACTGCTAAGCTTTGAGTCCCTTCTGAGGGTCACGCCAGATATTGGAGAGAAGATGAGAAACACAGGAGAGACCAAAAACGGGAACAACTTCAGGAGAACCAAGATTGAAGAGCAATGGATCACAGACAGTTATGAAGGATGAGAACTAGGAGCCAGGGAAGAATTACAAGGGCCGGGAGATACAACAGGCAGAGGCATGACTCAGCACTGAAAGACATCAATCCGAGCCAGTACGGGTAGTCCCCGACTTACAATCGTTCATTTAGTGACCACGGCACTGAAAAAAGTGACTTACGACCATTTTTCACACTTACGACCATTGCAGCATCCCCATGATCACGTGATCAAAATTCAGCCGTTTGGCAACTGGCTTATATTTGTGACGGTTGCAGCATCCCAGGGTCATGTGAACACTTTTTGTGACCTTCTGACAAGGAAGTAAGGATCTACATTTAGGCAAGAAAAACCAAATGTACAGGTATAGTATAGGGGGTACCTTGCTCAATAGTAGTAACTGTGAGAGGGATCTTGGAGTCCTAGTGGACAATCACTTAAATATGAGCCAGCAGTGTGCTGCAGCTGCCAAAAAAGCCAACACAGTGCTGGGCTGCATTAACAGAGGGATAGAATCAAGATCACGTGAAGTATTAATACCACTTTACAATGCCTTGGTAAGGCCACACTTGGAATACTGCATCCAGTTTTGGTCACCACGATGTAAAAAAGATGTTGAGACTCTAGAAAGAGTGCAGAGAAGGGCAACAAAGATGATTAGGGGACTGGAGGCTAAAGCATATCAAGAACGTTTGCTGGAATTGTGTATGTCTAGTTTAATGAAAAGAAGGACTAGGGGTGACATGATAGCAGTATTCCAATATCTCAGGGGTTGCCACAAAGAAGAGGGAGTCAAGCTATTCTCCAAGGCGCCTGAGGGCAGGACAAGAAGTAATGGATGGAAACTAGTCAAGGAGAGAAGCAACCTGGAACTGAGGAGGAACTTCCTGACAGTTAGAACAATTAACCAGTGGAACAACCTGCCTCCAGAAGCTGTGAATGCTCCAACACTGGAAGTTTTTAAGAAGAGACTGGACAGCCATTTGTCTGAAATGGTATAGGGTTTCCTGCCTGAGCAGGGGGTTGGACTCGATGACCTCCAAGGTCCCTTCCAACTTTATTATTATAAGTCAATGGGGAAGCCAGATTTTCTTTACAACCGTGTTACTAACTTAAACACTGCAGTGGTTCACTTAACCACTGTGGCAAGAAAAGTTGGGAAACGTGGCAAAACTCACTTAACAACGGTCTCGCTCAGCAATAGAAATTTTGGGCTCAGAGTTACAACCATCCAACAATGGTTCAAAGTTATGACAGCCTTGAAAAAGGTGACTTACGACCTATACTAGAATTTATGACTGTCACTCCCCCCCCCTCCCCATGATTAAGTAATTGCAATTTGGCAACCGGCTCACATTTACAATCAATTGCAGTGTCCTGTGGTCACATGATCATGATTTGCAACCTTTTTTTTGCTGGTTTCTGGGGGGGAAAACGCCCATTGGGGAGGTTGGATTTGCTTAATGATCATGCAGTTTGCTTAACAATGGCAGTGACTCTGTAAAAATGATTGTAAAATTGGGTCTTACCACAGATATTCTGGCCCCAATTGTGTCATCAGTTGAGAATTACTCAATACTGTATTGAGCCAGAAATCAATGCAAATAGTAACACTAGTAACAGAAATAGTAGTATTGCAGCGTCAGGATGATCACCAAAGAAGAATTGTCTTCCTCATTGGGAAGAGTTGGATAGCCAGAACCAAGCTAGAGATTCAGGAGATAGTTGTTTGTTTATTTGCAGAGCTTCTAGGATGCTCTGTTTCAATCCATCTGAGAGATGTATAGCTGACCAGGTCCATAATTTGATTAAAAAATATAACCCACATTAAAACCCAAATATTACTATATAGCCTACAAATCAGCTGCTTCAAAAATATACTTAAATGTACTTAAAACTAATTACTTATCCAGAAGGTGAATTCTGGGTAGCTCACCTGCTGAGGCTTGGTGAGTTAGCCAAATCTTTGCAGACTTCAAGACAGGGGTCTTCAAACTTGGCCCTTTTATGACTTGTGGACTTCAACTCCCAGAATTCCTCAGCCAGCGTGCCTGGCTGAGGAATTCTGGGAGTTGGAGTCCACAAGTTATAAAAGGGCCAAGTTTGAAGACCCCTGCTTTAAGATCAGGTGGAGCCTAGGTCAGGGAGCTCTACTGTAGAGGAAGCAGACAGGGTGGAAATGACATGTCAACCTCTTAGGGGGACTTATTAAAAGTCCACCCTACTGGATCTTACTAGGTGGCATCAACCTCACCAGGTGTACCAGACCAGGAAATCCATTCCACAGAAAGACTAAAACTGCTTTAATTTGAGATTGGGTTTAATCATCGTATAATAGTATCTTGTATCTCCTCCACCATCTTACACTTCTGGGAATTGGTGTAATGGTATGTGGGAATGCTCTTGGGAGATAGGGTGGGGAGAAAAGATGCTGCCCGGGGACCAATCAGAGAGGACATAGCCCTCAGCTCCATAATGGGCACAAAAGAAGGCTTAGAAAGGAAGCCCCCTGCCCCCCTCCCCCATTTCTCTGGCTATAAAAGAGATGGTGGGAGGTTTGTACTATCAGACTTGCAAGGTTGTATTAATGTAGCCTTACCATAAAGTAGACTTAGCTCATCTGGTCATGTCTCCTCTCAGGTCTACCTGGGAAGGCTGACATCAATTTTGCAAGTCTCAAAAGTACAAATCTCCCTCCATCACTTTTAGAGTCTGAGATGTTAGGGAAATTCTAACTTTCTTTCTCTGCCCATCATGCAGCTGTTGGCTATGTCCATTCTCATCTGATTGTGCCCTAGGCAGCATCTCTTTCCAGAGATCAGTGTTCTAATTCAAAGATTTAGCATAGTGCAACCACAGTCCCTACTCCTAGCCTTCTGTTCTTGACACAACCCAGTTACAATACATGGACAAACCTAACCATAGTTTCAACTGGGAAACCGTGAGCATCTTAGACCAAGCCAACTCCAAAAATGCTGGAGAATTCCTGGAAGCCTGGCACTCAGACAAATCAACCATCAAGAGCAGGGGTTCCCAACCGGGGGGTGCGAGATGATATTCCAGGGGGCGCGAAAACTTGGCTTTTCAAAATTATAGCGTATATGTATAATTCGTTGCTGTTATTCCGAACTTTTATAAGGAGTGCAAAAATATATCAGAAACGTTCTAGGGGTGCGGGGTACAGAAAATGAAGAGAAGGACGAGGGGGGACATGATAGCAGTGTTTCAATATCTCAGGGGCTGCCACAAAGAAGAGGGAGTCAAGCTGTTCTCCAAAGCACCTGAAGGCAGGACAAGAAGCAACGGATGGACACTAATCAAGGAGAGAAGCAACCTAGAACTAAGGAGAAACTTCCTGACAGTTAGAACAATTAACCAGTGGAAGAGCTCGCCTTCAGAAATTGTGGTTCTCCATCACTGGAGGTTTTAAAGAAGAGATTGGGCAGCCATTTTTCTGAAATGGTATAGGGTTTCCTGCCTGAGCAGGGGGTTGGACTAGATGACTTCCAAGGTCCCTTCCAACTTTATTATTATTATTAAAAGTTTGGGAGCCGCTGGTCAAGAGGCACACAGAGATAAACAATACCGATCAAGATCTGTATACCATTCAAAAGAGACAAAAAGACCAAAACACCACTTCACCAGCAATCAACACCCAGGTGAGCAGAGCTTAACACCAAGATTAGCATCAGACCAGAGGCAAACAATCAAGAATCTTCCAACTCGGACAAAACAAGCTAACAGTAAGCAACATCCCAAACTAGGAACCACCAACCAACATTGACAGGGCACACCACTAGTATATACAATGAGAGCAAACCCTACCCCAGTGGTGGAGAACCTATGGCACGGGTGCCAGAGGCAGCACTCAGAGCCCTCTCTGTGGGCACGCGCGCCGTCGCCCCAGTCCTAGGCCTTCAGCTGGGTTTTATAAAACCTTTTCGCTTTAGGCCTCCGCCGCCGTGTGCAAAAAAAAAAAAGGTTCAATCAGTGAATTTCAACTTCTCGCAGGGAAAAAAAAGATCTTGCAAAGTTGGAATTGATTGATTGAACTTTTTTAGTTCCACCCAGTCTGCCATTACCACCACAGCCACGCCCACCCAATGGGCCACACCCACCCGGCACTCAATGCATAAGTGGGTTTTGGTTGCAGTTTGGGCACTCAGTCTCTAAAAGGTTCGCCATCACTGCCCTACCCCCTTACTAGCACTGATGATGTTACCTAGTTGGGTAATGAAATGTCTGCAAGGAAACAACCAAGCTCAGAGAGCACCAAGAATTCCACAGTTCAACCCTGAGCTACCAATTTTCTCTTCTATCAGTACAAGAAAGTTACTCAACAGAGGGGCATTCTTCTTGCTACAATTCCACCACATTTGTCTCCTTCTCTAGACATTCCCAAGACCAATTGCTGGTCTCAAAAGATGGTGTCTTTGGGGGGAAATTAATTGCTTCCAAGCTGAGTTGTAGAAAAAGCTCTCTCTCTCCTCGCACACATCGCTTTGCACAGTTCAATGAATGTTGGTGGCCCGTTGCCAAGTTGGTGTCATCTCCGGCCAGATCTTCCTTCCTTCCTAGGAGAACAACGTATCAAGAAAGCCAAATTCGAATTTCCAGCTCTGCAAAAGACATGCATCAGCCAAGCCAGAGATGTAAACTTTAAGTCCATTGGGGTGACATTTGACAGTTGGGATAATCCAGTGGGACTACTCGGACGGCCAGAATCTCTGATGTGGACCAGCTGCTTTTAAGTTTGGTCTGTGCAAAATTCAGAGGGAATTGCAACCCGGAGGAGGGGAGGGGGAAAGGAAGGAGAGTGCAAATTTGTCCCTTGATTCCTCACTAACCAGGCAGAAGAAATGGAGCGTGTTATTAAAATCCCATTAATGCACATTTTGCATATTCAATATCCAGAATTCTATCAGAGGAAACCGTGGCAGGCCACGACTTCACGCGTTGCCCCTGCTGGATCAGTAATTCCCTGCCTTGTAGGTACAAGAGATCCAGCATTATTAGAATTCTCTGCTAGTGCAATGACATTGTCTGCCTTTGGAAGCATCTGCCTTGTGTGGGCAGAGAATTCTAACAGCTTCTTGAAGATCTTGGAAGGAGACAGCTTTTAAAAGCCTGTCTTTGCCAACGGACTCTTCCCGAACACAAGACGTGGCCCAATTAAGAGCCGTGCCAGAAACAAGGAAGAGCTGAACAGTGACAGGTTAAAACATGTGTAAGGTCTGACACGAACAGCTCTAGCAGATTCCACGATTAACTTGGCATAAAGTCCTGCACCATCTAAGACAGTATTTCTCAAACGTGGCGGTTTTAAGATAGAACATAGAACAGTGGTGGCGAACTTATGGCACGGGTGCCAGAGGCGGCACTCAGAGCCCTCTCTGTGGGCACATGCGCTGTCACCCCAGTCCTAGGCCTTCAGCTGGGTTTTATAAAACCTTTTCGCTTTAGGCCTCCGCCGCCGTGTGCAAAAAAAAAAAGGTTCAATCAGTCAATTTCAACTTCTCGTGGGGAAAAAAAAAGATCTTGCAAAGTTGGAATTGATTGATTGAACTTTTTAGTCCCACCCAGTCTGCCGTTACCACTGCAGCCACACCCAGCCAATGGGCCACGCCCACCCAATGGGCCACACCCAGCCAATGGGCCACACCTACCCGGCACTCGACAATGCATAAGTGGGTTTTGGGTTGCAGTTTGGGCACTCAGTCTCTAAAAGGTTCGCCACCACTGACATAGAATAATGTAGTTGGAAGGGACCTTGGAGGTCTTCTAGTCCAACCCCCCACTCAAGCAGGAAACCCTATACCATTTCAGAAAAATGATTTTCCAGTCTCTTTTTGAAAGCCTCCAGTGATGGAGCATCCATAACTTCTGAAGGCAAGTTGTTCCATCGCTTGATTGTTCTCACCCTTAGGAAATTTCTCCTTAGTTCTAGGTTGCTTCTCTCCTTGGTTAGTTTCCATCCATTATTTCTCATCTTGCCTTTTGATGTTTTGGAAAATAACTTGACCCCCTCGCATTGTAGGAGCCCCTCAAATATTGGAACACTAGTACTAACATGTCTCCCCTATTCCTTCTTTTCATTAGACTAGACCAGGGGTAGGCAACCTTGGCTCTTTTATGACTTGTGGACTTCAATACTCAGAATTCCTGAACCAGCCATGCTGACTCAGGAATTCTGGGAGTTGAAGTCCACAAGTCATAAAAGAGCCAAGGTTGCCTATCCCTGGCCTAGACATACCCAATTCCTGCAACCGTTCTTCATATCTCCTGTCCCCTTCTCTGCACTTTTTCCAGAGTCTCAACATCTTTTTTATGTTGTGGTGACCAGAACTGGATGCGGTATTCGAAGTGTGGTCTTACTTGCTGGTTCGGGAATTCTGGGGGTTGAAGGTCACCCATCTTAAAGTGGCCAAATTTAAGAAACATGATTTTTTTTTCCTCCAGTCTTCTTATACAAACTTCAGCCTCCAAACTGCAAAATGGGAGGGACAAGTGAGAGTCAAATATTTTGGCCTTTCATAAGACAATAAAAATCTGGATGTTTCCCCAGGCATTTGAGCTGGGGATTTTAAGCAACCTTATGGGCGGATTTGTTGATTTGGTCTGAGTAGAATTTTAGACCCAAGAATATGCTATTTTCTACCGTTATGTGGCTATCTAAGTAAATAAATAAAGCAGGGGTCTTCAACCTTGGTAACTTTAAGACTTGCGGACTTCAACTCCCAGAATTCCTCAGCCAGAGTTGAAGTCCGCAAGTCTTAAAGTTACCAAGGTTGGGGATCTCTGAAATAAAGCACGTGAAGGTCATGATGTCGTCGCACATCACTTGTGTGACAAAGTTGTGATGCATGAAATGTCACTGTGACATTTCTTCTATTTCCTTGAAAGAAGAAGCCAGAAGGAACTCTAGAAAAGTCCCATGGGTCTTTTAATGTTCTTTTTGGTCCTTTAAAGCAATGTGACTCAACAGTGGCAACCTTCAGATGTATGGACTTCAACTCCCAGAATTCCCCAGCTGGCAAGGAATTCTGGAATTGAAGTCCACACATCTGAAAGCTCCCAGAGTTGAGGAACACTGCTTTAGATTAAGTCTGTTTCATTAGCTGTCCAGTTAGCAGCACCGAAACAATGTTAGCTGGGTTAAGCTTGATTAATATTTGGAAGAGAGACCACTAAGAAATTTCAGGATTGTAGACTAGACTAGGAAGTCAATAAAAGATTCTGAAAGACACGGAGACAAATCATCGCTATCTTATTGCCAGGAAAATTACTGGAGCCATAAAGTCAATAGGAATCTAATCAGTCTTCTCCTTCTCCTTCTCCTTCTCCTTCTCCTTCAATTGTTAAGTTAGTAACATGGTTGTTAAGTGAATCTGGCTTCCCTATCGCCTTTGCTTGTCAGAAGGTCGCAAAAGATAATAATAGTAACAACAACAACAACAATAATAATAATAAAAAGTTGGAAGGGACCTTTGAGGTCATCTAGTTGAACCCCCTGCTCAGGCAGGAAACCCTATACCATTTCAGACAAATAGCTGTCCAGTTTCTTCTTAAAAACTTCCAGTGTTGGAGCATTCACCGCTTCTGGAGGCAGGTTGTTCCACTGGTTAATTGTTCTCACTGTCAGGAAGTTTCTCCTTAGTTCTAGGTTGCTTCTCTCCTTGATTGGTTTCCATCCGTTGCTGCTTCTCCTCCCTTCAGGTGCTTTGGAGAATAGCTTGACTGCCTCTTCTTTGTGGCAGCCCCTGAGATATTGGAACATGGCTATCATGTCCCCCCTCGTCCTTCTCTTCATTAAACTAGACATACCCAATTCCAGCAACCGTTCCTCATACGTTTTAGCCTCCAGTCCCCTGATCATCTTTGTTGCTCTTCTCTGCGCTCTTTCTAGAGTTTCAATATCTTTTCTACATTGTGGTGACCAAAAGATCACATGACCCCAGGACACTGCAACCGTCATAAATACATGCCATTTACTAAATGTCCCAGTTTTGATCATATGCTGCAACTGGTGTAAGTGTGACAAATGATCATGTCACTTTTTCAATGCTGGTGTAACTTCCAACGGTTACTAAATGAAAGGTTGTAAGTCAAGGACTACCTGTATTCTGGCAGAGAAGCACATTTTCTATCACTGTACAATTTGTGAGCCACACAGTTCCTTTCAGCATCTCTCTGCTGGAACTCCCAGGTGTTGAGTGTGGCCAACAATTTCAGCTTGCATTGGGGACCAATTGTTCACACGTTTTTGCTTTTACTAGCTTGGGACTTCTGAGAATTGAAGTCCACCTATTGTATCTAAAAGATGCGAAGCTTGAGAAACTCAATTCCAGAAAATGCTTTTAAAGAGGTCCCTTTGTGAGGAGTTTCATATCAAAATACATTTTACTCTTTATACTGTTTCCACCTTCCCTTAAAATATAAACAGAATCCACAATGGTCTGAGAAACAGCGTCTCCACTAGATAAGTGACGGTCAAGCTGAAACTAAATCAAATAAAAAATAGCAAGAGGGGAAATCCCTTTCTCAAACTTCTTCATACCTCTCAAGCTTCCTCCTTCCATTATATATTCAAGATGGACAGTATTTAATATTTATTGTTATGTATATGTAGGGGTGTGGGTCTATACATATGTTGTATATAGTATGTTTAGGTGTGTGTCATGTATGTGTTTTACTTTGAGAGCGGGCAACTAAATTTCATTTTTGATGTGTGCCCACAGTAAAAAAAAAATGACAATAAAGGTTATCTTACCCCCAAATAAGTTACCAAGACCTAATCCACATATCAAAGGATAAAGTCTGCAAACACAGAGTTAATTAAATTATGCCTTCCAGAGGAACTGCATGTTCACAAGAATAAACATACCTACCTACACCACATACACACACACACCCACACACACCCATCAAGCGCCACCCTAGAATCAGCACCTGACACCTGGACAAGCTCCCCCTATAAAAATCGGCTGCTTTACCCCATTTCTCTGCAGCCTGCCCTTAAATGCAAACTGTTTTGCTTTTAGGAATAAATATTTCTTCTTTCCTCACAGCTGTCCGGATCTCATTTTCATTTATTCTTACGCAGCCTTGGCTCGAGTTGGAACCCCAAATTATTCTTCTGACACCCCTTTTCTTTAAAATTGTTCATGGCTGGAATTTAGGCTGCAAACCTCTTGTCCTGGTGTAGGAATACATCCCCGGTGATTTGGGTAGAGTCTATTTCATATCAAGCATTTATCACATTGCACGATTAGCCTCTGTGCCTTTTTGACCGTTTAATTACCATTCGGTTTTCAAAATGCATTTTAATTAATGTTGTAAATGGGACTGTAGAAAATGAACAGCATTTAGCATACAATTAGCAAAACAAAGTCATCAAATGATTCGTGTCATCTTCCTACGGTGAAATTTGTACTACAGTGATAATTACTGGTTTGTTCATGCTCGGTACGTGCAAATGAGCTTGTCCGTTTCTCGTTTTTACAACCTTAAGATGGTTTTCTTACATTTCATAATATTTTTTTAAAAAAATCAAAAAATTAATATGCACTGGTTTTTACTTATGCATTTTAGGAAGTGGGTTTTTTTTTTTTGTTGACAATGTTTAACAGAATAACTGTTATAATATTTTGTATGTCTTTTATTTTTTAAAAAAATGGCAAACTGCATTCTGGTTTGCATATCGTTTCAAAAACAATAAACTGAATAAGATTATAGCATCCTTAAAAAGCTGAATTAATACCTTGCCCACCTCGGAGAGATATCTGAGCCCCTGGAGGTCAGACTGTTCATTTATTTATATAAAGCCAAGCTAGAAGACACTATTTCAATACTGATTTGCTCTGCTCTTTTTCTAACAAGGACAGCTTTGAAAGGTTAATGGTGTCTCCAGCGTTTTCAAATTCTACAGTTTTATTTTTAAAAAGATGCTGTGTTTTTATTACGCTGCTTCTTCACCATTAGCTGCTGATAAAGCCAGCTATAAATCATACATTAACCCAACTAAATTCTACTGGTCTACCAAAAGCTGCAGAGTTGCTTAAAAAGAAAGCAATAGCCCCAGTTTGTGGTTAGAACCTGCAATAGCAGCAGGCTATTAAATGGTGAGGAATGCTGGGAGTTGTAGTTTAGTAACCACCAGAAGCCTATAGAGGCCTCTTGTGCTCCACCTTAGAGAAGCTGCTGAACAGTATTTCTCGATTTTGGCAACTTTCAGATGTATGGACTTCAACTCCCAGAATTCCTCAGCCTGGGGAATTCTGGGGGTTGAAGTCCACACATCTGAAAGTGGCCAAAAGTGAGAAACCCAAACTCTAGTCTTCACGGGCTTTCAGGAAACCTTCTTTAGATGCTAAATCCTATTTAGTCCCTTCTTTCAAAAAGCCCTAACCGTGGCCTGCTGTCTTGAGGGGATCCTTCCATTATGTTTTGATATAATTTCCTTGCCATCTTATAAACATAACTTTGATTTTACTTCTTAGTCACCTTAAAGTAATTGTAGCCTTTTTTTGAACCAAAGACGCCTTTGAATTCTGAGAGAATGTGATGGGCACACTCACAAAATGGCTGTCACCAGATACTCATCTGTTCACAAAATGGCGACACAAAATATCCACACAACAGAACACTAAGCAGGGAAGTTCTTACTTTCGAGTGGGACCAAGATAACACCACAAATAAATCTAATAGAGCTGTGTTTTGCCTTGTTTTGCATTATATATCAATATATTCTTAACTTCTTTTATTAATTTCCTATCTACCTAACATCAATCTATCAATCCATTCATTTACCTCCACTACTCTACCTGTCTACCAAACCATCCATTTATAAATCCACCCACTATCCAACCACCCATCCGTCTGTCTATCTATCTATTCATCAATCTGCCCATCCTCTCATCAGTCAGCCATGTCAGGCAAAGCTCAAGAATGAAATAGAGCTATCCAGCCAATGTTCAGGTCTTTACTTGCTTACATACAATAAACAAATTCTTGGCAGACTAAACCTTTACTCCTCTCACCCTAGTGAATATAGAGTCTAGGGCAGACATGTCAAACACAAGGCCCGGGGGCCGGATGCGGCCCGCGACGTGGTTTCATGTGGCCCGCGAAGCCATCCTGAAAACAGTGAGGGAATGGCCCACGCTGCCTTGGCCCAGGCCGCCCAGGAGCCAATGTACAATTTTGTGGTGGCCATCTATGCTGAAACGCATTCAGTCTTAGCTCCACAAGGCCGTCTGGAAACAGCAAGGGACCGGCCCCCGCCCCCTGGGCACATGCTGGGGAGGTGTCACCCTTTGTGAGGAATGAAGAAATGCACCATCGCCTGGAAGTGGCCACAAATGGCCCTCGCCTACTTCATATATCCGGCTTGATGGGCTCCGGGGGAGGGTTTTCAGCAGGCTCTTCCAGTGGCCCATGCCTTGGCGCTTGCCCTCGTCCCACCCCCTTCTGCCAGAGACCCTCAGATCTGTCCCACTCCTGCTCAGGCCCCCACAGGCACCCTTGACGCGAACGATGTAGAGCTGGCCATGCCCACGCAGTAGGCCACACCCACTCCAGCCACGCCCACCCAATAGGCCACACCCACCCTGGCCACACCTACCCGGCCCCCTGAGGGCAACCGCAATGCTGATGCGGCCCTCAATGAAATTGAGTTTGACACCCCTGGTCTAGGGAGAAGCTATTCTAACTCTTTTCCTCTGACTTCTAGGCAGTTGCAGGCTGTGCTGCCTCGTATTGACCCCTTTCTGGATTGTGCTCCCTCCTTTCTAGGAATTTGCCTCTTCACTGTAGTCCATTACACCAGCTACCCCTCTATAGGCAGCATCTCTTTCTCTCTCTCTTTCCCCTCCCCTCTCTCATTCATCTATCTAACATCTCCCTATCTCTTCACCCATCCATCCATCATCTATCTATCTATCTATCTATCTATCTATCTATCTATCTATCTATCTATCTATCTATCTATCTATCTATCTATCTATCTATCTATCTATCTATCTATCTATCTATCCCCATCTGTCCAACCATCCATTTATCAATCTGCCCATCCTCTCTCCATCCATCCATCATCTACCTTATTCACCCACCCTCTCCATCCATTAATCAATCCCTCTCTCTCTCTCTCTCTCTCTCTCTCTCTATCTATCTATCTATCTATCTATATCATTTATTTCACCCATCTTTTCACCCATCTGTCCCTCCATTCATCAATCTGCCCATCCTCTCTATTTCTATCTCTTCACCCATCCCTTTATCCATCCACCCATCCACCCATCCATCCTTCAGCTACCCATCTTCTCACATCAAAACTGTGGTGGCACAATGGTTAGAATGCAGTACTAAAAGGCTAACTCACTGCTCACTCCAGGAGTTCGATTCTGAGCAGCTCAAAGTTGACTCAGCCTTCCATCCTTCCGAGGTCGGTAAAATGAGGACCCAGATTGTTGGGGGCAACATGCTGACTCTGTAAACTGCTTAGATTGGCTGTAAAGCATTGTGAAAGCAGTATATAAGTCTAAGTGCTATCATCAATCCACCCATCCTCTCTCCATTCAGCCATCTATCTCTTATCTAGTCACCCATCTCTTCATCCATCCATCTTTCCATCCATCCAGGAAATGGTTCATGATCCTATTTCTTAGTCCCATTTCTGTGGCTGGATCACCCCGTTTTGCCTAGCCTTATTTCAGAGATGCAGTATTGTTCACAACTTCCCCCAGTAAAATACATTTTTATGCAAGCATTTTATTTATGTATATCCCGCCTTTGGTATTTTTATAAATCGCAAGGCAGTGAGCATAACTAATACTCTTTCCTCCTCCTATTAACTTACCCACAACAACAGCCCTGTGAGGTGGATTGGGTTGAAAGACAGGGATTGGCTCAAAATCACCCAGCTATCTTTCATGCCTAAGGCAGGACTAGAACTCACAGTCTCCAATTTCAGGCACCTATTTTTTTGAACTCGCTTCCCATAATGGAAATTTCCTCTGACGCATTTTGTCTATGTATAAAAAACTGGCAGGAAATTTTAAAAAGGAATCCTTCTTTTTCAGCTATGTCTCCATGATGTTGCTTTTGCGTCATTCCCAGCCCAGGAGTAGAAACAGACTGATGTTGTCTTAGATAACCTGGAATCAATGTTATATTTTTCTCCTTATGATGACACCTTGAAAGGGCAGCCTCAAAGGATTTTATAATTTAGCGTTTATAGAAAACGGGCATCTGAGGGAAGAGGCAATCCAAAAAGTCAAGATGGTGGCCGCCATTGCCATCTTGACTTTTCAGACCTTCGTTGGAGGTGCCTTTTTGTTCGACAGGAGTCAGTGATCTGGGACTGACTCCGAACAGGGTCAGAGAAGCAGTACAGAAATGGGGATATTTAATGCCAAATTGGAACAGAAAACTTTGCAATGCCAGCACCTGCGAAATTGCCCATCTCCAGGTCTCTCTTGCAGCATCAAACAGTCAGAATAAGAGACTAGCAGAGTTGAAGGGACTTTGGAAGTCTTCTAGTCCAACCCCCTGCTCAAGCAGGAGACCCTGGCTGAGGAATTCTGGGCGTTGAAGTCCACAAGTCATAAAAGGGCCAAGTTTGAAGACCCCTGAACTAGACATACCCAATTCCTGCAACCGTTGTTCGGTCCACATCCTCCTGAAATTCAAAGCAGGATCCGTTAGGGGGCAGGAGAGAGCTGGATTTGCAAGGCGGAGCAGAAAAGCCACACTTTCCTCAATAGAGGTCATGGGATCTCCTCTCAGTCGGGCGTGGTGCTGCCTGCACCGCCAGAGCATCACCCTGCAGAATGGAGGAGCCTCCAGGGGAAAGGTCTGAGCTCTGACCGCGAAAACTTCCTTTGACGACCAAGCCTTCCTTGCATCTGGGGCTCCGATGCATCTGCCAATCCATCGGATTCAGAGATCCGTGATTGTCACTTTAAACTGGATTTACACTTGGGCTGCAGCCGAGCGAGCGAAATCCTCCCAAGTGGAGCTGACGGTTCCCAACTTCTCAAAGCTCTCCACTTCAGCGCCTTCCTGCAAGGATTGAAAGAGGAAGGAAGGAAGGAAGGAAGGAAGGAAGGAAGGAAGGAAAGGAAGGAAGGAAGGAAGCCACTGGAACAGAAGGAGAGTTTTTTTTCTGTCGGGGCGAGCCTCCCTTGAAATAACTGCCATCCTCCATCAGGAAGACTGTGCTGGAAAGACAGTGGGTTATGCCTCTACAGAAGCAGGTGGAAAGTTGACCTACTCTGCAGGGTTGGTTTTCTAAGGCAGCCCCAAGTGTCGAAAGGAGAAGGAAGGAAGCTATTTGCTGAGAAAGAAAAAAAGAATAGGTGAAGATCTGGAGAGGGAGTGGTGCCATCTTGACCTGCGGGGGCTCCCTTTTTTTAAGGAGGCTGAGGGGACATTGAGGCTATGAAGATGCCAGCACCTCCAGTGTGAAGCTGCTGATTAATCTGCACCCACCGTATATTCTAGCAGAATAAGGTTTGGACGTGGTATTGTGATCCTCCTGGGATAATCCTAGACATTGCTTCTCCAAAGCCCTCCCCACCCCGCCCCCTTCTCTCTTGCTCTTTTTTTTTTTATTTCTCCATCTGCAATGTGATCAGAGGAGGAGGAGGAGGAAGAGGAAGAGGGGGGAAAAGAAAAAAAAGAAAGACAAGAAAACACAAGCAGATCCTTCTTCTCTGTTCCAGGATGCTCACTTCTAAACCTCTGGAGGGAGAATATTGGATTGAAGGATCCCGGAGAGAATCGGCTTTGCAGGATTTCTATCTCATGGGACCGGAGCTGGGCAGGTGAGGTTGGGCATTTAAATCTGTTTGTGGCCTTCTGATGCAGATTACTTTGTATGAGGCTTACAAAGTGGGGGGAAAAAAGGAGGGTGATGGCAGCCCCAAAGACATGATTCTCTAAAAGAACGGCAATTCTTTTCTGCTCAAGAAAAAGAAGAGAGGCATAGGATCTCTCTCTCTCTCTCTCTCTCTCTGGATTCCACCTGCAGAGTTTGACTCTAAATTGTAGCATTTCCTGGAAAGGTATACAGGTAGTCCTTGCCTTAGGACCACAACTGTGCCCCAAATTTCTGTTGTTAAGTGAGACAATTATTAAGTGAGTTTGCCCATTTTAAACCTGTCTTGCATTGTTGTTAAGTGAATCACTGCAGTTAAGTTAGTAACAGGGTTGTTAAGTGAATCTGGCTTCCCCATTGACTTTGCTTGTCAGAAGGTCGCAAAAAGTGATCACGTGACCCCGGGACACTGCAGCCGTCATAAATATGAGCCAGTTGCCAAGCGTCCAAATTTTGATCTCACGACCGTGGGGATGCTGTAACGGTCGTAAGTGTGAAAAGTGGTCATAAGTCACTTTTTCCGGTGCTGTTGTTAAATTTGAAAGGTCACTAAATGGTTGTAAGTCAAAGAACTACCTATACCAGGGGTAGGCAACCTTGCCTCTTTCATGACTCGTGGACTTCAACTCCCAGAATTCCTGAGCCAGCATGGCTCAGCTTGGAAACCTCTCCCTGTCCCCTCAGCATGGCTGGCTCAGGAATTCTGGGAGTTGAGGTCCACGAGTCATAAAAGAGGCAAGGTTGCCTACCCCTGACCTATACTATACTGCTAGCAATGGCAGGTGGAGTTGTGCTGAAGCAGCCCCCATGCAAAAGAAATACAAGTTGAAATGTTTTTGAAATCTGTGCAGCTGCTTGGGTTTGTGTTTCTTTATTTTTGTTCTGCTTGTTCCAAAATTCCCAGCTTCAGTTTTCTGTCTTTTGAACGGTCCTTGATAAACTCATGTGCTTCAGTCAGTGGAACCAATCTGAAATTTCAGGGAGGCAGAGTTTTATAAATGTTGGGGATGAATTAATGCTCATTAACCCTGAAAAATCATTACTTGATTATCATCTTCAAGCAGGTAGAAGAATGGGGGGGGGGGAATGTCAAAAAATAAACGTAGCAGTTACAACCTGAGCCCCACCTGTTCTTTTACACACATCAATTCAGTTTCATTTAAATTCAATTAAAAAGTAGGAGCGAGCTTAAATGGACTCCAGAAGATGGTAGAGGACAGGAAAACCTGGAGGAACATTGTCCATGGGGTCGCGATGGGTCGGACACGACTTCGCAACTAACAACAACAACAACAAAAATTACAGGGTCAATGATTACCTTCCGTGGATTTCAAATTCTTCCTTTTGGGCATCCCCTTAAAAATCACAAGAGCAGGAAAAGCTTTCGGGTTCATCCCTGTAGTTGGGGAAGAGAGGCAGAGGGCCGTTGAAATCTCACATTAAATCCTCAATCTCAACCCCAGGCAGATAGATAAAAGACTTAAGAGGATGATCTTCTTTGCCGTGTTCAAGTATTCAAAGTAAGTGGAAGGGTCACATATAAAAATAAGTGGAACTTCAGTTGCAGACACCATCTTGACTTTTTTTGACCATGCCCTGCAGACCTCCTTGGGCAGAATACAGATGTGAATGCAGTAAATCTCGGCCAGGACATCCCATCAAGAGTCTCTATCAGCGTTTCTCAACCTTAGCCAGTTTAAGATGTGTGGACTTCAACTCCCAGACCACCTCAGCCAGCATTGCTGGCTGGGGTATTCTGGGAATTGAAGTCCACACATCTTAAACTAGCTGAAGTTGAGAATCGCTGATAGAGACTCTTGATTGCTGGCTGGGGTTTTCTGGGAGTTGAAGTCCACACATCTCAAAATGGCTCTACAGTACTCCCATATGTAAAGTGCTTATTTTGTTTATTTTGCAAAGACATACTTGAACAAATTACCCAAGTCCTGCATGCAAGGGGGACATCCCTTCAATGCAGGGATGGGCAATTAATTTTCCCAACGGGCCACATGAGAAACTGGAATTGTAGTAGAGGGCCAAACCAATAGGGCTGTGAATGTGTGTGAACATGCATGCACGCACATACGTAAACTGAAAAGAAATAGAAATTGCTTTCAATATAAAAGCAATTCACACGGGCTTGGACAGGGACAGCCAAAGGGATAGATATAGCCCAGGGACTGTAAAATGCCCACTTCTGCTTCAATATATGACTTGATATTTGAAATAATCAAACGGATCAAACCTTTACTTCTTCATGCATGTGGTTTTGCCTGGGTTTTACATTCTAACGCCTTACCCAAGCATCAGAGGCAGCCCATCCATGAAATTATAATACTTGGAGCTGTTTGGATGACTTGAGCTGGCCCACCTACTCCCACAGCTGGGCATGGAGTTCGGTGTAGAAAAGTGGGTAGGTGTGACATGCAATTGCTATAAGATGCTGTGCAAAGAAAGAAGCTGTTTTCCTGGGGCCGTTTAGTGTGGAAAAGACCCTGAGGCTGTATCAGTCTGCATGCTCAGTGCTCTTTGTGATATATTAGGAATTCTGGAAACTTGGGAGGGGGTAGAACAGCTGCTGATCCTGAAGGGTGCAGCATCAAAGGACATTAGAGAGGTTGGGGGACAGTCCCATTGCTTTCCTGGCGCCATTCCTGACATCTCCTTCAACAAACAGTGGGTCTTAGGAGCCTCCCGAGTATTTCTTTGGGGAATAAACTTTGTTTGTCCCCTTGCCCCCAATACTCTTCTGCCTCAGTGCAGGTAGTCCTCCAGTTATGACCACAAAGGGACCAGAATTTCCATTGCTTAGCTAGGCAGTTGTTAAGGGAGCCGTATCTGATTTTATGACTTTTTTTGCCATGCTTGTTAAGTGAATCATTGCAGTTAAGTGAATCATCTGGTTGTTTAGGGCAGGGGTCCCCAAGCCCTGGTCTGTGGACTGGTCGCGGTCCGCGGCATGCTAGCAACCGGTCCGCACGAACAAGCAAAGCCCCATCCGTGGGATGCAGGCAACACACAAAACCATGCACTCTCTGGTCCGTGGGAAAACCTCTCTCTACAGAACCGGTCCCTGGTGCCCAAAAGGTTGGTGACCTCTGGTTTAGAGAATCTGGCTTCCCCCATTGACTTGACAGAAGTCGGCTGGGAAGATCGCAAGGGGCAATCACATGACCCCAGGATGCTGCAGCTGTCATAAATACACACCAGTTGCCAAATTTTGATCATGTGACCGTGGGGATGCTGCAGCAGTCATGCAAGGATTAGTTGTAAGTCACTCTGTAAGCAGTATGTAATGATGCTAATATTTCATGTGATCTTGATACTATCTGTTGATGCAGCTTAGGACTGCATTGGCTTTTTGGGCAGCTGCAGCACACTGCTGGCTCAGATTTAAGTGATTGTCCACTAGGATTCCTAGATCCCGCTCAGTTACTGCTGTTGAACCAGGTGCCACCTATTCTATACCTGTGAACTCACATAGTACTCTTGCTCGGGAGACTGAGATGTGAGCAATCAACCTGAGAGGCATTTGATAAAGTAGACCACAACCTACTACTTGATAAGATAGAAAAATGTGGGTTAGACAGCATCACCACCAGATGGATTCGTAATTGGCTGACCAACCACACTCGACGTGTGGTCCTCAATGGAACTGCATCTACATGGAGGGAAGTATATAGTGGGGTGCCCCAGGCTCTGTTCTGGGCCCAGTGCTCTTCAACATCTTCATCAATGATTTGGATGAGGGGATAGATGGGGAACTCATCAAATTTGCAGACGATACCAAGCTGGCAGGAATAGCCAACACTCCAGAAGACAGGCTTAAGATACAGAAGGATCTTGACAGACTTGAACACTGGGCGCTATCTAACAAAATGAAATTCAATGGTGAAAACAAGGTTCTACATTTAGGCAAGAAAAAACAAATGCACAGATATAGTATAGAATATAGATGGTACCTGGCTCAATAGTAGTAACTGTGAAAGGGATCTTGGAGTCCTAATGGACAGTCACTTAAATATGAGCCAGCCGTGTGCTGCAGCTGCCAAAAAAGCCAATACAGTTCTAGGCTGCATTAACAGAGGGATAGAATCAAGATCACGTGAAGTGTTGATACCACTTTATAATGGCTTTAAGGCCACACTTGGAATACTGCATCCAGTTTTGGTCGCCATGAATGCAGAGTAGAGCAACAAAGATGATTAGGGGATTGGAGGCTAAAATATATGAAGAACACTTGCAGGAATTGGGTATGCCTAGTTTAATGAAAAGGAGGACTAGGAGTAACATGATAGCAGCCTTCCAATATCTCAGGGGCTGCCACAAAGAAGAGGGGGTCAGCCTATTCTCCAAAGCACCTGAAGGCAGGACAAGAAGCAATGGATGGAAACTAGCCAAGGAGGGAAGCAACCTAGAACTAAGGAGAAAATTTCTAACAGTGAGATCAATCAACTAATGTAATACCTTTCCTTCAGAGGTTGTGAGTGCTCCATCACTGGAGGCTTTCAAAAAGAGACTGGACAACCATTTGTCTGAAATGGTATAGGGCAGTGATGGCGAACCTTTTAGAGACCGAGTGCCCAAACTGCAACCCCAAACCCACTTATGCATTGTCGAGTGCCGGGTGGGTGTGGCCCATTGGCTGGGTGTGGCCCATTGGGTGGGCGTGACCCATTGGGTGTGCGTGGCTGCGGTGGTAACGGCAGACTGGGTGGGACTAAAAAGTTCAATCAATCAATTCCAACTTTGCAAGATCTTTTTTTTTCCCGTGAGAAGTTGAAATTGACTGATTGAACCTTTTTTTTTTTTTGCACACGGCGGCGGAGGCCTAAAGTGAAAAGGTTTTATAAAACCCAGCTGAAGGCCTAGGACTGGGGCGATGGCGCGCGTGCCCACAGAGAGGGCTCTGAGTGCCGCCTCTGGCACCCGTGCCATAAGTTCGCCACCACTGGTATAGGGTCTCCTGCTCGAGCAGGGGGTTGGACTAAAAAGTCCCTTCCAACTCTGTTATTATTCTATGTTCTATGGCACGGGTCGGCAACCCGCGGCTCCGGAGCCGCATGCGGCTCTTTGAGGCCTTACCTGCGGCTCCGGAGCCTCCTCCGCCATTTTGGCGAGCGCATGCGCGCATGCGCGGGCGGGTGCGGGGGGTGCGCGAGCGCATGCGCGCATGCGCGGGCGGGTGCGGGGGGGGGGTGCGCGAGCGCAGGTGCGCATGCGCGAACGGCGCGCGCATGCGCGAACGGCGCGCGGGTGCGCATGCGCGGGTGCGCGGGGCGCGCGCGCATGCGCGAACGGGGTCGCGCGCATGCACGGGTGCGCGGGGCGCGCGCGCATGCGCGAACGGGGTCGCGCGCATGCGCGGGTGCGCGCGCATGCGCGAACGCGCGGCTCCCAGCGTTTTTTTTTTTTAAGCTAAATGGGTCCGTGCGGCTCATCCGACGTTTCGGATGGCCGACCCATGTTCTATGGTGTTTCTTTCCATCACAGGATTATCGTGAGTTAAACCTCAGGTCAATTTGTGGACCCATCTTGTCCCTTAGATTAACAAAATACTCTTGGCGGTGGCATCTGTCTTTCTGTTTCGGGCCAACTCTCCTGCCTGCCTCTTACTAAGCCATGAAAATCAGTGTTGTTTTCTTATTTAATACCTTTCCCATGGCTTCATCTATTTAATCCAACGAAAGATATCCATGATCTTTGCCCTCAGCAGAGCTGGATTTTGCAGAAGTTTTTTAGCCGTCTCACATCAAAGGAAAATTAAATCAAATCTAGGACATGGTTTCCATAAATGGATCCCCCATATGTTACATCAGCAAAGCATCTGGCAGGATGGGGGGGGCGGGCAGTGAATTTCATGGGGGGGGAGTTTTAATCTAATTTTGCATTCCCCTCTGATCCCGATAGGGCTGCCTTTAATGAAGTTTGGAGGATGCAAAGGTAAAAAAGCACAACTATTCTTAGCAGGCAAAAACAGAACATATGTAGCGTGGATGCTGCTGTTCCATAATGCTGCTATTTTAGTCTTCCTGTGGGGGGAGGAGGGGGTTCTTTGAAGGTGCTGCCAAAAAACTGTTCTCAGATTAAAGTGGCCAATTTTCCCCCAATCCTCCGATCTGGTTTCAGTGCTTTTAACACTGGAAAGAAAAAGAAGAAAGAAAGAAAAACAAGATCCCCAAAATCTGCAGATAGAGTGAAAGATGAAGTGAAAAAGTGAGGTTAGAATTCCCAGAATTCCCCAGCCAGGATGGGCATCTTCTTTGGCTGGTGCAGCTAGGAATTCTGGGAGTCGTAATCTCGACACACTGTAGAACTGGGGTGTCAAACTGGCGGCCCGCGGGCCGGATGTGTCACGCACAGGCCACGCCCACCCCGGCTCCGCAAAGGCAAAAAACGTTGCAATATGTCACCATACGTCACATGATGCGATCGAGTTTGAGCCCTATGCTGTGGAAGAAGGAAGTTGGGAAGTGCTTGGTTAAGAAATTTGCTGAGGAACAGGTTTAGGGGCACGGACCCTAAAACTATTGACTGGGGGCTGGGACTGGGATTTCTCCCACCAAACACTTTGTGGTTTAGTGGAGGTGGTAGAATCTGGTCTACTTAGACTGGTCTTAGTAACACCAAAAGCAGAGTCAGAGCTGGTTAGTACTTGGATGGAAGACCACTAAGAAATCATGGGATTGTTGGCTAGACTGAGAAATTTAAAAACAAAATCTGGAAAACAGTGGGACTCTGTATCTATACCACGGCCAAGAAAATGGCATGGTCTAAGATAGTGTTTCTCAATCTTGGCAACTTTAAGAAGTGTAAACTTCAACTCCCAGAATTCTCCAGCCAGCAAGGGGATTTCTGGGAGTTGAAGTCCACACAGCTTAAAGTTTCTAAGGTGGAAAAACACTGGTCTATGGCAGGGGGTCTTCAAACTTGGCCCTTTTATGACTTGTGGACTTCAACTCCCAGAATTCCTCAGCCAAGCGTGCCTGGCTGAGGAATTCTGGGAGTTGAAGTCCACAAGTCATAAAAGGGCCAAGTTTGAAGACCCCTGGTCTATGAAGACACAAGGAATTAAGTTCAGCTTAAAGGAGGTGAGATTGGTCCCAACTTTATTGTTGGAAAGTAACCATCCCAGCGGGGAGGTGGGGTCAAGCAAGGAATCAGTCTGGACTCGCCACATAAACACAAAAGGACTAGATCTGAGCCCCTTTGAATACCTATCTGGTCATTCCCAGGCAAAAGATGCCAGTCTGGGGAAATTCCTGTGAAACAGGCAGAGAACTATCAAGTAACTAGTTTGGTCTGGGTGTTTGCACCTGACCTCTATTGATATTACAAAAGAGCCTAAAACTGGGGGGTTTTTTATTGGTTCCCATGGAAATTCAGGTAGTCCTTGACTTATGACTGTAATGGAGCCTGCCCATCATGGTTATTTTACTATCTTTTTTGAAGTGATCATTAAGCAAACATCACAATTGTTAAGAGAATGAATGGTTCACTATGAGCTGTTTTTGCCCAAACTGAGAAGTAAATGTTTGTTTTCAGCAAAACCATTGTAAAACGTGGTTGTGTGACTATAGGGGAAGGGCAGCTGTCGTAACTTAGGAACTGGGGCGTAAGTACTCTCAGGAAATTCTGTTGTAGCTGTGCGGTTGCTAAGCCTTGTCATAAGTCAAAGTCCACCTGTATGGATCCTGTGAGATGGCTGTGTTGAAGGTGAGATTCTGAATACTCTCTCCTGTGAGTTCTTTGTTTGCTTCTTTGTTTTCTATTTATAGTTTTTAATTGTTTTAATGGCTTTGTTCTCATTGTTTTGATTGTTTTTGGTTTCTGTTGCTTTAAGTGTGTGCACTGCCCAGAGGCACATCTGTGAGATAAGCAGCTATATAAAATCCATGATGAAGATTTGAGATTCTTTACAGATTTGATTTATACCCTGCTTTCAATCCCAGTTAGTGACAGCGAGCACGCGGTCATTGCTAATCTCAGAAAGCAGAGCTGAGTCAGATCTGATCAGTTGTTTGGGAACCCAGCGGAAATAAAGCTGTAAGATTCAGATTGAGCAAATATCCCCTTCGCACGCAAGGACCAAGTGCCTTTTACCTGTTGCCAGGAAAACTCAGGTTTATCTCCGCTAAATTGCCAAATGCCACCCTTGAATTGAGGGACACTTTTGAACAGAGTAAAAATACACATAGGTATATTCATGCAACAGACATTCTGTGTGGAGTGAGGGATGCGTGGAAGGGCTCCTTCTAAAATTTGGAATTCTAATTTTCCTGATCTTATTTCTGAAGCAGAAGAGGTGAGTTGTAATTTCAATGACCATAGCAACAGCAATAGCACTTAGGCCAGGGATGGCGAACCTTTTAGAGACCGAGTGCCCAAACTGCAACCCAAAACCCACTTATGTATCGTCGGGTGCCGGGTGGGCGTGGCCCATTGGGTGGGCGTGGCCCATTGGGTGGGCGTGGCCCATTGGGTGGGCGTGGCCCATTGGGTGGGCATGGCCCATTGGGTGGATGTGGCTGCGGTGGTAACGGCAGACTGGGTGGGACTAAAAAGTTCAATCAATCAATTCCAACTTTGTGAGATCTTGTTTTTCCCCCGCGAGAAGTTTAAATTGATTGATTGATTGAACCTTTTTTTTTTTTTTGCACACGGCGGTGGAGGCCTAAAGCGAAAAGGTTTTATGAAACCCAGCTGAAGGCCTAGGACTGGGGCGACGGTGCGTGTGCCCGCAGAGAGGGCTCTGCGTGCCACCTGTGGCACGCGTGCCACAGGTTCGCCACCACGGACTTAGGCTTATATTTGTACTTGTGTAACTGTCTGGTTTAGCATAGCAACCAAACAGGCTAGGTACAGACTTCAACGGATACTGAAGACTGCAGAAAAAACAGTTGCAGCCAGCCTGCCTTCCATTGAGAATATGTATATTACAGGGGTCAGAAGGAGGGCTGAGAAAATATCTACAGACCCCTCACATCATGGACATAAACTGTTTCAACTCCTCCCCTCGAGACGCCACTACAGGGCATTGCTTGCCAAAACAACTAGACACAGGGACAATTTTTCCCCCTCGTGTCATCACTCTTGCTGAACACCTAATTCCCACAGTACTGTCCTATGTCTAAGTATATTTACCCAAGTGGCATGGCTATAGTATTATTATTATTATCCTTCTCATCTTCTCTACTACTTCCTCTTATTGGTATCATTATTATGATTTATTATTACTCTATTGTTTTGCATGTACACCGAGAGCTTCTGCACCGGAGACAAATGCTTTGTGTGTCTGATCACACTTGGCCAAATGAAGTACGGGTAGTCCTCGACTTGCAACCACAATTGAGCCCAAAATTTCTGTTGCTAAGTGAAATATTTGTCAAGTGAATTTTGCCCCATTTTACGACCTTTCTTACCACAGTTGTTAAGTGAATCACTGCAGCAGTTAAGTTAGCAACATGGTTGTAAAGTGAATCTAGCTTCCCCCTTGACTTTGCGTGTCAGAAGGTTGCAGAAGCGGATCACATGACCCTGGGACACTGCCATGAGTCATAGCCATGAGTCAATTGCCAAGCATCTGAAATTTGATCATGTGACCATGGGGATGCTGCAATGGTCGTAAGTGTGAAAAATAGTCATAAGTCACTTTTTCAGTGCCGTTGTAACTGAACAATTACTAAATGAACCATTGTAAGTCGAGGACTACCCGTATTCTATGCTAGACCACTTCATAGTGCTTTACAGCACAAGTCAGAGGTCACCAACCTTTGTCGGTTGGCGGACCGGAGGAAAAGGAAGGGGAAAGCATTCTACACGCATGCATGCGTATGCACACGGGGTCATGAGCACATGTGTGCCGCAAATGGGGCGGGGCTAGTGCCCACGTGATAGTCACTAGCCCTGCCCCGTTCTTGCGTGGCGCAGCGGCTTGTTTCTGCGCCCCATGGTGCGGCGGTGGCCGTTTTTGCACCTTGCAGCGTGGTGGCAGCCTGTTTTTGTGCCCTGTGGCACGGTGGCGCCCATTTTTGCGCCCTGCAGCACAGTGGTAGCCCATTTCCATGCCTCACGGTGCAGCGGCAGCCCGTTTTTGCGCTCTGTGGCACGGCGGTGGCCCATTTTTGCGCCCCAAGGCACGGTAGCAGCATCCCGTTTTCGCACCCTGAGGCGCAGTGGCAGCCTGTTTTTGCGCCCCGTGGCACGGCGTCCTGTTTTTGTGCCCTGTGGCCATGGCGCTAGCACAAGTGAGGGGGTGTCCTAAAATATGATGCTGTTATCTGACTTGCTTAACGGCCATCACAACTTACAACGGTCATTATGGTCGTAAATTGAGGACTATCGATATGAGTAGTGTGTCTCCATTCAATCTCAAATGGGAGATTTTGCAGAAGGCAATATTTTTCGTGCTTTTCAGGAGCAATGTGTTTCTTTCATAGTTAGGAACAACTGTATATATTAAATTTACGCTGTGCAGAGGGGTAATAATGTGGTTATTTTTTTAAAACTAACCACATTACATTAAGAACTAACCAAACTGCCTCATTTTCTACTGAAATGCAGTAGAGAAGAATACCGGTAATCCTTGACTTACAACCATTCATTTAGTGACCGTTAGAAGTTACAATGGCACTGGAAAAAGTGACTTAAGGCTGTTTTCACACTTGAGAGAGTTGCAGCATTCCCCATGGTCACGTGATCAAAATTCAGCCACTTGGCAGCCAGCTCATACTTATGACGGTTGCAGCGTCCCGGGATCTTGCGACCACCTTTTTTCAAGCTTCTGACAAGCAAAATCAATGGGGAAGCCAAAGCCATTAACAAACGTGTTAGTAACTTAACAACTGCCGTGATTCACTTAACAACTATGGCAAGAAAGGTCGTAAAATGGGGCAAAACTCACTTAACAATTAACAACAGAAATTTGGGCCTCAGTTGTGGTCGTAAATCGAGGACTCCCTATATGGAAATTTTTAAAACTAATCAAATTTGCACCATTTTCTGTTGAAATGGAGTACAGAAATAATGCACCACACGAGGCAGAAATGAATTGTGACTGCTTCATGTAGTGTATCCTGTTGGGACACGCATTAAAGGAAACTTTGCTCCAGGAATATAAAAGATATTTTGGGGCCTCTGAGAGCTTTTTTCCATCAGGCCATCCTAGATATCCCATCTGGGATATCATGTCTATGTAGATATAAATTTACCAGGTTTATTTCTCTGGGAACTGCTGTACTTGACAGAGGTCACAGCCCTCTAGTAGTGCCTTTGGTCTTAAAAGCTGCCTAACCGTTTAAAGCTCTCCAGCGTTTCAATTTTAATTAGAAGAGTTTTACCAAAGGAAGCCAGAAGGGAAAAAATCCTTCAGTGGGGAAAGAGGAGGGGGATTTCATTCTGTACTGCAGGATTTTTGGATCTAGCAAACACCACTTAGGTATACAATTAATGTGGCTTCTGTGCCCTGAAGCTGTGAAGCGGTTTGGATTTGATCGCAGAAAAGTGCTTTAAAATGCCCAAATTTGACTCGGCTTCTGCATAAAACCCAAAGTAATTGGTTTTCCTGGCAAACCCTCAGAGTCTCCTTAGCAAGATTTATTAAGAAGAAATAGGGTTCTAAGAATTCCAGTGACAAATCTGTTTCCCGTCAACAAGCAATATGCCACAAAGACCTTGACTTACAAGCGTTCGTTTAGTGACTGTTCGAAGCCACAACGCCACTGAAAAAAGTGATTTATGACTGCTTTTCAACTCACAACCATTGCAGCATTCCCACGGCGACAGCTGCAGCGATTCAATTAACAACGGTGGAAAGAAAGGTTGTAAAATGGGGCAAAACTCACCTTACAACTGTCTTGCTTAGCAGTCAAAAATTTGGGCTCAGCTGGGCTTTTAAGTTGAGGATCACCTGTATCAAAAAGTATATTAGGGCATGTAAAAAAATAACAACAACAGAGGACATTCTGATTTCACTGTAATGGCGGCCATCTTGCCTTTTTGGACCCTATCTTGTCAACATTTCCCTGCAACAGGAGATTAGAAAGGGATTAGAGACCATTTCTCTTACCTCCCCTTCTGCTTTGTGAAACGAAGGGACACCCCCAAGTTTTGCGGAGAGTAAAAGGACAGGGGGGAAAATGCTTTCAGACTTGAAAGGTTAACATTAGCTCTTTGAGTTATTCACAACAGTGAGTATTGTACTAGCTCTGTCTTCATTCTAAGGTTATTGTCAACGCTGCTAACATCGGATGTTTTGCTTTGACAACAGTTGGAGATGCAACCATTTTCTTCTTATGTTTTACTTTTAGAGTTAGAGTTAGAATTAGATGATGCTGGGGGGGAGGAATGTGCATGAGAGTTTAGCTAGACATAACAATACTGGACCTAGTGTGTGAACCAAGGTTATTGAAATAAGAGATGATAAGAATTGGCGGTTGGAGAACAGGAGGGAAAGCCTGCATTTCAAACTAATTGGAGAATGTGATTTATGACAGTTAATTGGAAGAGGGAATTGTGCTTTGATACTATGTGCTCAGTGGAGGGGAATTCAATTTTTGGTTTCGGCTGTATTAGTGCTGATGCTATGCTTCTCAAATAAAGATTCTTTAAGGTAAACAATGCCTCAAAGTTCTTTGAAGAGTTTCATCTGTCGGAACCATGACAGTTATATTAACACAGGGGTCCCCAACCTGTGGGCCGTGGCCCACTACCAGTCCCTGGCCTATTCCCAACCGGGTCGTGTGAGTGCCCGGCTGGTGCACGCACACACACAGCCCCACTCGAGGGAGCATCACAGGCACTCAGGGCCTCACTCGCGTGAGCATCGTAGGCACTCACAGCCACACTCATGAGCACTCGCAGTCCCACTCGTGTGAGCATTGTGAGCGCTCGCGGCCTTACTCGTGCGAGCAACGGGTACTTGTGCATGCATGCACAGACCTGCCCCTCCCACAAAATCATCCCCTCTTTCCCCCACTCCCTCCCCCCCTTCTGGGCTGCCAACCCAGAAAGGTTGGGGAACTCTGTATTGACAGAACTTTTCAAGTCTGAAAGTATTCCTTCCTTCCTTTCCTTTTATTCTCTGGAAAATAAGGAGAGTCCGTTCAGAGAGGCTTCCCACACCCTTCCTTTTGTGGGCTGAGGTAGTCCTCGACGTACGACCACAATTGAGCCCAACATTTCTATTGCTATGCAAGACAGCTATTAAGTGAATTTTGTCCCATTTTACGCCCTTCTTTGCTACAGTTAAGATAACAACAACAAAAACAAAAACAACAATAATAATAATAATGTTAAGTTGGAAGGGACCTTGAAGGTCATCATGTCCAACCCCCTGCTCAGGCAGGAAACCCTATACCATTTCAGACAAATGGCTGTCCAGTCTCTTCTTAAAAACTTCCAGTGTTGGAGCATTCACAACTTCTGGAGGCAGGTAGTTCCACTGGTTAATTGTTCTAACTATCAGGAAGTTTCTCCTTAGTTCTAGGTTGCTTCTCTCCTTGATTAGTTTCCATCCGTTGCTTCTTGTCCTGCCTTCAGGCGCTTTGGAAAATAGCTTGACTCCCTCTTCTTTGTGGCAGCCCCTGAGATATTGGAACACAGCTATCATATCACCAATGTTCCTTTTCATTAAACTAGACATACCCAATTCCTGCAAACATGCTTCATATGTTTTAGCCTCCAGACCCTAATCTTTTTTTTCCTTTTTTTTGCTCTTTTCTGCACCCTTTCCAGAGTCTTTGAAGGGCTCCCTTTCCTTGGTGCCCTATGGTTATGCTGATTTTGCTTAAGGGTTGATTCAGGGCTGAGGGAGAAACCTTTTCTTCTGATTGAAGAATGGTTAGAAGATCCAACATAGCAGCAGGAAGGACCCAGAAAAAGACAAGTCAAAAACAGAGTATCTCCAGACGGAGATTGTGTGCACCAAATCCAGATATTGAACATGCACAGTTATGATGGATCTATGATTTCCTTTATTTGGGGGGTTATAGATTAATATTAATCAGTCGTAATATTTTTTGTGTGTCCATGTGTGTGTGATTCCAGTCTCAGGTTTGGGGACAATACTTCTGATCCTTGTCTGTTTTAGGGGGGCCACCTCTGTGGTTTACAGCTGCGAAGAGAAAGGATCTCTGGTCCAGTATGCTGCCAAAATATTGAAGAAAACGGTAAGTGTAAATCTCTTCCTTCCATCACACTTTCTTTTTTTTTACTAGCTTTGTATCCTGCCTTAATTTGTACTAAGACAAGACAGCGTAAAGGGTGCTCTTATTTTCCCACAATCGCTTCCATATGAGGTGGATTGGGCTGAGAGGCTGTGGCTGACCCAACATCCCCCAGCCACTTTCATGCCAAAGGCGGACTAGAACTCACTGTTTCCTGATGATTGGCCCAAAGTCAGCCAGCTGTCTTTCATGCCTGAGATGAAACTAGAATTCACAGCTCCTGGTGATTGGCCCAAAGTCACCCAGCATCTTTTATGCCTAAATCAGGATTAGTACTTCAAGTCTCCTGGTGATTGGCCCACGTCACCTAGCTGGCTTTCATGCTTAAGGTGGAACTAGAACTCACTGTTTCCTAATGATTGGCCCAAAGTCAGCCAGCTGGCTTTCATGCCTGAGATGAAACTAGAATTCACAGCTCCTGGTGATTGGCCCAAAGTCACCCAGCATCTTTTATGCCTAAATCAGGATTAGTACTTCAAGTCTCCTGGTGATTGGCCCACGTCACCTAGCTGGCTTTCATGCTTAAGGTGGAACTAGAACTCACTGTTTCCTAATGATTGGCCCAAAGTCAGCCAGCTGGCTTTCATGCCTGAGATGAAACTAGAATTCACAGCTCCTGGTGATTGGCCCAAAGTCACCCAGCATCTTTTATGCCTAAATCAGGATTAGTACTTCAAGTCTCCTGGTGATTGGCCCACGTCACCTAGCCGGCTTTCATGCTTAAGGTGGAACTAGAACTCACTGTTTCCTGATGATTGGCCCAAAGTCAGCCAGCTGGCTTTCATGCCTGAGATGAAACTAGAATTCACAGCTCCTGGTGATTGGCCCAAAGTCACCCAGCATCTTTTATGCCTAAATCAGGATTAGTACTCCAAGTCTCCTGGTGATTGGCCCACGTCACCTAGCCGGCTTTCATGCCTAAGGTGAAACTAGAACTCACTGTTTCCTGATGATTGGCCCAAAGTCAGCCAGCTGGCTTTCATGCCTGAGATGAAACTAGAATTCACAGCTCCTGGTGATTGGCCCATGTCACCTAGCCGGCTTTCATGCCTAAGGTGGAACTAGAATTCACTGTTTCCTGATGATTGGCCCAAAGTCAGCCAGCTGGCTTTCATGCCTGAGATGAAACTAGAATTCACAGCTCCTGGTGATTGGCCCACGTCACCTAGCTGGCTTTCGTGCCTAAGGTGGAACTAGAACTCACTGTTTCCTGATGATTGGCCCAAAGTCAGCCAGCTGGCTTTCATGCCTGAGATGAAACTAGAATTCACAGCTCCTGGTGATTGGCCCATGTCACCTAGCTGGCTTTCATGCCTAAGGTGGAACTAGAACTCACTGTTTCCTGATGATTGGCCCAAAGTCGGCCAGCTAGCTTGCATGCCTAAGGCAGGACTAGAATTCCCAGTCTCCTGACTTCTAGCCTGTGCCTTAACCACTAAGCCAAACTGATTCTCTCGTGTTTTTCTGTGTTCCTTACAAAATAGCCTAGGGGAGAATATGAATACAGAGGAACATGGATGATTTTCTGCAGTGAGGGACAACCGGTCTCCCAAGAAATTGGTTTACCATTGTGAAAACAGTGGCAACTGCTCCAGATTAACTTTAGAGCAGTTTACTCTGCATGGCAATACAGGTAGTCCTTAACTTATGACCACAGTTGGGATCAGAAATCCATTTGTAAGTCATCGCAGTCATACGTTGAGGCAACCACGTGACCAGATCCATTTTTTTGCCATTTTTCACTGTGGTCGTTAAATGAACCAATACTTACTGAAAAAGGAGAATATTTGTAGCTCGGGATTGAAATGAGGGGTCCTTGGTCCGTTTTTTGCCAGAAACCAACAAGGAAGTCACAAATTGTGATCTGAGAGACATTGCAACTGGGTCACAAAGGCAAGCCAAGTGCCCAAAATGTGCTCTCATTATTGTAGAAGGGTGTGTAACATTTTAAAATGGCCAAAAGTGCTTTGCAAACCGTGAAGCTCCTGTTCCGAGGCCATCGTAACTCCGAATAGTCGTAAAATAGCCGGTCACAAATTAAGGACTACCTGTAACTCTTCAGCAACATCTGCAGGTAGAAAGGGTCAAAAAAGCACCACCCTTTTTGGGTGGCCCAGAACAGGCAAGACAGTGGATGTGATACCATAATCCAAGCCCCGCCCCTTTTATGGGCTAGGCTTGGATTGCAATGCTGCATCCGCCATCTTGTCTGTCATGATTCCACACCCATTGCTCCCCCAGTATTTTCCAATAAAAGGTTCTGCTCCTCTGTCTGGCTGCCTGAATCATTTTTAAAGCAGATATACTAGTTCAGTGTTTCTTTATCATAACAAGTTTTATTAGTTTTTGTTTGTTTTACAGCCAAGTGCTTGTAACACATCGTGGAGATAGGGCACTCCAGAAAACACAACAAAAAATACAGTCATACATATACAGTTTAAACTACTACTTTAAAAGTTCCCTCTTATGGTATACAATTCGAGCATTCCTAAAATATAAATTGTTTCTCACCTCTATCTATTATTCCAATTCCAATTTATATTTCTCAATCAAATTATATCTCTTATTATATTTCACATACATATTATGTAAATAAACATGAATTTATATATTTTAAAACTATTTCATTAGACATAGTAATATAATAACATTATAATAATAATAATAGGACAATAATTATTTCTATCATAAACAAGTAATATAACTATTATATCTTAATATTTCTCAACTATATTCTATTTCATATATTCTATCCAATATTTTCATAGATCAGTCCACGTCCCTAAAAGATTCCTCAATTGTTTCAGTTTAATCCATTTAATATCTCACTAATTACCATTCAATTCTTATAAATAAAAATATCAATAATATTTCACCAGTCTCAATATCAATCTAACTCCTTTAATTATAAATTTTCCAATTATTCTTATTGCCATTCCAAATCATACTCAAATCCATAATTTAAATCTAGTGTTTACTCATACCAAAGTGACCTTAAAGATCTCAAAAATATTAGTTCAATCAATGTCCAGAAGCCCTTTTTACCCATCAAATAAAATTTTAACTCTTATTTTTAAATCTAATTCTAGCTTTCTTTTTGTGCCAGGTAGGTTTCCACAACAGGGCTTCTAAGTCCTCCCATCTTAGTAACTGGCTAAAGGCCTTTTCCCACCATTGAGTCCAATCATATTCTTTTTCTCTTTTATCCAGTATTGTCTGTACTGTCATGTTGTCAACGTTTTTTGTGCCTCGTATTTGGAAGTCCAATCCTGTTGCTTTTAAAGTTGTAAATGTTTTAGTTGAGTTCTGCCTTTGATCATCAAAGAAATCAATCATGTAGGATGTGTCCTCTTCCTCTTCAATAAATTCAGTAGATTCAATAGATTGTAAATGTATTCCATCCATCTCATTAAGTTGTAGATCTGATTGTCTATCATAGTCAATCAAAGGTTGAGCTTCAATTTTTAATTCTGAGTCCTCCTTGAAACTAAGCGATCTAATATGTTCTTTAAGTTCCAGTCTTGCTTCCAAGATTTTTTCTAATATAAGTCCATAATTAATCTGTGAGTAGGATTCCATCTTCTTCTTTTTTTTTTTTTAGAGAAGTTCAGCTTAAAAAATAGATTGCAGCGTTATAAAATATAAAATGCAGACAGAAATATATTTCCAAAGAAAGATAGAGGAAAGAAAAAAACCAATAGTCAAGACCAGCACAGAGATAAAAACTGGCAGTCAGTTGTTATATTGTAATCCAGTCTGGGCATCAGGCCAAAATCAGGAAGTGGGAGTTCAAAGAGCAAGTTACATTGTATCAGTCCGTTTCTGGGCTTCATGCCAAGTCCCAGGATGCATTGTATCCAAAATAATCTACATAAGTCCGCCCAGAGAGTAAAAAGTTTTTTAGGCAGTACTGTTCAGGAGGGGGGGGGGAAACAAAGAACATTCCACCCCCTCCCTAAGGATTTTCACCTAAACTGAAGATAAACAAGCCAAAAGAGAAAGTCACAATAATCCGGATGCTCGAGTTCCAACTGCTTATGTAGACAAAATAAAATAGTAAAAAAAAAACAATAATTGTTTTTCCAAAGCCCGTTTTCCCCAGCAATCAAACGCTGCTTTCTCAAAATAGGGAAATAGTTCTTAAAGCTGTTAGCAGGGAAGAAGGTAAATTAACAAGAGGGAAGGAAAGGTCTCACCCGGATCTTCCACGGTGGTTCTTTTCACTTAGATGTTGCTGTGACTTTCGGCTGGAGCAGCTGAGTGATCGGCCATGTTACTGGCCGATCTTTTCCCTGTCGGCCCAAAGGTGGTTTTCTCGGACCGCAGAGGGAGCCGCCGCTCCCTCCGCGATCAACGAGTGCCCTCCTCTACGGTGGTCGTCCCTACAGGGCGACTTTCGACCCTATCCAGGGTCTACCGGCGGGGGGAAACCGGACGGCCAAGAGAACGAGTTCTCTGCACGTCCGCGGGCGCTGCGACCGGAACCGGAAGTGACTAGTTCAGTGTTTCTCAGCCTTGGCAATTTTCAAATGTGTGGACTTCAACTCCCAGAATTTCCCAGACAGCTGGCTGGAGAATTCTGGGAGTTGAAGTCTTCACATCTGCCAAAGTTGAGAAACACTGTACTAAAGACTGAATTTCTATGACTGTATTCTCATGGATAAACCCATCAGATAAACTGAGCTACAAAATCACAATCAAAATCACAAGGAAATTTAATGTTCATTTAACTTAAAATTCTCTGACAGCAGCAGAACTGTTCATTTTTCCATTCTAGTAATAACCTTTTGCTTGAAAATTGCATCATACGCAAACTGTTAACGATTTCCAGACAGGGCAATTACCTATCTCCCAGAAATGTGTTCAGCAAGAGACGGAAAACCGTAAACATTTACATCATCCTTTAAAGCCTATGATTAAAAAATAAATCTGAGCCCTAGTCCACGGATACGTCAAAGTGAATTTTTAAGGTGCATTTTAGAACCAAAAATGCTTGGCTTATATGCAAATGTATACATATATATGTATGTATATGTATGTGTGTGTGTGTGTGTGTATGTATATATATATATATATGTCTTTGGTAATTCGGGTTTTCTCCCGCGTAAAATTGGAAGTGTCTTGGCAATGTTTCGACGAAGTCACATTCGTCATCTTCAGGCTGGCTTCGTGCTTCTAGGAGCATTGCTCCTAGAAGCACGAAGCCAGCCTGAAGATGACGAATGTGACTTCGTCGAAACGTTGCCAAGACACTTCCAATTTTACGCGGGAGAAAACCCGAATTACCAAAGACCTACATACAAACACCCGTGAAAACCTCAGAAAACATATATATATGCAAAACTCACTTAACAAATGTCTCACTTAGCAACAAAAAATTTGGGCTCAATTGTGCTTGTAAATTGAGGACTATCTATAATCTCACCTGCTCTTCAGAAGTCTATCTCAGTAAGATGATTTTGACAGTCTTGTAGTAATCTTCAATGGCAGCCCCACAAAGAGTGCATTGGAATAGTCAAGACACATCTAGATCAAAGCATTATTGCTAGAGCTTCTAGATCCAGGAAGGGTCAGCCAGAGTGCATCAATGCCCTCTACCCAGTGGTGGGATTCAGCCGGTTCGCGCCGGTTCGGGAGAACCGGTAGCTAAATTTTATTGAGTTCGGAGAACTGGCTGAACGCACGCTGCTTCCGGAAGTCCGTTCTAGGCCTGGGGGGCCTGGAGGAGACCTCCCAGGCCTAGAACAGCCCACTGGAAGTGCGTGGATGTCACTTCGAGAAGTCCATTCTAGGCCTCGGAGGCCCAGGCCTGCATCCACACAGAGAACCGGTTGTTCAGGTATTTGAATCCCACCACTGGCTCTACCTGCTGATCTAGCAAAAGCTGTGAATCTAGGAGACCTCCCTCCCAAGACACAGAACTGCTCCTTTTAGGGACTACAGATAGTCCCTGATTTACGACCACAATTAGGACCATAATTTCCATTTTTACTAACAAAGTGATTGTTGAGTGAGTCGTGCTGATTTTATGACCTTTTTGCCACTGTTCTCAAGCAAATTGCTGTAGTTAAGTGAATCACATGGTCATTAAGCAAATCTGGCTTCCCCATTTGACTTTGGTTGTTGGAAGCAGCTGGGAAGATCTCAAATGGTGATCATGTGATCCCAGAAACCTGCAACCAACATAAATACATGCTGATTGCCAAGCACCTAAATTTTGATCACATTATCATGGGGATCCTGCAATGGTCCTAAGTGTGAGGCCTGTTCCTAAGTCACTTTTTTCAGGGCCATTATAGTTTCAAACGATCATTGAACGAATGTTGCAAGTCAAGGACTGCCTGTATGACCTTGGGTAATCATTCATAATACAGTAATAATAATTTATTAAGTGTATATATACCCAACTCTCAGGGACTCCTAGCAGTTTGCAATTGTTAAACCATTTAAAAAATAAAAAGACAAAAGACACAAAACCAACACCAGACAAAAGTACAGATGGTCCTCTACTTACAACCGTTAGTTTAGTGATCGTTTGAAATTACAACATCACTGGGGAAAAAAAAACCTATAATCAGCCCTCACACTTATGACCTCCTCAGCATTCCCCACAATCATGTGTTCAAAATTTGGGCACTTGATAACAGGCATGATTTATGATGGTTGCAGTGTTCTGGGGTCATGTGATCACCATTTGCAACCTTAGCCAGCCAGCCAGCAAAACCAGGTTTGCTTAATGACCACTTGGTTCATTTAACAATTGGAGTGATTCACTTTAACAACCATTGCAAGAAAGATCATAAAATTAGGCACATTCACTTAACAACTGCCTTGCTTAGCAATGGAAATTCTGACCTTAATTTTGGTTGTAAGTTGAGGATCTCTCTATATACAAATATACAATCCTATAGTTGTATATTGTCAGCATCTTAGTGGTAATTCAGTGCAAACCTACAGGTGAGTTTGGGAACATGGTGGCTGCAGAGGCATACATGGAGACAAGGGAGAGACCACACAATCACAACCATCATTTTGACTCTTTGACACACACACCCTCCCAACTACAATACCCCGAGGCTCTGTGTAAGTTCCACAGGATACTCTGGTTTCATGTTGTTTTAAAAACAACCAAATCTTATTATACTAAATTAATTAGCCCAAGACAAGTACACATGTTTATAACAGAAATAACAATTATATTCCGTTAATGGAATAACTTCAAACTTAATACTTTTAAAAAAAGATTAAAAAGGCCTGGCAGATTATATTTGAAACAGACTAATTGGCAGAATGTCATTTATATTGCTCAAAAATCTTCTTTCTTGCCCTCTTACTGGAAAGAAAAGCTTAATTTACATGTTGATAAGCCAGCGATCCGTTCTGTAAATCATTTTTAGATATTTTTTTTCTTCCAATGTTTGCAGGTGGCTCAGCCAACCTCTTGGCTTCCAAAATCTGGAGTTCTCCGTATCTTGTTAAATTACAAATAATGGAAATATAGTACAGAGAATCACAGATGTGACCTTGGAAAATGTACATGATAGTGAAACATGATTTAATCCCAGGACAGAAATAGAACATTAGAAACAAATTTAAAGTGACCTTTAAACCTATTTAACCTTGCAGAAGAGGGAAGGAAGGGGAAATCCTGCCAGGCTTCCAAGATTCTGTTATTACAGATAGTCCTCATTTAACAACTGATCACTTAATGACTGTTTGAAATTACGACGGCCTTGGAAAGGGTACTGTATTAAAGCGCTTCCAATTTTTGCAGAATGTTGCACACACCCCACCTGCAGTTACATGATCACAATTAGGGTGTCATACAACCTGTTCACACTTACAACCAATTGCCAAGCACCCCGCAGTCACCTGATCACTCACCGTTTGCAATCTTCTCTGCTGGCTTCCCCAAAAAGTCAGTGGGGAAGCCAGCAAGCTGATGGTGCAAGGACTCCTTCTCATTTTTCGGCGCTAGCTGAAAGTGGTCCCTGCCAATCCATGCCTGCTTGGATCTCAGCAGCCAAAATCCAAGTAGACACGAAGCTCAAAATTCCTCTTGAGAGCTCCATGGAAGGATGCAGAGAAATTTCTTATCAGGTACTTACCGTAGGAGCTGAGGACTTGGCAGCACAAGAAAACAAGAGCCAAGGTCTGTGTGCTTTTTCAAGAGGCAACTGGACTTTCTTTTTTTTTTTTCTTTGAAGCTGAAGAAGCTTCTTGGATGAGAAGCGAAACGTCTTCAAAGAAAAACAAGAAAGTCCAGTTGCCTCTTGAAAAAGCACCTTTGTGACAAAACAAGAGCCAACGATTTAATAGCCGATCATCGATACCCCAGTCAACAAATAAAAAGCCACACAAAACCAAGCACTACATAAATACTATGCATAAAATAATCCAAAGCACACATTCCGTTAGAGAGAAGTTCCCTGAAAATGGGTTCAGCACAAGTCCGAAAGCTCGGAAGACAAAACCTCTGGTCCCGGTGACCGACCCAGATCAGATCCTGCAACATTATCCTGGGACATATATATTTGCATTCATTCGATGCAAAGAAAGCCCCCAGCTCTGTGTCTGCTTGAACCTCAGCATCTGAAATCCAGGCATGCATAGACCCAGTGGTGGGATTCAAATACCTGAACAACCAGTTCTCTGCATGGATACAGGCCTGGGCCTCTGAGGCCTAGAATGGACTTCTGGAAGTGACATCCATGCACTTCCTGTGGGCTGTTCTAGGCCTGGGAGGCCTCCTCCAGGCCTCCGAGGCCTAGAATGGACTTCTGGAAGTAACATCCACATACTTCTGGCGGGCCTCTGAGGCCTAGAACGGACTTCCGGAAGCAGCGTGCGTTCAGCCGGTTCTCAGAACTCAACAAAATTTAGCTAATGGTTCTACCGAACCGGTGTGAACCGGCTAAATCCCACCACTGCATAGACTTTAAAATACTTGTCTCTCCACGCAGGGAGGGAAGGATTTTAAGCGCCACACCTGCTAAAAGCCTGAGTTCAAAATCCCTCCCTCTCTGCAACTCCATAGGCACAGAGAAGGATTCTGCTTACTTATTGGCCCATGAGATCACTTAACGACTGCAACAGGGAGTCCTGGGATTGTGGTCATTGAGCTAAGCAGTCACAGAAGCATCTTACTTAATGACCTCTTTGCTCTTTGCATTTTTCTTAGCTATTGTTAGCCCTTTGAGGTAGGCCAAATCAGAAAACAATAGCATGTTAGAACTCTACCTTATTGATTTAGTCTATACAGATAATCCTCACTTAATGACCACAATTGGGACAATCAACCAATTCTTCCAAATGGGCGTTTTTGGCCAGAAACAAGCAAAACTGTCACAAGTCATGGAACTCTATTGATTTAGGCTATACGGATTGTCCCAGTTGGGGTCATTAAGCGAGGACTGTCTGTATAATCTAAATCAGTAGAGTTCTAACATGCTATCTGTTTTCTGACCTGGCCTACCTTAAAGGGTTGACAATAGCCAAGAACAATGCATGATTGTTAAAAGGAGCGTCTTTGGGGAGGCATAAAAAAAGTCAAGATGGAAGCCAACACTGATTGAATGGCAAAATCATTTCTGAAAAACCTTGCCAAAAAACTGCAAGGGACTTGTCTAGATAGTCTTGCTTTTCCTCAACCCTAGCATCACCCAGTATAGCAATATTATTGTTATTGTTATTCTTTGCAGATTGACAAGAAAATTGTCAGAACTGAAATTGGAGTTTTGCTGAGGCTCTCCCATCCAAATATTGTAAGTAACAGACCTCTGTAGTATTTAAAATGATTAGCTTACATTGGTAATCACATTTGGTTTGTTTTTGTGACATGCTGAGGTGGGTTTTTTTTTAAAATCTCCTGATTTCCTGTTGCCGAGCATCCAAAAATACAGTCACGTGACTGTTGGAAAGTCCGGCTATGTATGAAAACTTTGAATCTGGGTCGTAAGTAACCCTGGGGAGGTCCATCACAACTCTGAATGGTCACTAAATTGTAACCACACAGTCGTTTTATTCTTTCTCACAGGGAGCTGCTTCAGCCGATGTCTCTTTTTGTGTTCCTTTTACAGCTCTTCCAGCTCTAAAATATTGCTCTTCAGGCCAAAAGACCATAAACTTCCTTTATTATGGCTTTATTAAATTACCATTTCCATTATCAATTCCCTTCTTAATGATTCTGAGCATGGAATCCTTTTTAATAGGTTGTAAGTCGCCCAATCACATGACAGCGAGATGGACTGCAAATAAATTTAATCAATAAATAAATGATGCTGTTGCACTCTGGATTTTCAATGAGATGTCCACTATAACACTAAGATCATGATCTTTCTGTCTGTCTGTCTGTTTGTCTGTTCAGCTAGATAGCTACCTATCATCTAACTAGCTATCATCAATCCTATCATCCACCATCGATTCTATGTCTGTCTGTCTGTCTGTCTGTCTGTCTGTCTGTCTGTCTCTGTCTGTCTGTCTGTCTGTCTGTCTGTCTATCTGTCCATTTATTGTCATCTAACAATCTTTATCATCTAGGATAGATAGATAAAAATCTACTTTCTATCTATTATTATCTATCTATCCTCATCTATCTTTCTATCTTCTATCCATGAATTAATGTATCATCAGATAGATACGTCATCTATCTCTCTAACAATCATTTATCTTCTATCATCTTTTTATTCATCTGCCTCTCTCTCCCTCTCTCTCTCTCTCTCTCTCCCTCCCTCTTCCTTAGCAATGATAGATTCTATGCAGCGGCCCTGAGAATATACCAAACGCTATGAATTTCTTTCTCCTACGTAGTTACCGATCTAGTTTCTTGCACGAACAATAAAATCTCAGCTTTTCTTTTTTTTCTTTTTCTAAAAAAAAATCAGGTTTGTTTTTTTGTTCTCTGGACACATTTCTTTGTTCAAAGTTCCATAAAAAAAAGAGAAGATGGCAAATTTCATTTCATTGTTTACCCTTGCGACGTGTAACTTTCCTTTCTGCTGCCAGCATTCAGCTGATACGAAGTGATAATAGGATTGCAAACTTTTGAAGTTAATAAGAAAAAGATTGCAGAGCCCTATATTAGAAGGAAGCATTAAGCCTCTTCCTGGTGTGACTGGTATTGTAGGATCACTGAAGGAAGCACCCTGAGCTGGGGAAGTAATGATTAAAGTGGTATGAAATTCACAGTGTCACTAACATCTTAAGAAACTATTATGGAACAATTTTCTGGAAGGGAGGGAGGGTTAGTTAGAAAAAGAAAATTTGAACGGGGGTTTGCAAATATTTCCCTCTCAGCTAATAGGCTCTGGGTTTTAGCTTCATTGTATTGTCATAAAGAATACAAAAAAGCTGTGATTTAAGGTTTCTATGACAGCTGGGAATCTTTCAATAATCTTGTGATTTACTTCCTTTGTTGCTAAGCCTAAGCCTTAAAAAGTCAAACCTTTTGACGTGTGTTTAGTGTATTTAAATCAAATATAATATTCATGTGTATTTATAATAAATATAATTTTTTATATATATATTTGCTGGCTAAAAACTCATCAAAACTGCTTCCAGGCAACATTAAAAAAAAAAAAGATGGTTTATGTCTTCCATCGATTTTTGAGTTGCAGTTATGCAGTGTGTATATGAGTCTTCTTGTTGGTTTCACTTGTACTGTGTCTTTTTTCTTCTCCCTTATTATACAGTAGGTTGCTCTTTCCAACCAAAACCTTTGCAGTGATCCACAGCTGGTGTTTTGATTCACGGATTACAGGTAGACCTCGACTTACGACCATAACTGAACCCCAAATTTCTGTTGATAAGCAAGGCGGTGAGTTCTGCTCCATTTTATGACTGTTTTGCCACACTTGTTAAGTGAATCACTGCAGTTCTTAAGGGAATTGTGTGGTCATTAAACGAATCTGGCTTCCCTCATTGACTTTGCTTGTGGATGCCAGCTGGGAAGGTTACAAATGACCCCAGGACAGTGCAACCATCATAAATACAGGCCAGTTGCCAAGTGCCTGGATCACGTGATCATGAGGATACTGCAACGGTCATAAGTCATTATTTTCCGGGCTGTTGTAATTTTGAACAGTCACTAAGCAAACGGTTGTAAGTCAAGGACTAGCCCTCAAGTTGGTGTCGACTCTTAGTATCCACAGAGATAAATTTGTCTTTCCCCAACCTGGCCCTTCAGATCTTCCAACATGGTACTCATCACCACTGTAACACAGTCCTTCTATTGTTTTGCTGCTTGTCCTCCTTTCCTTTCCTCCTTTCTTTCCTTTCCTCCTTCCAGCTTTCCCAGCATTAGAGCCTCCGCTAGGGAGCTGAGTCTTTGCTTAATGCATCCATAGTATGATAATTTGGTCATCTGTGCCATGAGTGGGACCTCTGAATTGATTTGTTTGATGATCCGTTTATTTTTAGCCTGTCCATAATAGCTCTCTAATGGCAAAATTTGAAAGCATCTACACTCTTCCTATTTCTAAGTTCACATGGTGCAATAAGATTGTGTGTTTGTTGTCATTATGTGATGGGGGGGGGTGCACGAAGGGAGGCTCAGCCAATCTCTTTGTACACATGTTGTACTTTGACAATAAAGGAATTTGTAATTTGTAATTCTTCAAAATCCAATTTTTGCTTCCATAGTGTGTCTCAGTGAATACTATTGCTTGTTTTAGGCGTTTACAGGTAGTCCTCGAGTTATGACCGTTACGGAGCCCAGATTTTCTGTCATATGTCATGACAGTCGCAAGTCAAATCAGCCATGTGACCAACCTGATTATATGATTATTATTTTTTTTGCAACTAGCATTAACCTAGAACTAAGGAGAAACTTCCTGACAGTTAGAACAATTAACCAGTGGAACAACATGCCTCCAGAAGCGGTGAATGCTTCAACACTGGAAGTTTTTAAGAAGAGACTGGACAGCCATTTGTCTGAAATGGTATAGGGTTTCCTGCCTGAGCAGGGGGTTGGACTAGATGACCTCCAAGGTCCCTTCCAACTTTATTATTATTATTATTATTATTATTATTATTATTATTATTATTATTATTATTATTATTATTATTATTATGATGTGAACGCAACGGTCATTAAGCAAACACCGGGATCATTGAATGAATACATTGTCAGCAAGGGGCGTTTTTTGCAGGGAACCGGAAGTAAATGTTGATTTCTGACAAAAAAAACCAACAACATTGTAAAATGGTGGTCATGTGACTGTGGGATGCTGCAAACAGCCATAAATGCAGATCGATTGCTGAGCATCAAAATGAGATCATATGATTGCAGGGGGGTGGCCATCGAACTTTGAATTGGGGTCGTAAGTACATTTTGGGGAGAATGACATAATTTCAAATGGTCACTAAGCAAGTAGTCATAAGTCAAGCACTACCTGTATAAATCCTTCACCTTTCTGGGCTGGATATAGACCTTCATTTAGTTTTCCACAATGCCCTTAACTTTATTTCTTGCAGTGTCTCTGACATACCATTGTTCTGGGTCAGAGAAGAGATTCCACCGAAGGACGTATTATTTGAGGTCTCAGAATAGGAGGACCCAGCTGGAAATTCAGTTTGGACTTTTTAATATAAATTAGCACTTTAAAAAAAAACACACACAAACAAATCAGAACAGCTTAGGCGTCTGAATCACTATTGGTGAGAAATGTGTGCAATTTGCATCTGAATGAAAACTGATCTAATATCAGTTTTTTGCAGCAAAATTCCCAAAATAAAACTGAATCGTTATTTTAAATCCCCAGTTCTCCAAATGTGCCAGGTTACAAGAACATTTGGGGGGGGGGGGGGGGAGGAAAAAGACCTGTTAGGGAAAATAGTTTGCAGAACAGAAAAAAGGCAAACAAAATGTGTATATTTAGAGAAAGTGTACTACACATAAACTTTGATTTACAACCATTTTTTTGAAGTACTGTGGCATTGAAAAAAATTAACATACGACCATCCTCGCACTTATGACCATCATAGCATCCCCACGGTCACATGATCAAATTTTGGCATGTATTTACAATGGTTACAGCGTCTTATTCATGAGATCGCCACTGTCAGCCAGCTTCCGACAAGCAAAGTCAATTGGCAAAGCTGGATTTGCTTATCAAGATTCACTTAACAACTGCAGTGATTCACTTAATACCCATGGCAAAAACGGTTGTAAAATCAGGTGTGATTCATTTACAACTACCTTTGCTTAGCAATGGAAACTCTATTTCCAGTTGTGATTGTAAGTCGAGGCTTACCTGTAATATGGATAGAGATTTTAGTACAGTTTTGAAATTATTCTTAATTTCAACCCAAAGGGCATAATATACTTGCCACATTAATAAACCTCAAAAGATTTGCCAACCTCTAATATTGATGCATATAATGAATGTCATAAGATCAAGAAGATTGAGGTTTCTTTCTAAATCTTGCAATCTGCACAATATCTTAGAATGGGCAGTTTTAAATTGTGTCTGTGCAGATGGGCGTGCAAAAAAGTGTGAATGTTTGGAATTTCCATGGCTTTTTCCTCATTTCTGCAAAGCTTTAGATCAAAGGTATTCATCCTTTTCTATTTCTTCCTATTTGCTTTTAGATCAAACTCAAAGACATCTTTGAAACCCCCACAGAGATCACACTCATCCTTGAGTTGGTGACAGGTGGTGAGCTGTTTGACAGGTAACACAGGAGAAACCTTGGCTTAATTGGCAGATTCTTAATTAAAGATGACTAATTGAACAAAGGGAAGGAGAGTAATTTGTTGCCATGGGGAAAAGATGTGTTTGGGACACAGAAAAGGTGATTGGTTTAGTTCACAACAATCAGTACAGAGTCTCTAGGGCGGCTCTAGTTTCCTTAAATAAATAAATAAATAAATAACCTTTATTGTCATTTTTTATATTGTGGGCACAATGGCACACATAAAATAATGAAATTTAGTTGCCCGCTCTCAAAGTGAAACATATACATGACACACACCTAAACATACTATGTACAACATATATATAGACCCACATCCCTACATATACATAGCAAATAAATATTAAATACTGTCCATCTTGAATATATAACGCAAGGAGGAAGTTTGAGAGTTCGCAAGGTTAATGCTGTATGGAATGAAACTATGGCTGAATCTGGATGTTCTGCTCCGGATACCACGAAGCCTCCTCCCAGAAGGTAACAGGGAAAACAGGTTGTGGAGAGGATGTGTAGTGTCCCAGAAAATCTTGCGGGCCCTGCTCAAGCAACGCTTCTGTGCTATGTCCTGGATGGTAGGGAGGGAACTGCCAATGATCTTTTCGGCCATCCTCACCACTCTCTGCACTGCCTTCCTGTCTGAAGCAGTGATGCCTCCAAACCAGACTGTGATGCTGTATGACAGGATGCTCTCGATTGTCCCCCTGTAGAAAGTGGTCAGGACAGGGGAAGGAAGATGTGCTTTTCTCATGCGGCGCAGAAAATGCAGGCGCTGCTGTGCCCGCTTCACCAGTTTCTCACTGTTTAGCGACCAAGTCAGCCTACTCGTTAGCTGCACACCCAGGAATTTGATGCTGGTAACCATCTCCACAGGAGAATCATTAATGCAATTAGCCTTGCCTTCTGCCTTTCTGGCTTCAGCTCTTGCTGAAAATGGAGATAGTTAATTTTTTAGAATTGATGGACATAAATGTGCCTGCACCAGCCAGGCTTCCTTGATTGACCTGACTTTAATTTGTTTAAATTTGTTTTAGTTTTTTTTTACCAACAGAGCTAAAGGGGAAATGACCAATTGCAAAGGGAAATGAGAGATTCTAGCATTGTCTGTGTTTTCAAACAGCTTGTAGCTTCACCTACAACCTAGAGTCCTTCTTGGAAAATAAATACGATGGATGGCCGTGACCCATTGGGATGGGGAATTAATCATGATGTCTGAGAACAGCCATTGCAAACCAGGCATGAAATGAAAGTATGAATTGGCTGATATCAAGAGGAATAGAATTAGCCAGACACTTTGGGGCAGGAGGCCAAGTTACTGAATAATAATTGTTTAAGAAGCCAGAGAAACTTCCATGAATATCTAGTCATTACTAGAGATTATGAATAACTAGCAATAGGATATATAAGCAAAGAAAGGGTTTCTTTTTCCCTTCATGCCTGATTTTGGTAGATTTTGGAAAGCTAATCGAGATCAAGCCTGGTTAGTTATGGACAGGAGACCACCAGGAAATCAGGGCTCTAGAATAGACAGGGAATTTGAAGAAAAAAAATCCTGCTAAGCAAATTTTTCCCCCTCTTCTAAAAAATGGGCTTCCTTTCACTTTCTGTGAATCTTTAACTGCACAAGGGGACATCCTGAGGGGGGGGGGAATAAAAAAATCAAGTCACGATCAAAGCCCCCAGCCCCTCTTTTAAATGTGTGATGCTGTTAGCTCTTAGTCCAGACAAGAAGCACAACAATGAATACCAACTCTATCTTTATTGTAAGGTTATATGAGTAGAATCTTGCAAGTCTAAAAATATTTCTCCCTTCCTTTCCTTTTACTCTGCAAAAAACTAGGGAGGGTCCCTTCTGAGCAGCTTTCTATGCCCTCCCTCTATCTGTGGGCTGGGATACCTTTGCCAGGTTGGTTATCTAGTCTGCAGCTCTTCTTTCTCCCAAGGCCTTTCCCTTCTGTCTCATAATGCCTTTGCTTCTGTCTCCCAAGACATTTCTCTTCCGTCTGTCAAGGTCTTTCCCTTCTATCTCCCTAGACCAGGGGTAGGCAACCTTGGCTCTTTTATGACTCGTGGACTTCAACTCCCAGAATTCCTGAGCCAGCATGGCTCAGCATGGCAACCTCTCCATTTCTCCTCAGCATGGCTGGCTCAGGAATTCTGGGAGTTGAAGTCCACGAGTCATAAAAGAGCCAAGGTGGCCTACCCCCTGCCCTAGACCTTTTCCTTCTATCTTTCGAGGCCTTTCCTTCCTGTCTCCCAAAATCTTTCCCTTCTGTCTCCCAAGGCCTTTTCCTTCTGCTCCCAAGATGTTCCCTTCTGCCTCCCAAGGCCTTTCCCTACTATTTCCCAGAGCCTTTCCCTTCTATCTCCTAAAGTCTTTTGCTTCTGCTCCCAAGACCTTTCCCTTCTGTCTCCCAAGGCCTTTCCCTTCTGTCTCCCAAGGCCTTTCCTTTCTATTGCCCAAGGGCTTTCCCACAAACCATTGCAGATGCTCACAAGTTACCAGCATGAACAAATCTGGGCTGCAATACTTTGGGTGACTTCTAGATGGCAGCAAAGACAGAGAACCAGGGAGGAGTGGATGTGTGGATGGTTGCCTAGCAGCCCTCTCCCTTTTGCATCCACCAGGAAAAGGAATGCTCTGGTTGCCTAGCAACCTGCCATTCCTGCCATCTCTGCTGCAAAGGTTCCCAGCTTCCTCTTCCTCCTCCTTGTATCACACATTAAAGCAACAGAAAAGAAACCAGTGCACCCACCAGCTTATTTATTTTTAAGCATTTCCCTTCCCCCCTCCCCCCCCCCAAGCAGATTTACAGGTTGGCACTCAGGCTGGCTCTGTGCAGGGTGAAAATATATATATATATATATTTTAAAAAGAAATCTGCATGCTGTTTCATCTCCGCAGGATTGTAGAGAGGGGATTCTACAGCGAAAGGGATGCAGCCCACGTGGTGAAACAGATCCTGGAAGCTGTCTCCGTAAGCCATTTGAATGTTTCCTTCCTTTTTCTAGGCTCATGTCCTTGCATCTGTTTTGGAGGGTAGAATTTTGGTTGCCAAGGAAACGGAAATATAAATTTTGCCACCTTTCAAAGGCACCTTTTCTGTAACTGGAATTTCGTAGGCAGGCACACAATTGAGGTCTCTGCTTTTCATGGATTTATGCAAGAGTGCCCCTCTGATGGTGGGGGGGTTTGTGTGTATATTTCATTTTTTGAAGTTCTGACTTCATTTTTTTCAGTTGTTCAATTATTATTATTATTATCTTTGAAAGCTGCCCTTCTCAGTGCTCTGAAATCAGCAACTTATAACCAGTAGTTTCCCTACGTTGGTAGTAAGAATAATAAATGGTGCACATTGCAATACCTGGGGATAGCAGAACAGAGGAGAAAATGACAAAATATAAAGACTTGCAAAGAAAAGGAGAACAATTATGGCAAAAGAGAGCAAAGATAATTCCAATAATAATTGGCACTGAAAGAAAGGGAGGGATGCAGAGAAAAAGAAAGTAAAGATGAAAAAGGCATCTGGGGATCGTTTACGTCAGTGTTTCTCAGCCTCAGCAACTTTAAGATGTGTGGAATTCAACTCCCAGAATTCCCCTGCCAGTGTCATGGTTCCGACAGATGAAATCTCACGGGCCTGGAGAGCAATCTTGCCCGTATACCCATCTTAAGGGCAAGTGGCAAGCTGATAACGCACCGGGAACACCCCGAGTCCACTCGCACTCTCAAATCCACTTATACCCCCGTCTTAGGAACTATGAGTTTGGCTGCGAGAGAAAAAGGTGGAGTGGGTCGACTCACCATCGGGTCGTTCTCCCCTTCGTCGTCGCTGTCGTAGGAGGGCAGAGCGGTGGCAGGTCCAGCTTGGGCCTCGGCGCTTTCCTGCATGGGCGACGTGACCTGGGTAACGGGTTCTTGCGTGATCCAGTTCGATTTCTCTTTCGCCGGCTGTTGGGCTGGTTTCTTCCTCACCGGTGGCGCCGACCTGCTTCCCTGTTGGGGGTATGGGATCAGGCAATTTGCCACTCGGTACCCCTGTTGTCCACATCTGAAGCATTTAATTGGTGGACCGGCAAGTGGCTTTGGGGGATTCTGCAGCCGCAATGGCTGGGGACTTTCGGGGAGGAGGCCGTCTGGTCTGCTCCGGTTTCGGCCCGTCTTCCTGAGGTGGTGGCTTTTGTAAAGAGCAAGTTCAACGTCCAATCTTACTGCCGCCTGATACCACTCCTGTAATTGATTAGGGACAGCCCGATAGACGCAGGCCTGGGAAAGATGATCATCTAGCCCAGGGGTAGGCAACCTTGGCTCTTTTATGACTCGTGGACTTCAACTCCCAGAATTCCTGAGCCAGCCATGCTGAGGGGAAAGGGAGAGTTTCCAAGCTGAGCCATGCTGGCTCAGGAATTCTGGGAGTTGAAGTCCACGAGTCATAAAAGAGCCAAGGTTGCCTACCCCTGATCTAGCCCCTCCTTGAAGTGATGCACTAGGGATTGCTCAGGCCACCTGTCAATGCTGCTATCATTGGATGTTCTTGCTTTGACCACAGATGGAGATGCAGCCTTTTTGTCTCTTATACTGTACTCTTAGAATTAGATGGTCTGGGGGAGGGCGAGGAATGTGATGGGAGTTAGTTAAGACATACAATATCGTAACAAGAGCTGATAAAGAATGGCGGGAGAGAAGACTGGGCGGGAAGCCAGCATTTCAAACTAATTGGAGAATGTGATTTATGACTGTTAGTTGTAGGAGGGAATTGTGCTTTGATCTATGTGCTGAAGAGAGGGGAAGTCAGATTTTGGCTTCAACTATGTACGTACCGAAGCTATGCTGCTCAATTAAAGATTCTTTAAGGTAAACAATGCCTCAAAGTTCTTTGAAGAGTTTCATCTTTCGGAACCATGACACCACCTTTCTATCCGACCTGCTACCTTGCGAAACTCTCGTACGTATTCCAATGCAGGTCTACCGTCTTGCTTTATCTTGTGAATTTGTTTCTCTGCTTTGAGGGCTATGGATGGGTCCTTGAATCTGGCTCTTAATGCAAGGAGGAAGAGATGGACATTTACCAGTTCAGGTGCTTGCGCGTTGTACAGATTGTTTAGCCACTCAGACACTTCCCCTTCCAGTTTGGCCATGACAGCATCGACTTAGCAGCTGGATTTGGGTAGAAATTGGCATTGCGATTCATGTGGGAACGTACTTGATTGAGGAAGAAGATCAGCTTCTCCGGGTCGCCATCAAAAGTAGCTCTAAGGGGAGGTGTCATCATGGGCTGCTGCCCGCCCCCCATTGCGGCTGCATTCCCAACGGCGGTTGGCCTCCCTGCTGGGGCTGCTGCACTCCCAGCGGCTGCTGACCTCCCCCCAATTGCTGCAGACCCCCCAGTGGCTGTTGCACATTCAGGGGTTGTTGCCACCCCCACTGCTGCTGCGCTTCCAACGGTTGCTGACCTCCCGCCGGCGGCATCCCCAATTGCTGCAGTCCTCCCATCAGCTGTTGTGTATTCATGGGGTGTTGCCCGCCCCATTGCTGCTGTAAGGCATCAAAAGTTCCTTTCTCCTCCGATGCGCTGGCTTGCGCTCCCTCCGCTGAGCCAGCAGCCATGGCTGGGATGCTGGTTACAGGTGCTTCTTCCTTCTCCATGCTGAGATCTTTCCTGAGTCTTTGTCAGCCTATCCCCCGACTTAGGGAAGGTGACTGGAGCTCAGGACCCCAGGGTGGTCAGGATAAAGGCAGTTTTGGGTTAATGTCATGGTTCCGATAGATGAAACCCATCAAAAGAACTTCAAGGCAAGAATTCTTCATCAAAGAACATTTTATTCAGGAAACAATATTCGGCATTACATAGTTGAACCCAAAACTAGTTTCCCTTCCCCCGATACAAAGTAACAAATTGCAGTTCCCACCCCCAATAAGCAGTCATAAATCACGTTCTCCAATTAGCCTGAAACACAGGCTTTCTCCCCAGCTCCTCAGCCCGCCAAAACGTTATCAATTCGTCCTCGGGTTCCCACAAAGCAGCGTTTTTTATTATTACGGCTAGCTGAGCTCAAGCATTCATCCCAATCTCCCTTCTGCACCTGATTTCTAAATAGAAGAAAAAGCATGTTAAAAGCAGAGAGAAAATGGCTGTGATTTTCATCAGTTGTCAGAGCGGGAACATCCAATGTTTACAGCGTTGACAGGCAGGGAATTCTGAGAGTTGACGTCCAGACATCTTAAAATTGCGGGAATTGTGGGAGTTGAGGTCCACACATCTTAAAATTGTGGGAATTCTGGGAGTAGAAATCCAAGCATCTTAAAGTTGCTGAGGTTAAGAAATAGTGTCCTACATGACGTGGAATACAGTTTTGTGAATTACAGTCCACAGTGGTTAGGGACTGTGAAAATCATCTGTTTATCCAACTGTCCTATATTAAAAATATGTAGTAAGTCCTCAACTTACAACAGTTTATTTAGTGACCGTTCAAAGTTACAACAGCACTAAAAAAAGTGACTTATGACCGTTTTTCACACTTAATGACGATTGCAGCGTCCCCGTGGTCACATGATCCAAATTCAGACGCTTAGCAACTAGTTCATATTTATGATGGCTGCAGTGTCCCTGGGTCATATGATCTGCGTTTGTGAGCTTCTGACAAGCAAAAGTCAATAGGGAAGCCAGATTCACTTAACAACCGTGTTCCTAAGTTAACCAGTGCAATGATTTACTTAACAACTGTGGCAAGAAAAGTTGTAAAATGGGGCAAAACGTACTTAACAAACATAAATTTAGCAACATAAATTTTGGGTTCAATTGTGGTCGTAACTCAAGGACTACCTATCTCTAAAATCTATTGACATTTTATTCGTATATAATCAGGGGTAGGCAACCTTGGCTCTTTTATGACTCGTGGACTTCAACTCCCAGAATTCCTGAGCCAGCCATGCTGAGGGGAAAGGGAGAGGTTTCCAAGCTGAGCCATGCTGGCTCAGGAATTCTGGGAGTTGAAGTCCACGAGTCATAAAAGAGCCAAGGTTGCCTACCCCTGGTATATACTAATGTGCACAATATTTTTATTGTAGTTTCACAAGGCTGATTGAGAAAGTAGGATCTCAATAGGCAAGGTGAATATTTTCTCCCCTCAGTCACTGACAACCAGCTGTTCCTTCAATAACTACAAATGAAGAATAAATTTCCCATCAAATTGACTCCCTCTTCTGTCAACCCCTGGAATTTTCTCTCCACCTTTACAAGCAGTTCTCGACTTACAACCATGCATTTAGTGCAGGCATCTTCAAACTTGGCCCTTTTATGACTTGTGGACTTCAACTCCCAGAATTCCTCAGCCAGCGTGCCCGGCTGAGGAATTCTGGGAGTTGAAGTCCACAAGTCATAAAAGGGCCAAGTTTGAAGACCCCTGATTTAGTGACTGTTCAAAGTTACAGTGACATTGAAAAGACTTTTTCTCATAAAGTTTTACAACCGATCCTCACACACGTGATCCAAATACATGCTTGGCAACTGCCATGTATTTATGATGGTTGCCACATCCTGGGGTCATGTGATGGCCCTTTGTGACCTGGCCAGCTTCTGAAAGGTAAAGTCAGTGGGAGAAGCTGGATTTGCTTAATGACCTCATGATTCACTTAACAACTGCAGTAACGTGCTTAACAACTGTGACAAAAAAGGTCGTAAAAATTGGACACGACTCACTTAATAACCATTCTGTTTTGTAATGGAAATTCTGCTCCCAATTGTGGTTGTTAAGTCGAGGACTATCTCTAAATAGTTTTGCTCTGAGTTAAAGCTAGTGCATCCAATATACCCATCTAGGAGAATACTTAGCTGCACAATTTCCCCTGGGATTTGGTTGCGACTGAGTGCTGTCTTGGAAAATTACTATGGGTGATTTCCAATTTATTTTGCCCCCAGCACACACCCAGTCGATCGCTACATTCAGATCACAGTGAGCACATGCGCACTCAGTTCAGCGAGCCAAAATAGAGTTTGAGGGATATTTATAAAACATCAGCAAAGATTGTTTTTTCTAAAAAAAAAAAAATAACTGGCAAAACAGAATAAAATGCAGGCAAATCAGGGAGTGTGTGAAGAGATGAGAGATGAACAAGAATTGACCTCAAAATGAATTGCAATTTCCTGAACCGTTGGTCATAGTTTTGGGGATAATTAACGTGCAGAGTAAGGGAGTGGCCTATGGCTATTCCAGCCCTAACTCTTTTACGTACATCACAGCAGTAGAATCGAGAAGGAAAGTAGGCCATCAAGTGATCCTTTCTCTATTTTGCACCATCAAAGAAACTATTTGATGGACGGCAGCGATAGATCCAACGTGTTACAGGCAAACTTTTTCTAGGCTAAAGAACAGACCTGAGGGAGAAATTGGAGCAGAAAGGAAGTACAAGAACAGATTCAAAAATCACACTAAAACATTTATTGGGATTGATGTGATTTGAAAAATCATGATTTACAAGTAGTCCTCAGGTTATAACCAGGTGCTTAGCGACTCCTTGATATTACAACAGATCATTACAACTTATAACCTAGTTCTGATGGCCAGGGCCCCTCCCCCCACAGTCATAGGATCGCATTTTAGGTATTCAGCAACCATTCTGCATTTACAGCTGTAAAAATATAATCTTTTTGCCAAAGATAGGCATTTGCTTCTTGTTTTTGTTAAAAACACCCTATAGTAAGCCATGGCTTTGCTTACTGAATGCAGTGTTCACTGTACAAAAAAGTTGTAAAATCAGATTGGTGATGTGGGTGACCCATTTTCCAACCGTCACGATTTATTATTGCAATGGGCGGCCTCCATTACAGTCGTAATTCAAGGATTACCGGTGCAGTGTTGTTTAAGTCTAATTAGCACAGGTAGAGCTCGACTTACGACCACAGTTTGGCCCCAAATTTCTGTCGGCAATCAAGACAGTTGTTAGGTGAGTTTTGCCCCATCCTACGACTTTTCTTTCCACCGTTGTTCAGTTGGTAACACGGTTGTTAAGTGAATCTGGCTTCCCCATTGACTTTGCTTGTCAGAAGGTCGCTAAAGGGGATCACGGGACACTGCAACTGACATTATAAATACCCGCCATTTGCCAAGCATTTAAATTTTGATCATGCTGCAACAGTTGTAAGTGTGAAAAAATGATCATAAGTCACTTTTCCCAGTGCCATTGTAACTTTGAATGGTCACTAAATGAATGGTTGTAAGTCGAGAACGTCCTGTAGTTGTTTATTTGACAAATTAACCAACCAAGTTACAGCTCGTTCAACTAATGTCTGAAAGTAGAGACTGAAAGTTGAGACTCTAGAAAGAGTACAGAGAAGAGCAACAAAGATGATCAGGGGACTGGAGGCTAAAATGTATAGGGAACGGTTGCTGGAATTGAATATGTCTAGTTTAATGAAGAGAAGGATGAGGGGTGGCATGATAGCAGTGTTCCAATATCTCAGGGGCTGCCACAAAGAAGAGGGAGTCAAGCTATTCTCCAAAGCTCCTGAAGGCAGGACAAGAAGCAATGGATGGAAACTAATCAAGGAGAGAAGCAACCTAGAACTAAGGAGAAATCTCCTGACAGTGAGAACAATTCATCAGTGGAACAACCTGCCTCCAGAAGCGGTGAATGCTCCAACACTGGAAGTTTTTAAGAAGAGACTGGACAGCCATTTGTCTGAAATGGTATAGGGTTTCCTGCCTGAGAAGAAGGTTGGACTAGATCAGGGCTTTTCAACCTGTGGTACGCGTACCACTTGTGGTACATTAACAAGAGGCAGGTGGTACCTAGCCCTGCCTAGCCAAGTGTAGTGGGGGAGGGAAAGAGCCAGCACAGGCAAGGACTTACAGTGAGAGAGTCCTCTGGAGCTGCAGAGGCACGCAGGAGAGAAGGAGGGAGGGAGGGAGATGGAGAGTGGAAGGATTCTTATGTGCTTTTGTGACTTTGAAGTTCTGGGATTTGTGCAATGTGGGCTTTGTGTTCTTAAGGAGTGTTTGGCAATTTCTATTTGGCTGATGTCTCGTGTTAGCTTCTATTGCTCTGCTATTGTTAGCTGTGAGTTTTGCTGCAAGGGATTTTGAAGTATTTTTCTCCTGAATGGATTTTGCCTGTAGATTCTTTTACTTATGAATGGAGCCATTTGGGGAGGCTGCCTTAGCCGGCAGCCAATACTTACTACATTTTCTTTTCTTCCTTACTTTCCTTTCTAGCCAGTAGCTAATTCTTAAAGGTAAATGTGCCTTTTTAAGCTAGTTCACTCAGCAGTTTGTCTTTTCTGTTTCTGGAGGCTTTTCCTTGTTTGATGAATATATGGAAGAGAAAAAATATGGGGGTTTGTTTTCAAATTCTTCCTTCAGAAGGAGGTGGGCATGAGAAAGAGGGAGGCAGGGAAGGAGGGAGGGAGGGAAGTCCTGCCTTAGCACTTGGCCACCAGCAGCCCTGCCATTGACTTTACTTGTCAAAAGGTTGCAAAAGGGGATCACATGACCCTGGGACACTGTGACCATCATAAATATGAATCAGTTGCCAAGCATCCAAATATAAATCACATGACCCTGGGCATGCTGCAGTGGTCATAAGTGTGAAAATGGTCATAAGTCATTTCAATGCAATTGCAACTTTGAACAGGGGTTTTTTTTTGGTCATCAAGTTTTTGACACCTTGCTAGGTGGTACTCGAATATTGCCATATCCTAAAAGTGGTACAATCGGTGAAAAGGTTGAAAAGCCCTGGACTAGATGACCTCCAAGGTCCCTTCCAACTTTTTATTTTTTATTATTATTATTATTATTATTATTATTATTATTATTATTATTATTATTATTATTATTATTATTATTATTATTATTATTATTATTATTATTATTATTATTATTATTATTATTATTATTATTATTATTTATTGTTGTTGTTTTTGTTGTTGTTGTTGTTGTTGTTATTATCTTTTATTCATTAAACATGAACCTCAGTCAACTGAACATTCAAATTGGCTGGCGCTGATGGTTGACACGGGTTGCTACCAGCATCCTAGGTGTCAACCAGGTACCTTCTTAAAATATAAGATGTTCCGAGTAGCGCAGTTTTTTGTAACATTGCTGCAGTTATTGCAGGAAGCTGCAATTTCTTGATGTATTTTGCAAAGTTTTTGGACATAGTTCCCAGTGCCCCAATGACAATGGGTACCACTGTTACACGTTTCATCCATAATCGCGCAGTTTCGATGGCCAGGTCGCGATATTTCGTAATTTTTTCCAGTTCTTTTTCTTCGACTCTGGCATCTCCTGGTACAGCAATATCAATCAGCTGTACGCTTCGGTTCTCTACAACTGCGATATCCGGCGTATTGTGTTCCAAATGGCGATCTGTCTGTATTCGAAAGTCCCACAAGATCTTCACCCTCTCATTCTCAACAACTTTTTCCACCCTGTGTTCCCACGACTTTTCGGACACAGGCAAGTCATATTTTTTACACAATGCCCAGTGAATTAATTTAGCAACTCGATCATGTCTAGATTTGTAATCAGTTTGTGCGATTTTGCTGCACTCACAAATTAGGTGTGAAACAGTTTCAACTTTGTCATTGCAAAGTCGGCAATTTGGATTGTCAGTGGATTTTTGTATCTTCGCTTTCATGGCATTAGTTTGTAATGCTTGTTCTTGAGCAGCCAGTATTAAGCCTTCCGTTTCTTTCTTGATGGTTCCCATCTTAAGCCATGCCCATGTCAAGTTGTTATCACATTTTCCTTCAATGTTGTTGTTGTTGTTGTTGTTGTTGTTGTTGTTGTTGTTGTTGTTGTTATTATTATTATTATTATTATTATTATTTATTTGAGCTTTGTGAATGTGGAAGCTGCCAGCAACAGACGTCGGAGAGAATAATTCACAAACGGAGAAGGTGGCTGGCTTCACCTTGCAAATCATACATTAATCTTGGTTTGGAATGACACCCTCTTAAGGGACCTTCTTAATTCTATGTGTAATTCTATTCGGCACGAGTTTCATAAATAACATTCCCGAATCCTTTGAAATGCAGACAATTCCATATTTGGTATTCAGCCCCCTCCCTCCCGGCCCCTGAGGAATTGCTCCCGAAGAGAAGCCGTTTAAAAACAGGACGAGCAGGGAAAGAAATGGTAGCGTGCATTTGGCATTAAGCTCTTTCCTGCGGTCTAAATTTCAGCACTGCATAAAAGAACAAGAAGAAATCTATAATTCTTAGAGGGAACATTAGTAGGCCGCTGTTTCGCAGTACTAAAGGTCAGGGAAGATGGTTTCCAAGGCAACCAGGGGTTTTAAAATATGAGAGACATTCATATACAAAAGTAGTCCATCGTTAGCTTTGTGCAAAAGTGAGAATTTGGCTCCATCACTCTGGGCTGGGAAAGAAATGCTATCAAATGGTCAGAGATCTTAACAGCAGAGTGAATGAAAAGAACAATTGGGATGCAAGACAGGGATGTCCGTCCTTGGCCACTTTTAAGACCTGTGGACTCCAACTCCCAGAATTCTCCAGCCAGGCCAAACAACAGTACAGAGCAATATGCTGTTGCTGTGGTTAAACTCCTGATATAATATTTATTCAGAAATAATCCAACAAAGGGTTCCCTGCCGTTTTTAAGCAGAAGCAGCTTCCGTGCACTTTCTGCCCATAATTTCAATAGTAGAGAATATATTTTGTTCCTCTAATTTGTTCTTGGGCCTAGAATTGTGTCTATCATTTGTTCACAGCGCGAGTGAAGAATTGCCTATCCTTTGATCAGTTTGCAGTTCCGGTGTAATCTGTGAATATATTTGTCTTTATTAATGATTTGGGAGAAAACAAGAAAATAAAAAGAAATTAGCGATTGAAATAAATAACGTCCTCCAATTGCTTAGGAACTTAGACATTTATTTGAATAAAAGCTGGATTTTATCTTAATGATTCAGAAACAAGGCTATAACCATCCTGAACACAATGCAGATAGTGTTGATGCAAGCTAATAAATTGAGAACACAACAGAATTGTCAAAGTTGGAAGGGACCTTGGAGATCTTTTAGTCCTACCCCCTTCTCAAGCAGGAGACCCTATAATAATAATAATAATAATAATAATAATAATAACAACAACAACAACAACAACAACAACAACAACAACAACAACAACAAGTTGGAAGGGATCTTGGAGGTCATCTATACTGTATGTCTTCAGATACTCCCAAAGGTGCTTTTTCAAGAGGCAACTGGACTTTCTTGTTTTTAGTAATAGTAATAGAGTTGGAAGGGACCTTGGAGGTCTTCTAGTCCAACCCCCTGCTCAGGCAGAAAACCCTATGCCATTTCAGATAAATGGCTGTTCAGTCTCTTCTTAAAAACTTCCAGTGTTGGAGCACCCACAACTTCTGGAGGCAGGTAGTTCCACTGGTTAATTGTTCTAACTGTCAGGAAGTTTCTCCTTAGTTCTAGGTTGCTTCTCTCCTTGATTAGTTTTCATCCGTTGCTTCTTGTCCTGCCTTCAGGCACTTTGGAGAATAGCTTGACTCCCTCTTCTTTGTGGCAGCCCCTGAGATATTGGAACGCTGCTATCGTGTCCCCCCAAGTCCTTCTCTTCATTAAACATATAAGGAACAGCAACTGTTCCTTATATGTTTTAGCCTCCAGTCCCCTGATCATCTTTGTTGCTCTTCTCTGCACTCTTTCTAGAGTCTCAACATCTTTTTTACATCGTGGTGACCAAAACTGGATGCAGTATTCCAAGTGTGGCCTTCCCAAGGCATTGTAAAGTGGTATTAACACTTCACGTGATCTTGATTCTATCCCTCTGTTAATGCAGCCTAGCGCTGTGTTGGCTTTTAAGATAAGATACCAAATAATGGTACACTAGGCTTGAAAAGCCTCAGTATTTGTAACACCTTATTGATTTACATTGGAATGCTACTGCAAATAGTCCTTGACTTATGATGATTCATTTAACAACCATTAAAAATTATGATGGTGCTGAAAAAAAAATCCGTTACAGCATCCCTGCAGTCACATGATCAAAATTTGGGCACTTGGCAACTGGCATGCATTTATGATGTTTGTAGTGTCCCAGGGCCACATAATTGCCCTTTGTGACCCTCTCAGAGGCTCCTGAGAAGCATAGTAAATGGGGGATGGTGCATTCATTTAATGACCGTAACAAAAAAAAGTAGTAAAATTGGGCCACATGTACATTATTTAATGACAGAAGTTCTGGTCCCAATTGTGATCATAAGTCAAGGCCTACCTGTATTAATACAAGTAGTCCTTGACTTACGTCCACAATTGAGCCCAAAATTTCAGTTGTTAAGTGAGACATTTGTTAAGTGAGTTTTGCCCCATTTTACAACCTTTCTTACCTCAGTTGTTAAGTGAATCACCGCTGTTGTTAAGTTAGTATCACACTTGTTTAGTGAATTTGGCTTCCCCATTGACTTTGCTTGTCAGAAAGTCGCAAAAGGTGATCACATGATCTTGAGACCCAGCAGCAGTCATAAATATGAATCAGTTACCAAGCATCTGAATTTTGATCATATGCTCATGGGGATGCTGCAAAGGTCGTAACGGTGAAAGAAGGTCATAAGTCGCTTTTTTCAGTTCTGTTGTTGTAACTTTGAGCAGTCACTGTCGTAAGTTGAGGACTACCTGTACATGATGTTTTAAGTGGTGGTACACAAATGCCACAAGTCAGAAAAATCTGAAATGCCATCAAATGCCACCTAAAGTTACTTTGTCATTTGAGGTGGCTAATAACTTGATTAAATACATTAAATAAATAAGAAATAATTAATTCGCTTGTTCCAAAGGAATTCTTTTTGACAGCATACAGAAGTAAGGGACTTTTTACTACAAAATGTCGCATGTTTTTCTATCTTTGTCTCTTTTAGTATCTGCATTCAAATGGAGTCGTCCACCGTGACCTCAAACCAGAAAATCTTCTCTACGCAGATCTCTCCCCCGATGCTCCACTCAAAATTGGTATGTTTGGGAAGAAATAAACAGAAAATATTATATAGTGAAATCTTATTTTAACAGACTAAGGGTGGGGGACAGGTATCCCATTGTTCGCAAAGAACCACTAGGTGGAAAAATACACCACTGTGGCAATTAACATCGATTGCGTGATGATGTCGTTTTGCAGGCGTTGCAAATTATGTCCTTTGCGTCAATTCACGTCATTTGACGTAAACTGATATGAAGGATATAAATCATTTGATCCAAAGCAAAAAAAAAAAAAGAATTTATGATACATTTTGTAAGATGTTATCTGATGTGACATTTGTGTAAATTTACATGATTTGCGTTATAACGTCATTATGCAGCTTACACAAATGACAGGATTTTGAATTTAACAGATGTTTGGGAGAAATGGGTCTTCTTTCCCTCAGATTATACCTTAAATTAAGGGTTAACTAATTTAACAGCATACATGCAGAACCACAACGACTTACAACAGTTCGTTTAGTGACCGTTCGAAGTTACAACATCACTGAAAAAGTGACTTATGACCGTTTTTCACACTTATAAAACTGTTACAGCATCCCCAGGGTCATGTGGTCAAAATTCAAACACTTGGCAATCAACTCATATTTATGACGGTTGCAGCGTCCCAGGGTCATGTGATCACCTTTTCCAACTTTCTGACAAGCAAAGTCAATGGGGGAAGCCAGATTCCCTTAACAACCATGTCACTAATTTAATAAGTGTAGTGATTCACTTAACAACTGTGGCAAGAAAAGTCGTAAAATGGGGCAAAACTCATTTAACAAATGTCTCACTTAGCAACAGAAATCTGGGGCTCAGTTGGGATCATAAGTCAAGGACTACTGGTATCTGTATTAGAATTAACTGTTTTAACAATATTTTCTGCTCTTAAGCAGAATGACATAGCATTCTTTCCTGGCAAATAATTACTATAGCCCAGAACAGAATATCGGTAACATGCTGCATGAGTCTGTTAATTACTATGATTTTAATATACAGGAATAATTACTCTAGTGGGAGTTGAAGTCCACAAGTCTTAAAGTTGCCAAGTTTGAAGACCCCTGCCATAACTGAATCCTGAACTACAAATATTCTTTTGTCTTGGAGTTCCAGATTCTTATTTGGTTGGTTTTCTTACACTGATGACATTACCTAGTCATTCATTGGGTAATGAAGTGTGAAAAACATCAACCAAGCCAAGAGAGCATCAAGGACTCCACCATGCAACCCTGAGCTACTGATAAGGTAGTCCTTGACTTGCGACCACAATTGGGGTCAAAATTTCCGTTCCTCAGCAAGGAGATTTAGTTAGTTGCAGTTGATTTTTGTGACTTTTGTGCCACGGTTGCCAAGCAAACCACTGAAGTTGTTAAGTGAATCACATGGTCATTAAGCGAATCTGGCTTCGCCCATTGGCTTCCCTAGTTGGAAGCCCCCTGGGAAGTTTGCAAATGGTGACCACATGATCTCAGGATGCTGCAACCAAAATAAATATCTTCTCGTTGCCAAGCACCCAAAGTGGATGCTGTGACAATTATAATGTGAGGTCCAGTCGTAAATCACTTTTTTCAGTGCCCTTCAACATCTGAGCAGAGATTAGCACCAAGATTAACATCAGAGCAATAATCAGGAAGTAAACAGTACCCCAATCAAGGGAATAGAATAGAATAGAATAGAATAGAATAGAATAGAATAGAATAGAATAGAATAGAATAGAATAGAATAGAATAGAATAGAATAGAATAGAATAGAATAGAATAATAACAATAACTTTATTGTCACTTTGAATGTACACTAATCGACATACATTAAAATGAAATTTCATTGCATATAGCTCTCAAAGGGTCACCATCTCCAATATACACTACATAAATATGATGAAAACAAACAAACAAATAAACAAATAAATAAATAAATACAGAATTGTGCATATACCCACATATATTATATGACACACAGCCAAACAAGCTAATAGTAAACAGCCCAACTAAAGAATCTCCAGCACCTCTCCCACCAACCCTGACAGGGCGAGCTACTAGAATATAAAATGACAGCAAACCCCACTCCCTGCAATCACTGATGATGTTACCTAGTTTGGTAATGAAACGTCTGCAAGAAAACAACCAAGCTCAGACAGCACCAAGGATCCCACAGTTTAACCCTGAGCTACAAATATTCTCTTTTATCAGTACACACAACAATTTCTTTTTTTTTTCTTTCTCCCAGGTGATTTCGGTTTATCTAAAATTGTGGATGAGCAAGATACGATGAAAACTGTATGTGGCACACCAGGATACTGCGGTGAGTATGTGATGGAGAGCAATGGGGAACTCTGTCCCTGTTGAAGAGGTACGGGTGCAAGAGAAAGGGAAGCTCAGTATTCTGGGCCCTATTTTTAAGAAGAAAGCACATAGCAGTATACGTAATTGTGCTCTCTAGGAAAGGACCTTTTGCAGGAATACTATATGTGGGGTGTGAAAATCCAGATGTCCACTAAGATGCCAGCAAAATGTTAGACTTTCTTTCTCTCTACTGCTTCCTAGTGGTCATGTGAAGATTTGCAGCTCAGATCTGGTGGTTTTTTTCACCTTAGCAACCAGTGTTATTTGCTCCTAAAAACTGTTTCTTGCCACTGTTCCCAAACCAGTGTGCAAATCATAGAAAGTGTCATCTGATTGAGACATTATTTTATTCTACAAAGCAGTGATTCTCAACATCAGCAATTTCAAGATGGGTGAACTTCAACTCCCAGAATTCCTCAGCCAACATATTGAATTCTGGGAGTTGAAGTACATCCATCTTAAAGTTTCTGAGGTTGAGAAATACTGCTATAAAGTATTTCATTGTATCCCTTGTTGCCATTTTAACCCTGGGTCTTACTTAATAATTTTTCTGTCAAATTTTCCCTAGAGGAAAACCTGTTCATCCTTCTAAAAACTAAAGGAAACCTTTGTAACCTTTTTAATAAGGTAGCATTCCTGAATTGGGTAACCGGGTCTCTTTTACACACACGGAAAGATATGGATATTCTGCTTCCAAGCACCCATTACAGAAAGATGGTGATAATATCATGTTTCTTACGGAATTTTTTATTTAACTTTACTCACTGATCTTCTGAACAACAGCTAGCTATCCATAGGAACTTAGTTTCATAGAAGAAGCATTTCCCTTCATCAGTTCTGTGTGTTTGTGTGTGTGTGTGTGTGTGTGTATGTCTTTGAGTCACTGTTGGCTCCAACCAACTGATAAGGCTAATCCCTGTAGATTTCTTGGCAGCATTTCCAAAAGTGGTTTCCCCTTCTTCTTCCTGCTAGGGCAGGGGTAGGCAACCTTGGCTCTTTTATGACTCTTGGACTTCACGAGTCATAAAAGAGCTAAGGTTGCCTACCTCTGTGCTAGGGAGAGGGACTGGCCTAAAGTCACCCAGCTGTCTTCCTGCCCAAGACAGGACTAGAACTCACGGTCTCCCAGTTTATGGCCTGATGCCTTAACCACTACACCAAACTGGCTGCCTCGTCTATTCACAAAGCCTGGTAACACTGAATTCTCAAGAGCCAGGATGATCTAGTGATGAAGCTATTGGACCAGGAGTGGGGAGATCCAGGTTCAGGGGGCACTTTGGGCCAACCCCACTGTCTCAGCCAAAGAGCTAAGGTGAGCCAATGATGAAAGAAGTGGACTAGGAATAGAGAGACCCAGGTTCTAGTGCCCCCTCAGCATGGAAGCCCCGTGGGTGGGGGGGAGGGGAGGTAGTCAAGAACTTCCACCATCTCAGATCAGATCAGATCTGTCCATTCTCTAAGGAGCAGAAAACCTTAAGGATACTTTCCTGGAAGAAATACATCTAGAATTGTAGAATTAAAGGGCTGGAAGGGTCTCTGGAGGTCTTCTAGTCCAACCCCCTGCCCAAGAAAGAAGAACTAATTGCATCCTGGACAAATAGATGCCCAACCTTTTCTTGAAGACCTCCAGCTATGGAGCACCCACAACTCCAGGAGGCAAGCTGCTCCATTGATTGTTCTCAGTGTCAGGAAATTCCTCCTTAGTTCCAGCTGGATCTCCCTTTAAGGAGCTTCCACCCATTGCTTCTTGTCCTGCCCTCAGGTGCTTTGGAAAATAAGTTGATCCCCCTTTCTGTGTCAGCCCCTCAAGTACTGGATTAACACGTCAGTTAATCCTTCTCTTCTATAGGCTAGACCAGGGGTAGGCAACCTTGGCTCTTTTATGACTCGTGGACTTCAACTCTCAGAATTCCTGAGCCAGCCATGCTGAGGGGAAAGGGAGAGGTTTCCAAGCTGAGCCATGCTGGCTCAGGAATTCTGGGAGTTGAAGTCCACGAGTCATAAAAGAGCCAAGGTTGCCTATCCCTGGGCTAGACATAGCTAATTCCCTTAACCGTTTATCATATGCTTTACAGTATATAACCTGCTATACTAGGTTTCCTTAAAGAGAGATTCTTTGAAATTCCCAGAATTCTCAGCAATGGCCATGCTGAAGTATTCACCTCTGGAAGGCGCATTGGAGAAACATTACAAAGCTTGTGGAAAGATGCCTTACAACGAGAAAATGGCTACCTGGCCTAAAGGATCTGAACTGCAGACATTCAGACAACCACCAGATGGCAACAGAGAGAGTTTTAAGGATCTTTTTTACCATCTGGTGCAGGGATCCCCAACCTGTGGGCCGTGACCCACTACCGGGCTGTGGCCTAATTGCAACCGGGCTGCATGAGTGGCGGGTCAGTGCGCGTACGCAGCTTGACTCATGCGAGCAGCGGGTGCTGGCGCTTGCAGACCCGCTGGTGTAAGCGGCAGGCACAGGCATGCCTGCCCCTCACATAAAACCATCCTTTCTTCCCCTCCCTCCCCCCCCCGTGCCAGGCCCCCAACCCAGAAAGGTTGGGGAACGCTGATCTAGTGGTCATCTGGTTTTACCATCTCATTTTACCATCTATCCTGACTCGAATGAGAAGGCCTTTGGGCAGATAATTTGGGCTACAGGTGTGTTAGGCTTTATCCATCCTGCTTCAAAGGGCCACCAGGGAAGAATGGGCAAATAATAACACGCCACTCTCTTTTCCTTCCCCATGAGTTTGCAAAAGTGGAAGTGATAGCAAGTGTCAGGTTGGAAAACTTCCAAGAAAATTGCCAATCATCCGTGAAGGAGTGTGAGTTTTCAACGTTTATGCTTAGGGGATGAGCAGGGAAGAGAGTCATAGCGGGAGAAGGCGGGAAAAAATGGAAGCAAAGATATGTCTGCCAACTCTTCTCTCTCTCTCTCTTCTCTCTCTCTCCCTCTCCCTCTCCCTCTCCCTCCCTCTCTCTCCCCCTCTCCCTCTCTCTTCTGTCTTTTGTTTATTTTTCAAATGCCTTCAGCACCCGAAATTCTCCATGGCTCACCATATGGCCCTGAAGTGGATATGTGGTCTGTAGGCGTCATAACATACATTTTGTGAGTAATGCTAAAATACTTTGACACAAAACTCCTGTCGCTGTGATTTGCTCGCTGGCACTCTCTTCCTTTCAAGCACGGCCCAGCAAACGAGCATGATGTGAAATGTGCCTCTTCTTCTTCTGGGTTTTTGTTTTTGGAGGGGGGGAGGGGGTGATTCTCACCCACCCCTAATTTCTGCTGTTCTTTGCTTCCAACTTAAAAATAAATTAGATCCTTTCAGCCACCATCTCTTTCCCTCCCACTCACTGTTGTTTGTTTCTCTCTCCAAGTAAAACCACAACATTCTGACTTCCCACACGCACATACACACCACAAAGACGCACGCTGACAGGCGTGCTGTTTTCTTTTTTATTTGCTTTCAGTGTATTGCCAAAAAAAGGAATAGGCAAAAGTGTAAGACTGTCAAGAGGGGGCTTGTTCCCGATCACAGGTTGTTCTGGTAACTGAAAAAAGTGACTTATGACCTTTGCAACATCCCCACGGTCATGTGATCAAAATTCAGGCATTTGGCAACTGACATGTAATTTATGATGGTTGCAGCGTCCCCGAGTCATGTGATCACCATGGGCAGGGGTAGGCAACCTTGGCTCTTTTATGACTCGTGGACTTCAACTCCCAGAATTCCTGAGCCAGCATGGCTCAGCTTGGAAACCTCTCCCTTTTCCCTCAGCATGGCTGGCTCAGGAATTCTGGGAGTTGAAGTCCACGAGTCATAAAAGAGCCAAGGTTGCCTACCCCTGACCATGGGTAACCTTTCCAGCCTGCTTCCGACGAGCAAAATCAATGGGGGAAAACCAGATTCACTTAACAACCACATGAGTCACTTAACAACTGCACTGATTCGCTTAACAGCTAGGGTAAAAAAAGGTTGTAAAATGCGTCGCAATTCACTCAACAACAGTCACGCATAGCAATGCAAATTTCGGGCTCCCTTGTGGTCATATGTCAGGGGCTACCTGTACAGTTTCTTTTCTTACTGTTGCCCTGCACAGGGCAAATATGGACACCACCAGCTGCTAGCAGATTGGCCATATGATTTCATGCCATACAGAAAGACTGTATCACTTAAATAGGAGCCAGCAGTGTGCTGCAGCTGCCAAAAGAGCCAATACAGTGCTAGGCTGCATTAACAGAGAGATAGAATCAAGATCACGTGAAGTGTTAATACCACTTTACAATGCCTTGGGAAGGCCACACTTGGAATACTGCATCCAGTTTTGGTCACCACAATGTAAAAAAGATGTTGAGACTCTAGAAAGAGTACAGAGAAGAGCAACAAAGATGATCAGGGGACTGGAGGCTAAAACATATGAGGAACGGTTGCTGGAATTGGGTATGTCTAGTTTAATGAAGAGAAGGACGAGGGGGGACATGATAGCAGTCTTACAATATCTCAGGGACTGCCCCAAAGAAGAGGGAGTCAAGCTATTCTCCAAAACACCTGAAAGCAGGACAAGAAGCAACGGATGGAAATTAACGGAAGAGAGAAGCAACCTAGAACTAAGGAGAAACTTCCTGACAGTTAGAACAATTAATCAGTGGAACAACCTGCCTCCAGAAGCTGTGAATGCTCCAACATTGGAAGTTTTTAAGAAGAGACTGGACAACCATTTGTCTGAAATGGTTTAGGGTTTCCTGCCTGAGCAGGGGGTTGGACTAGACTAGATGACCTCCAAGGTCCCTTCCAACTTTATTATTATTATTATTATTTGTCTGATGAACAGCCCGGAGCCATGGAGAAGGTCCTCACATCATAACTGCTGCATGAGGCTAATAAATCTGTTGCTAACAGGCTTCTAGTTAAAGTGGGAGATTTTTTTTAACCTATAAAACTGTAGTTGGCTCGGTACTGAGATGCCCTAAGGGTCACCTCCTTCAGCTAAGAATCAATAGCCCAATAAGAACACTTCAGGAAATAATGCTTTGTAATTCTCCAAAACCATGAAGTGAGGGGCACTGAGGCCAGCAGGCAGGAAATGTTTCTCAGTAATGAGAAGCTAGATTAACCTCCACATTATTGTCATTTCAGAAGCACATTAAATCAGAGCTCTTCCAGAAGTCTTTTGAAATTGTAGTTTATTGAAGGAACACACTGTCAATGTTTATATTATTGTAAGTTATGATTTTTAACTTGTGTAATCTGATTATTAAGGATAGTTGTTTGATTGCAGTGGCATCGACGCCGATACACAAGCAAGCCCTTAATATATTTGGGGCAGTGTATGCTAAAAAAGACCCTAGTTCTACTTTTGCAATGTAAGTGCAGGCCCTACAGTGCCTCAGGGAAGTGATTGGAGAAGAAACCAGCAAACAGGAATGCAGCAGAGGGGGTAGTAGAAAAGAAGAAACTGGACAGCCATTTGTCTGAAATGGTATAGGTTTTCGTGCCTGAGCAGGGGGTTGGACTAGATGACCTCCAAGGTCCCTTCCAACTTTATTATTATTATTATTATTATTATTATTATTATTATTATTATTATTATTATTATTATTATTATTATTATTATTATTATTATTATTATTTTCAGTGAATTAAGCCCCTCCCATATTAATTGATTGATTGATTGATGCACTTTTAAGGCTGCCCGGCTCAGTAATACCTCAGCGTGACTAATAGATAAAAAGCAAAAGAAAACAAAATACATCAAGAAGAAGAAGAAGAAAAAAAAGATAGCTAACCAAAGCCCAAGTACAGGTCATCCTTGACTTATGATCAAAAAAGTACAGGTAGTCTTCAGCTTATGACCATAATTGAGCCCAAAATTTCTGCTGCTAAGTGGGACAGTTGTTAAATGGGCTTTGCCCCATTTTACGACCTTTCTTGCCACCGTTGTTAAGTGAATCACTGCAGTTGTCCAGTTTTTCATGCGGTTATTAAGAGAATCTGGCTTCCCCTTTGACTTTTGCACATCAGAAGGTCGCAAAAGGTGATCACGTGGCCCCAGGACACCGCAACCGTCATAAATATGAACCACTTGCCAATGGTCCGAATTTTGGTCCCTTAACCGTGGGGATGCTGCAATGGTCATAGGTGTGAAAAATGGTTATAAGTCACTTTTTTCAGAGTCATTGTAACTTTGAATGGTCTCTAAATCAAGGGTCTTCAAACTTGGCAACTTTAAGACTTGTGGACTTCAACTCCCAGAATTCCTCAGCCAGCCAGGCTGGCTGGCTGAGGAATTCTGGGAGTTGAAGTCCACAAGTCTTAAAGTTGCCAAGTTTGAAGACCTCTGCTCTAAATGAATGCTTAGGTCTAGAATTACCATACCTGTAGTTCTTATACTCTTGTGATGTAGGGAATGTCTGCCACCAGGACATTGTGAGTTCTAGTCTTGTTGTAGGCCTGAAAGCCAGCTGGGTAACTTTGGGCCAATCACTTTCTCTCAACCTAACCCACCTCACAGGGTTGTTGTTGTTGTGGGGAAAATAGGAGGAGGAAGGCTCAACACGCCTATGTTTGACCACCTTGATTTATTTGAAAAAATAATAAAGCCGGAATATAAATAAATAAATAAATAAATAAATAAATAAATAAATAAATAAATAAATAAATAAATAAATAAAAACCCCAGGATATAGGCATCTGTTTCTTCCATTTTTTTTCCAGACTGTGTGGCTTTGAGCCTTTCTTTGACCCAAGAGGAGACCAATACATGTACAGCCGAATCCTAAATTGTGACTATGAGTTTGTCTCCCCTTGGTGGGATGAAGTGTCCCTCAATGCCAAGGACCTGGTGAGTTCCTGTATTTCGAGCACTGCCCTGACGGATTGACTGGCCCCTGTCTGCATGTGCTCGGCAGGCATAAAGGAGCCCTTGGTGGCACAGTGGTTAAAGTGCAATATTGGAGGCAAACTCTGCCCACAACCTGGAGTTCGATCCTGATTCAAGGTTCAAGGTTGACTCAGACTTCCATCTTTCCAAAGTTAGTAAAAAGAGGACCCTGATTGTTGGGGGCAATATGCAAATAATTTTTTACCTAGGTTGGGGAACTGTGGCACTTGTGGACTTCAACTCCCAGAATTCCATGCTGGCTCAGGAATTCTGGGAGTTGAAGTCCACAAGTCATAAAGGGGCCATGTCCCTACCTATGCTCTATATCAGGGCTTTTCAACCTGTGGTACGCGTACCACTTGTGGTACATTAACAAGTGGCAGGTGGTACGCAGCCCTGCCTAGCCAAGTGTAGTGGGGGAGGGACAGAGCCAGCACAGGCAAGGACTTACAGTGAGAGAGTCCTCTGGAGCTGCAGAGGCACAGAGGAGGGAGGGAGATGGAGAGTGGAAGTATTCTTATGTGCTTTTGTGACTTTGAAGTTCTGGGATTTGTGCAATGTGGGCTTTGTGTTCTTAAGGAGTGTGTGGCAATTTCTATTTGGCTGATGTCTCGTGTTAGCTTCTATTGCTCTGCTATTGTTAGCTGTGAGTTTTGCTGCAAGGGATTTTGAAGTATTTTTCTCCTGAATGGATTTTGCCAGGCAAAGACTTACAGTGAGAGAGTCCTCTGGAGCTGCAGATTTTACTTATGAATGGAGCCATTTGGGGAGGCTGCCTTAGCCGGCAGTCAATACTTACTACATTTTTTTTCTTCCTTACTTTCCTTTCTAGCCAGTAGCTAATTCTTAAAGGGGAATGTGCCTTTTTAAGCTAGTTCACTCAGCAGTTTGTCTTTTCTGTTTCTGGAGGCTTTTCCTTGTTTGATGAATATATGGAAGAGAGAAAATATGGGGGTGTGTGTTCAAATTCTTCCTTCAGAAGGAGGTGGGCATGAGAAAGAGGGAGGCAGGGAAGGAGGGAGGGAGGGAAGTCCCGCCTTAGCACTTGGCCACCAGCAGCCCTGCCATTGACTTTACTTGTCAAAAGGTTACAAAAGGGGATCACATGACCCTGGGACACTGTGACCATCATAAATATGAATCAGTTGCCAAGCATCCAAATATAAATCACATGACCCTGGGCATGCTGCAATGGGCATAAGTGTGAAAATGGTCATAAATCATTTCAGTGCAATTGCAACTTTGAACAGGGTTTTTTTTTTGGTCATCAAGTTTTTGACACCTTGCTAGGTGGTACTCGAATATTGCCATATCCTAAAAGTGGTACAATCGGTGAAAAGGTTGAAAAGCCCTGCTCTATATAGTAAGCCGCCCAGCGAGTGATGTAATATATGGGGTGGTATGTAAGCCTAAATGCTCTTGCTATTGCTTTGAAGGGTTGAAGCCCTGTTCCTCAGGCACCATGTCCCCTCAAACATCATCCTGCAAATGAAAGTAGCAGACTCACCTTCCATTCTTCCGTAGAGATATCCTTGGATCTCACTGGGGTTGGAGAAAGCAATGGGACACCGGTTCCATGTCCCTGGGTCCTTGGTGCTTTCTGAGCTTGGTTGTTTTGTTGCAGACATTTCATTACCCAAGTAGTTAACCTCTTCAGGGCTAGAAGGGAGTGGAGCTTGCCCCTCTAGCCCTGATGATGTTACCTAGTTTGATAATGAGATGTCTGCAAGAAAACAATCAAGCTCAGAGAGCACCAAAGACCCCACAGTTTGAACCTGAGCTACACATATTCTCTTCTATTGGTACAAGTGCCTTGACTGGCTGAGTCCACCCCATGGTCCCCTTTTTTTTGGGAAAGGACACTTTCCTAGTCAATCCCTTCTGCTAGGGCAAGAACACATGATCTCCAAATATCAAATGTGTTCCTAGCTCTTAAGACTGGATCATTGTTGCTCCAATATACTAAGACTTCAGGGGTCTTCAAACTTGGCCCTTTTATGACTTGTGGACTTCAACTCCCAGAATTCCTCAGCCAGCGTGCCTGGCTGAGGAATTCTGGGAGTTGAAGTCCACAAGTCATAAAAGGGCCAAGTTTGAAGACCCCTGTATAAGAGATAAGGCTTGGATTGCACAGCGAGGGCCATCATTTTGACTTTTCCAACATCCCCTCGCGCGCCAGACACCCTCAATTAGCACAGTTTTATTTATTGATTAAATTTCTATGCCATCCCTTACATTATTGAAGCTGCTCTGGGCAGCTTACAAAATGATAAAAAGTCCAATATGGAAACAATTAAAATTAACAAGGATTAAATAGAAACTAAAAACCAAGAGGACGGGCAGCGTGGGCGTGGGGCTCTCTCTGTACTCTATCAGCCACCCTCAGTATAGCGCAGCCCATTGGGGCCACAGAACAGCCAGGGATTAAAGCCCTTCCAGAAGGCCAAGAGACTGGGGGTGGACCTCAGCTCTGGAGGCAAAATACCCCAAAGGGTGGGGGCCACAGCAGAAAAGGCTCTGCTCCTGGACCCTGCCAACCGGAATTCCCTGACAGAGGGGTTCTGTGGGACAGGACAATCCCATGGGGCGAGACGGTTCCTCAGATAGCCTGGACCCATGCCATAAAGGCTATCCATTATTATTTGTTAAATTTATTTGCCGCCCATCTCAGCGGCCCCCAAACCTTTGGGCACCAGAGACTGGTTCCATGTTCTGCGGACCGGAGGGGGGCGTTGGGTACTGCCTGCATCACACGAATGGGGCTTTGCGTGGCCCGGTTGCGGGTATGCGGCCCAGTGCCGGTCCGCAGTGGGGGGCTACTCTAGGTGGACACGACATGTTATGACCCTGGAGTTGTCACATTAGATCCGTCTCTGGCCTTTGCAGGTCCAAAAGTTGATTGTCCTGGATCCCCAGAAGAGGCTAACAGTTCATCAAGCTCTAGAGCACCCTTGGGTGACAGGCAAAGCTGCAAAGTTTGCACATATGGACAGCACTCAGAAGAAACTGCAGGAGTTTAATGCCAGGAGGAAGTTAAAGGTAAGATTCTGGGGACTCTGCCCTCCTGTCTGGGGTCCCACATGGGGACTGGGAACTAGGGGCCCAAGCTCAATGCCAGAGGCTCAGAATCAGGGTGCAAGGCAAGCCACCCCAAAGTAGCATAGTACAGTTGCCTGCGGGGGCAGGTCAAAATCTAGTCGTGACCGTCTTTCACGACGGTTTTGCCATAAACCAGCACTTGCTTTCAGCCAAACCACGCCCACAGCCAACCATCGGTTTGCTTAACCACCACTGCAAAAAAGGTCATAAAATCGGATCAGACACGTGACCGACCCATTTTACAACCGTCCCGACTTAGAATCATACAGGAACAGAGTGACGGTTCTCGTCCCTTAATCTTCCCTTTTGGAAGGAGGGTGATTTTAAACTCAGGGATGACATTCTCTGAGGTAAATAGAGGGCCTGAAGTTTTCCCCTTGTGCAGAAAATGTTAAGTGTGTGATTCCTCTGAGACAGAAACACCTGCAGCCAATGGCAGGCTTTGGTGGATGGGGGGTCTCTTGCCTCGGAGGTCTTAACAATGCCTGCCAGATGTTTGTAACCGTGATCCAATTGTGGCTTTTATTTCACTCTTCCACGTTTTTATTCCGTTGGCACTCAGCCACCTGCGCTTAGTATTAGAGAACATGGTGCCGATGAGAATGAATTAATGTAATTAATTAAAATAAATGTATACAAGTGGTCCTCAGTGACCGACAGTAATTGGAACCAGGAACTCCATTGTTAAGCAATGCAATCATAAGGCGTGATGTCACGTTTCCATGCCGACTTAACAGTGGCAGTTCTGGCAGTCCCAGTGCTGTTGTTAGGTAAATCCCATACAGGCCCAGCGTCCCATGGTATTTTTTTTAATGTTTATTTATTTATTTATGTAATATATAAAATAAAAATAAGAAATTAGGGGGAGGAAAAAGAGGGGAAAAAGAAAGAAAAGGCACTGACTTCCAATTCTCTTTAGCACAGTACAAGATAAAAAAAACTCCAGCCTCAACTTTTTGCTTTTACACATTAGTATATAACTAGACATTTCTATAACGACAAATCTATCTAATCGACAAAACCAAAGTCAAAATTTCATTTTTTTTTCATCACAAGCCCGAAATTCAGAAGTGATATATCCCAGTGAAAAACGTACTTTAAATATATTCTCCTCTTTGAATAAAATGATCGATTTAACCATTCCTGCTTTATCTTCCTTGCTATGGAAATTTCTGTTTGCACCTAATAATCTTTCTGAACTTTCACCATTTTTATTAACAAAGTTCACTGTATTCTTTCAGATTCTTTGACCTTACAGGGAAAAATACTTAAAAAAAAAATAATGCTAAACTTTCCTTTAAACACATTTCTAAAATCAAAACTTTCTAGTACATCTTTTTCTTTAACTTCTTAACATACAGGATTTGAACTTCAGTATTAAATTTAGCGTCCCATGGTATATGACCTCGAGGGATGAGGGGAAGAGATGCTGTCCAGGAAACGATCAGATAAAAGAAAGGGGAGCCATCAGTTACTTAACAGTCAGAGAAAGGAACTAAGGCAGGACTCGCCCTAACTGATCACACAGTTAAAAGAGATGGGAGGAGATTTGTACTTTCAGACCTGCAAGATTTTGACAATGTAACCTTACAATTAAGTAGGATTAGCTCATCTGGTTACATTTCCTGGTCTGGTTTAACTGGAAGGGCTGACATCAATCTTGCAAGTCTGAAAATACAAATTTCCCACCATCACTTTTAAATGTTTGATCCATTAGGATGGGTCCTTCCTAACTTTTTTTTCCTGACTGTTAAGCCACTGGGGGCTCCTCCCCTTCTTGTCTGATCATCCTCTAAACAGCATCCCTTCCCCTCATCTCTCAAGATCATTCCCATGTACCATTCATTACTCACAGTCACACAGCAGCCATTTCAACTTCCTATTGGCTTCTGCATTGACTTTGTTTGTCAGAAGCTGTCAGGGAAGGCTACAAATGGTAATCACATGACTATGGGATGCTGTGATATCATAATTGTGAGCCAGTTGCCAAGCATCCAGATAGCGAATATGTGACCGTGGGGGGTGGCCCAACTAGGAGAACCCATTATCCCTCATTCAGCACCATCATAACTTTAAATAGTCGCTGAGTGAGTGGACATTAAATCAGGGCTGCCTGTGTGGTCCTGCATCTCACCCAGAGGGGCAACTCTGGGTGTCTTAAGAGAGAATTAAAACTCGGTTAAAAACAACCAATAATATGTATTTATTTATTTAATTTATAGCCTGCTTTTCATTATTGTTATAAACAACTTAAAGTGGAAAAAATATCTAATACTTTTTCTTCCTCCTTTTTTCCCCACAACACCCTTGTGAGTTGGGTTGGGCTGAGAGAGAGTAGCTGACCCAAAGTTACCCAGTTGAATTTCATGCCTAAGGAGAGACCAGAATTCACCATCTCCTGGCGATTGGGCCCTGATCACCTAGCTAGCTTTTCATGCCTAAAGTGGGACTAGAACTCACTGCCTCCCGGTAGTTGGCCAAAAGTACCCCGACTGGCTTTCATACCTAAGGCAGGACTAGAATTCACAGCCTCCAGGTTTCTAGCCTGGCGCCTTAATTACTAGAACAAACTACGTATATAACATAGATATAAAATATATAAAACCCTGCTAGCCAAGGAGACTAACAATCCCCACCAGCAACATTCCTTTTACAAGCTCCTTTATAATAGTACACACATACATTCAAACCAATGTCACTCTTTGTTGTGTCATGTCTAACATACACAGGCTGCCGTGAAAGCAGTGGTTGCATCCAGCCGTCTCGGCAACCACAGCCACCACGAGGGATGCAGAAATGAGCGCCATCAAGATGCTACCAAAGAGGACAGCCCAGCTCCCTTAGCAGAGAGTGACCTCTTTCTCCAAGAGAATCTTTACGAGGAGAAGAAGATGGAGATTGATACAGAAGAAGCCATGACCGTAAACAACCCTTTAGCCAAGATCGAGAAGCTCGAAGGCTTCCAGAACGAGAGTCCCGTGGCCCCGGTGGTGATACTTAACGGTTCCGGCTGCAAAACTTAACCAGCGTGCTGCTCTTGTCACCAACTCAAGGGGTATAAAGTCTGTCACCACCACCGATAGACCAAATTCTAACAGTGACCATCAAAGGCCACCAGCCAGATTGAGAGAGCAATTCAGATGGAGGAGGACCGAAAGCTAATAGAGATTACGAGAAAGTGCTGTGGGGATATCTTCTGCAACCTGGCCCCTTCTGGTTGTATGGGATTCCTGCTCCCATCATCTTCAGCCAGGGATGATGGGAGTTGTGATCCAATTTTGGGGGGAGAGCACCAGACTGGGGAAGGCGCTAAGGGGTAGGCAGCTGAAGAGCAGTTTGTCTTGTTTTGCAGAGAAATCCGTGTTCTTTATTATCCTTGCTCTGTGTGTGTGTGTGTGTGTGTGTGTGTGTGTGTGTTTGTGTATGTTTATGTGTATGTGTCTTTGTACACACAAGCATACAGCAAAAGGATAAGAATATGTACATTTGTATGGGAGCCAGGTACTTTAGAAATCAGATGAATATGTATGTATGTATGTATGTATGTATGTATGTATATTTCATCCTATTTCTATTGTATAAATATTCTTGGTGGCTCCCTAGAAGGCAAATCTATCAGAAGACAGCAAGTTCATTTGTTCTTTTCTATTTGAAATCCCACAGTAATAATTCAGGGAGAAGCAGGAGAGAAAGAACTTTTCTTCTATTGCTACATAAGATCCTTTGAACTGCAGGCGCCGTCTTTGAATTTGAGGCTTTCTACACTCAAGAGTATTTGCTCTAAAGCTGCTGCCATCTTTCCATTCAACGAATAACTTTGAACTGTGTATACCTAGACGCATAAGGTGCTTCTCTAAGAATTCAGTGATTTTTCCCAACCGTTTGTGAGCCAGATGGAATACATTAAGGAACAGCAGCCTCCAGATGCACCCTCCAACCAATAAATGGATGCCGTCACTGTTGCTTCTCTGAATTATTTTCTTGTTGGTAGGCCCAATTTTGTCTCCTTCCAGGAGCAAGGAACTGCAGCAAAACTGTCCGCCCACCAAAAAGTGATTTCTCCATACGAAATAGTTCTGGACCTGTCTTCACTCTGCAGAGTGCATTTGAACTGCATTTGAACTGTATGACCTCCACATGGTCAAAATTTGGTCCTGCCAACTTGAAGCAGGGAACTCACCAAATATAACCAGGGAAAAATCCTTCACTGCTTCCCCAAAATTCAGAAAAATGAGAATATTTTGATTCTGCCAGGGTGTGATCTGGTGTCATCCACTTCACATCGTTATTCTGGACAGAATGGCCCTTACTCATCTGAACATTATGTGTATATTATGACCCCCAGTTCTTAAAAAAGAAAATGTCTATTTTAGAGTGACTCGGCTAGCTTCTTGCCTAAGGCAGAACTAGAACTCCCAGTCTCCTAGTTTTCAACCTAATGCATTCAAACTACTATTCCAAACAGGCTCTCCCCTGTAACTTTAACTCCTTAAGTCTTGTCTTCTGGGCAAACAGAAAGTGAGTATTCACCTTCTTCAGGGATTTGAAGAATGCTTATCCAACCGTTCCTGTCCGCATTATCTTCTTCTACTCCAAACTCAAGATCGCCATTTCTTTCAACTGTTCCTTGCAGGACCTATTTCCACACTTCGTCCTGACTCTTTTGCCCTCCACTTGATCTGGGGCTGCCACAAAGAAGAGGGGGTCAACCTATTCTCCAGAGCACCTGAAGGCAGGACAAGAAGCAACGGATGGAAACTAATCAAGGAGAGAAGCAACCTAGAACTAAGGAGACATTTCTTGACAGTGAGAACAATCAACCAGTGGAATGGCTTGCCTCCAGAAGTTGTGGGTGCTCCAACACTGGAGTTTTTTTTAAAGAAGAGATTAGACAGCCATTTGTCTGAAGTGATATAGGGTTTTCTGCCCGAGTGGGGGTTGGACTAGAAGACCTCCAAGATGCCTTCCAACTCTGTTATTCTGGTCCCAATTTGCTACATCCTTCTTAAAATATGTCACCCCAAAATGGACTCGAGTTTTGGAAGTTGTTTTTTTTTTTACTTTATACACAGTGTGCAGGGCATCTGAGAAGAGAGTCATCAGAAGAGTGTTCATCACCTCTAAGAACTTAAAATATGAGGATCAACAATGCTGGCTTGATAAAAGCAAAGGGACAAAGTGATAAATGATATTTTTGTTAGCTTGATATGGGCCAAGAGCAATCTGAACCTGTCGCTTTAACTGGAAGAATTAAATGGAGCTTGTGGACACAGATAGCTCTCTTCCCCACTGCTCTGCAGGAAACATTTATTTACTCTCCTTGCCGTTGCTTTACAGTTTTGTATTTAAGCAACAAAACAAAACAGAACAAGGTTGGTTGAGAGATCCCAAAGATGCTTTTTCATGAGGCAACTGGACTTTCTTGTTTTTCTTTGAAGAAGTTTCGCTTCTCATCCAAGAAGCTTCTTTAGCTTCTTCAGAGCTCTCAAGAAGCTGAAGAAGCTTCTTGAATGAGAAGCGATATGTCCTCAAAGAAAAACAAAGTCCAGTTGCCTCGTGAAAAAGCATCTTTGGGATAACTATGACCTGGATGACTGAGAATCTCCATAGACGGTTGGCTGAGAGACTTTGCAGCGACTAGTAACTTCCAAACAATGTTCAGTTCCGCTTCTGCAAAAGTCAAGACGTTCATAGAAATGGCAGAACAAGAGACTCGGTTATTGTCTCACTGGACACCACAATCTTGTGAAAAGCATTTAAAAATTGGGATGTACGTGGGCAAAACACTAGGACATCAACCCTTCACCGGGGCTAATGGGATGGCCTTCTCACTTCATAAAAGGCGCCTTGTTACACATTTGGAAGTCAGTGTCTCATGCGGTCACAAATAGCCGCATCAGCCTTCACAAGGCAACGACACTTAAGACTGCAGGGCATTTTGGACTTCCACCTTGTGAAACGCCAGTTCTGGTGGCTGCACATGAAAAGAGACATTGAGAGGTTTGTGACCAGTTGTGCTTTCTTTCTCTCTTTTTGCTAGATGACTGAGTGGGACAGTTGACAGAGTGACCTCTTTAAGAAACAGGTTGGTGTTCCTTTCACCTACCTACCCTAAGAAATAAGCGGGTTGAAATCTTCTTCTTAAATTACAACTCTTTTAGAATTAATTTGCGCGTGTGAAAAGCATCTATTATTAACAGATCACTGATGCTCCAATTTGGAAGACGATTGCCTTCAGTGCAACAACATGAACTGCCAGGAGACATATTTTGGTTTGAGCATTGCCTCGGTTTCTAACAATAAGCACTAATAACACAATATTTTCAAATGAAATATTGCCAGAAATTCAAGGGCTAGGCTCTAGTTCAAGTCCGTTGCTTAACGTTGGACTTAAAACTTCAAACACGGACTTGAGACATTCAAACTCAGAGGGTGGGAAAAACAATTTCTGTTCTCCCCCCCCAAAAAAAAACAGCTGTAAAGAGACTGTGATGCTGCCATCGATCTTGAAATATTTATCCCCGTTGTGCTGCTGGATGAACTGGAGAACCGTGGAAAGCAATCTACATTTTACGATACTCAGTTATACTGTAAGCAGATGTTTGAATGGGCAATTGAAAACAAGCGAACAATGGAAGGCAGGTGGGTGGGGGACCCAGTAAGTGTATTGATCAAACTTGGTTTGTGTCCAGATGGTTAACTGGGATGCTAGAAGAAATGTGATATGGTGAACAAGGTAAAATATTAGATTGGATCTAGGGAACTCTATACAGGTAGTCCTCAACTTACGACCACAATTAGCAACCACAGTCTGTTGCTAAACAGTATCATTGTTAAATGAGCCATGCCTGATTTATAACCTTTTTTGCCATGGTCATTAAGCAAGGATTTGGCTTGTTGGAAGCCCCCTGAGAGGATTGCAAGCGGCAATGTAAACACATGGCAGTTGTTAAGCAACCAAGTTTTGATCACGTGACCATAGGTATGCAGCAATGGCCTTAAGTGTGAGGACCGGTCATAAGTAATTTTTTTCAATGCCATCATAATTTTGAATGGCTGTGAAACGGAATGGTCATAAGTTGAGGCCTACCTGTATTTACCCTCCAGCTCAAGGCTCACCTAGTGAGATTAGGCTAGGGCTAGGCACTCTCATCCATACCACTGAACAAGCTTTGTTTAAACCTGGATAATGACTGGAAGAAAAGAGTGGTATAAATGTCGCAAATGATTTTTGACATGCTGTTTACATGGGTTAATAAAAGGTTGGGGAAATGCATCTCTGAAAAATTATATGCTTTCTGTGAAGACCATAATCCTAAAGGGCTTGTGAATACAATTACGTTTTCAATTAACCAAGATGCTGTTTCGTGTTACGTGTTAAAAATAAATAACATTAATTCAAGAAACTCTTATGGGATTAAAATTGTGATTTAAGGAAACCAGGTAGGTTTGTATTGTGCTTTTTGTTAAGTTGTCGTTGTTGTTGTTGATTTGCTTCTTTCTTTGGAGTAGACATAGCTGGGAGCACAGTGTCTGTTTAACCTGGACAAAAATATTTCTGGTCCAGCATGGGCACCCTTCACATGCAAGGAGCTTCAGATCCAACCATTTCACACATGGGTGTCATTCCTTTTAATGGCAGGAGAGCACACCAGACTCTTTTCTTTTACACTTTTCCTTAGTCCAGGGTTGGGGGACCTTGGCTCTTTTATGACTTGTGGACTTCAACTCCCAGAATTCCTGAGCCAGCACTGCTGACTCAGGAATTCTGGGAGTTGAAGTCCACAAGTCATAAAAGAGCCAAGGTTCCCCACCCCTGCCTTAGTCTCTCTTTTGGAACCTTCACCTTCATAGGGGAGAAATTGGATCTAACCACCAGTTTCTGTCCTTCCAGAGCTATGGGAATCAGACTTTTCTTCCTTTTCACAGGTTAAATACTATCTGTGCAACGTTTACAGTGACGGCCACAATTCAGCCCAACATTTCTGTTGCTAAGTGAGACAGTTCAGTGGGTTTTGCCCCATTTTACAACCTTTCTTGCCGCAGATGTTAAGTGAATCGCTGCAGTTCTTAAGTTAGCAACGCGGTTGTAAAGCGAATCTGGCTTCCCCGTTGACTTTTGCTGTGATCAAGTGACCCCGGGGACACTGCTACCATCGTAAGTATGAACCAGTTGCCAAGCATCCAAATTCTGATTATGTGACCATAGGGATGCTGCGTACGTCGTTAAGTGTGAAAAACAGTCATGTCACTTTTTTCAGTGCTGTGTAACTTCAAATAGCCACTCAATGAATGGTTATAAGTCAAGGACTACCTGTGCTCATTCCATCCTGCCTCTTATCAGAATAACAGGAAAGCCTTTATGATTGTGTACCATCAAGTCAATGTTTAACGATCACATAGATGGATCCATGATCACCTGTCCCTAACCTGGTTTACCAGATCTTCCAATAGGGCCTCCATTGCCACTGTAACTGAATATATCTACCTTGATGCTGGTCATCATCTTCTCTTTCCTTCCAGTTTTCCCAACATTATAGATTTCTCCAAAGAAAAGAGTCTTTGCACTGATTGACCAATTAACTGATTTTTTATTCGTGTCGGAAGTATCATAATTAAAATAAGGCATATTATTCATTGATTGATTACATGCCATTTCTGAGGGAGAGGGGCAGTTAAGAAATATGAAAGATAGATAGATAGATAGATAGATAGATAGATAGATAGATAGATAGATAGATAGATAGATAGATAGATAGATGTCCTCGACTTACAACAATTTGTTTAGTGACCAAAGTTACAACAGCACTGAAAAAGTGAGTTATGACCATTGCAGCATCCCTAGGGTCACATGATCAAAATTCAGACCCTTGACAACTGATTCGTATTTATGACGATTGCAGTGTCCCAGGGTCACGTTACCCCGTTTGCGACCTTCTGACAAGCAAAGTCAATGGGGAAGCCAAATTCATTTAACAATCCTGTTAGTAACCTAACTATGGCAAGAAAAGTTGTAAATTGGGGCACTTACTTAACTGTCTCACTTAGCAACAGAAATTTGGGCTTGGATGCTGTCATAGGCCGAGGGCTATAGATAGATAGATAGATAGATAGATAGATAGATAGATAGATAGATAGATAGATAGATAGATAGATAGATAGATAGATAGATAGATAGATAGATAGATAGATAGATAGATAGATAGATAGATATATAGATAGATAGATAGATAGATAGATAGATAGATAGATAGATATATAGATAGATAGATAGATAGATAGATAGATAGATAGATAGATAGATAGATAGATAGATAGATAGATAGATAGATAGATAGATAGATAGATAGATAGATAGATAGATAGATAGTCATTTTTGATCCTAATGACCACATAGTTAGATTTTCTCCAGGAGGGCCTGTCCCCCACCTGGTCCTTTCAAGGTGCCCCCATCACCACTGTGACTGAGTCCTTCCTCCTTACTGCTGGTCATCCTCTTCCTCTCTTTCCATCCACCTTTCCCAGCACGAGAGCCTTCTCCAGGGAGTGGGGTCTTCACATAATAATAATCTGCAACATTACCAGGTATTTAATCATGCAATCAGCAACCTCCACTTTCTTAAATTGCAGGGTTCGTTCCTGTTTCCTAATTACTACTATTTCTTTTCCTACCATTTGCTTGTTCAATTTAGCCTGATAGAGGGTTCTGGAGAATTCAAAAACCTTGTTCTTTCTTGGGTTGTATTTTGGTTGGTCTTTAAAATAGCATGGCTTTTACCCTTTAATTTTAGATTCATTTTTTCCTTTGTGAACCACTGTGGCTATCTTTATTATCTAGGCTAATCAGAAAAAAAGTAAAAACATTGAGTAGAATCCCAAATGATTGCCGTGTGTGCGTGTGTGTGTGTGTGTGTGTGTGTGTGTGAGAGAGAGAGAGAGAGATTATTGGGGGAGTTCACAGGGGTAAATTTTTTTAGCAAGGATTGTTTTGAACTACAGGTAGTCCTGGACTTACAACCATTCATTTGGTTTTTGACATTACAACAGACCTGACAAAAGTGACTTAAGTGATTGTTTTTCATGCTTATGACTGTTGCAGCATCCCCAGGATCATGTGATCAAAATTTAGACAGCTTGGCAACTGGTTCGTATTTATGACGGTTGCAGTGTCTGATCACCTTTTGCGACTTTCGGACAAGCAAAGTCAATGGGGAAGCCAGATGCACTTAACAACTGTATTGCTAGTTTAACAACTGCAGTGCTTCACTTAACAACTGTGGTAAGAAAGGTGGTAAAACGGGGCAAAACTGACTTAACAGCTGTCTCACTTAGCAACAGAAAATTTGGGTTTAATTGTGATCGTAAGTCGAGGACTACCTGTATTTAGAACTAGGACTAAAGCTTCATTCTAAGACTTAAGCTGTCGAGACTGAATTGCTAAGATGCTTGCTAACCTCTGTCGCTACTCAACTTGCCATAGAAACATGGGGGAGGGGAAGCTTGGGAAAGAAACGGGAGTTTCAAAAAGCCATCCATGGACCCTGAGAACCAAGGTCACAAAAACAGGTGTCTGACGGAGAAGTGGACCGTTCTCATATCAAACCAAAGAAGTGTGATTGGCCAACGTGAACACTTGGTGGGTGGGTTTTTTGGAAAACTACTGTTAACTAATCAGATTTTCACACGGGAAAACCAGAATTAATTTGTTTCTTCAGTACCGAGATGTGTATTCAATAAAGTTTGTCTTTTATGGCAGGGGTCCCCAACCCCAGGTCCGGGGACCAGTACTGGGCCACGGCATGCCAGCAACCTGTCCACACAAACAAGCAAAGCCCCATCCGTGGGATACAGGCAGCACACAAAAACACACACCCTCCAGTCCACGGAAAAATCTCCACGGAACCAGTCCCTCGTGCCCAAAAGGTTGGGGACCTCTGTTTTATGGCAGCTCTAAGCCGTAAAGTTTCCTCAATGTTGAATTCGCTAGTCGGACAGTTGACATAAGCCAACATTCTTAATAGGCAGTAAGCCCTATTCAATACAGCTCTTTTACATTCCTAAATACAGATAGCCCTTGATTTACGATTACAATTAAGCCCAGATTTTGTGTTGCTAAGGGAAGCAGCTGTTAAGTGAGTCGTACCTGATTTTGTGACCTTTTTTTGATACAGTTATTAAAGAAATCCCTGCTGTTATGAAATGAATCATAGTCATTAGGCAAATCTGGATTCCCTCATTGACTTTGCTTGTCAGAGATCCAGCTGGGAAGATAGCAAATGGCGATCATATGACCTGGGATACTGCAACTGTTGTAAATGCATGCCAGTTGCCAAGCAACCAAGTTTTGATCCCGTGACCGTGGGGATGTTGCAACAGTCATAAGTCCCATTTTATTACTTTTCTTGCTACGGCTGTTAGGTGAATCACTGCAGTTAAGTTAGTAAAATACTCAGTGCTTTTTTTGTAAAAAAAAAGGTGCCGGAACTCACACATGTCATACAACCCGCCTTGCCTACCCTACAAGGTTCCATCCAAAAAAGGTGCCGGAACTCCGTTCTGAACGTTCTATGAGAAAAAAAGCCCTGAAAATACTTGTTAAGTGAATCTGGATTCCCCTTTGACTTTGCTTGTCAGAAGATGGCAAAAGGGGATCACATGACCCCAGGACACTGCAACCATCATAAATATGAACCAGTTACCAACTCTCTGAAATTTGATCATGTGACCATAGGTGTGCTGCAATGGTCATAAGTGTGAAAAACGCTCACAAGTCAGCTTTTTCAGTGCCGTTGTAACTGAATGGTCAATAAATGAACGGTTATAACTCAACTATCTGTATTGAGGCCAAAAATGTGGAGTTGGCTTCCTACAAAGGAAAAAAACATTACATAAAGTACCAATAAAAGAGAATATTTGAAGCTCAGGGTTGACATGAGGCGTTGTTGGTAATCTCTGAGCTTGCTTGTTTTCTTGCGGATGTTTCATTACCCAAACTAGATAACATCATCAGTGCTAGTAAGGCAGGGGTCTTCAAATTAGGCCCTTTTATGACTTGTGGACTTCAACTCCCAGAATTCCTCAGCCCGCGTGCCTGGCTGAGGAATTCTGGGAGTTGAAGTCCACAAGTCATAAAAGGGCCAAGTTTGAAGACCCCTGTAGTAAGGACTGCGGTGGCTTGCCTGGTGACTTGTCCTGTCAGTGTTGGTGGGGGTGGACTTAGGACGGAGTCTTCAAACCTGGCCCTTTTATGACTTGTGGACTTCAACTCCCAGAATTCCTCAGCCAGCATGCCTGGCTGAGGAATTCTGGGAGTTGAAGTTCACAAGTCATAAAAGGGCCAAGTTTGGTGACCCGTCTTAGGAGATTCTTTGGTTGAGTTGTTTACTGTTGGCTCTTTGGCAGTTTCTTGATTGTTTGGGGTATTGTTTACTTGATTGTTGATCTGAAGTTAACCTTGGAGTTAATCTATGCTGACCTGGGTGCCGATTACTGGTGGGGAAGTGCTTGGATCTTTTTGTTCCTTTTGGGGGGGGCTGGGTGATTGTCTCTTTTACATAATTTATAGATGTTGTCTATGTGTCTATTGATGGCTGATTTGTCAAAGTGCCAGGCTTCTAGAAACTCCCTGGCATTTTGGACTTTCCATAAGTCCAAAAATGCCCGATCTGGCACATTACAATAACTTTATATAAAGTTATTGTAATGTGCACATAAAGTTATTATAATGTGTATTGCTGCATTGCAGCAACTCTGCTTTTAATTGTCCTTTCATTGTGTTGCATGAACCTCAACACGCTGGTGTCAAGCCCCAAAGTTCACTTTTAAGAAAATAAACGGGATAAGAAAGGCGGGAAAAAAAAGAAGAAAAAAAAGATTTATAGGGCGGGAATAAAGCGGGTGTGATGGATAGAGCGTCCATTCAGGAGGCAACGCATAACCAGAGGTCTTTTGTGATTGGCTGCTTGGTCTCGAGCCGCCTCCGCAAAGAGCGCGTAACAGCTGTGTCTCGCGCAAAGGTCTGGAGGGGCAGCCGTCGTTAGAGAAGGGAAGGGAGGGAAAACTGAGCCCAAGATTGACGTTTCGCTTTCCATTCTGATTGGTGGTAAGGAAAGGGAAGGAAGGACAGCCTCCCATTGGATTGACTTGTCTCTCTCTTGTCAAACGCGCAGGTACATTTTGTCCCCTCAAATGTGCCATGTGCTGTGTCTATCGCTAGCCCCGCCCCTTGCGTTGTATCTGACTTGTTACCAAGGGTTTGGGGGAGGGGAAAGAGAAGGGAGGGAACCAATCCTTCGAGACGATTGGCCCAGCTCTGATAAGTGGGCGGAGACTCCAGTGACAAATGAGGAAAAAGCGGAAGAATCCGGAAGCGCCAGAGCTGGAAGGCAAAGGGCGGGATACCCGCACCCAATGCAGAGCCTGAGTGAGGTTCAAAGAGGCGTGGCCCAACAAGAAAAGACGGAGGGGCGTGGCCAGCCTCAGTTTTCGGCCTCAACAGTCTGGAGGAGGGGGGCGGGGCGGAGAGGAAAGGGCGGAGCTATGTATTGCAGTTTTCAAATGCGACCGAGAAGAGAAGGACGAAGCTTTGGGTGTGGTAAGTTCGAGTCCCGCTCTCCCCATTTTGGTGGTCGGGAAAAAAAAGGAAGAAAAAAAAGAAGGGCTGCGGTGACTGCCCTGGGGAGGGGGCTGCTTCCATGGGTAGAAAGAAGGACTCCTTCTCCCTTAAATGGCTAACCTGTGGCTATTTCCCTCTCCTGCTCCACTCATGGGGGTGGATTGCCTTACCTCGGGTTCTCCAGCCTTCCGCAGTAACTTGGGTAGTTTCTTTTTGGTCCTTAGAGAGGGAAAAATCCAAAAATGGAGGGTTGCCCCTGTGGTTAAAGCAGGGATGGGGATCTATGCCCCCTTTATGACTTGTGGACTTCAACTCCCAGAATTCCTGAGCCAGCACTGCTGGCTCAGGAATTCTGGGAGTTGAAGTCCACAAATCATAAAGGGGGCATAGTTTCCCACCTCTGGGTTAAGGGGTACCTTGGCCTCATCTTTGGGGGGGACAGTCCCTTTGAACTCACTTCACATGTTAGTTCAGTGATTCTCAACCTGGGGAATTGTGGGAGTTGGAGTCCACACCTCTTTAAATGGCCAAGGTAGAGGAACACTGGTGGATCTTTCTCTCAGCTTCCTCTGATGTGGGAGTGCATAGCCCTTCTGGCTGGGAAGAATGATATTTAAACAAAAATTAAAGCATTTTTTAAATGCACAACAACCCCCTTCTCTCAGTACAACATACTGTATGTACCTCTTTCACTGGCTCATGGAAACTTGCAGATCGTCCTTTAGTGACTGCCTCAGACACAGCCAGTTGCAGTTAAGACAGGGATGTCCACCAGTGCCACCAGTCCTCGCCTTTATGACCTTTGTAGGGATGTACAGCAAAGGAAAATCATGGGCACAGTTGTGGTTTCACTTAGTGGCTGCTCAGCTCCCCCACCAAATTGCCAGTTCCGATGCTGGTCGCTAAAACAAGGGCTATCTTTATATATTTATATTGCATGATATAGTTGAAAAGTGAATGAGATTATTTTAAAGTGCTCTGTTGCTTCCCTATTTTTTAACGCACGAACTGGCCTTCCCAGTGCACATTTTCTTACCCCGGTGGCATATTTTCTTCTTATTTATTTGGTAAATTTATATAACTGCCCATCTTATGTATTAGTTTCTGATATAATGCTCAGTGGGGACTCCAGAGGTGACGTGCTGCTTTCCAAATGGAAGAGCAGTGTGTGTAATTAATCGGTGGGTGCCCTTCCACTTACATCAATTAGTACATTTAGCCAGCATGAATCTGTGCAAATATCTATCCATTTGGCTTTGTGAAAGTTTTAGATTTTTATCTTGCTTTTTTCTTCATAACTCAAGGCAAACATACAGATTCTCCTTCCTCCTAAGTTTCTAATTTTTTCTAGGAGGAAAAAATATTAGGTATGTTTGCTACCTTGTGTTATTTATAAAAATAATAAAGGCGAGACTAAAAAAAAATCAAAGGTTATATCTCTGCATAGTAACTGGGGTTCCTGCTGGACATCTAAACTTTAATGAAATCCTCTTGGTTTTCAAACCAGCCAGTTTAGGTAGGCAGAATTCTGCTGGTGCTGCTGTCCGTTGCTTGGACTGTTGCAGGCAGAATGAGTTGGTTTAGAACATCTCTAATCAAAGATCCTGCAGGGCAACTTGGCCAAACATATTACAGTTAATGGGTTTGGGCCAATCACTTCTATTCCAGCCTAACCTTTGCTGGTCTGTGGTGCAAATCAAAGAGAAGGATTAGAGGGTAACATGATAGCTATCATCCAGTACTTGAGGAGCTGTCACAGAGAAAAGAGGGTCAACCCATTCTCCAAAGTACTAGAGCAGAGGTCCCCAACCTTTTGGGCACCGGGGACCGGTTACATGGAGAGAGGTTTTTCCACGGACCAGAGGGTGCGTGGTTTTGTATGCTGCCTGCATCCTGTGGATGGGGCTTTCCTTGTTTGTACGGACCGGTTGCTGGCATGCCACGGCCCGGTACTGGTCCACGGCCCGGGGGTTGGAGACCCTGCCCTAGAGGGCATGATAAGAAGCAATGGGTGGAAACTCCTTAAAGAAAGATTGAACCTGAAACTAAGGAGAAATTTAAGAAATTAACAAATAACCCACCATAGCCATGAAAGCCAACTGGCTGAGTGGGCCAGTCACTCTCTCTCAGCCTAACACACACAGGGTTGCTGTTGTTAGGAAAATAGGAGGAAGAAGGTGTATTGGCTATGTTCATCATTTTCAGTTATTTGTAAAAATACTAAGGGCGGGATACAAATAAAATAATGGAACAGCTTGCCTGTTGGAGTTGTGGGTGCTTCATTACTGGAGATTTTCAAGAGTAGACTGGGGAACCATTTGATCAGAATGGTATAAAGTCTGCCTTGAGCATGGGGTTGGACTAGAAGACCTCCACGTTCCCATAGAACCCTGCGATTCTATGATTCTAAATATTCTAAATATTTCCGGGGATATCACTGTGAACAAATAAATATTTTTCTTGGTGGAATTACTTGGACTTGATCTAGAAAAAAGGTAGGATAAAAATTATTGTGGATAGTACAAATGATGAATATTTTATGGAATGGAGTACAAGTAGTCCACGACATACAGCACAATTGAGCCCAAAATTTCTTGCCACAGTTGTTAAGTGAATCATTGCAGTTGTTAAGTTAGTAACAGGGTTGTGAAGTGAATCTGGCTTCCCCTTTGACCTTGCTTGTCAGAAAGTCACAAAAGGTGATCACCTGACCCTGGGGCATTGCAACCGCATAAATATGAGTCAGTTGCCAAGCATCCGAATGTTGATCATGTGCCGACAGGGATGTTGCAGCGGTCATAAATGTGAAAAATGGTCATAACTCACTTTTTTCAGTGCCATTGTAACTTTGAACAGTCAGTAAACAAACCACTGTAATGATTTATCCTTTTGTTACTGAAACCTAGAACGTCTCTGCTAGCAAGCCTTTAATCTGGATCCCCGACTGACATCCAACAAGGATGATGATGAGTGAAGGAGAATATGTCTTTTGCAAGTGGAAAAAGCGGCTATGGCCAGCACAGGTATGTAATGGGCCAACCCTAATTATTTCTGATTTGGGGAAGAGACATATCCAGATTGGCTAAAAATACCTTACCCACTCGAGCTGAGGTGGCAGTTCAACTGTATTTGGTTTTGGAGTTTTTTTGCTCTGGTTGCAAACTATGTTGTTGTTGTTAGTTGCGAAGTTGTGTCCGACCCATCGCGACCCCATGGACAACGTTCCTCCAGGCCTTCCTGTCCTCTACCATCTTCTGGAGTCCATTTAAGCTCACGCCTACTGCTTCAGTGACTCCATCCAGCCACCTCATTCTCTGTCGTCCCCTTCTTCTATTGCCCTCAATGTTTCCCAGCATCAGGCTCTTCTCCAGTGAGTCCTTCCTTCTCATTAGGTGGCCAAAGTACTTGAGTTTCAACTTCAGGATCTGGCCTTCTAAAGAGCAGTCGGGGTTGATCTCTTATAGGACTGACCGGTTTGAACGCCTTGCAGTCCAAGGGACTCGCAGGAGTCTTCTCCAGCACCATAGTTCAAAGGCCTCAATTCTTTGGCGCTCGGCCTTTCTTATGGTCCAACTTTTACAGCCATACATTGCAACTGGGAAAACCATGGCCTTGACTATACGTACTTTTGTTGGCAGGGTGACGTCTCTGCTTTTTAGTATGCTGTCTAGATTTGCCATAGCTTTCCTCCCCAGGAGCAAGCGTCTTTTAATTTCTTGGCTGCAGTCCCCATCTGTGGTGATCTTGGAGTCCAGGAAGATAAAATCTGCCACTACCTCCATTTCTTCCCCATCTATTTGCCAGGAATTGAGAGGGCCAGATGCCATGATCTTGGTTTTCTTAATGTTGAGTTTCAAGCCAACTTTTGCACTCTCCTTCTTCACCCGCATCAAGAGGCTCTTTAGTTCCTCTTCACTTTCTGCCATTAGAGTGGTATCATCTGCATATCTTAGGTTGTTGATATTTCTCCCGGCAATCTTAATTCCAACTTTTGATTCATCTAGCCCTGCCTTTCTCATGATGTGCTCTGCATATAAGTTTAAATAGGCAGGGCGACAGAATACAGCCTTGCCGGACTCCTTTCCCAATTTTGAACCAATCAGTGGTTCCGTGTCCAGTTCTCACTGTTGCTTCTTGACCCGCATATAGGTTTCTCAAGAGACAAATAAGATAGTCTGGTACTCCCATCTTTTAAGAACTTGCCACAATTTGTTGTGATCCACACAATCAAAGGCTTTAGCATAGTCAATGAAGCAGAAGTAGATGTTTTTCTGGAACTCCCTAGCTTTCTCCATGATCCAGCGTATGTTGGCAATTTGATCTCTAGTTCCTCTGCCTCTTTGAAATCCTGCCTGTACTTCTGGAAGTTCTCGATCCACATACTGCTGGAGTCTAGCTTGTAGGATTTTAAGCATAACTTTACTTGCATGTGAAATGAGTGCAATGGTGCGATAGTTTGAACATTCTTTGGAATTGCCTTTCTTTGGAATTGGAATGTAAACTGACCTTTGCAAACTATATTTAACCCAAATTTGGCAAAAGCTCACCCTGTTATGTTAAAAGCAGGGGTCTTCAACCTTGGCCCTTTTATGACTTGTGGACTTCAACTCCCAGAATTCCTCAGCCAGGCATGCTGGCCTCAGTCATAAAAGGGCCAAGTTTGAAGACCTCTGGTTAAAAGGCTTCCTCCCATTAGAAGGGTGTCACTTCTAACCCAGTTGTCCATAATTTGGGAATGGTAAATAACATTGGGATGTAGGAGACACGCAACTGATTCTTCTGCAAATATCCCACATAGTGCAATCATGGTTTGTGATAGCTTAATACAAAGAAAAAAATTCCCTTGAATCAGATGTGATTTTTGGTGGCAATCATACAGTGGTCTCTGGCTCTGCTTTCTAGGACACATTTTCATTTATTTATGTATTTATATATCTGTTTGGCTTCCAAGTCCAGACTAGTCTTAGGATTTCACAGTGGTCTCCCATCTCAAGTATGAACCAGGCCTCACTCTGCTTAGACTTCTGCAAAGGCCAACCAGCTGTGCCACTGGCCAAGGTGTGGGGGTTGTAGCAAGCCACTGTGTTTATGTATTTGACTTTTATCCCAACTTTATTACTTTATAAGTAACCCAAGGCAGAGAATATATCTAATATTCCTTCCTCATCTTATTTTCTCCACAACAATATCAACCCACCTCACTCTGAGAGAGAGTGACTGGCCCAAAGTCACCCAGTCAGTTTTGTTGCATAAGGCACAGTGGTGGGATTCAAATATCTGAACAACCGGTTCTCTGTGTGGATGCCGCTTCCAGAAGTCCATTCTGAGCCTGGGCAACAAAAAATTAGCTAGCGGTTCTGCCGAAGTGGTGCGAACCGGCTGAATCTCACCACTGCTAAGGCAGCACTAGTACTTGATGATTGGCTCAAGGTTACCCAGCTGGCTTTTGTGCTTGAAACAGGACTAGAACTCACAGTCCTCTGGCTTCTAGCCCACTAGACCAGACTGACTCTTGTATTGGTCATATTGCTGCCAAGAAAATTATATGTATACACAGAGTCCCCCAGTGAATTTCCTTGTCTTCTACATTTTCACTCCTGTTGGAATGTCAGCGGTAATTCAGAATCTGATTAAAGTATCACATCCTCTTTCCCACTTTTTGGTTATTTTTTCATGATAGACTGTCAATTTTCAGGGTTTTTTTCTTCCACACCTGCATTGGAAGGGAGAATTTCTGGCTTTGAGAGTTCTGAAGAAAACTTAAAAAAAAACAAAAAACAACCCTCAACTTCAGTGCTCTATCTTGTGCATTTCTCACAATAGAAATACGTTTATGCTGCAGTTTTGTGGGCTTTCTGTTTCTCAGAATTTTTTTTTTTAAAAATCCATATTTTTTCTTCCACCTTCCAGATCTTGTCTAGAAGCCAGAGTTCCAGAGGGCGACTGCTTCCTGAGAAGCTCGGTTCCATTCGGCTCAAAATTATTGCTGAAAATAAACAGTTAAGTTTCTGTGGATTTGCAGCCTCTTAGCGCTGCTTTTTTATATGTCTATTTCACCAATAGGTTTGACTTTGATTTGCAAAATAAATACATTAAAGCCCCCAGGTCCTAATCTCCCTTCTGTTTGTTTGTTTTTTTTAAATAAATAAATTCCTTTTGGGATGTTATTGGGGATAAACAGGAATAGTCATAGCTGACAAAATGTTGACAAGCAATCTTAGACAATCCTATCAAAGACAATGCTAGGTTAGGGAAGGTGGTGGTGTTGATTTGCTCAAGAAGTCTACATAAATAAATTAGAAGTCTAATTTATTTAAAAATGTCACAACTGTTGAACTAAAGCATTCTTGACCACATAAAACCAAAAGTTTAATGCTGTTCTTCTCCCTTTTTCAAGGGTTACCATGCGTGTTGCCCATATTGTGCCTCTGTCAGTACAAAGCATTGAAGATATTGCAGATAAATTGGGTATGTTTTTCTTTTATTTGTTCAGCTGTGACCATGAAATCCTGTATGTTCTCTATTTTCCTAAGTTATCTAGATAACGAGGGGCACAAAAATCTCGAGCTAGACCTAAGTAGCTGAAGACAGGCAAACACTGTTAAAAACAGTTTTCTTGATTCTCTTGTGTTTAGGTGTCTTCTTTGCCAAACTTCTCAACTATAGTTTTTGTTTTATAACACTGATATGCATCCATAAAAGATCTAATTCTAAAAAGAAGGAATAAGGGTTGGGAACATACTCAGGGATAAAATTATGTCATTGTTCCTAATGGACTGGGGGAGTGTTTTTTTTTTTTTTTACTTTTTTGTTATAGCACTTTTTGTGTGTATGTTTTTTTCCCCTCCTTCTCTTTGAAAATGTAAAAATGGATTAAACTTAAGGACACCTCCTAGATATGAATAGGCTGTCTATTACGAAAAATGACAGACAATGTTCCCCTTCCAACAAACTGCTGAGGCCGCACTAGGCTTGCAGGAACCACTGAAGCTGTGTGTTTTTAATATACAGCCTGTTTTCAGCGGTTCCTGAAAGCATTGTGTGACTTCAGCAGTTTGTTGGCTTGAGGAAGAACATCACCACCCACCATGTTTAGTAAAAGGAAGTCCATTTGTAAGTGCCAGTTCCAACCTACATACAAATTGGATTTAAAGACAGATTAAAAACAGATTTAGGAATAGAACTCATACTTCCTCCAGTACTGGAGGTTTTTAAGAAGAGATTGGACAACCATTTGTCTGAAATGGTATAGGGTCTCCTGCCTGAGCAGGAGGTTGAACTAGAAGACTCCAAGATCCCTTCCAACTCTGTTACTTGGTTATTCTTAACCTCGGACCCCACCTGTATACAAAAGGCAGCTTAAGAGTAAAAGAATAAACTGGATCATATAAACTCAGTGGGTCATATAAACTCAGTATAGGTAGTCCTCAACTTATGACTGTAATGGAGCCTGCCGATCACAGTTGTAAAACGGGTCACGTCCTGATTTTATGACTTTTTTTTTTTTTTTTTTACTGAAAGTGAATGCCAATTTTTGGCGAAAACATCATAAAACGAAGCCACGTAACCGTGGGATGCTGCAAACAGCCATAAATGCAGGTTGGTTGTCAAGCACTCAAAGTGTGGTCATGTGACCGCAGGGGAGGATGGCTGTCGGAATTTCATAACCCGCTCATAAGTATTCCCCAGGGAGGTCCATCAGAACTTCAAATGGTTGCTAAGAGACTGGCCCTAAATTGAGGACTATCTGTAAGAGAAAATAATTTAGGAAGCAAAAAATAGCCTTGCTAGTTCAGGCTAAGGTGCATTTTAATTTTTTTTCCCCCACTGTGGGGTACAGGTAGTCCTCAACTTACAACCGTTCACTCAGTGACCATTCGAATTACAACAGCTTTGAAAAAAAGTGACTTTCACACTTTGCAGCATCCCCATGGTCACCTGATCAAAATTCATCTGCTTGGCAACTGAGTCGCATTTATGACTGTTGCCGTGTCCCCTTTTTGCGACCTTCTGACAAGCAAAGTCAGTGGGGAAGCCAGATTCACGTAACAACTGTGTTAGTAACTTAACAATTGCAGTGATTCAGTTAACAACTGTGGCAAGAAAGGTTGTAAAATGAGGCAAAATTCACGTAATTGTCTCACTTAGCAACAGAAATTTTGGGCTCAGTTGAGGTCGTAAGTTGAGGATTACCTGTACAATTCAAGGGAGTGTACTTAATACTCCCTCTACTTATTTTCCCACAACCAACCTATGAGGAGACTTGGGCTGAGACCGAAGTTACTCCCACGCAGGAGATGAAACTTTAATGTTCTCCCTCTGTTGTTCTTCTGCAACTGGTATTTGCAAGCCTACTGGGGATTGCAAGCTTGGGGATAATTTTGAATCTTCAGGATCAATATTATTTTGGTTTGTTGCACCATCAGCCAGATGTTCAGACTGTATTTGGCATTTTTATCCACCTAGCAAGTCCTTCCCCGAGATAGGCAGATGTTGATCTTTGATGGTGTTATAAATATCATTGCAGGATGTCAGCTATTCCAAGCAAAGCTGCCTTTTGCATTTGACCAATAATAATGGTTGTTATTATTTTGATTCATTGCACAATCAGCCAGATGGTCAGACTGGATTTGGCATTTGAAACACCAGATGGACATTATTATTATTATCAAATTTATTTGCTACCCATCTTGTGGTTCAAGGTGACTCTAAGCTTTTGACTGATCTGCCGTCCCTCATACATTTATTCTACATCATCATCATCATCATCATCATCATCATAAAGTTGGAAGGGACCTTGGAGGTCATCGAGTCCAACCCCCTGCTCAGGCAGGAAACCCTATACCATTTCAGACAAAGGCTGTCCAGTCTCTTCTTAAAAACTTCCAGTGTTGGAGCATTCACCGCTTCTGGAGGCAGGTTGTTCCACTGGTTAATTGTTCTAACTGTCAGGAAGTTTCTCCTCAGTTCCAGGTTGCTTCTCTCCTTGACTAGTTTCCATCCGTTGCTTCTTGTCCTGCCCTCAGGCGCCTTGGAGAATAGCTTGACTCCCTCTTCTTTGTGGCAACCCCTGAGATATTGGAATACTGCTATCATGTCACCCCTAGTCCTTCTTTTCATTAAACTAGACATACCCAATTCCAGCAAACGTTCCTTGTATGTTTTAGCCTCCAGTCCCCTGATCATCTTTGTTGCTCTTCTCTGCACTCTTTCTAGAGTCTCAACATCTTTTTTACATCGTGGTGACCAAAACTGGATGCAGTATTCCAAGTGTGGCCTTACCAAGGCATTGTAAATAGTCATCCAAATTCTTTTATTTATTGGTGTTTATTGAGAATTTTACATAAAGTAAAAAGCAAATCTAAAGAAAAAGAGGGAAAAGAAAAAAAGAGGAAAGAAAGAAGTGCAAGAAAAAACAACTAAAGTTATGAAATATAATGATTTCTGATTTTCTCTTTCACAGTTATTAACGAACCTAGCGTATCTCCTCCCTCTTAACCCTTCCAGACATCCCTTCAACCCCTTATTTAATTCTTAATATGTTTCAATTAATAAATCCATATTAATATTTTGGCTTCCTTTAGCAAAAAAGCCATAACATATTTCTAGGTTGTTGTTTTTTAAAAAGCACTTATTGTTTTCTCCCTCGCCAATTCCTAACATTTTAACAATCTGTTCCTAAATTGTGGGAATTTCACTACTCTTCCATCTTTGTGGCATTATCATACACAAAATTAATCTTTTGTGAGTCTTTTATAATTTAGTATCCATAAGTCCCAATAAAAAAAGCTCCAGAATGTTCTTTTTGTTACAATTGTTGGTGTATTTATATCCAAAGTTTCTTGGCTTTCTCACAAGTCCTCCATGTGTGATAAAATGTCCCTTCATACTTTGTTTTCACATTTCCAGCATTGACTGGAGGTCCCTTTATACATTTTTATCACTATCCAGATTCCTGGCAGGGCCATATCTTCAGCTAGTGAATTCTTCTGGTTAATTAGGGGTCACATGTGCTTTCTTTTTTATAAGCCTCCCTGCATTTCCCCCCTTAATTTATTCAGTTTCTAGGCCGCCCAACTCCAAAAAGGACTCTGAGCAGCTTCACAAGATAAAAAGCAGGAAAAGGAAACCACAACATTAAAAAAGCAAGTTGTTCTGAGGGATCAATAGCAAACACAATTTTTCCCACATCTCTTCCATACACCCGGTGTTTTTCAACCCTCTCAAGCTTGACTAGTTGGTGTGTACTACAACTCCCAGAATTCCCCAGCCAGGGTAGAAACCGGTGCAAAGTTTGTTGCTCCCTGCCCTGTGGACATTTTTTTCACTCCCTCCCCTGCTGGAGGTGGGGTGGGCCTCCACTCTCCTGGCCTTCCGGAAGGCTGTGGAAATATGGTTCTGCGGTCTTGCTTGAGGCGTACCAAGAAGCAGCCACTGTGGGGCAGGCTGGCGCCCTGAAAGCCCTCCACACACGGTTTAATTAATTTTTAACATCTCTTGCCTCTTTTTAATTTTTTCCGGTTTTTAATATTTTATTTGTACACCACCTATATTGCCTCTGTGAGGGGGATGGGTGGTTTTACAGAGAGAGAGAGAGAGAGAGAGAGAGATGGATGGAGACAGAAGTAGACAAGGATGGATGGATAGATAGATAGATAGATAGATAGACACAGAGAGAGAGAGAGAGAGAGATGGATGGAGACAGGCAGACAGAAACACATGGATGGATCATGGATGGATGGATGGATGGATGGATGGATGGATGGATGGATGGATGGATGGATAGATAGATAGATAGATAGATAGATAGATAGATAGATAGATAGATAGATAGATAGATAGATAGATAGATAGATAGATAGATAGATAGATAGATAGATAGATAGATAGATAGATAGATAGATACTACAAGATTCAAAATGGTGACAAAAGATTATCCAATAAGGTTAGGATGATACAGCAGGAAATATATTTCTTCAAATATGGCTCTGTAAAATGCTGGAGGTTTTTACACTTTCCTAAAAATGGAGGTTTAACCAGTGGTTGAGAAAAAACAACAACAAGTGAGTACTAACTTGCCCTTCAGCGGCAGGGAATTCCACAGATCAACTTTTCCCATTTGGGAACAAGGGAAAGCCTTGCAAGGATGGGGTCAGGCTGGTGTAAAAGAAAACTGTAAATTATCCTGCAGTTGACCCCAGGAAACGTTTTACGACATTTTATATTATGTCATAAAATGTGGTGTGATGATTTTTATGTCATCAAATGTTTCGTAAAATTGGCCATATTTCAATTCCATGGAAGTCACGGCTTCCAGATTTTGGACTCATTCTGTAAGTGAGCCCCTTTGAGGTACTTTGGCTCAAAAATTGTTGACCTACGGTGCAGCCTCCCCTTCCTGGATCAGGAGTTCGAGCGCTCAGTCATTCAAACCCGGATCATCTGTCTCCTGGACTATGGCAACATGCTCTGCATGGGGCTACCCTTGAAGGGTATTCAGAAGCTACAACTGGTGCAGAATGCAGCCAGGTGGACAGTCCTTGGGCCCTGTAAGGTGTGGCCCTGTTACACCGAGGTTTCACAAACTGCTCTTGCTGCCAGTTTGCTTCCGGGTGCAATTCAACGTGTTGGCTGAGGAGTCCTTGGTGCTCTCTTGAGCTTGCTTGTTTTCTTGCAGATGTTTCATTACCCTAACTAGGTAACATCATCAGTGCTAGTAAGGAGTGCTGTTTGCTGTCAGTTTATATTGTGGTGTTTTGCCTGTCTGTGTGGGTGGGGGCGGTCTTAGGAGATTCTTCAATAGGGCTGTTTACTAATGGCTCTTTGGCAGTTTCTTGATTGGGGTATTGCTTACTTGATTGTTAGTCTGAAGGTGACCTGGGAGTTAATCTATGCTGACCTGGGTGCTGATGGGGAAGTGCTTGGGTCTTTTTGTTCCCTTTTGGGCTGGTTGATTGTCTCTTTTGCATAGTCCAGGGTTCTTCAAACTTGGCCCTTTTATGACTTGTGGACTTCAACTCCCAGAATTCCTCAGCCAGGCACGTGTGCCTGGCTGAGGAATTCTGGGAGTTGAAGTCCACAAGTCATAAAAGGGTCACGTTTGAAGAACCCCTGCCCTTCTGCATAATCTATAGATGTTGTTAATGTCTATGTGTCTATTGATGGCTAATTGGTCAGAGTGCCAGGCTTCTAGAAATTCCCTGGCATTTTTTGGACTTGGCCTGGTCTAGGATTGTCACATTTTCCCAATTGAAACTGTGGTTAAAATCTATGAAACTATTGAAACTATGGCTAATCAGATTTAACCACCAATAGACAATAGATAAATCATAAATAAAACCCCCTCGCTGATGACCACTGACTCCCTTCCCAGGTCCGAGCAATGAAACCCAGAAGGTGGTAGAAGAGTTGACTTACCGCCGAGCCTTGCGAGAATCGCTGGAGATCATGAAGGAACAGGTAGCTCCTAAAGGTCCCGATTCTTTTAGGCAGAGGAGTGAAAAGGCGCCAAGTGGGAAAGGACCGCAAGAACCACCCTCAGCCCCCCAGGGACCCCTTTCTCCCCGAAGAAGCCCCCGGGGGACAAAGAGGGTGGAGGCAAGCGGGACCCTTCCAGATTCTCCAGCCACATCCTTGAGACCTTTGAAGTCGAGGACCAAGAACCTGTCTACCGGCAGACCTCCCTCCTCTGCATCGGGGGACCTTCCAGGTGTCGGGAACCCAGCCTGGGAGGCCGGCAGGGTTTTGAAAGCCCTAAAGCCCAACGTCTCACCACTCCAACCCACCCAGAGGTCCTCCCTGGCCTCCAAGGAGCATCAGCAAGTTGGTGGTCCATCTGGCAAGAAGGCACCTTCAAGCCGGCCGGTGAGAACCAGCACCCCGGACTCTGCTTCTCGCAAGTGCTGCTCCAGGTTCCCGCCGGCAAAGGGAAGAGGAGACGAGGCCGCCACGAAACTGCGGAGGAGTTTGCTGGGGCCCGCCGTCGAAGGGTTTCCATCCCGGCCAGCGGATGCTCTCCTGGCCAGGCGAGAGGCACTGACACGGAAGAAATGGCGGCTGCCCTCCAGCGGCACCAGGCGCTCCCCGCGCTTGGAGGCCGCTTGCTCCAAGCAAATCCTGGCAACTCAGGAACCCTCTCTGGGAAAGCCACAGTGCGCGCGTGAGAGACGGCCCAGAGACTACGGAGAACCTTCTCTGGACTGTGCTCCTTGGGAGTTGAAAAGAGAGCCTGACCCACATGGAGCTGGAGATCAAGGAGGCTGTCTTCCAGAAGTTGCGGATAAGGAAGGTAAGGTGATGCCCATCTGCAAAAGACATGCTGGGGGGGGAAGCTGTGAGTGTTGGGGAGAGCTAGTAATGAAGGGAAGGTTCATGGGCCGTCTTTAAGTGCAGTGAACAGTGCCAAGCGCCAGGGAAGCCAGGAGGTCCAGGCAGTTCAAATAGGCATATATACAGATTTATTGCAAGCTTAAGCTCTCTACAGGAATCTGAACTACTAACACTTCAAGCAATTTGGTGGTAAATAAGGAATTCTCGGTGGGTTGGATTTGTAGGTGCAAAGGGACTCATGACTGATGACACGTTTGACCCCTCCCTTGGGCTCAGCCTGGTCACTTCCTACAGGTGTGGGTTTATAACAGAATAATAAGAGAGTTGGAAGGGACCTGAAAGATCCTCTAGTCCAACCCCTTGCTCAAGCAGGAGACCCTATACCATTTCAGACAAGTGATTGTCCAATCTCTTCTTAAAATCCCCTGTATAACTTCTAAAGTCAAGCTGTTCCACTGATTAATTGTTCTAACTGTCAGGAAATTTCTCCTTAGTTCCAGGTTGCTTCTCTCCTTGATGAGTTTCCATCCGTTGCTTCTTGTCCTGCCTTCAGGTGCTTTGGAGAATAGCTTGACTCCCTCTTCTTTGTGGCAGCCCCTTAGTTATTGGAACACTATTATGATTTCATCCCTAGTCCTTCTTTTTATTAAAATGGACATACCCAATTCCTGCAACCGTTCTTTATATGTTTTAGCTTCCAGTCCCCTGATTATCTTGGTTGCTCTTCTCTGCGCTCTCTGTAGAGTCTCAACATTTTGTTCATATCGTGGCGACCAAAACTGGATGCCGTATTCCAAGTGTGGCCTTACCAAGGCCTCATAAAGCGGTACTAACACTTCACATGATCTTAATTCTATCTCTCTGTTAATGCAGTCTAGGACTGTGTTGGTTTTTTTGGCAGCTGCAGCACACGGCTGGCTGACATTCGGAACGCAGTGCGAACTTGCACTATCGGGGCTTCCTAGCCATGAGTTAAAAAGAGAGCCATTGTGGTGTAGTGTTAAAGGCGTCAGGCTAGAAAGTGAGAGATTGTGAGTCCCAATCCCCCCCTTAGGCACAAAGCCAGCTGGGTGACCTTGGGCCAGTCATTTTCTCTCAGTCCTGGGAAGCAGATGACAGCAAACCACTTAAAACCTTGTCAAGAAAACTGTAGGGGCTTTTCCAGGCACTGATTAGAAGGGGGGGAAAGCCATGACTTATTTATTTTTATTTACTTATTTAATGATATTGCCACCCACCTCACGGTTCAAGGTGACTTTGGAGCAGTTTATAGCTGAATCTGATGCATGAACATATCGTTGTGGTTTAGTTTTCAATCCATAATTGAAACCCAGCCCAGCATGGTGCAATGGCTAAATGAAGCTGGGCTTCATCCAGTTTTTTTTTTTTAAAGTTTATATCCCACTGAAGGCTCACAGTGGCCTATAAGGGGAACTCACTGCATCCTATCCCTGCAACGACAACCCTGTGAGGCAGGTTGACTGAAAGTGACTGACTTCATGTCTGAGGAGGGATTTGAGCCTGGATGTTTGTACGGCTGGTCCTCAACATACAACCGTAATGGAGCCTGCCCATTACGGACGCGCTGTAAGTCGTGATGGTCATAAAGAAGGTCACCTACATGACTATCCTGATTGTATTACCTTATTTGCAGGGGTCTTTAAGGAAACTCATAGGGTGCAGTTTTGCTGAAAAGCAGAAGTAAACGCTGGTTATTGACAAAAACGTAAACCGTAGTCATGTGAGTGGGATGCCAATAAACAGTCATAAATGTGGGCCAGTTGCCAAGTGTTCAAAATGAGTGGCCATCAAAACTTTGGAACCAGGTCATAAGTACCTTTTGAGGGGTCTGTTATAACTTTGGACAGTCACTAAGCAACCGGTCGTAAGCTGAGAACGTACAGTTGCCAAATGCTCAGATCACCATTACATGACTGTATAGCCGTGGTGGCAAACCTATGGCACGCGTGCCACAGGTGGCACACACAGCCCTCTCTGTGGGCACGCGCGCCGTCGCCCCAGTCCTAGGCCTCCAGCTGGGTTTTATAAAACCTTTTCGCTTTAGGCCTCCACTGCCATGTGCAAAAAAAAAAAAGGTTCAATCAATCAATCAATTTCAACTTCTTGTGGGGGAAAAAAAGATCTCGCAAAGTTGGAATTGATTGATTGAACTTCTAAGTCCCACCCAGTCTGCCCTTACCAACGCAGCCATGCCCACCCAATGGGCCACGCCCACCTGGCACCCGACAATACATAAGTGGGTTTTGGGTTGCAGTTTGAGCACTCGGTCTCTAAAAGGTTCACCATTACATGACTAGGGGGTGCTGGGGTGATCAGAAATTTGAGGACCAGTTATAACTACCCCCTGTTCAGCACTGTTGTGACTTTGTACAGTTGCTGAACTGGTGGCCGTTAATCAAGGACTACCAGTTCAGCAACTGTACAAAGTCACAACAGTGACAAATTTGTATACCAAATTAAGAAGCGGCATTTGATTTGAAATAATCCATGCAAAAATATTGTAAAAATTGGGGAGAATATCAGGGTTGTAAATGAAATCCTCCTTGGATAGCAAAGCAACTACTGGAACGTATAACACCAGACACGTCACTGGAAGGCGAAAATCACAAAACTGCATCTCACTTATTTTGGCCATGTCATGTGGGGGGGAATTCACTGGAAAAAGCAATTAGGCTTGGAAAAGTTAGCAGTAAAAGAAAACGCAAAAGAACACGCTGGCCAAACGCCATCAAAGCTGACACCAGCCAGAGCATAGAAAAACTCAAAGAAATAGTGCAAGATCGGAAGATGTGGGGAGAGCTGACCCATACCACCATATATGCTTCCAGGGACTTGTGATCACCTTTTGCAACCTTCTGACAAAGCAAAGCCAGATTCACTTAACAACTGCAGTGATTCACTTAACAACTGTGGCGAGAAAGGTCGTAAAATGGGGCAAAACTCACTTAACTGTCTTGCTTAGCAAGGTAAATTTTGGGCTCGTTTGTGGCCATAAGTCAAGGACTAACTGTATTATGTCCCCCCTTCCCCCCCAAAATCCCTTTTTCCTGGGATATTTGTGCTGGCTTGTTTCAAAGCAATGAAACTTTCCCTGTATATTGTGGGAGCAACTAGATCAAAACCCAAACAGATATGAAATGTCTAGTTTAAAAGGTAAAACTTGATTACAGACTTATGACCGGTGGCTTTACAACTGTTTGAGGTTGCAATGGATCTCCCCAGGGTTACTCACAACCTGGATTGACGTCCCAAGGTCCTCCTTCTCCTCTGGGTCTACAGTCACACAATCCTATTTTGAGCACTTGGCAACCTGCCCGCATTTACAGCCATTAGCGGTGTCCCAGGGTCACGTGAATGTGATTTACGATGTTTTTTTTTGGCCAGGTGTTTACTTCCAGTTTCTGGCAAAAAAAAAAGACAATTGCAGACAATGGAATCGCTTAACGATCACCATGAAAAAGGTAGTATAATTTGGCACAGTCACGTGGCGGCGCAGTGGTTAGAATGCAGTACTGCAGGCTACTTCTGCTGACTGCCGGCTGCCAGCAGTTCGATCCAGACCACCTCAAGGTTGACTCAGCCTTCCATCCTTCCCAGGTGGGTAAAACGAGGACCCAGATTGTTGCGGGCAATAGGCTGACACTGTAAACCGCTTAGAGAGGGCTGTACAGCAGTGTGAAGCGGTATATAAATCTTAAGTGCTATTGCTATTAACAATCAGCATGATTTAGACCGTCACTCCGGGCTCCACCACCGTCGCAAGTCGAGGACTGCCTGCATGTCCTCATTGTGCTGTATCTCCCGGCCCATCTTTGAGATTTGTCAGTGCAAATTCCAATGCTGTATGTGTAAAACTGAAATCAGCACGGTATTCCTTCATTAGCAGATCAGGCATCTGATCTTTCACTGCAGCTGAGTCCTGTAAGAAAAGTGAGTCCAAGCCCAGAGTCAAAGGATGAAGAGGAGGAAGAGGAGGAGGAATTACCCAGCATCTTCCTGCATCAAGGTAGTTACTACTTTTGCCCTGCTGCTCTCTTCAAAATGTTGTATCTCCAAACCAACATAGTTGATGAGCAATGGCTGAACCAAACCTTATAATATCTGGTAGGAATCATACTGTCTTGGATTGGGAGGGGGGGGGCGCGAATCTCCACAAAGATGGTTGACCAAGGCTTGGGGCCACTCCGAGAAGGCCTTGTCTCTTCTGCTCAGTTGCTCAGCAACAAGGGTGTTGCAGCATCAATAAAAAAGTTATTTTTTTCATCATCGTCGTAACTGCGAAGGTCACTAAAGGAAGCAGTTGCTAAATGAGGGCTAACCTGTATTGAAATTTGTCTTTGTATTTCATTCGATGGCATTGCCTTGTTACCGTAGCACAGCTTTTCTCAAATGGAGTTTCATGAAACTCTGCGTTCCGTGAGAGATGGCTAAAAGTCATTAGGGATTATTATTATTTTTAATTTGGCGATGCACGCAGCCACTAGCTATATTTGTAATAATGCTTATGCAAGGGTTCCTGGAAACCTGAACGTTATTTCAGGTATTCCTCCGGGATAAAAAGCTTAAGAAAGGCTGATCTAGCATTGGCACCTTCCCCTAATACAGTGTTCTTGTTCTTGGCAATTCTCAGATGTTGGACTTCAGATCCCAGAATTCCATAGCCAGCATGTCAACTGAGGAGAATTCTGGAAAATGAAGTCCATACATCGAGAGTCCAGGGGTAGGCAACCTTGGCTCTTTTATGACTCATGGACTTGAACTCCCAGAATTCCTGAGCCAGCCATGCTGAGGGGAAAGGGAGAGGTTTCCAAGCTGAGCCATGCTGGCTCAGGAATTCTGGGAGTTGAAGTCCACGAGTCATAAAAGAGCCAAGGTTGCCTACCCCTGATCTAGACGTTACTAAGGCTAGGAAACAGTGCCCCAAAATGGTAGCAATAAGACTGGAAGACACATTGTGGAAACCAGGGAAGGTGGCAAGCTCTCTATACAATTCTCTGATGTAAGGCCGAACAACAGTACAGTAGAAGTTTCACTAGGAATTCCTTACGAGAGTATTATTCCAGTTTTAATCCTTTCTCCAAACTCTGTGCATTGTAGAGCCTTGTTGTTTTGAAGCGGGGATGATGGTTTGGTGCAAGCTCCCAAGATATCCCTACTGGCCAGCTGTGGTAAGAGTATTATTTATTTATTTATTTATTGAAGCAGTTTACATAGTGGTCCATTGCAGCTGTGACTCTAGGAAGTGCACAGAGTAACAACATGACCCCTTGAGTTTACAAAATAATCATCCAAAATAATAATGGTACAACAATTACACCCAGAATCTAAAAAGTGTTCCATTTTAATCAACAACAAAACAATGGTCAAGACCCTAAAGTGCTTTTTCAAAAGGCAACTGGACTTTGTTTTTTAATAGAATAGAATAGAATAGAATAGAATAGAATAGAATAGAATAGAATAGAATAGAATAGAATAGAATAGAATAGAATAGAATAGAATAGAATAGAATAATGTCTTGGAGGTCTTCTAGTCCAACACCCTGCTCAGGCAGGAAACCCTATACCATTTCAGACAAATGGCTGTCCAATCTCTTCTTAAAAACTTCCAGTGTTGGAGCATTCACAACTTCTGGAGGCAGGTAGTTCCACTGGCTAATTGTTCTGTCAGGAAGTTTCTCCTTAGTTCTAGCTTGCTTCTCTCCTTGGTTAGTTTCCATCCGTTGCTTCTTGTCCTGCCTTCAGGCGCTTTGGAGAATAGCTCCCTCTTCTTTGTGGCAGCCCCTGAGATATTAGAACACTGCTATCATGTCAATTATACATAGTCCTCATCTTATGACCACAATTGGATCAGGATTTCCATTCCTAAGCATGGCATGGAAGCCAGCTGGGAAGGTTGCAAATGGTGATCTCATGATCCCGGGACTCTGCAACTGTGGTAAATATATGCCGGTTGCCGAGCACCTATATTTTGATCATGGGACCATGGGGCTGCCGCAACAGTTGTAGTAGTAGTAGTAGTAATAATAATAATAATAATAATAATAATAATAATAATAATAATAATAATAATAATAATAATAATAATAATAATAATAATAATAATAATAATAATAATAATAATAATAATAATAACCAACAATAACAACAACAACAACAATAGTAACAACAACAACAACACAACAACAACAACAATAACAACAACAACAACAACAACAACAACGTTGGAAGGGACCTTGGAGGTCATCTAGTCCAACCCTCTGTTCTAACTGTTCTAATTGTTCTAACTGTCAGGAAGTTTCTCCTCAGTTCCAGGTTGCTTCTCTCCTTGACTAGTTTCCATCCGTTACTTCTTGTCCTGCCCTCAGGCGCCTTGGAGAATAGCTTGACTCCCTCTTCTTTGTGGCAACCTCTGAGATATTGGAAGGCTGCTATCATGTCACGCCTAGTCCTTCTTTTCATTAAACTAGACATACCCAATTCCAGCAATCGTTCCTTATATGTTTTAGCCTCCAGTCCCCTGATCATCTTTGTTGCTCTTCTCTGCCCTCTTTCTAGAGTCTCAACATCTTTTTTACATCGTGGTGACCAAAACTGGATGCAGTATTCCAAGTGTGGCCTTACCAAGGCATTGTAAAGTGGTATTAATACTTCACGTGATCTTGATTCTATCCCTCTGTTAATGCAGCCCAGCACTGTGTTGGCTTTTTTGGCAGCTGCAGCACACGGCTGGCTCATATTTAAGTGATTGTCCACTAGGACTCCGAGATCCCTTTCACAGTTACTACTATTGAGCAAGGTACCCCCTATACTATACCTGTACATTTGGTTTTTCTTGCCTAAATGTAGAACCTTACTTTTTTCAACACCGAATTTCATTTGTTAGATAGCGCCCAGTTCAAGTCTGTCCAGGTCCTCCTGTATCTTAAGCCTGTCTTCTGGAGTGTTGGCTATTCCTGCCAGCTTGGTGTCATCCGCAAATTTGATGAGTTCCCATCTATCCCCTCGTCCAAATCGTGATGAAGATGTTGAAGAGCACTGGGCCCAGAACAGAGCCCTGGGGCACCCCACTGCACACTTCCCTCCATGTAGATGCGGTTCCATTGAGGACCACACGCTGAGTACGGCTGGTCAACCAGCTACGAATCCATTTGGTGGTGATGCTGTCTAACCCACATTTTTCTATCTTATCGAGTAGTAGGTTGTGATCTACTTTATCAGATTCCTTACTGAAGTCCAAGTAAATTATATCCACAGCATTCCTCTGATCCACTAATTTTGACACTTGGTCAAAGAATGCAATAAGGTTTGTCTGGCATGATCTGTTTTTGACAAACCCATGTTGGCTTTTAGTAGTGATTTTGTTTGCCTCTGTGAGGTGTTCGCTGATTCGTTGTTTGATTATCTTTTCCAGAATCTTCCCAGGTATTGAGGTCAGGCTGATAGGTCTGTAATTTCCTGGATCCAATTTTTTTCCTTTTTTGAAGATGGGAACTACATCAGCTCTTTTCCAGTCCTCTGGTAGTTCCCCAGTGCTCCAGGATCTTTGAAAAATATAGTTCAGTGGTTCTGAGATCACAACTGCCAGTTCCTTGAGAACCTTGGGGTGTAATCCATCTGGTCCTGGTGATTTGAACTCGTCTAGGCTGGACAGGTGCTCACTTACCATTTTCTTGCCTATCTTAACTTGTGTTTCTATTCTGTTTTTTATGGCACTATTTTTGATAGGTTGGTCTGTTTTTTCCCTTTGTGTAAAGACAGATGCAGAAAACGAGTTAAATAGTTCTGCTTTCTCCCTATTGCTTGTCACCTTCTTGCCACTTTCACCCACTAATGGACCAATCATTTCCTTCACTTTTTTCTTCTTTTTTACATGTTGAAAGAAGCTTTTTTTTGTTATTTTTGACTTTGGTCGCAAGCCTTAGTTCATTATGAGCCTTAGCTTTCCTCATTGCAAGGGTCACTCATAAATCACTTTTTGCAGTATCAGTAAAGAAAAATATTTGCAGCTGGGTTGAAATGAGGGGTCATTGATGCTCCCTGAGCTTGGCTGTTTTCTTGCAGATGTTTATTTACCCAAACTAGGAACATCATCAGTGCTAATAAGACTGAAGGATAAATTGAGAGCAAGTCTTATTATGCACTGATGTTACCTAGTTGGGTAATGAAATGTCTGCAAGAAAACAAATAAGCTCAGAGAGCACCAAGGACTCTTCCCTTTTTTCAATGCCATTGTATCCTTGAATGATCACTTGAGGGCTGCTTATACTCAATAAATTTATGTGCCTTTGAGTCATTTTCAACTCCTAGCAACCACAAAACAGCCACAATTTTATTGCATCTTCCTTTTCCTCAAAATAACATTGGGGACAAATGTCCACGGAGCAGGGAATTGGCCAGAATTCCCCAACCAGTCATATAGTGAGGAGACATCAACTCCCAGAATTCATGCTAGCTGAGGAATTCTGGGAGTTGAAGTCCACACCTCTTAAAATTGTTTAAGTTGAGAAAACTGCCCTGGAGCACCTTTGGGGTAGAAAGTTGGGATTAAAAAAAAAAATCAAAGTGACAACAGTAGAACTGTTGGTCTCCTTTTAATTATTTTTATTTTTAGTATATTTTATTGATTTTTTAGAATAACAATCTTTAGTGCTTAGTAAACAACATGTTGCCTGGGTTCATATATTTAACAACAGTCAATAGTAGTTAATTTCTATACTTTCATAATCAACATATTAACTAGAAATACTTTTCCTTGGTTCTCTCTTCTTCCAATAGTGTTCTCCTTTTACCAACATTAAGCAAATATATAGTTCTTAATACTATCAATACATACAAATTTAAATATAAACATTTTTTTCTAATATTTCACAATAACATCAGTATGTAATGTCTTTTCTAGTCAGCTTATTTTACACTTGCATTTGCAAAAAAATCATTTTATGTAAATCACTATAGGTCCTGTTTTCAGAACTCTTATTTAAGCTTAGTTTCCCCTCAGTAATCAAAACATTTCTTGTCAGTTATGGTTTTCCCAAAATTGATTACATTTAAATATCCAAAATATTTTATATGTTTAAATCATCCCAATATTTTTACATTTCCCATATCATAAAAAGGAAAGAAAAAAGAAAGAAAATTCTATACTACTTATAAATCACATTTTTCTTACTGTAAAACCTCTTCATTTCCAAAATTTAACTATTCTTTTAACCATATTTAGACAAATGCTTGGTCATATGATACTCCACCTGGTATGTCAAGTCATCTCTCTTAAGTCCGGTTCTCGTCTGTTCTTATTTAAGATTAGGTTCCCCTTCAGTATTCAAAACATTTCTTATCAGTTTATAATTTTCTCCAAGTTGATTACATTTGAATATCCAAAAGATTTCATTCATTTAAATCATCTCATTATTTTTATATTTCCCATATCATAAAGCAATACTATACTACTTATAAATCACATCTCTCTTACTATAGAACCCATTCATATCCAAAATTTAACTATTCTTTTAACCATATTCAAACAAGTGTTTTTGTCATGTAGTACTCCATCTGGTAAGTCAAATCATCTCTCTTGAGTCTGGCTCTCGCCTTCTTCTCTTGCCTAGCAGCTTTCCAAGTCAGTGTATTCAGTTTACCATATGATTCTTCCTGTATTTTTATAGGTTTTGTTAGGAATTGGAAAAACAAATTGAGTAAGGTGCTTTTGAGGGGGAGTTTCACCCATTTATACTCGTTAAGAAGCCTCCACTTTTCTTCTCCCTCAATTTCCCCTTCCATTTTTTGTCTCCCAGACTCTAGTTAGTTCTCCTGTTGTCCATTTTATCAAATCTTCTTTCTTGTCTTCAGGTTTGTTTTGTTGTTCTGAAAATTGAAATATCTCTTCCATAGCAAAATCTTGTAAAATTTTCTTTGTCTGTGTTAAGTTGTGGTTTTCTTCATTTGTAGCCTCCATCTTTGAATCACTTTCCTCTAGTTTTTGTTCTATTTTCTGATTTGTTTGTTCATTCTTTATTACCATTTTCTGAGAATTTTTTAATTGTAAGCTTAGGTCAGAAATGTGTTCATTTATATCATCAAAGTTATTTTTAATCTCATTATGATTTAAAGCCATTGTCACTTGAATTAGTTACAACATAGTGTACATTTCCTCCTGGAAAATATTTGTCTTATCTTGAAGTATTTCTCCTGCAGATCTCTGATGTTCCAGACTGGGGATTTTAGAAAAGAATATTGCATGTGGTTTCTTACCACTTTTAGTTGTATATGCAACGTCCATTTTCATCAAACCAACCAGTCTTAAATTCCAAACACTATAGTCTTTTATATTTCTTATCTTTATAAACAATCCAAAATGTTCAGTCATTTAAAAACAATCCAGTAAATTCCCCCCTAGAAGAATAGCCAAAAGGTCAAAGTTTTTCTTTCTGTGCAGACTATTCTTAAACTTAAATATCACAGCTCAGTAAGTATTTATAATCCAAGAAGGTCAGCAGTTTTTATAAACAATTGTATTTCTCATTCTGCAGTGTGTTTTCTTTCTTCTATTCTATTCTTCTATTCCCAGCTGTTCTCTGTTTAGCTAGGAGTCCTTGAGGATCAAAGGGATAAAAGCACTCTGTTTCTGGGCGTCTTGCCAATTTCTGAGGCAAGACAGCTATAGTTCTATACTCTGTTCTGCAACTAGATTTCAGTGTCTGTTTATTTTCCAGCTTTTAAAACGAAAAGATTATTTTCTTGTAATTCTGTCAATATTGTTTTAAGTAGAAAATCTTAATAGTTTCCATAGCTTTCAGTTTTATCCAAATTATAGCTTTACATTACAGGTAATCCCTGAGTTACGACCGTTCACTTAATGCTCGTTCAAATTTACGTGATGAGCGCCCCCTAGTGCTTACGAGCAAGTCCCAAGGTTACAAATATTGCAGCACCATGACAGTTGTTCACCCTTACGAGCGACTGCAGTGGCTCTGCAACATTCATCCTGGTTATTCCCTCCCTCCCCACCCCTGCCCGGGTCTCCCTAGGCACCAGGCTTTCAATACTCACCCTGCAAAGATCAAGATCCTTCGCTTTCTTGGCTGCTCCAGGCCTTCTGTGCGTTCGCAGAGAATGGAGGCCTAAAGTAACACAAGATCACATGAGATGGTGGGGCGAGATCTCACGCTACTGAACTTGCGTGATCTCATGGTACTTTAGGCCTCTGTTCTCTGCAACAGAGAACGGAACCGAAGCTGGGGCATACTTCCCTGTGCCTCTGGAGGCTGGATTGGGGCTCTGGAGGCCAATTCCAGGCCGCTGCGGCCCAGATTTGAGACCGGGGAACACTTCCGCGTGGCCCAATCCGGGCTCTGGAGGCCTTTTCCAGGATGCTGTGGTCCAGATGTAAGGCCGGCAAACGCTTTCACAACCCTCCCGCGGCCCGATGGGGCCTGGAAAAGGCCTACAGAGCCAGGATCGGGCTGCAGGGATGCAGGCTGCAGGGTCGGGGAGGCCTTGGGGGGCCTGTTCCAGCATTAGGCCCTCCATGGCCTTCCCCACCCTGAGATACCTCATGTTTGCTTAACGAGCCGCGTGCATTTTAACGAGCAAGGGAGTGATCTCGTACTTCGAACGAGATTCACTCTATAAGTTTTCGAGTTATGAGTGGAATGGGCAGGCTCCATTACACTCGTAACTCGAGGACTACCTGTAGTCCATTTCAATGTATTTCTGTCCCCCATAAAAATTAAATCGCCACTTCTGTCTATGGAAGGGTGGGTTTATGGTCCCCTTCCTTCTCACTTTCGGAAGATTTTTTGCTTCTTGGGGATCTTTTCCAGGAAATCAGTTTCAAAATAGAGAAGAGAAGAGAAGATCAATATTCTCACCCAGCTCCAACACACTGTTCACAGTTGTTCTTAGTTGGTGCTTTTGGACTTCTGATGCCAGTAGCTTGGGCTACTCACCGGAGTGCAGCTAGCCTTTCTCCTGTCAGGTTGGAGAGCTTCCCCCAGATCAAACGGATCGACCGCCATCGTTCTGCGATCATCGGGGTGCCCCTCCTTCGTTGCCTCTCCGGGGCGACGTTCGACCCATTTAGGGTCTCCAGGCAGGGCGAAACCAGCCGTGGGGTGCGGAGGTCCGCAATCCCTCGGCTGTGTCACTACGATGCAAGACTGGAAGCTCTGGTCTCCTTTTAATTAATTGTGCTCACGTGGGATGATCTAGCTCAGGAGTAGGTAACTACGGCCCCTTTACCACCTGTGGACTTCAACTGCCAGAATTTCATGCTGGCTCAGGAATTCTGGGAGTTGAAGAGCATAGGTTTTGTAAAGGGGCCATAGTTGCTGGCCCCGATCTAGCTCATAATGTGCTGCCCTCCTGATTAGCTCATAATGTGCTGCAAAGGGCCAGCTGCAGAGATGTAGCCGGGCCAACCAGTCTGTGTACTTGTCCCTTTGAATAGATACATTGATTGCAAAGCTGTGGCCCTCCGAGCTGTTCAGCTGTTCTGCTTGTCTCCTGGCAGGTGAAAAAGGTAAATCGGAAAGCTAAGAAAGCCAATGTCGTCCTCATAGAGAAATGCATGGATGCCACGAAAACCAAGGGGTAAATAAAGCTATTTTAATTCCCTGGTGTTGAGCTCCTCTCCCGTTCCTTTCCTTTCGGTTTTATTTGTTGATGTGAGCCCTTTTCTGGCACCTCCTCCTGATGGCTGAGTCGCAGGTAGTCCTTGACGGATGGCCACAGTTGAGCCCCAGATTTTCCATTGCTGATCGAGGCAGTGGCTAGGTGAGTTTTGCCCCCCATTTTACAACCTCCTTGGCACAGTTGTTCAGCAAATCACTACAGGGGTTAAGTTAGCAACCCCGGTTGTTAAGCGAATCTGGCTTCCCCATTGACTTTGCTTGTCAGCAGGTCACAAAAGGTGGTCACGTGACCCCCAAACCACGTCATCAAAACAGGCCGGTTGCCAAGCATCCGAATTTTGATCACATGACATGGGGATGCTGCAATGGTCGTAAGTGTGAAAATCAGTCTTAAGTCACGTTTGTAACTTCAAATTGTCACTAAACGAATGTTTGTAAGTCGAGGACTGCCTGTATTTCCTTGTTCAAAACAAGGCTCCCCGCTTCTGCAGAAAATGGTCTCCTCCCCCCCCCCAATAGATGAGCCAAAAAAAGGCTTCACCCATTTAGCACGTGTAGAAATGGATTGGGAGGCCTAGTTTGTAGTATCCATGTGCAAACCAGACTCATCCATGTTCTGGAACATTCCCGTATTTCTCCAAAAGTGAATGTTCCAGAGTCAGGTTGGTCTTCCTGGAAGTAAACCCAGGTTTGAGCAGGATGAGGCCCTTGGAACATTTCAGGATCCTGACTTGGAATGAATCTTCTTGACCAACTCTAGGCTTCTGTGTACCTTATGGTAATATCTCGAGCACATGAGAAATTGTAGTGATCTTTTAAAAAATAATTGTGTGTGATTTTATGCCAGAAGGAAATAGGCAATCCTCTTTATATTCATAAACATGGGGATATACATGGGGTTAAAACTGTGGTTGCCTACAGCATCCTCTTGCCCACAGGTCCTGCATCCCCACAGACTAAACATCCCTACTTCAGGTTTGCAGTAGATTTGATTTTGAATGCAAGATCAGGATTTCTATCTATCTAGTCACTAGCACTGATAATGTTACCTAGTTTGGGTAATGAAATGTCTGCAAGAAAACAACCAGGCTCAGAGAGCACCAAGGACCTCTCATTTCAATCCTGAGCTACAAATATTCTCCCTTTTATCTATCTATCCATATGTCTATCCATTCATATCTATCCATTATCTACCATTTTATCTATCTGGCTGTCGCTGTCTCTATATCTATTCATATCTATCCATCCATATCTATCTATATCCATTCATATCTATTATCTAGCTATCCATCCATTATCTATCCTTCCATATCCACCAATCCATATCTAGCTGTATCCATCTCTCTCTCTTCCTCCCTCTCCCCTCTCTCGCTCTCTCCATACCTACCTATCTCTCCATATGGATCTACCTATCTACGTACCTACCTAGGTTAGGCATCTGGGAATATCTCTTTGAGGACTGGTTGGCAATGTGTGCATTGCCATCTTCAGTTTTATCATAGATGTCAGCTTTGCAAGGTGGTCGGGACATGAAGCACACCCAGAAGTACTAGCTCTCTACTTCATTGTAAGGTTACGGTAACACCGCCAACATCACTGGGTCAAAATGTTGGCGATGCTGAAAGGCTTGGTATGACTTCAGCAACGGCTACTATAAGGATGCTATGTCTAGGGCTGAAATGACCTTGAAAGTTATTAAAACAAAAGAAATAGCAACATAAAGCATTAATTTCCATTGGGATCACACACAGACACACAGACATGCTCCAAATTCTAGTACCAAAGGAGAAGGAACTGAGCTGACAAATTCCAGAATTTCCCAACTGGAAGACTGCCCATGTTCTAAACCAGTGCCTCTCAACCTTGACCATCTTAAGAAGCGTGGACTTCAACTCCCAGAATTCCCCAACCAGCATTCTGGAAGTCTACGCTTCTTAAGATGGTTAAGGTTGAGAGACACTGGTCTAGAATGATATTGGAGGGGGCTGAAAAAAATCATTCCTCTGGCAGGCTAAGATGTCATTTTCTCTCCCTTCTCCATGCAGGTTCTCTACTTCCCTCAGAAACCTAAAGCACTTTGACTGCCAAGAGAAACAGGCGCTGATAGTGAGTAAAGCCTCCAGGAATAAATGCCGCTGTGCTCTGGGAAGCCCGCATGGCCCTATCCTATAAGCAGAGCCTGTTTGCCTAACTTGTTCTTCTTCGCAGGAGAAAGCCAGGGCGAACTATAGCCACGAACTCAACTGGTGCATCAGCTTGATTGCGGATTACAGAATTAGAGTAGGTAAGATGGAAAGGCCCAAGGAACTCTCTCAATTCCCATCCTAGATTTAATGAGTGGGTGGTCTTTTCGCGGCTTGGTCAACTGTTTTCCTGCATTTTTCAGCTGGAGCTTCTGCTGCAATGTTCCAACTAGCTTTACAGGTAGCCCTCGACGTACAGCCATTCGTTTAGTGACCGAAGTTACAACGCTGACGACCGTTGCAGCATCCCCACGGTCAGGTGATCAAAATTCGGGTGCTTGGCAACTTGACATGTATTTATGACAGTTGCCCTGTCCCAGAGTCATGTGATCACTGTTTGTAACCAGCTGGCTTTCAACCACCAAAGTCAATGGGGGAAGCCAGATTCACTTAACGGCCGCATGGTTCACCTAACATTTGCAGTGATTTGCTTAATAACTGTGGCAAAAAAGGTTGTAAAATGGGGCATTTAACAACTGCCTTGCTTAGCAATGGAAATTTTGGGGCTCAATTGTAGTCAATAAGTTTCTTCTGTTACCATCACGTCGTCTCCTTTAACTCTTCTTTGCAGACCTGCAGATTGTCCTCGAGTTATGATTGTAATAGAGCTGCCCATTGAGGTCATAAAGCGAGTCAGTCACATGACCCACACAATTTCACCAGCGTTTTCGTAGCGGTCATTAAGCAAACCAACGGGTCGCTACAGGCATGGTTTTGTTGAAAAGTGGAATTAAACACCAGTTGGGGGTAAATTTATCGTAAAATCCAGTCACATGGATGCTGCAAACAGCCATAAAACTGGCCTGGCTGCCCAATGCCCAAAGTGTGGTGGCCTGGCTGCAGTGGGAGGGTGCCATTTGAATTTTGAATCTGGGCCATAAATAACCAGGTAGGTCCATTCAGAACTTTGAACGGTCACTAAGCAACTGGTCATAAGTCAAGGACTATCTGTATCCTACGGTCCATGTTACAGAGATGGAAAAAAAACAATGAATGAAGTTAGGGAACTTCCAGGTCAGAAACTGCAGGATGACTTCCCTCCCTGTACTGAAAGCTTAGAGGAATCGGTCTGCATTTTCCTACCTTCAGGACCATGTTGCAGCAGATGTGGGCAATTTTGCCATTCGTGGCCTGAATTTCAGTTTAACCAAAAAAAATTGGTTCTCCGGTAATCTGGGGACATTTACAGAGGACGCTGACCCAAGTTTCCAGATCACTTTTTCAGGGAGTTGTTTTGAAGGGGATCAAGTACAGGTAGTCTTCAACTTATAGCCAGAATTTTGGTTGCTAAGCGTGGTGGTGGTGAAGTGAGTCACACCTGATTTTATGAAAAAAAAAGAATTGCCCCGGTTGTTAAGTGAATCACACAATCGTTCAACGAATCTGGCTTCCCCCACTGACATTGCTTGTCAGAAGCCGACTGTAAATACAGGCCGGTTGTCAAACACCCATAGTTTGATCACATGATTGTAGGGATGCTGCAATCGTTGTAAGTGCGAGGACTGGTCATAAGTCACGTTTTTCAGCACTGTTGTAACTTCAAACTGTCACTGAACAAATAATTGTAAGTCAAGGACTACCTGTATCAACACTGAGCAAATGTTCAGATATTTTGAATTGATAAAATTAAGATAGGATATAAATCTAATAATAACATAATAAGTCTTATTTGATTTGCATTTAAATTGAATTTAAGTGATATTGTGTCAGAGTGTGCACAGTCTTATTGCGCTGAGATAACCCAGGAGTAAACACAGTAAACAGTGGTTTGTATTAAATGCTGGTTTATCTTACACTATCTATAATATACACCAGGAACAATATACATACACGAGCTAATACAGCAGGATCCAACAAACCACAATTACAGCAGGAAACGGAAGAGAGAGAATACATCAGCAGAGCCTTCCCTTTATACAAAGGCTCTTAAAGAGACACAGACCCTGCTGAGTCATTGCCACCATTACATTACATCTTACATTACATAAGCTGGTTAGCTGTTCAATCAATACCTTGACATATTGTCCAGCCCTGTAGTCAATCATTTTCTCTTCGGGTAATAGTAAATAAAATTATAGTTTGATCGTCAGTTTTAGAATGTCGGGGGCCCCTTGCAAGGCCTACCAGGACTGCCTCTGCACACAGTCATCCATCCCCAATTTGAGCATTTTTCTTGTCCTCTTTGTCACTGGGGATGGGAGGAATCACAAAACTGTTTCACTTATTTTGGCCATGCCATATGGGGGAGTTAATGGGAGAAAGCAATTATGTTTGGAAGAGTTAGCAGTAAAAGGCAACCAGGCTATCAAAGAACACTGTGCTTGGACAGCATCAAAGCTGACATCAGCCAGAGCACAGAAAAACTCAAAAGAAATCGTGCAAGATCTGAAACTAGGGAGAGACCTGACCCACAGAATCGCCAAGAGTCAGACATGACTGAATGGATAACATCACCATCCTGTCTTCTTAGGTTGCCATTCTTTTGTGGGATCCTTCCTGGAATACTGTGCTGATGATATGAGTGAGTAAGCTTCATTTTGTATCTTAAGAAGCTCCATTCTTTGGAAGAGGGTGGTCTACATTATATAACAAAATTAAAGCAGCTTAATGACAACAGGGCCAGCTTAGAATTCCTTCCCTTGTAAAACTGCTCTGATGTCACTAATGGCGGTCAGCCCTTCTGCACTTCCATGTATGGGCAGTCTAATAATTTTATGCATGACAGACCCGAGAGGCCAGCGTGCTGTGCAATTAGCTCACAGGGTGTAATAAGTTGTGGGTTTGTAGTCACTGTGAGTTGGGGGGGGGCACGGAGGGAGGCTCAGCCAATCTCACTGTATACATGTTATACTTTGATAATAAAGGTTCATTCATTCATTTAAACTTCTGATGCTCACCATCCTGAGAACGTTATCTGTATGCTATGTTACAGGTAGTCCTCGACTTACGTCCGTCATTGATCCCGGAATTATGATCGTAAGTTGTTGCGGTCGTAAGTCGAGGTATCATGTGACCGGACCCTATTTTTTTACACTTTTTATGGAGGCAAACATTAAGGTCTTCAAATGGATGCCACAATCATTGATGGAATCAATTTTCCCCAGTGGGTGTGCTTTTGCCGAAAACTGGCAAAAAAGCATCAGAAATCCTTGTTACTTGACCATAGGACCCTGCGAAGAGCCGTAAAGTGCACAAATTACAGCCATTTGTCTGACATGGTATAGGGTTTCCTGCCTGAGCAGGGGGTTGGACTAAATGACCTCCAAGGTCCCTTCCAACTCTATTATTATTATTATTATTATTATTATTATTATTATTATTATTATTATTATTATTAATCATCGCACAGTCAGCCAGATGTTCAGACTGGATTTGGCATTTTTGTCTACCTATCGAGTCCTTACCAAGGACCTGGGATAGGCAGATGTGGATGTTTGATGGTATTACAGATATCGTCGCAGGATGGAAGCAGTTCCTAGTAAGGCCGCCTTTTGCAATTGACTGATGGCGAATTTGTCAATGCCAATGGTGTTCAAGTGGTGCTCCAGTTGTTTTGGGATTGCACCCAGGGCGCCTATTACTATTGGTACCACCCTTGCTTGCCTTTGCCACAGTCTTTCTATTTGTAGGTCTTTGTATTTTGTTATCTTTTCCAGTTCTTTCTTGTCTATTCTGCTGTCTCCGGGCACTGACACGTCCACTATCCAGACTTTTTTGTCTTTCTTATCGATAATTGTTAAGTCCGGGGTGTTATGTTGCAGGTGCTTGTCTGTTTGAATTCTGAAGTCCCAGAGCAGTTTAACTTTATCATTTTCTATGACTTTCTCTATTTTATGATCCCACCAGTTCTTGCTTACAGGCAAATGATATTTCTTGCAGACTATTATTATTATTATTATTATTATTAAGTTACATTAACAGAATTGGGCAAGTCTGAAAGCACAATTCTCCTGCCCTCTCCTCTATAGTTGGAGAAACTAGGGAGGGTTCTGCCACTATCCAGACTTTTTTGTCTTTCTTATCGACAATTGTTAAGTCCGGGGTGTTATGTTGCAGGTGCTTGTCTGTTTGAAATTAAAATTAAAATTAAAATAATAAAAATAAAAATAAAAATAATTAAAATTATAATAATAATAATTATTATTATTATTATTATGCTGCAGGATGTATGTGTGTGTTTGCAGCTGTCATAACTTGAAATGTCATATGTAATTTGGGGGTGGGGATGTGTCTGTCGTAACTTTGAACAGTCGTTAAGTGACAGGTTATAAGACGAGGATCGCCTGTGATTGTGTGACAGGAAGAGAAATAGGGATTAGCAACTTTTTCAGACCGGGATCTCCAAACTTGGCAATTTTAAGACTTGCGGACTTCAACCCCCAGAACTCCCCAGCCAGCCACTGAATTCTGGGAGCTGAAGTCCACCAGTCTTAAAGCTGCCAAGTTGGGAGACTCCTGTTTTTAGACCTTGATCCAACTCTGAGCAAAGACCCTGGCTTCTCTTTTCCAAGGCTCTCCGGTCCGAAAAGAATCCTTCCATACTTTATCCCAGATGAGCTTCCCTCAAATGGAGGTGTTGGACAGTGGGGAGCTTCTCGCTGAGATCACCCCCCCGAAGCAAACGAAGAAAATTCTTCCTGACCGGACGCGAGCCGCCCGAGACAGAGCCAACAAGCGGATCGTGGAGTTCATCGTAAAAGCCAAAGGAGCCGATGAGCACCTTCGCTCCATCCTGAAGAGCCAGAAACAGTCGCGCTGGCTGAGGAAATCCCTTAAGACACCCCGGTATTTGATCCTGGAGACCTACCTGGAGGATGATTATCAGCAAGACCTTGTGCTCAACTACTTAAAGAAAGTTTATCGGGAAGTTGGAGCCAAGAAGCTGCCGGTTAAAAATAGAGACAGCGCCAAATTTGTCCTTGAAGTCCTTTTTCCAGAAGTAAGTGAAGTGGAGGATGTGGAAGATAAGCAGAGACTTTGTACTGAGTCATTCCCCCATGTGAAACTCAATCCCTCTGGTTGTATTTGACTAGATTAGCAAAGTGCAGCTCTCCAAAGGATTCAGGTAGAAATTTTTCATAGCCATCCTTGGAGACACCAAAATATGAATTGAGAGTGTTTTCTTCTGCTACTAAGTTGCAGCCCTCTCCCCTCCTCCTCCTCCTCCCCCTCCTTTTTCAGAACATGTTGACAAAATGGCCTCTAAGCCAATGTTTCTCTTGGCCACTTTAAGAGGTGCGGAATTCTGGGAACTGAAGTCCACGCATCTTAAAAAGGCCAAGATTGAGAAACACTGCTTCTAAACCAGGGGTCTCCAACCTTGGCAACTTTAAGGCTTGTGGACTTCAACTCCCAGAATTTCTCAGCCAGCAAAGCTTGAGGACCCCTGCTCTAAACTGTGCCCTTTTCTTTTTGTCTCCAGGCCATCATTTATGCAATTTCTGCTGTGGATCAGATTGACTACAAGACAGCAGAAGAAAAATACATCAACGGACCTCCAGTGAGCAAAAGGTATCTGCTCAGACCTCCATCCCATATATAAGTCTGCCTACCTCATACAATAGGTCTGCTTACCTCACATAGTCTCTTGTGTGCCTGTCACATTATGCAGTGGTGACATTGTTTTCCAGTTATCCCACACCTGGTACTTCTAGGCATGTTGGGATTGCCATTCCCAGAATTTCCAAACAGTACGAAGATGGTTGCCAGGAATTCTGGAATTATGTCTGTGTGTTTGTGTTTGTGAATCTTCCTTCCTTCCTTCCTTCCTTCCTTCCTTCCTTCCTTCCTTCCTTCCTTCCTTCCTTCCTTCCTTCCTTCCTTCCTTCCTTCCTTCCTCGCTCCCTCACTCCATCCTCCCTCCCTCCCTCCCTCCCTCCCTGAATCTCAGGTTTGCCAGTGGTTTGCCATTGCTTGCTCTTAGATCTGACATTGGCCCAAAGTGCCCCAGCTGTCTTTGTACCTAAGGCAGAATTAGAACTCTTTGCTTCTGAGTTTCTAGACTGCTTCCTTAACCACTACACCAAACTGCCTCTCCTAGATATATATTTTTATACATCTCGCCCACATCAGTAGATTCTGGACATATATGAAGTGCAATGGCGCTATCTAACAAAATGAAATTCAGTGGTGAAAAAAGTAAGGTTCTACATTTAGGCAAGAAAAACCAAATGCACAGATACAGTATAGGTGGTACCTTGCTCAACAGTAGTAAATGTGAGAGGGATCTTGGAGTCCTAGTGGACAGTCACTTAAATGTGAGCCAGCCGTGTGCTGCAGCTGCCAAAAAAGCCAACAGTGCTAGGCTGCATTAACAGAGGGATAGAATTAAGATCACGTGAAGTGTTAATACCACTTTACAAGGCCTTGGTAAGGCCACACTTGGAGTACTGCATCCAGTTTTGGTCACCACGATGTAGAAAAGATGTTGAGACTCTAGAAAGAGTACAGAGAAGAGCAACAAAGATGATCAGGGGGCTGGAGGCTAAAACATATAAGGAATGGTTGCTGGAATTGGGTATGTCTAGTTCAGGGGTAGGCAACCTTGGCTCTTTTATGACTCGTGGACTTCAACTCCCAGAATTCCTGAGCCAGCATGGCTCAGCATGGAAACCTCTCCTTTTCCCCTCAGCATGGCTGGCTCAGGAATTCTGGGAGTTGAAGTCCACGAGTCATAAAAGAGCCAAGGTTGCCTACCCCTGGTCTAGTTTAATGGAGAAGGACGAGGGGGGACATGATAGCAGCCTTCCAATACCTCAGGGGCTGCCCCAAAGAAGAGGGAGTCAAGCTATTCTCCAAAGCGCCTGAAGGCAGGACAAGAAGCAACGGATGGAAACTAATCAAGGAGAGAAGCAACCTAGAACTAAGGAGAAATTTCCTAACAGTTAGAATAATTAATCAGTGGAACAACCTGCCTCCAGAAGTTGTGGGTGCTCCAAAACTGGAAGTTTTTAAGAAGAGACTGGACAGCCATTTGTCTGAAATGGGAGAGGGTTTCCTGCCTGAGCAGGGGGTTGGACTAGAAGACCTCCAAGGTCCCTTCCAACTCATTATTATTATTATTATTATTATTATTATTATTATTATTATTATTATTATTATCCACCCACAAATCTCAGACTCACAAAAAATGCCAGTCAAACCCAGCCTTCCTGCTAAGATTTCAAAAGCAAAATTGGTCCAACCATCTAGCGCAGGGGTCCTCAACCATGGCAACTTTGAGACTTGTGGACTTCAGCTCCCAGAATTCCTCAGCCAGCAAAGCTGGCTGAGGAATTCTGGGAGCTGAAGTCCACAAGTCTCAAAATTGCCAAGGTTGAGGACCCCTGATCTAGCGAAGGGCCAACAGTAATTAGAGAAGCCACGTCTTTGAGAGCAAAGGCTCCCACCAAAAAGGAGTGCCTTCAAGCCAGTACACTACAGGTAGTCCTCGACTTACAACAGTTCGTTTAATGGCCTTTAAAAGTTACAACAGCACTGAAAAAAGTGACTTATGGCCATTTTTCATACTTAATGACCACTGTGGCATCCCCATGGTCATGTGATCAAAATCCAGACGCTTGGCAACTGACCCATATTTATGGTGGTTGCAGTGTCCCGGGATCGTGTGATCACCTTTTGCGACCTTCTGACAAGCAAAGTCAATGGGGGGGCCAGATTCATCGCACCGATTTAATAAACTGCCCTAAGACAGCTACCCTTTGTTTATGGCATTATGATCCTGCTCCCTAAAAAAAAAAATATTTGGCCATTTCAGAAACATTACTTGGAACAGCAATAAAACTACAGGTATTTATTTGCTTGCAACTATTTGGCTAGTGACTGTTTGAAGTTACAATGCCACTGAAAAAAAAATCGGCTTACAACCGGTTCTCCCACTTATGACCATCGCACCATCTCCACAGTAACTTGATCCAAATTCAAGCACTTGGCAACTGGGTTGTATTTACGATGGCTGCAACATCCTGAGGTCATGTGGTTGCCATTTTCAACCTCCCAGACAGCTTCTGACAAGCAGTCAATGGGGGGGGGGGGAACCGGATTCGTTTAATGACCACATGATTCACATAACCACCACACGATTTGCTTAACAACTGCAGCGGTTTGCTTAACAACAGTGGCAAAAAGGTTGCAAAATTGGGCTTGACTCGTTTAACAACCACTCTGATCAGCAACAGGTATTCTGGTCCCAATTGTGGTCATAAGTTGAGGACTTCTTGTATAACATTGTTGACAATGTACAGTGAGGGGAAGAAAGTATTTGATCCCCTGCTGATTTTGTACGTTTGCCCACTGACAAAGAAATGATCAGTCTAAAATTTTAATGGTAGGTTTACAGAATAACAACAAAAATCCAGAAAAACGCATTTCAAAAAAGTTATAAATTGATTTGCATTTTAATGAGTGAAATCTTACTTTTGGATCCCCTATCAATCAGTAAGATTTCTGACTCCCAGGTGTCTTTTATATAGGGAGCGAGCTGAGATTAGGAGCACACTCTTAAAAGGAGTGCTCCTAATCTCAGCTTGCTACTTGTATAAGAGACATCGGTCCACAGAAGCAATCAATCAATCAGATTCCAAACTCTCCACCATGGCCAAGACCAAAGATGTCCAAGGATGTCAGGGACAAGATTGTAGACCTACACAAGGCTGGAATGGGCTACAAGACTATCACCAAGCAGCTGGGTGAGAAGGTGACAGCAGTTGGTGCGATTATTCGCAAATGGAAGAAACACAAAATAACTGTCAGTCTCCCTCGGTCTGGGGCTCCATGCAAGATCTCACCTCGTGGAGTTGCAATGATCATGAGAACGGTGAGGAATCAGCCCAGAACTACATGGGAGGATCTTGTCAATGATTTCAAGGCAGCTGGGACCAAAGTCACCAAGAAAACAATTGGTAACACACTACGCCGTGAAGGACTGAAATCCTGCAGTGCCCGCAAGGTCCCCCTGCTCAAGAAAGCACATGTACAGGCCCGTCTGAAGTTTGCCAATGAACATCTGAATGATTCAGAGGAGAACTGGGTGAAAGTGTTGTGGTCAGAGGAGACCAAAATCTAGCTCTTTGGCATCAACTCGCCATGTTAGGAGGAGGAGGAATGCTGCCTGTGACCCCAAGAACACCATTCCCACCATCAAGGGGACAGGACAACTTCGCCACATCAAAGGGACGATGGACGGGGCCATGTACCGTCAAATCTTGGGTGAGAACCTCCTTCCCTCAGCCAGGGCATTGAAAATGGGTCGTGGATGGATATTTCAGCATGGCAATGACCCAAAACACACGACCAAGGCAACAAAGGAGTGGCTCAAGAAGAAGCACATTAAGGTCCTAGAGTGGCCTAGCCAGTCTGCAGACTTTAATCCCATAGAAAATCTGTGGAGGGAGCTGAAAGTTCCAGCTGCCAAACGTCAGCCTTGAAACCTTAATGACTTGGAGAGGATCTGCAAAGAGGAGTGGGACAAAATCCCTCCTGAGATATGTGCAAACCTGGTGGCCAACTACTGACCTCTATGATTGCCAACCAGGGTTTTGCCAGCAAGTACTAAGTCATGTTTTGCGAAGGGGTCACGTACTTATTTCACTGATTAAAATGCAAATCAATTTATAACTTTTTTTGAAATGCGTTTTTCTGGATTTTTGTTGTTGTTATTCCGTCTCTCACTGTTAAAATAAACCTACCGTTAAAATTATAGACTGATCGTTTCTTTGTCAGTGGGCAAACGTACAAAATCAGCAGGGGATCAAATACTTTTCCCCCCTCCTCACTCTTAACAAATAAAATGTGAAGTTCAGCATTTATGGCTGAAGGGGAACACAGTTGGTCTTGAGTTCTATTCTTTAAAAAGAAAAGGGAACAAAATCTCAGGGTTTCAGCCTCCCCATTGCTAGAGGTTTGTTTTGTTTGCTTGCAACTTTTTTTTAAATCCTTCAGGGAAAGAGAAGAATTTGAAAAAGAAATTCAAGAGGAGAAGCAAAATTGTGCCAAGAAAGCAAGAAGCCACCTGTAGAAAATAAACTCTGAAGCTCTTTTTTCCATCCATTTATGTACCGGGTCCTGTAAGGGAGATTAAATTCCGTGGTTTTGTACAGAATATTAAATTTATTTTTTTTATATAGATGTATATGAAAGAGATATCTATGAAATAGGAGGAATAGGTATGCCTGCTGTTTCCTCCGTCTCCATTCATTTAGAAGAAAATGAATTTTGTTTGGTCTGTCGAAACAAATCTCAGCTACATAAGAAGAAGCTGCCTCCGATTTAAAACACACTTTAAAATTATATTAATCAGTATCAGCTCCTTATAGACTTGATTGTGATTTGAGCCCACTGTTGACTCTGGACAATATTTGAAATGGCTTTCATACGTATTTAGCCAGAAGCAACATGCATGTATGTATTGCAAACTCTTCTCTCTTCTGTTCTTCAGTAATTGGGGGGTGGTTGAGATTCATTCAGTCTGTGCTGATGCTAAGTTGTAGGGCCGAGCACACTTCCAGACTTACTCAGAAGTGCTTTGCAATGTGGGCGAGGGCAGCCACTCTTTACTACTCATTAAAGCAGCTGCATCCTTTTTTAAGCCTTCTACACTACACAAGCCTGAAAAAGATAGGTTTCCTTTTATGAGTTGGTTCATTAAATCAGCCACACCGTAATGCAACTCTTAAAGATACCATGTATTTCAGGCTTGCCTGAGGGCGGGGGGGGGGAATGTGTTGCTTTAATGAGCAGCAGGAAGCTGCCGCATTCAACCACCTCTGAAGACCTTCTGATTCATTTTTGAAGCATGGAGAAAACAACTTAGACAATGTTTTCAATTCAAATGTTTCTGAGCCTAGAACGCTCAGTTTTAAGTTATGAAAACCCCATTTTGAGCTCAGAATAGCTGTTTCAGCCATGGAACACTTGTTCTGATAATTTTCTGACCTCAGAAAACCTCATTTCAAGCTTGGAGTATTGAGTAATGGTTGGAGTGGCCTTTTCTGATTTTATATGTCTAGCATAATTCCTAATTCTGAATTGTGCGTTTTAAAAATACAATATTGTTTACCAGATGTGGGGAACTATGCCCCTTTTATGACTTGTGGACTTCAACTCCCAGAATTCCTGAGCCAGCATGGCTCAGCATGGAAACCTCTCCTTTTCCCCTCAGCGTGGCTGGCTCAGGAATTCTGGGAGTTGAAGTCCACAAATCATAAAAGGGCCATATTTCCCCAACCCTGGTTTAAACAATACTGTTGTCTAAAATCAATTGCTTTTCATTTTTATAAATCTGCTTACATCATCAGCCAAGACATTCTGCAATATTACACTTATCCTACCGTACAGTATTTTGTAATTCTGGATCGATTTGTGGGGTGGGGAGGGGGGAGAAGATAAATGCAGATGACATTCAATAGTCTCCATTTTTATTGACTGTACAGACATTCCTTATGACATCCCATTCAGCAATTTTCATGTTTTATAATTTTGGAAAAAAAATAAAAATAGCTTTCAGTGCTTCGCATTGTAGTGTCGTGTCTTCTCAGGCCTCAGAAGTACCGATAGTCCTCGACTTATAATTCATTTAACGACTGTTCAAAATTACAACCGTGCTGGGGAAAAAAAGGGGGGGGACTTAACAATTGGTCCTTGCACTTAGGACAGAGGTCCCCAACCCCTGGTCCACGGCCCAATACCAGGCCATGGCCTATTTGGAATTGGGCCGCGCGAGTGGCTGGCTGGAGTGCGCAACATGCGTGGGCACAGCTCAGCTTGCGCAAGGGGCAGGCTGGTGCGCACCAGCCCACTGCTTGTACAAGCTCTGCACATGTCAAGCTGGCCCGCCACATGTGCGACCCAATTCCCCTCCACCCCACCCCGCTCATCTGGGCCACCAAGCTGCAAAGGGTGGGGATTACTGACTTATGACAGCTGCAGCATTCCCACAGTCACATGTTCAAAATTCAGGCGCTTGGCCACAGACATGTATTTATAACGGTTGCGGCAGCATCCTGAGGTCATAAGATCGCCATGTGCGACCTTCCGAGCCGGCTTCTGACAGGCAAAATCACTGGAGGAAGCCAGATTTGCTTAACGACCATACGGTTCAGTTAACAAGTGCAGCTGCACTTAACCACGGGAGAAAAGTAAAAAGATCAGGTATGACTCCGTTTTAACGACCGCCTTGCTTAGCCCCCCAGAAAAATTCTGGTCCCAACTGTGGTCATAAGTTGAGGACTACCTGAACCAGAAAATTTTCTCTTTAATAATTACCTGGGAATTGGTCGAGGGAGTCGACTTCTGTTGTAAGGGTCTGTGGGAACGACCTTGGAAAGAGGAGGAAGAACGGCAGAGGAGGCGTCTGTCATAATAGCCTTAACCCTAACCCAGGGGTAGGCAACCTTGGCTCTTTTATGACTCGTGGACTTCAACTACCAGAATTCCTGAGCCAGCATGGCTCAGCTTGGAAACCTCTCCCTTTTCCCTCAGCATGGCAGGCTCAGGAATTCTGGGAGTTGAAGTCCACGAGTCATAAAAGAGGCAAGGTTGCCTACCCCTGCCCTAACCCTTGGGGGAAGCCCAAACACAGTTCAACAGTGACTCAAAGCTCCCCCCCACAAAAAAGGTTAGACCACTCTGCCCCCAAAACCAACTGAAACTAACACTGGACAAAGGATGGGGGGGTGGGGGTAGAACCACTACAGTCCCATTCCTCCCACTGACCTGGTCTAGAAGGAGACCGTGGCAGATGGTATCAAAGACCACCAAGAGGCCCAGAAGGACCAGGATGGATGCATTCCACATCCCAGACCTGCCAAAGGTAACTTAACAAATTTGTTCTTCATACTATGACCTGGTAGGAATTGCAATCCAGGTACAGGGGCTCTTCAACCTACAACAGTGTGTTTAGTGACTGAAGTTACGACCGCACTGAAAAAAGTGACTTCTGACCCTTTTCCACACTTACAATCTTGCACCCTCCCCATGGTCACGGGATCAAAATTCAGATGCTTAGCAACTGGCTCATATTTATGACGGTTGCAGTGTCCCTGGGTCATGGGATCCCCTTTTGCAACCTTCTAACGAGCAAAGTCAATGGGGAAACCAGATTCACTTAACTCACTTAACAACTGGCAAGGAAGGCTATAAAATGAGGCAAAAGTCACTTAACTGTCTCTCTTAGCAACAGACATTTGGGCTCAATTGCGGTTGTAAGTCAAGGACTACTCCATTTTCTCCAGGACCTTTAAAGCTGCAAACCAACACCTTTTTCAACTTTCCCTAAAAAGGACAACAATTGTGCAATTCATTTGGATTCAGTGAAGGCCTCCTCAGGAGGGAATGGACCACTCTTATTTCAGAGCTGGTAAAATCACTTTTTAAAGGATACACATAATAATACTTAATAGATTCAGCTTTACACTTAACTCTTTGCAGGCCAAAATGTGTGTGTTTTTGTGTGTGTTTGCTCCGACAGTTCCAAGAATCTCTCCACTTCCTCAAGACTAACAAGCTCCAAGGTCCTCCCAAGATAGCATCACAAGACCTGCTGTTTCTCAACCTCTATAACTTTTAAGATACATCGACTTCAACTCCCAAAATTCTCCAGCCAGCCTGCCAGGTTGACATCCATTCTTAAAGTTGCTGGCCGGAGGATTCTGGGAATTGGAAGTTCACACATGTTAAAGTTGCTGAGATTTGGAAAGGCTGTTTTAGTCTACTCCAGGCATGCTGGCTCAGGAATTCTGGGAGTTGAAGTCCACAAGTCATAAAAGGGCCAAGCTTGAAGACCCCTGGTCTACTCTGTAGGACCCGCCCAGCTGGAGTCCAACTCGGAGTCAATGGCTACAAAGAAATGATTGGAAACTTCTTAAACCAGAGGCTGCGTTTCCATTTTGGGGGCAGCACAAAGCCTGATCACTGCACATTATTATTATTATTATTATTATTATTATTATTATTATTATTATTAGTAGTAGTAGTAGTAGTAGTAGTAGTAGTAGTAAGTAGTAGTAGTAGTAGTAGTAGTAGTAGTAGTAGTAGTAATAACGGTAGTAATCCCAGAGACTCACCCTAACCTACCTCACAGGATTGTTGTGGAGATCCCCTTGCAAGTTGCTTTAAAGATATGCCAGAGATATATTTAGCAAATAAATGACAAAGTTCTCAGCAACTATTTTAATGTTAGTTCTCTTGTTTTTTAATTCTGGTTGTTTTTATGAGTTTTTACTCTAATTGTAAACTGCCCAGAGTCATGTACATGAGATAGGAAGGGGGTGGGGAGGAAGAAGGAAGGAAGATGTCCTAAATGCACATTCTATTCTTCTATTCCTCTGCCTTTCCATTCTTGTTCAGCGTCTAATATTGCATCTTCCTCCTTAAGAGTCGTGGCAGAAGAGATGAGAGAAGCTTGGTCTCTGTGGCGCAATCGGTTAGCGCGTTCGGCTGTTAACCGAAAGGTTGGTGGTTCGAGCCCACCCAGGGACGCAAGCGGTTCCCTTTTATTTTTCTTCTTGTTTATTTTTAAAATGCCGCGCAGATTTGTAGATTTTTCCTTTCCAGGGACCGCAACCACTTTTCCGGGCAAAAATGAAAGAAAAAAAAAATGAACGGGTTTAAGCATGGATGCTGGGAGGGCAACAAGGTTTCTGCCCGTAGCCAAGATGGCCGCCATGGCGTCACAAGAGGAGCAAGGATTTAGAGAAAAATCCATTCTCCTGAATGCAATCCCGCCGGCTGCTCCTCACCTGCGAAAATCCACCATTGGGAACTGGAGCAGAAAAAGAGCCTAAATTCATTTGCTCATCTCTTAAAATGGCGGGGGGGGGGGAGGAGAGAGAGAGGGTCCTCCAGAGCAATGTTTCTCAACCTCAAGCAATTTAAGAGCTGTGGACTTCAACCCCCAGAATTCCCCCAGCCAGCCTGTTAGGAATTCTGGGAGTTGAAGTCCACAGCTCTTAAAGCGCTTGAAACTGAGAAAAAGAGGAAGGAGAAAATAATTTGCAAAGTGAGCACGGGGCGGGAAAGGGTGGAGAGGGTTCCCCCAAAGCTTAATTTTTAGGCCAGATTAGATAACTTTATTGCTTTCCTGCAATAAGTGGGTTGAAAATTGCGGGTTTAGTGGAAAGAAGGGGAAAAATGGATGAGAGCGAGGAGGAGAAAAGAAAAGAGGAGAAAATTAAATGAATGCCCTAGAGAAAAAAAAGGGGAGTGAAAGAGGGCAAATGGGAAAGCCAAAGGCAGAAAGGAAGGAGAAAACGAGGAAAGGAAAAGAAAAAGAGGAAAAAGGAAGCGAGGATAAAGGAAAGGGGGAGATGAATGAACAGGAGGTGGAAAAAAACATTAAAAGAGGCAGAATAAAAGGAAAAAAGAGCATTAGACGTCTATAAAGATTCTCCAGTCATCCAGGTCATGGTTGTCCCAAAGGTGCTTTTTCAAGAGGCAACTGGACTTTCTTGTTTTACTTTGAAGACGTTTCGCTTCTCATCCAAAAAGCTTCTTCAGCTCTGACTGAATGGTGGGGAATGGAGGGATTTATATTCGTTGCAGACAGCTGGTCATTTGCATTTCTAAAACTTTTTTTAGAAAATTGTGGTCATTTATTCTCTAAGAATGGAAATGACCAGCTGTCTGCAAGAAGTACAAATCCTTCCATTCCCCGCCATCCAGTCAGAGCTGAAGAAGCTTCTTGGGTGAGAAGCGAAACGTCTTCAAAGTAAAACAAGAAAGTCCAGTTGCCTCGTGAAAAAGCGCCTTTGGGACAAGAGCATTAGAGACAGGCGGAGAATCTTCTCTACGCAACCGCCAGGGGGCAGCGGAGCAGCTCTCTGCTCTTGCAGGAACGCGAAGCAAGGCGGCTCCGGTTCCAACCCGGAGCTGCAGGGAGGGTGCACCGCCTGTCCTTGTCCGCAGCTAGCAAAGGAGGATTGAAGGGCTGCGGGGGAGGGGAGGGAGACGCGGCAATGGCTGCGCTGCCCGGTGAGTGCGAGCTGGGAGGGGGGGCGGAGGCTGCCTGTGGGTTGTGGGGGGCGAAGCTTCAAGGACAGCAGGAACTAGCCGCCGCCGGGAGAGGGGATGTTCAGCGTGGATAGTGGAGAAGCTTGGGGGGGGGGGCGTCCATCCACCCATTTTGGCGGGCACTTAAAGGTCCTCTAGTCCAACCCTGTTCAGAGCGGGGATCCTCTCTAGTCTAAACCAATGCTTTTTAATTTGGCCATTTGCAAGCATGCGGGCTTCAACTCCCAGACTTATGGGAGTTGAAGTCCACACGTCTTCAAGTGGCCAACATTGAGAAACATCCCTTGTTAGCCCCCGCCCCTGAAAACCACTCCCCAAAATTTTAGGAGCTCCCCACATCTAAACTTCCCTCCTTGAATCATCCTCAATTCTCCTCTTTGGCTGGAGAATAAAGCCCAGCAGGTTAATGGGGTTTAGTTCAATCAATCAGAATAGAGCTGGAAGGGACCTTGGAGGTCTTCTAGTCCAACCCCCTGTTCAAGCAGGAGAACCTATGGACCTATATCATTTCAGATAGGTGACTGTCCAGTCCTTTCTTAAAAACCTCTAGTGATGAAGCACCCACAATTTCTGGAGGCAAGCTGTTCCACTGGTTAATTGTCCTGATTGTTAGGAAGCTGCTCCTTAGTTCCAGGTTGCTTCTCTCCTTGATTAGTTTCCATCCGTTGTTTCTTGCCTTGCCGTCTGGTGCTTTGGCAAATAGTTGACTCTGTCTTCTTTGTGGCAGCCCCTCAAATACTGGAATTCTGTTATCACGTCACCCCTAGTTCTTCTTTTTTCTAGACTAGACATACCTAATTCCTGCAATCGTTCTTCATATGTTTTTGTCTCCAGCCCTTAATAATCTTAGTTGCTCTTCTTTGCTCTTTTTCCAAAGTCTTAACATCTTTTTTGAAATGTGACCAAAACTGGATGCAGTATTCCAGGTGTGGTCTTACTAAGGCTTCATAAAGCGGTACTAATATTTCATGTGATTTTAATTCTATGCCTGTGTTTATACAACCAAGGATTGTATTAGCTTTTTTGCCTCCCACTGCTGGCTCATGTTTAAGTGATCATCCACTAGGACTCCCAAGGTCCCTCTCACAGTTACTGTGTTTGAGCCATGTTTCACCTAATCTGTACTTGTACCTTTGGTTTTTCCTGCCTAGGTGTAAAACCTTGCTTTTCTCCACATTAAATTTGATGTTGTTGTATAGGGCCCGTTGTTCAAGTCTGTCAAGATCTTTTTGGATCCTGAGCTTGTCTTCTGGAGTGTTGGCTATTCCTGCCAGCTTAGTGTCATCTGCAAATTTGATGAGTTCCCCTTCTTTTCCCTCATCTAAGTCATTTATGAAGATATTGAAGAGTACTGGGCATAGGACAGAACCTTATGGTATCCCACTGCTTCCTTCCTTCCATGTAGATGTAATACCATTAAGGACTACTTGTTGAGTACGGTTTGTCAGCCAGTTAAATGATGCTGTTTATCCCACATTTTTCTAGTTTACCAAGAAGTAGGTTGTGGTCTACATTGTCAAATGCCTTGCTGAAGTCTAAGTATACTCTGTCCACAGCATTTCGTTGGTCTACTTATTTAGTCACTCTGTCAACAAATGAAATAAGATTGGTTTGGCATGATCTGTTTTTAACAAGCCCGTGCCGGCTACAGGTTATAACTTTATTTGTTTCTAGATGTTCACAGATCTGTTTTTTGATTATTTTTTCCAATATCTTCCCAGGTATTGATGTTAGGCTGATTGGTCTGTAGTTTCCTGGGTCTGTTTTTTTTTTCTTTTTTGAAGATGAGAACCACATCAGCTCTTTTCCAATTCTCTGGTAGTTCCCCAGTGCTCCCAGTTTTTTTAAAGATATGGTACAATGGTTCTGAGATAACATCTGCAGAACTCTGGGATATAATCCATTAGGTCCTGATGATTTATATTCATCAAGATCAAACATCAGTTCTCTTGCCATTTTCTTGCTTATTTTAATTTTTATTTCTGTCTTTTACTGTTGTTTTTGGTAGGTTGGACTATAGTTTCTTTTTGTGTGAAGATTGATGAAAAGAATGAGTTAAGCAGCTCTGCTTTCTCTCTACTGCCTGTTACTTCCTTGCCTTCTTTCTTTAGTGGACCAACTGTTTCCTTGACTTTTTTTTTTGTTATTTATATGTTGAAAGAAACTTTGTTATTATTATCTTTGCCTTTTGTAGCAAGTCTTTGTTCATTCTGAGTCTTTGCTTTCCTGACTTCATCTTTGCAGATTTGGGTTATCTGCTGATATTCTGCCTTAGTTATGTGTCTTTGCATTTTTTGTACTTATCCTTTTTGTCTTTCAGTTTATTAGAGAGATCTTTGTGCAGCCATGCTGGTTTCGTCTTGGATTTCTTGTCCTCCCCCCCCCCAGTGTTATTGTGTTGGACTGGGCTTTTTTGATCAGTCCAACACAATACCACTGAAAAAGAAAAACAAGTTTCCAGCGTCCTTCCTGTTTTATTCATGTTGGCTTCAATTGATATCCCCTCTTCTAACCAGGAGCTCAAGGCAGTGCGCCTCATACTCCCGGTTCCCACTTTTGCCCACAATGACAACTAAAAGCTGCTGTTGTTCAGCTGCTAAGTCATGTCTGACTCTTTGTGACCCCATGGGCCGCAGCACACCAGGCCCCCTGTCCTCTACTGCAGGGGTCTCCAACCTTGGCAGCTTGAAGACATGTGGACTTCAACTCCCAGAATTCCTCAGCCAGGCATGCTGGCTGAGGAATTCTGGGAGTCGAAGTCCACAAGTCTTCAAGTTGCCAAGGCTGGAGACTCCTGCTCTACTGTCTCCCAGAGTTTTCCCAAATTCATGTTCATTGTGTCGATGAGACTATCTAACCATCTCATCCTCTGCCATCCCCTCCCCTTTAGTCCCAAAGAGCTTTGTCAAAAGGCAACTGGACTTTATTTGCTTTTTCTCAAAGACGTTTTGCTTCTCATCCAAGAAGCATCCTCAGTTCTTGACCTGGATGGCTGAGAATCTCCAGAGACCCTTCTCCTTTTACCTTCCATTTTTCCCAACATCAGGGTCTTTTCCAATGAGCCCTCTCTTCTCACCATCTGCAACTAAAAGTAGCCCCTGCCCAATTGACTATGAGGATGCATAACCACTGAATTAATAAACCATATTTTAAAAGCCCAGGAAGTTAGCACAATATGTGAACCTTGACAGTATGTGGCGTATTAAGAAGCTCAGGCAGAACCCTCCCTAGTTTCTCCAACTATAGAGGAGAGGGCAGGAGAATTGTGCTTTCAGACTTGCCCAATTCTGTTAATGTAACTTTAATAATAATAACAACAACAATATAATAATAATAATAATAATAATAATAATAATAATAATAATAATAATAATAATAATAATAATAATAATAATAATAATAATAATAATAATAATAATAATAAATAATCTGCAAGAAATATTATTTGCCTGTAAGCAAGAACTGGTGGGATCATAAAATAGAGAAAGTCATAGAAAATGATAAAGTTAAACTGCTCTGGGACTTCAGAATTCAAACAGACAAGCACCTGCAACATAACACCCCGGACTTAACAATTGTCGATAAGAAAGACAAAAAAGTCTGGATAATGGACGTGGCAGTGCCTGGAGACAGCAGAATAGACGAGAGAGAACTGGAGAAGATAACAAAATACAAAGACCTACAAATAGAAATAGAAAGACTGTGGCAAAGGCAAGCAAGGGTAGTACCAATAGTAATAGGGGCCTTGGGTGCAATCCCAAAATAACTGGAGCACCACTTGAACACCATTGGCATTGATAAATTCGCCATTAGTCAATTGCAAAAGGCGGCCTTACTAGGAACTGCTTCCATCCTGCGACAATATCTGTAATATCATCAAACATCCACATCTGCCTATCCCAGGTCCTTGGTAAGGACTCGATAGGTAGACAAAAATGCCAAATCCAGTCTGAACATCTGGCTGACTGTGCGATGATCAATAACAACAACAGCAACAATAATAATAATAAAGTTGGAAGGGACCTTGGAAGTCATCTAGTCCAACCCCCTGCTCAGGCAGGAGACCCTATACCATTTCGGACAAATGGCTGTCCAGTCTCTTCTTGAAAACTTCCAGTGTTGGAGCATTCACCGCTTCTGGAGGCAGGTTGTTCCACTGATTAATTGTTCTCACTGTCAGGAAGTTTCTCCTTAGTTCTAGGTTGCTTCTCTCCTTGATTACTTTATAATAAAGTAGAATTAGCTTACAGGTCATCCTTGACTTACGACCACAATTAAGCCCCAAATCCCAATTGTTAAGCAAGGGATTTGTTAAGTGAGTTTTGCCCCATGTTGCAACATTTTTGCCACCATTGTTAAGAGAATGACTGCAGTTGCTAAGGGATTCATTAAGCAGATCTAGCTTCCCCCATTGAAGCTTGGTCGCAAAAGGTGATCACTGCAATCGTCATAAATATGAGTCAGTTGCCAAGTGCCCTAATTTTGATTACCTGACCGTGGGGATGCTGCAACTGTCGTTAAGTCTGAAAAACAGTCACAGGTCACTTTTTGCACTGTTCTTGTAACTTCAAACGGTCACTAAACAAATGGTTGTAAATTGAGGACTATCTATGTCTGGCTGTGTTTCCTGTCTGGTCCTGTTAAGGCTGACAGAGCAGGAGTGTTGAAGCTTCCATTGGAGCAGGGATCTTCAAACTTGGCCCTTTTATGACTTGTGGACTTCAACTCCCAGAATTCCTCAGCCAGCGTGCCTGGCTGAGGAATTCTGGGAGTTGAAGTCCACAATTCATAAAAGGGCCAAGTTCAAAGACCCCTGCATTGGAGGGGGGAAAAAGGCTTCCTGGTTCAGTGTAAGAGGAACGTTCAAAAACATTTGTCTCCACAAATCTTGAATGGTTGGAAAGAACCTATCAGAAGGGAGGGACTATCTACTAACCTAAGCTCTGAATTAGAAAAGTGGAGATGGCTGCTTCCTTGGACAGGGAAAACAAGGCCAGATACACAAGCACAGAACCAGTTTGGCAACAAACAACAACTCTTATACCAGGGGTAGGCAACCTTGGCTCTTTTATGCCTCGTGGACTTCAACTCCCAGAATTCCTGAGCCAGCCATGCTGAGGGGACAGGGAGAGGTTTCCAAGCTGAGCCATGCTGGCTCAGGAATTCTGGGAGTTGAAGTCCACGAGTCATAAAAGAGCCAAGGTTGCCTACCCCTGTCTTATACCAACCTCCTTTTTGCGATTGACAGGACCTTATTGGTAAACTAATTCCCCCATGAACATAAGAAAATGAGTGTGTCCAGTGTTCTTGTTTTGTTGCCTCTCTCCCTTCTACTAGAACAGGGGTCCCCAAGCCCCGGTCCGTGGACCGGTACCAGGCCGCAGCATGACAGCAACCGGGCCGCACAAACAAACAAACAGCCCCATCCACAGGATGCAGGCAGCACACAAAACCACGCGCCCTCCGGTCTGTGGAAAAACCTCTCTCCATGTAACCGGTCCCTGGTGCCCAAAAGCTTGGGGACCTCTGGACTAGAAGACACTCGAGGTTTCCACCCACAAAAAAATTCCACCAACAGTATTAAAATCCCTATTAATACACTGAAGTTTTAAAAGAGCGAAGGTGGAAAAAGAACACACCCCGTAGCTAGGGAAAATTGCAAGAAAAGCTCCTCATCTAGGAAAGAGAAAGGAGGGGGGGGTAAATTTAAGAAGTGTCTCCTGTTGATGGTTGGGCCAGCATCTTTCAAGAGAGAGAATTCCTCTTGAAAGTAGAGCTCTTTTTCAGCAAAAACGTTGCGCTCTTAAAATATTTAATATAATAATAATAATAATATAATAATAATAAAAAGTTGGAAGGGACCTTGGAGGCCATCTAGTCCAACCCCCTGCTCGGACAAATGGCTGTCCAGTCTCTTCTTAAAAAACATCCAGTGTTGGAGCATTCACCGCTTCTGGAGGCAGGTTGTTCCACTGGTTAATTGTTCTAACTGTCAGGAAGTTTCTCCTTAGTTCTAGGTTGCTTCTCTCCTTGATTAGTTTCCATCCGTTGCTTCTTCTCCTGCCTTCAGGCGCTTTGGAGAATAGCTTGACTTCCTCTTCTTTGTGGCAGCCCCTGAGATATTGGAATACTGCTATCATGTCACCCCTAGTCCTTCTCTTCATTAAACTAGACATACCCAATTCCAGCAACCGTTCCTTATATGTTTTAGCCTCCAGTCCCCTAATCATCTTTGTTGCTCTTCTCTGAGACAGCTTTTCCACTCTGAATTGCTCTCTATTCTATGAAACTAGTCATAAGAAAGCTGCAGGAGGGATCCTTCTTATACAGGCAGTCCTTGACTCATGACAATAATTGGGACCAGAATTTCTGCTGCTAAGCGGTTGTTAAATGAATTGCACCCAATTTTACAACCTTTTATGTTACGCTCACTAAGTGGTGTGGTTGCTAAGTGGATTCAGCTTCCCTCACTGATCTTGTCAGAAGCAGTCTGCAGAGGTTGCAAGTGGCGATCATGTGACCACACCCCAAACATCTTGCTGGGTTTTTGCAACACACTACATTAAAACCTGGTTAGCTAGTTTGAAAGCCAGACGATCGTGCAAATGTGACTGCTGTTTGGATGCTGAATGTTTTTGAGAAGTTACCAAAATTGCTGCATTAAGGATGGGTTCCTAAGTTTCCAAAAACAAATCTATCCCTCCAGGAATGGTCCTCAATTTATAGAATTGTAGAATAACAGAATTGGAAGGGGGACCTTGGAGGTCTTCTAGTCCAACCCCCTGCTCAGGCAGGAAACCCTGTACCATTATAGACAAATGGCTGTCCAATCTCTTCTTAAAAACCTCCCTGCTCTGGCCTGCAAAATCCTGGTGTCCTCTGGGTGGCAGCAACGAGTCACAATTTGTATGCACCTTCCAGTGCAGGGGTCTTCAAACTTGGCCCTTTTATGACTTGTGGACTTCAACTCCCAGAATTCCTCAGCCAGCGTGCCTGGCTGAGGAATTCTAGGAGTTGAAGTCCACAAATCATAAAAGGGCCAAGTTTGAAGACCCCTGTTCTAATGCAATGTTTCTCAACCTCAGCAGCTTTAAGAGGTGTGGACTTCAACTCCCAGAATTCCCCAACCAACCCTGCTTTTGATTTGCTAATTTGCTTCATGGCAATTGAATTGCATACTTGAGTCAAGGCAAAGGTTGGAAATGGCTCCATGGCCTCTTCTGGAGTTCTCCCAAAGCCTTTCCTGTCACTCAGATTGAGAAGGAGGAGGGAATAAAAATGCCATTGGCTGAGTCAGCAGTGGGAGGAGCTCATATCATTGGCCCTTTGGGCATCCTTTCTCTGGATAAAGCCTTGTTGCTAACCATGTGTTAATTCCTGACGCTTCTTTCTCCCGTAATATTTTGGCCCATATTTTCACATCAACCTTTTATTTATTTTTTTCAGTTTCTTGCATGGTCCCACGTGGCTTGTTCCTTTTGAGGTAAGTCTGTCTAAGTCAGCTCTGCAAAGAACTTTTTCCCAAAGCTGAATTGACATACGCAGGATACTGGAGTCCCGTAGAAATATTTTAAGTGTGTTTTCCAATTGCCTTAAATTACTGGTGGATCCAGTAATTACTGGTGGATCCAAGGTCATCCCTACAGCTGTCTACATACTGTATGTTTTCAACATAGGCTCCCTACCCTGTAGGGCTGTTGTGCAATCCTTCTTTTAAGACTCTCTTACTCAGGGGTCTTCAAACTTGGTCCTTTTGTGACCTGTGGACTTCAACTCCCAGAATTCCTCAGCCAGGCACGCTGGCTGAGGAATTCTGGGAGTTGAAGTCCACAGGTCAGAAAAGGACCAAGTTTGAAGACCGCTGGTCTAACTGTTTGCTGTTCTTTCAACAGGCCCATTGTGGGTTCCACCAGTTCTGCCCGCTTGCTGCATCAGACATCTTCAGCCGAGAGTGCTGACAGGTATTCTCTGCTCCTGGAAATTACCTGATAATTATTTCATTGATTTATTTACTGCAATTCTTAGGCTGATCCATTCAGAAGACTTTGCTTATAGAAAGGGTCCATTCTTCCATGCAGGGAATGTTTGGGGGGGGGAATTTATCAACAGGCTGGAGAATGGTGTCTCGGAAGGTGGCATTTGCTCAGCAGGGATATTTAGAAAAACATTCCAGTACACAGAAATTTATGCACAAGCTTATTTAATTTTTACTTAATCTCTGTTGAGGTGGAAAAAAATCATTCAGACCGGGGTATAGTTGTGGTTGAATTTCGAGCAACTTAAATATGCTACAGGTGGTCCTTGTTTAGTGACCACAGTTGGGACTGGCAACACTCTCATTAAGTGAAACAGTTGCAAAGTGAAACCACAACTGTGCTTATGATCTTACCCCAGCTTTCCTTGACTGTACGGCCCTGCGAAGGTCATAAATGGCGAGGATTGGCTGTGAAGTTACCTTCTCATTGTCATCACGGTTGTGAAGGGTTGCTAAACGAGGCAGTCACTAAATAAGGTCTACCTGTACTAGCATTTAAATCAATACACCATGTTTTTAGAAGAAGAATCAATATAGCAGATATCAAATACTGAGCTTTTTATAAGCCTAATGTCCTTACGTTTTACTCTTAAGACATAAGAGTATTGTATAACAATATTGTAACTAGTGTGAGAACCAAGGTTTTTGAAATAAGAGATGATAAGAATTGGCGGGCTGGGGAACTGGAGGGAGAGCCTGCATTTCAAACTAATTGGAGAATGTGATTTATGACTGTTAATTGGAGGAGGGAATCGTGCTTTGATACTATGTGCTCAGGGGAGGGGAATTCAGATTTTGGCTTTGGCTATGTAAGTGCCGATGCTATGCTTCTCGAATAAAGATTCTTTAAGGTAAACAATGCCTCGAAGTTCTTTGAAGAGTTTCATTTGTCGGAACCATGACACCTAAACAATTCTACTTGCTAATTCCCTGCCTGCGTATTTATTCATCCAGAGTTACACCTTCTCACCTCACCTCAAAGTGGGTGAGAAGCAAGACAGAGAAGACAAATTTGCTTGCATGTTTACACATGGTTGAAGGGGAGGGTGGCCTCCCTGTTTCTTCCATAGAGCAGATGTTTCCCAATCTTGGAAGCTCTTAAAGATGTGTGGACTTCAACTCCCAGAATTCAACAGCCAACCAGCATCTTCAGTGCTAGTAGGGAGTGAGAAGGGGGGGAAAAATCCCACTCCCTTCTAGCACTGATAATGTTACCTAGTTCGGTCATGAAATGTCTGCAGGAAAACAACCAAGCTCAGAGAGCACCAAGGACCCCACAGCTCAACCCTGAGCTACAAAATATTCTCTTCTGCCGGTAAGCATGAAACCTGATCGTCCCATTATTGATGTTTCCATTCAGACAACGTCAGAGGCAAGATGTTGAGCTTTTGGGGTCACTGGGCACGGAACTCAAAGCTGCTAATATCAATTCCAGGACTGGATGTTTCTCAGGGAAGGTGTGTGCTTTGTTTCAGAACCATATATTTCTTTTCTTGTTGTAGTTCTGTCCAGGTTCAGGAGAAGAGCAGTGCCATTGTTCAGAAGAAGCCGCCGCTTCCCAGCAGTCGAGGAGAATATGTGGTCACCAAGCTAGATGATTTGGTCAACTGGATCCGTCGAGTAAGTAGGAGTGCCTCCCAGATGAATTTTTCCTGTTTGAAGAAGGTTGCCACCAGTGGTGGGATTCAAATACCTGAACAACCAGTTCTCTGCGTGGATGCAGGCCTGGGCCTCTGAGGCCTAGAACGGACTTCCAGAAGTGACATCCACGCACTTCCTGTGGGGTATTCTAGGCCTGGGAAGCCTACGCCAGGCCTCCGAAGCCTAGACCAGACTTCCAGAAGTAACATCAAGCACTTCTGGTGGGCTGATCTAGGCCTGGGAGACCTCCTCCAGGCCTCCGAGGCCTAGAACAGACTTCCGGAAGCAGTGTGCATTCAGCCGGTTCTCCGAACTCAACAAAATTTAGTTACCGGTTCTACCGAATCAGTGTGAACCGGCTGAATCCCCCCACTGGTTCCCACCAAAAGCATCTCTCTGTTTGAAATTCATTAGGTACCAGTTATACCTGTTTTCTAAATGACAGCCCTGCATCCTGCTTTTCAATGAATTAGAGAAGGGGTCCCCAACCCCTGGGCCGTAGACCAGCACACTGGTCCACGGCATGCCAGCAACCGGTCCGCACAAACAAGCAAAGCCCCATCCGTGGGATGTGTTCTGTCCCAGCCTACGTGAGTCCTTGTTATGCTCCCAAGGAGAAACCCCTCTTCCAACAAGCAGGCTGGAACTGCAGGAAAAAACCAATCCCCTTTTATTATTCACAGACCTGAGTCAATGTCCAAGGCAAACAAACACAGTTCACAGAAACTCGATCCTCAACACGAACGGTTGCCTTTGGCAACCAGCACCTCCCACACCTTTTATTATGCAGCCAAGGCGTGACTTCCTAATGCCCTCTCCTTTGCCTTTGGAGCCGCCCCATTGCATTCCTCTGTTCTACTCTCTTTTCTTGCCGGTGTTTTCGTGCATCCTGTATATCTCCTAGCTGTGATTCATCACTGTCCAACTCAGGCTCCCAGCACAGCTGTGTCTCAGCCTGAGCACGAGTAGAGGGGCCAGGCTCCTCATCTGACTGTAAGTCTTGAAGCTCCTCAGAGCCTTCCTCTGACTCTGATGTCACTCCAGGCCCCTCCTCCTCCTCTGATTCCTCAGACTCAGCTGCCGGGTCCACTGGCTGGCGAGGAATCACAACAGGATGCAGGCAGCATGTGAAACCACACACCTCTCCGGTCCACGGTAAAACCTCTCTCCATGGAACTGGTCCCTGGTGTCCGAAAGGTGTGTGTGGGGGTGCTGAATTAGAGGAGGAATGACTATAAATCAACGTTAGTCTCTTCCCCTCTCTACAGGTAGTCCTCGACTTACAACAGTTCGTTTAGTGACCATTTGAAGTTACAGCGGCACTGAAAAAAAGGGACTTACGACCCTTTTTCACACGTAATGACCGTTGCGGCACCTCCGTGATCGTGTGATCAAAATTCAGATGCTTAGCAGCTGGTTCATATTTGTGACGGTTGCGGTGTCCTGGGGTGATGGGCTCTCCTTTTACAACCTTCTGACAAGCAGTGGGGATGCCAGATTCACTCAACAACCCTGTCACTAATTTAACACTGCAGTGATTCCCTTAACAACTGTGGCAAGAAAGGTCATAAAATGGGGCAAAGCTCACTTAACAATTGTCTCACTTAACAACAGAAATTTTAGGCTCAACTGTCGTAAGTCGAGGACTACCTGTAACTTATTACCAGCCCTTACATTTATGACTGCTGCAGTATCTTCTGCAGTCATGTGATCAAAATTTGGGGCGCTTGGCAACCAGTATATTGTGACTGCAGTGTCCTGGGGTCATGTGATCTCCATTTGTGACCTTCCCAGACCAGCGGAGTCAATGTTTGAAGCCACATCCGCTTACTGACTGCAGGATTCATTTAACAACTGCAGTGATTTGCTTAACAACCACGGCAAAAAAGTCATAAAAGTGGGCACAACTCACTGAAAAGCCATCATAGTTAGCAACAGACATTCCAGTCTGATTATGGTTATAAACCGAGGACCTGCCTGTATTTCCCCACCCTTGTGGCCCTTCATTCCTAGTCCAATGCTTCTCAGCCCTGACAAGCATGGTTGGCTGGGGAATTCTGGGAGCTGAAGTCCAGCTATCTTCAAGTTGCCAAGATTGAGAAATACTGTCCACGCCAAAGAGGAATTCTGCTCTTCTTTGCAAAATTTGGATTATAGGGTCGATGTGCTATCCCTGGCAATCCTCTTTCTGCTGCAGTTGGAATGTCTGTCAGCATTCTGCAGCATCCAGCACTCTGCCAGTGCATAAAGATGCTTCAGCAATGCCACATTTTAATTTTGGACCGTTCGGCTCACGTCGCGAGTTCCTAGTCCTCATGGGTGTGAAGAAGATGCCGATTTATTTAGAACAAATCTCGGGGCGTCCTAAGTGATAACGCAGGCAGAGTGGAAGAGCGATGGCTGGGCCACATTGTCGCGTTGTAGAATTAGAGGCGCCAAAGGTCATCCTTTGGTTATAGCTCAGGATAACTTAAGTGCAAAGCTTCCGTATTTGGAATTGCAGTAGTATCTTTGATCGATTGATTTATAAAATGTATTGGCCGCCCATCTTACATAAGGTAACTCTGGGTGGCTTACAGACATAAAAAGTATATCTATATTAAAACCTAAATAAATTAAAACCAGAGATTAAAATCAAGGACACGTGGGGAGGGGGAGGGCGCAGTAGGGAAGAGGTGGGATCTGTTATTACTCGATCAACCACCTCCATTGTGCTGTTCCCCCACTGGGGTCCCCAGCTAAGGCCTTTAGGCCTTTATGAAAGACTAGGTGGGTGGGGGCCAACCTCACATCGGGGGGGGGGACGAGAAGATGTTCCAGAGGGCAGGACCCACAGCATGCCTCCCTCTGCCTGTAGGAGTGGTATGGGCCAATGCCAGTGGGGTGAGACAGTCCCTCAAGTAACCTGGACCCATGATAGGGCACAACGAGGGCAAAGCAATGTTAGCCTGCAATCGTGGTCAGGGCTGTTTGGCATAAGAGGGACGCAGGGTGACAACTGTGCTGTACATCCACCTCCTTCCCCTTTCCTTTCTTCAGAGCTCCTTGTGGCCAATGACCTTCGGCTTGGCGTGTTGTGCCATCGAGATGATGCACATGGCCTCTCCCCGCTATGACATGGACCGCTTTGGGGTGGTTTTCCGGGCCAGTCCCCGGCAAGCCGACGTCATGATCGTGGCCGGCACTTTGACCAACAAGATGGCCCCAGCCCTCCGGAAGGTACAACTATGGCCCTTACTCAGCCCTTCAGGGAGGGAACCGACTGGCCAAAGGTAAAGGTTTGTAGAACTAATAGGGAGCAGCAGTACAAGTAGCTGGATCAGGTTTCATCTCTCTGAACTGATCCTCCATTGCATTTTTATTCTTCCCAACCCCGTGGAATATCCCAAAGGAATTAGGCAGAATGGCAGAAAGGCAAGCAGACAGACGGAAAGAGCCCTGAGCCCTTTTGCTACCCCGTTGCTGAACACAGTGGGATCAAACTTGCTATAGAGGGGAAAACCAACCCCCCCCCAAAAAAATGACTTCAGAATGGAGTCTTGGGGGCTGCAGAGAAAAAAAAAGTCTGGAACAAATCACCCCATGATCCTTTGAGAGGGAAAAATCGGATAGCAACTCGATGTCAACGCTGTTAATATAGGATATTATTGCTTTGACAAGATATGCAGAACTGTCTGGTATTTTTAGAGTTAATTCAGAAGACAGAAAAGGAGGAGATTCATGAGGAAAGCCCGGGAAAGAAACGGAAGTAAATCTTTGGCCTCCAGCCTAATTGGAAGACGTAATTCATGACTGTAAAATAAAGGAGGGGTGTAGCAAGTAAAGAAAGACGCAAGCCAGAGAAATTCAGTTTCTGGCATCCGTCCATGTAAGTGCCAAGGTTATTTTTGCAATAAATGGATTCTAAGAGGTAAAGGCCTCATGTTTCTCATTAAAAGCAATCTTCCTTTGGAACCATAACACTCATAATATTGGCCCCTGCTGCATTCTAAGCCAGACACAGGACTTGTTATTGGAGAAATGTGTAGCTTTTCAACCTTATTAGGGTCCTAGCACTCCATGGTCTAAGGTAGGCATGCTGTGCTTGTCAAATCAAATGCAAATCTTCACATTTCTTTCTTCGCAGGTTTATGATCAGATGCCCGAGCCACGTTATGTGGTGTCCATGGGGAGGTAAGTTCTCACTCAGTATTTTACTATCCTCAGGACTGGCTCCATCCCTTTTTCATTTTCTCATTTTTTTTGTTTGTTTGTTCTCAGCACCGCAGCTGCATTTATGCAACACAACCGCCCAGGTCATCATTCTCCATAGGTGTCTGACTTAGCCTTCTATCCTTAACAGTGCAGAATTTCAGGTCATTTGGGAATAACAAGATTACAAGTCTTCCCAGCCATTGCAAAGGAGACTGTTTTGGGGCTGGGGTGTGGGTGTGTGCGCTAGAGTTAGAGGCCAAAAATGGCAGGTGGGGGTGGGGGGTATGTGCTACTGCAGAGAGATTTGGAGGGTTGAATGAAAAGGAAACATGAATATCTAAAATCTAGATAACATCAATTTTCTTAGAATTTATCCCACATCTTGAGAAGGCTGGCTTATTCCAAATCCGTGTGTTTGTGTACATTGGTTTAAATCAGGAGTTACTTGGAGCTAAAACTAGACCCTTCCCTCTTGGTTCAGTTACATGTGTTGTGCGAACAGCGTTTCACTGTTCATTGGATCCTTGCACTTTTCATTGACTGCTTTCAAGACAGTCCTGGTGGAATCATTTAATGTCGTCCTCACTGGCTTTTCAGGAAACATTTCTCTGATGAGACAGCTCCATCAGTGGCAGCAGAAAGGGATAATCCAGGCTGTTTGTTTGGTAATTTTTAGGGTCCCAAAAGTTCCATCCCCAGCCATGAATTTAAATTTGTGATTGGCTTTACGTGCTGATTGACATCAAATATATAATGTGTATCCCTTATGGCCCTCAGCCTCAAAAAAAATAAGTTAATTTTAATTAAATTTAATAACTAGTAAGACCACAGTTGGAATATTGTGTCCAGTTTTGGTCACCATGATATAAAAAAGATGTTGAGACTCTAGAGTGCAGAGAAGAGCAACAAAGATGACTAGGGGACTGGAGGCTAAAACATACGAAGAACGGTTGCAGGAATTGGGTACGTCTAGTCCAGGGATAGGCAACCTTGGCTCTTTTATGACTTGTGGACTTCAACTCCCAGAATTCCTGAGCCAGCCATGGCTGGCTCAGGAATTCTGGGAGTTGAAGTCCACAAGTCATAAAAGAGCCAAGGTTGCCTACCCCTGGTCTAGTCTGATGAAAAGAAGGACGAGGGGTGACAGGATAACATTCTTCCAGTATTTGAGGGCCTGTCACAGAGAAGAAGCACCTGAGAGCAAGACAAGAAGTAAGATTATCGAAGAGAGATCCAACCTAGAATTAAGAAGAAATTTGCTATCAGTGAGAACAATTAATGGAAAGGCTTGCCTTCAGAAGTTAAAAACTGGAGGTTTTAAAGAAGTCATTGGACAGTCATTTGTCCAGAATCATATCAGGGCTCCTGCTTGAGCAGGGCATTGGACTAGATAGAAGACCTCTAAAGTCCCTTCCAACTCTGTTATTCTGTAATTTTAAAAATAAAAAGGCTCTCAGGCTGTTGGATGACATGTTATAATGGTAGGACTCTAAAGTTGATTCCTGATGCTCTTCCTGTCACTTCCCACCCCCAGTTGGCTCAGTCTTGGTGACTATAAGATGTGTGGACTTCAACTCCCAGAATTCTTTTCTGTTCCGTGCAGCTGTGTTCTCCCAGGGCCGACAAGTCAAAAATGGCCCGCTGTTGTTCATCCTATTGACCCATGACTGTTGTGCCAGGTTTGCCACCAACCTTATTGTGAAGTGTGCGGATGATACAACAGTAGTGGGCCTTATTCAAGATGACAATGAGGGTGCTCACCGCAAGGAAGTAGAGGCTTTGGTGAACTGGTGTAACAAAAACAGCCTCGTTTTAAACATAGGAATAACTAAAGAAATTGTTGTCGATTTCAGAAAAGGCAGGCACAGCCACACATTAATGATTCATCTGTGGAGGTGGTTAGCAGCATTAGGTTTCTGGGTGTGCAGCTAATGCGTAGACTAGCTTGGTCACTCAACAGTGAGACACTGGTGAAACGGGTACAGCAGCACCTGGATTTTCTGCGTTGCATGAGAAAAGCACATCTTCTTTCCCCTGTCCTTACCACTTTCTACAGAGGGACGATGGAGAGCATCCTGTCATACGGCATCACAGTCTGGTTTAGAAGCATCACTGCTTCAGACAGGAGTGGTGAGGATGGCTGAAAAGATCATTGGCAGTTCCCTCCCTTCCATCCAGGACATGGCACATAAACGTTGCTTGAGCAGGGTCCGCAGGATTGTCTGGGACACCACACATCCTCTCCATGATCTGTTTTCCTTGTTACCTTCTGGGAGGAGGCTTTGTGGTATCCGAAGCAGAACATACCAGATTCAGTCATAGTTTCATTCCACTCTCAAGTTTCTTCTTTCCGCTATATATTCAAAATGGACAGTGATTAATATTTATATGTATATCCAAGTACGGGTGTAGGTGTGTGTGTGTGTGTGTGTGTATATAGCATGTGTATATGTATGATATATGATATATATATATAAAGTGTTTTCCGGTGAAACCGGTCTAATAGAACACCTGGTCTACTGCTATGATTACTTTTGCCTTTCAGCCCCAATCTAGGAGCGTTTCGCAGGTTCAAGTCACTACTGCGATAAACTATTTCTGTAAATTTAGATTTTGCTGACAAAGAGTTAAAGGGAGACTAGTACAGCTATTTCGAGCTATTTAGCTCTCATCAGCTAGCCATACCCTTCTGAGATTCGAACCTGGGCAGCTTGCATGTTAGGCCTAGAGGTTAATACAGCTGCCTAACATGCAAGCTGCCCAGGTTCGAATCTCAGAAGGGTATGGCTAGCTGATGAGAGCTAAATAGCTATACTAGCTATACACACACACACACACACTTTCTTTTGAGAGCAGGAAACAGAATTTCATTTTTAATGTGGGCCAGTATGCTCATAGTAAAAAAATGACAATAAATCTTATCTCCCCTTTCTCTCCTTTCTCTTCTCTTCTCTTCTCTTCTCTTCTCATCTTATCTTTGCAACAGTGGTGAATATCTGTAGCTCAGGTGTAGGATGAGGGTGAAGGTTTGTTCTCCGAGCTTGTGGGTTGATTTCTGAACATTTCGTTACCAGGCTAGGTAACATCTTCAACGGAGTTTAAGGGGTGTCAGTGTCGGTGTTCTTCTGTTTATAAGGGCTTCCGGTGTGGGTGTGTCAAGTGAGGGTCTTGAGATGGGTCAGAAGAGCACTGACACAAACATCTCCTAAACGCGGCTGAAGATGTTACCTAGCCTGATCACGAAACATTCGGACATCAACCCACATGCTCGAAAAACGGGCCTCCACCCTTATCTTATCGTGGTCTGTCGTCCAGAAGGAAACAGGCCTCCACTATTACAAAGGGTTGCTTTTCCTATGATCCCAACACTGTTCCTCTTGTTTTCTTCAGCTGTGCCAATGGTGGAGGTTACTATCATTATTCGTATTCCGTGGTGCGGGGCTGTGACCGGATCGTGCCCGTGGATATCTATGTGCCAGGTAAAGGAAAGGCATCAAGAGCTCTTTTCCTAGCTTGTCTTCCCCAAACTGAATCCCCAGAAGGGAAGGTCATTTGTGTGTCCAGATAAAACTCTTAGAATACAGACAGTGGTGGGATTCAAATATCTGAACAACCGGTTCTCTTATTGGATGCAGGCCTGGGCCTCCGAGGCCTAGAACGGTCTTCCGGAAGTGGCATCCATGCACTTCCGGCGGGTTGTTCTAGGCCTGGGCGGCCTCCCAGCCTCTGCGGCCTAGAACGGACTTCCAGAAGTGGCATCCATGCACTTCCGGCGGGCTGTTCTAGGTCTGGGCGGCCTCCCAGCCTCCGAGGCCTAGAACGGACTTCCGGAAGTGGCATCCATGCACTTCCGGCGGGCTGTTCTAGGCCTGGGCACCTCTTCCCAGCCTCCGAGGGAAAAAATGTACTTCCGGAAATGGCATCCATGCACTTCCGGCGGGCTGTTCTAGGCCTGGGTGGCCTCTTCCCAGCCTCCGAGGCCTAGAATGGACTTCCGGAAAAAGTGTGCATTCAGCCAGTTCTGCGAACTCAGCAAAATTTAGCTACCACTTCTGCAGAACCGGTAGAATTCTACCACTGAATCCAGACCTCACTTCAATACTTGGCAAGGAATTCCAGAAAGCATGGTGGAAGCAATAATACAGGTAGCCCTCAACATGCAGCCACAATTGAGCCCAAAACCTCTGTTGTTAAGTGACACATTGGTTAAGTGGGGTTTGTCCCATTTTACGACGGTTGTTAAGTGAATCACTGCTGTTGATAAGTTAATAACCTGGTTGTTAAGTGAATCTGGCTTCCCCCATTGACTTTGTTTGTCAGAAGGCTGCAAAAGGGGATCACGTGACCCCCTGCGACACAGCAACAGTCATAAGTATGAACCAGTCGCCAAGCGTCTGAATTTTGATCGCAGGATTGTGGGGACGTTGCAAAGGTTGTAGCTCTGAAAAATGGTCATAAGTCCCTTTTTTCAGTGCCGTTGTAACTTTGAAGAGTCACCAAGTGAACTCTTGTAAGTTGAGGACTACCTGTATAGAGTAGGTGACTCTTTTCTGCTTAGTATATATCAGGGTTTCTCAGCCGTGGCAACTTTTAAGATGTCTGGATTTCAATTCCCAGAATTCCCCAGCCAGCAACGCTGGCTGGTGAATTCTGGGAGTTGAAGTCCAGACATCTTAAAAGTTGCCACGGCTGAGAACTACTGTTATAGGCAGCAAGTAAGTTGTCAGGAACCTTTGTTACAACCAACATTTTTTAAAAATGCAGACTGATAGAAAGGGGGTCTTTGCACCTTCCCCTTCCCCAAGGAGTTTAGTAAATGTTACCTTTGCTCTCCTGCCCCATTTATGCTGCAAGATTCAGACAACGAGTAGGTGGAAGCAAAAGTGCTGGGATTGGCTGTGTGCTGTGGTTATCTACAGGTCACAGGGAATACAATTTACAACCGGTCAAAGTTACAATAGCACTAAAAAAAAGCGACTTCTGATCGGTCCTCACACAACCATTGCAGCATCCACATAACCAAAATTTAAGCTGCTGAGAAACCAGCCTCTATTTTACCATTTGCGACCTTCCCCGCCTGCTTTTGACAGGCAAAGTCAGCGGGGGGAAGCCAGCTTCGCTTAATGACCACATGATTCACTTAACAACTACAGTGATCTGTTTAACAACCATGGTAAAAACAAAAGATTGTAAAATCAGGTGCTGCTCGCTTAACCGCTGTCTTGCTTATTAGCAACGGAAGTTCTGGTCTCAATTTTGGAATTTTGGTCATAAGTCGAGGACTACTGGTATTGCAGACCTACAGGTAGTCCTTGACTTAACACCACTCAGATCAGAATTTCCCTTGTTAAGAAGTATACCCGATTTTATAGCCTTTTTTTGCCATGGTCGTTAAGCGAATCACTGCAGTTGATAAGTGAATCATGTTGTTAGGCAAATCTGGCTTCCCCCACTGATGTCGCTTGTCGGAAGCCAGTTGGGAAGATCGTAAATAACGATCATGTGAATAAATACCCCATAAATACATGGCCAGTTGCCAAGCACCCAAATTTTGATCATGGAGATGCTATGATAGTCGTAAATGCGAGGACTAGTTGCATGTCCCCTTTTTTTCAGTGCTGTTGTAACTTTGGTTGCTAAACAAATGGTTGTGATGAGGGATCCTTGGTGCTCTCTGAGCTTGGTTGTTTCCTTGCAGACGTTTCATGACCAAACTAGACAACATCATCAGTGCTAGAAGGGAATGTGCGGTTTGTTCTGAGCACTTCCTGCTAGCACTGATCACGTTGCCTACTTTGGTCATGAAATGTCTGCAAGGAAACGACCAAGCTCAGTGAGCACCAAGGACCCCTCATGTCAACAGTGAACTACAAATAATTATATTCTTCTGCATTGGGAATGGTTGTAAGTCGAGAACTATCTATATAGTTGCCAACTCTAGAGGCTTTTCTATGTCTCTGAGCAATTTATGATGGAGACCTGGATAAAGGGAGACCCCCTTCATATAGCCTGGGAATTTTAAGATCTTCCCCCCCTCCACCTTTCTGAGATCCTCTAAAAGTTTTGCCTCTTGCAGGCTGCCCTCCTACTGCTGAGGCCCTCCTGTACGGGATCCTGCAGCTCCAGAGGAAGATTAAACGAGCCAAAGCTATCCAGATCTGGTATAGGAAGTGATGGGCTTCTTTGCAAGCTGCCATGATAAAAATGGCCGCCCTAACTGTAGCTGTTAGCGCACACGTTAAAACTACTGTGTATAAACCTTGTCAATAAACTTATAATTATTGTATCTGGAGAAACGAGTTTGGTGCTTTGAGTGGTCTCCCATTTCCATTTTCTTTCTTGGGAAAAATTGAGCACAATGTGGAAGTGGGTGGGAGGGAGGAGGAGGAAGAGGAAGATACGCTTTAAAAAACAGAAGTGGGGAAAAAAACAGGAGAGCAGAAAGTCCAGAACCGATGATGCGCAAGTAGCACTTGTGACTTTCTGGGCTCAGTTGCTAGTTTCCCCCCCCCCCCCAAATGCTAAACCTAAGACAGTTGGAAAGCTAAATGCAAACTGAATCTTAATCTGACTAGGTTAATTTGTCATGCCAAATTAACTAGCATACTAGCTTGCAGTAGATATAATCCAAAAGAATAAAACATGATTAGAAAGCCAGTTTGGTCTAGTCGTTAAGGCACCAGGCTAGAAAGCCAGGGACGGTAGCCATGAAAGCCAGTTGGGAGACTTTGGGCCAATCACCAAGAGATCTTGAGTTCTAGTCCCGCTTTAGGCATGAGAGCTGGCTGGGTGACTTTGGGCCAATCACCAAGAGACTTTGAGTTCTAGTCCCGCCTTAGCCATGAAAGCCACCTGGGAGACTTTGGGCCAGTCACTCTCTCAGCCCAACCCACCTCACGGTTGTTGTTGAGGAACTAGGACAGTGGTGGCGAACCTATGGCACCAGCAGCCCCCCCAGAGGAGAGTCGCCCCGGGTGCAGCCCGCACAGAGCAGCACAGCCAAGCACATGGCAGCTGGGCAGCAGGGACAAGACTCCGCCTTTGCACCCCGTCGCGCGCAGTTGATGCTGCAGGGTGCGGGCAGGGGGCGTGGCCACCATGGCGCTGCAGGGCCGCCTGGGCGATCTGCTGCAGTGGGCCGTGGAGGCAGTGGGTGGCCCTGCGGGTGGTGTGGGGGCGGAGCAGGGTGGAGGTGGAGTGGGGGTGGGCCGGGGGCGGGGTGGTTTTTGGGCACTCGGTCTCTAAAAGGTTCGCCATCACTGAACTAGCAGCAGGCAGATAAATTTGATATATTCGCTGCCTGGAGTTATTTGTAAAAATAATAAAGGCGGAATAGAAATGACGGACGGATGGACTGACTGAATGACTGATGAATAAATGAATGAATGAATGAATGAATGAATGAATGAATGAATGAATGAATGAAAGAAATGATTACTAACCCACCAGGCTGGGTTCACATGTAAGACAGTCTTCCTCAAGTCATGGTTGAGTCCTGGGGACACATAGACATACTCAAGACTACATTTTAGTTAACATAATATACAGTAGCAGGGATTGCCTATTGCCTTCTTCGGAGATGGATTTTTATTTACTTCCCAGTCTACCCTATCCTTCTGGGATTTCCTAGTGGTCTCCCTTTTACAAACTTAAGAAAGCCTAGCCTTTGTTGAAAAGATCAGCCTGGTTCAGCCACTTTTCTCTATAATACTAATTCCAAAGCAAGAAGCAAGTATTATTGTACAGGTGCTCCTCGACTTACGACTGGTTGCTTAGCCAGCATTCAAAATTACAATGAACCTCCCCAAAGGTAGGTACAATCTGGTTCCAGGGGTTCTCCCATCCCACGGTCACGTGACTTCGTTTCGGGCACTCGGCTAGTGGGATGCATTTTATGGCCATGTGCAGCATCCTGCAACATTTTTGCTGAACGCTGCCGTTTTGCTTCCCTTTTTCGACAAAAGCGCCCCACAGCAAGCAACGGGCTGACTTGGAACGACTGCTGCAAAAAATAAAGATCCTAAAAGTTGCATGGGTGAACCCACTTTGCGACCGTCGTGACTTACAAGCACAATGGGCAAGCTTCATTATTACCGTTGTAAGCCGAGGACTACCTGTAACATGATTTCTTTTTCTGAGAACTCGTAATTAAAAGACAGCATTCTGCTTTTTCCCAAATGATATGGAGGGCTCCATTAGGGTCATAAATCAAGGACTGGCGAACATACGTTTCCCAGGATAATGTTTCAGGATCCAATCTGGGTCGGTCGTCAGGACCAGAGGTTTCGTCTTCCAAGCTTTTGGACTAGTGCTGGAGCCCATCCTGTGGGAACGTCTCTCTAGCAGTGTGTGTGCTGTTAAGCATCAACACCTAATCAACATCTAAAAAGCCACATCCAAGAGGCACCATATAAATACCACACACAGAACAGCCCAAAGTCTACTCTAATGAAGTCTAGTTTAATGAAAAGAAGTCTAGTTTAATGAAGAGAAGGACGAGGGGGGACATGATAGCAGTGTTCTAATATCTCAGGAGTTGCCACAAAGAGGGAGTCAAGCTATTCTCCAAAGCACCTGAAGGCAGGACAAGAAGCAACGGATGGAAACTAATCAAGGAGAGAAGCAACCTAGAACTAAGGAGAAATTCCCTGACAGTGAGAACAATTAACCAGTGGAACTACCTGCCTCCAGAAGCTGTGAATGCTCCAACACTGAAAGTTTTTAAGAAGAGACAGGACAGCCATTTGTCTGAAATGGAATAGGGTTTCCTGCCTGAGCAGGGGGTTGGACTAGAAGATTTCCAAGGTCCCTTCCAAATCCTATTCCTATTCCTATTCCTATTCCTATTCCTATTCCTATTCTATTCTATTCTATTCTATTAATTCTCACACTCTTTGCTAGAGAGAAGTTCCCTGAAGATGGGCTTCAGTACGAATCCGCAAGCTTGGAAGATAAAATGTTGGGTCCCACTGACTGACCCAGATTGGATCCTGCAAATCAAGGGTTGCCTATCATCCACACGGTTTGTCTCATTACCAGCCAGTTTCCATTATATTCAGAATCACAAGGACTAAAATCTTTCTGGTTTTTAAGGAAAGGTTTGATTCTATGACACACGTACAGATGGTTAGGCTCACCCCATCTCATCTCTAGATGAGGCACGTGTGAAAGCTCAGATGTTCAGATGTTGATTGCAGACCTATTTGGAGGAACGGCCCAGAGAGAAAGACACAAAGTGTCAAGGTAATAATTTAAAGGCTAACCAGCTGGTGTAATGTAATGTGGATGATGCAATAATAGGAATGACTTAGCAGATGTGTGTATCCCTTTAAGAGTCTGAGTATAAAAGGGAAGTTTTTTGCTGGAGTCTTTCTCTCTCGTCCGTTTGATTGCTGTAATTGCTGTATATTGGACTTTGCTGTTTCACCACGTGTATGTATTTTATTTCCAGTGTATATTTGTAGATATAGTGTAATATAAACCACCATTTAATTACAAACCACTGTTTACTGTATTTACTCCTGGGTTACCTCAGCGCAGTAAGACTGTGCATGCTCTGACACAAAGTTTTGAAAATGCTGGTTAATATAAATTCTTAGCAAGGGAAAACTCTTATCTAAAGTGGTTCTTTCACACATTAGTTTTTCACCTCTCCCGTCTGCTGCGAGAGAACAACATTTCATGTGACTGGTGGTGTCTCTTGCCAACACACCGATCCCTTGTTTGATCCTGAGAGATCTTCCTCCCTGGGAGATCTATTTGAGAATGGCAGGCACGATCATCTTGGGGAACGCGTAGTATTTACAATCAGCTGGAGGAATCAGGTCCATAACGGTAGTGTGGATGTTCTTTGACTCAAAGCCAGCCTCAGCCAAGTGGGTAATTTGTGTTTCCTAAGGAAAAATATCAAAGGGAGATGGGGCGTTGTCTTACCTGAACGCCTTTTCTCAGCGTGATGAATGGAGAATCCACCAATGGGTTATCTTGGACCTCCTGCCCACGTAGACCAAAACAAATCTGCCACGCCTCTCTGGTTGAGGGCACGCCCCCAGTTTCGAAAGGGCGAAGCCAATGATTGCACGACGTGTTGGCTCCCAGACCCTAAACACTGGACCTGACTGCGTCCAAGGGATGGGTGTGGATTCTCCATTCATCACGCTGAGAAAAGGCGTTCAGGTAAGACAACGCCCCTTCTCCAGCGTGAAAGAATGGAGAATCCACCAATGGGACTTACCAAAGCCCTACTGTCCCAATGGGAGGGGAGCAGACTGGGCCAGTGTCCCTGCCGCCGGCACCACCTGTTGCAGTACCCTGCGGCCAAAGGATGCCTCCGCCGAGGCAAACTTATCAAGGCGATAATGGCGCACAAAAGGGGAAGGCGAGGACCATGTCGCCGCCCTGCAGATGTCCTCGATGCTGGCCTGTGTGGCCCATGCTGCTGAGGTAGCAGCACTGCGAGTGGAATGGGCCGTCAAGTGACCTGGAACTGGTAAAGAAGATGTCTGATACGCTTCGGCAATACAGGCCCTAATCCACCTACCAATGGTAGAAGAAGATACCTTCCTACCCTTGGAGGCCGGATGGAAGGAAACAAAAAGGGCCTCAGATCTACGAAAGGACTCTGTCCGCTTGACGTAACAGCGCAACGCCCTGCGAACATCGAGAGTGTGCCATTGCCTTTCCAAGGTATGAGACGGATTAGGGCAAAAGTTAGGTAACACGATCTCCTGTGCCCTGTGGAAAACGGTGTTCACCTTGGGAACAAATGAGGGGTCCAGGCGTAGGACCACTCTGTCCGTGTGAAAAACACACAGGTCTTCTCTGACAGAAAGAGCTGCAAGCTCCGAGATGCGCCTAGCCGAGGTAACTGCAACCAAGAAAGCAACCTTAAGAGACAAGGACCTAAAAGTGCAGGACCTAAGGGGCTCAAAAGGCGCCTGCGTAAGGGCCTGCAAGACCCGGGGCAACTCCCAAGTGGGATATCTATGAACTACCGGCGGTCTACTGTTGGTGACCCCTTTTATAAAGGATCGTACCTTGGGGTGATGGGCCAGTGGCTCTAAGGTGTCACAGGTAAACACCGTGGCTAGGGCCGAGACCTGTCGGCGAATAGTGTTAGGCGCCAAGCCTTTATCAACACCCTCCAACAAATAGTCTAATATCCGTGGAATGGATACCTCTGAGATCGCTAAGTGATTGCTGTCACACCAACGGCAGAAATGTCTCCAAGTGGAGTCATAAATGCGATTAGTCGCCGGTCTCCGGGAGGCCTGAATCATAGAAATCACTCCCGAGGAATAAGATTCTTGGGTCAAGGCCCTGCGTTCAAGTGCCAAGCGGCTAATTGCAGCCACTGGGGCTCCGGGTGTTGTATGGCCCCCTGCACTAGACGAATCCGATTTGGAGGAATCCTCCACGGAGGGACCACGGAGAGGCTCACGAGGTCGGCAAACCACGGTCGTCTTGGCCAGTGCGGGGCAATGAATATGACCTCTGCCTGTTCCTGCAATACCTTCCTGATAACTGCCGGGATCAGCGGGAGAGGTGGGAAGGCATACAGTAGTCCCCCTGGCCAAGGGCTGCGAAGAGCGTCCGTCCTCTCTGCCCCCGGAGAGGGGAACCTGGAAAAGAACCTTTGAAGTTGTGAGTTCGCCGGAGAGGCGAATAAGTCTAGGACCGGCAACCCGAACCTTTCCGATATCTCCCTGAAGAGATCCGGATGTAGGCTCCATTCCGAATGGTCCACTGTTGCCCGGCTTAAAAAATCCGCCTGACGGTTTGCCTTCCCTGAGATGTGTTCGGCTTTCAGGGAGAGGAGATTGCTTTCTGCCCAAGACCCCAGTAGCATGGCCTCGGCCATGAGAGATCGGGATCGGGTACCGCCCTGACGGTTCACATGGGCCTTTGCCGCCACGTTGTCCGTGAGGACCAGCACGTGCTGCCCCGTCACCTGGTTGCAGAAGTGGCGAAGGGCCAGATGAATGGCTCTCAGTTCCAGCCAGTTGATATTGTGTGCCAGATCTGCTCTGGACCACCGACCCTGAGCCAACTGAGATTGGAAATGGGCCCCCCAACCAAACAGACTGGCGTCTGTGGTCAATGTCAGCCTGCTGGGCTCCTTGAATAGTGACCCTTTTGCCACCTCTGGGGAGGCCCACCACAGAAGGGATCTTAGGGTCTGAAGGGGGACCCGTACCCTTTGGTTGGAAGAGCTTGTGCCCAGTCTTTGGAATGGGAGCAAGAACCATTGAAGGTGTCTGGAGTGTAGCCTGGCCCAAGGCACTATCTCTAGGCAAGATATCATCTTTCCCAGTAACTGGGAGAAGACAGCCAGTGTTGCTACACGCTCCCTGCGGATCTTGAGAACCATGTCTCGCATGCTGTCTCGTCTGTCTCGAGAGAGAGAGACCCGGCAAAGGTCTGTGTCTATTATCGCGCCCAGGTGTAGTAGGCGTGTTACGGGAGTCAGTTGACTCTTGTGAAAGTTGACTGAGAAACCGTGACCCTGGAGGGTCCTTATGGTGAGGGCCAGTTCCGCCTGGGCGGCCAGAGCGGAGGACGACTGGATGAGAATGTCGTCCAGGTAACATTGGACGCGCACCGGTACTAGTCGTAGGTGTGCGGCAAGTACCGCCAGGATCTTGGTGAAGACCCTGGGAGCTGAGGACAGGCCGAAGGGGAGGGCCCTGTACTGGTAATGATTGTTGGAATAACAAAACCGGAGATATTGCCGATGGTTTGGATGAATAGGGATGTGAAGGTACGCCTCTGTAAGGTCTATGGATGTCAGAAAGTCCCCCCGTCTGACGCTTGCCAAGATGGACCGAAGCGTCTGCATCTTGAACTTTCTGTACGGCAGGTGAGAGTTTAGGCCCTTGAGGTCTAGTATCGCCCTCCATCCCCCTGAGGCTTTTGGAACCACGAATAGGATGGAGTAAAAACCCTGTTTCAGCTGATCGACTGGAACCCGTTCTATGGCTCGTATGTGTAATAGATGCCGGATGGCCTCTCCCAGGAGGGTCTTCCTGACTGGATTCCTGGGGAGGGGACAGGAAACAAAGCGCCGGGGTGGCCTGGCCACGAACTCCAGAGACAGCCCGTCTCTGATGGTGCTTAGCACCCAAGAGTCCGTGGTGGTGGTCTCCCATTGGTGGAGAAAGTAAGTTAGTCTGCCACCTATGGGAGCTTCCCTCCCCGAGTCACCTGGATCTACGGAAGGGACGGCCGCCCCTGCCTCGAAAGGGTCTCTTACCCTGAGCCTGCTGTCTGTATCTGTCCCTGTACCCGGACCGGTCAAAGGAACGGTCCGGGCCTGCGGGAAATGGCCGGGCGACCTGTGCTGAGGCCGAATCTGATCCCGTCCGAAAGGGCTGTCGACGGGTGTACGGGGAGAAACAGCGGCCCGATCTCCTGGAAAGGTGATACAGAACCCTTCGTTTCTCCTTGTTTTCGACTAAGTAGGGGGTCAGGACCTCCCCAAAGAGGCGGGCGCCGCGGTACAGGGCGGAAGCTATGCGCCATTTGTGTCTAGTCTCAGCCTTCCAATTTCTAAGCCATAGAAGCCTGCGTGCGGAGACGTTGGATGCGATGGCCCGGGCAGAAAATCTTGCCGCCTGCAAGGACACGTCCGCCATATACTGTGATGCGGCCATGAGCTTTGTCAAGTCCTGGTGGACTCTTACCTCTTCCGGGGGAATTCTAGCCTGCAATTGGCGGAGCCACATAAGAGAGACCCTGGCGAAGAATGAGGCTGAGGTAGAAGCTCTTATTGACCAAGCTGAAGCTTGGTGTGTCCTGCGGAAAGAAGCCTCGGATTTTTTATCCTCGGGCTTCAACGCCTCCGCCATATCTCCAGGTACCCTGGAATCAGAATATAAAGGTAGTAAGGATTCATTAACCTCAGGCACCTCCAGGGCCTCATTCAGAACTGGTTCCGTATCAAGCAGCCTGCGGTCTATTCCCCCAGTAGAGGGGGGAGCACCTGGGGCCTCCCATTGAGCCCTAATGGATTTTAAAAACATGGGGGGGCAAGGTATATGTTTGTGTAACACCACCGGTTCTAAAAACAGCGGATCTGTGTCTTGGCCAGGAAGCTGTTCAGGCACCTGTTCAGGTACCGAAGGCTGAGCCGAGTGTATCCTACCGGTCGCACAGGCCTTGCGGAGCAGAGACGGAAATAGCGAGGGATTAAACAGTCCTATTAGAGGGGGAGGTTCCTGAGTAGGCTCCTCATCGTCCGACCACTCTCCCTCCGCCTGACTGTGCTCTGCGTATTCCGAGCCCTCGCTGGCAAAGGAATGAGGAGAATCAGAAATCGGGTACTGTATTGCACCTGACCCCGCTGGGTCAGGTAATGGCCTGGGAATTATGGGAGCGGGAGTCTCTTGAGGACGCCTCATGGGCGCCATGGCTTGGGCAACTGCCTGAGAAACCAACTGTTGCAGATGAGCCTTGAAGGACGGATCCTCCAGCTCACGAAGCCCCGCTGCTGTGGGGGTAAAAGTGGCAGTTGGAGCCTGGCCCACCAGGGGTGATCCCTCAAGGGGCCGTAGCCCCGCTGCAGTTGGTGTAAATGTGGCTTCTGGAGCCTTAGGGTCCTGAATTCCCTGTTCCTCTTCAAAGAGGGAAAGGAGTTCCTGATAAGGACCAGTTGAAGGAGCCCCTTCTGAATCCCGCTCTGGTGACCATGGGGCCTGAGGCTCAGGTTGAGGGCCACAAGGGAGTGCCACCATTGTGGTAGGGGGCGGCTTAACCGTCTCCCCTACAGCCAGTTTTTGCGCTCGTGAGAACTGTCTCTCCAGGGCACGATGCCTACGATTGGCCTGTTTATCGGCCGCCTTGGAGGCTGCTTTCTTTGAGCTGGCCTTGGTCTTGGCCTTGATTTTTGCGGCTGCCTCCTGACTAGAGGACTTACGCTTTCCGTGCCCACTGGAGGTGGAAGCCTGTGGCTCGGTGTTGTCTGCCATTGTAAAGCGAGAGTCTTTCAGTGGGGTGCTGAAGCGTCTCGGTCTGCAAGAGATGCGGCTGTTCCCCACCTGAGTGGGACTTGCCTCCACGTGGATCAGTGATGGTCCGGCCCACCGGCAAGCACGGACTCACACTTAGCGACGGCTGTCGCGGGTCACTAGCGATGATGAGACTGAGCGTGAGACCTACTTTGAGGCCAATGTCACGCTTAGTGACGGGATCAACACGTGTCTCACTTAGTGACGGCAAGCTCAGTATTGACCGTTCACTAGATGCAGACTCTGGCAGCAGGCTACAACTGGCAAAGGCCCAATGGGTGCAGCTAAAAGGTAAACTGCTGCTGTTTTTTGTTTTGTTTTGTTTTTTACCTAGCAATACAGGGGATTCCTATATCCCTGATTAGGGACAAATCTCTGGACAGACCCCTGACTGATGATTCTGAAAGGGTAAAGACAGAAGTGGGGCCTTTTGGTCCCTCCCTGTTTAGTGACCAAAGATGGCGGTCGCCAGAAGGGAAAACGAAACTAACAATCCTCCTGGAGTTGCTGGGCCTCCTTTCCGTTCTCTGAAGGGAAAGTGAAAGCGAGGTAAAAGGGCCGTTTTCCACACGGCGCCAAAAATGGCGGCCGCGACGATCGGGAAGGAATTTGGAGACCCCGGGGCAGCCTGCAGAATAGAGGCTCCCTCCTCACAGCAGCAGCTCTCCAAACAAAAAAGCCAGCACCTCAGTTAGAAAGAGAGAGGCTTTTTTATCGAGTCGCGGCATCCAAAATGGCGGCCGCGACGATCGGCCGAAAAAACCAAGGCCTGAAGTGGTCCTAAGGGGGGGGGAACACATTCCCACCCCCAGGGGACACCCCCCTAGGCGCCTAGCAGGCGAGAAGAGCCAGAAAATCAAGGGAAAATCCGATGGGGATCGGATTGCCTCCCAGCGCCCAAACGGCAGCCGCAAATCAGCTGTGGGGGGGGAAACACGAGTTCAACAGAAAGACAACAAATAAGAGCTGATTTCCCCTTCTAGAACAGCGCTGATCCCAGCGCTGGCCAGGGGGGAAACAGAAAGGCAATGAAGAATCCACCAATGGTAGAAATAACTGAACCTGAATCTCAAATCGCTGGGAGCCAAAACTACCACGACTGTCTGGGCTGAAGACCAAAACGAAACTGGGGGCGTGCCCTCAACCAGAGAGGCGTGGCAGATTTGTTTTGGTCTACGTGGGCAGGAGGTCCAAGATAACCCATTGGTGGATTCTCCATTCTTTCACGCTGGAGAATTACCCTGTGTTCACGCAACACGCTAAGCCACAGTTTAAATAAACCATAACTGGCTGGATCTGCATGACCTGTTAAGGCAAGGAGAGTCTACTTTTTCTGAAGCCAGTGGCATTCTCACAAGTGCAGTCCAAAAGAGAAGGGAGAGGGCCCCAGAAGTGGACAGAGCATCTCATGTTTCTCCTTCAAGCAAGCCACCGCACATTCGGCAGGTTTTCTTGCAAGCCACATGGCAACATAGGGTAATTGTGTGTTGTGGTGGTGAAGGTGCTGGACTAGGGATGGGTTCTCCATTCAGTGAAGTCTCCTGCACTGTAGCCTTTCCCTGCTCTCACCTGAAACATCCTTTCAATGTCCGAATACTTGCTCTTCAACAGGTCCCCCCAGGAAGTCAAGTTGCAGTAGGTGAAGACCCCACCTGGCTTCAGAAGGCGATGGGCGTGAGCCTACAGGGAGAAAAGGAGGAGTGGCATTTGGGGGGGTGGGGGCAGTGTTAGGCATGAAGAATAAGGACCACACATTAAAGTCCAGTTAACTAGATTTATTGTTCATGCCTGTACGCAAGAATCTGGTCAACTAACGGTCAGCACTAAATTAGATAAGAGTCAACGGAATTCAAGAGGGGTTGGACTTAGACCGTTTGTGGGAATGTAATGACTCCAGGCTGATTCCTCTCTTGATTCCGCCCCCAGGCTCTGCCTGTCCTTCTCCTATAGGTAGGGAATGCCCCAGAATCTGTTGCTTGGTGTCGTGGAATGTAGTCTGGATTCCCAGAGGGAGGTACTGCATTCCGGAGGAGCGAGAGACAGTTCAGATAGTTTATGTGGGAGAAAGAGGGTGAAGACGACGCCTCCCTAACGGTTCCCCAGCATAAATTGGTGCTAGATAAGAGTCAATGAAATTCAAGCAGTTTGCTTTAGTTTGGCAAGATTTCTGTGCATAGATAGGAACCATAAAGGAAGCTGCTAAAAAGAATCTCAACATGTCTTTCTTGGTTTGGGGAGCTGCCTGACCCTTGGAAAGTGGGGTTCTGCTCCCAAACCAGATTGGCCTTTCAATCATATTCTCAGGATTGCCATTTTGACTTTGTTGACCCCAATCTTTTTTTTTTACCCAAAGGCCAAAAAAGTCAAGATGGCAACTACAATCATGTATTCATGACACATGTAGAAAAAGGATTTAGGCACCAATGGCACAGCCGCTGTTGCCATTGTGACTTTTTTGATCACACCTTTTTTTCTAGCCAAGCGTTCAAAGGCATCAAAAAAGTCAAAACGGTGCCACAACTCTGCAATTACAATGCACATTAAAAAGTACTGTTGATCACACGTTTGTGATTGCCATCTTGACTTTTCTCAGTGCAGGTAAAAAAAGAACAGCTTTTATCCCGCAGTTGTGGCCTCCATCCTGGCTTCTGCCATGCAGGCACCCCTGGTCACATCTGGAGATACAGAACAGTTTGAAGGAGAAGTTGGGATATGGGTGCCCCCAGAGGGCAAAATACAGAAACCAGAGATATGGCAGGGAGCTGTGAATTTCAATCAATGGCAAACTGACTGCCCTGAATGAGGAGGAGGCTGAAAAAAATTACATATCGTGGCAAGCAGGAGAGAATCAGCTGGGTCTCCTATGGGGCTGATGGACTACAGTGCCCATGACGCTTTGCCTTTGGCCAGGCTAACTGGGATCTATGGGAGGGCAGAGTGCCAAGCGTCATGCCTCTGGATCAGTTGATCATACCCAGCCTTCCTCGATCTTTTGGAAGACCAGTGGGAGAACCCTTGAAATAATTTACAAATTTCAGGAAACCCCCAAATAAAAGCCAGCCGTGTGCTGCAGCTGCCAAAAAAGCCAACACAGTGCTAGGCTGCATTCACAGAGGGATAGAATCAAGATCACGTGAAGTGTTAATACCACTTTACAATGCCTTGGTAAGGCCACACTTGGAGTACTGCATCCAGTTTTAGTTGCCACAATATAAAAACTGTTGACACTCTAGAAAGAGTACAGAGAAGAGCAACAAAGATGATCAGGGGGCTGGAGGCTAAAACATATAAGGAACGGTTGCTGGAATTGGCTATGTCTAGACTCTAGTTTAATGAAGAGAAGGACGAGGGGTGACATGATAGCAGCGTTCCAGTATCTCAGGGGCTGCCACAAAGAAGAGGGAGTCAAGCTGTTCTCCAAAGTGCCTGAAGGTAGGACAAGAAGCAACGGATGGAAAGTAACCAAGGAGAGAAGCAACCTAGAACTAAGGAGAAACTTCCTGACAGTTAGAACAATTAACCAGTGGAACAACCTGCCTCCAGAAGCAGTGAATGCTCCAACACTGGAAGTCTTTAAGAAGAGACTGGACAGCCAATTGTCTGAAATGGTATAGGGTTTCCTGCCTGAGCAGGGGGTTGGGCTAGATGACCTCCAAGGTCCTTTCCAACTTTATTATTATTATTATTATTATTATTATTATTATTATTATTGTTGTTGTTGTTGTTGTTGTTGTTAAAACTCGCAAAACACACAAACGTTTCCCCGTGTGACTCACTTCTAACCTACGCCATCCTTTTTCCCCCCAACCCCAGCCAAGTCGTGACACGTCCACAGGCCCACTGCTGCCCACGTCATTATCGCAAACTCTGAAAATCCATTTTATTTCAGAATGCGGTCCTGCAGGCTACTTCTGCTGCCTGCCGGCTGCCTGCACTTTGGCAGTTCGATTCTCACCGGCTCAAGGTTGACTCAGCCTTCCATCCTTCCGGGGGGGGGGGGTGTTTCGGTAAAATGAGGATCCAGATTGTTTGGGGGGGGGCAAGATGCTGACTCTGTAAACCGCTTCGAGAGGGCTGTAAAGCCCCGTGAAGCGGTAATAAGTCTGAAGTGCGATTGCTATTGCCATTTTATTTTTTTTCGGTCACAACCTCCTGCAAACCCGTACAGAAAGGCTGTTCTAGCTCCTCTCTGGGCCCAAAAGGGACCCATATTCCTGGTCTTCCTCAAAGCAGAAGGAGGGACACTCCCAGTCAGCCTCGCTTGGCAAACAACAGCCAGAACCGAGCAGGGACAGCCTGTTCAGGTAGGCCGGACGACAAGGTGCAGCTGGCTGAACTCAAGTGGTCAGGCACACCGCATTCCTTCCTTTGGACAAAGGACAGGCCACGTCTTCTAGGGGAGGCAAACAGGTTTGACCATTTGCTCCTTGGTACACAACCACTATCATAAACCTCAAACTGGCCCTGTTGCTATTTCCTTAGCTAGGAGTGGGGGAAACCTCCCAAGCTGCAAAACAGATTAAAAACTCAATCAAGGTGAGCTCACCTTTGGGTCTTTGGTGCTCTCTAAGCTTAGTGGTTTTCTTGCAAATGTTTCATTACCAAGGTAGGTAACCCCAGGTATCCTGGGAAATGACACTGCTTCGTAGATGGGATCCAGAGCGTGTCCACTCTAGCTGACCCAACTTTCTAAATTCCTCTTTTTCTACCTTTAATGGAGCTTTCAACCCTCAAAGTAGCTTTCCCCAGTCAGACGTCACCCCAGGTATGTTGCGACGACAATCCCCAGAGTTCTCAGTCAGATGAACGGGGGTAAGCTTTCAGGGGTGCCAATCTCACCTTGATGAAGTCAAACTGATGGGTGTGCCAGGTGTCTTCTGACAAGGGGTACGCGTCGTAGAGAATTCCTGCGTGGGAGAAACAGATCTTTGGATCTCAAGAAAGAAATGCGTTATGGTATACTGGTCATTTTTCACTGTCTGGGAATGGGGTGCTCCTTAAATGAACTTCTGGAGATTTTCCTCCCACCCATGAGCCCCAGCCACAGTGGCCAACAATCAGGAACATGGGAGGACTCTTCCTTGTCTTCAGTCCAGTTTCCCTGTCAATGTGCTGTCATAGACTGCCTTCAGATGTTGTTGGTGCTTCATCACTGGAGGCTTTCAAGAGACTGGACTGCCATCTGTCAGAAATGGTGTAGGGACTCCTGCTTGGGCAGGGGGTTGGACTAGATGACCTCCACAAAGTCCCTTCCAACTCTGTTATTCTATTCTATTCTATTCTATTCTATTCTATTCTATTCTATTCTATTCTATTCTATTCTATTCTATTCTATTCTATTCTATTCTATTCTATTCTATTCTATTCTATTCTATTCTTATTCTACTCTATTCATTCTATTCTTTCATTCCCATTTCTTTTCTATTCTATTCTGTTCTGTTCTGTCCCATCCCATCCCATCCCATCCTACCCTATTCTTTATCTGCTAGATCAAGAGCTCAAAAGCACTTGTAATCCAGGGGTGCGTGACTATGGCAACTTTACGACCTGTGGACTTCAACGTCCAGAATTCCTGAGCATGGCTGGCTCAGGAATTCTGGGAGTTGAAGTCCACAGGTCGTAAAGTTGCCACGTTTGCCCACCCCTTTTGTAACCCCAGGGATACTGGGAGTTGAAGTCCACAGGTTGTAAAATTGCTAAAGTTGGGAAACAATTTTACCCAGAGAAATGGAGGCAACCCTGTTGCTTACCGTTAAAATGTTCATCCGGCAAGGTTGGTGCGACGTCTTCCCACAAGCCTTTCAATGGGACAACCTGGGGGGAGGGGGGAGTCAAGGAGGAGATGGAGTGCAATCAATGAAGAGGCAAGCCGTGATGCCGGAAAAACATGCTCACATTGCAAGGGCAACAGTGTCTTCGTAAAAAGGAAAAAAAAAGTTTGCAATGCAAGTAAACAGGGGGAAAAAAGAAAACAGAAAATATAGCCTTTTTAGATCATGGCCCTCAGCAATCCAGACTCAGACTTGGGTCCTCCCTGGCAGAAACACAACTCCTTCCAAAGAGAGTCAAAATCTGTTTAAAAGTTGGGGAGGAGATTCCCCTCATATTTGCCCTATTTTGGAGCAGGGCTTGAAGTCGCCCACTGTTAGCCCTGTGAGGTAGTCCGGACAAGAAACACCATCAGGAGTTCTAACTTTTTATTTATTATAATGTTGCATTAAAAGAATTTGGCAAGACTGAAAGTATTTTTATTCATTAGATTTTTATCCTGTCTATTACTTTCTAAGCAACTTGAGGCAGCGAACAGCATACCCAGTACTCCTTCCTCCTCCAATTTCCTCACAACAACAACCCTGTGAGGTGGGTTGAGCTGAGAGAGAGAAAGATTGACCCAAAGTCACCCAACCGTCTTTCGTGCCTAAGGCGGGACTAGAACTCACAGTCTCCTGCTGATTGGCCCAAAGTTATCCAGCTGTCTTTCATGCCTAAGGCGGGACTAGAACTCACAGTCTCCTGCTGATTGGCCCAAAGTTATCCAGCTGTCTTTCATGCCTAAGGCGGGACTAGAACTCACAGTCTCCTGCTGATTGGCCCAAAGTTATCCAGCTGTCTTTCATGCCTAAAGCGGGACTAGAACTCAGTCTCCTGCTGATTGGCCCAAAGTTATCCAGCTGTCTTTCATGCCTAAGGCGGGACTAGAACTCAGTCTCCTGCTGATTGGCCCAAAGTTATCCAGCTGTCTTTCATGCCTAAGGCGGGACTAGAACTCTCAGTCTCCTGCAGATTGGCCCAAAGTTATCCAGCTGTCTTTCATGCCTAAAGCGGGACTAGAACTCAGTCTCCTGCTGATTGGCCCAAAGTTATCCAGCTGTCTTTCATGCCTAAAGCGGGACTAGAACTCACAGTCTCCTGCTGATTGGCCCAAAGTTATCCAGCTGTCTTTCATGCCTAAGGCGGGACTAGAACTCTCAGTCTCCTGCAGATTGGCCCAAAGTTATCCAGCTGTCTTTCATGCCTAAGGCGGGACTAGAACTCACAGTCTCCTGCAGATTGGCCCAAAGTTATCCAGCTGTCTTTCATGCCTAAGGCGGGACTAGAACTCACAGTCTCCTGCCAATTGGCCCAAAGTTATCCAGCTGTCTTTCATGCCTAAGGCGGGACTAGAACTCACAGTCTCCTGCTGACTGGCCCAAAGTTATCCAGCTGTCTTTCATGCCTAAAGCAGGACTAGAACTCACAGTCTCCTGCCAATTGGCCCAAAGTTATCCAGCTGTCTTTCATGCCTAAGGCGGGACTAGAACTCACAGTCTCCTGCCGATTGGCCCAAAGTTATCCAGCTGTCTTTCATGCCTAAAGCAGGACTAGAACTCACAGTCTCCTGCTGATTGGCCCAAAGTTATCCAGCTGTCTTTCATGCCTAAGGCGGGACTAGAACTCTCAGTCTCCTGCAGATTGGCCCAAAGTTATCCAGCTGTCTTTCATGCCTAAGGCGGGACTAGAACTCACAGTCTCCTGCTGATTGGCCCAAAGTTATCCAGCTGTCTTTCATGCCTAAGGTGGGACTAGAACTCACCGTCTCCTGGTTTCTAGGCTGACACTTTAACTACACCAAACTGGCTCTCCCCTCCTCTTTTACTCTCTGGAAAACTAAGGAGAATCCCTTCTAAAATGCTTCCCATGGCCTCCCTCATTCTGTGGATCACCATTGTCCAGTCTGCTGCTCTCCCTCTTGTCTCCCAAGGACTTTCTCACGTACCCTTACCCCCTCCATCTGTTCACACTGCCCAGTTTAGGACCACCTTATGGACTTGGTTACATCCCTTCCCCATTCACTGCTCTTGGGCCCCTGCTCCCCTTTCCCATCATGCATTCGGATAGAACCCTGAAAATGACCTGCATGATGTCATCTACATGATTTGCATGATGACATCATAGCAGGTGGACTGTGCTTCCTTTCCTGCTGGGCATTCGTGCCCTCTCTGTCGCCAGGCCCCTTTGCCCCCACCTTGTGAGGCTGTGTTTTCGCCCACTCCTGCAGCCTCTGGAAGACTCCTTCGTTGCATTCGATGATCCAATGCTCCTCGATGTCAAACTCTTCAATTTTGCTGGCAGCAATGGCCAGGCCAAAGCCGACCTCCAGCACCCGGCCTCCTGAAAGGAAGATATGATTGATTGATTGATTGATTGACTGAATGACTGATTGAATTTTTTATGCTGCCCATCTCGCTATCTAAAGAGGCCCTGAGCGGCTTAGATCTGGTTAGCTAAGCCACAGAGATGATCTTGGAGAAACGATGTCCCAGAAAATTACAAAAACATGATTTCTCTCAAGAAAAGGTTAGAAAGAAACTCAAGATGGTCCCGCCTTGACTCTCTTTGGCATAAAAGGAAGAAAACAAGAAAATTCAGTCAATTTCAGAATTTGATTACTAGAGCCCCTGTTCATAAAGCAGAATTTCTATCTTTCTTGAGGAATCTGTTTCCTATCCTAAAAGAAACCAAAAACCTAAGAAAGGTCAGATCAGGTTAATTCTTGGAGAGGAAGCAGAGAACTGAAGCCTAGTCTGGCAGAAAGAGACAAATGATTTGCTTGTTTTGCCCAGAAAACCTAGGTCAGAGGTGGGGAACTATGGTCCTTTTATCACTTCTCAACTTCAACTCCCAGAATTCCTGAGCCAGCCATGGTTGGCTCAGGAATTCTGGGAGTTGAAGTCCCCAAGTCATAAAAAGGCTATCATTCCCCACCCCTGACGTAGGTGGACGTGAACAGGACCATGAAGTAACTTATCTGACTTTGAGTTCAGCTTGGAGGAGACTTTACAAAGCTTAGTTAGCAGCACCTCGCTAGCCATGATGGGTTATTTAAAAACAAAAACAGGGCTAAATATGGCTTGCACACGGAGTGGGAAGTCCATCCAGGAAGTGGCTGGATGTACAAACCACTTTTGCACCAAGAGAACCACACAGATGTATCCACCAAGTCACCAGGAGTTGAGCCTGACACCCAGTACAGGTGGTCCTCGACTTATGACCACAACTGAGCCCAACATTTCTGTTGCTAAGCAAGAAAGTTGTTAAGCGGGTTTCGCCACATTTTATGACCTTTCTTGCCACAGTTGTTACGTGAATCACTGCAGCTGCTAATATCACAGTTGTTAAGTGAATCTGGCTTCCCCATTGACTTTGCTTGCCAGAAGGCCGCAAAAAGGGATCGCATGACACCACACACACCCCCGGGAGCCGGCAACCATCATAAATATGAGTCAGTTGCCAAGCATCTGAATTTTGATCACGTGACCCTGGGGATGCTGCAAGGGTTGTGTGAAAAACGGTCATCAGTCACTTTTTTCAGTCATTAAATGGAAAAGTTGTAAGTCTGTATTGCTAAAAATCTGGCCTCCAAGGGTGATGTTTGGGATGAGAATCAAATGCTTGCTGGTCTTTGTTACTGCAAAGATAAACAACAGGAATCTCTGGTAAGAAAAGCATTGGGAACATCACAGCAGAGCCTGTGTGTTGTGCTGTTGTCTCACATGACCCTGGGACACTGTAACCATCATAAATATGAACCGGTTGCCATGCCTCCAAATTTGCGCATTTGATCATGTGACCATGGGGATGCTACAACGGCCGCAAGTGTGAAAAATAGCAATAGCACTTAGACTTATATACCGCTTCACAGCGCTTCTCTAAGCGGTTTACAGACTCAGCATGTTGCCCCCAACAATCTGGGTCCTCATTTTACCGACCTCGGAAAGATGGAAGGCTGAGTCAACCTTGACCTGGTGAGACTTGAACTGCCGAACTGCTGGCAGCTGGCAGTCAGCGGAAGTAGCCTGCAGTACTGCTCTCTAACCACTGCGCCACCACTTACGACAATGGTCATAAGTCACTTTTTCCAGTGGTGTTGTGACTTTAAATGATCACTAAATGAATGGATGTTAAGTCGAGAACTACCTGTAGATGACTTAGATGAGGGAACAGAAGGGGAACTCATCAAATCTGCAGATGGCACTAAGCTGGCAGGAATAGCCAACACCCCAGATCAGGATTCAAATGGCTCTTGACAGACTTGAACAATGGGCCCTATCCAACAAAATGGCATTTAATGTGGAGAAAAGCAAGGTTTTACACTTAGGCAGGAAAAACCAAAGGTACAAGTACAGATTAGGCGAAACCTGGCTCAAAAACAGTAACTGTGAGAGGGACCTTGTAGTCCTAATGGATAATCATTTAAACATGAGCCAGCAGTGTGCGGCAGCAGCCAAACAAGCTAATATAATCCTTGGTTGTATAAACAGAGGCATAGAATCAAAATCACATGAAGTATTAGTACCTCTTTATAAAGCCTGAGTAAGGTCACACCTGGAATACTGCATCCAGGTTTGGTCACCACATTACAAAAAAGATGTTGAGACTTTGGAAAAAGTGCAAAGAAGAGCAACTAAGATGATTAAAGGCCCGGAGACTAAAACATATGAAGAAAGGTTGCAGAACTGGGTATGGCTCATGTAGAGAAAAGAAAAACTAGGGGTGACATGATAGCAATATTTCGGTATTTGAGAGATTGCCAAAGAAGGACATGTCTGAAATGGTATAGGGTTTCCTGCCTGAGCAGGGGGTTGGACTAGATGACCTCCAAGGTCCCTTCCAACATCATCATCATCATCATCATCATCATCATCATCATTATTATTATTATTATTATTATTGACAAGAAACAATGGATGGAAACTAATCAAGGAGAAGCAACCTGGAACTAAGGAGAAGCTTCCTAACAGTGAGAACAATTAACTAGTGGAACAACTTGCAACCCATGAGAAAAATTTTATTCTAACCAATTGCCAATCCTTGTACAATAAATCCGATAAAGGGAAACTCCTACATTCTTGCTTTCTGCAGTAAAAGCTCCTATTCTGAACCAGGGGCTGAACCCTTTCCTCCATTATTCCATTACAGATAGTCCTTGACTTACGACCACAACTGAGCCAAATGTTATGTTGCTAAGCGAGACATTTGTTAACTGAGCTTTGCCCCATTTCACGACCTTTCTTGCCACAGTAGGTAAGTGAATCACGGCAGTTGTTAAGTTAGTTACACATTTGTTCAGTGAATCCGGCTTCCCCATTGACTTCGCCAGTCACAAAAGGGGATCACATGCAACCGTCATAAATATGAGCCAGTTGCCAAGCATCTGAATTTTAATCACACGACCATGGGGGAGGCTGCAAGGGTCGTTAAGTGTGAAAACTGGTCGTAAGTCACTTTTTTCACTCATGTAACTTTGAATAGTCACTAAATGAGCTGCTGTAAGTTGAGGACTACCTATACTTCTCACACACACACACACACACACACAAAATTTTCTGGAATTCTGTGGAACTGTCATAATAATAATAATAATAATAATAATAATAATAATAATAATACAGTTGGAAGGGACCTTGGAGGTCATCTAGTCCAACCCTCTGCTCAGGCAGGAAACCCTATACCATTTCGGACAAATGGCTGTCCAGTTTCTTCTTAAAAACTTCCAGTGTTGGAGCATTCATGACTTCTGGAGGCAGGTTGTTCCACTGGTTAATTGTTCTCACTGTCAGGAAGTTTCTCCTTAGTTCTAGGTTGCTTCTCTCCTTGATTAGTTTCCATCCGTTGCTTCTTGTCCTGCCCTCAGGCTCTTTGGAGAACAGCTTGGAGAATAGCTTGACCCCCTGTTCTCCCCCTTCTCAGGCTGCTGTGCATGCTTAACCCAGGTCGCCATTTTACAGAAAGCCGGTGTCTGGAGAGGTTGGAAGAGACCTTTGCCTCAGCAAGGCAGCAGCCCTTATCTTGAGCCTCAGCCTGCAGCTGTCAGCAAAGGGCGAGACCCCTGAAACACCCACCCACTCCCCAGCCTTTCCGGAGAGACCTTTCACCGCAGAGCTATTCTTATCTCGGTTGCAGTGCAGACAACGGGAACGCTGCTCAGGCCAGGAACGTGACTCTGATGGGTGTCAGCATCCATGGGTGGAGGCTGGTTATGGGGGTGGTGGTGGGGAACATGTTTGACCAAATAGGGGTGACACGATAGCAGTATTCCAGTATCTGAGGGGCTGCCACAAAGAAGAGGGGGTCAAATTATTCTCCAAAGCACCAGAGGGCTGGACGAGAAACAATGATTGGAAACTGACCGAAGAGAGAAGCAACCTGGAATTAAGGAGAAACTTCCTGACAGTGAGGACAATTAACCGGTGGAACAGCTTGCCCCCAGAAATTGTGGGGGCTCCATCACTGGAGGTTTTTAAGAAGAGACTAGACATTCACCTGTCTGAGATGGTACAGGTTCTCCTGCTTGAGCGGGGGGCTGGACTAGAAGACCGCCAAGGTCCCTTCCAGCTCTATTCTATTCTAAGAGCAAAAGACCCCAAGAATATATCTATGTCCCTACCAATCACCCTATTCCCTATCGGGCTAAGGAATGTTATGCAAAGTGCAGAAAAGGAGTAGGATGTAGCAAGTCCAGGAAATTAAGTGTCAGGAGCTAAGATAAAGCAGAGGTGATCCAGGTAAGTCCTCGACTTACAACAGTTCATTTAGTGATTACAAGTTACAATGGCACTGGAAAAAAGTGACTTATGGCCATTTTTCACACTTACGACCGCTGCAGCGTCCCCCGGTTACTTGATCAAAATTTAGATGCTTGGCAACCGACTCGTATTTATGACGGTTGCAGGGCCCCGGGGTCAGGTGATCCCCTTTTGCGACCTTCTGACACGCAAAGTCCATGGGGAAGCCCGATTCACTTTAACAACCCTGTTGGCAACTTAACAACTGCAGTGATTCGCTTAACAACTGTGGCACGAAAGGTCGTAAAATGGGGCAAAACTCACTTCACAAATGTTTCACTGAGCCACAGAAATTTTGGGCTCGGTTGTGGCCGTACGTTTGAGGACCATCTGTAATAAATCTGCTTTCAGTAAACACGTAAGACAGGCAAACTGAGCAAGGGGGACAATGTGTGTCAAAAAAATATATGGTGTGTTGGCTGCCTTTGTTACACTTTCGGCAGAAGTTTGTTGATTTATCTATCAAATTTCTATATCACCCATCTCACTTGAGTGACTAGACCAGGGGTAGGCAACCTTGGCTCTTTTATGACTCGTGGACTTCAACTCCCAGAATTCCTGAGCCAGCATGGCTCAGCTTGGAAACCTCTCCCTTTCCCCTCAGCATGGCTGGCTCAGGAACTCTGGGAGTTGAAGTCCACGAGTCATGAAAGAGCCAAGGTTGCCTAGCCCTGGACTAGTTGATATATACAGACCTAGGCCCAACAGTGGACATTTTTGTCAACGGTGGAAAAGGTTACCGCGCTTTCCAAAATTCCACGTTATACTTTTAACTACATTAGAATTTTATTAGCCATGCAAAGGTTCTGATACCTAATTCCTTCTGTGGCTACCTAACAACTGCGGCAAGGAAGGTCATAAAATGGGTCAAAAATCCCTTCGCAAATCTTTCGCTTAGCAACAGAAATTTTGCTCTCAATTTTGGTCGTTAAGTCGAGGCCTACCTGTATGGAGGCTGCAGAACACCTTGAGCTTACCTTGTGAAGCAGCCACGCTGGCTAAAGCATGCATGTAGGGGGATTCCCAGCGCTCCATTACCGGCTTTCCCATGATTTCCAAGTGAGTGTCTGCTGGATTGTAGCCCGCAGCGGCTTCCTTCCAAGAAGGCTTACAGTTTTCCCCTTCCAAAAAGATGGGACAAGCCATGCCGGAAGGTCTAAGCTAGGGCTGGAAGGGGAGAGAAAGGTGGAAGAGGCTGGCAGGAGTTCCAGGAACCTGGAACAGGAGCTGCAGGGCTTCTGTTTAGCTTGAAATAGTTCAGGGGGTGGAGCAGGGGAGGGGGGAGCTGAGAGAGCAAAGGGGAGTTAAGGGGGGGAAGGGGGGAGTTTGCAATTCCCACTTGGAAAGTGGGGCAGGAGAAAGGGGACATCTTCTGGAGAAACGGAACAATTGCAGACCGTCAGGCTTGAATGGCTATTGCTATTGGCCTGGATAAAGCAGAACAGAATAACAGAGTTGGAAGGGACCTTGGAGGTCTTCTAGTCCAACCCCGTTCAAGCAGGAGACTCTATTATACCATTTCAGATAAATGAAATTGGCTGCATGAACAGAGGGATAGAATCAAGATCACGTGAAGTGTTAATACCGCTTTACAAGGCCTTGGGAAGGCCACACTTGGAATACTGCATCCAGTTTTGGTCACCACGATGTAAAAAAGATGTTGAGACTCTAGAAAGAGTGCAGAGAAGAGCAACAAAGATGATTAGGGGACTGGAGGTTAAAACATATAAGGAACGGTTCCTGGAATTGGGTATGTCTATTTAATGAAGAGAAGGACGAGGGGGGACATGATAGCAGTCTTCCAATATCTCAGGGGCTGCCCCAAAGAAGAGGGAGTCAAGCTATTCTCCAAAGAACCTGAAGGCAGGACAGGAAGCAACGGATAGAAACTAACCAAGGAGAGAAGCAACCTAGAACTAAGGAGAAACTTCCTGACAGTGAGAGCAATTAATCAGTGGAACAACCTGCCTCCAGAAGCGGTGAATGCTCCAACACTGGAAGTTTTTAAGAAGAGACTGGACAGCCATTTGTCTGAAATGTTATAGGGTTTCCTGCCTGAGCAGGGGGTTGGACTAGATGACCTCCAAGGTCCCTTCCAACTCTGTTATTCTCTATTCTATTCTGTATGGTTGTCCAGGGTTTCTTTTGTTTTTTTAAAAAAGCCTGCAGTTTTTGTTCTAGAGGTAGATAGTCCTTAACTTACAACCATTCGTTTAGTGACCAAAGGCAGTGCAAAAAGTGACTGATGACCGTTTTTCATACCTGCGACCGTTGCAGCATCCCCCATGGTCATGTGATCAAAATTCAGACACTTGGCAACCGACGTACTGTATATTTATGACTTATTGCAGTTTTCTGGGATCAGGTGATCACATTTTTGTGACTTTCTGACAAGCAAAGTCAACGGGGAAGCCAGATTCACTTAAGAACCATGTTACTAATTTAACAATGGCAGTGATTCCCTTAATGACAGTGGCAGGAAAGGTCATACTATGGGGCAAAACCCACGTAGCCACTGTCTTGCTTTACAACAGAGATTTTTGTGCTCGGTTACGGTCATAGCTCAAGGACTACCTGTAGGAAGAGGAAAGAGCATTATGTACGTTCACCACCCTAAATTACTTACAAAGTAATGTTGTTAAGGGCACCAGGTTAGAAACTGGGAGACCGTGAATTCTAGTTCTGTCTTAAGCATGAGGCCAGCTGGGGCATTTGGCACCAGTCCCTTTTGCTCAGCTCTGGGAAGAAGGAGGAAATGGCAAACTACTTCCAAAAAATGTTGGCAAGAAGATTGCAGGGATTTGTCCAGGCAGTTGTCATGTGTGAAGACTGACTTGAAGGCACGTACACACACACACCCATAAAGACAACTTAATGTAGTGGTTAAGGCTCTAGACTAGAAACAGGGAAATGTCTTGTTCTGCCTTAAGCATGAAAGCTGGCTGGGTGACTTTGAGCCAGTCCCTTTCTCTTAGGCCAGTGGTGGCGAACCTATGGCACGGGTGCCAGAGGCGGCACTCAGAGCCCTCTCTGTGGGCACGCGCGCCATCGCCCCAGTCCTAGGCCTTCAGCTGGGTTTTATAAAACCTTTTCGCTTTAGGCCTCCGCCGCCGTGCGCAAAAAAAAAAAAAGGTTCAATCAATCAATTTCAACTTCTCGCGGGAAAAAAAAAGATCTTGCAAAGTTGGAATTGATTGATTGAACTTTTTAGTCCCACTCAGTCTGCCGTTACCACCGCAGCCACGCCCAGCCAATTGGCCACGCCCAGCCAATGGGCCACACCCACCCGGCACTCGACGATGCATAAGTGGGTTTTGGGTTGCAATTTGGGCACTCGGTCTCTAAAAGGTTCGCCATCACTGTCTTAGGCCCAGAAAGAAGATGACGAGGAAAAACCACTTCTGAAAATCCTGCCAAGAAATCTCCAAGGATTCATCCAGGTGCTTTAGGAGTCAAGACTGATTTAAAATGGACACCTAGCATCAAAAATGTCATCAAAAAAGCGCAACAAAGAAAGTTTTTCCTGCGGCAACTCAGAAAGCTCAGACTGCCCAAGGAGTTGCTGATAACAGTTCTTCAAAGGAATTTGCACCTCTATAACTGTCTGGGTTGGCATAGCAACCACACAAGACAGACACAGACTTCAACGGATAGTTAGAACTGCAGAAAAAACAATTGCAACCAGCCTGCCTTCCATCGAGGACCTGTATAATGCCACTCATCTTATACCTAAAATATTAGCTGAGTTTAATTTCATTATTCTGCATGAATCATCTTGAGGTGGCAAGTACGGTTTCCACCATCCACACTACTCCTAAGCCACCAAGTTAAGATTGTTGTAAAGAATTAGCACGTTAGCTTGAAAACTGCTGCTGTGTTAATAGCATGACAATATTTTGTTGTTCTTTCCGTAACTTTGTGTGTAAACAATCCTTTGCTGTTTTGTTTTTTATCACGTTGACGGGTTTCACAGCTAGGACAACATACTCATTAATCAATATTACTTTTTCCTCTAATAAATAAATTCCTCGTGTGTCCAATCACACTTCGCCAATCAATCAATCAATCAATCAATCAATCAATCAGAATAGAGCTGGAAGGGACCTTGGAGGTCTTCTAGTCCAGCCCCCTGCTCAAGCAGGAGTCCTATATCATTATATCAATAAAGAATTCTATGTTCTATGTCTATGTTAAATCATTTCTTCTCAGTTGTACAGATTCCAACCCACGTACAGGTGCTTCCATTCCGTTCCTCCTTCGTCCTCTTAAACCAGCGGCTCCCAACCTTTTCTATACCCCGCACCCCTAGAACGCTTCTGATATCACAGGGGTCTTGAAACTTGGCCCTTTTATGACTTGTGGACTTCAACTCCCAGAATTCCTCAGCCAGCGTGCCTGGCTGAGGAATTCTGGGAGTTGAAGTCCACAAGTCATAAAAGGGCCACGTTTCAAGACCCCTGTGATATAGTCTCGCACCCCTTACAAAAGTTCGAAATAACGGCAATGAATTATGCATATACACTATCATGTTGAAAACCCAAATTTTCGCACCCCCTGGAATATCGTCTCGCACCCCCGTTTGGGAACCCCTGTCTTAAACCAAATACAGAGACGCGGAATGAAAACCATAATTTCCTTCTTCAACGGACTACACTTCCCAAATGGCCCAAGACAAACTTCCGGAGCTGAACACACTCAAGCGGTCCACTTCCTTAAAAAACAACAACAACAAAAACAAAACCAGAAATAAAAGTACAGTAACTACATTCCCCATCATGCTCCTTGTTCTTTAAAACGGAAGTTAGACCGCGTGCACCACTCTACCCGCTCCTAACAAAGCGTATAGTCCTCCAGACGATCTGTGCGTGGGCTTCCCTCCTTCCCCGCCTCCTCCTATCCTCCCGCCCGCCCGCATTACCGGAAACCCCGTAGCAGCCAATGATATTCTTAGCGGCTGCTGGGAGGGAGAAAGGAAAGGAAGGGAGGGGGGGGAAGGGTCTCGCGACCCTACTGCGCAGGCGTATTACCCGGCTTCTACTTGTAGCGGCGGTTGGTGGCGGCAAGAGACTGGGAGGGAGATTGGGCGGCGGGGGGGGGAAAGCAAGGCGGCGCGCGCGCGTGCGCTTGCGCAGGCGCGCGACGGCGGCGGCGGCTAGCTGGCTGACTGTCGCCGGGCCCCTCTAGTGTGAGGTAAAGCTGAAGGCGGCGCGGCGCCTGGAGCTCCGAGGGCGCCTGTGGCAGGCGGTGAACCCCAGGAGAAGAAGCGGACGGGAGGAAAGCGGCGTTAGGACCCGCCACCGCCTCTCACCGCAGCGCCGCCGGAGGAGGAGAAAGAAGAGCGGAGGGGCAGCTAGCCGGGCCTACCCCCAGGCCATTCTGCCCCCGTCGCCGCCATGAATAGCGTCGGGGGCGCCGACGAGATCGGGTGAGGCCCTGAAGGCGAACGGGGGGGGGAGAGGTGGCACGTGAGGGAAAGCGACAGGCGACCGCAGGGGGGGAGCATCACGTGGTTAGCGAAGGTTTCCCCGTCTCACGTGGAGCCCCCCCACAGAGAGTCTCCGTCGAAGGGGCGAGGGGGGGGGAGAAAGAGACTCCCTTTCTCAGGGCATGGAGCATCCGAGGAGTGGGAGGAAGGCCCCCCTGCTCGGTGTCTTTTGACTCAAAAGAGAAAAGCGGAAGACACGAAGACAGATCACCTCAGAGAAGCTAACCGCCCCCCTTTTTTGGGCATCGCTAGAGGTGTCCCCAAGGAAAGCCACCCTTCGCTCGATTTAAAGCGCCTCCGCACCGCCCAGCCAGATGAATTGGTGAGGCCTTGCTGGAAATTGTGCAGCCTCCAGATTAGTTGGGAGAGCCTGGTATAAAACACCTACCTCTGTTCAGAGAGAGAGAGAGCTGGGATGGGATGAGATCGCCAAGTGCCGTGGCTCTTTTTCTCTTTCCCGGGTTAACCCTGACCTCTTCGGCCTCTCCCTGTGTACCAGGGGACCGCATGCTGTGGAGAGAGAAGGAAGTTGAAAAGATGGCTACTGCATTTTTAAAAAGTCCTCCTTTTACAGGTAGTCCTCGACTTACGTCCACAATTGAGCCCAACATTTCTGTTGCTAAGTGAAACATTTGTTAAGTAAATATTGCCCCATTTTACCGGTCTTGCCACAGTTGTAAAGTGAATCACTGCAGTTGTTAGTAATACGGTTGTTAAGTGAATCTGGCTTCCCCATTGACCTTTGCTTGCAAGAGGATCGCAAAACGTGATCACATGACCCTGGGGCACTGCAACCATCATAAATACATGCCAGTTGCCAAGCATCTGAATTTTGATCACACGACTATAGGGATGCTGCAATGGTTGTAAGTGTGAAAAATGGTCATAAATCACTTTTCCAGCGCCGTTGTAACTTTGAATGGTCACTAAATAAACTGTTGTAAGTTGAGGACTACCTGTAGTCTGCTTTCTGATAATTGAGGCCCAAAGGGCTTGAGAGCAAGATGGAAGAATTGTGTGGGGACCTGGCATATAAGGACCTGTTTCTTTCTTTCACTTTTTCAAGATAAGCAGGGGCAGATGTAAAAAGGGAAGGTATAATAGAAATGCTCTGTAAAATTGTACATGCTATATAAAGTGAGAGTGGGTAGAAATGATTTTCCCAAAGGTGCTTTTTCCAAAAGGCAGCTGGACTTTCTTGAAACTTCTAAGGTCCAGTTACCTGGTTGATTGAGAATCTCCATAGACATTGAGAAATGATCTTGTTCATAATAGAGCTATTATCCTGTAAGATTAAGGGGTTGATTCAGGACATCTAAAAGGAAATGTGTGGGATTCATGAAAGATTAAGACAATTATATCTATTAGGGATGGCTATACAACAAAGCATTTAGTGATAGTGAGATAAAACTAGCAATATGAGGAAGCCATATGGGGTGTTTGGCAGCAAGAATAGTGGGGGTGTTTGTTCCCTAAGGTTATGAAGCAACATCCTTGACTAAATGTGACAGATTTTGAAAAATAGAACTGTTTTTGAGGGAAATCACTCTCTTCAGGGCAGAAACAATACTGGGTCATTGAAAGAAATAATGGAGCTGATGTTTGCATTATAGTTTAAGCTCTCATTAGTTGGAAGAGTTTGGAAGAGTTTTGTGGTCATACTGAAATAAATTTTCTTTTCCACATTTGACATGAAGAGACAAAGGATGCCAGAGGAACTGTGGTATCAGGCTCTTTGAGTTGTGTGGTGACATGAGATCATATGCTTTGACTTGTTTGAGCTTGATTCTAGGATCCATCTCTTCTGCCACATACACGAAAAGTTAAATTAAACCACCCAGGATCTTTGTATATGTTTATGTCTTTGTGTAGTACTGAAAGGTTGTTTGAAACATTTTTCAGTGCTCTCTATTTACTACTGTGTAATCAACATAGACTAATTACTTGTTTAGTTATGTAGTCTATTTGTGACCATGTACATAATGCAGTTTTCTGTTACAAATGTTGAAACCCAATCTGCTTCTGGATGCTAGGTTTCTAACTTGGCGACTCAGTGTTAAGACTAGAAAGTTGCTTTGTTTCGGCCTGCCATGGCTGAGTCTCAAGGTCATAAGGTGATGCCTCACAGGGGAGAATCTGCAACTGTTCTTTTGTCTTCCTTGCATTCTATAGAAATGCAGAATTCATCTAATTCTCTGGTTTCTTTGCATTTTTAAGGGAGATATTGGCCAAATAAGCAATGACTTTCACCTCTTTTTAAACACAAATCCTTCATAATATTGGGACTTTTGCTGCTGATACACTATTATGTATCCTGTTAACAACCTGTATAGGACAGAACATTGGTGACTCAGTACTTCTAATGAAGTCAGAGTGTATTCTTCTTGACTGCCAAAAGCATGAATGGCTTTGGAAATCTGTATAAGAAGCTTGGAAATTAATATAAGCTTTTTTTTGGGATCTTTTGATTTTTCTGCTTGCTCTTCTGGACGTCCATGATTTTTGTTCTTGGACAGATATCCACATAATAGTTTCTACTCTGAGAATGTCTGAATTTGCAAAAGGTGAGGAGCCATGAATTCTGTTTCATAAAAATCTTTCAACGGATTTTATATTTTTATTTTGTAATCCTAGTACAGCTCATCAGTTGTGTCACCTTGTATGTTCTCCTTAGTCACCCTTCTCCAAATATTGTGCAGGATGTCTGCAGTGTATAGGAAGAGAGCTAGAGGAATACTTTAAATTAGCATTCATTCTGATATTACCATAACTTAATAACGTGGCTTGATCATAACAGTTATATTATCAAAATATATTTAATTTTGAGCATTCAACAATATAGATATTGTATCAAACTAAATAAGCACTAACAAAATTAAGCACATTATCCCAGGGCAGGAAATAGAGATGTTGCAAGTAAGTTATGGTGCTTTGTACTTGGAATCATATACTGCTTTTAAAAAAAGGACTATAGAACTCCTTTAAAAGAGAACATATACAAAATACCTCTGTATGGATCATTAAAGCAGCCACATTTTTTCCCAGTTTATCACAGTTGTTTTTGAAAGCTGCTTTCTGCTGCTTTCACATGTGTTGTGTGCATGCATAGTCACATTGCTTCTGTGTGAAGAATGTGAAGGAAAGCAGTTGCAAACAAAGATGGCAGAGAACAGCTTCCAGAGCAAACAAGCAAACTTGGAAGAAGAAATGGCCCAGTGTTGGGAAGGGGTGCTTTGAAAGTGGTCCCACATAATCTAAAGCTCCTTTATTAAATCAAACAGTCAAAGCCTAGTTTTTTCTTGTAGCTTAGCTTTTGGCTCTCAACTGTGATGAGAGCAAGTGACATTTGTCATTTTGACTTTTACTGTTTGTCTCCCTTAAGTGCTTAGATTTACATTTTAAAAGTTCAAGCGCGTTGATACAGATATATTCCTTTTGGAAAATTATTTTGCTTTTGCTTTTTAAAAATTGAACCTCATATTACAAGAATAACTTGTGTTTTTGAAAGTGTCTGATTTGAAGTGTATTTAAATTTTGTACATAAGAGAAAGAAGATTATAGAGGAAAAGATATATCAAATGACCTAGATTTGTCAGTTGTTTATGATTCAAAGGATTTCCTCTGTGTCTTTGAGTCAGAACAGTTGGGTTTTATAAGAAGGCTACAGTGTCCACAGTGGTTTTGGACAGCTTTGCTAGGTTCACTAATTGTCCAAAGCCATGATGAACTTAAGTGTTGGGTAAATGTAGTTATTACAAACTTGAGTAAATAAACTCAAGTAATAGTGATACCATGGCTTAAAATAATAAATGAACCAAGTCAGTGTATACATTCAAGTAATAACCTGGAGAGCTCACTGCAAAAGAGCTGGATCTACTATAGATTTTATTCCCAATAAGGTCTCTGAGAGGTATTTTTCTTAGCCATATAGGGCATGCTAGATATCATGCCAATACCGTACAATCTCAGACTTAAAAGTATAAGACTTGTCATTTCAGCTCAAGGGCCTAAATTTGCAGATGTCTTTTAAGATATTTTATACATTATGATAAATATACATGTGCAGAAAGGTAGCATTTCTAGCAACCTTTCTGTCGGTTGTGACATCATTCTGAATGTTAAAATTTTTACATGCCTATTTTCGGGTTGTGAAATTAATTGTGTTGGAGTGATCATATTTTAAGTTTTGTATATATTTGCATAACTGTTTTATAAAATAGGCAGCATATAAATTTAATAAATAACACTATTTTGTTAAATGTCTTAATATATAGTATTTATTTTACATCTCTGTGTATATAAAACACATAAAAACACTTCCAAATGTACATCTTAAACATAATATATAGTATATAATAATAGTAATAATAATACAGTGTAATCCAGTCTAAACTCTGGCTGACTATGTGACCAACCATAATAATAATAAAAGAAGCACTTTTAAAAATAGTTTAGATAAAGAAATCATGATTAAAGCTTAACAGTAGATGGCTATGGTTGAAAGTGTTGAGCCTGATGCTAGAAAGTCAAGATTTGAATATATTGCTGGAGGGGCAGGTTAACTAGTGGTGTCAGTTTCTTGAAGTAGGCATCAAGGGATGTTGGACACAGCTTTTTTTTGGGGGGGGGGTCTCATCATAAATGGCCTTGTAGCAGCTCAAGCCCTCCGTAATTGTATGCCCCAGTCTTCTTCCTCAAATGCTATCAACTGCTGCTTTAAAAGTCCATAAGATTTTCATTGGTCAGTTCTTCGGCAGGGGAGTCGAGTAACTGTATGACATCTTTTGCACTGATATCTAACTGCAGCTGATTATCAATGTCAACCACAGCTTGCCTGGCTTCTGCAGTGTAGTGAGCTGTAAACTCCTGAGAAGCATGAACAAATTGAGGGCACAATTTGTTCCACACTCCTTTCATATTTGACTGCTTCATTTCATCCCAAGAATCAGCAGTATTTTTGATTGCATCACAGATGTTGTAATTCCTCCAGAACTCCCTTAAGCTCGCTCATCACATCATGTTGAGTAGCCTTGACTGCTTGTAAGAAGGTCTGCCGTAAATAGTAGCCTGACTCCCTACTCCATTGGTTGAAGTAGCAATGTGGTGTTGGAGGATAAAAATACCATCTTTACATTGGGGTGAAGGTTATCTAAAGTGTCTGGATGTCCATCACCAGTGCATTGTCAAGCACAAGGAGAAACTTAAAAAGGAATTTGCTGGGCCAAGCAATAGCATTCAACAATAGGGACCAAATGGTTTAAGAACCATTCTTGAAAAATGGCAGTTATAGCCCAGGCCTTTGCATTTGCCTTCCAAATAATAATAAGAAAAGATGCTTTAATGATATGGTAAAGTGTTCTCGGATTTAGGCAGTCATAAACAAGCAAAGGCTTGAACTTGAAATTCCTTGATGCGTCACCCCAAGCATTAACAATAGCCTATCCTTTGATGCCATGCACCCTGGTGCACTTTTTTCCTCCTTTATAATGTAGGTCCTTTTAGGTGTTCTCCCCCCCCCCCAAAAAAAAACCCACTCTCATCTACGTTAAATATTTAGTCTAGCAAATAACTTCCTCAATAATAATCTTAAACATGTCAGGAAAATAACGTGCAGTGCTTACATCAGCATTTACTGTTTCTCCTTGCACTTTAATATTATGTAAATTTGCCCTCATTTTGAAAGGATTGAACCTTCTCCCAAAATACTCTTCATCAAAAATCACCTTTATTTGCTGCCCCTGCAACTTTTAAGTCATTGAAAGGGCTTTGAGCCTTTTCTTGCAGTAAAGTGAGGCTAATGGGCATTTGATGCTGATTTTGGTTCTTTAGCCACATTATCAATAGCCTTTCTGTTTCAGTGATTAAACCACTGCATGGCTTAGTAATAATTGTAGCTTTCACCAGGGCAGGTTCTTACATGCTCCATTGTTCTTTATCTGTTAAAATTGTTCCAATTATTGACTGGCTGTAGTCTAATGCTTTTTGAAATTTGATGACATTTCACCTTTTTTGGGACGCTTTGTTATTTCGTCTTCATTTTCAGTAGTGATTATTTTCCTTTTCTTTGTTGCAGTTTTGCTTTGGAGGCATGGTAAATAGAGAAAAAACTGGAACGTGATGTGACTCAAAATGGCAGGCAACTTTCTTTTACCATGATCCTATGGATGTTTTTTTTTTAAAATGATATGGTCACTCTGACAGTTCAAAGCTTATCTCTATGAGTTTTAAATACAGACTTTTCTTCAAACCAAAATGTAATCGTTACTTTTTTCTGGGCTGAGTTATAATTTGCTTGTCAGTTATTTCTGGCTATAATCTAGCTGGCGGTATCAAACTGGAATTGCAGACCCTAGAAAGAGAGAACATGGATCAAGTATAGAGCTCTCTATTTGAATACAGATAGTCCTTGACTTACAACCATTTGTTTAATGAGCAAAGTTATGACAGCGCTGAAAAAAAATGGTTTATGACAGTTACAGCATCTCTGCCGTCACATCAATATTTGGATGCTTGGAACTGACATGTGTTTCCAAAGGTTTCAATGTGCTGGAAATACATGATCGCCATTTGTGATCTTCACAGGGAGTTCTGTCGAGCAAAGTTAATGGGGAAAGCTGGATTCACTGAAAGATCACAGCGAAAAAGATCATAAAAATCAAGCACAACTCACTACAACCACATCACTTAGCAATGAATGTTTCGGTCCCAGTTGTGGTTGTAAATCAAGGACTACCTGTAATTTCAGAAGAAATAACCTGTCTGTATTTTAAGCAAGACTGAAGGCCTATAAGTCCTTGTGGCAAAGTTCAACTAAAATTCAATCACGTGTTCACTGGAATTCAGTTTCCATAATTCATCTCACACTGTCTTGAATTTCTCACATGTTACATGTGAAGTGCATAAAGAGTTCTTAGATTGCGCTGCCCTTTCTGCACTGAAAAGCCTTTTAAAGCATTGGCAATTATTTAAAGCATTTAAATTCATTTAACGTGAATCCCTTACATGAGAAGCAGCAAGTATAAAAAATATCAGATGAGATTTACTTTGAATCATACAGATAGATTGTTTTAGGAATTATAGACTAGGATTGTAAGATTTGTTTCAGCTGAAAAATATGGAGGAAACCAACTTCCAGCAAGGAAAACCCAATTCAGGAGAACCCACTAGAACTCAGTTCACATGAAGCAATTCACCTCTCATTATCCTGAAGGTAGCAAAATGTTCTGGCTAGGTACCCATAATCAAACTCAAAATGGTGGACACTCTCTTTCCTCAAGTCAACAAATGCTGAAACTGTGCAATGCTTCCATGAACCATTGAAACAGTGTATTAAAAACAGACACTACTTCGTGATGCTCATGAAAGCATTGCATGGTGTTAGTGGTTTGTTGGAGGACACCATCTGCCATTTTTAGTCAGATCATGTTGCTGGTCAGCTGTCCTCCATTTTAAGTACAGTGCTATAATGGGCAGCTTGTTTGAAACTATGTTAAAAGTCAGTTGTTCTTAATCCATGGACTACCTGTATTTAAATTATTTATTCAAACTTATTAAAGCTTAATGATAATGTTATGGAGTTTGTAATTGATCACATCTGTTTGGCTTCCTTTTGTGGTTTCAGTTTGGTAGCTTTAAGCTAGTTTTGTTAAAAAAAATATTACTTAAAACAAATATAACAAAAAGACCATCAACATAAAACTTTATTATAGCTATAAGGCCACCAGTCTGATACAGATTAAAAACTACGAAGTCTTTTTTAGTACAAATAAATGAGCAGGAGCTATAAAGATATATTGAACAGCCCATGTCAGAGGGATCTATATTAACCTAAAAAATCCTGAAAAAAAGTTGTTCATTTTTGGCAGAATACACAATCAGTGTGTGAGTTATTAAATGGAACAACTTGGCATATATAATAAACAAAGGAACACCCCCTCCCAAACAAAACAAAACAAAACAGCTCAGGAAAATTCAGCAGTCCTACCTGTATAATGTCTTGATATAAATATCAAGTCAGTTGTGTCCTTTGATTACTTTTTTCTTTGCCCATCCAGATTTTTATTTTTTTACCCACTTTCTTCAGGCTCTTTGGCATTGGTTAATTTACATTTAATTCAGATACCAGAATTCACCCATCACAAAGTCAAATACCAAAACTCTCTTAGCTTGTAGTAATCTATTGAGTCATGTATAAATAGCAGCATTGAGTTTATATACAGCTTCCCTGTTTGACCTCAGAAAACCTTGCCTTTTTTTGTCTGAATATTCATAAAGGTGTCCATAAATAATTTCAAGTAGAGCTGAGAGACTGCAATGGCCACTGAGAAAGGAAAATCTGCATTCAACCTGCTATTTGATGTGTCAGAAATGGTGGCACGTAAGCAGTCAAATACACAATAGCTAGTGCACCAGTATGAATGTGTGACGTTTCAGTACATCAACGTCATTCATTTTATGTAGCTTTTAGTCCAAGATAATATAAAATTACATAAAATCAATTTCTAGCAAATATGCAAGGTGGCTTAAGACTATATACTGTATTTCTGATGCCTCCTTTTTACAGAGATATACTTGACTTTTAGCAAATGTGCATTTCTTTTCTGTAATCAGAAAATCAGTTCCTTTAAAGCAGGAAGAATAAATAAGCTATCAAAATAAAAATAAAACAATAGAAAAGATGCTTGCGGAAAATCAGGAAAGAAAATTCAGTTCCAGTTTTAGAATTCTTTCCACTTTTTGTAATTTCCACTCATCAGTTAGTTTGCCATTTGGATAACCTTGTGCAGTTTATAATCTCATAGCTCAGTTTTATATAAAATGGAAATATTTAATTTCTGTCATTAGCAAGGATTAGTAGGCAACTCAGAAGCCCTAGCCAGCATGTCCATTAGCCAGAAATGTTGGAAGTTGTAATAATATACTGCATCGACAGACTTCTTGACATGAACTTAGCTTTGAAATTAGTAAATAATTGTGACTGCCTAACTCAGTTTGTTGCAGAAATTGTGCTTTCTATTTGGAGCGCTCTTTAATGGAGATTGTGTTCTCTTTAATGGAACATTAAGGTCAACCTGGAGTCAAATTTGTGATGATTTATGTGTTAGTTTTGTGCTTTTGGGAATGATAATACAGTACTGACTTCCTTTTCTTTGCTTTATTGATGGAAGATTGCATGTGATGAAGAGATTCAAATCATTACAGCTATTATTCATGTTCTTGCACTAAAATCTGTGCTCTGAAATTTGAGAGTATAGAAAAGGAAATAGGTTTTTCTTAAAATCACATTTCAGTTTTGCCCATGTTAGAATTAGTTAGTTTGGAAGCACCTAGAAATGACTCTATCAGGAAAGACCTCTCATATTCTCTTGATATAATGATCTGTGTCATCGGATTTATTGCATTTCAGAGGCTGAAAAAGAAGCATTTGTCTCCTAGATTGTCATGCTTTTTTTAACAAGCCATCCAGATACTTTCTATCTTTATAAGTATTTTTTTCTTTTTAAGAGAATTATTTGGCAGTTCTTGAGTTTTATCATTATGGAGAATAGCTTGTGTATTTATATCTCACCTTTATTTTGTATAACTCAAGGTGCCATGTACAAAGCTCCCATCTCTTTATTTTCATTCGTTGCTGGACCGTATCGACTGTAATGTGTTGTGCTGCCTTTTGTCCTGACATCTGCGCTTTCATTAGTTTATCTGTCACTTTTATCACTTTATTCCAACTAGGCATAGGATTCACTTTACCCCAAGTCAGACTGTCCATTGAACTCAATTTTCTGGTACTTCCGGTTCAAATAGCTTTCTTTCAACAGAGCGCTATCTTATTTAAACTTGATATATACCATAAAAGCTGTCCCTTTGCCCTTTTTCCTTTCTGGTGATATCCATTTTATGACAATGTCATTCTTGCTCCTATTACTTCTGTAGTTATTTACGCTTGCGTCCTAGCTGTGTTACGTGACAGGGTGAGCTCCAATTCTCTCCCCAACTCCCGCCAACCCAGCAGTTCAAAAGGATGCAAGTGTGAGTAGACAAATAGGTACCTGCCACTTTGGTGGGAAGGTAACAGTGCTCTGTAATGTTATGCTGGCCACACGGCCACAGAAATGTCTTCAGACAGCACTGCCTCAATGGCCTTGAAACGGAGATGCCCATATAATTGGCAACGACTAGCAGAGTCAAATCCCTGGGGACTCTTTTACCTTTTTTTTAATCTAGCTATCTAACGGCAGCCATTGCCAGGATATGGCTCATTTGTTCTATAGATCCGGTGCATCGGGATGGGTCGAGACAAAGGCATTAATAATTAGAGCAGTTGGTTTTCTTTTGTCTTGGTGGCTGAAAAAAATAGGAAACAGGTGCTTTCTTTGCACTCGGAGGTGTCTTTTGTTAAACATTTTTATTGGTGCTAGAAAATGGGAGTAGAGTATGACCCTACCATGAATGACTTAGCCCATGGGTCGGCCATCCGAAACGTCGGATGAGCCGCACGGACCCATTTAGCTTAAAAAAAAAAAACGCTGGGAGCCGCGCGTTCGCGCATGCGCGCGCGCCCCGCGCATGCGCACCTGCGCGCGCGCACCCCCCCGCACCCACCCGCGCATGCGCATGCGCTCGCCAAAATGGCGGAGGAGGCTCCGGAGCCGCAGGTAAGGCCTCAAAGAGCCGCATGCGGCTCCGGAGCCGCGGGTTGCCGACCCGTGACTTAGCCACTACTTAAAGATGCGATATTATGACCTCATTACCACTGTTGTGTGGCACATATTAGAATGAAGAGAAAGCAACCATTGTTCATTAATAGTTAATTTATGAATCCTTGAGAGAAGGAACAGTACCTCTTTGACAAGTTTCCTAGATGTCCTCTTCCCAGTTTGATTAATAATTATATCAATGATTGTCAGTACAGATAGAAGATTAACTTCTTAGACAGAACTGGACTTCTTTGTCCTTCTCTCAGATTTATAGAAGTTATGATTCAAGGCAAGCATACAGAGATACCTAGTACTAATAAAATACTCATCTTTTTCAGTTGGGCGGCTTTACATTGCCCTATATGGTTTCCCATTTCATCTTGTGAATTAGTCAAATTGATTTAGTTCTCTGTTACTCTTTATTGATACATTCATGTCCAACCACTACATTATCGCTTGCCAAAACTTTATAAATGTTTGCTTAAGAACAGGGATAGCCTATTGCGTGATCCTCAGACGTATTTGGCTGAATCTTCCATCAGCCTCCCACATTAGTTATGCTTACTGAGACTGCTGGGAATTGAATTTAACTATTGGAATATGACATGTTGCTCATTCCTGGTACAGGTAGTCCTTGACTTACGACTACAATTGAGTCCAAAATTTCTGTTGCTAAATGACACATTTGTTAAGTGAGTTTTGCCCCATTTTATGACCTTTCTTGACACAGTTGTTAAGTGAATCACTGCAATCGTTAAGTTAGTAACACAGTTGTTAAGTGAACTTGGCTTCGCCATTGACTTTGCTTGTCAGAAGGTTGCAAAAGGTGATCAAATGATCCTAGGACATTGCAAGCGTCATAAATATGAATCAGTTCCCAAGCATCTGAATTTTGATCATGTGACCATGGGGATGCTGCAACGGTTGCAAGTGTGAAAAATGGTCATAAATCACACACCAGCCGCCTCCTATTTTATCCATAAGTACCCTGTGAGGTAAGGTAGACTAAGAGAAAGAGTAATTGGCCCAAGGTCACTCAGCTGGTTTTCATGGCCTAGAATTCACAGCCTCCTGCTTTCTAGGCCAGCACTTTAACCACTACACCAAACTGGCTCTACAGTGTATATATTATACTACTAAGATTCTTGTTGTTATGATCTTTTACTGGGCAAAATGGTTAATCGTAGGGCAACAATTTTTGAACAACAAGGTACCTCGAATGGATTGACTTCCAGAATGTGTCCAAATTCCACTGTTTCTGATGCTTTCTGAAGATTCCTACAAGGAAGGTCAATGGGGAAGCCAGCAGAAAGTTAGAAGCCACTCCTGTTCCCACAGCTTTTTACCCTCTCTTGGTCATTCCGTTTCTCTGTCTGGGTAAGGAGTTATCTCTGAAACAATGACCCAATGGGCCATGGGTTGCCTAGCTTTATGCTAAAATTGATTCTAAATTCATGGATACAATCACACTAAGTGGTAGAGCACAAAGACCCTAGATCACAGGTATTAAACTCGTCGCGTCACGTGACGTTCACGACGTATCATGATTTTTTTTGCATTGCCAGAGCTGGGGTGGGCACAGCCTCCATATGATGCAACTGGTCTGCGGGCCAGCAGTTTGACACCCCTGCCCTAGATCAACGACAGAAAAACAATCTAATTTGAAACCACCAGTTTCCTGGTTTCTTGCGCTCAGATTGAACATGAACTTAATTTTTAATGTGCTTAACAAGCAAATGAATCCACACACCCCATCAAGTGGGGGCTTGGCAACTAACCTGCCCCCAACCCCTGGGAGAATAGTCAGGGTATTGAGTTAAATTCGTTTTGAATAATCTTCCCTAGAAAACACACAATTAGGTATGCTAGTATTTAAATTTCTTTTCAGAAGCTACTGAAAGACACCTGGCATCCCCACCTGTGGGCTTATGATATCATTGTGTATAGGGATTCTCTTTTGGCTTATGTTGCTGGCTTTGAGGTCTATTCTGAATGTATCTTGCCTTGCTTTAGTGCTCATGAGACTTATTTTGCCAGATTATTGGGACTAGAACTGTCATTGTGGTCTTTGAAAAGCTTGAGGCTGTACTTGCTATGATCGATAGTTGCCATGCTCAATTATATTTTTTTTAACATTCTGAAGCTCTGTCAAATGAATCCTTGACAGTGAGATTCTTACTGCTGATTCTTCCCAAAGGTGCTTTTTCAAAAGGCAACTAGACTTTGTTTTTCCTTGAAGATGTTTCGCTTCTCATCCAAGAAGCTTCTTCAGTTCTGCCACGGAAAAGGCATATTTCCTAGGTATCCTAAGATGGCAACATCTTACGGAAAGCACTAGCAGCATGCCTACCCTGTCTGGTCTGGTAGAATGACAGATGTTCTTTGGGAGAGGCTACCCGCAAATAACTTGATCCTGTGCCATTTGGGATTTAAAATTAATAATCAGCACCTTGAATTGCACCCAGAAACTGGGAGTCATGCAGTTTGCGCAACAGGGCTATGAGCTGGGTAAACTTAGGGGGGCCCAACACTGCATTCCATTGTAACTTTGGGATGGTCTTCAAGGGCAGCCCCAAATAGATCATATTTCAGTAATCCTATTATTAGTCTGCTGCGAATTCAATTTCTTACTGAAACATTGGTAAAATCCTGGTTTTCTTTTCATTTGTATACTTGAAAAAGATTTAGAATGCCATTCATTGCAAATTTGATTCTCCCAGCAGTTCCATGATTCCCTGAAATATGTGAGGAGAGGAGGAGGATTTTCTGGATCAGATCTGGGGAAGCTGCAAGGGAGAAAGACGAACTGAAAACTCTTTATTACGCTTGAGTTCACTATATACAAACCCACAGCTCTTGTATCTGAGGAAGCCCTGTTAGTTTTGAAACTTGATAGTTATTCTTTAACTTTTTTTGGGGGGGGGGTGATCAAAAAATGCAAGTTTGGAAGGGCAGGGAAAAAAGGATGCATTCAGAGTAAAAATCACATTATCAAATCCTATTCACCTTTTACCAGTTGTTCCTGTCCCAAAACACTATTTTTCTTTGAAGCTAAAACTACTGAACATGGGTATGATACAAAAGGACATTTGGTTGTGCTTCACCCTTTAGAATAGAGATAGCAATCATAACACTACGATGACTTCAGCCTCCCCCCCCCTTGTGTAAAATTGTGTTGCTTAATTTAAGTGACAGGCCATCGAGAAACTGATTTACTGCTGTTGTGCAAAGAAAGCAAAGAACAAATGTGCAACTTTTTTCCTTTAACATATTGTACTTAGAAAATAAATCCATAATGTATGCCATGCTGGAAAGCCCATGGCAGTTTGATGTCACTAGGCCTGCAGTTCGTTCTTTATAGGAACTTCCTACAAAATAGAGAAAGAAATAGTCCCAACCTTATTAGATAATACACTGTCAGCATTTGAGGCTGAATATAAATAACAATGACTTACTTTATTAAGTAAACTAGAAATTCTGAAGAAAGTCAATAAAAGAATCGCACACATTTTTGTCAGGAGAGTGTAAGTAATTTATAATGGCAATAGGCCATTTTGAGTGGAGTAAAACTGCTCAGTACTTTTTAAAAAACTTCCTGTGAAGGCTTTTTACCATTCCAATCATACTAGCAATCCTTGCTTTTAGTTGGCATGCATGCACTACCACTACCCCTGCTTATTCTTACAGATCTAAATATATGGCACTTTTTTATTTCTTTACCCAACTCAAAAAAGAATCATAATGAAGAGAGGAAAACTACATTGATTACATGGTTTATGTATGCTCTTCCCAATAGTTATTTATCACAAGCTTCTCCTGCTTTTCCTCCAAGGAATATAGCAAATTGTTGTTGTTCTCTCCCCCCCCCCCCCCCGGGTCTCCTGTGATGTACACCAACAATCTTTTATCTTAGACTAGGCCAGGTTGATGTCCTAGAAACACCTCAGCTTCATAGATGAATGTGGGTTTGAACCTGATATTCCCCAGGTCTTGTATATTTAATCTATAACTATTCTGACTTTTCTGTATTGGGCCAATAGCTGTGTATAAAAAGTCTTAAGTCTGACAAGTACATGTGCAATGGGACAAATGTTTAGCGTTAAAGGAGTGCATTTTCTATTTGCACAGGATTTCAGGCATGAGGGTTCAAACCCCAAACCGGGGTTAATACATTAAGGTTGAAAAGATGTATCTTTACCATAAGAACAGACAGTCTGCTGTCACATTAAGATTTGGAGGCTGTGTATGTTGAGCAGTCTTGCAGAGTGGGTTGTGTTATATCATGAAAGATTGTGAGGTTTCTAGTTTTATGGAGAAGCAGATTCAGATATTGTGGGGGGAAAAGAACTCAATGCCTTTAGCATATGAATGACATCCAGCTCCAAAATGCCTACTCACTATTCCCAGTATCTTCATGTATATTTCAATAATACTGAAGGTAAAATAATACCTTTTCCTGCCTTGTATTGCAGCTGCCGGTTTACACGGTAGCACAGTCACTTGATACAGGTGGTCCTCGACTTACAACACTTCATTTAGCGACTGTTCAAAGTTACAAAGGCACTGAAAAAAATGACTTCTGACTATTTTTCACACTTCGAACCATTGCAGCATCCTCATAGTCAAATGATCAAGATTCAGACGCTTGGCAACTAAATTCATATTTATTACATTTGCATTATCCCGGGGTCATGTGATCATTTTTTGCGACCTTTTAACAAGCAAAGTCAATGGGGAAGCCAGACTCACTTAACAACCGTGTTACTAACTTAACAATTGCAGTGATTCACTTAACAACTGTGGAAAGAAAAGTCGTAAAATGGGAGAAAATTAACTTAACAAATGTTTCAGCCACAGAAATGTTGGGCTTAATTGTGGTCATAAGTTGAGGGCTACCTGTACGACTTTCTGATACCATCCCTGCAAGTAAGATCAGAACCTTACTACATAAGAGTGCCTCTAATTTACATAAATGACCAGAAGGAGCCCTGGGTGGCAGTATCAAAGGTTGAAGAAAGATCAAGTAGTTTCAGAAGAATTGCACTTCCTTAAGGGGTCATCTATTGTGACGATCAGGGCAGTCTGAAACTAGAGCCTAGACTGAAAAGTTCAGCATATCCAAGTACATCTGCAGCTGCACAGACATCACTCACTCTCTTAAAGACTTTGTTGAAGGGGCATTGTTAATAGAGGAACAGTTGGCAAAATTCCCTGCAACTGGAGAAGCCTTCTTCAGGAGCGGATAGAACATTGCCTTCTTTAAGATCAATGGTACCATTCCATCATGTACCCCTGTATCTATTTTCTTGATTTACCCAGTCATTCACTTTTGGCAAGTACAAGTGAGCTCAGATGATGGGCCGGAGAGCTACAAATGTCCTTGTCTTTGGACTTCTTGAACTGAAAGCGATCCCGCAGGTTTAGGCTAGATAGTGCCCTGGACATTTTATAGCAAACTGTATAAAGAACTGAAGTCAGGTTAGCATGAAGATAAGGGATTTCATTCTCAAAATGCCTCACAAATCTGTCTTTGTAGTTCTGGCATTGAAATTTTTGGAGATGACAATAAGCTTGCCATCATCTCTTAAGAGTTCAACGAATCCTAGAATGGAAAGAATCTTGGAGATCTTCTAGTATACTCTTTTACAACCTTAGCAACTTTCAGATGTATGGACTTCCAACTCCCAGAATTCTCAAGAATGACCATACTGGCTGGAAAATTCCGGATACTGAAGTCCACACTTCAGGAAGTTGCCAAGATTGAAAAGCATTGATCTTCTCTGCCACATATACTTGTGGCACTTGTACCGCAGTATATTGTTACTGTATACATTGAGGTGTGAATGGTCATATTCAAGACCTTAAGCTATTTGTGCTCTACTTATTTGTGTATTTCTATCCCACCTTTATTATAAAACAGCAAACATACCTAATATTCCTTCCTCTTCCTATTTTTTTCACAACAACCCTGTGAGATGGGTGGGCTGAGAGAGAGAGAACCACTGACCCAAAGTCACCCATCTGGCTTTCATATCTCAGGTAGAACTAGAACTCACAATCTCCTGGTAACTAGCCTAGCCTTCTATTCTGTATAGGCTAACAAGAATACTGACAATATCTCTACTATGACTTCTGTAAAATCTTCCAGAAGTTTCAAGAAATCAACAGATTCTATAAGTGTCTGGAATGGACCATCCTAATGTATTTCTTACTCTTTTCAGGTAGACAGTGAGGCGACAAAGCCCCAAGTCTCCAGAAGCTGGCTTCTTCGTTGCCCAAGTGGTTCACCTGTTGTTCTTACGCAAAAATTAGATCGAGTGTGTGTAATTACCTATACATTGACCTGATTGTGGCATTCATAGAATCTATGGAATCTCCATTTGGCCTTATTTGTGCAACCTTATGTAAATGTTGTGATCCCCAAGGGCTCCTGAACTGAATTTCTGTATCACACTGGAGACCACAGCCAGTTTGGTCAGAAATGGTAATGGGAGAAGGGTAGTACTGACAATGCATCTTACCGATCCCAATTCGGAAACATTTCGAATTCGGAAACATTTTCTAGTGGGTAAGGTAGTATTCCTGCCCCTCTGTCCCCAAATTCAGTTGCTTGGACCAGGGCTGCATTTAGAAACAAGTGGATAAAGCTGGATCAAATCTCTAGGACTTAGCTTGCCCATCCGTGGGTAAGTAATATCCATGAGATTGATTTCTTGTACAATTATTGTGAATGAAGTCTCACAAATAAAGCTGCCCAGCTAAAACAAAAAATGCCATTTTGTGCAGATCGATAACTGGGATGCTGTTATCTCCCCCTCTCCTCCCCCCCCCCTGTTACTGCTAGTTGTGGTTCCCGTGTTGAGAGACCACATAGTAACATTGATGGGCAGATACTGCATTTAGGAATCCAACTTATCCTTCAGAGGGAGTGGTAATTTTAAAATTAACTTGTCTACTACTTCTTTGTTACCATAGGGCTACTATATCAAAGCCATCATGTTGTCGTTGCTATTGTTTTGCTTAGGATGGTTTTACCCATCCCACCCAGCCACTATAGTATGCAAACCATAGTTTAGATCAATATAATCTGTGATGTGTGGCAGTACTCTATGAAAACAAATGACAAAAGAAGCAGAACTACTTAGCTTCTCTTCTGGCTCAGTTCCCTTTATGAAGTGGATAATTGATTGACATAAAGTGGGAGCAGTTTATATTAAAACTTCACTGGCATATTCCTTCTTCTGAAGCTTCCTCAGTAAAAGCGTTGTTTATTTATATTTTAAATGGATACAGCTACACAACTCACTGCAGTTCTGAGCAATATACACATTAATATAACAAAACCTGAAAGGTTAAACCAGTTTTTTAAGGTAATCATAGCTAGGGAGTGCATTCATACTACAAACATATTAAATATAATTCAGATCAGGTGGACATAGATGCTAATCTAACCCAAAAACCTGTGGGAAAAATCAGGTCTTTAAGACTCATTTGAAGAATAGCAAGATTGTGGTTTTTCAAACCCCCAGGGTTTGTTGGATCTTATGGGATGGGCAGAAACAGGAGAAAGGCAGCTTCTCAGCCAGTTCCTAGGCATGAAGGGTTTTGTATGTGATAGCTACCTATAAGCTGATAGCATAAAATGCTTATAGTAAGCAACCACAAATTGGACTGTATCTCCTGCCACTCCCTAATCTGTGCAGATAGAAAGTTTTTACCTCACCTATCAAGGGTTTGTCCCTTGAGTCCTAAGAAAAAGTACGTGTCTTAAGATCTTTATCCCCCGTGCTGAGAAATTCAGAATTTAAGAAACCCAATTGCCAGTTCTGACGTACAAAGGAAGGCTGTGTAACCCTGCTGACTTGCATAGAGGGAAGGTTTCAATTAAAAATGGCTTATTACATATTGAAGCTAAATCTCCAGTTATATAAAGGAGTTTATTGGGAAAAGGCAAATGTAAGAAACACAAGAGAAGGCAACACCCAGCTTTCTGATTAAAATCAATACGGTCAGCCTAGCAAAATTAGTTTCTTAATGCCTCTTTAAACTCTTGGATTTCAGCATATTTTCAGAGGTCATTACAGAAACATTGGTAGTGGGCTCCTGCTTCGATTTTATTTTTAATGCTGTATCCTTTGGTGTGGAAGATAATGGAAAGGCAATTTCATTTAGGGAGATAGATTGCCTCTTTGTCCATTCAAGAAAAAAAAATTGTATCTCTGATGTCCAAAGCCTAGCTGGCAAATCCTAAATTATATAGTCACTAAACTCTCCTAACTTGGTGAAATTATAAAATGAGAGCCAATTTGTTCTGGTAATTGAGGCATCAGTCTAGAAATGAGGACTGTGAGTTCTAGTCCTGCCTTAGGCATGGAAGCCAGCTAGGTGACATAGGGCCAGTCACTCACTCTCAGCCGAGTTCATCTGACAGGGTGGTTGTTTTGTGGAAAGTAAGAGGAAGGATATTAGATATGTCCACCACCTTGAGTTATTTATAAAAATAACAAAGGGATAAAAATATTTTTTAAAAGGGTGCAGCCTTGCTTTCCCCAGTTGTGCCATTATATTAACGGGACTACACGGGAGAGGCTTTTTTGGGAAAACAAAAGCTGAGTTTCATTTATTCATATATATCAGAATGGGATCCAGGCTTTAGGAAACCTTGTTGCATCATACTACAAACTAGGGATTTATTATAATGTTTCAGCTGTTGTGAAAGGATTCGACAAAGCATTCCATCACAATCAAAGTAATAGATTAGTTAAATATTGATACTTGTCTATTAGGTGATCCAGTGCTAAAAACCACAGCCAGAGAGGAATGGTTTATGGTTCCTTATAAAACTAGACTGGAGTTCCAGTAGAAGAGAATATATGTAACTAGAGATGAACTGTGAAGTTCTTAGTGCTCTGTAAGCTTGGTTGTTTGCTTGTAGTCTTTTCATTACTCAAATAGATAACATCATCAGTGGGGTTGAGTGTGGGTTTTGCTGCCTGCTTATATATACACACCGTGTTTCCCCGGAAATAAGACTTACCCTGAAAATAAGCCCTGGCTTGATTTTTACGTGTGCACCCCAATACAAGCCCTATCCCCCAAAATATGCCCTACTTAAGACCCTGCCCACTCCATTGCACCTGGTTGCACGAGGTGGGGTGAGGCGCACGGGTAAAAATCAAGCTTGGAGGGAGTAGAGCTACCCCACACGCCCTGCACCCACTTACCTTAGGATAGTTGCAGCCAGGCCTCCTATGTCCCCGACACCTGCCTTGCCTGCCCCACTTCTTCTCCTGCCACTCGCCGCCTCTTGCCCTCAGCCTCTGTTTTGCCGTCAGAGGCCTTCCGGAAAGGCCTCTGCAGCCGAGAAACGAGCTCAGGATTGATGCACACGGCGCCCCCTGGCTTCCGTTTCGCTATCAGAGGAAGGCGGGTAAGACACCCCCCGAAAATAAGACCTGGTGCCTGTTTTGGAGGCAAAAAAAAGATAAGAGGGGTCTTATTTTCGAGGAAAGAGGGTAATTGCTTGTTGTACCAGTTTTGTTGGAAGTGTGATTTCCTTCATTCTGCCTGATTGTTGTCTGGTGTTGATCTTGCTTACCTGAGCGGTAGCTGCTGGAGGGGATGTGTTCTAGTCATTTTATTTTCTTTCTAGGTTTTTTATTGCCTCTTTTGAATTGTGTGTAAATATGATTTATCTGTGTGCTTACTTTACAGGTAGTCCTTGACCTACAACTATAATTGAGCCCAAAATTTCAATTGCTAAGTGAAACAATTGTTAAGTGAGTTTTGCCCCATTTCTTGCCATAGTTGTAAAGTGAATCACTGCAGTTGTTAAGTTAGTAATATGGTTGTTAAGTGAATCTGGCTTCCCCGTTGACTTTGCTTGTCAGAAGGTCACAAAGGCTGATCACGTTACCCCCAGGAGACTGCCACCGTCATAAACACATGCCAGTTGCCAAGCGTCTGAATTTTGATCACATGACCCTGGGGATGCTGCAACAGCTGCAAGTTTGAAAAAAAAGATATAAGCCATATAAGTTTCTTCAGTGCTGTTGTAACTTTGACTGGTTGCTAAGTGAACTTTTGTAAGTCGAGGACTACCTGTAATAGTCACAAATTACAAGAAAACAGATGGAAAGATGGCTTTCTCTAACATTTAGTGTATTATGTTCTGAGAGTGGAACCAACACCAAGATTATTAATTGTCTTGGTGAGCTTCCTTTTTTTACAGGACACTTTGAAGCAGAGGCTAGAAACCATCTGCCTGCCATTTGATAGTTTGGATTTCTGCAGTGAACAGGATTGGGCTTGCTGTCCTGAACTTCCCATTGTAAATCCCACAGGTGCTTTTTCAAAAGGCAACTGGACTTCCTTTGTTTTTCCTTGAAGAACCTTGCTTCTCATCCAAGAAGCTTCTTCAGTTCAGTTCAGAACTGAAAAAGCTTCTTGGATGAGAAGCAAAATGTCTTCAAGGAAAAACAAAGGAAGTCCAGTTGCCTTTTGAAAAAGCACCTGTGGGACAACCATGACCTGGATGACTGAGAATCTCCATGGCCATTCCCATTGTAAAGGTTTTGTGAACTTGGTCAGTAGGGCTCATGTCTTCCTTTTAGCAGCTTTAATCAGCTGCTATCGGGCAAAATTCTATTAAGTAAGAAGCTGTCCTGATTCCTCTGGAAACCTGTCAATATTTTCAGGGAGTGAATAAGTTGGATCCCATTTGATTAAATATGACATGTTGCATCCCTTTAGTTTCCAGAGTTTTCTTGGAGTCTAATTTAAAATCAGTACAGGTAAATCCTCAACTTACAACAGTTCGTTTAGCGACTGTTTAGCAGCACTGAAACAAGCGGCTTATGGCCGTTTTTCACACAACCGTGGCAGTATCCCCCTGGTCACATGATCAAAATACAAGTGCTTGGCAACTGGCTCATATTTATAAAGGCTACAGTGTCCCGGGATTGTTTGATCACCTTTTGCGACCTTCTGACAAGCAAGGTCAATGGGGAAGCCAGACTCACTTAACAACCACGATATTAACTTAACAACTGCAGTAATTCGCTTAACAACTGAGGCAAGAAAGGTCATAAAATGGGGCAAGACTAATTTAACCACTCTGTCGCTTAACAGCAGAATTGTTGGGCTCAATTGTGGTCATAAGTTGAGGACTATCCGTAAAAGTAATTTCTCCTTCCATAAGGAGGAGTTATTAAAAGAGAGGGAAGGGAACAGGTAGCAGGGACAAGTAAGGGATCAGCAGGGGGTAATGGGGACGTGAGGCAAAATTGTGGGCAGATATGCTGTGCTGGGTTATCAGAAGAGGGAAGATTCTGGGAGGATGGGGTGGGTAGACAAACTGGAGGCAGGAGGAGAGGACAATGTATATCAACTTTGCCGTGCTTGAACCTTAAAATCACTCTGGGACCCCTCTAGATTTTATGTTTTCTGAGCAACCAACATGTGTTGGTTTTTACTTCAACTTAGCCAGGGCTCATTTGAAATAGTTTGACAGAACTTTCAGATTTGAAGCAAAGTGTAATTTTGCTTTGCTTCACAGCATAGTAAATAAAATTTTGTATATTTACGAAAACGCTGGGAGGATGAAGAATGCATTTCTAACAGGGTGGCAGAGAAGGAAATTGCATAAGAGGATAATTGCCCCCTATGGCATGTTGTTGATGTAGTGAACGGCTGCTGTTTTAATTGGCTGTAATTGTTCCATTGATATAGCAACCATACTGAGTCACAGCTTTTGTGTTACCATGATCATATGTCAGCAGTGTTCAAGTTACGCTGTTGTGTTACTGTGCAACTGAGGTTTTAATGCAGTAGAATATGTAAAGAACTGACCCCCACCATCTGGGGCTCTCCAGAGCTACAATTCTCTTCATTCATCCCATGAGGGTAGATGAAATTACAAAAGAAACATGAAAAGAGAGTAGCAGGTTGAGTTTTTGAAAATATGCCACAAAAATTGTGGAAACTTCCCTTAGTATTTAAGAAATCCAAAGATAAACATGCAAGTAGTTTGCTGGTAAATGACAGAAGTTACTGGACAATTTTCTGGATATGGTTCAAATCCCAAGGCTCAGATGCTTTATGAAACACTTACAGGAAACATTTAATTTGCCGAAATGGTTTTCCAAAACCTTCATTGACTGTATTAGTAAGAGATCAAACTTCAGCCTTGCTGAGAGCTTTTTGATTGAAATGACATATTACTATCTTTCTTTGGGGGGGGGAGGGAAACTGTAAAATGGGAATAAAACTGTCTAACTCAGAGTGAATTATTTTTAATGTCTGTTAACTCAAAATGCGTTATTTCATGTATGTTATATTTTCTCAATGAAATCTTACAGCAGATGTTGGCTACAGTAATTCCATGCATGTTTACTGGCTTGCCATATTTTTTAAAAATGCTTCATGATATAAATAAAAGTAGAGAAGAAAGTTTCCCTTGCCAATGACTTCAGGATCTGTAAAGTATATAAATTAATACTGCTTTTCTTTAATCATATGGTAGTAACTTTTAGAACAGGTGCCCAAATTGTTTTGTTTCCCTACTGCCTTTTTTTCTTTTTCTTTGTTAGCTGTTTCTTTAGAAATTTTGCTTGTTTGTTTGTAATTTAGGGGCTGCCTAACTCCAAATGGCTCTGGGTGATTTACATTTTAAAAGCAAGAACAATAAAAAAAAAAAAGCAAAACAACCAACCAAACAAAACCTATAAAGGTTTGGTGACTGCCTGGGAAAACACCCAGGTTTTCAAAGACTTTTGAAACATCATTAAGGTGAAAGTCAAATGAATCTCTGGGGAGATATTATTCCAGAGGGCAAGCATCACAACAGAAAAGCCATTTAATCTAAGAGCAACAGTTACCATCCTGCTGATTGTTACAAACTACTCAGGCAGTCTTTTAGGATAATGAGTACTGAAAGTGCTTTGCTGTTGAGAATCTTTTATGTTTGGAATGGGAAATAATTAACTAACTTATTCTTTGAATTTCAGGAAACTATTTGTAGGAGGCCTAGATTGGAGCACCACACAAGGTAAATTAATCTGCCTCCTAGATTGAGCATCTGACTTAAAACTATCTCAAAATCATACTTAAAAGTATTACTTTCTCCCTTTTGAAGGCAGGACTGCAGTTTACATAATCCCAAGGAGGACTTGTTTTAAGTTTTTTGTGGTTTCTTTTTGAATGGCACAACCCCAAAAATCCATTCCCTAATGCTTCTGTTCTCCTGTAAGGCACAGAAAGAAGCGATAGGTAGGCTGGTCATCCTAGGGCTCAAATAGGAATCTTCAGAATTCTCCCTGGCCTAGATCATTAAAATCGTGCTTCTGTATATTGGCCCATTGACCACCACCATCACATCCCCCTTCAGTTGACCTTGTTAGTTTGTTCTGAACAGAGCTCCGCTACCTCCCAGCCCCGAATGATTGGAAACCCATTTCAAGGTAATACTATTTTATACATTGCTCTCCTTGTCCTAAAGAAGGGCCTTATAACTGTGGTTGACTCAAAGTCGTTCTGGGCTTATTGCAGTGTGTCGAACACCATACTCTGAATGATGCATGACAGGAAGGTTGAAATTTGCAAAAGCATTTTTAGCTTACAAAATGGGGAGTGGGAGAAGAAAGAGCCGGAATATTTGTTGCAACACTTGGAGGGCTCTGGAACTACAAAAGAAGTACTGGAGGGCCACATGCTGTATTTTGCATCCCCAGAAGTATGTCTTCACTTATACCTTTAGAATATCCTCCTATAAAATTGCAAACTATCTTTATTCCTGGAGTGCGTTTATTTCCATATTGGCCCCTATTCTATTTTTAACAAACTAATCTCAAACAAAGTATGTTTCCCTTTAACAGAAACTCTTCGTAGCTATTTTTCCCAGTATGGGGAAGTTGTCGACTGTGTAATAATGAAAGATAAGACTACAAATCAGTCGCGCGGATTTGGATTTGTCAAGTTCAAAGATCCCAACTGTGTGGGAACTGTCCTGGCCAGCAGACCCCATACGCTAGATGGCCGAAATGTAAGTTATTCCACTTGGGTGCAGGAATACAACTGAGTGTCAATTGACTCTTAAAATGAATATGATTAAATAATGCCTTTTAAGTGATAATGTCTTTGCTGAATCCTGACTGTACGAGACTCAGCTTTATTTTACATGCTGCCCCTATTATTTGAATATAATCTGCTCCCAGGTCCTGGACATTAGATGGAGAGCTTTTTGTTGATAGTTTTATTTGAGTTTATCCTTAGTGACCACTGTAGGTTTTTATTCTTTGCTAACATTATTTTTATTGTCTTAATGTGCTTATTGGTGTCCAGAGTTGCTTTCACCAGTTGGGCGTTCATATAAATTGATTTAATAAGTGTATATAAGAAGTCTCTTCTTTATTACCACAATTATTGTCCTTTTCCCCCTTATTTTGGGAGTTACTGCAACATTCTAAATTCCTGAGTTAGCCATCATCAAAGTAAATATGATTGGAGAGTTTGGATCCACCAATGTTACTAAACTTTAACAGTGATTGTGTACTGCATTGACATATACCATTTAAGGCACAATAACTAATAAAAAGAGAAGGTTTTTCTTTTGGTTTATAATTTCATCTCTACTTGGTCACCTCCAGTTTTTCCTAATTTTCTCTGGCATGTGACCTTTCCGAGGTGACATTTTAACAAATTATTTTTTAATAAAGCCTTCCTTTAATTCAGGGTTCTTTTTTGGGTCATAGTTCTCTAGTTTTCTCTAGGAGAATATACCTTTGCTGGGTTGCACATGCCTCTACCTCTGTTGATCCATGTTCTTTCCATTATTTCATCATATGAGCGTCTTAATATGTAATTTTATTCCACCATCTTGAAAATGAGGTGGCAGGAATTATTATCATATGCCAGCTTATTTTCTCAAATGCTGGTACCAGCAAGCCCTCTTCACGTTTGCTCTCATTTGACAGATTGATCCCAAACCCTGTACACCGCGAGGAATGCAGCCTGAGAGAACACGACCAAAGGAAGGATGGGTAAGGAAGTGTCTTCACGTCGCTCCATATTATTCCTCTTCTTGGTGTCTTCATTGAAATGTGGTGTTTTTGTCTCCATGACCAAGAAGCTTTGTTGTAAGCAGGCGTATCAAATGCAGATGTGCCAACCAAAAATAAATGGAGTTTTCAGGAGTAAGCCTAGTGCTTCCAGCAGATTCTAAAAAAATGACATGTGAAATTTCAACTGCGTTTGGTGGATACACGCTATCATTCTACTGTGTGAGGTTTAATATCAGGTAGGCGTGAAATCTCCCATTTAGAAATTACTCTAAACTTGCTCAAAACAAAAGTAGAAAACACACAGGAAACTACAGTTGGCTCAGCAGTTACTATTTTTTTTTACAACTGTTACAGTAGTTGATTCCAGCAAAAATGAATGAATATTACAGACCAGGAAAGGCATTGACCAAAATAATAAATAAATTCTTGAATAAAAATTTCTTAACTTCCTGCCGACCGCTTTTAGGTTATATATAACCTGTTGGGCTTCCCTTTGATCTACCAATCCATAATAGAAGTTGCCGCTAATACTAGTTTGCAAAAATTTGTTTTGTAAAGTAGATGATATCCTCAGGAAGAGCAAGAGGTTCTGTAGGAGAATTCACTTTTCAGTTAGGCTGGGTCCGTGTCATGAAGAGTTGTGTAACTCAGTTCAAGTAAGGCAGGGTAAGTCAACTGTAGGTGTTTTATCTAAATGTTCTCACTGAAATCATTTTTATTTATTTATTTAATTTATTTGCCACCCGTCTCAAAGTTCAAAGCAATTCTGAATCATACTTCTTGCCTCCCTTAATTCTCCTTTGTTCTCCTTCAGCTCGTTGGTTTCAATCTTCTTTTCTTCTCCCAGTTGTGTTGCCGTTGTTTTTACAGCACTGAAGTCCTCTTGCCCTACGAATCCCTGCTTTGCCCTTTCTTTTTGTCAGCCTTTTCCTAGTCTTTTCTGTGACTCTGCTTTCCTGTGCATAAGCCAGACATGTCAAACGCAAGGCCCGGGGGGCGGATGCGGCCTGTGACGTGGTTTCATGTGGCCCGCGAAGCCATCCTGGAAACAGTGAGGGAATGGCCCCCGCTGCCTTGGCCCCGGCCCAGGCCGCCCGGGAGCCAATGTACAATTTTGTGGTGGCCATCTATGCTGAAACGCATTCAGTCTTAGCTCCACAAGGCCGTCTGAAAACAGCAAGGGACCGGCCCCTGCCGCGTTGGCCCCGCCCCCTGGGTGCATGCTGGGGAGGTGTCACCCTTTGTGAGGAATGAAGAAATGCACCATCGCCTGGAAGTGGCCAGCAAATGGCCCTCGCCCACTTCACATATCCGGCTTGATGGGCTCCGGGGGAGGGGTTTCAGCAGGCTCTTCCAGTGGCCCATGTCTTGGCGCTTGCCCTGGTCCCACCGCCTTCTGCCAGAGACCCTCAGATCTGTCCCACTCCTGCCCAGGCCCCCACAGGCACCCTTGACGCAAACGATGTAGAGCTGGCCATGCCCACCCAGTAGGCCACACCCACTCCAGCCACACCCACCCAGTAGGCCGTGCCCACCCTGGCCACACCTAGCCGGCCCCCCGAGGACAACCGCAATGCTGATGCGGCCCTCAATGAAATTGAGTTTGGCACCCCTGGCATAAGCGATTATAGCGGAGTTTTTTCCTTCCCTGTCTTTGTTTGTTGTATGTATTACATGGGGTTTATTTTCAGTTCAGAAACCTTGAGGGGTAAGCAAGTAACACTTAACACTTTTACACTTCAATTTATTTGTTTATGCAGTCAAATCGATCAATCAGTTTACTTTTAAATTTTTTAGAGCCATCAGCTCCACTAGCACGAGATGAAATAATTCTTGCCAACTTCCATATGTCAGGAAATAAATAATATATTTTTTTTGATAGAGAAATCCTTGTTTCAAATACAACTCTCCCTTTTCTGTTGGTAGAAAGGATCCAGGAGTGATAGCAAGTCTCATAAAATTTTTGTTGGTGGCATCCCTCACAACTGTGGCGAAACGGAGCTCAGGGAATACTTCAAGAAGTTTGGAGTGGTGAGTTATTGTGATGGAATACATTATTTCATGAAGGGGTGTTGTCCTTCACCTTCTAATTCTTTAAAATATTACTTTTTTTCATTTGGTGGGATAAATAAGTTAAATAAGACTATGGCTGGTTGGTGTTCAGTTTTTTTAAAAATGATACTTCTTATGTTACGAAAGCCCCTCATTCTAACTTACTCTGTTTGAATCTTTCTGAGCTTATGTTTTTAATCTCTTCTTCTGGCATTTTTATTAACTGGACGCCATGTAATTTGGCAGCATAATTTTTTTTGATTTCGCAACATTAAGAAAGCTTTGTTACATGTTTTACTCTCATATCATTTCAACGGTGATTTTGCTGCAAAAATAATATTTTGTTGAGGGGAGAATTGGTGGATAAACCATATCTTAAGTAACAATCTGATGCCTTTAGTAAGGGGCTTGGCAACCTTCTGTTTACATAATAATAAAATTGATAAAATTTGATAAAATTTGCCATTGTTGCCTTGGATCATTTGCAGATGCATTTGGGGTTTGTTTTGTTTTGTTTTGTTTTCATACGATTGGATTTTGACATTTTAGCCAAGTTTGGCTCCCAATACCCCTAGTATTTAGGGATGGCAGATGTTTTAATGTCAGCCTATTTGAAAGATAGTAGATTAGGAATTTATAATAGGAATATAAGGAGATGTAGCCTATTGAATTGTATTGTATTATAGTATAATAGTCTATTCTTGGTCCTGGGTGTTAATACTCAGGGTTTCAGGCCTTTTTGCATAAGCAGGACGGACTAACAAAATACCCACCCCAGAAAACTTTTTCATTGCCTCTTTGGCAAGATAGTTCAGTTTTCATTAAATATTCACACATCTTGCATTGGGTTATATTACTTTCCTCCTGAGCTCACCCCTATCCTTTAGTTTTCTTTCTCCTCTTCCCAAAATAGGTAAGTAAACATACTTCATTACATAAACAAATGCAATTTATCATTTTATTTGTAAGATCCTTGTTATACAGCAGCCTTTTCTAGTTTAAATACCTTTAAATATTATGGGCCGTAGTTCCCGTAATCCATCATAATTGGCAATAACATTTGGGAATGGGATACAGTCCAAAACTCTGAAGGAAACCAGATTTTATATGTCAATATAAAATAGTATGGCAGGAGTCACAATCTCTAAATGCTGTCTTACTTCTCCACTCCAGTCCCCCAGTGCTAATCTACTATTTCTGCTGAATTATAACTATTAGCTTTCATTGTAGGATTCTATTAAATCAACAAAGCCTATCAAAATCATTATGGCAAGTAAAGATAAGAAGATTACCAGTAGATACACTGTAAAATTTTCTATAGCTTGACTTCTTATCAAAAAGCTTCACTTAATGAGAGGCCTGGTTTGCACACTACACCATTGTCAGCCATTAGGTGGTTTATTATATTTTGCTTAACATGTCTGAACCATGGTAATCACATCCTATTCATGACATCACGTTAAACTGTAGTTCAAACATGGCTTATTCCACAATGTGAACCTACTGTTAGGGCATGTCAGCAATGAAGTCCAGAATAGCAAGTACTCCAGCATTTTAGAAAACTAAATTTTTATATGACTAGCAGAGAAAAATGTTTGATGAAACTAGGGCTGTCACCATGTTTTCTATTTCCTCTTTAAGAAATACTTTTATTTTCATAAATGTGAAGTGATAAAACCTCCAAATTGACTCTCTCCCGAAAAGCACGTGTAGCCTACACGTAGCTTCAGCATAAGGGGAATAGTGATACTTTGGAGAAGCACTAAAATTTCCCCTCTTTGGAATTACATATGCAGCCTAAAATGCAGAACTGTTCCTAAACTCTTGCTATACAGTATTACTGGTACATTTTTAAAAAGGTAATGTGAAAGAAATTAGCAGTGTAGGTTTATTGGATAGCTTTCTTGAAAATAAATAGGGAGCCAGTGCATATGGAAGAGGACTAGTGGAATATAGTGGGTAAATACAGCTGTCTCAGGTAGCTGTACTTTAAAATAGTTTATATGGCAAAAGGACCATTTACATCTTGCCAACCTGGAACTACACTTATTTTTATTTGTTGTAACTACTTTTAAGAGGGGTTAAGCTTATGAACGCTTTCTAGAGCAGGGGTCCACAACCCCAGGTCCGTGGACCGGTACCGGGCCACAGCATGCCAGCAACCGGGCCGCACGAACAAGCAAAGCCCCATCCGTGGGATGCAGGCAGCACACAAAACCAGGCACTCTCCGGTCCGTGGAAAAACCTCTCTCCACGGAGCCGGTCCCTGGTGCCCAAAAGGTTGGGGACCTCTGTTATAGAGCAGGGCTTTTCAACCTTTTTACCGATTGTACCACTTTTAGGATATGGCAATATTTGAGTACCACCTAGCAAGGTGTCAAAAACTTGGTGACAAAAAAAAAACCTGTTCAAAGTTGCAATTGCACTGAAATGACTTATGTCCATTTTTCACACTTATGACCATTGCAGCATGTCCAGGGTCATGTGATTTATATTTGGATGCTTGGCAACTGATTCATATTTATGATGGTCACAGTGTCCCAGAGTCATGTGATCCCCTTCTGCAACCTTTTGACAAGCAAAGTCAATGGCAGGGCTGCTGGTGGCCGACTGCTAAGGCGGGACTTCCTTCCCTCCCTCCCTCCCCTGTCTCCCTTTTTCTCATTCCCATCTCCTTCTGAAGGAAGAATTTGAACCCCCCCATATTTTCCCTCTTCCATATATTGATCAAACAAGGAAAGGCCTCCAGAGACAGAAAAGACAAGCTGCTGAGTGAACTAGCTTAAAAAGGCACTTCCCCTTTAAGAATTAGCTACTGGCTAGAAAGGAAAGTAAGGAGCCCAGCTGGCACTTAAGGAAGAAAAAAAATGTAAGTACTGGCTGCCGGCTAAGGCAGCCTCCCCAAATGGCTCCATTCATAAGTAAAATCTGCAGCTCCAGAGGACTCTCTCACTGTAAGTCTTTGCCTGTGCTGGCTCTTTCCCTTCCCCACTACACTTGGCTAGGCAGGGCTGCGTACCACCTGCCACTCATTAATGTACCACAAGTGGTACGCGTACCACAGGTTGAAAAGCCCTGTTCTAGAGAACCCTGGCAGATACGGATTGAGTTATTTCACTAAGCTTTATGCAATATGTCTAAGAGCTTTCAACAGTTTGCAAAATAAAGCAGCCCGTGTACCAAAAGGGCTTTTTCAAAAGGCAGCTGGACTTTCTTTGTTTTCTTTGAAGACATTTCACTTCTCATCCAAGAAGCGTCTTCAGTTCTGACTGAAGAAGTCAGAACTGTCCTAACTGAAGAAGCTTCTCTTGGATGAGAAGCGAAACGTCTTCAAGGAAAACAAAGAAAGTCCAGCTGCCTTTTGAAAAAGCCCCTTTGGGGCAACCATGACCTGGATGACTGAGAATCTCCATAGACAAACAGCCAGTGTAGTATAGTGGTTAGGGTGCTGAGCTTGGAGAGACCTAGATTCAAATATGCACTTGATTGTGGAACTTCTTGAATAACTTCAATCCGTTTATTTTCTTTCTCTGCCTAACCCGCTTCACATAAAGTACAGTAATTGGTACTGCCATGTTTCCCCGAAAATAAGACCCAACCGGAAAATAAGCCCTGGTACGATTTTTCAGGGTGCTCGTCATATAAGCCCCCACCCCAAAAAGAAGCCCCAGTTAAGATTGTCAGCCAGACAGATGCATTTAGTACCGTATTTCCCCGAAAATAAACGCCTAACCGGAAAATAAGCCCTAAGGCTTCTTTTGAAGCAAAAATTACTATAAGCCCCGGTCTTATTTTCAGGGAAACAACGGTAGATGTAAAATTAGGGTAGACCTTAGGTAAATTGTCTTGAACTCACAGAAAAGGCAAGTACAAATAAAGGGAATCAAGAGGTGTTTTTATACTGACTATTTTGACCAGCTGAATCAGAAACTTGACATTCCTTTTGGGAGAGGACAGTTGTCAAGGCATAATTGGGTAGGCCCCAAAAGGGAATTAATTCACAATAGGATTTCCATTTGGTAATTTGAACCTAGGCAACTAAACAGTCTTCAAATTAACACTAAAACCTCACCCTGCATATTCCTTTTCATTATGCAGTTGTCCTTTGGGTCGAAAAGGCCTCCCTAGGGAGAAATTTGCAGCTTTTAGGACAAATGTTCCTTAAAAGCCTTTGAATGATCAATATGTTCCCTTCTTTCCAATGATCTTTTGCTCTGCTGTTCTTCCAGCAGCATAGGCTCAGCCTCCCCTGGTGTAAAGTAGTTTTTTGGTGCTAAACAAAAGAGCCCCTATATATGAGAAGTCCTCTTGCTGTAGCAGATACTGGTTGAAATGCAGAGACTTGACTGACTTCTTTTATCTGAGATTGGTGCATTCATTTTTTACTGAAGCTCTTTTGTTTTCTTTCTAATTAGGGGGAAAATATCCCTCTAGTGTTTTACAGATTAAACCCTAACTCTTTTTCTGATTTAAAGAATCACAGATAAACTCAAGTATAAAGTTGGGACACAGCGATGGCTCTTCCACACATTGTTCAGCTGCTTTTATAGGGTGTGAAAGAAAGAGGGGCTGCTTGGGAAATGGGGTTGAAAGTTGAGGGAAGCATGCTGTGTCTCGAGGTAGAAGAAAGTCTAATCAGGAGCTCTGTATTTTTTCCTGCCCTCCATCACGCTGTAGCAGTCTCTAAATTGCCTCTTGAATACATAAGCAAATCAAAGGTGAGTAAAGATAGTTATTGTGTGACAGCTACTTAGGCTAACAGGCTCTGTCACCTTAGGGCAGGGGGAGGCAACCGTGGCTCTTTTATGACTCGTGGACTTCAACTCCCAGAATTCAATTCTGGGAGTTGAAGTCCACGAGTCATAAAAGAGCCACGGTTGCCTACCCCCTGCCTTAGGGAGTTGAATTACCTGTTTAAAATAATTACAAAGACGTATTGTAAAGTATACTGTACCCGGTGCTCCTTGTTTGTTCGTCTGGTTAAGGCATCGGTCCTCATTCCCCAGAGCTACCTGCTTTTCTTCCTTTTTTAATAAGATGTTTTTCTGCTGCTTCAGCACCATTAACCATGGCCACATCTGTTGAATGCTTTCAAAGGGCTCAGGAGTAGTAGATTATGTCCCTGATTCTCAAGAGGGGCCTTGCCTTGTCCTGCTGGCATTTAAATTACTTGATGATTCATAATTATTCAGTACCAGTAATAATAGTAATGGCTGCATACTCCTAGGGTTAAAGTGAGAAGGTTCAAATGCAAGGGGACTGGCCTCAGTCTGTAAGACATATGCTGGAAGAAGTTTGTTTCCTTTCGATTTTCTCCCTGTTGGGAAGAAATTATAATGGCAGCTCCAGTGCTAGTGTACTATGCTTGGAGGCAGCAATGGGAAGATTGTGGGTTTCGCCAATCAGAGTCTTCTTAATATACCCACAATACTGTTAACGTATTTGTGGCTTTGACCTATATTGGCAGGAGTTCCTCTGAAGCCAAGGTACTTTTCCCTCACTTGATAAGGGACGACCAAAGTAGCCAGGCTGGGCAATCTGTATTGTATTTTGTGAATACATAAGGAAGCAAGCCATGAAAAGTTCCTCCGTATCAAAGCCCCATTTGAAGAAAGGAGCCTGATTTGTGGAGGTTTATCCACAGTTAGCCACATAGCAAAAGTTCAGGATAGAAGATAATATTTTGTAGCTTGGGGCTGAACTGTGGGGTCTTTGGTGCCCTCAGAGCTTGGTTATTTTCCTGCAGACATTTTGTGACCAAACTAGGTGACATCATCAGTGCTGCACTGCATTGCATCAGCGCTGATGATGTCACCTAGTTTGGTCATGAAACGTCTGCAAGGAAACAAACTCGGAGAGCACCAAGGATCCCACAGGAAAGGTTCGATTATATTTTTTTATTTTCACTTCATCCTGCTGATAAAGGTTCATCTGTCTAATAAAATCATTAGTAGAATTTCCTTTTTATCTTTTTCAGGTTACCGAAGTGGTAATGATCTATGACGCAGAGAAACAGCGACCCCGAGGTAAAGAAGAATCTAGTTAACCTTTGAAATTTCTTTATCCTCTTCCTATGTCAGATGGCAAACTTACACAACATCCACATATATATGTATGGACATGTGTGCTCATATATGTATATATGTCTTTTGCAAGCTGCCTCAGGAATTTATTTCACTGAGCAGACTTTCACAGAGGCTTTTCATGCTATTTCATCTTGTATTATGTTTTAGAAGTCAGACACTACATTGCCATGTTGCTCACTTACACCACTCTGAAAAGGTGTTTTCCTTAACAAAGGCATGGCACCTGTATTGATCTGCTCCTTTCAAATAACTTGAGTGCAAAGCCATGAGACTGAGTAACTGGATACCTTTGATGTTTCCACCTTTAAAAGTAGGCACCATTAGAACCAAGGGCCTATTTTTGGTTTTAGGACAGGAATTGTTGTGAGGTGCCAGACTGGAACAGATGTTACGCTTGCTACATTTCTCACATTTTCTTTCTTTTAAGTGGCTACAGCTGAAATTTGGAGCCAAAAGCCATTTGTTGCTTGAAACATTCTGTGGATAGGAATAAATGTGGCACTTTTAATTTTATGATGCCGCTTGTATGTTGGAAAAAGCAACTCCTTTAGTTTGGCAGACCTGAGCCACTTACCCAATTCGTTTTTGGTCCCAGCAGAAAGTGGCCATTGTGTTCCCCAGCTGTTCATCGCACCAGTCACCTTTCAGTAATTTTTTTTTTTTTTTTTAGAAGCAATACTTTTAAAACATCATCAGTGTGAGTTGCATTTCAACCACACAGTAGCATGTGAAACATGCTGGAAAATAGTTTGCCATCTGGACTTTCCACTTCTCCTTCTTGTTTCTGTTATTTAAAGAAATATATATATATATATATAATATATAAATTCTTCACTTCATATTTATTAAGTGTTAAGTATTAGTTTTATCTTTAATTTAGACACATCTTTAGTGACATATATAAGTGTTTCATAGTAAAAGTACAGTAAACATTAAGTTCTTTTCTTTCCCTCTCTTTTCTCTCTCTCTCTGTAAACTGATTTTTGATTAATATCTCTTTAGATTTCTTCTCTCTAGGTGATAGATTATCACAGAGGTACAGGCCATTTCCACAAACGGAGGAGGGACCGGGCTTTTGTCTTTAATGGAGTGTAAATAAAGTTTTTACTATGTGGTGTGGGAGGAGCTACGAGGGGCAGTTGCTCTAATTTGTTTTGTGACAGCTTTGCACTATTTCAACAGAAAAATTCACCGACACAGCAAAGAGCAGCATCTTTATGTACATACCTCTGTGTGTACTTACATGCTTAAGCTAGTAGAAGAAATCGACTATAGGAATTCTGCCTACCCGGTCCGTCATTTTGTTCCCTCATTGCAAAAACAAAACAAAACAAAACCCCGACATAGGAATCTTGGAAGCAAGGCACATGAGCAAAGGACCTTGTTATATTTTGCATCAGTCCACACAATATTCTCAGTAAATAAAATGTACACCTAACGCATTTTGCGATGGATGGCCCTGAAACTCTTGACCTGCCCACATGCTATCACAGCAATACTTTTAATTGACCTATAAAGCCTTTTATAAAACACCTGCTTTCTAATCGTCAGTTCTGTCCCTTTTCTAAGCTGCGAGCCTATGCTGCCAGATGTGCTGCCCCTCCAAAAGACTTTGAGCTGGAGGAAATCGGTCCACTTGACAGCAGCTCTCCGTGCGGGCACAATATTGTGACCTCTTGAGGATTGCCGAAGAGGGGTAGGGCTACTAAAACGCTGCCTTTGCAACTTGGCTCACTTATAATAATAATAATAATAAAGTTGGAAGGGACCTTGGAGGTCATCTAGTCCAACCCCCTGCTCAGGCAGGAAACCCTATACCATTTCGGACAAATGGCTGTCCAGTCTCTTCTTAAAAACTTCCAGTGTTGGAGCATTCGCCGCTTCTGGAGGCAGGTTGTTCCACTGGTTAATTGTTCTAACTGTCAGGGAGTTTCTCCTTAGTTCTAGGTTGCTTCTCTCCTTGATTAGTTTCCATCCGTTGCTTCTTGTCCTGCCTTCAGGTGCCTTGGAGAATAGCTTGACTCCCTCTTCTTTGTGGCAACCCCTGAGATATTGGAATACTGCTATCATGTCACCCCTCGTCCTTCTTTTCATTAAACTAGACATACCCAATTCCAGCAAACGTTCCTGATATGCTTTAGCCTCCAGTCCCCTAATCCTCTTTGTTGCTCTTCTCTGCACTCTTTCTAGAGTCTCAACATCTTTTTTACATCGTGGTGACCAAAACTGGATGCAGTATTCCAAGTGTGGCCTTACCAAGGCATTGTAAAGTGATATTAACACTTCACGTGATCTTAATTCTATCCCTCTGTTAATGCAGCCTAGCACTGTGTTGGCTTTTTTGGCAGCTGCAGCACACGGCTGGCTCACATTTAAGTGATTGTCCACTAGGACTCCGAGATCCCTCTCACAGTTACTACTATTGAGCAAGGTACCCCCTATACTATACCTGTACATTTGTTCAGTGTTCAGCTAGTTCTTCAATGTTCATCTACAATTCAGTAGTTGAATCTTACATTCCAGGTACAAGCAAACTCCTTTGAGCACGTAGCTTACAGTACCTGCTTTTACCTGTACTTACTGTTCCCATTACGGTCTTATGCCTCTTCTCCTTTGAATAAGTGTGATCGGCAAAATCAGGCAGCAGGCCAGTAAAAACGAATATATTTGGCACTATGATAACCCACAAAGGCTGCCTATAAGATTGCTAGGAGAACTTCTTTATTCCCAAGTAAAACTCTTAAGCCTATTTTTTTAAAGATCCTATGTTTTTTGTATTTTTTTTTCAACAGTTGTCTGAATCTTACATGCCTTCTTGCTTTTTAATTATGCTTTGTTCATAGCGAAGTCAGCCAGTGGTTTCAGGTCCGAGCTGTAATGCTTAAACACAGTTTCTTCTCCAAGACTAATAACCTTCCCAATTGGGTTGCACTAAGTCTGGTTGCAAGACCTGTTGGTGAACAGCTAAGTTCCTTGAAGCAACAAAGTCATCTCAAAATAAGAATGGCTCTCTAGCCCTGGAATACAGCATTGTCACCCTCATAAATCATCTTTATGAACCTGACATTTAATATGTCTTCACATGAGATTTTGTTTCCAAAATCTGAATAATCAAGCTGAAAAAATAGCCAGGTTAATTGTGTTATTAGAGAGGATATAGATAATTTACACAGCATATTGAAGATTTTTTTAATCGGTGTGAGAATTGCATATACCGTAGTTAAAAGAAATTTAATTATGCCTAAGCACAGTTGTCAACCAAGCTAAAGAGCCTAATCTCCTTTGAATTACATCAACTTGGAGTTGGCTTTACAGACCTGTATCTTGCAGAATTCCACTCTCTCTTTTTTAATTACTCTCCCAAAGAAATGCGCGACTTGGTTCTAGGTATTCAAAGAGCATGCATACATTGACTGGACCCATCATCTCCATCTCATCTGAGCTGTTGAGGAACCAGATGGGCTTCCCTTGCCTCAAGTGTCATCATTGGACAGTTGGATCGAATTGAAAAAAGGCAGAGAATATCTCTCCATTGAAGTACCTGGCTGATTATGGCAGGGACAGGCAACCTGGCGCCCTCCAGTTAGAATTCCCCTATGCTGTTACCAAGATAACAAGTTGTGATCAAACATTTAGGTTCTTAACGACCAAAACATCTGGTTGGCATGACTTTGCCTATTTGGGTTCTTGCAACAATTTGAAGGACGCTATATGCTTCTTGGACTCTAATCTTGGGAACAGATTGTTTTTAGGATGTGAGAAAAAATGCCTTTGTTCCTTTTTCTCTTTCCCCCTAGACTTTGCTATGAAGAATCAACAAAAACCTCTAGGAAAGAAATTAAGGCATATATGTTCTCAGTGTCCCTTTTTTTTATTACCCATTTTGCTCTTGGTCTGAGTCCAACTCTACCTCTCTTAATTTATTTAAATCTTCACAATCAGGTTCAGAATCCTATCATCTTCAGATCATTTCATCAATATTCTTCTTTCCAATTTCTAAAGGTATTTTCAAGGAGCGCATCTCTCTTTACCTCGCTCTGAATATAAAGTACAATGCAGTGCACCATTTGTTCATCCAGCCTCTATTTACTCTTATTTGGTTCTCGAGATTGTTCCCCTTCACTTCACAAACTTGTCTATGATGGCATCTCCGCCCAAAGCACCCAAGTGCCATCTCTACTTTTGGCCATCCCATAAACACAGTCATCAAGTCTGGCTCAAATTCTTCAGGTGTTGCTATGTCTTTCTCCAGTCCCGTTTTTTCTTAGTTTGGTTCCAAGGCCTTTTTCGTTTCTCCTAACCCCAAGCCAGGAAAACAACACACTATTCTATGTTTAAAATCAACATTTCAATCTTTTATATTGTGTATCATTGGGAGGCAGAAACGCCCCTTTTTGCAGTTTTAAAAAAATACCTCCCAGCCTCCCATTTTGGCTTTTAAAACAATTCCTTGCTCTTTAAAGGCTCGCACGTCACTGGTTCAACTCCCATTTGGTCATAATGCAAACACTTTGCCTGCAGGAGATGCTTTAAAAGTTGCCTCCTCCACCCCCCCAAATCCCATTTATTTCTTAATTTGTTTCTTGCTCTTGTTGCTGGCAGCAGAATTTTGACCTGCTGCAACCCGATCTTGGCCTGTATCTTTGTGTCTTATTAAGTATAAATCTCTACAATAAGGCTCTACGAGTTTACCCAACTACGTTGGATAAGCTTAGAGAGACACTAACTGTTACAAGACTGTATCTGTTTTTCTGTTGAACGCTTTAGAGCAATAAATGGCTGCTGTCAGCACTAGCTGCAAAGCAAAATGAAACCAAGGGGGAAATCTCAGGTTTCGGGGAGGAGGGAGGGAACCAATAAAACAACCTGTCCCAAAATGTTTTGCCCAGTACCATTCTTCTCTTTTTCACTTTTATGCTATTGCTCAGTGGCTTTCCAAATTTGCCAAATGGCATTTAAACAAATTATGAATATCATGTAATGGAGGTTTATGAATTGACTTGGCCATAGTAACTTGATGCAGGTGTTCTGCACAGAACTACGTTGGATTTTTTTCCCCCCAGCATTTGTTAGTAGGGCAAAAAAAAAAAAAAAAAGGGAGGGGTGGGCCCTAAGCCATGTTTTCTGCCTCAGTAAATTTTGCATGGAATGCTGAGCTAACCGCTTTATTCCCCTGATCCAAGATGGTCTGGTAATTGCAAGCTAGCATTGAGCTCCCCCGCAGCCCAAGCCCACCTGAAGCCCTGGTTTGAACCCTTGGTCCGCCCCTAATACTGTTCATCATCCTGTTTTGTGTCACAACACCCTGCTACCTTGATTCACTCTTCGTCGTTGGCTAGGTTTTGGATTTATTACTTTCGAGGACGAACAATCAGTGGACCAGGCTGTCAACATGCATTTTCACGACATCATGGGCAAAAAAGTGTGTAGTTGTAGTTTTATTTTACCTTAAGACAAAGCTGAGTCTTGAGGCAACTAGCAATTTGGCTGGCGAGTGGAAACTGGGTGGCAGAGTAGAGGGGATTAAAAAAAGGATAATTTGGGGAAAACCACATTCAGAAGCTCATTTTATAAGCTACTTGGATTTTTTTAAAAAATGTGTGCTTCAGCTGCCTATAGATTCCTTTGGAATGTTTTGTTTAAGAAGAATCATGGCAGACCAACTTCCATAAAAGCTAATATTTGAGTTCAGGCCTCATGAACTTAGTCCAATAAACCAGGGTTTATGGGTCAGAAAAAGAAACGTTCCATCTATCCATTGACTTCTCTCTTGCATCTTCATACGAGACTTTCCGGGTTGATATCAAGATGTGTGCGAGAGAGAACAGAAGCCACGTATGCAGCTAAATGGCTTATTGAGTCGAAATTAGGTCATTTGATCTGACCCAGCTTGCTCATCATACCATGCAATGCCAATAAAGGAGAATATTTGTAGCTCAGTATTGAAATGAGGGGGGGGGGTCTTTGGTAGCACTGATGATGTTACCTAGTTTGGCAATGAAACGTCTGCAAGAAAACAACCAAGCTTGGAGAGCATCAAAACCCCCTCATATCATGCAATGCTTAGAGTTACATATTCTTCATTCCCAAGTACAGAATAGGAAATACTGAAAAACAGACATGCTTTGTCTGTTTGAAGTAAGCACTTCGAATAAATTGACGTGGAGAAAAGCTATGTCTCTGAAAACGTTTATTTTAAGAGTTGAGAGCACTTTATTGAGTTACAGAATGCACTAGCTTTGGAGTCTTAATATGTTGAAGGCCATTGCGTTTGCTTGTCTAAATTCTACGTTGTACCGTCATTACTGTTCACACGTATTTTGTACCTTGGAAATTACAGACTACAAAAAAGGGAATGGAAGTCAACCTTTATTTCCTGTTTGAAACGGCAGTGAAATCTCTATGTTGCCAAAGGCTCAGCTTCCCATTACTATTCCTTCAGATGTGTGTTCTTTGTTTCACATTCAAACTTGGGGTGGAGGGATTTGGGGGACGGGGAAGAGGAAGGGGACTAAACTTAAGCAACCAGTTGACAGAGCATCGTGAAGGAATGGTTGAAATTTAAAAAAAAAAAAATGGGTCACTTACTGTGGGACTTTGAAATGAATCCACATATTCTTTTAATAGTACTTTTTAACCACAATACAGTTAAGTGACCTTTTGATTGTTGTTATCTTCATACTGTGTTGTCAGCACTTCTAAGAGGTTTGACGGGTGAAAAGGTTTCTGCCTTCTTACTCTGATTGAAGGAACTCGCCTTTGAGCATGGCTTCGCTTTAGGAACCAAGCCAGAGGAAGAGTAACTAAGAAGTACAGAGGGCAGCTTTGACCTTTGTAGGAAAAGTCTGCTGAAAAGGGAACAGCGAAGGCTCTTATACCAAACATAAATTACAAGCTGCTCAAAGTCTCCAGAAATGAAGCAGCAGCAGATAGGTTGTGGTGATAAATATACGAAACACCTGCCGTTTTGCTGGATTGTGTCACCAAAACAACAAAGCCTTCAACTGGAATAACTTTTCGGAAAATATTTCCTTATTGAAAAACAGGGTATCCTATCCTCTTGATGCATTCTGGTTTTATGTTTTACAGCTATTTGATGATATATTTTTTTTCAAGTTTACATTATTTCTTGTCAAAACCCATTAAATTTTTCTGGACCCTGGAAGCGTATTCTAGGATATCCTTGCTGAGCAATCGATGCCATTCAAACAATTAGTGAAGTTTATTTCTAAGCAAGATCTGGAACTACTACTTCTTTGGTTTGGTGCTAATTAAATCCAGGAGTTGCTAACACTGGTCCGGTGAAGCCAGTAGAGCAGGGGTCCCCAACCCCCAGTCCGTGGACCGGCACCGGTCCGCAGCATGTCGGCAAGCGGGCCGCACAAACAAGCAAAGCTCCATTCTCGGGATGCAGGCAGTATTCAAAACCACCCCCCCCTCTGGTCCACGGGAAAAACCTTTCTCCATGGCACCGGTCCCTGCTGCCCAAAAGGTTTGGGACCTCTGCAGTAGAGCAACTCTTCAAAATGTCAGAGCAGCTCAGGCAAACCTCCAGAGCCTCCTGGACCAGTTTCAGAAGTAGCATCCTTCATGGTCCCTCCTGGAGAAGCATCCTTACAAACTGGAGACAAAATCTCAAGTGGACCAGACTCGAAGCACAGGGACAGACATTTAAGAATGCATGCTAAACAAAGCAAAATAAAGTTCAGATGTCAAGGTTTTTGTTGGCGAGTGAAATGCAAATTGCTGATTTCTTGAGAAATCCCACCCTATTTTCCTCAGTCTTGAAACATTATTATTGGAAAAACTGCAGGAGTTCAAATGTCCTAAAATCTTACTGGGAAATTTTTTTAAAACAATAAGCCATCTACAGGTAGCCGTCGACTTAACGACCGCAATTGAGCCCAAAACTTCTATTGCTAAGCAAGACAGTTATTAAGTGAATTTTGCCCTATTTTACAACCTTTCTTGCCACAGTTGTTAAGTGAATCACTGCAACTGCTAAATTAGTAATACGCTTGTTAAGCGAATCTGGTTTTCCGTCTGGCTTTGCTTGTCAGAGGGTTGCAAATGTTGATCACATGACCCTGGGACAGTGCAACCACCATATGAGTCAATTACCAAGTGTCTGAATTTTGATCACGTGACCATGGGGAGGCTGCAACAGTTGTACATGTGAAAAACAGTCCTAAGTCACTTTTTTTTACAGTGCTGTTGTAATTTTGAACAGTCACTAAATGAACTGTTGTAAGTTGAAAACTGGTGAGAGCCAGTACCCTGCCCCACCTTCTTATATGGATGGTAACCAAGTTGTTTTTGCAATATGAAACCATGGGAAGATTCAGGACATTTGAAGGCAGGATTGATCTGCTCAGCATAGAAGCGCAGTCGAAAACGCTAGAAGTGGTTTTATTTTAATTCTGCCATTCGTGTGCCAGGTTAATTCACAAGAGAATGTGAAGGATTCTTGATCGTCTCCCCACAATAAGGCCCACTTAGCTTTAAGGAAGGTCCTGTGCCCATTTACCTAAACTCTTTGAAAGTAAAAATGCTTGAAATGTAGCTAGAGGGAACCAGGACTCTTAAGCCTGCTCTGTTTTCAGGTTCACTCATTGATGCAGAGCTAAATTCCTCCCGTTAAATCTTGGCAATTAGCTTTGCCGAGTGTGTTTGGATTAACCCCAGACAATTCTTCAGGACCTTGGCATTCAGCAGGGAAGTCATTTTATTTTACGTAGGCCAAGCCCATTTTTAAGGCCCCACCGCACAGGGGTGCCTTCCTTTTGGCCTTTCCTCCCCTTCTTTGCAAAGACTGTTTTTCCATGACTGAACACAGTATGAAGGTTTTGCTTCTTATTGACTCAACTGTCCATTTTTTATTACCTGCATGTTTGTTTACTTTTTTTGTTAGATGTAATGTAAGGTTCTCTTATCACATCCATTCCTTCTGACATTGTTTGAGTTAATTGAGGTTCTTTAAGCGTTAGCCTGGGGAAGGTAAGTCTCTATCTTCCATTAGACTTTTAAATAATAACAATAATAATAATAATAATAAAAAAATCTTAAGATAAAAAGGATTTGAAACCAACAAACAAAATGAATACAATGTGTGTTTCTCAGGTATGACCCAAAACTGAACAGCAGTTTAATTGCGATAGATCTTAGCTATCAATTTAACTTCTTTTTCCAACATTTGTCCAGAACAATCCCTCCCCAAGGCCTGGCTAAAGCCTTAGTACCTCCTCCATAATGTTCTCTTCACCCTTGTTTATAACAACCGTTTTTGGCCTATCTTACTATCAAGATTTACTACATATGGAGAGTGAAAGCCCACTGAGGAGATGGTACTGCTGCTTTAAAATGAGGAAGAAAGTAACAAAACAGAAGAGAAATCATGAATAGGCATAATTTATCCTAGCACTGTACGAAGTTTAAGAATGGCTTACTCTGTTATCCATTGTACCTGAGAAACATTGATTAAATTAGCAGCCTTAAAATATAAGCTTGCAATACTTTTTAAGTACTTAGCAATAAGTCATAACATGCTAAGATAAAGTTTTTAAGTGTAAAGTTAAGGGTGTGTGTGATGGGTAAAGGGGGGCAAGCTGCCTTTCTGCCTCCTAGGTCTGAACATTTGTCCCCTTTGTTTAGGTGGAGGTGAAGCGGGCCGAACCTCGGGATAGTAAGAGCCAGACTCCAGGGCCAACGGGCACCAGCCAGTGGGGAAGCCGGATCATGCCAAGTGCTGCCAATGGCTGGGCAGGACAGCCCCCACCTACCTGGCAACAAGGATACGGACCTCAAGGTACCAGTTTTCCATTGGGGTTTGGGGATCCTGAATGACTTCAGTCTGCCTTGACACAGGCCCATTTGTGGGTTCACTCAAATCAGGATCGGGCCTACTCGAGGCCAAGCCCTGAATAAAAATCTTATGTTCCTGTCAGGATTATATATATGGTTTCTTGTGCCACTTGATTGTGCTATAATGCAAGACTTTTGTGATAACTGGTGGGCAGCACAAATTCCTTACCGAGTATAGAAAGTCCTTGATTTATGTCTAATCACTTAGCAATCATTTGAATTCACAACAGACCTGAAAATGGAGACTTATGGCCCGGATCTGAAGTTCTGACAGTGGGGCCCCCTCCAGGGTCACATGACTGAACTTCAGGTGCCCAACCAAACAGCCACATTTACAGTTTGCAGCATTCTAAGGTCACATTTGTGAGAGTTTTGCTGGAAATCGGTTTGTTTAACCTTTGGTTTGCTTAATGTCTGTTGCATAAAATGTTATAAAATTGGATTGGTCATGTGACTGACCCACATTATGACCATCACAACATACAACTGTAGTGGGCAGACTCCCATGTTGAGAACTATGTGTATTGGAAAACTTATGCCGCTGGTGTGAAGCCCTACCAAGCTCTGCCTTTTCATTTGTTCCAAGGAAATTAAATCTTACTTTCTGAAAATGGACATCAGCTCTATAAAAAAGAGTCTCTCTCTCTGAATTTTGCATGAGGTGGGAAGCTTAAATCCCATTTTTATCCAAATCCAGTTTCATTACTCGATTGTGGACTTCTTAGTTTTGGGGCATCTCCATTAGGGCTGCATCTTGGATTCCCTGTAACATTTTCCCCACTTTGATGTCCAAGGTCTTCAGAGTAATTGTGTGTAATATTAGTAACTTTCCTAATAGAGAGTGTTAAAACTTTGCAGAATGATAAAAGTTATATAATACCGACAATGAATTGATGAAACAGTTGTGGTAACTTGTTCTTGTTTTGTGTGTGTGTGTGTGTGTGTCGTGTGTCTTTTCCTACTTCTCCTCCATCTGCCTTAGGTATGTGGGTACCAGCTGGACAAGCACTTGGTAAGTATGTTCTGAGAGTTTTAAAAATGTGCATAGTCAGTATTGAAATTGTAATTATTCAGGTTCAGATTTTTAGCAAAATCTTTAACTCTGTGTGCATTTTTTTGCCTTTGTTCTCCAATGATCTTTTTGCATCTGTTGTTTTGAAGCATTTGGGCCCTGTGAACAAGAATCCATAGGTTTCTTGAGCTGGGAGACAATAATTGTACCTTAGAACTTCTCATAGATAATCAAAGCTTGTGTGAGTGTGTTTGTATGTGTGTACACTGAATCATTTATCAGATACTGGGAAGATCTGGAGGAGACAGGGAATCACCCTTTCCTAGTGGCCTAGTCCTTTTTCTTCCCACATGGTCTGTTTGCACACAAAGAGGCTGTTCTTCTAATATCAAAAAAGAAGATAGAATTTAGTGTGGCCCTGTGAAAAATAGCTTAAACATCACAGTCGCCCTGCATAGAAGTTGTTCCATGTATGGAGAAATAAACAGGACAATAGATACTAATCTTACCCCGGTTTCCTTATGCACGGGGTTGGTGCATTGATATATTTTGTGCTTAGAAATAAAATCTCCAGTTGCAGATTTCTCCATGTGTAGGCTGTAATTCATCTCCACATAATTAGATTACTGGAATGCGCTCTACATGGGGCTGCCTTTGAAAATGACCTGGAAACTACCATTGGTACAAAATTCAGTGGCCAGGATGCTAGCAGGTGCGAGTCCCTACTGCAATAGAATTCCTCTGCTCCAGTTGCTCCCTTGGTTACCACTACATCTCTGATACAAAGTGCTGCATGGCTGCAAAGCCCCGCATGGCGTGGCCGCTAGATGCCTGCCGGTTGAACCGGAATCTGCCCTAGCCCAGGTGTGCATGTGGGAGGGGAAAGTTTAGGGCCCCGTCCCTGCATCAAATCAGGGGGATATAATTCCAAGATGATATTGATACTCCTCCTCTGTAGCAATCCCCAAGCTTTGAATCAAGCTGCTTTTGGAGCTACACCTTGCACCCTTCCTGTAGCTATTTCACAAGGCATCAAGACCACGAGAGCCAGTTTGGTCTAGTGGTTAAGGCTCCAGGCTAGAAACCAAGAGACTCTGAGTTCTAGTCCCGCCTTAGGCATGAAAGTTGGCTGGGTGACTTTGGGCCAGTCACTCTCTCAGCCCAACACATCTCACAGGGTAGCTGCTGTGGGGATAATAGGAGGAAGAAAGAGCATTAGGTATGTTTGCCACCTTTGAGGTATTGATAAAAATAATAAAGCCAAGATAAAGAAATATTGCTTAACTGGCCATTTGGTGTATGATTTGTCTCGACACATTATGGATGGGCTGCTCTGTTACTGTCATTTATGTTTATTGCTGACCTTAGGCTTAACTAATTTCTGTATTTTTAATCTTAGTATAACAGACCAGTTCATATGAGCTTGATGGTATATTAGTGGGGTAAAATAATTAAGAATTGAATAATTAAGAATCGCCTTTGTTCTGGCGAGCCCTGCTTCCAACCTGAAGTTGGATATGACCTTCACATATATATTTTTTCTCCATTTTCAAAGCAAATAGAGTTCCATCTATGGCAGTTTTTAAAAATGGAGGCATTCTTTATCTAAGGTTGCTTTTTTAAAAATAGTTTAAAAAGGAGTGTGGCGGACCATTTGGTGGTCTGGCATTGGAATGTTATGGAAATCACTGGAATGATCTTTTACCAGATTACAAATTTTTGCCTGCAGTTACCTTTGAGGCATCAGAGTGACCTGTTATTTATTTTCAAAGAGCTGAAGTGCATGTAATTGGAACTTAATCAACTACGATTAAAGCTAGAGAAGAGAATTGGGGTCCTTGTGAAATATTTTGTGAGAATACCTGCTGCCCATTGAACTCCTGAATACCAAAAAGCCAGAAGAGATTTCTCCCCACAGTAGATCATTCTGGCTTCTTCAGTATTGAAAAACACCAAAAATTTGAGTTGTCTGGTTTCTTCAGTTTGAATGTAAGAAATGGCAGTTGGAGAGAGACCATTTTAAATACTAAAGTGTACTAGAACAGAGGTCCCCAACCTTTTGGGCACCAGGGACCTGTTCTGTGGAGAAAGGTTTTTCCACGGACCAGAGAGTGCATGGTTTTGTGTGCTGCCTGCATCCCACAGATGGGGCTTTGCTTGTTTGTGCGGACCGGTTGCTGGCATGCCGCAGCCCGGTACCGGTCCACGGACCAGGGGTTGGGGACCCCCATACTAGAATACAAGTGCTGCAGAACCAATTCCTAAAAGAGGAAGAAAGAAATCTTCACGCAGAAGCTAGTTATTCACGTCAGAAAATGATTTAAAATGGATTCTTTCCACAGTCTCAATAGCTTGAATGCCTAATTCCACAATTCCTCTTGACTTTAGCGCCTCCAAGTTTTGGAGAAATACGATGCCTAGTGCAATAGATTGGGAACACCCTTTTTCTTGGGGGTTAGCTCATTTGTTAAATGCCTTTGATTTTCTCAACACACTTCTTACTGGCTCCAGGTGGGTATGGTCCCCCTCCACCAGGTAGAGGAGCGCCACCTCCACCGCCGCCTTTTACCTCGTACATTGTCTCGACACCTCCAGGAGGATTCCCACCCCCGCAGGGTTTCGCACAGGGCTATGGCACCCCTCCACCCTTCAGTAAGTACTGCTTCCAGCTATGCTTGTGTGTAACATTTTTAATCCCAGCTTTTAAAAAAAAGAGCTCATGGCACATATCTGGCAAACCCCCCCCCCACCTGTGAGGTAGGATAGGCTGAGAGTATGCAGACGTTGTGGGTGCTTCATCACTCGAGGTTTTTAAGAAGAGACTGGACAGTCACTTGTCTGAAATGATGTAGGGACTCCTGCTTGAGCAGGGGGCTGGATTAGAAGACCTCCAAGGTCCCTTCCAGCTCTATTCTGATTGATTGGTTGGTTGGTTGGTTGGTTGAATTGAACCAGGCTTGGACTTGAGCCTAAGGCTTCATGTTTTAGACTGATTCTATGTCCACTCACTGCAAATTCTATCAAAACTTATTTTCCTAGCTTTATTTCTTGATTTTAATTTGATGAGCAGTGTCGTAGCCTAGAGGTGGAGCTGTCACCTCACAATCAGGAGGCTGTGAGTTCAATTCTAGGTAGCGACAGATATATCTCTCTGGGCGCAAAAAGAAAATATTTACTGTGAACTCTATGTAGGCGTCAGGGAGGGCATCCTGCCAGTAAACTCAGCTCTCAGCTCCATTCAGTCGCCCTGATTCCACCCTGATGCAAGGAATTACAGAGTTGTTAACAGAAAAAAAAAAATTCCTTGATTTTAATATGAGGGGGGTGTCTTTGAATTTTTTTTTTTTTTGCCAGATGGCATTTCCCTTTGTTTCCCTAGCCTTTACTTTAAGTCAGTAAAAGTGGAGAACTTTTAACGTGAGTTTTACGGTAAAAACTTACCTGGTTTCCGTTCCTCCCTTTAGGCTTTGGGTATGGTGCCCCACCTCCTCCACCTGAGCAGTTTGTTCCTCCCGGTGTTCCTCCACCACCTGCCACCCCTGGGGCAACACCACTCGCTTTCCCTCCGCCTCCCCCGCCATCTCAGCCAACTCAGGACATGAACAAGCCTCAAGCTGCCCAACCAGATTTCCCCTATACCCAGTTTGGTAAGTGATCGTTTCAAGAGCTGGGGCTCTTCCTCCGGGCCCCAGCTTTTTCCCTGTTGCTTGTCTTTCTTTCTGCTACCTTTCATTTTGTTTGTAGTAATATTGCTGGAAAATAGAATTAGGGGGGCTGTATGCGCGTAACGTTGGCAAAGGATCTCCATATACCTTTTGTCACTCTGATCATACCAATTTTGAAAGTTTGCCAGCTTTAGAAACTTTAGGATCATCGTTTGTCAAGGTAAATGATCTCTGGGATCCAGCCAGGATAATCATATCCTGTGAAAATGCCATCCATTCATGGGAAGGGACTAGTAGAGAATAGTATTTGGGATTTAAAGCTGTAGCTATTGTTGCTGCCTTGAGGAATAATGGTCTAGTATGGTGGCAGAATAACAGGAGTTGGAAGGGACCTTGGAGGTCTTCTAGTCCAACCGCCTGCACAGGTCCAGCGGCAGTGGTTTTGAATCTAGGCCCATGTGAATTTGTCTCTTAAGTAACAAGTTCCATTTTTCCTGCCTGGCCTAAGGGGTACTTTAAAAATCATCAGCAAGAAATTGAATTTGGAAAAATAAGTTGTACAATGCATAAGTATATAATTATTTATGGAAATGTTTAGCAGCAAAATAGTATTTTATATACATGAATACACAATCTTTTCAGGAAGATACTTGCAATGTTCAACAGTCAAAACTGGATGAAGCTATATAGATGTTATATTTTGAATTAAATTGTACAGTTTCACCACTGTTCAGAGTTATTCTTGTTTAGTAACCTTAGCACTGTTTTTTAGTTAATTAATTCTAACAAGTCCTAATATTTTAACAGATATTCCATAAAGATTCTTCTCTTGCCTTTTTAGATCCAGGCTGACTTCCTTCTGGGATTGCAGGGATTCCATCTACTTACCCCCCCCGAAAAAAAAATCCACCCATCTAGCAGAGATTATTTTATAATAAAGGCTAAGGCTATGTTAGAAGCAAGATACACATAGTCCTCGATTTACGGTAGCATTTGGGACCAGAATTTCTGTTGCTAAGCGATGCAGACCTAAAGTGCAACCACTTAGCAATAGCAATCCCTGCAGTCCCAGTTGCCATCATTAACTGAATCCCACAGTTGTTAGGTGAGGCAATTTCCTGATAGTTTCTCACAACCAAGTCAGTGGAGAAGCCAGCAGGAATTTGCAAGCCCCAGGTGGCTTGCAGGCAGGTAAATAGATGCTGCTGAGTTGGGAAGAGCGTCGGGGGATGCATAAAGGAAGTGCAGTGAGGGTGCACAGGGATGTGAGGTAATGGTGAGGGTGCGTGGACGAGGGAAGGAGGGGCAGTGGGTCACGAGGTAGGCACAGCAAAGCTTGGGGAGCGGAATGGGACAACTCTCCACGGTCAACTCTCCATGGCCAACTTGCTTCGGCCAACTCATCCAGGGGACAACTCACAATGGCCAACTCACTTTGGGACAACTCACCGCAGGACAATTCAATAATTTCGATTTAATTATTTAAAATAATTTTAAAAAATATTTCAATTTTTGTCATTCACATTTCATTTTGTCCCTTCTTTTGCCTCCTTCCTTGAATGATTCTATGCCATCATTTCTTTGATGTTAGTGTAACTCTTGTCCTTCGGCGAGTTGGCCTTGGCGAGTTGTCATAGACCCCTCAAGTGTTCAGGAGTGCACAAGTACCAGGGGCAAGCGCAGAAGGGCTGAGGAAGGGGGCATGTGTGGGGAAGACTTACCCCATTGTCTTGTGAACTTCTCTGCCAGTGTCCCCATTGACTTTCTGGGGAGGCCAGAAAGGGTCGCAAACGGTGATCATGTGATCATGGGATGCTACAACTGTTTGTAAATACAATCTGCTTGCCAGGTGCCTAGATTGCGATCATGGAAGTGCAGGGGTGCTTGGACGATTGAAACGCAGAGGTCCCGTCATAACAACCATTCCTTTGGTGCCGTTATAATTTCAAACGGTCGCTGACCAAATAGTCGTAACTTGAGGACTATCTGTAAAGCTTTTATTAGCTGGATGTGAAATATTCATCACTATATCTCCATAGGTCAGCTAGTTACAATTGAACTAATCCAATCCTGAATGTAATTTCCTTTTTTTTTTTTCCCTGCTACAGTCTTGTACAGTCTTACATATGCAGATCCTCCAGAGCTCATTTTCTTGATGAACCACAGTTTTTCTTTCTTTGCCTTGATGACACAATTGAAAGACATGCTGCTCCCCATTTTTAGGTTTCTGGGGGGAAATCAAGAAAACTCCTGCAATAATTGTGATTCTCTTCTTTTTTTTTTTCTTCCCCAAGCATTCTTCCTGAATGTTATTTCCATATTCCTCAATATGGCATTTCTAATATAAGGATTCTTAAAATCTCCCTTAACTTTACCGTAACATAGAAAACCATGTCATCCAAACTTCCGATCATGCTCTTCCAATTCTAAAATTCTTTTATTTCTCAGCAAAACCTACTCTTTCACCTAAACTAAGTTGTAGGGTGCGAAATAAAATTTCGAATCAGGCAATCCCAGTCCTCCTTGTTCCTTTGCATCCTGAAGTAGTATTTTACATTTAACCCATTTTTCTCCTCTTGCCATACAAATTTAAAAATATCTTTCTGCCTTTGTTTAAATGGTACCTCGGATTTCAGAATAGATATAGTTTGGGGGGGGGGAATCATCCATAGCAAAATATTCACTCCAGTGACAATTTCTCCCACCTTAATATGTCCTCTTTAATTTTACTCCATCTCGTAACATAATTCTGATATAGCATAAATTTCAGATTAGTCATAGTGATAGCCAAGTTTTTCAATTTTTTCTCAATCTTAAAAACCATTTTCCCCCATCATTTCCATTTGCTTTTGGATGCTTATATTCGTTAACATCTTCATCTTTTGTTCTGATTTTAAAGATAGCTATTAAAGTTAAAAAGAGCGTCATTGTGCTGTTTGAAGAGATTTTTCTTTTATCAGATGGCTTAAAAATCTTTTGACTTTGAGTAGAGGGAGGCAAAGATGAATGAATGTTTGGAATGAAAAAAAGAAAAGATGAATGAAGGGGTCTTCTATCAGGAAGCATTCTTCATTCGAGCATTGTCTGGAAGTGCCTTATTGAAATTGTCTGCACATAACGGATGGTGCATGTGGAATTCCTATTTTGACATCCACTTTTATGTCAGATCAAAGCAGTAAAAATATACACTACTTAAATATTCTACTGGGCAGATTCTTATATTAGGGAAATTATCAAGTGTTTTTCAGTTATATCAGGGGTCCCTAACCCTCGGTCTGTGGACCGGCAGCAGTCCACAGGCTGTTGGTAACCGGTCTACACAAGCAGAGGGCGAGTACACAAAAGTTTCATTTGTGCCTGCACAGGATCTAAGTGCACATGCACAGGATCTAGGTTGCATGCATGAAACCACTCCCCTTCCCCCACCACCAGTCCATGGAGCCAGAAAGGTTGGGAACCATTGAGTGACACTCAAGGAATATTGCTGAGGGGCAGATGCTAACTGAATAGTTTTGATAACCACACTTAATATCTCAAGTTATGTTGCATAATCCTTAGGTCATCCTTGCCAGAATTAAATTTTAAGAGGACAGAATTTAAAAAGTCAAAGACTAAGGGAGCTGATATTTGTCATATTCTAACAAGTTCATATTAACACACAGCCACACCTTTTGTAATTATGTGGAATACTGTCTTAATATTTTGACACGAGTTTTGCATAAAATCTATCATCCGATTACGTCACTAATTTTTCAAGAGAGGAACCTGAGAGAATGAAAAGATAGGGAGAAACACAGGGAGATTATGAATCTTGTTATATTCTTTAATATAACTCCGGTATACCTCCTCCAACAAATTTTTTTTATAGATCTCAGTATAGCAAAATATTCTATGAAATATATGTATCCAGAACTTGATAAGACCACTACCGAACTTTTAACAGCTCAGTAAAAGTTATGCATTTAAGACTAAATAATACAATTTTTACAAAGTCCTTTTTTTCATGTATATGTCTACACAAATACTTAAGAAATATAACCAAGGGGTTATTTTTTTTCTTCCTGTTTTGCATGTTATCATTTAAAATACATAGCTGTTTCTAAGATACTTGCAGTAGTGGGGGGTCTGTAGTTATGGCTAAAAAAGACTGGCACTAGACTTTTCTGCACAAAATCTCAAATGCAAGAGTGATGCTAAGCTTGCATTATGGGTAAGTCTTCCTTGCCACCTTTCCAAGAGAATTGTAGCTTTTGTGCAGGGCTCTCTTGGGGGTTTAGTCACCCTGGTTTCCATTTTTTACCAGGGCTGGGTACCTATTCTCAAGAACCTTCAGGCTTCGGGCCAATACTTTGTTTTCACACTTATGGTCAGGCTGAGAAGTGAGTTACCGTAGGTAGGTGGAGCCTATTTACACCAAATCCTCTTACTTGTAATCTCTTGTGGGGGAGGGGGGGTGGGTGGGAGGACAGATTAACCTTTTTTTTTCATTGCAGGGGTGTAATCTCTTTCCATGTATGGAGAGGGTAAGGCATTCTTTCCCCTGAAGAATTCTTTCAAGGAGTCACTGATCTCGCCCAAGCTTGTTTTGCTACCATAAATAATTTGCTGAATTGCTTAACCTAATATCAAAAAAAATCTACTGTGTTTCGCACAGTGTTGTGCACATCTGCTCTGGGGGGTTTAGGTGTGGTAACCTCCTGCTCTTGTTATGTACACTTCTTCAAATTGGCTAAAGAGGATTTTCTCTTGTGGGGGTGGGTGAAATATCAAGGTTTGTGGATAGAAGAGAACACCTCAATTTTAGGAAAATGTATCGATAATGAGTTTGGATCACAGATTTACCAATTTGGATGTGTGTGTGTGGAAGGAACAACCGTAGACACTCACTCCTTCCTACACTTAAGTTGGCTGCAAGGGGGGAAAAAAGTTTATTTAAAATAATTATTTGCTTTTATATGACCTGTAATAATCTCATCTTCATTTTGGGGCCACAGTCCAGATTTTTTCTTAGAATAAACAAGTCCAATTTAATACGCAAGAAATTAATGATAAAAGTGCAGTGGAGAACCTGTACTTGATTTAGAGTTATGAGTCTCAATAAATTAGGCTTGTGGGGTTAGTACGAAATTTTGCAAACTTGATTGAGCCAAAAACATGCTGAAGATGAAAACAAAACAAAAAATAGCAGAAGAGGGAGAAGTAATACGGCTAGTTTTTCACTTACAACAGCTCACTTAGTGACCGTTAGAAGTTACAATGGCACTGAAAAAAGTGACTTATGACCATTTTGCACATTTATGACCATTGCAGCATCCCATGGTCAGGTGATTTGCATTTGGATGCTTGTCAAGTGACATTTATGACAGTTGCAGTGTCCCGGGGTCACGTGATCCCCTTTTGCCACCTTCTGACGAGGAAAGTCAACGGGGGAAGCCAGATTCACTAAACAACTGTGTTACTAATTTAAGAACTGCAGTGATTTCACTTAACAACTGTGGCAAGAAAGGGTGAAATGGGGCAAAATTCACTTAACAAATGTCTCACTTAGCAACAGAAACTTTGGGCTCCATTGTGGTTGTAAGTCGAGGACTGCCTGTAATCATCAGAAATTGTTTTGCAAAAGCCTAAAGAGGTACTCTTAATATTCTGACAAATTAAACTTTCATTTTAAAAGATTAAACTTTAATCTTTTCTTACCTCCTGGCAAAGTCAGTTACTCACGGCTCACATTACAGAGCCTGTTTGGTGCAGTAAAGGGATCAAGTTACAAATCAAGAGACAATGAGTTCTAAGTCCTACCTTAGGTACAAGGACAGCTGGTTGACTGGCTGATCCTCTCAGCCCTAGCAGGAAAAAGGCAAGGAAAAAAACCACTTCCCCAAAACCTTGCCATGAAAAAAAACCCTTCAGGAATTTGTTCAGGCAGTCACCAGGAACCAAAAACTGATTTGAAGGCACCCCCCCAAAAAAAGAGGGGGGGGAAGTCTCACAGTAACTTAGCGGAAAGAAATTCTAGATACCTTTTTCATTGGCAATCATGCACTGAAAAAATGAGATTTTTCTAGAAATAGACACGTCTTCGACCTTACATTAAATATCAGGGATACCTCAGTCTATTAGTCTACCATTCGTAAATTGCCAGTGCCTTAAACAAGAGGGTAGATTTTAGATCAGGGGTCTTCAAACTTGGCCCCTTTTATGACTTGTGGACTTCAACTCCCAGAATTCCTCAGCCAGGCACGCTGGCTGAGGAATTCTGGGAGTTGAAGTCCACAAGTCATTAAAAGGGCCAAGTTTGAAGACACCTGTTTTAGATCCTCTTCTTTCTCTTCCCCCCTCCCAATTTTAATTTTTGGTAGCCTTGGTTAAACAGGTTTCTCCCACCTGAGAACCAAGCTGAGTACAATCAAGTCAGTCACCTGAGTGACCCAATTTACGACTGTCACGACATATGACCATGATAAGCAGGCTGCATTATGGTTGTAAGTCAAGGACTACGTGTAATGTGTAACTGGAGAAGTGAACCGCATATAAAATCAGTGCATCTTTCAATTAATGAAAATGCCCAGTTCTTTGAATGACGGAGAGAGATCTAAAGGTGGTTGTTTTTTTTTATTATTCATTTTGTTAAAATGATGCAAAAGGCCAGCGCTGTAGTGCAGCACCTCTGAATACATTCAGAAATGATCAGATGAAAGTTTTTGAGAGATATTCGGTAGGTTTGACGGCTAATTGCATTCCAGAAGGAACATTGTGCAAATATAAAACTACAAGAAAATATCTGGGCTCCTGTAGCCTAATATTTCTACCTCTTTGATGATCAAAGAGGATTTGATAGTTTAGAGAAGGAGCTACAGTGACGCTCTGTTTATTTCAAGATATTTTCCTCCCCTTCCATGCCTCTTTTCTCTGAACTTTCTTAGTCGTGGAGGAGGCAAATTACAAATTTCAATTTGCAAGGAGTCCTCTTCAGGTAGGAATATTTGAAAGAAGAAGAAAAAGCAAAATCTGAAAAGGTTATTCCAGTTGTGCCAGTTGTACAAGCTTGCACATAAACCGTCTGTTTGCTTTAACCTTAGAAAGGTGCACAAAAACACACTCCTCTCCCTACATCAAACAACAAAATTGATATTCCTATTCATGGATTAGAGTAGAAAGGAAGGCACTGAAAAAAAAAATGTGCAATTGACAATCTGTGCAAAATCTCTGCAATCTGAGCAATTGTGGAAGCAGGATGCTAATAGCTGGAGTAGGACCATAAATTAGTAGGATACCTACATCCAGAAGGTCCCAGGATCAGCACCCGGCACCTTCTGTTGAGCAGCATCGGAAAGGAAATGAGGAGAAAGACATTCCTGAAATTCCAAAGGCCGAATCCCAGGGGCAGCAGGAATAGGCTGGAGGGGGCTGGATGGACCAGTGTTCAGATTTGGTACAGGTAATCCTCGACTTACAACAGTTTGTTTAGTGACTGCTTGAAGTTAACAACAGTACTGAAAAAAGTGACTTACGACCATTTTTCACACTTATGACCGTTGTAGCATCCCCATGGTCATGTGATTTACATTCGGATGCTGGAAAACGTGACTCACTTTTATGACAGCTGCAGTATCCCGAAGTTGTGTGATCCCCTTTTGCGACCTTCTGACAAGCAAAGTCAATGTCAGTTAACAACTGTGTTACTAATTTAACAACTGCAATGATTCACTTGACAAATGTGGCAAAAAAAAGAGGTCATAAAATGGGGCAAAACTCACTTAACAAATTTCTCACTTAACAACATAAATTTTGGGCTCAACCGTGGTTGTAAGTCGAGGAGTACCTGTATAATGCAACTCCCTATATTGGAATTTGCATCCCTGCTTGCTCCTCAATTTCTCTTTTATATATATATTTTTAAAGTTGGGTGGGATTTTCAGGAAAAAGACCTGCTTACAGTAAAATAACAAGCAGCCCAATTTCTATTTCTGTTAGCAGATTAGGTCAGAACGGTTTTATCCAGAAGTCTATTTGCAAAGTAAATCAAGCTGCATCTGTGCTAACATCTTGGGGTGATTTGCTGGGGGGGTTTTCCACTTACAAAGAACCTTGGAATAGGACTAGGGCAGTTACCCAGATGTAACCAAGAAGTAACTTGGCTGTGGAAAGTGCAAAATTGGTGGGAAAGTGTTCCTTTTCCATCCCATTTTCCCTACTCTTCAATACTAAAGAACTGATCTATTCACAGACCCAAAACTGCAAAGTACTATTAATTAATTAACACAGTGCTATTATTAGGAAGAGTATACCCATCTCAAGATTAGATTGGCCCTAACCCTTCCAACTTTTTAGAAAGCCTTGAAAACTCACATTTGTTCCTGGATATAGGAGTGGAAGGATTGGGGGCTATGAGTTAAGTCAATTTGAATTATTATAGATTGGTGTCTTACTTTGGTGATCTTTAAATATATGCTGGGCTTTTTAAAATGTCATGTATATTATATGCGGTTAAGTCACCCAGAATCTCTATAAAACGATGAGTGGCCATATCAATTGTATACAGGTAGTCCTCGACTTACAATCATTTGTTTAGTGACTGTTTGAGGTTACAACGGCACTGACAAAGAGTGGCTTATGGCCGTTGTTCACACTTAATGACTGTTGCAGCACCCCCGTGGTCACATGGTCAAAGTTCAGACACTTGGGCAACTGGCTTATATATTTGTGACGGTTGCAATGTCCTGGGGGAATCACGCGATTCCCTTCTGCGACCTTCTGACAAGCAAATCCAGATTCACTTAACAACCGTGCTACTAACTTAACAGCTGCAGCGATTCACTTATAACAGTTGTGGCAAGACAGGTGGTCAAACGGGGGCAAAACTCACCTAACAACTGTCTCACTTAGCAACAGAGGTGTTGGGTTCAGTCGTGATCGTTAAGTCGAGGAGCACCTGTAAAATAAAACGTAGAGGGAGTCGTTCTGCAACACCAGCACCACCCAACCCTGTTCTAGCACGACCGGCAGTTAGAAGAGTTGGTGGGAACTATAATCTGGAGCTCGCCAAGGTGTTGCCTAGAGTTGTATTGTTCTGGTTTACTCTAGGCTTCAATTGCTGACTGTTAGCAGGATTCCATCTCTTTGTGTTTTCATCAACCCTCTCCTTTTATTTTCTTCCTTCCTTCCAGGATATGGACAAGACTTGAGTGGCTTTGGACAAGGCTTTGCCGACCCCAGCCAACAGCCCCCCTCCTATGGAGGCCCTTCAGTACCACCCTCAAGTGGGCCGCCCGCAGGGGGCAGTGGTTTTGGCCGTGGACAGAACCATAACGTTCAAGGTTTTCACCCCTACCGACGCTAGCGTGCCCACCTAGAAATCAGGGAGTTCTGTCCAGAGCAGGATATCTGGTATCAGCTGAAAACCAGGAAGCCCAGACTTATGAACTTGTGACAATCACCTACTTTACCAGAGGGGGGAGGGGGGGGAACCACAACTGTAACATCTTTTGGAGGGGTGTTGGGGGTGGAAGAGGAGGCAGCTTTTGAAAGCAAAAGTTGTCCGTGGTGTTTGGACTGCGTTTTTCTTTTTTTTTAAGAAAAAAAAAAAATCTTTTCTTTAACCCATCAGCACAAATAAAGAGTGTCACTGGTTCAAACTACAGGGTTTTAAAAATGTCTTCAGCTTTAATTAATTAAAAAAAAAAAATCTTCAGGTTTCTTTATTTTTGTTGGAAAAAAAATTATTTTTTTTCCCCTGAGCCTTTTTGTTTTACCATATATTGTAAACTTTTATGTTCAAAGAAGAAGAAGAAAATATATACATTTGCAGATTGTGAGATTTTTAAAGAGAAATTTTCTACTATGTATGCAGGCTTATTTTTTAATTTAAAAGGAAAAAAAAAAAACAGGGTTTCCATTAGCACTGCTTAGAGGGTGGAGTTTTGAACCTCCTTTTGTTTAAAGTGGTTGGTCCAGAAACTGGGGAGTTATTTAAAAACAAAAAACAAAAAAAAGAAAAACTGGGAGGTGGAAATAGGAAAGGGATTTAAAAGTACGTCCGTTTGTCATTTTGTTACTGGTTTTGGATCTGATAACAGTCCAGGAACAGAGTTGTTTGAAAAGGGGGCACCGTATCACTTCTTGAAGCACAGCATTTCAATTGAGGCTTCATGTTCTTAAAAAAAAAAAAAAAAAAAATTCTTTGGGGATATGAATTTCTTTAAGGGGGTTAATGGAAGCCTTGCGAAGATGTAGATTTCCCTCAGGCAAAAAAAAAATAAAAAAAAAATGGGGGTGCATTTTGCACTAACCAGCGATTACCCCTGGTTTGAATAAAGAAAAGTACATTTGGATTAGAAATGCAAACTTGTCTCCACTTTTTTCTTTTTTTAAAAAAAAAATGCTTGAATTTCTCGTAGGACCTTCTAAAGCCGCAAGTTACTTTTGGGGGTTGAACCAGGTAGTCCTTAACTTACAACAGTTCATTCAGTGACTGTTCACTAAGTTACAGCGGCACTGAAAAATGTGACTTAACGACCCGTTTTTCACAGTTACGACCCCATGAGGATGTGATCGAAATTCAGTTGCTTGCCAACTGGTGTCATATTTATGACCGTTGCTGTGTCCCAAGGTCATGTGGTCCTCTTTTTTGTGACCTCTGTGACAAGCAAAGTCAATGAGGAAGCCAGATTCATTTAACAACCCTGTTACTAACTTCACAGCTGCAGTGATTCACTTTGCAACTGTGGCAAGGAAGCTTGTAAAATGGGGCAAAACTCACTTAGCAACAGAAATTTTGGGCTCAATTGTGGTCGTAAGTCGAGGACTACCTGGTATTGGTGGCCAAGAGCCATTTTCATATTCCTCTGTTCTGCCACTTGATAGATTGTGCTGTATGATTCTTTGAAGCTCACATGCCTGTCAGCTACTTACCCAGAATGATTCCTGCTTCGTGCTGCACACAAAGAACAAAACACAACCAGAGAAACATGGGATCAGAAAAGGGTATTTCCGATATCCCAAAAGTTCTTCAGGCTTGAGGCCACATAACAACTTTTAAATCCACCAATTCTTAACTTTTTCAAAATACAGCCACTTCTCCCGTAAGTGTGAAATGGCCCTCATTGCTGACGCCATCTTGTTTCTGATAAAACACAAAAGAAAGTGCTCGGATTCCCCTTTTCATGCAGTCATAGCATGTCGATAACCAGGACATAATTGGCTTGTGTTGCAATGTTAAAATGATTTGCTGTAGGGGAGAAAATTCCAAATTTATCAATAGGATCTTCAGGTAGATGCGCTGGTGTCTGTCTGTGCAAACTTTAAAAGGGTTATTTATTATTTGTATATTGTCCAATTCCAAGAACTCCCAGCAAATTTACATTGTCAAAATATCAATTACTCCAAAGCGACAAAGCCACCAACCTTACCTAGTGTCCCTAGTCCAAAGTATCTGTTGTTACAGGTTTAAAAATCTGTGACACAGCCTTATCTTAACCATCTACTAACCACTAGGAAGGGGAGCATCATCTGAACCTCAGCTATTCCAAAAGGATTGGCTCTAGCTATTCCCCTAGGCCTGGAAGTCAAGCTATAAAGGGCCCCCTTGTATTGTTATCACCTATTGGCAGTCAGTGCAGTCCTCACACAACTGGTGTTATTTTTTTTATCCTCCAGCACGTAAGCAGCTGCATTTTGTTCCGTTTGCAGTTTCTGGATAGTAGCTCTACCCCAGAAGAGCACTGAAGGTTTTGGCTCCTTTTGCCCAGGTGTCTCATTCCAGGAAGAGCTCCACCTGCCCACCTACCTACCACAACACCTGCGAAAGTAGAACTTCCAAGTCACAATGTTTAGAGAGTCCTCGACTTAAAACAGTTCGTTTGGTGACTGTTCAAAGATGCGAGCACTGGAAAAAGCGACTTAACGACCATTTTCACACGATCGTTGCAGCATCCCCATGGTCACATGATCAAAATTCAGATGGTTGGCAACTGATTCATATTTATGACTGCTGCAGTGTCCTAGGGCAGGGGTAGGCAACGGCTCTTTTATGACTCGTGGACTTCAACTCCCAGAATTCCTGAGCCAGCATGGCTGGCTCAGGAATTCTGGGAGTTGAAGTCCACAAGTCATAAAAGAGCCAAGGTTGCCTACCCCTGTCCTAGGGTCATGGTCCCCTTTTGCTACCTTCTGACAAGCAAAGTCAGTGGGGAAGCCACTTAGCAACTGTGTTACCAACTTTAACAACTGCAGCGATTCATTTAATAACTGTGGCAAGAAAAGTCGTAAAATTGGGCAAAACTCATACTTAACAACTCTTGCTTAGCAACTGAAATTTTGGACTCAGTTATGGCCATAAGTTGAGGACTACTGGTATTCCTCCAGGGAGAGTGCCACCCCATTCAGAGTCACAACCGGAGCCGGGAGAGTGAATTCAGCTGCTTCTTCCCAATCCAATGCATTGGCAGAGCTTCCATTGCATCAGTAACTCAACATAGGGTGGAGCTATATGAATGTCAGCAATACACCAAGATCATATCCTAAATCAACAGTCGGACTGGTTTTATACAGATGTTGAAATACTAGGGAAAATAAACGATGCAACTATGGTTTTATTTTTTTCCCCTTCCACCCATCAAGGGCAACCTCCATTTCAGGAAGTGGAAATGCTGTAGCATAGGGTCTTTATTCTCAATCTTTACAAGCAGCCCAGAAGAATACATCGAACGATGGAATTAAAAGCTAAGAGCCCAAAAGTGGTAATGTTCAGGCACTACTGTACTTCCGAAATGGACCCTATTGTAAGATGTTGGGCGAGTCATCTCTTCAGATCCTGCCTTGGGCAAATTTGAATGACACCCTCAGCTCAAAGAAGTCCACAGAATGATATTCCTGCTGATCCTTTTCCAAAAGAGAGCAGGCAGCTCTAAACTAGGTTTCTGGGGCATAATCTCCCGAAGCAATCAAGATGGAAGAAATCTTGATTCTTGCTACTCTTACACTCTTACTGCCATGGTCATGAGCTTCTATCCACATTTGGTCAAGTTCATTTCTAATTTCTCTCAACTAGTACTCCATCTGTTGCTGTATTTTCTGGAGCTCCTTGGTAAGCCAAGGCTTGGTGAACAGAGAGGTCACTAATAAAGGAGAATATTTGTAGCTCAGGGTTGAAATGAGTCCTTGATGCTCTCTGAGCTTGGTTGTTCTCTTGCAGATGTTGCATTACCCAAACTAGGTAACCTCATCAGTGCTAGTCTTATGTGGACTAGAAAGTGATCTAAGTATGGCAATGGATGGACGACCGTGTCCTCCATCATCGGATCAAATGCCATTCACTCAGATTAAAAGTTAGCTTTAGTCTACTCATCTAGTTGCTGCCACTTAAAGCAACTAGCCATCCTGCTGAATTGTAAACAAGATGTTTCTTTTTCACACCAAAAGTCTGTCTAATCCCACATCCTAGAGGTTTTCAAGTATAGATTGGACAACCGTTTGACTGGGATGATATAAGGTCTGCCTTGAGCAGGGGGTTGGACTAGAAGACCTCCCAGATCCCTTCCACTTGTTATTCTATGTTCATTCTCTGTGTGTGCTTTATTCTATGTTTAAGACTTATACAGGAAAACAAGAAGAAACCTGATTAGTTACACCCTTCTCTGCCTAGAAAATAATTTCCAAAGTTACTCTGTGTTTGAATCTGGAGGTACCATAAATATTTTGCAAGATTGCCATAATTTGTCCAATCAAACCTGCATGAAAACGCACAGATGGTCTGTATTTCTTTTTCTGCCTTTTTTAAAAACTCCGTGTTCATGGCATATGGATGCAGAGATCAGTTTCTAATGGATGAAATGCCCATGGGGATTATTGCAAATGATACAGAGCAAGTTATTTTGATCTGATCCAAGTGGAAATTTACAGGCAGCAACAGGTGTCTAAGGCTTTCTTAATTCTCAAGGAGCCATTGTGATAATTTATGAGCCAAAGGCATAAGAGGTGCACCAAGGAAGCTATTAAAAATAAGTAGGTCTATAACTCTCATCATGTGCTGCATATATAGGGAGGATATCGAAGGAGGATGCCTCTGATTCTTGTATGCTTTAAGCTTGTAATCAGCCATATACATCTAATACATAAATCTTATTAGAAGATAACAGAAGTGATTTTGCACTATAAAAGACAAGACACGAAAGAGGGCTGGGTGACTTTGGGCCAGTCACTCTTATCAGCCCATCCCACCTCACAGATTTGTTACGGGGGGGGGGGGGAATAGATTATATGTATTAAAGGTGAGATATTTAAACCAGGGGTCTTCAAACTTGGCCCTTTTGTGACTTGTGGACCTCAACTCCCAGAATTCCTCAGCCAGCGTGCCTGGCTGAGGAATTCTGGGAGTTGAAGTCCACAAGTCACAAAAGGGCCAAGTTTGAAGACCCCTGCAATACATAAATATATAAATAAATCTGCCACCCTTGCATGAATGCAAAAACTCTAATTAGAGTCTAATTGGTTTCTGTCATTCGGGGCTCAGAAAGACCACAGCTGAATCCAGCTTCCAAGTTGTTTGTAAAAATCCCGGTAATAGCGCTTTAAAAACCTCATTCCAAGAGATTTTTTTTTGTAAAGTCGTCCTGAATCTTTTCTAGAATTAGCATTCCGGTGCTTGAAATTATACAAATGGTCAATAAAAAAAACCACCCTTATCCCAATCGCTATGATTACTTTTCCATTAAGATAATATTGTCTTATGGAAGAATCGAAGTGGTTAAAAAAAAAAGAACTCAATACCGCCAAACAGTAAAACTCTACGTAAACTTCTTTTGCGAATTCCCGCATGCGCATCACGTCCTTACCTAACTGTGGGCGGAAGTGATCGCTTCGAAGCTCGAGGGAGGGAGCGAGGGAGGGAGTGAGGGAGGGGAGAAAAAAAAACCTGGGAAAATCGTCATTCTCGTGCGGCCGGAACTGGCGGTTCTCGCGATATCAAGAGCCGGTCGCGGGAGAGTTCGGCCTTTTCTCGGAGAAGACTGCGGCTAAGATGGTGCGTATAATTTTGAGAGGGTTTCGCTCGGGCTTTGAAATCTGCATCCATCCGACTGCAGAGAGAGGAAGGGCGGCCTTTGGGTCGCTTTAAGTCGTGAGAAAGGGACGAGAGAAGGGGATGAGAAAGGACTGGACGGGACGGAGGGGGAAATTGGGGAGAAAATGAAGAGAGATTAGCCAAAGCCGAAGGAATGGCTGGCGAGCAAATAGGTGGGCCCAGGACTAGCATATCCTGCGAGAAACGCCGTTTGGGGTTGGGGCTGTCATAAAAGCCTCAGAACAGTATGTCCTTCCAACACCTTGCTCCCTGTCTAGGGGGAATCTGGAAAAAACGTTAAAAAAAAAAGCAGTGCCTCTGAGCGTTATCAGAGTTTTCCCAAAGCCAGAAAGGAAGGTGAAGGTTGCCATAAATAAATAAATAATTGCTCACAATGCACGCAGTTTGGATTTGATTCCTTGGGCGTTTTAATAGCATTTTTATTACTTGAATTCGCAAGAGTGTGTGTGTGTGTGCCTGCCTGCCGCGCCTTCTGAATTTCTTCCTTTTTGGGTATCCGTCCCACGTTGTAGCCCTCTGCATTTTGAGAATATTCCCACGCATTTTGTGGGTTTTCTTCCCGATTGGAAATAATAAAACGGGTTCTAAAACGTGCAAGCATTTGTGAAGAGGCGAGATGGGGGGGGGGGAATTGCATTCATGGCTGTTGTTTTGTGGGAGTGTAGCAAGAATGTGGATCCATTGGAGTGATGGGAGAGCATGCATGGCCTGTGTGCTTTTGGAGGGCAGAAGGATAAAGGTGGAAAGTTTCATGGCTCAGGACCTGAATGCCTGTAGGATCTCCTTATCCCAATAACATTTGTACATGTGTGGGTACACACACACACACACACACAACGTTAAGTGGGCCCATTTCATGCTCCCTCTCAAGGACCACCAATTTCAGGAATCTTCTCACTTGCACCTTCGACATCCCTTACAGAATACCAGAGTTGGAAGGGACCTTGGAGGTCTTCTAGTCCAACCCCCTGCTCAAGTAGGAGACCCTATACCAGGGGTCTTCAAACATGGCCCTTTTATGACTTGTGGACTTCAACTCCCAGAATTCCTCAGCCAGGCACGCTGGCTGAGGAATTCTGGGAGTTGAAGTTCACAAGTCATAAAAGGGCCAAGTTTGAAGACCCTTGCCCTATACCATTCCAGACAAATGGCTGTCCAATCTCTTTTTAAAAACCACCTATAACTTCTGGTGGCAGGCTGTTCCATTGATTAATTGTTCTCACTGACAGAAAATTTCTCCCTAGTAAATTGGATCTCTCTTGGATAATCTTCCACCCATTACTTCTTGTCCTGCCCTCAAGTGCTTTGCAGAATAGGTTGACCCACCTTCTCTCTATGACAGCCCTTCAAATATTGGAAGACTCTTTATCATGTTATCCCTAGCCCTTCCCTTCATTAGACTAGACGTACCCAGTTCCTGCAACCATTCTTCTTCATATGTTTTAACCTCCAGACCATAGTCATTTTGTTCTTTGCACTCTTTCTAGAATATTACAATATTCTTTATTTCTTACAGTATTCTTTATTTGTCAAATTGTATGCTGCCTTAAGTGCAGAGTGACTCTAGGTGGTTTACAAATAGTTTTATACAAAATAGTTTGCTCCTAGGGATCAGAATGGCCTTCCCTTCCTAGCTTGTAGGAAATCTGTTAAAAGTACTCTTCCATCAGCCCCAGAGGCCACAATGTTATGACTGGTGAGGAATAGTATTTTAATTTTGGGTCCACTTAGTAGTGCAGGGGTCTTCATCCTTGGTCCTTTTATGACTTGTGGACTTCAACTCCCAGAATTCCTCAGCCAGCGTGCCTGGCTGAGGAATTCTGGGAGTTGAAGTCCACAAGTCATAAAAGGGTCAAATTTGAAGACCCCTGTAGTAGTGTAAGTATCTTTTTCTCTTTCTCCCCACCCCTCCCTTTTCCCCCTTACTATTTTATTCTTTGTTTATTATTATTTATGCAGCATTGTTTATCTGAATTTACAATAAATGGGAATTATATGCCACTGATACCTTTTCAGGTTTGATTGGAGAGATTAATTATCTGTAAATAAATAAGATCATGGCTGTTAGGCACCAATGGTTTAAGAAAAAAGTGTTCTTTTCATGTTTTGTAATGTTACAATCTACAATCATAATAAAACTTAACTGAATTGAAATTGAATGGGGGAAGCACACGATTGCTTTGCCATTGCTAATTTGAGCACGGGAGTTGGACAGGCATAACAGCTAATAAGAAAATAATATGGAAGTTGATTATATAGGTAGGCATGAAAGTGGCTATTTAATTGAGGAATAGCAGAGGATGACAGAGATGAGGATATAGAATTATGAGCACAATCGAACGTAGGTTGCTAAGTGATAGGACAGGGGTCTTCAACCTTGGCCCTTTTATGACTTGTGGATTTCAACTCCCAGAATTCCTCGGCGAGCCCTGGCTGAGGAATTCTGGGGGTTGGTCCACAAGTCATAAAAGGGCCAAGGTTGAAGACCCCTGTGATAGGACATCAAGTGAGTTATGCCTGATTTTTATTGCCACAGTCGTTAAATAGATCATGCAGTCTATAAGCAAAGCCAGTTTCCTCCATTGACTGTTCGTTAAAGGCCCCAGGAACTGTATGATCATGTTAACACAGAACGCTGCCTGCAATCATTGTAAATACATGCTAGTTGCCAAGTGTCCAAATTTTGTTCATGTGACCAGAGGAATGCTGTGGCAGATGTAGGTATGAGGGCCAGTCATAAATCACTTTTTTCAGCACTGTCATAACAAATAGTTAAACAAATGGTTGTAAATCAGGACTATATGTAGACATGTTGGTAGTGAGGTGCAGATAGGGAAGGCTGATGGCCAGGTAATGGGCTCACAGAATAAGAGAATAACAGTTCGAAGGGACCTTGGTGGTATTCTAGCCCAGGGGTCCCCAACCCCCGGTCCATGGACCAGTACTGGGCTGTGGCATGCCAGCAGCCGGGCTGCATAAACAAGCAAAAGCCCCATCTGCGGGATGCAGGCAACACAGAAAATCATGCACCCTCCGGTCCGCGGAAAAACCTCTCTCCATGGAACCGGTCCCTGGTGCCCAAAAGATTGGGAATCTGTGTTCTAGCCCAACCCCCTACTCAAGCAGGAAGCCTTATACCATTTCAGACATGATTGTCCAGTCTCTTCTTAAAAACTTCCAGTGTTGGAACATTCACCGCTTCTGGAGGCAGGTTGTTCCACTGATTAATTGTTCTGGCTGTCAGGAAATTTCTCCTTAGTTCTAGGTTGCTTCTCTCTTTGGTTAATTTCCATCCGTGGCTTCTTGTCCTGCCTTCCGGCGCTTTGGAGAATAGCTTGACTCCCTCTTCTTTGTGGCAGCCCCTCCAATATTTGAACGCTGCTATCATGTCTCCCCTTGTCGTCCTCTTCATTAAACTAGACATACCCAATTCCTGCAACCGTTCCTTATATGTTTTAGCCTCCAATCCCATGAAGTGTGATTAACCATAATTTCTTACTTTGAATACATTTCTAGTTTGAATAAATCGCACGTGACTGAAGTCACAGAATTTATTAAATCATAAGCCTCATCTTTGACCAGATAAATAACAGGTTGGCGTTAAAAACAAAGGAATGCATAGAGGTCCAGTCTACCTTACTGCTTCGCCGTATCTCAAGACGCGATTATCCTGTGTGTTTCTCTTTCTGCAACAGGCGGAAGTGGAACAGAAAAAGAAGCGAACCTTCAGGAAATTCACCTATCGAGGTGTTGACCTGGATCAGCTCCTCGACATGTCTTAGTAAGATCTCTTTTCTCTCATTTAACCACCTCTGTTCCTTTACTTCAGATTTGGCAGCCAGCGTAATGAAGATTCAGTCTGAACCTCTTTAGCAAAGGGATTGGGGCTTTAAAAAGTAGAAGTAGAACTCTGGAGCACAATCTCGAGAAGAAGCCTTTCCGAAAATCTTGAATTGGAAGTCGATTGGAGTGGCTAGATTGGAGAGAATGATGCTCATTGCGTTATTGATGGCGTTATTTTTTCTAGTCTCATGGGACAATTTAGGATGAGTGGTTGCTCTCCATGTAAGAGTGGGAAGCGTTGACACTGATCCTGTCAGGCACAAAGGATCAGGACCATATGTTAAGTTGTGTATTGCTATATAAGCCTATACACAAGAATCTGCATTGGCACTAGATAAGGGTCAAGGGAATTCAAGGGGGGAGCTGGAGTTGGATTGCTTGTGGCAGTGTAAGGAGACTTAAGCTGATGACATACTTAACGCCATCCCCAGCTGTGCCTGCTCTGCTCCTACAGATCCCTCCCCTTCCAGGATTCGGATCTCCTTCCAAGATCCACCCGATTTCCAATTGGAAATCCTTTTCGCCATCCCACAGGGACCCTTGACTCATTCGCGTTGGATTGCAGACGTCACTTTTGACCTGATCGGGCCTCTCTCCTCCTTTCCAGTGAGCAGCTGATGCAGTTATATAGCGCCCGCCAGCGCCGGAGACTGAATCGTGGTCTGCGCCGCAAGCAGCACTCGCTGCTCAAACGTCTCCGCAAGGCCAAGAAGGACGCGCCTCCCATGGAAAAGCCAGAAGTGGTGAAGACCCACTTGCGCGACATGATCATTCTTCCGGAGATGGTGGGCAGCATGGTGGGCGTGTACAACGGGAAGACCTTCAACCAAGTGGAGATAAAGGTGAGGAATCGGGCTGGGGGGAGAAGGAGAGATCCATTTTAGACTCCCCAAATGACCATGTTTCTGCAGATAAGACAAACGGTTGATTAAAGAACACAATTCCTTAACCCCTGTTGGAAGTGGGACATCAGTTGTGGCTGGGATTCGACCAGGGTGGCCAACCTGGCAACTTTTAAGGCCTGCAGACTTCAGCTCCCACAAATCCCCAGCCAGGATGGCTGGTTGGGGAATTCTGAAGTCCACAGCTCTTAAAAGTTGCCGGACATCCCAGATTAGACCTTGAACCTTTATATGAGCAAGGAAAAGGAGAAGTTATGTTAAGACAGAATTCGGTTTGAAATTATCTGGCAGCTGCACCAAATCCTGGAAGGACAGAATGCCTGATTTAATCAATTTATTTTATTCAACATAGATTGCTTCAGTTGTCAACTGAGTGTCTTACAATCCCACTATCTATGCAAACAAGAGTAAGAAGTACATCAGCAAGATTTAACAAGTTTGCTGTCATTATTACAACTGTTGAAATGTATCCACTGGATCATAACAGCAAATAAGAAATTCATAGTTTGTCATATTTGAATGCCGTAATTTCCCTCCAAATTCATCACCTGTGTTGCAAAACCACCTTTGATAATAAATCTTGTGAATATTGTGGGGGAGTTTCTCTTTTTATATAAAGATAGTCCTCAATTTACGACAATTCAGCTCAAACTTTCTATTGCTAAGCGAGATAGTTGTTGGCTTTTGCCCCATTTTGCAACTTTTCTTGCCACAGTTGTTAAGTAAATTACTGCATTTGTTAATAACACAGTTGTTAAGTAACAGATTTTGTCATTTAACAACTATTAAGTGAATCTGGCTTCCCCATTGACTTTGCTTGTCAAAAAGTCTCAAAAAGTGATTACGGGACAGTGCAACCGTCATTAATATGAACCAGTTGCCAAGCGTCTGAATTTTGATCAGGTGACCATGGGGATGCTGCAACAGTTACGAAAACTGGTCATAAGTCACTTTTTTCAGTGCCGTTATAACTTTGGACGCTAAATAAATGATTGTAAGTCGAGGATTATCTGTACTTAATTCTGAAGCTAATGAGTTTTTTTGCATTAACAGAAAAAAGTGCTTTGGCATTCCTTTTGTATCCCTCATGCAAATTTGCTGCCTAATTTATAAAACTACTTTTCTCCATCTTCTTGAAAGACTTACCTTTAAGCCATTCCTTTCCATTATATGTTTCTTGGAAACAAAATGTGTTTTTTTTTCTCCCTCTTTCAGCCTGAAATGATCGGCCACTATTTGGGAGAATTTTCCATCACATACAAGCCTGTGAAACATGGTCGACCTGGAATCGGGGCCACCCACTCATCTCGGTTCATTCCTCTAAAATAAGAAGAGTTTTGGGGAAGGGTATTTTTATGTGTAAATAAAAACATTTCCCAAACAGCTGGCTGGTCTCATCTTTGGATAGGAAGGCCCCGATTCACATCATCAGTTCATGCTTTTGAGTTTGTAGGATTACAGTTCGTTATGTAGTAGGTAAGAGCGCGAGAACCGTAATATAACATGATTTTTTTTCTCCATGGGGGAAGGAATGTAGTGAAATAAGACTTAATTTTCCTTCTACAAACAGAGAAGGCTGCCTATTTGTCTACTCAGTAGCAGCTTCATGAGAAGGAGTGCTGTTTGGCCACACTTATATTTGGGTTTGTGCTACCAAAGTTCAGACCTATGGATAGCCCTTGATTTACGACTGTGATTAGACCCTGGCATTTCCGTCGTTAAGTCATGACAGTTGTGGGCTGAAGCGCCCACATGACACGCCCCGATTTTACAATTTTTTTTGTAACATTAAGTCGGGGGTCTTCAAACTTGGCCCTTTTATGACTTGTGGACTTCAACTCCCAGAATTCCTCAGCCAGCCTCCATTTTGTTTGTTAGATTTAAGACAGGGGTCTTCAAACTTGGCCCTTTTATGACTTGTGGACTTCAACTCCCAGAATTCCTCAGCCAGGCATGCGTCTGCCTTTTGACAAAGGACCTTGGGGACAATCGTGACCTGGATGACTGAGAATCTCCATAGACTAAGCCAGGATGTGATTTTTCTCTGTATATGAACCCAGCTGTCCATTTTAGGGCAAAGCCTTTGCTAAGTTTTATTAAGTGCTGCAGCTGCCAAAAAAGCCAATGCAGTGCTAGGCTGCATTAACAGGGACAGAATCAAGATCACATGAAGTATTAATACTACTTTACAATGCCTTGGTAAGGCCACACTTGGAATACTGCATCGAGTTTTGGTCACCACGATGTAAAAAAGATGTTGAGACTCTAGAAAGAGTCCAGAGAAGAGCAACAAAGATGATTAGGGGACTGGAGGCTAAAACATAAGGAACGGTTGCTGGAATTGGGTATGTCTAGTTTAATGAAGAGAAGGATGAGGGGGGACATGATAGCAGTCTTCCAATATCTCAGGGGCTGCCCCAAAGAAGAGGGAGTCAAGCTATTCTCCAAAGCACCTGAGGGCAGGACAAGAAGCAACGGATGGAAACTAACCAAAGAGAAGCAAACTAGAACTAAGGAGAAACTTCCTGACAGAACAATTAACCAGTGGAACAACCTGCCTCCAGAAGCTGTGAATGCTCCAACACTGGAGGTTTTTAAGAAGAGACTGGACAGCCATTTGTCTGAAATGGTATAGGGTTTCCTGCCTGAGCAGGGGGTTGGAGTAGATGACCTCCAAGATCCCTTCCAACTTTATTATTATTATTATTGAGTAAAATTTTTAAAACAAACACAGTGCTATATTAACAGTAAGAAACATCAATTGCAAATAGGCTGTGATTGACGCTGTTAGAATTCCACAATTCTATAGATTTAGCAAAAGTCACCTGGACAGGGCATTTAAAATCCTGCCTGGATAAGCCCACAGGCACTTTGATGGGGACAGAGCACCACAAAGTCCTGGTCTTTCAACACATTCTCCACCTTCCCTTGCAAGGCACCTTGTGCAGATAGTCCTCAACTTAAACAACCATTCTTTTTACCAACCGTTCCAAGTTGCGGTGTCTCTGACAAAAGTCACTTAAGAACTGTACTTCTGCCCACTGCAGCATCCCCCATGGTCACCATCAGATTTCAGGCTCTTGGACAACCTGCGTGTATTTAGCATGCAGCATCCTGGGGTCACGTGGTCATCATTTGAGGTCTTCCGACAAGCAGAATCAATGGGGGAAGCTGGATTCACTTAACAACCAGGGCAAAAAAGTTGTAAAACGGAGCACGACCACTGGTGGGATTCAAACATGGGAACAACCGGTTCTCTGTGTGGATGCTGCTTCCGGAAGTCCATTCTGGGCCTGGGCAACAAAAAATTAGCTACCGATTCTGCCGAAGTGGTGCGAACTGGCTGAATCCCACCACTTGAGCACGACTCACTTAATTGCATTGCTAAAAAAAACAAATTCTGGTCCCAGTCCTGGTTGTAAGTCAAGGACTACTTGTAGATGATCTCCAGACCAGACATAGAGGTGAAGATGAAGACTTCCTGACAGTGAGAACAATTAACCAGTGGAACAACCTGCCTCCAGAAGTGGTGAATGTTCCAACACTGGAAGTTTTTAAGAAGAGAATGGACAGCCATTTGTCCAAAATGGTATAGGGTTTCCTGCCTGAGCAGGGGGTTGGACTAGATGACCTCCAAGGTCCCTTCCAACTTTATTATTATTATTATTAATCAGACCCCCTTAAACTGGAACCCTGTTGTAAGATCTCTTCCATGCAAGGTCCCATTTGGAGGGTGGCGAGCACATTGAACAAAGAAGAGGCTTTCCCATTAGTGACATTTTGCAGGACGAGAAGGTGGTTTGAAGCATTTCCCTGATTGCAAGACACACAGCAATGACAGCCACGGAGATAGAAGCCCAGGAAGTCCCAGCTATCCAGAGGCTGAATGCCTCCTTTCGGCTGGCCCCCTGGATCGTACACCGTGTGGCTTCAGGACAAGACACAGAAGGGGGGAAATAGAGCGTCTCTGGATAGTGGCTGTAGAGGCTGTGGAAGGTCATCACGAAGAGGCCCTCCAGGAGAATCTTGGCCAAGAGGTTGACCAAAGGCAACCTGAGCTTTAGACCATGGCTCCAGGGCTGACTCTGCCCACCGAGGCCCTTGCCCTGGACGTCCCGGGAGGGAAACAGGAACACACAGGCCAAGCCGTGGGTGAGGAGGCTGGCTGTCTGCAACAGGAAGAGGTTGAGAGGGGAGATGGGAAAGGCTTCGTCCCAACAAGCAAGGAGGCAGCTCGGCCAGGTGGAATTGCACAGCAGGTCAGCCGACTCGTCCCGCCAAACTGTTGCGGCTCCTAAGATCAGGAATCCTAGATGGAAAACGGTGAGACTGGCCAGGCTGGCTCGGCACAGCCCTGGTGCTTGATTGCCAGTGCCACTAAGCAGAGTGATGATCGCTTCTTTCTCCATGGCTTTTGGCTGCAAAAAAATATTGCGTACTGTGATTGCTCACATTCCTTTTAAGATTCATAGAGGTTGGGTCCCCAGATGGGCCCAGGACGTAATCTGGGGGTTCTCCTGGACTTGCGACTGCTGCTTGAGAAGCAGGTGGCAGTCGTGGTCAGGAGAGCCTTTACGCAACCGTGGCTTATGCATCAGTTACACCTGCCCACAGTCATCCACGCCCCAGTCACCTCGTCTCAACTGCTGTAATACACTCCATACGGAGGTGCCTTCGAAAAATATCCAGTAGCTTCAATGATTCAAAATGCAGTGGCCTGCATGATGTTGCACAAGTCTAGATTTGCACATGTGAGGGAGTGGCATTGGTTTCACACGTGCTCCCAGTCCAGTTCCAGGTGCTGGTTGTCACCTTTAAAGCCCTATATGGCCAGGGGCGAGATTATTTGAAGGACCATCTTTCCCCAGTGATATCTACCCAACCCACCTGAGCAAGGAAGCAGGATATGTTATGGGCCCCCTCCCCTAAGGAGATCCATCTAGTACAGGGGTCTTCAAACTTGGCCCTTTTATGACGTGTGGACCAACTCCCAGAATTCCTGAGCCAGGCACGCGTGCCTGGCTGAGGAATTCTGGGAGTTGAAGTCCACACGTCATAAAAGGGCCAAGTTTGAAGACCCCTGATCTAGTAGAATCAAGAAGGCCCTTGTCATGGCTGACTCACCAGGTGCTCCTGCTCGCAACCAGACAACAGAAACAGGGATGGGAGCGGGAAAGCATCGGAATGCAAGGGAGGCTTGGGAGGGAGTTGAGGAATTCAAGTGAGCCGGAAGCAGCCCGTGACAGTCCCAACACCCCAACACTGAGAAACCCCCGCCCCCAGCTGCTCAGAATGTTCCCAAAACAAAATGAATACTATTGACTGGTAGACAATGAACTGTGGGGCGGTCCAGGAGAAAAAGGGGATTTTTGCCTCTGCTGGTTTTCGTGCAAAAACTTTAGAACTGGCTTTGCTACTTCTGTGCCTATGTGGAATTATCAGTAAAGTTATATTCTTGGCAAAAACACCGTCCCAGGAGTTTCTTTTGCTGCATTTACCAGCGGAACGGTTGACAGATCTTCTCTGTGGTGGCTCCATCCCTGTGGAACATCTTCCTACGAAGATAAGGTTGACTTCAACCTTGACACTCTTTCTAAATGCCCTGAAGACCTGGTTTTGTCAGCAGGCCTGGGAACCTCAGGTTAATATGGAGCCGATCAAGTGGTTGGTGTGATGGCAATGGGAGGTTTTTTTTTGAGTCTTGTATTGGGGGTTTTATTTCTGTAAGCCTCCCAGAGTCACCATGAGCGACTTGGGCAGCCATATAAATTTTCGGAATAAATAAAAAGCTGCTCTCAGCTGCCTTTTAAAGTAAGGTAGAATTATTTTTGCTAGGAATACTAGGACTTAATTATGGTAAAGAGAATGAATATTTAATATTACGTGTATTGACAGCAGCGAGAACTGTATTTGCCCAATTTTGGAAAAATGAAAATCTACCACATGATCAGATTATAATTACGAAAATATTAGAATGTGCAGAAATGGATAGATTGACGTTGGAGATTAAAGAGAAAGAGGATTCAGTGTATTTTAGGACATGGGAAAATTTTTATCAATGGTTAGCATCACATTAGAGCTAAAGTATACTTAATTAGTAAGCTTTAACTTTATGACTAGTTTTAGCATTAATGATTATAATTGTTTAGTATTGTATTAACTACTGTTATTTAATATGTGTACCCGGACGAGAGTCTGCTTGTTTAAGCGTTGGATTTTTTGTGTGGGGGTAACCCCACTACTGTACCTATCCTTATCCCTATTCCTATCCCTACCCCAATTCCATTTTCCAACCCCAGCCTTTACCCATATTATTCTTATCCTTCCCATACCCATATAAAATCTAATAAAATATATTAAAAAAAATAAAATAAAGTAAGGTAGATTCCAAGCCGAAAGTTCGTTAGCCAGGAGTTTAAAATGCTGTCAAAATATCCTTGAGTTGATCCAATTCGCTTTTAGACCTTGATGTCTATGTAGATTCTCAACCATACCAGTCATGGTTGTCCCAAGGATGCTTTTCCAAAAGGCAGCTGAACTTGCTCGTTTTTTTCCTTTGAAAACGTTTCACTTCTCATCCAAGAAGCTTCTTCAGTTCATTCAACTGAAGAAGCTTCTTGGATGAGAAGTGAAATGTTTTCAAAGGAAAAACCAAACAAATTCAGTTGCCTTTTGGAGAAACATCTTTGGGATAACCTTTTTTGACTTTTGGGAAGGCACCTTTGGGAGTTTCGGACCATGAGCACGTAAACACACCACAATAGCTGGCCGTGTTTAGCTGATCTTGGATAATCTCTCCAAGTTAAGCCAAGCTGGACCTGGTTAATCTGTGGATGGGGGAACCCCAGAGCAGCAGACTAGCTAAGAAGCCGAAAAACATTCTTGAAGAAGGCCAAGACAAACCACTTCTGCGCTGTTGGCATGGGAACTGCAGTGTAATGAGCAGGCGTTAAGCTTGGCTCAAGGGACAAAGTTATATTCAGACATCACACTAAGGTATTGTTCATCGAATAAGCCACAATTGACTGGGTTCGCACAATGCAAGGCTGAGGATGGGTGGTCTGTGAACTTCCTCCTGCTTTATTTTCAGAGCTCCTGGAGGGATGCGAAAGATCAGATCTTCCGGGATGTGTTCACTCAAACTTGTTGGAAGCCATTATATTATAAATCTCCTGTAAGGCTGTAACATTGCAACATCTTAATTTTGAATTTGAAATGGAAACCCTTCCAAAACATTTGCAACCCCAGTGCTGAGCTATGAACCCAATGCTGCATTTGGTTAACACAGCCCAAATAATAAAAAGAAAAAATCTGTTGCTTTAGCACAATGTGGGAATTGATTCTGAAAATACAGTAGTAACACACCAATAAGGCAACATTGCCAAAAAGTAAGAAGAGTCAAAGAATTATATGTCTGATGGATTTGTGCTGTTGAGACTCACTCATGTGAGATGGGTTGCTATGTATCACACATATGTACGTGTATGTGTGTGTTTATAGAGGTAGTGCTCAACTTAAGACCACAATTGAGCCCAAAATTTCTGTTCCTAAGTGAGACATCTGTTAAATGAGTTTTGCCCCATTTTATCTTTCTTGCCAGAATTGTTAAGTGAATGACCGCAGCTGCCAAAAAAGCCAACACAGTGCTAGGCTGCATTAACAGAGGGACAGAATCAAGATCACGTGAGGTGTTAATACCACTTTACAACGCCTTGGTAAGGCCACACTTGGAATACTGCATCCAGTTTTGGTCACCACGATGTAAAAAAGATGTTGAGACTCTAGAAAGAGTACAGAGAAGAACAACAAAGATGATCAGGGGACTGGAGGCTAAAACATATAAGGAATGGTTGCTGGAATTGGGTATGTCTAGTTTAATGAAGAGAAGGACGAGGGGTGACATGATAGCAGCGTTCCAGTATCTCAGGGGCTGCCCCAAAGAAGAGGGAGTCAAGCTATTCTCCAAAGCACCTGAAGGCAGGACAAGAAGCAACAGATGGAAATTAACCAAAGAGAGAAGCAACCTAGAACTAAGGAGGAATTTCCTGACAGTTAGAACAATTAATCAGTGGAACAACCTGCCTCCAGAAGCTGTGAATGCTCCAACACTGGAAGTTTTTAAGAAGAGACTGGACAGCCATTTGTCTGAAATGGAATAGGGTTTCCTGCCTGAGCAGGGGGTTGGACTAGAAGACCTCAAAGTTCCCTTCAACTCTAGTAATCTGTTATTCTATAATTGTTCAGTTAGTAACCCAGTTGTTAGGTGAATCTGGCTTCCCCATTGACTTTGCTTGTCAGAAGGATACAAAAGGGGATCACATGACCTCAGGACACTGCAATCGTCATAAATATGAATCGGTTACCAAGTGTCTGAATTGTGATCACGTGACCCTGGGGATGCTGCCACGGTCAAAAGTGTGAAAAACTCTCATAAGACACTTTTTTCAATGGCATTGTAACTTTGAACAGTCACTAAATAAACTGTTGTAAGTCAAGGACTACCTCTATACGTATCATGCATATGCACATGTACACATAGATCCATAGAAGTAGCCCCTGACTTGCAATCATTCATTTAATGACTCTTCAAAGTTACGACACTGCTCAAAAGAGTGACTTACGCCTGGTCCTCACACAACTGTTGCAGAGTTCCCACAGTCACGCTGTCAAATTTTTGACGCTTGGCAACCAGCGTGTATTTACAACAGTTGCAGCCTCCCGGGGTTATGTGACTGCCCTGTGTGACCTTCCCAGCCAGCTTCTGACCAGTGAAGTCAATGGGGGAAGCTAGATTTGCTTAATCACCGCATGATTCACTTAACACTGTAGTGATTCACCTAACAATTGTGGCAAAGAAGGTCATAAAATAGGATGTGACTCCGCTGTCTCAGCAACAGAAGTTCTGGTCCTAATTGTGGTCATAAATTGAGTCTACCTGTATACACACCCAGACTTACCTTTAGTTGTTTAGATACCTTTCGGTCTTGGTCACCCCTGAACATGTTTATCCTGACAGTGAGGACAATCAACCAGTGGAACGGCTGGCCTCCAGTAATCGTGGGTTCTCCATCACTGGAAATTTTCAAGAAGAGACTGGACATTCACCTGTCTGATATGGTATAGGTTCCCCTGCTTGAGCAGGGGGCTGGACTAGAAGACCTCTAAGGTCCCTTCCAGCTTCTACTCTACTCTACTCTACTCTACTCTACTCTACTCTACTCTACTCTACTCTATTCTATTCTATTCTATTCTATTCTATTCTATTCTATTCTATTCTATTCTATTCTATTCTATTCTATTCTAGGTGTATCAAATTAGCCAGCTGAGTTTTTATGAAACAGTAACCATAAATGAGCCTTACAATGTTGGCTTGCACAACCTAAATCATGGTTTAGAGTGAAAAGAACTCTTACAGTTTCAGGGACTTTCTGAATTTTATAAACACTTCTGGAAGCTCTTTAGGAGTGGGTGGCGAACAACAAGCCGAGAGATCGAATTCCAGCTAATTAATGGTGATTAACAGTTGGAATTGAGGTAGTCACATTCATATTAAAAGGACAAATTATAATAACAGTTGCTAAAAATATTTTTCCAAGCGAGTTGATATATTTAAATGCACAGTAGGCTGTAGTTGTGATATTCAGAATTTTCAATGTCATTTTCCACACCATCCCATAATTTAAATCCACCTGTTTCAATCTGGTAACCTCAGAGGTATGCAAATCCTAAATTAAGCAAATTACCTTAATCCTAAAGTAAGCAAATCCTAACTTAGACGGGATTCGGGACTATTAGTCTGGTTCCAGGCTGAAGAAGGCTGATCTAAATAACATTGAGGGAATTACTTTTCTTGGTTTATACTCTAAGATGGGTTGGCAATGCCTGGTTTTAATTTACTTCAAGATCCCAGGGCCTCATTTTGAGCACAATCCTTCGGCAGGACTAGAAGCTTGAAACTAGAGCATTAATCACAACTTCCAAGAAGCAAGCTGGAGCCGATTGTATTAACTGAGAGATTGCCCTATTTTAACAAAAGAGTTAACTCTTTTCCGAAGTTTCAAGACGCAGAAACCAGCTGTTGCTCTAAGGCAGGGGTGTCCAACCTTGGTAGCTTTTAAGACCTGTGGACTTCAACTCCCAGAATTCCCCAGCCAGCATGGATTGAGGTGGCTTTCAGATCCCTACAAAAAAAAATAAGTCTGCATGCCTCAGCCGAATCCCAAACCATGCAGCATGAGACTGCATTTCCAGCACACTCACCTAGCCCAGGTATAATCTCCAGGTCTGTTCTATAGATGTCAGATTTGGGGGGGGGGAGAGGATGATCCAGATCTCCTGAACAAATGGGTGCCTGTCAAGATCCTTCCTCTTCTGAAGGACAGCAAGAAGAAAGAACAGGAAGTGCTTTCCTTCTGGGGTATATTTTGATATAAACAAAGCTCAAGGCAGAGATTCCAGTTTGGATCAAGTTGGAGCAGGTGAGACCAGGAAAGGGAGGAAAAGTTGGGGGAAGGAAAGGGGGGGATTTAAAGCACCCCACGATGCAAGGTCTGAATTGGGTTATCTGGATAGCTCCATTTGATTTCTAATGTCCATTATCTGTAGCTGTCTTGGCCTCGAATTTGAAGATTATTTACTTATTACTGAGTTTATAGTCCGGGGTTCAGTTTATACAAACCCTCAAGGCAGCTTATAAAAAGTAAAACTCCCAGCCCATCTTCTTTTCCTCTCATAACTTGCAGAGCAGGAAAGAAAAAAGAAAGAAGAAAGAGAGAGAGAGAGAGACAGAGAGAGACAGAGAGAGAGAAAGAAAGAAAAAGAAAGAAAAAGAAAGGGAAGGAAGGAAGGAAGGAAGGAAGGAAGGAAGGAAGGAAGGAAGGAAGGAAGGAAGGAAGGAAGGAAGAGGGGGGAAAGGAAACGAGGAGAGGACGCCATTGAAGTAAAACAAATAACACTAAAAATGCCAACATTATTTTTTTTTTTTAATTGTATCACAAGCTATCTAAAAGACACTCAGACCCAAGAAGAGATCATTATTTATTTATTTATTTAATTTATTTAATTTAAAAGGCTGGGAAGCAGCAGACGACGAGTTCAAGTCCCACCTTAACCATGAAAGCCGGTTCTGTGACTTTGTGCCAGTCCCTCTCTCTCTCTCTGCCCAACCCCGCCTCACAGGGTTGTTGTTATTGTGGGGAAAACGAGGAGGAAGAAGGCGCGTTGGATATATTCGCCCACCTTGAGTTCTTTGTCAAAATAATAAAGGCAGGATGCAAATCAATCAAGCAACAAAACACGGGCACAGCCGCCCATTCTTAAACCTCAGGGCGGCTCACAACAGCAGAAGCTCATCTGGCTGAAGAACTAAAAAATGCTGTTGAGAGGACCAAGCGCTTCAGAACTGGGGGTGCTGCCTTGAAATGGCCTTAAAGCGGCCACTGCACCCCACTTCCCTATAAGCCCCCAACACAACCTTCCTTCCCCCTTCAAGAAGAGACTAGGCAATCAAATGTCTGAGATGGTGTAGGTTCTCCTGCTTGAGCAGGGGGCTGGACTAGAAGATCTCCAGGGTCCCTTCCAGCTCTATTCTGTTCTGTTCTGTTCTGTTCCGTTCCGTTCCGTTCCATTCCATATTTTCTATTCTATTCTATTCTATTCTATTCTATTCTATTCTATTCCATTCCATTCCATTCCATTCCATTCCATATTTTCTATTCTATTCTATTCTATTCTATTCTATTCTATTCTATTCTATTCTATTCCCCGATTTTAGGTCCACAGATGGGTAGGTTTAGGAGTATTTGTGTTGGGGGGGGGACCCTGTCTTCAAAATACTCATCTCCTGGCTCTTTCATTGTGAATGCAGCTCTCCAGCTTCAAACTCCATATTTCTGGGGTTCCCGATTCAAACCGCCCCCCCCAAAGAAGATCAGGCACACCTACAAAGTGTAAAAGATTATGTCAGCTCCTTTCTATTCGATCAGATTGGCCCAGCTGATCCCTACCCCCCCTCTCAATGTGGCATCTCTCCCCCACCACCACCATCCCAGCAACCCGCCTGGTGCTCCCCGCTGCCCCCTGGCGCCTCCAGACCTGCACTGCAACGCTTTTCTCCCTCTCCGGAAAGCCAAGCCCATCTCGGCAAGGCAGGCAGAGGCAGGAGAAGGATGCGGTGGACTACATGGGTCTGCTGTGGGTCCTCTCCTTTCTCCATTCCACCTTCTTCGGAGATGAGGTAAGACCCTCTCTGGACTTTGATATTTTTTCCTGGGGAGGGGGCTTTTGCAGGCTGGAGACAATGCAGCAGGCTGGGGGGGGAGAGAGGAGAGAAAAACAGATGCAGAATGGAAGGGGCTGCTTTTCCAGCCTTGCCCCCATCCCCCCCTCCATGCCAGCCAGTGCCAACCTGAGCAGCATATTAAAAAGAGATTGACGACCCACTCCAGGGCTGGATGTGACATGACAAGGACCCAGAGGGGAGGGGGGGTGTCAGAGAATAAATTAGGAAGGGGGGGTGTCAATCAATCCTGGGGAAAACCAGACTGGCATTCCCTTTTTTAAAGGTCCACGTTGCGGTTTTGAAGAGCCACGGCTGGGCAAAGAGCGTTGTCTCTTCCTCTTGTTGCGTTGATGGTGCTATATAGAATCTCTCCGTGTGTTGTGTGTCTGTGTGTCTGTGTGTGCTCTGTGTAGGGGTGTCCATTCTCCCCCCCTCCCCCATTGTGAGCCAGGGTCGCACACCATTTCGGCTCTCGCTGGCCAGCGATGGGAAGGATTGCCAAGGGTGTGTAGTTCAACATTCGGTGTTGCCATTGGCAGTGGTCTGTCCTGCAGGGAGGGAGGGGGACGCTCTGTATGGACCCAGCCCCAAAGGGTGCCGTCTTCCCCACCCCCACCCCATCCTCACCTCCCCAAAGCTTAACTGGCTGGCAAAGGTTCATGGGAGATGCCACCTGGACGGGCAAAATGCCGCCCTTCAGCAGGGCCTATCAGGAGGCGGGTTGGCCAAATGCCGCCCGAACAGGGGAAACGATGCCGTCTTCTCGGATTGCAAGCAAAACAGGTCATCTCTCTCCGTCCTGATGGCTGGCAGCCCAGGTGGTTTGGAAGGAGTTTGCCAAGAAGGCGGTGACCTTCCCTCGTCATTTGCTCCATTCTTCAGCATTCCGAGGTAGACTGCCTCTCGCTTTGGAGGGTCCATTTAATTTCCCGGATGGACTTCCCATTTTGGACCCTGGTAACTGCTTGAAAAAAAGGAAGGATAGCGGGCCTTTTGCCCTCAGTGGCACACTGCTTCAGCTGAAGGGGGGGGGGAATAAGAAGGTCATTCAGGTGTTTTATCAAAAACACCCCAACGTCATGCTGTCATTTCCACCGGGTCTGCCTTTTTCTTTGTCCTGCCTTTGTAAAGTAAGAGGCCAAAGGTGCTTCTCCTTGGCTCAGGGTGCCAACTGGCTGCCAAGTGCTTTCTGTGCACTGCACTGGATACTGTTTTATGGTCTGCATGCTAAAAAATTTATGTTGCATCTTCAGAGTAGTAAGGTTGCTTAAGCTGCGCCAGGCTTTTGGGCACAAGATATGCCAGCCATCAGTTTCCTAGGAGAAAATATTGGCAATGTCCCATTTCTGAGCAGGGAAAGGGTTCTGACGCCGCTCTGTCCTTCCCATCTTCTGGAAGAGCCTCTCTCGAAGTGGAATTCTCTCCATCAACAGCCTTCCAGAGAGTACAGGCAGTCCTCGACTTACAACATTTCACTTAGTGACCGTTCAAAGTTACAACGTCACTGAAAACGGTGACTTATGACCTTTGCACTTTTTCACCATTGCAGCCTCCCCGTGGTCACGTGATCAAAATTCAAATGCTTGGTGACAGATTCATATTTGTGACGGTTGCAGGGGTCATGGGATCCCCTTTTGCGACCTTCTGATAAACAAAGTTCAATGGGGAAGCCAGATTCACTTAACAGCCAAGTTAGTAACTTGACAACTGCAGTGATTCACTTAACAACTGTGGCAAGAAAGGTCGTAAAATGGGGCAAAACTCATTTAACAAATTTCTCACGTAGCCACATAAATTTTGGGCTCAATTGTGGTCGTACGTTGGGGACTACTAGTTAAAAACGAGCTACAGGTAGCCCTTGACTTTCAACACTTCGTTTAGTGACCGTTCTAAATTACAATTGCACTGAAAAAAGTGACTTATAACGAGTTTTCATAAATAATAACAATAACAATAACAATGATGATGATGATGATGTTGAAAGGAACCTTGGAGGTCCCTGTGGACTACCTGTGTTATTAAGTCAGTGTCAGCTCTTTGCAGTCACATAGATCTTCTCCAGGATGATCTGTGTCCAACCTGGTTCTCCAGATCTTCCAACCTTTCAACCATACTCAGGTCCATCCACCCTGCTGCTGATTGTCCTCTTCTCTTTCCTTCCACTTTCCCATCATTAATGTCTTCTATAGAATAGAACAGAACAGAACAGAATAGAATAACAGAGTTGGAAGGGACCTTGGAGGTCATCTAGTCCAACCCCCTGCTCAGGCCGGAGACCCTATACCATTTCAGACAAATGGCTGTCCAGTCTCTTCTTAAAATCTTCCAGTGTTGGAGCATTCACAGCTTCTGGAGGCAGGTAGTTCCACTGGTTAATTGTTCTAACTGTCAGGAAGAACTTAATGACCGTTGCAGCATATCTCATGGTCAAGTGTTCAAAATTCAGATGCTTGGCAACTGACTCATATTTATGACGGTCACAGTGATCCCCTTTTGCGGCCTTTTGGCAAGCAAAGTCAATAGGGAAGCTGGATCCACTTACCAACCGTGTTACTAACTTCACAACTGCAGGGATCCACTTAAGAACTGAGGCAAGAAAGGTTCTAAAACAAAACTCACTTAAACAACTGTGTTGCTTAGCAACAGAAATTTTGGGCTCAGTTATGACTGTAAGTTGAGGACTGCCTGTAGTGCAAAGGGCTTGAGAGTAAACTAAAGGATTGTGTTGTGTGCTTTTTCATCTTTAAGTTATTTAATGTTTAACTTGCCGGGGGATTGATTATTATATTGTCTTTTGTAATGGCTGAGAGAATTTAATATTAAGAGAGTAAATTATAAATTTAGTACTACCAAATGTTCAATATGGTTTTCACCCATTATGTAACAATATTAATACACTGTGTAGTAGGCCAGATTCATTACACTCCCACACACTTGGTGTGGGGGGGACTGAGATGAAGAGAATTGTGTGATTTGAAGGGAGATCTAAAATGGGGGGGGGGATTTCTTGGCTTGTGATATTCCTGGGTGCCAAATTAAAGATGCTTTCCCCCCGCATTGTATTTGCAGTATGGCCTACATCAGGGAACTTCAAACTTGGCCCTTTTATGACTTGTGGACTTCAACTCCCAGAATTCCTCAGCCAGGCATGCTGACTGAGGAATTCTGGGAGTTGAAGTCCACAAGTCATAAAAGGGCCAAGTCTGAAGACCTCTCCCAGAGTTCCTCAGCAAGGCACGCTGGCTGAGGAATTCTGGGAGTTGAAGTCCACAAGTCATAAAAGGGCCAAGTCTGAAGACCCCTCCCAGAGTTCCTCAGTAAGGCACGCTGACTGAGGAATTCTGGGAGTTGAAGTCCACAAGTCATAAAAGGGCCAAGTCTGAAGACCCCTGGCCTAAATCAATGTTTTTCAAACTTGGCAACTTTCAGCTGGATGGACTTCAACCCCCAGAATTCCCCAGGCAGCTAGAAGTTGAAGTCCACCCGTCTTAAAGTTGCTAAGGTTGAATTTCTTAGTAAATTCTGCAAACTGCTGTGCATAGAAAAAAGAATAGAAAATTCTTCCTCTCGTGATTATGTCTGGATGTTCTTCGGCATGAATGAAGCTGTTGTGAAGATTCTCCAACGACAGGGAGTTATTGGGTTGTTGGGATGTTTGTACATGTCTTTAATTTTCCAATTTTGTGGAAATTGCATTCGCCCCAATCTTTTTGGGCTTAAATGTTTTGTAAACTTGCAGTCTCTTCTTGGCAACTGTGAATTAGGCATCTATTTTTGTGTGACTTTTCATTTATGCTTTAGCTTAGTGCCTTCTTTCAGCATATCTACTTAACTTTTGGGGTCTCTAATGAATGTAACTGTCATGGTTCCGACAGATGAAACTCTTCAAAGAACTTCAAGGCATTGTTTACCTTAAAGAATCTTTATTGGAGTAGCATAGCTTCGGCACTAACATAGTTGAAGCCAGAATCTGAATTCCCCTCCCCTGAGCACATAGTTTCAAAGCACAATTCCCCCCTCTAATTTACAGTCATAAATCACATTCTCCAATTAGTTTGAAATGCAGACTTTCCCTCCATTACTCCATTCCGCCATTTCTTATCATCTCTTATTTCAAAAGCCCTGAATTCACACACTATTACAATATTGTTATGTCTAACTCCCATCATTCCTCCTCCCCCCCCAGTATTATCTAATTCCAAGAGTAAAGCATAAGAAAGAAAAAGGCTGCATCTCCATATGTTGTCAAAGCAAGAACATCCAATGTTAGCAGCATTGACAGTAGCTTTCCAGTTTAGCCCATAGCTAAAGTGGCTAGTCTCCCATCCAATTATTGATGAGTTGTGACTTTGCTTAACTTCCAAACTCGGATGCTGTCACTGTTGTGACTAGGCATTAAGCAAGTAGGCATCTGAATAAATCTTAATATTTACACAATAATATAGGCCTCTTTCTTAATCTTCACTGAATGAATATGTGGTCCCATTGTGATTCTGATTTGGGATTTTCTAATGAACAGCTCAGTTCTTTAGCTATGTGCTGTATCAGATCACTTTGGAAAGTGCTATTTAGAGCCAGTTTGGTCTAGTGGTGAAGGCACCAAGCTAGAAACCAGGAGACGGTGAGTTCTAGTCTCGCCTTAGGCATGAGAGCTGGCTGGGTGACTTTGGGCCAATCACCAGGAGACTTTGAGTTCTAGTCCCGCCTCAGGCATGAGAACTGGCTGGGTGACTTTGGGCCAATCACCAGGAGACTTTGAGTTCTAGTCCCGCCTCAGGCATGAAAACTGGCTGGGTGACTTTGGGCCAACCACCAGGAGACTTTGACTTCTAGTCCCGCCTTAGGCATGAAAGCCGGCTGGGTGACTTTTGGCCAATCCTTTTCTCTCAGCCTAATCCACCTCACAGGGTTGTTATTGTGGAGATATAGGAGGAAGAGAGGAGTATTAGGTATGCTCACCACCTCAAGTTATTGATAAAAATATTAAAGGTGGGATATAAATAAAACAAATTAATAGTGAACTTGGTTTTCCCCCCATTTACTCAAATAGCTGGCACTCCGTTCAGTAATTTGCAACTAGCCTTTGCACTTATTGCACATGGTTTCTACACACTTTTGACATGAAATCCATCCGGCTCTTACTAAAGAGAAAGGAGTCACCAGGATTTATAAAAACGTTATAAAAAGATTTGTCAAAATAGGCAGGCCTTCAATTGTAGTCACAATTGATTTTTTTTTTTTTTACCATACCCTGCGATACCCCTAAAAAACCCCTCTCCCTTTCAGCTGCTTTTGATTCATTTTGTTTCTGTAAAAACATAGGTCGTACTGCTGCAGCCGTGGCCTCTTCGGGTGGCTAAAAACCGATGCACTGGAAAAAGCGACTTACGATTGTTTTTCCCACTTACGACCATTGCAGCCTCCCCACGATCAGGTGATCAAAATTCAGAGACTGGGCAACTGACTCGTATTTATGACAGTTTCAGCATCACGGGGTCCCCTTTTGCGACCTTCTGACAAGCAAAGTCAGTGGGGGAAGCCAGATTCACTTAGCAACCGTGTTACAAATTTAACAATTGTAGTGATTCACTTAACAATTATGGTAAGTGATGTCATCAAGTGGGGCAAATTTTACTCAACAAATGTTTCGCTTAGCGACATAAATGTTGGGCTCCATTGTGGTCGTACGTCAAGGACGACCTGTTAAAAAAGCTTGCCAGGTAGCTATGCTTATTTCTTTTCTTTTTCTTTTCTTTTTCTTTTCTTATTGTCTTTCCTTTTCCCAGATATTGACAGATCGATGTTCATCCTAGCGTACTTGGCTCCTGTCTTTACCTTCTCTAATTCACCCTCTGCAGGTTTTCCTGAATCCCATCTGGCAGCGCAGAAAAAGCTAAGCTAGGGATAAACCTGGGGTAGCAGTCGGTCGGGTTGCCATGGCAACCCTGCTCTCTCTTGATTGGCCGATGGGGCATCCTTGCCGTTCAGCATCTTGCTTTGATGTAGACCCGTGTGTGATGAGCATCGCTGGGAGGGAAAGGCTATAGATTTCTCTGGTGTCCAGAATTTTATTGACCTTAGTTGGAAAAAGTCAAACTGAGATATTTTATTTATGTATTTATGCATTGGTTAGTTTTGTTTACTGCCAAATCAATATGGATTCATGGTGGGATTAACAAAAGCCCAACGGAAACATCCCTGAAGAGATGAAATGTCCACAAAAAAGACAAATCACATAAAAGAAATTACTCATCCAAATGCAAAAATGCAACCGTCACAGAGTTGTGTTTTAAGATGAGAGGGCGGCCGTACAAATATTTTAAATAAATAAAATAAGCAGTGCAATGCAACTCGACCTACAACCATTTGTTTAGTGACCGTTCAAAGTTATAACAGCCCTGAAAAAAATGACTTACAGCCAGTCCTCACACTCACAACCAATGCAGCATCCCCATGGTCATGCAATCCCCATTTGCCATCTTCTCAGTGACCTTCCAGCAAGCAAAGTCAACAGAGGCAGCTGGGTTCGCCTCATGATTGCATGATTCACTTAACAACGGTAGTGATTCCTTAACAATCGTGGCAACAAAGGTTATGAAATTGGGCTCAACCGTGTCGTTTAACAACAGAAATTTTGGGCTCCATTGTGGTTGGAAATTGAGGGCCTATCTGTTGTGATGAATAATGAAATTAATAATAATAAGGAAAAGTACAGGCCATCCTCAATTTACAACTTTCATCGAGCTTGGCAATTATGATTTGCAAGTTGTGACGGTCGTAAAGCAGGTCCTCGTGTGACCAACCCGATTTTACAAACCTTTTCTTGCGTCAGTCAACGCCACCGTCCAACAAAGAGGTTGGAAATCATAGTCAAACGACTGTGGGATGCTGCAGACAGCCTTAAATGTGGACTGTTTGCTGAATGCCCAAAATATGATCACATGACCAGGAGGGGCGGGCAGCAGCCAGGGGAACTTCAGCACCAGGTAAATACCGTTGTGGTGGTGCAGGAGTTAGAAGTATTGCAGTATTGCAGGCTAATTCTGCCGACAGTCTGGAGTTCGATCCTGATCAACTCAAGGTTGACTCAGCCTTCTGTGGGAAGAAAAGTCTTCATCCTGGTTCATCCAAGCCGGGAATAAATAAAACAACATGGCGACTGCTTTGGGAAGAAGGTTACAGTTTATTGAAGAGCCAGAAAGATGGTTCTTGCAGGAAGGAGGAGAAATCAAGGAAGAAGGACTGAGCACATGTGGAGTAGGTTTTTATACCCTCTGAAAGGCTTTTGTTTGGAAGTTTCCTGTTCCTGTGGCATGAACTTTGAGGCTATTTCCTGTGTCACGTATTCTGACCTGAGTTTAGGTGTGCCTCTCTGGTATTCTTGATGGTTATGAGTTAGTCCTATTATGTCCCATCTCAGGTGGGGTATGCAGATTTTAGGTCTTTGTCTTCTTGAGTTTCTGGCTCCAACTTTCTGATGGTTACATCTGCATTTGTATAGGGCTGGCTCCTGCTTGGGGCAGAGATTTGGGGGCAGGGTTGGCTTCTGCTTTTAAAAATCCTTTTGAGGAAATATATTTTTCTGCCCTTTTAATATTTCCTTCTCTGAGGGGCTGACTTCCCACACTTCCATCCTTCCGAGGTCGGTAAAATGGGGACCCAGATTGTTGGGGGTGGTGGTGTAATAGGCTGACTCTGTAAACTGCTTAGAGAGGGCTGTGAAGCACCGTGAAGCGGTATATAAGTCTAAGTGCTATTGCTATTGCTACCTTTTGTAGGGTCTGTTGGATCTTCAAACAGTTGCTAAGCAACCGGTCGTAACTTGAGGACTACCTGCTATTGAAGTAAAAGCACAACCAAGCCCAATATTAAAATGGAATAACACAGATCATTAAGTCCCTGTAAGTAAAATCGAAGTAAAGTCTGAAAAGTAAAGCAAGGTTTGAAAGGATCAGCCACCCACCACGAATAACACCCAACCCCACACACCTACACCTGGGGGTGGAGCCCCCAGACGCTCCCTTAGAGCAGCCCTCCGTCTGGCAGGAACACATGTCGCATTCACGAAGGCAGAAGGGAGACAGGAGGGGGGACATGAGAGGGGAAGGGGGGGAAGGGGGGCTCTAGGGGCTCCTTTGTTTGTGCTGGTTGGGTTTTCTCTTTCCTGTTCTCCTTTCATCTCTCCCCCCCCCCCAACTCGGATGAAATTTCAGTCAGCAGAAACTGTTAACAACAGCTTGTTTGTTTAATAGCCTTTGGGGGCTGCCGACTGGAGACTGGGAACCCAATACTGTAGCCCTTTCTTTGTTCTCTCTCCCCAATTCTCTTTCAGGTTCAATTTTTTTCCCTTTCTTTTTCTGTCCTTCTTTTCTTTCTCCTTCCTTCCTTTGTCCTCCCTCCCTTCTTTCCCTCCCTCTTCTTTTCCTTCCTTCCTTCCTTCCTTTCTCTTCTTTTTTCTTTTTCTTCCTTCCTTCCTTCTTTCCTTTCCTTCTTTCTCCTCCCTCCCCTTGCCCTCTTCTTTTCCTTCCTTCTTCTCTTCTTTCTTTCTTTTTTCTTCCTTCCTTCCTTCCTTTCTCCTCCCTTCATTCTTTCCCTCCCTCTTCTTTCTTTCCTTCTTTCCTTCCTTTCTCTTTTTTCTTTCTTTCTTTCTTTCTTTCTTTCTTTCTTTCTTTCTTTCTTTCTTTCTTTCTTTCTTTCTTTCTTTCTCTTTTCTTCTCCATCCCTTCTTCCCTTCCTTCATTCCTCTTTCCGTTCCTCCTTTCCTCCCTCCTTTCTCTTTTTTTTTCTCTTTCTCCTTCTTTCTACATTTCTACTTTTTTAAAAAAATACAACCTCTCCTTTCTTACTTCAATATTATCACTATTTTGGTTTATCCCTCTTCTGCTTTAGATTTCTTTTTTTCCTTCATTTGATGTATTTGATTTCCACTACCTGCATCCTTTCCACTTAATGTGAAAAGGAGTAGCTTTTCTTTAATTTCATCGTTGTGAGCTTTGCCTCATTAATTCACTTTTAATTAAATCAATTATATCCTTTTGTACTTTTTATAAATTCAGCATCCAACAATTAATGGTTGTAATTGCATTATTTCCTTATTTTATTATTGTAAACCACCTAGAATTAGAACCAAAAATTAAAATAATTCAACAACTAAATAAGGTAGTAGGTTGTAAAGGAAAAACTGGCTAACAAAAATTAGCCAGATCCTAAATTGATTATTATTTATTCAATTTGCCTTCTAGAGTCATGGATAATTCTGTTGTACATTACAACAGAACTAAAAAAATAACTTACTGTAGGTCATCTTAAAAATCAAGAAATTTATTGGGCAGAGGGCTTTCAAGAAATACACCTAGCTGCTATAGTCTAGAACAGCTTTTGGGTGATAACTGGACCAGTTTGGTCTTGTTTAGTTTAGAGGTTAAGGCCCCGGGCTAGAAAGTAGGAGATGGTGAGTTCTAGTTCTGCCTTAGACATGAAAGCCAGCTGGGTGACCTTGGGCTAGTCCCTCTCTCTCAGTTCAACCCGCCTCACAGGGTTGTTGTGAGGAAAGTAGGAGGAAGGTGTGTTGGATATGTTGGCTGCCTTGAATTACTTGTAAAAATAATAAAGGCAAGATACAAATAAAGATAGATAGATAGATAGATAGATAGATAGATAGATAGATAGATAGATAGATAGATAGATAGATAGATAGATAGATAGATAGATAGATAGATAGATTGTTGTTGTTAGTTGTGAAGTTATGTCCGATCCATCGCGACCCCATGGACAATGTTCCTCCAGGCCTTCCTGTCCTCTACCATCTTCTGGAGTCCATTTAAGCTCACGCCTACTGCTTCAGTGACTCCATCCAGCCACCTCATTCTCTGTCGTCCCCTTCTTCTATTGCCCTCAATCTTTCTCCAGTGAGTCCTTCCATCTCACTAGGTGGCCAAAGTACTTGAGTTTCAACTTCAGGATCTGGCCTTCTAAAGAGCAGTCAGGGTTGATCTCCTCTAGGACTGACCGGTTTGATCGTCTTGCAGTCCAGGGGACTCGCAGGAGTCTTCTCCAGCACCATAGTTCAAAGGCCTCAATTCTTTGGCGCTCAGCCTTTCTTATGGTCCAACTTTCACAGCCATACATTGCCACTGGGAAAACCATGGCCTTGACTATGCGTACTTTTGTTGGCAGGGTGATGTCTCTGCTTTTTAGTATGCTGTCTAGATTTGCCACAGCTTTCCTCCCCAGGAGCAAGCGCCTTTTAATTTCTTGGCTGCAGTCCCCCTCTGTGGTGGTGGTGGTGGTGGTGGTGGTGGTGGTGGTGATGATGATGATGATGATGATGATGATGATGATGATGATGATGATGATGATGATGATGATGATGATGATTGATGATATGATGATGATGATGATGATGATAAATAATAATAATAATAATAATAATAATAATAATAATAATAATAATAATAATAATAATAATAATAATAATAATAATAATAATAATAATAAAAAAAGTTGGAAGGTACCCTTGGAGGTCATCAAGTCCAACCCCCTGCTCAGGCAGGTAACCCTATACCATTTCGGACAAATGGCTGTCCAGTCTCTTCTTAAAAACTTCCAGTGTTGGAGCACTCACCACCCCTGGAGGCAGGTTGGTGATCCTGGAGCCCAGGAAGATAAAATCTGTCAGTACCTCCATTTCTTCCCCATCTATTTGCCCGGAATTGAGAGGGCCAGATGCCATGATAGATAGATAGATATAAATGCTTTTGTCTTTAAGGTGCCCTAAGAGCATCTTTGTTGTTGTTTTTCCAAGAAGCCTTTTCTCTGCCTCTCTAGGACAATGAAACATGGTGAGCAATAAAAAATATAAATGATTGTTCTTCCAGACCAGCAATCCTTCCAAAATATCTGGGCTGCTATCTAAAACCTATTTAACCTGCTCAGTGGACCAGATTTCCAACTAGGAATTTCATTCTCATTTCAAATCTCAGCAGGGGGAATTGGAAACACAGATGCCCCCTTTGCTGGCAGCAAAGACAGAGAGGAAATGTGAGATTTAGTTGTAATATGGATGACTCTCCAAGCCTGGAGGCTTGTTCAGATATGATTTTAATCGTTTGCAAATAAGCAACTGAGCTGCACCATCTGATTCCTAGGAGGTCCTTCTGGTGAGACACATTAAAGGCCTCCTAGCTCAGAATTTTCTCTCTCCATGTGTGTGTTTACTAGGGCTCTAAGTGTGCCAAGGGAAGCCATGTGTAAAACTGTGACTCATAGCAGGTGGAACTGTCTTAATCCCACAGTGGGGATATTTAAATGCAGTCTCTGTACTTGTATTCTAATACAGGGGTCCTCAACCGTGGCAACTTTAATAGATTACATGTAGTCCTTGACTTATGACCGTAATGTAGCTCAGGGGTCCTCAACCTTGGGAACTTTAGGACTTGGGGACTTCAACTCAGCAGCAAAGCTAGCTGAGGAATTCTGGGAGTTGAAGTCCCCAAGTCGTAAAGTTCCCAAGGTTGAGGACCCCTGTTCTAACAGATCTGAAAAGCATTAGAACTAGAAATGCTGGTGAGCACCAAAAGATCCGGACTTGAGGCCACCGCTGTCCAAGGTGCTGAAATGGCAGCCGAGATCTTTTGAAATCTAGGACGAGTTCAGGGGCCGTTCCCAATTGAAACGCCCCCTTTTTTGATGGGCTCAAAGGATCAAAGGTACATCTACATTACAAATCTTAACCAAAGCAGGTGAGAATTTCCAAAATTCTCGTCTTAACTGCTCACTCTGAGGACTAGATGCAGCTGAGCTTTACAATTCACCTTCCTCTCCAGATTTGTGAATTTTAGTCACCGGAGTTTCTCCACAGGGTCCTCGCTAGCCAAGAAGTTAGACAGAACCCACAAAAACCAAGTAAGATTAGATGGAGAATTCAAGTTAGGCTTAAAGATCAAAACACTTTCCACATAGAATTTTGGTGGGAGTGATTTTATGTGTCCTTCCTTCCTTCTATCCTCCCTCCCTCTCTCCCTCTCTCTCTCTCTCTCCCTCCCTTCCTCCCCTCTTTACCTCCCTCCTTTCTTCCTTCCCTCCTTCCCCTCCCTCCCTTCCTCCATCGTTCCCCCTTCCTCTCTTGTTTGTTCCCTTCCTTCCCTCCTCCCTCCCTCCTCCCTCCCTTCTTCCTTCCTCCCTCCCTCCCCCTCCCTCCCCCTCCCTTCCTTCCTCGTTCCCCCTTCTCCCTCATTTCCCCTTCCTCTCTTATTTCCTCCCTCCCTCCCTCCCTCCATTCTTCCTTCCTAAAATGAGTCTCAGCAGAAATGAAACCTGCTCAACCTTGCCAGGTCTGGGAAGCTAAGCAGGGTTGTGCCTGGCTATCATTTGTATGAGAGATGCCCATGGAATATCAGGGGTGTAAGTTAGACAAGGATGTCCAAGTCACTCCTCCTGCAAGAATCAAAGCGGGGCACACCCCCCATCCAAACAGTTCCCAAGAAAACTTCATGCCAGAATCATTAATTCATTAGTTCATATGAATCAGTTCAAAAGTACCTTTTCAGCATTCAGGGCAATCCTTCAGATTCAAAGGTTCAAGATGCTAAGCATATCCTTAGCATCCGTTGAAATCTCATTAAAGTAAGCCCACCTTTTCTAGGACCACAGAGCAGCAGTGAAAGGTGCTTGCACTATCCCAGAAAAAGAAGCAACTGATTTAAAGAGTTGCACACAAGGGTTTCGTGAATATCCTTGTTTTTGTAAGCATCCTTTGGCTCTTGAAATCCCAAAAGCCAGACAACCTTTGTGTCTTAAACATTTAGGAGCTGGGGGGAAGGCTACAGATTCAAATCCCAACTAACAAATAAACTGAAGCTCAGTATTTGCAAAGTACTTTACTTGCACCAGTTTCGTCTACTATGAGGTAGAATCCTGCAGGCGTGGCTTTGTTTATACTGCCCAAAGATTTAATTGCATGTTTTTTTAAAAAAATGCTGCTATTTCCTCCTCCTTTTTAAAAAAGTGAATTTTTCAGGTGATCTGGAAAAAAGGTTAGAGGTTTGGAGTGGGGAGGTGGATTACACCAAATGTTTCAGCCTTCCCCAGCTTGCTTTCATTCTCTAGGGCCTAATTAAAGTCTGATTACTTTAATTACTTCCAGTAATTCTATATTGCTTTTCATTTGAAAATCTACAGGGAGTCCTTGACTTACAACTGTTTGTTTAGTGACCATTTGAAGTTACAATGGCACTGAAAAACATGACTTATGACTATTTTTCACATGACTGTTGCAGCACCCCATGGTCACATGATCAAAATTCGAATGCTTGGCAACTCGTATTTATGACGGTTGCAGTGTCCCGGGGTCATGTGATCCCCTTTTAAGACCTACTGACAAGTAAAGTCAATGGGAAAGCCAGATTCACTTAACAACCATGTTACTAGCTTAACTGCAGTGATTCACTTAACAATTGTGACAAGAAAGGTCATAAAAATGGAGCAAAGCTCACTTAACAACTGTTTTGCTTAGCAACAGAAATGTTGGGCTCAGTTGAGGTCATAGGCCATGGGTAGGCAACCTTGGCTCTTTTATGACTTGTGGACTTCAACTCCCAGAATTCCTGAGCCAGAGTCATAAAAGAGCCAAGGTTGCCTACCCCTGTCATAGGCCAAAGCCTACCTTGAATGGTAGATCTCACCAGGTCAATATATTTTTTGTATTTTAATATTTTGTTCTACACTGTCAGAATCCCTCTGAGGGAGATGGACAGTTCAGAAATGGGAAAAATACAGGAAATAAAAATTTGAAAATGTAACGGTAGACCTCAGCAGGATAATATATCTGAAAATAAAATAGTAGTCCTCAGCAGGATAATATATTTGAAAAATGTAATGGTAAATCACGCCAAGGCAATATATTTGAAAATAAAATGGCAGATCTCACCAAAACATTATATTTGAAAACATAAACACACTCTAAACAAGTCAAACGCTGCAAAGAAAACCAGCAATTTAAAAATGAACAATCAGTGGTTAGAGCAGCTGATTAAACTGAGAGAAAAATTGGGAATTAAAAGAGGCTTTTTGATTATTATTTAATTTTTTTTTGGCCAAAGTAGTCTATGTGAGATATTACTAATCTCCCATGCCAGATAAATATCATGATGGAGAGAGGGGTTTCCCTTAAAAGAGGGGCTAAGATGGATGGTAAACATGTTGTAATATTGTGATTTGCTGTTGTTGGTAGTGTGCTGGCCAGAGTTGTCTTTTTAAAAAAAAAAATACTCTCTTTATTAAACACATTTCTATGCTTTCACAATCAAAACAACTCTCAGTGGCTCACATAGAAAAAAAAATACAATATAAAGTTCTGTACCAAAATAGAAACATACAACAACATTTTGTACATTGGGGAAGCTCTAGAAATTATGTTGTTGTTGTTAGTTGCGAAGTCGTGTCCGACCCATCGCGACCCCATGGACAATGTTCCTCCAGGCCTTCCTGTCCTCTACCATCTTCTGGAGTCCATTTAAGCTCACGCCTACTGCTTCAGTGACTCCATCCAGCCACCTCATTCTCTGTCGTCCCCTTCTTCTATTGCCCTCCAGCTTTCCCAGCATTAAGCTCTTCTCCAGTGAGTCCTTCCTTCTCATTAGGTGGCCAAAGTACTTGAGTTTCAACTTCAGTATCTGGCCTTCTAAGGAGCAGTCAGGGTTGATCTCCTCTAGGACTGACCGGTTTGATCGCCTTGCAGTCCAAGAGACTCGCAGGAGTCTTCTCCAGCACCATAGTTCAAAGGCCTCAATTCTTTTGCATTCAGCCTTTCTTATGGTCCAACTTTCACAGCCATACATTGCAACTGGGAAAACCATGGCCTTGACTATACGTACTTTTGTTGGCAGGGTGATGTCTCTGCTTTTTAGTATGCTGTCTAAATTTGCCATAGCTTTCCTCCCCAGGAGCAAGCGTCTTTTAATTTCTTGGCTGCAGTCCCCATCTGTGGTGATCTTAGAGCCCAGGAAGATAAAATCTGTCACTACCTCCATTTCTTCCCCATCTATTTGCCAGGAATTGAGAGGGCCGGATGCCATGATTTTGGTTTTCTTAATGTTGAGTTTCAAGCCAACTTTTGCACTCTCCTTCTTCACCCGCATCAAGAGGCTCTTTAGTTCCTCTTCACTTTCTGCCATTAGAGTGGTATCATCTGCATATCTTAGGTTGTTGATATTTCTCCCGGCAATCTTAATTCTATAATTCTATATTCTATATTAATTCTATATTCTTAATTCTTAATTCTATATTCCTATCTATAATGCTAGAAATTATAGATAGGAATAAATAAACAGGGATCTGCTTTTCCAGTTCAAGCTAGATTTTATGAAGGCTTTTATTAGAATCTGCATGTCGCATTTCAGAGGCGCCACTAGTGATCTTGATTGTTTTATGCCTGTTAGGTTGCTTAGATTGACAGCCTTTGAGGAAAAGTTCATCAAAATACTGACTTAGAAAGGAAAGACTAATTTTACCTCAGCCTCAGCATGAGCATGTGGAACTCTCTCCCACTGGAAATAGGTAAACATACATGGGGTGTGTGTGTGTGGAAGAAGGGCAGAGGGCAACAGGGCAGGATTTGGGGCAGTGTATTTTCTTCCCAAATCAAGAAGTTGGGGGGGGGAGGGAAATACTAGCCTTTCCTTCCATCTTTTCCAGATGTTTACCACTGATGATGTCACCTGGCTGGGTAATAAAATGTCTGTAAAACCCCGCTAAGTTCAGAGAGCATCCAAGACTTCGCTCCTGAGCTACAGATACTGTATTCTTTTCTTTTGGAACTATATACTTTACTAAATGAGTTTGCCAGTTTGGTCTAGTATAGGGGCCTCCAAACTTGGCAACTTTAAGACTTGTGGACTTCAATGCCCAAAATTTCCCCAGCCAATTTTCTATCTAAGAAAGTTAGACCTCTAACTTCCAGATGTGCTTGGAGTAGAAATTCCTAATTGTGAGGCTGCCGACTGAAAGAACACTAATCTAAGGAGATCTATAAGGATTTTCAGGTGTATCTGGCAAAAAAACACCCATTGCGGACAATGGATTTGCTTAACAATCATGACTTTCACTTAACAACTAGGGCAGGGGTAGGCAACCTTGGCTCTTTTATGACTCGTGGACTTCAACTCCCAGAATTCCTGAGCCAGCCATGCTGAGGGGAAAGGGAGAGGTTTCCAAGCTGAGCCATGCTGGCTCAGGAATTCTGGGAGTTGAAGTCCACGAGTCATAAAAGAGTCAAGGTTGCCTATCCCTGAACTAGGGCATTCATTTAACAATCATGGTGTTTGCTTAATGACCATGGTGTTCACTTTATGATCCCAGCTTTTGCTTAACGATCACTGCAAAAGAGGTTGTAAAATTGGGTGTGGTCACAGAGTGACCCGCTTAACAACTCTAATTTCAGGCTCAGTTATGATCATACTGTAAGTCGAGCACTATCGGTAGATATGTCCATGGAGATTCTCAGTCATCCAGGTCATGGTTGTCCCAAAGGTGCTTTTTCAAGAGGCAGCTGGACTTTCTTTGTTTTTCTTTGAAGACGTATATAAATCCCTTCCGTTCCCCACCATCCAGTCAGAGCTGAAGAAGCTTCTTGGATGAGAAACAAAATGCCTTCAAAGAAAAGTTTCGGTTTGAATGGCGATTGTGCCGAGGGGGGGTGTAGTGTTGTAGTTTTCTAGTGTATATAATAAAAGTTCTGTATCTGCGAGTGTCGGTCATTGATAACCAAACGGAGGTTATAAACATATAAAGAACGGTTGCTGGAATTGGGAATGTCTAGTTTAATGATGAGAAGGACGAGGGGAGACATGATAGCAGTCTTCCAATATCTCAGGGGTTGCCCCAAAGAAAAGGGAGTCAAGCTATTCTCCAAAGTGCCTGAAGGCAGGACAAGAAGCAACGGATGGAAACTAACCATGGAGACAAGCAACCTAGAACTAAGGAGAAACTTCCTGCCAGTTAGAACAGTTAACCAGTGGAACAACCTGCCTCCAGAAGTTGTGGGTGCTCCAACACTGGAAGTTTTTAAGAAGAGACTGGACAATCATTTATCTGAAATGGCATAGGGTTTTCTGCCTGAGCAGGGGGTTGGACTAGAAGACCTCCAAGGTCCCTTCCAACTCTATTACTATTACTAAAAACAAGAAAGTTCAGTTGCTTCTTGAAAAAGCACCTTTGGCACTATCTGAAGACATACAGTATAAATGGCTGAGTTCTTATTCCAATCCACTGCATGTAGAACTGGAAACAGGATTAAATTTTACAGTGGAGTTCTGATATCAAAAGATCTGAGTTATTGCTTTCGTCGAGAAATTGACCAAGGAATTAAAGATGCAAAGATTCCCAATAATGCAATCAACAACATTCATGAGACAAAATGTAATTTGATTAATTTTCATGCCTTGATAGAATCACTCGGCTTTATCACTAAGCCCTGGTGCTCCTTCGGAGAGATTTATTCAAACAGTGGAGATGGTTCATTCAAAGAGTCAAACATTTTTAAAAAAAATCAAACCAAGAACGTCTTGTTTTTGGTTCCTTGCTAGTTGGCACAGTGGCTTTGTGGTAAATAATAACATAAGAAGGAATTTTAAAATAATTCTTTGAATTCATATAGCCAAGAGACATGAAGTGGTCATCATTTGTGTATTTACGTATTTACTTTAATATATATTTAAAATAATGTTTATATGTTATATAGATTATTGGTATTTATAATCGTCCAGTAACTGAGGTTCGGTCAGTGGGGCATGATCAATTATTTAATTTTTCTGGTTTTCAGCAAAATTGTGCCCATCGCAAACCAGAGATCATTTAATAGCTGCAGCATTTATTTATCGACCACTGCAAAAATAGTCGTACAATCAGATTGATGACATGAGGCTCCATTATGGTTGTATGTTGAGGGCTACAGTCCTCAACTTATGACCACAAATTGAGCTCAAGATTTCTGTTTTTAAGCAAGGCATTTCAAGTGAGTTTTGCCCTGTTTTACGACCATTCTTGCCTCAATTGTTAAGTGAATCATTGCCATTGATAAGTTAGTAACCTGGTTATTAAGTGAACCTGGCTTCCCCATTGAAGGTCACAAAAGGGGATCACATAACCCCCTGGAACACGGCAACCATCGTAAATATGAACCAGCTGCCAAGCATCTAAATTTTGATCACGTGGCCATGGGGAATGCTGCAAAGGTGGTAACTGTGAAAAACAGTCATAACTCACTTTTTTCAGTGCCGTTGTAACTTTGAATGGTCACTAAATAATGAACTGTAGTAAGTTGTGGACTACCTGTGTTATTAAGTCAGTGTCAGCTCTTTGCAGTCACATAGATTGATCTTCTCCAGGATAATCTGTGTCCAACCTGGTTCTCCAGATCTTCCAACCATTCAACCATACTCAGGTCCATCCACCCTGCTGCTGATTGTCCTCTTCTCTTTCCTTCCACTTTCCCATCATTAATGTCTTCTATAGAATAGAACAGAACAGAATAGAATAGAATAGAATAACAGAGTTGGAAGGGACCTTGGAGGCCATCTAGTCCAACCCCCTGCTCAGGCAGGAAACCCTATACCATTTCAGACAAATGGCTGTCCAGTCTCTTCTTAAAAACTTCCAGTGTTGGAGCATTCACCGCTTCTGGAGGCAGGTTGTTCCACTGATTAATTGTTCTAACTCTCAGGAAGTTTCTCCTTTGTTCTAGGTTGTTTCTCTCCTTGATTAGTTTCCATCCGTTGCTTCTTGTTCTGCTCTCAGGTGCTTTGGAGAATAGGTTGACTCCCTCTTCTTTGGGGCAGCTCCTGAGATATTGGAAGACTGCTATCATGTCACCCCTAGTCCTTCATTAAACTAGAGATACCCAATGCCAGCAACCGTTCTTTATATGTTTTAGCCTCCAATCCCCTAATCATCTTTGTTGCTCTGCTCTGCACTCTTTCTAGAGTCTCAACATCTTTTTATATCATGGTGACCAAAACTGGATGCAGTATTCCACGTGTGGCCTTACCAAGAGATTATAAAGTGGCATTAACACTTCACGTGATCTTGATTCTATCCCTCTGTTAGTAGCGATCTAGGTTTTTGAATAACACATCCCAAATATGATCATTTGAGCTCTATCACTTGTACCTTGAGTGAGAACCCTGATTGCTTTGTTTCATGATCCATCCGTTTCCTTCTTGGCTGTGCACAGGATTCTCAAGAGACTTACCCAACACCCAAGTTCAAAAGCATCCATCCTCTTTCTGTCTCACACTTTTTCAAAGTCCAACTTTGGCTTCCATAGAAGATCAAAAGGGGGGGGGGGAAACACACACACATTGTTTTAGCAGTGGCTGATGTAGTCAAGATTATGCACAGCTGGTTAAACACTGCATTAATCAGATCCCCATAGCAATCTGGAAGCCCCCCTCCTTTTTGAATTAACGTTGAACTAATTGGTTTTTTCCAGATCATCTCCCAAGGGGGGGGCGGGGGGAGTGTTGTGGACTTTTTAAGGATCTGCAGGCAGAGCACAAAGAAATACAAGTAGTCCTTATGACTACAATTGAGCCCAAGATTTTTGTCGCTAAGCAAAGCAGTTGTTAAGTGAGTTTGCCCCATTGTACGGCCTTTTTTTGCCGCACACAGTTGTTAAGCAAATCAGTGCAGTTGTTAAGTGAATCCTGAGGCCATTAAGTGAATCTGGGTTCCCCTACTGCAGGGGTAGGCAACCTTGGCTCTTTTATGACTCGTGGACTTCAACTCCCAGAATTCCTGAGCCGGCATGGCTCAGCTTGGAAACCTCTCCATTTCTCCTCAGCATGGCTGGCTCAGGAATTCTGGGAGTTGAAGTCCACGAGTCATAAAAGAGCCAAGGTTGCCTATCCCGGCCATACTGACTTTGCAGCCAGCTGGGAAGATTACAGATAGTGATCCCATGATCACATGACCCTGGGGATGCTGCAACGGTTGTAAGTGCGAAAACCAGTCGTAAGACACTTTTTCAGTGCTGTTGTAACTTCAAATGGTCACTAAATGAATGGTTGTAAGTTGAGGACTACCTGTAACTAAGAGACCATCATTCAAGGACTCCAGTCACTTTCTGCACCCCAAATCTTTCCTCTCCTCTCGGCACTTCTTTTCCCACTGTTTGACAATCTGAACCTGTGCAGGTAGTCCTCGACTTACGACCACAATTGAGCCCAAGGTTTCTGTTGTTACATGAGACATTTGTTAAGTGAGTTTTGCCCCATTGTATGACCTTTCTTGCCACACTTGTTAAGGGAATCACTGCAGTTGTTAAGTTAGTAACCCGGTTGTTAAGTGAATCTGGCTTCCCCATGGACTTTGCTTGTCAGAAGGTCGCAAAAGGGGATCATGTGATCCCAGGGCGCACAGCAACAGTCATAAGCATGAGCCAGTTGCTAAGCATCTGGATTTCGATCGTGTGACCCTGGGGATGCTGCAAAGGGTCATAACTGTGAAAAACGTTCATAAGTCACATTTTTCAGCGACGTTGTAACTTTGAACGGTCACTAAATGACCTCTTGTAAGTTGAGGACTACCTATAGTTCCATCCCTGCTCCAAAATTGCCCCATAGAAGCCGGGTCCAAAAGCACTTCCAGTTCACCTCAACAGCATGACGTTTATTCTTATAAGTAAGCTCACCAAGAGACGGAAAAACAATGGGGTGGAGATCCCTGTGAGGAGGGGAGAAAGGAAAGTGTGGGGGGGAGTAGAAACCCTCCCCTCCCATTACTTTTATCTACCAATTTCTTGGAAGCAATTGGCCAACACTGTGGTTACCCAAGAGAAGAATCTGGGCTTTCATTGGTCGGCCCCATTAGCCTTCTGACACTTTTTCCTCTGCCCTCCCCATCCCTCTCTCTTTTTATTCTGATTTATTCATCCTAAAGGACAAGGCCCCCGGGGTGTGCTTTGTTCCTGCAAAATGAATGGGCACATCAAGGGATGGACCAGCTGTTTTGCTTCCAAGGAGAAGGAAAAGGGGAAAAGAAGAGATTTATTAGGGAATTGGAGATTGTTTTAGATGTTCAAGGGAAAGATCACCACCCTGCATGCATGGGTAACCTGGCTCACATCGGGCAGGGTATATGGAGCCATAGACAGATAAATGCGATGGGGGTTGGGGAGAGGCAATGGAGCCCTCTGGCTGGGCTTTGTATTAATCAGATTTGGCTAAAACCAGCTTTTGCTTCTTCGTGGTTGAGCCGCAAACCAATCTGAGTCAGAAAACCCACAAATAAGTTTTCTGTTCCTTCTGAAGAGGAGGTGGTCCCAATTAGTGGCTTATAAAACTGTGAGCAGTATGGGGAGGGGGTGGAAACAGAAAAGGGTTTCTCCTTTTTTCTGTTGAATTATTTTGATATATTTTTTTCAATCCTGCTTTTATTATTTTTATAAATAACTCAAGGCAGTGAATATACCTAATACTCCTTTCTCCTCCTGTTTTCCCCACAATAACAACAACCCTGTGAGGTGGGTTGGATTGAAAGAGAGAGGGATTGGCTCAAGGTCACCCAACCGTCTTACATGCCTAAGGCAGAACTAGAACTCACAATCTCCTCTTGAGTGGTCCAAAGTCACCAAGCCACCTTTCATGCTTAAGGCAAGATTAGAACTCACAATCTCCTCTTGAGTGGTCCAAAGTCACCAAGCCACCTTTCATGCTTAAGGCAAGATTAGAACTCACAATCTCCTCTGGATTGGTCCAAAGTCACCCAGCTGGCTTTCATGCCTGAGGCAGGACTAGAACTCACCATCTCCTGGTGATTGGACCAAACTCACACAACTGGTTTTCATGCCTAAAGTGGGACTAGAACTCACCGTCACCTGGTTTCCAGCCTGGTGCCTTAACCACTAGACCAAACTGTCACTCCTGGAGTTCTTAGGAGAGTTTCATTAACAGCAGAATAAAAGAATCCCCATCCCCAAAAATGAATTTGCCTTTTTATGCACAATGGACAGTCTAATTTATAGAACTTAGTGTCACAACCCCTGGCAAGGGCAGGTGTTCGCATACTTTGAGAAATGTCTGGTCATAATGAAAAGCCACAATTAGGTGAGTCTGATTCCCAGGGATATGTGTATAAGAAGCATTGCTAGATGGGTTGCCCCCCAATATATTATGCACAGACCCCATAGGTTGTCTCAAAACTCAAGACAGCATATAGAGCAGGTGTCCCCAACCTTTTGGGCACCAGGGACCAGTTCCGTGGAGAAAGGTTTTTCCATGGACAAGAGAGTGTGTGGTTTTGTGTGCTGCCTGCATCCCACAGATGGGGCTTTGCTTGTATGTGCGGACCAGTTGCTGGCATGCCACGGCCCAGTACCGGTCCACGGACCGGGTGTTGGGGACCTCAGATATAGATCAGAGGTGTCCAACATTGCAAACTTTAAGACTTGTGGACTTCAACTCCCAGAATTCCTCAGCCAGCATGGCTTCTGGGAGTTGAAGTCCACAGGTCTTAAAGTTGCCAAGGTTGGACACCCCTCTGATACAGAAAGTGTCTCCCCTCACTCCCAAATTGTAAAGTTCAACAATCAATGAGTGATCGAGTGGAGACTTAAAGATGGTGCTTCTGAGTCCCATCCAAAGCCATAATGGAGGTAGTCCTCGACTTATGACCACAACTGGGACAGGAAAATTCATCTAGCATCATGCAGTTGTTAAGCAAAACGTCCACATAATCACAACCTGCAACTTGCAACCTTCCCTGCTGGCTCCCCCATCGCCTTTGCTTGTCAGAAGGTGGCAAAAGGGATCACGGGATGCCAGGACGCTGCAGCCGTCATAAAGATGAACCCGTTGCCAAGCATACAGATTTTGATCATGGGACCCTGGGGAGGCTGCAACAGTTGTGTAAAAAAAGGTCATGTCACTTTTTTCCCAGTAACTTGGAACAGTTGCTAAGTGAGACGGTGTAAGTCGAGGACTACTTGGGTCAGTTTGTTGAGGGCTGTTTTGATGGGATTATGACAGGGAATATGCCAGCAACCGGTCCGCACAAACAAGCAAAGCCCCATCCGTGGGATGCAGGCAGCATACAAAACCACCCACCCTCCGGTCCACCGAAAAACCTCTCTCCACGGAACCGGTCCCTGGTGCCCAAAAGGTTGGGGGCCTCTGACCTAGTGAAGGCTGCTTGCTCGGGGAGAACCAATCGGGATGGTTGGTACATTCATGCTCTTTTAATGGGATTCCCAAGGACAGGACGGCTTTGCCCTCAGGCTGAGCAGACATTAGCCTAGGCATCAAAGCTTCAAGGGTGCCGATGCTGCCCCGTCCTTCCAAACCTTTCTAAAAATGCAAATCTTAATTGCTGGGAGAGGGCAACATCAGTCAGTGTGGCCCAGGGTGCCATATACCCTTCAGCTGACGCTGCCCAAGGATACCGCCAGAAATGAACGGTTCCTTTGCTAATACAGTATCATAGCTATGAGCTTGATTAATAAGTACACTTAGGTTGTGAGGACTTAGAAATACCCTTCCTCCCTCCCTCCCTCCTTCTCTCCCTCTCCTTCTTTCCTTCCTTCCTTCTTCTCTCCTTTTCCTTCCTTCCTTCCTTCCATCCTTCTTTCCATCCTTCCTTCTTCTCTGCCTCTCCTTCCTTCTTTTCTCCCTTTCCTTCCTTCCTTCCTTCCTTCCTTCCTTCCTTCCTTCCTTCCTTCCTTCCTTCCTTCCTTCCTTCTCCTCTCCATCTCCTTCCTTCCTTCCTTCCTTCTCCTCTCCATCTCCTTCCTTCCTCTCTTTCCTTCCTCTCTTCCTCTCCTTCCTTCCTTCTCCTCTCCATCTCCTTCCTTCCTTCCTTCTCCTCTCCATCTCCTTCCTTCCTTCCTTCCTTCTCCTCTCCATCTCCTTCCTTCCTCTCTTCCTCTCCTTCCTCTCTTCCTCTCCTTCCTCTCCTTCCTTCCTTCCTTCCTTCCTTCCTTCCCTCACACCCACAAGAGATTTAAGTCCTGCCCACCTTGAATTCCATTGACTCTTATCTACTGCCAATTTGCTTTAACCATCAGCAGTTCAGATTCTTCTGGATAGTGTGAGCTTGCAATAAATCTTTATATTCATTTGAACTGCGTGGGTTCCCTGATTTCCTTGGCACTTGACGCTCCCCAGGCTTTGACCTAATTCCCTTTTCACTATTCGTAATGAAAATGCTTTTTAACTCCCTACTGTTTTGTTCCATTGCCCATCTGTTATGAGAAGGGCTTCCAGGCGGAGATGAACAAAAACTCTTGTCTAGAATTGTTTTCTGGCACTTCCGCATTAATTGTTTAGCTATTTATCTGCCTCCCTTCAATATACAGGTAGTCCTCCACTTACAACAACAATTGAGCCCCAAATGTGTGTTGCTAAGCGAGACAGTTCTTAAGTGAATTTTGCCCCATTTATGGCTTTTCTTGCCACCGTGGTTAAGTGAATCACTACAATTGTTAAATTAGTAACACAATTGTTCAGTGACTTTGGCTTCCTCATTGACTTTGCGTGTCAGAAGGTCGCAAAAGGTGATCATGTGACCCCGGGACACAGCAACGGTCATAAATATGAGTCAGTGGTCAAGCATCTGAATTTTGATCACATTGGCCATGGGGATGCTGCAAGGGTCATAAGTATGAAAATGGTCATAAATAACTTTTTTTCAGTGCCGTTGTAACTTTGAACGTTCACTGAATGAACTGTTGTAAATTGAGGACTATCTGTACAAGTATTTTTGGGGTGACTTATGACATTGTCCTAAAACCCTATAATCTGTGCAGACAAACTGTATAAAAACACCAGCAGTTTTAACAAGGCAATGTCAGCCAAAGAAGACCAGGAAGTTAAATAAGTTATTAAAAGAACAGGAAGGCAGCATGTCTGTGGAGATTCTCAATCATCCAGGTCATGGTTGTCCCAAAGGTGCTTTGGGACTTATTCGGGTTTTTTTTTGTTTTGTTTTTGCTTCCCCACTGTCATGGTTCCAACAGATGAAACTCTTCAAAAGAACTTCGAGGCATTGTTTACCTTAAAGAATCTTTATTTTGAGTAGCATAATATCGGCACTGCATAATCAAAGCCAAAAACTGAATTCCCCTCCCCTGAGCACATAGTATCAAAGCACAATTCCCTCCTCCAATTAACGGTCATAAATCACATTCCCCAATTAGCTTGAAGTGCGGGCTTCCTCTCCAGCTCTCCAGCCCGCCAATTCCTTATCAGCTCTGGTTACAATAACCTTGTTTCTCACGCTAGGTTTAGTGTTGTTATGTCTAGCTGGACTCTCGTTCACATCCCCCCCTCCCAGCATCATCTAACTCTAAAAGCAAAAGGTAAAAAATGGCTACATTTCCATCTATTGTCAATGCAAAAACATCCGACGTTAGCAGCGTTGACACCCACCTTCATTTCTGAACTGAACTGAAGAAGCTTCTTGGATGAGAAGCAAAAGAGTTTCAAGGAAAAAAACCCAGGAAAGTCAGTTGCCTTTTGGAGAAACACCTTTGGGACAACAAGGCAGCAGAAACAAAACTGTAGAATGAGGCGCACGACGAAGCTTCTTGCCACATCCAAAAAATGTATCAAAAGTTTGGGGGACAGAGATACTGTCATCTGAGGTTGAAAAGGGGATGCCAGAGGTATAAGCATTGCAGACCCTGAGGCTGTCCCCCCAAAATATTTAACTTACAGACCACGAAACGTGACCACCAATGTTGGGCAAAACTCAGTGGCAGGACCCAGAGTTGCCAGCAGGAAATCTTGGATTCTAGTAAAGTTTCTGAGTAGACCTGGGAAAAGTTTTCTCTCCAAAATTTTGAAGAGTCAACATTGATCAAGGTAGAACAGCCTGACTCTAAAAAAGGCGACTGGGGGGAAAAAGTCTTCTGCATGGAAAGGCATCTGTCTTGTACAGTGACATTCCTAGATTCTGCTTCCAACATCTCCCAATACAGCTGGGGAACCTCTGCCAATGTCTTCTTTTTTATATACAGGTAGTCCTCGACTTACGACAACTCGGACCAAAATTTCCACGGCTAAGCAAGGCAGTAGTTAAATCATTCGCAGCCAATTTTAGGACCTTTTTTTTTGCCATGGTTGTTCAGCGAATTATTGCGGTCGTTAAGTGAATCGTGCAATTGTTAAGTGAATCTGGCAGTTGTTAAGCGAATCCGTCTCCCCCCCCCTCCCGTTGCTTGTTAGAAGCCCTCTGGGAAATCACAAATGGTGATCAATGCAACGGTCATAAAATACATGCCAGTTGCCAAGCACCCAAACTCTCATCATGTGTTCGTCAGGATGTAGCGACAGTCATAAGTGTGAGGACAGGGTATAAGCAGTGGTGGGATTCAGCCGGTTCACACCACTTCGGCAGAACCGGTAGCTAATTCTTTGTCGCCCAGGCCCAGAACGGACTTCCGGAAGCGGCATCCCACACAGAGAACCGGTTGTTCACACATTTGAATCCCACCACCGGGGTATAAGTCACTATTTTCAGGACTATTGTAACTTCGAACAGTCGCTAGGTGAATGGTTATAAGTCAAGGACTACTTACGTACAAAATGGGAACTGTGCAAATTTGAAATACTGCATTCAGTTTGGGTCACCACAATACAAAATAAAAAAATAAAAAATGCTGAGACCCTAGAAAGGGTGCAGGGAAGAACGACAAAGATGATTGTAGCTCTGGAGGCTAAATCGTATGATGAATGGTTGAGGGAGCCCGGTAGTCTATCTAAGGCCAGGGATAGGCAACCTTGGCTCTTTTATGACTCGTGGACTTCAATTCCCAGAATTCCTGAGCCAGCATGGCTCAGCTTGGAAACCTCTCCATTTCCCCTCAGCATGGCTTGCTCAGGAATTCTGGGAGTTGAAGTCCACGAGTCATAAAAGAGCCAAGGTTGCCTACCCCTGATCTAAGAGGAGGATTAGGGGGACAAGAGAGCCCTGCTGGTTATAATGCAGCATTGCAGGCTAACTCTGCCGACTGCCGGCAGTTTGATTCTGAGGTTCACTCGGCCTTCCGTCCTTCTGAAGTCGATAAAATGAGACCCCTGATTATTGGGGGCAACATGCTGACTCTGTAAACCGCTTAGGGAGGGCTGCAAAGCACTGTGAAGTGGTATATAAGTCTAAGTGCTATTGCTATGCTAGTTGTTTTCCAGTACTTGAGGGGCTGTCACAAAGAAGAGGTGGTTGACTGATTCTCCCAAACACCAGAGGGCAGGACAAAGAAGCAATGGGTGGAAGCTTGTTAAGGAGACATCCAACCTAGAAGTAAGGAGAAGTTTTCGGACAGCGAAAACAATCAATCAATGGAACCACTTGCCTCCAGAGGTTGTGGGTGCTCCATCACTGGAGCTTTTCAAAAATAGACTGGACAACAATTTGATCAGGATGGTATAAGGCAGGGATAGGCAAGCTTGGCTCTTTTATGACTCGTGGACTTCAACTCCCAGAATTCCTGAGCGGCTGGCTCAGGAATTCTGGGAGTTGAAGTCCACGAGTCATAGAAGAGCCAAGCTTGCCTACCCCTGGTATAAGGTTTCCTGTCTTGAGTAGGGGGTTGGGCTACTAGAACAGAAGTCCCCAACCTTTTGGGCACCAGGGACCGGTTCCGTGGAGAGAGGTTTTTCTGTGGACTGGAGGGGGCGTGGTTTCGTGTCCTGCCTGCATTCCGCAGACCGGTTTCTGGCATGCCGTGGCCCGGTACTGGTCCACGGACCGGGGGTTGGGGACCCCTGTACTAGAAGACCCCCAAGGTCCTTTCCAGCCCAAGATTCTATGTTCTATGAGGGCCTATATTCACCTGGAAGAGGAAATAGCCTGATTCAGGTTACATTTCCTCTATTTTTCTCAGTAGGAAGCCCTGGCTTCTCCCAGGACTCAATTGCAGGAGGCCGGGGTTGCCCCCTAGCATGGAAGGCGTGGGACCCAATCAGCTGCTCTGGAGCGCCTGAGTAGAGAAAGCCAGCCGTGATGCTCTCCTGTGAGATTCCTGACTAGCAAAGGGAGGGGGAAACAGCACACGCACGTGTGTGTATGTGTGTGTGTGTGCCCATGCAAAGCTATGCCGTCGATCTTTCCAGTCACATGACCTGTCATTTGCAATCGGGGACCCTGAAAAGGAGAAACCTACATGCATTGGAATGTTTTTTTTCTTCCCACCTTAGCACAAATATCAAATGGAACAATAAGTCATTTATATATATATATATATATATATATATATATATATATATATATATATATATATATATATATATATATATATAAATATATGAAATGATGGGCAGAGGTGCAGGCCTCCGCTCTGAAAAGGCACGGGAACAAACTGCTGGATAAGGCAGCAGGAGAACAGCGTCAGGAAGATCAAAGCTAGATGGAATCAGATGCAGAATTGCAGAATTGGTGACCTGGAGAGGTTGTCTCTTGTGAGCTGAGGGCACTGAAGATCCCCTAACCTTGGTGAATCTGGCTTGCCTGCTTGCTTGCTTGCTTGCTTGCTAAGGAACTGGTGAGTCGGCTTGTTCGGCATCTTCCCTTTGTAATCGGGTGGGTGGTGGGCAAAAACGGGGCCAGCAGGGATAATCAAAAGGGATCCACTAGATTGGAGGGCAAAACGGGGAGGGAAAGAGGAAAAACCCATCAGATTGCAAAGGCATTAGTAGAAACCTCCACCGCCCTCCCTGTGATTTCTTAAGGGGGTGGGGAACTGGAGAAGGAGTTTGCTGCTAGACAAAGAGATGAAAGAGGAACGAGAGACAAAAGAGTGGGATTGTGGAGCCCAGAGATGAAGTGGAGAAAGACGATGGACTGCGGAGACCAGAAAGGGCTCCAGAAGAAGGAACAATGGCCCAGTTTTCTAAATTAGCGGCTCCTCCCTCCCAGCTCAGATGCCTTGGTCCTTTTAAGGAAAGGACACATTTTGTACCGGACTTTTATTCATTCCGAGTCAATGGACCAATAGAAAGGTTTCCGTAATGAAAGAGTTGGTATTATTTCTGCTCTTGGGATCTGCCCAGGGTTTGGCAGGGGAAGCTGGATTTCTGGTATTCGGAGGGTTCCTGAGCCGAATCCTTGACCCTGGATCAAAAGGGGACAAGAGGACGGGTCAGTTGAGGCATTGCAAGGATTGACGTGTGAATGAATGAATGAATCTGGGGCTGCTCTTGTTCACGCCCGTTTCATTGGGGATGCTGAAAAGTGGTGGGTTTGGTCCAAAGAGACACTTTGTCCTGAGAAGAGATTGTAGAACAGAGATGCCACCTCTATGTGTTTGGAAGAAAGGAGGAATATAACCGGCTCACACTCTGTCACCTCTTGATTGGATTACCGGAATAAGCCCTACGTGGGGCTACACTTGAGGACCATTTGGGAACAACAGCTGGTTGAAATGGAAAGAACAGTCAGTGATGGGTGTGTCGTGGTGTGTGCATGTGTCCCTGTTGCTTTGTGAGTGCCCTGGCTGCCACTTGACTTGATATTTCCACTTGGGTGCAATTCAAGGTGGTGGGTCCAATCTCTGTAGCTTAGGGTTGAACTGTGGGGTCCTTGATGCTCTCTGAACTTGGTGGTTTCCTTCCAAACATTTAATTAGCCAACTAGGTAACATCATCAGTGTTAGATGGCACTGGATATCATCTGTAAAGCACTGCATGGCACAGGACTAGTTACTTGATGGTCCACCTGTCTCCAGATGTTTCCATCTCTCCAGTTAGGTCAGCTATAGTGAGTTCTGGATCCTGTCTATTAAGCAGTGTCATCTTCCAGGGCTCGGGAACTGGGCCTTTTCCCCACGATCATGTGATAAACATTCAGATGCTTGGCAACTGGTTCGTATTTATGACGGTCGCAGTGTCCCGAGGTCATGTGATCCCCTTTCGTAACCTTCTGACAAGCAAAGTCAATGGGGAAGCCAGATTCACTTAACAACCTTAGCCTTAACTAAGCAACTGCAGTGATTCACTTAACAACGGTGGCAAGAAAGTTCGTAAAATGGGACAAAACTCACTTAACAAATGTCTCGCTTTAACAGCAGAAATTTTGGGCTCCATTGTGGTCCTAAGTCAAGGACTACCTGTACAGAAATACAATGGAACCCCTGAAAGCAGGAGTTTCCAACCTTTAGCAACTTTAAGACTTGTGGACTTCAACTCCCAGAATTCCCCAGCCAGAATGAACCAAGGTTGGACACCCCTGGCTTAAAAGTTAAGAGAAACTTATCACAGCAGAGTTAACGTAGTCTTGCAGCTGCACTTCCTATAATCAGTTGTCGGGTAAAGCTTTTTCCCTCTTCTGTAATTAAAATTGAAACTCCTCTGGCACCTGGAAGCATTTATTTATTTATTCATGTATTCAGTTTCTATAGCCAGTTGTCTCAATCATTGATTCTGGGTAGCATACAATTCCCAAAGTACAAAACAAAAATAATAGAAATCATTTTAAAAACAATAAAAATTCTACTTGCAACCAACTTGGAAGAGCTAGACTAGATCAGAGCAAAGGTCCACTTCATACAGCTTGCCTGACAACAGAATAACAGAACTGGAAGGGACTTTGGAGGTCTTCTAGTCCAACCCCCTACTTAAGCAGGAGACCCTATATGATTCCAAACAAATGGCTGTCCTATCTTTTCTCAAAAAATCTCCAGTGATGGAGCACCCACAACTTTTGGAGGCAAGGCATTCATGATTGATTGTGTGCCATCAAGTCATTGTCGCCTCTTAATGCCCATATAAATAGATCTTTTCCATGATGATCAATCCCTAACTTGTCCTTATAGGTCTTCCAATCCTGCACTCATCACTGCTGTATTTGTGTCCATCCACCTCGCTACTGGCCATCCTGTTCTTCTCTTTCCTCCCACCTTTCTCAAGTTGAGTCTTTGCATCAGGTGTCCCAAGTAGGATTATTTGAGCTTGGTCATTGGGGCATCAAGTGGATTGATTGACCTGGTAATCTATTGGTTTGCCTTTTTGGCTGTCCCCAGTATTTTCAGGAATCTTCTCCAACACCGGCATTCAAAGGTGTTTTAATACTCTTCTATCCTGCTTCTTCAACAGTGCTCCTGAAGTACAGGTAGTCCTCAACTTACGAACACAACTGAGCCCAACAGTTGTTAAGTGAGTTTTGCCTTTTCTTGCCAGAGTTGTTTAGTGAATCACTGCAGTTGTTAAATTAGTAACACATTTGTTAAGTGAATCTGGCTTCCCCATTGACTTTGCTTGTCAGAAGGTTGCAAAAGGGGATCACGTGACCCTGGGGACACTGCGACCGTCATAAATATGAGTCAGTTGCCAAGTATCTGAATATTGATCATGTGACCATGGGGATGCTGCAACAGTTGTAAGTGTGAAAAACAGTCACTTTATTCAGTGCCATTGTAACTTTGAACGGTCACTAAATGAACTGTTGTAAGTAGAGGACTACCTGTATTCAGAAGTAGGAGAAGAGAGCATCTAATTCTTTTGTGATCAGCTGCTTCTCAACCCAGGGTTTCCGTTTACTCAACTGGTATCTATGCCTGTCTGGGCTTGGAAGCTAAACAGGGTTAGCTTTGGCTAAGAGTTGGATGGGAGACTATCAGGAAATCCCAGGATCAACTTCTGGGAAGTTGAAAAGACACCCCAGAAAAAGACAGAGACAAACTACTTCCATGAGTCTTCCAGGAAGCGATCCATGAAATTATTAGAAGTTGAACTCAGTTTGAAAAAAAAAAACCTCTTTCTTCCAACTTAAAGTGATTAGCATAAAGCATTACGGGTGCAATTACTGAAAAATATCCAGGCTTGACAACAATTTTATAGGACTGCTATCTACCTAAATAAAATTCCCACCCCATACTACAGGTAGTCCTCGACTTATGACCACAACTGAGCCCAACATTTCTGTTGGTAAGCAAGGCCGTTCTTAAGTGAGTTTTGCCCCATTATATGACCTTTCTTGCCACAGTTGTTAAGTGAATCACTGCAGTTGTTCAGTTAGTAACACAATTGTTAAGTAACAGGGCTTCCCCATTGACTTTGCTTGTCAGAAGGTCACAAAAGGGGATCGCATGACCCCGGGACACTGCAACCGTCATACATACATGCCAGTTGCCAAGCCTCCAAATTTTGATCACATGACTATGGGAATGCTGCAACAGCTGTTAAGTGTGAAAAATGGTCCTAAGTCATTTTTTTTAGTGCTGTTGTAATTTTGGTCAATAAATGAATGGTTGTTAAGTCAAGGACAACTTGAAATCATTGAAAGAAATGTTCAGCTTAGACCAGGGGTCTTCAAACCTGGCCCTTTTATGACTTGTGGACTTCAACTCCCAGAATTCCCAATTTACTTGGACTTCAGTAAGGCATTTGATAAAGTAGATCACAACCTACTACTTGATAAGATAGAAAAATGTGGGTTAGACAGCATCACCACCAGATGGATTCGTAGCTGGCTGACCGGCCATACTCAGCGTGTGTCGGTCCCCAATGGAACCGCATCTACATGGAGGGAAGTGTGTAGTGGGGTGCCCCAGGGCTCTGTTCTGGGGCCAGTGCTCTTCAACATCTTCATCAACGATTTGGACGAGGGGATAGATGGGGAACTCATCAAATTTGCGATGACACCAAGCTGGCAGGAATAGCCAACACTCCAGAAGACAGGCTTAAGATACAGGAGGACCTGGACAGACTTGAACACTGGGCGCTATCTAACAAAATGAAATTCAATGGTGAAAAAAGTAAGGTTCTACATTTAGGCAAGAAAAACCAAATGTACAGGTATAATATAGGGGGTACCTTGCTCAGTAGTAGTAACTGTGAGAAGGATCTCGGAGTCCTAGTGGACAATCACTTAAATATGAGCCAGCAGTGTGCTGCAGCTGCCAAAAAAGCCAACACAGTGCTGGGCTGCATTAACAGAGGGATAGAATCAAGATCACGTGAAAGTATTAATACCACTTACAAATGCCTTGGTAAGGCACACTTGGAATACTGCCATCCAGTTTTGGTCCACCACGATGTTTAAAAAAGATGTTGAGACTTAGAAAGAGGCAGGACAGGGAAAACAAAGATGATTAGGGACTGGAGGCTAAAGCATAGCAGAAAAACGTTTGCTGGAAGGGTATGCTAGTTAATGAAAAGAAGGACAGGGTGAATGATAGCAGTATTCAATATCTCAGGGGTTGCCACAAAGGAAGAGGGAGTCAAGCTATCTCACAAGGCGCCTGAGGGCAGGACAAGAAGTAAGGTGGAACGATCAAGGAGAAGAAGCAACCTAGAACTGAGAGAGAAAACTTCCTGACAGTTGAACAATTAAACAGTGGAACAACCTGCTCCAGAAGCGGTGAAAGGCTCCAACACTGGAAAGTTTTAAGAAGAGGACTGCCAGCATTGTCCGAAATGGTATAGGGTTTCCTGCCCTGAGCAGGAGGTTGGACGCGATGACTCCAAGGTACCCTTCAACTTTATCAATATATTATTATAGACTATTATTATTATATTATTATTAGTATTTATATCTATTATTAGTATTATTATTATTATTATTATTATTATTATTATTATTATTATTATTATTATTATTATTATTGTTGTTGTTGTTGTTGTTGTTGTTGTTGTTGTTGTTGTTGTTTTGTTGTTGTTTTGTTGTTGTTGTTGTTTTGTTGTTGTTGTTGTTGTTGTTATTAATCCCTCAGCCAGGCACGCTGGCTGAGGAATTCTGGGAGTTGAAGTCCACATGTCATAAAAGGGCCAAGTTTGAAGACCCCTGGCTTAGACCATGAACATCTAATGGAGACGGTGCAACAGTGAGATGATTGGATTACGATGATGCAAACCCACACTTGAATCCCAACGATCAGCTGTCTTTCTCTTTAATCTTTTTCACCAGGTTGTTGTGAAGGCAAAATGCAGGGTGTGGAAACCACCTGAACTCTCTGGAGAAGGAATGTTGCAACGTAGCCAAAAGTGTGTGTGCTCTAAGTATTTGTAGAGTACATTTTTCCCACCGGTGAATAACCAGAAGTAATCTAAATACGATTCCTTGTTTTCAGGCACGCTGATCATGAATATATTCATAGAGTTTCCATTTTGTCCCTTCCGAGTGTAGGAAGTCAGCCCCCCCCCCCAGAGAAAGAAATATTTTTGGAAATATTTAAAAGGCAGAATATATTTCCCTTAAGGATTTTAAAAGCAGAAACCAACCCCGCCCCCAAGTCTCTCTGTCCCAAACAGGAACCAAGTCTGTAAAATTGCAGATGTGATAATCTTGTCAGAAAGATTGGAATCAGGAAACTGGGATTAGGAAGAAAGATCCCTAGAATCAACACCAAAAATCTAAGAGTCATCAGCCACAGCCCCAGGGAAGCAGGATATGACCCTTGGGACATAATAGGATTAACCCACCACCATCAGACTACCAGAAAGGCACACTCAGACTCAGGTCAAAGTTCATGCCACAGGAACAACTCCAAACAAAAGGCTCCAGAGGGTATAAAAACCCACACCCTACATGTGCTCACTCTCTTTTCTTCCAGAGCCATCTTTCTGTCTGGCTCTCTTCTTCAATAAACTGCAACCTTCTTTCTAAAGCAGTCGCCATGTTGTTTATTCCCGGCTTGGACTGTAACATGATGAAGACTTTTCCTTCAACATGAGCAATTCTTTTAATGTTGGGTTCATCTATGGCCTGTTATCAGACAAGCCCATTTAAGTCACTACAAGTGGTCCTTGACTTACGACCACGATTGGCACTAGAATTTCTGTTGCTAAGCAAAGCATTAGTTATGTGATTCGCGCCTGATTTTACAACCTTTTTTGCCAAGGTGAAGCAAATCACTGTGGTTGTTAGGTGAATCATGCAGTTATTAAGCAAATCCAGCTTCCCCCCCATTGACTTTGCTTGTCAGAAATTGGCTGGGAGGGTTGCAAAAGGCAGGATGCTGCAACCCTCGTAAATACATCCCAGTTGCCAAATGCCCGAATTTTGTCCATATGACTGTGAGGAGGCTGTGATGCTTATAGGTTTCAGTTGTGTTATATAGGTAAGTCCTCGACTTATAACAGTTCATTTAGCGACCGTTCAGTTACAACGGCACTGAAAAAAGTGACTTATGACCAATTTTCACACTTACGACCATTGCAGCCATCCCTGTGGTCACATGATCAAAATTCAGACACTTGGCGACTGACTCATATTTCTGACGGTTTCGGTGTCCCGGGATCACGTGATCACCTTTTGCGACCTTCTGACAAGCAAAGTCAATGGGGGAAGCCGGGGTCACTTAACAAGAGTTTGACTAATTTGACAACTGCAGTGATTCGCTTAACAAGAATGTGGCAAGAAAGGTCGTAATGTGGGGCAAACTCACTTAACAAATGTTTTCACTTAGCAACAGTAATTTGGGGCCCAATTGTGGTCGTAATACCTGTGATTTCAAATGTTCGATAAATGAATTGTTGTACGTTGAGTATTACCCTGTGGGGTCCTCATTATATTTTTACAAACTCGATTTGCTCCTCTGTGAACCCTTTATAGCTGGAACCCTGTGATGGGCTGTTTTCTTTCTCTTCCTACTTAATTTTTCATCTGTTTAACCATCCTGAGCTATAAAAGAAAGCCCCTCAGAGATGTTGGTGAAGGGAAGCCAAATAATCATAGAGTCATAGGGCTGGAAGGGACCTTGGGAGGTCTGCTAATCCAATCCAATCACCAGCTTAGTCAGAAATCTTTACACTATACTGGTCAAATGGTTGTCTAATCTTCTTGAAAACCCACAACTCTGGGAGGCAAGCTGTTCCACTGATTAACCGTTGTTACTGTCAGGAAATTCCTCCTTATTTCTAGGTTGGATGTATCTTTGAAGAGCTTCCACCCACTGCTTCCTGTCCTGCCCTCTGATGTTTTTGGTGAACAAGTCAATCCCCTCTTCTCTGTGACCGCCCCTCAAGTATTGGAAGACAGCTATCATGTCTCCCCTGGGTCTTCTCTTCATTAGGCTAAACCAGGGCTCTTCCAACTTGGCTACTTTAAGACTTGTGGACTTCAACTCCCAGAATTCCTCAGCCAGCCGGGCTGGCTGAGGAATTCTGGGAGTTGAAGTCCACAAGTCTTAAAGTTGCCAAGTTGGAAGAGCCCTGGGCTAAACATACCTAGTTCCCTTAGCCATTCATCGTAGGATGTCTCCTATCTTCTTTTCTTCTCCAGGCAATGGAAGAGCTGAAGATGTCTGGATCCATTGCGTCCTACGACCAACTGGTGAAGCAGGTGGAGGCGCTGAAGAAAGAGAACACACACCTCCGTCAGGAGTTGGAAGACAACTCCAACCATCTCTCCAAGCTAGAAAATGAGACTTCCGATATGAAGGTTAGGACCTCTCTCTTTACCAGCACTGATCCGGTGGTTGGTTGTTGTTGTTTTTTCTAGTTGTGAAAATGTTGCTTTTCTGTATGACAGGTAGTCCTCGACTTACGACTACAATTGAACCCAAAATTGATGTTGCTAAGTGAAACATTTCTTAAGTGAGTCTTGCCCCATTTTACGACTTTTCTTGCCACTGTTGTTGCAAGTGAATTGTTGCAACTGTTAAGTTAGTAACGCGGTTGTTAAGTGAATCTGGCTTCCCCATTGACTTTGCTTGTCAGAAGTCTGCAAAAGGGGATCACATGAACATGGGATACAGCAACGGTCATAAGTATGAACTAGTTGCCAAGCATCTGAATATTGATCACAGGATCATGGGGATGCTGCAAAGGTTGTAACTGTGAAAAACGGTCATAAGTCACTTTTTTCAGTGCCGTTGTAACTTTGAATGGCATAAACAAACTGTTATAATTTGAGGACTACCTGTATTTATTTCTGATCATCTTGATCTCTCTCCAAATTCTGTTAAACATCCTTTCCAAAATTAACACTTTACACCAGGGGTCTTCAAACTTGGCCCTTTTATGACTTGCGTTCTTCAACTCCCAGAATTCCTCAGCCAGCATGCCTGGCTGAGGAATTCTGGAAGTTGAAGTCCATAAGTCATAAAAGGGCCAAGTTTGAAGATCCCTGCTTTACATATTTGAGTATCTTAGTCAGGGGAGATCCTGAGGCTGGGATTTGTAGTCCCTCAGTCAAGGATATCTGATCTAACAGTTGAATTGCAGAGTGGATGGGTCTTGCCTCTTGCTACACAAATGTACTTGGACACATTGTGAGCACAATCTGTGTGAACTTTTACGACTGCTACTTAGAAATATCCATTATTGTTGTGGTTGGTTACACAGTCAGCCAGATGTTCAGAGTGGTTTTGGCATTTTTATCCACCCATTGAGTCCTTCCCCAGGGTTAGGATAGACAGATGTTTGTTGGTGTTATAAGTAACATCACAGGATGTAAGCTCTTCCAAGTATTATTGTTGTTACTGTTGTTACTATTAATCAATTTAATATAGCAACCCACTCCATGAGATATATTTGCTATATATTTGGATATGTTTAATTGACCAGCTTTAGGTGAGTTTTGTCTGTGTTTTGATGCTTAATTTCTTTCCATATGAGAGAGACAAAGCAATATTCCCATTTTTCCTTTCTTGGCTGATTTTCTGCTTGAGAGTTTCCTAATTAGATTTTATGACCATATTTTGCGGTTGGTTTAGTTATCTTAATTCATCATATTTTCTGCAATTGGGTAGGCCGGCTAGCTGATCTTCTGGCTTTGAACACAAACGTGAAAGGCTAAAGTGGCTGCTAAATGAACCTGCTCTAGCCACAAAATCTTTGTTGCTCCAATGACCTATTCACATGCATCCCTGGTAGGGGATGTGCTCTCTCTCTCTCTCTCTCTCTCTGTGTATGTGTGAGCTCGTGGGGAAGTGCAGTTATTGTAACACAAGTATAAAATGATTTTAGAAAATGAAGTTTGAAACTCTCAATGGGAAATGTTGCCTCTGTCTCAAAAGCGTATACATCTAATGCATAGCTGACAATGGCATCTCTGAAGAGAATTCTGGGAGTTGAAGTCCACAGGCAGGCCAGTGAACAACCTTCTATTCTAACCACTGCTACGATCTCTTGAAACATTGATGATAAGTATGGATATTACAACAAAATACAATGAGGTTTTTCCCCCCCAATTACCCAATAGTTTTTTTAATGACAAAAGATGTGGGTAGAAAGATATCACAATCACTAGAACGTCCTAAGCAGCTTATGTAGATTTATTACAGAAAAAATCCCAACAACCAAAGAAGCCTAGGATTTAAGGTGATCTGTGCAATGCAGAAATGTTCTTTCTGCAGGAGAAAAAAAGAACACAACAACGAATCCATTTTACTTCCTTCATTATTCATCTGTAAAAGCTTAATTTACGTTTACCGATCTATAATGACAACATCTCTATTACAGTTTGATTGCAGAATCTTTATGAGGAACAAACTGCTGCTTTTCCTAATTCTACTACGTTTTCTTAGTAAAACTAACGCTACACAGGCTATACCTATACCGTATATTAATATACTGTATATAAAGTATGTACAGGTAGATCTCTATTTATGACTGTAATAGAGTCTGCCCATTATGATCATTAGTTGTGATGGTTGCAAAGCAAGTCATTATGTGATTACACTCTTTCTTATGACCCTTTTTTTGCAGCAGTGTTTAAGTGCATGTGGTGATTATAAGGTGAACGCATGCATGTCTGCTGGCCCATCGCTCCATCTGCCCGGCTGTAGGAGCCACAGCCCAGGTGTTGGGGATCCCTTATGTAGATAATATCTTATCTCGAATCCAAGAAGTAAATTTATCCTTTTTCAGCAAAATTTGCCAACAAAATTTGCCAAACCTTCTGCCATGGCGGGTAGTGTCAAATCTTTCCATCTATGTGCATATAGCAGTGATGGCGAACCTTTTAGAGACCGAGTGCCAAAAACCGCCCCCACCACCCCCGTCCCCACTCCGCCCTGCCCGCTGGGCCACCCACCACCTCCACGGCATGCCACAGATCACCCAGGCAGCCCAGCAGCGCCATGGCGGCCACGCTCTCCACCCGTGTCCCGCAGCATCATCTGTGCGTGACGGGGCGCAAGGGCGGAGTCTTGTCCCCGCTGCCCGGCTACCATGTCCTTGGCTGCGCTGCTTCGCGTGGGCTGCGCCCGGTGGTGACTCTCCTCCAGGGGGGGCTGCTGGTGAGGAGGGGGCCGTGGGAGTAGGCGGGGCTGGGGCGAGGGTGCGTGTGCCCACAGAGAGGGCTCTGAGTGCCGCCTCTGGCACTTGTGCCATAGGTTCGCGACCACTGGCATATAGTAAGCTTGATGCATTAATCATATATTGAAATAATCCTCCATAGCTTTTTTCTGTTTAGCCATTAATCCTAAAAGAAAAAGTTCTATCTTCAATTGAATACAGGTAATCCTTGACATACGAACACAATTGAGCCCAAATTTTCTATTGCTAAACAAGGCGTTAAGTGAATTTTGCCCCTTTTTACATCCTTTCTTGCCACAGTTGTTAAGTAAATCACTGCAATTGTTGTTAGTAATACAATTGTAAAGTAAATCTGACTTCCCCATTGACTTGGCTTGTCAGAAGATCGCAAAAGGTAACACTGCAATCTTCATGAATACAGTTACCAGGCACCCAAATTTTGATCACTTGCCCACAGGGATGTTGCAACAGTCATAAATATGAAAAACAGTCAAAAGTCACTTTCTTGGTGCCGTTTTAACTTCAAATGGTCACTAAACAAATGGTTGTAAATTAAGGACTACCTCTATTGATCTTTAAAATCCTCTATACCTAAGTCCATCTTGACTTTTTTGATCTCTCCTTACAGACACCAGAACAAGTCATTTCACTAGATTTTTTTTGATTGTTCAAAGATGATGACAGTAATAATAATAATAATAGCAGGATGGCGTTTTGCATAACATCTAGTCTTGAGGGAAGGATCTTCAAGTCTCTGCCCACAGGAATTCTTGTAATAAAAATAGATGTGTTAAGAATAATGCTTTGCTTTTCCTCAGTGAAATGTTTGGGGACACAAAAATTGGATTGTTTGGGGAATTTATTGTTATTATTGCTAAAATGTATTGGCCACCCAGCTCCAGCAGGCTCTTGCTGATCAGTTAATGTCAGAAAGAGAATGGAAGATTAGCCAAACCTTTAGTATGACCAAAATTCAATCTATATATGAAAACATTATACCAGTGTTTCTTCACCTCAGCAACTTTAAGTTGGGTGGACTTCAACTCCCATGGCTGGCTGGGGAATTCTGGGAGTTGAAGTCCACCCATCTTAAAGTTGCTAACGTGGAGAAACACTGCATTAGACTTTCCAGAAGTGACTGTTGGCCTACCTTGATACAATCAATTGACTAATCAATACATTAATTAATATTGTAGCCCAGCAAATCAGAACTTTAACCCGGGACACTGAATTTTGCAACTTGAGGCTTTTACTCTTTATTATTAACAAGTCTTGCTCCTCAAGGAAAGCTGGGGTGTTACTTCTATTTAAGGGATAAGAAATATTTCCAAATATACTTCTATAGTATGTCAGAATGTACATGCAATTTGTTGGGGATGAGTAACAAGTGGATAAGACCTGTTAAGATCGTGCTGCAGTGGCTCCCCCACCATGTTTTGATTTAAATGAATAAAAACAGCTTAAAACAGCCACCATATGCAATCACGCAGAGCAGACGATAATAGAGATTTTGCCCACATTTAGGGATTATCTCGTCACGAGAGTGAAAGCTGTACAGAGAATGAGGACAAAAAGCTCTCTGAGGTTTATTCAGATCACTTTCTTGTTCTCACTTTATTTTATTTTATTTTTAATTCTTCCTTCTTCCCCAGGTGGTTTTGAAGCATCTGCAGGGCAAACTAGAACAGGAGGCCAAAGTGATGGTGTCTTCAGGACAAATGGAGGTTTTAGACCAGTTAAAAGGTGAGTGAGAGGTTTAAGCAGGGGGTCTTCAAACTTGGCCCTTTTATGACTTGTAGACTTCAACTCCCAGAATTCCTCAGCCAGGCACGCTGGCTGAGGAATTCTGGGAGTTGAAGTCCATAAGTCATAAAAGGGCCAAGTTTGAAGGCCCCTGTCCTAAAGATTAACTTCAAGTCAGAAGTTGTGATCAAAATTCCTTAATTGCACAACACCATAGTTCCAGCTAGGAAACTGGAAACATCCTAGATCAAGCTAAGACCAAAAACACTAGAGTGGGGGTGTCAAACTCACAATGTCACGTGATGTGTTGTGACGTATCGCGACTTTTTTGCGGTGGGCGCAGTTTCACTATGATTCATCCGGCCCGCGGGCTGGCAGTTTGACATCCCTGCACTAGAGCAGTGTTTCTCAACCTTGGCAACTTTAAGACATGTGGGCTTCAACTCCCATGCTAGCCAGGGAATTCTGGGAGTTGAAGTCCACACACATCTTAAAAGTTGCTAAGGTTAAGAAACAATGCACTAGAGAATTTCTGGAGGCCTGACACTCAGATAAATCAGCCATTAACAGGCACATAATGATAAACAACATCTACATACCATTCAAAAGAGACAATCAAAAAGTGAAAAGATCATAATATTTCCTGACTAGCCATCAACATCCAGATAAGCAGAGATTAACACCAACAATATAACTCAGTAAACAGCAGGCTAATCTCAGAAGCATCAAGAACAAGCACCTACCAAACCACTTGTATATAAACAGAGAGTAAACCCCCACTCCCTACTAGCACTGATGATGTTACCTAATTGGATAATGAAACATTTGGAAGAAAACAACCAAGCTCAGAGAGCACTAAGAACCCCACAACGCTAATTTTGCACCACCTTCTTTCTAGGAACATTCAAAACAATTGGACTTCAAGTCCCCTCATCCTTAGGTAGCATTCTGAAGTCCATCAACATTGGAGAAATTGCTTTGGGCATATTCCATGGGGACAACCAAGTCTTTAAATTAGTATTACGCCAGATGAGGAACATCTCTGACATTCATCCTTTGTTCCTGCCATTTATAAAAATGGCTTTTTAAAAACATTTCCGCCCCCCCATACTGTTATTTCATGGTTTAAAGTTAGCTTTATCAAATGTTCAAGTGATTTAGGGTGCATCTTGGGAGCTGCTAGGAAATAAAAGTTGATTGCTCTTTTTAAAAAAAATAATAATGAAATCCCAGTTATTATTTGGAAATGGTCTCCATTTTTATCACAGCAGGAGATTAAACCAAGCTCCCCTTGGTTGATCACAAAAACAAACAAACCCTGAAGCGGGATCAGACGTGGTTAATGTGGGCAGAAGGTTAATAGGGCTGTAGGTTACATTAAGCCAGGGGTGTCAAACTGCCGGCCCATGGGCCGGACGCGTCATCCGGAAGCCGTGCTCACCCCATTGCCGGCAATGGCAAAACCGTCCTGATACGTTGCGCGACGTCGCGAGTTTGACATGTCTGCATTAAGCCAATTTCAACAGGAGAGAATATCTGTAGCTCATTGTTGAATTATGGAGTCCTTAGTGCTCTCTGAACTTGGTTGTTAGCAGACATTTCACTACCCAGCAAGGTAACATCATCAGTGCCTCAGTGAAATGTCTGCAAGTTCCTTTGAATGCTTGGGATGTTTTGAGGTGAGATACCATAGGCCAGGAGTCCTCAACCTTGGCAACTTTAAGACTTGTGGACTTCAACTCCTAGAATTCCTCAGCCAGCTTTGCTGAAGTCCACAAGTCTTAAAGTTGCCAAGGTTGAGGACCCCTGCCATAGGCTTTAATTTTCTCACAGATGTTGGGGTCTAGATCTCCAGTGAACCTAAGATATTGAACAGCCTCCTCCATGCTGTACTCCCCCAAAATAGATAAGTTCTCAATTTATGAGCACAATGGAGTCCAAATTTCCCATTGCTAAGCAAGGCAGTTGTTAAGTGAATTGCGCCACATTTTGCCAGAGTTATTAAGCAAATCACTACAGATGTTAAGTGAATCTTGTGGCCATTAAGCAAATCTCGCCTCTCCCGTTGACTTGGTTTGTCTGAAATCAGCTGGGAATGTTATAAATCATTATTCAAACTTGGCCCGTTTACGACTCACGGACTTCAACTCCCAGAATTCCACAGCCAGCGTGCCTGGCTGAGGAATTCTGGGAGTTGAAGTCCATGAGTGGTAAAAGGGCCGAGTTTGAAGACCCCTGCTATAAATGATGATTATGTGAGCCCAGCACACTGCAACTGTCATAAATATGAGCCAGTTGCCAAGCAACCATTACCCTGAGAAACAGCAATGGTCGTTAAGTGTGAAAACTGGTCACAAATCACTTTTTTCAATGTTGTTGTAACTTTGAATGGTCACTAAATGAACGGCTGTAGGTCGAGGACTACCTGTTTCCTGGAGCTGGGAGAAAGGTGTCTGGTGGCCGAAGCCAGGGGTGTCAAACTGCCGGCCCACGGGCCGGATGCATCATAGCGAAACCACGCCCACCCCATTGCCGGCAATGGCAAAAAAGTCGTGATACGTCGCGACACGTCACGTCACCTTGTGTGTTTGACACCCCTGGCCTAAGCCAGTGGTGGCGAACCTATGGCACGCGTGCCAGAGGTGGCACTCAGAGCCCTCTCTGTGGGCACACGCATCGACGCCCCAGCCCCGCCTCCCCCTGCGGCCCCCTCACCAGCAGCCCCCCCGGAGAGTCGTCCCCAGGCGCAGCCCGCATGAAGCAACGAAGCCAAGGACATGGCAGCCGGGCAGCAGGGACAAGACTCCGCCCTTGCGCCCCATCGCGCGCAGATGATGCGGGGCGCGGGCAGAGGGCATGGCCACCATGGCGCTGCAGGGCTGCCTGGGCAATCTGCTGCGGCGGGCCATGGAGGCGGTAGGCGGCCCTGCGGGCGGGGGGAGTGCAAGGGCGGGGCGGAGCTGGCGAGGTGGTGTTTGGGCACTCGGTGTCTAAAAGGTTCGCCATCACTGGCCTAAGCTGTCCTCATGGTGTCCTTTCATCGCCTTTCCCTGTTCCTTCAGCCCTGCAGATGGACATCTCCAGTTTGTACAACCTGAAATTCCGCCCTCCGGCCCTGCTTCCCGAGCCGGTCTGCCAGGATCACAGTCCAGAGCGGAGCCTGTCCCATCCAGCCCCTCTCCAAAGGAAGGACAGCATGGGAGACCTGGGTCGGGCCACCATCCGTCTCTTGGAGGAGCTGGACAGGGAGAGGTGAAGTGGTTGAAACTCTTGGTGGGGGGAGGGACATGGATTAACATCCTGCTCATCTTCCTCTTCCTCTTCTGGATGGTTTCTTCATGAATTCAAGTGGAGCCCATCTTCCTTTTTGAGGTGTGGCTAGGATGCCATGTGGGGAGGAAAAGAACTTTCAGTTTCTTTTCAGTTTCAGTTTTTCTTGGGTTTCCCCCCCCCCTTCGGCAGAATTCATATTTGCTTGTGTCTGAAGTGATACAGACTCCCTTCTCCTTTTTTTCTTCCTTCCTTCCCTCCCTCCCTCTCTTCTTGTCTTCCAATGTGCAATTGTAAGCTATCTTTCCTTCCTCTCAGCCTCCAGGACTTTCCTTCCTTCCTTCCTTCCTTCCTTCCTTCCTTCCTTCCTTCCTTCCTTCCTTCCTTCCTTCCTTCTTTCCTCCCTCCCTCCCTCCCCCTCCTTTCCTTCCTTCCCTTTTTATTTCTCTGTCCTTCCTTCCTCTGTTTTACCTCAATCTTTTCCTTCCTTCCTTCCGTTTTATCTATCTCTCCTCCTTCCGTTTACCTCTCCTTTTTTCCTTCCTGCTTTTTGTTTCCTTCCTTCCTTGCTTCCTTGCTTCCTTCCTTCCTTCCTTCCTTCCTTCCTTCCTTCCTCCCTCCCTCCCTCCCTCCCTCCCTTCCTTCCTTCCTTCCTTCTCTGATTGCCGTCTTTCCTTCCTCTTAGATGTTTTCTGTTGAGTGAGATTGAAAAGGAGGAAAAGGAGAAACTCTGGTATTACACTCAACTGCAAAGTCTCTCTAAGCGGCTGGATGATCTGCCCCATGTGGAGACGGTGAGCTTCCAGGCTGGATGGTGGCAGGACAGACTCAAGGACAGGGACAGGGACATTTTCCTAAGTGTATCTCAGCTACATCTTCAACATCCCCTTACCTCAAATTCAGGCCCTTAAATTTTGGGGAGGAGGAGAGACCAGAAAGGGAGTGATAAGCAGAGGGGGCCTCTCTTACCTACCTCTTTTCTGCCTCCCCCCCCCAGTTCTCAATGCAGATGGACCTGATCCGTCAGCAGCTAGAATTTGAAGCCCAGCACATCCGGACACTCATGGAGGAGCGCTTCGGAACGACCGATGAAATGGTACAAAGAGCTCAGGTAAGGAGCAGGAGCAGGAGGAGCAGGAGGGAAAGAGGAGGGAGAGGGGGAGCAGGAGGAGAAGAGGAGGGGGGAGCAGGACGGGGAGCAGAAGCAGGAGGAGGAGAGGGGCAGGAGGAGAAGAAGAGGAGGGGAGGGGGAGTAGGAGAAGAAGAGGAGGGGAGGGGGAGGAGGGGGAAGAGGAGGAGGAGGAGGAAGATGGGGAGCAGGAGGAGAGAAGAGGAGGGGAGGGGGCGCAGGAGAAGAAGAGGAGAGAAGGGAAGAGGAGGAGGAGGAGGAGGAGGAGGAGGAGAGCAGAGGAGAAGAAGAGGGGAGGGGGAGCAGGAGAAGAGGAGGAGGAGGGAGGGGGAGGAGGGGAAGAGAGGAGGAGGAGGAGAGGGGGAGCAGGAGGAGAAGAAGAGAGGGGAGGGGGAGGAGGGGAAGAGGAGGAGGAGAGGGGGAGCAGGAGGAGAAGAAGAGGAGGGGAGGGGGAGCAGGAGAAGAAGAGAAGGAGGAGGGGAAGAGGAAGAGGAGGGGGAGGAGAGGGGGAGCAGGATGCTACATTTTTTATTTTAAAACTTGCAGATCCGGGCGTCTCGTCTGGAACAGATTGACAAAGAGCTGATGGAAGCTCAGGATAAAGTGCAGCCTTCAGAACAGCCGGTAAGAAGCCAGCAAAAACTGGCAGTTTCAGATGTGTGGACTCCAGCTCCCAGAATTCCCCAGCCAACCCCTGATGGGTGGGGAATTCTGGGAGTTGGAATCCACGCAGCTGAAAGCTGACAAGGTTAAGAAACAGTATTCTAGACTGTGGTATCTGCAAGGCTGGGTCAAAGTTCAAGATGCCGTTGCATGATGGAAGCCTTGTCTCTTTTATGTGGGTGAAAAAGGGATCAGGACTTTACACACACACACACACACACACACACACACACACACACACACACACACACATACACAAAGACACCAAAAAGTGGAAGAAGGATAAATTTCACCCAATTTCTTCTGTACCTACACTAATAGCTGTTCTTTAGAGAGGGCAATTCCAGGAAAGAAAGAAAGAATTATATAATTATTGCATAATTATGCTTGTCTGTCTCAATTGCCTGAAATAAAATGGGCAGAAGGAGGAAAATGTAATTGCTTATTTTTAGAACACTGCTAGCATTGTTTTTCTTCCTTTAAAGTACTTACTGAACTCCAGGTGGGTGTCTTTGGGTCAATCACTCTCTCACAGAGGGAGGTAGCTGTGCGTAAAGTATGAGGTGGGACTATTTGATGTGTGCTGCCTTGAGTTTTATTTCTCTCTCTCTTTATATATATGTATCTATATCTGGACAGACTTGAACACTGGGCGCTATCTAACAAAATGAAATTCAATGGTGAAAAAAGTAAGGTTCTACATTTAGGCAAGAAAAACCAAATGTACAGGTATAGTATAGGGGGTACCTTGCTCAATAGTAGCAACTGTGAGAGGGATCTCGGAGTCCTAGTGGACAATCACTTAAATATGAGCCAACAGTGTGCTGCAGCTGCCAAAAAAGCCAACACAGTGCTGGGCTGCATTAACAGAGGGATAGAATCAAGATCACGTGAAGTGTTAATACCACTTTACAATGCCTTGGTAAAGCCACACTTGGAATACTGCATCCAGTTTTAGTCACCATGATGTAAAAAAGATGTTGAGACTCTAGAAAGAGTCCAGAGAAGAGCAACAAAGATGATTAGGGGACTGGAGGCTAAAACATATAAGGAACGGTTGCTGGAATTGGGTATGTCTAGTTTAATGAAGAGAAGGATGAGGGGGGACAGGATAGCAGTGTTCCAATATTTCAGGGGCTGCCCCAAAGAAGAGGGAGTCCAGCTATTCTCCAAAGCACCTGAAGGCAGAGCGAGAAGCAACGGATGGAAACTAACCGAGGAGAGAAGCAACCTAGAACTAAGGAGAAACTTCCTGACAGTTAGAACAATTAACCAGTGGAACAACCTGCCTCCAGAAGCTCTGAATGCTCCAACACTGGAAGTTTTTAAGAAGAAACTGGACAGCCATTTGTCTGAAATGGTATAGGGTTTCCTATACCATTATTATTATTATTATTATTATTATTATTATTATTATTATTATTATTATTATTATTATTATTATTATTATTATTATTATTATTATTATTATTATTATTATTATTATTATTATTATTATTAATTATTATTATTATTATTATTATCATCATCATCATCATCATCATCATCATCTACCTATCTACCTACCTACCTACCTACATCTAATCTATCTATCTATCTATCTATCTATCTATCTATCTATCTATCTATCTATCTATCTATCTATCTAATCTGTCCTATCTAATCATCTATCTGTCATCTATCTGTTTCTATGTATCTATATCTATCTCTGTCATTTGTCATCTCTCTTTCTATCTATATCTGTCATCTGTCATATCTCTAGCTTATCTGTCATATCTATCTATATCTCATCTCTATATCTCTAATGTCATCTATCTATCATCTATATATCTATATCTGTCATCTATCTGTCATCTATCTAATCTGTCATCTGTTTCTATCTATATCTATCTCTGTCATTTGTCATCTCTATATCTATCATCTGTCATATCTCTAGCTTATCTGTCATCTATCTGTCATCGATCTTTCTATCTTTCTATTTCTCTCTCTCTCTATCTGTAATCTGTCATCTCTATCTAATCTGTCATCTATCTGTCATATCTATCTATCTATATCTGTCATCTCTATATCTCTAATATGTCATCTATCTGTCATCTATATATCTCTCTATATCTGTCATCTATCTGTCATCTATATCTATCTACTGTATCTCATTTATCATCTATATCATCTCTCTATCTCTATCTCCCCATCTCTATTTATCTCGAGATAAAATTATTATGATTTTACTTTGATAAACCACTTTGTTTGGATTTTGGCCTGGCACGTCCTACAAACTCTGATGCTGTGATGGTTAAACCATACTTTATGACTTCTTAGGATGTTTATAGCAAGTCGTATGGATTTATTGAAAAACCCCGATCGGACAAGGCCAAAGCTTAATACACTGTATGAATCCAATCAGTGATGGAAAACCTTTTGGGCTCAGTTATCCAAAGTTTGGAAAATGCCTAACTTAATTCTGCTAACATGTCACACTCTCCACCACCAATCAAAGAGAAACAATTCTATACATATTCAGTTAGTTTTAAAAATTATACAGTCCAATCATATGTGCTGCTATGTATTATATAAAGAAACATCAATTGTCCAGAGGCTGTGCAAGAGCATAGCCCATTTTCATGCAGGCGCCACAGTCTCTGAAAATCATACAAGAACAGGACATGCTTTTGAAAATAGTTCTTCTTAGGTGTTGGTGATCTCTGGCATGTCACCCAAAATGTGATGTGTCACCTTTGACATGTTTGCCATAGGTTCATCATCAATGAATTAGGATCAGGGGTAGGCAACCTTGGCTCTTTGGTGACTTGTGGACTTCAACTCCCAGAATTCCTGAGCCAGCTATGCTGAGGGGAAAGGGAGAGGTTTCCATGCTGAGCTATGTTGGCTCAGGAATTCTGGGAGTTGAAGTCCACGAGTCATAAAAGAGCCAAGGTTGCCTACCCTTGAATTAGGTGGACAGGTGTGATTGTTGTTAGATCACTCATTGGCTATTCAGTGTCTCTTCTGGAGCCTGCACTGAACAAGACAGTAGTCCTTGACTTACAGCCATTCGTTTCATGACCCTTCAAAGTTACAACAGTGAAAAAAGTGACTTATGACTGTTTTTCACACTTATGACTGTTGCAGCATTCCGAAGGTCTTGTGATCAAAATTCAAGCGCTTGACAGCTGCATTATCCTGGGGGTTGTGTGATCACCATTTGTGACCTTCCCAGCCGACTTCCGACAAATAAAATCAATGAGGGAAGCCAGATTCACTTAATGACCGTATGATTCCCTTAACAACTGCATTATTTGCTTAACTGGCAAAAAAGCTCGTAAAATGAGGTGCAACTCGCTTAACGACTGCCTCACTTAGCAATGGAAATTTCCGGCTCAATTGAGGTCGTAAGTCGAGGACTACCTGTAATGCATGCTGTACTTTACAAAGGGTGTCCCCAATATGTTGGGTCAGATGGTGGGGAGGGGGACAGAGATCCGAAACAAAATGATGAATTAAGGAGGGAGGCCAGGCTGGAAGGGCCGGGGTGCTGCCTTGCATGAGAATCGGGTCAGATAATGAGAGGGCAATTCCAGATTTGTTCCCCCCCTCCCTCCTTTGGCCCAGAGGCACTGGAGAGTGTGGGCTTTGTGTGCATTTCCTATACAGTGACAAAGAGGCAGTTACCATGGAGATGAAAAATAGGCCAGCCGAAGGATGGAGAGCAGTTGGTGGCCATGCCAGGGTTGGGCAGCTGGGATTTGAGGCTGCTGGGGTGGGAGAGCCAAACAGCTAGAGGACGATCCAGCTCGGGTCCAAAATTGGGCTGAGTCTGCTCTGAGATTTGTAGGAAGAAGCGGGGGGGGGGGATGGAATGGAATGGAACCTCCTGCAAATAATAATAAAACGGTCATAAAATACAAAGGCCCGCAAACAGGCAAACAGAACGACTGTGGCAAAGGAAATCAAAGATAGTACAGGTAGTCCTCAACTTACAACAGTTCATTTAATAATAATAATAATAATAATAATAATAATAATAATAATAATAACAACAACAACAACAACAACAACAACAACAACAACAACAACAACAACAATAATAATAATAATAATAATAATAATAATAATAATAATAATAATAATAATAATAATAATAATAATAATAATAATAATAATAATAATAATAATAATAATAATGGCAAAAGGCAGCCTTACTAGGAACTGCTTCCATCCTGTGATGATATCTGTAATACCATCAACCATCCACATCTGCCTATCCCGGGTCCTTGGTAAGGACTCGATAGGTAGACAAAAATGTCAAATCCAGTCTGAACATCTGGCTGACTGTGCGATGATTAATAATAATAACAACAACAACAACAACAACAACAACGACAATAATAATAATAATAATAATAATAATAATAATAATAATAATAATAATAATAATAATAATAATAATAATAATAATAATAATAAAGTTGGAAGGGACCTTAGAGGTCATCTAGTCCAACCCCCTGCTCAGGCAGGAAACCCTATACCATTTCAGACAAATGGCTGTCCAGTCTCTTCTTAAAAAAAACTTCCAGTGTTGGAGCATTCATCGCTTCTGGAGGCAAATTGTTCCACTGATGAATTGTTCTAACTGTCAGGAAATTCCTCCTTAGTTCTAGGTTGCTTCTCTCCGTGGTTAGTTTCCATCCGTTGCTTCTTGTCCTGCCTTCAGGGGCTTTGGAAAATAGCTTGACTCCCTCTTCTTTGTGGCAGCCCCTGAGATACTGGAACACGGCTATCATGTCACCCCTTGTCCTTCTCTTCATTAAACTAGACATCCCCAATTCCAGCGACCGTTCCTTATATGTTTTAGCCTCCAGTCCCCTGATCATCTTTGTTGCTCTTCTCTGTACTCTTTCTAGAGTACAACAGCACGGAAAAAAGTGACTTATGATAGTTTTTCCCACTTACGACCATTGCAGCATCCCCACGGTCACGTGATCAAAATTCGGACACTTGGTAACTGGTTCATATTTATGACGGTTGCAGTGTCCCAGGGTCACGTGATCCCCTTTTGCGACCTTCTGACAAGCAAAGTCAATGGGGAAAGCCAGATTCAACTGTGTTACTAACTTAACAACTGCAGTGCTTCACTTACCAACTGTGGAAAGAAAGATCGTAAAACTGGGCAAAATTCATTTAACAAATGGCCCACTTAGCAACAGAAATTTTGGGCTCCATTGTGATCATAAGTTGAGCACCCCCTGTACTTATGACCTGGTTCCAAACTTCCGACGAACAAGTCACCTCCCTGTGGTGATGTGACTGCATTTCAGGTGCTCCGCAACCATCCCGTGTATACAGCTGATTGCAGTGCCCCATGTTCACTTGACAGTGTTTGACAACATTTTTGCCCCAAACCGACATTTACTTTTGTTACTGGCCCATCGCAAGCAATGGCTTTGCTTAATGACCACAGCATTCGCTTAATAACTATGGATTCATTTACTGACAATCATGCGTCACTTAATGACCATTGCAAAAAAGGTCGTAAAATCAGGTAGGCCATGTGGGTCAGGGGTCCACCAATCCCCAGTCCGTGGACCGGTACCAGGCCGCGGCATGCCAGCAACCGGTCCACGCAAACAAGCAAAGCCACATCCGCGAGATGCAGGCAGCACACAAAACCACGCACCCTCCGGTCCGCAGAAAAACCTCTCTCCAGGGAACCGGTCCCTGGTGCCCAAAAGGTTGGGGACCTCTGATGTGAGTGACCCATTTTACGACTGTCATGACTTATGACCATAATGGGTAGGCCCTATTATAGTCATAAGTCGAAAACTACCTGTGTGGGAGAAAGGCCGGCTCTTTAGTAACTAGGCCCTGTACCAGGAATTATCCTTGCTATACAGGTAGACCTTGACTTGTGACTTCAATTGATCCCAAAATTTCCATTGCTGAGGAAGACAGTTTTTTAAGTGACTTTTGCACCATTTTAAGACCTTTCTTGCCACAGTTGTTAAGTGAATCACTGCGGTTGTTAAGTTAGGAATACAGTTGTTAAGTCAATCCGGCTTCCCCATTAACTTTGCTTGTCAGAAGATTGCAAAAGGGGATCACGTGGCTCCGGGACACTGCAACCGTCATAAAGACATGCCAGTTGCCAGGCCTCCAAATTTTGATCACGTGACCGTGGGGATGCCGCAACGGTTCTTTAAGTGTGAAAATCTTTTTTCAGTGCCAGTTGTAACTTCACGAATGGTTGTAAGTTGAGGACTACAGTACCGGTACTCTTCCTAGAGTCAGCTCTGGGTTGGAGGAATGGGCCTTTGTCAAAATGCTTCAGTTACCCCTCCAGGAGTATAAACCCAGGCCCCTGATGCAAAAGGCTCAGAAAGCCAAATCTGGCCCTACGTTCTGCCTCTGTTTTTACCTTTCCAATAAGCAACTGAGTCAGAAGATCATTTAAAAGCAGTTCATTAGGGTACCCTGATAAAGTGGGATCTCCCTGTGAAAAAGGAGAGAACCCCGAGACCCATCTTTCACTCCTTTTTATAGTTAACACAACAAAGAAAATGTAAGAGGAAAGTTGATGGGACAGGATAAAAATCACCTCCCCTTTGCATAGGAAATCAGTTACATGTAGTCAAACACGTTACATATTTGCATCCCGTAATATCACACATGTTCATTAAAATGAGGTCTGACGTCAGAAGGGGCGTAAATCAGGGGTCTTCAAACTTGGCCCTTTTATGACTTGTGGACTTCAACTCCCAGAATTCCTCAGCCAGCCAGCATGCCTGGCTGAGGAATTCTGGGAGTTGAAGTCCACAAGTCATAAAAGGGCCAAATTTGAAGACCCCTGGCGTAAATGGTAAGGAAAAAGGTTGTTTAAAGTTCACGAAAGAGATAAACCAGACCCCAATTCCTAGGTAACAAACTTTTTCTTATCTGGAGATAGTCTCCAGCTAGTTTATCTTTTCAGTTTAGGAATGTTAAAAGCTATTCCTACAGTCCAGCCTGTAATGAGCCTGGACATCATTTTAAAAGAGAGAAAGCAAGTCAAATTAAAATATAAAGTAATTATCTTAGTTAACAAGTTACACAATCCATGTCATGTGCCCCTGATATGACAACTTCGTTCATATTTTTTTAATCCGTCCTCTGCTTGAAAGTTCAGAACCTTATTCCAAAAATAGAAGCAGGGCGGAATCAGTTGCTGCAGGTTGAGTGAGGCACCACTTGACCCTCTTTCAGATGTCTGGAGAGAGAGAGGAGTCCCCTGAGGCCATCTAGTCCAGGGGTCCCCAACCCCCGGTCCGTGGACCAGCACTGTGCAGCGGCATGCTAAAAACCGGGCCGCGCAAACAAGCGAAGCCCCATCCGCGGGATGCAAGCAGCACATGAAACCACGCCCCCTCTGGTCTGTGGAAAAAGCTCTCTCGACGGAACTAGTCCCTGGTGCCCAAAAGGTTGGAGGGCTGCTGATCTAGCCCAACCCTTGCTAAGTTCAGGAATCCAACTGCAAGCATCAAGTAAATAAATCAAGCTTGATTAAGCCACCCATGTAGTGGAGCTCACAATCTCCCTCATTAACTAGCTCCCTGACTGAATGGCTCTTATTAAGATGGATGTGTTCTTTTTCCGTTAGCATTTAAGAAATAATAGCTATGCATATCTAATTTTGGGATGCCTGCAATTGTGATAAGTACTTTGGGCATCTGCTGGGGTGTATGGGCCAAAGAGTCAGGACATGGTGCATGCACAACAGACATAAAATAACAAATAGGGCTTCAATCCGCCATCTTAACTTTTTTGACACCCCCCCCCCAGCAAGCATTCCCTCCATTAATTCATCCAAATCATTCATTAATTATATTAAGAGAGCTGGTTTAGTGTAGGGGTGAAGACATCAAGTTAGAAACTGGGTGACCGTGAGTTCTAGTCCTGCCTGAGGCACAAAAGCCAGCTGGGTGACTTTGAGCCAATCACTAAGAGGCTGGGTATTCTAGTCCTACCTTAAGTACAAAAGCCAGTTGGGTGACTTTGGACCAATCAGCAGGAGGCTGGGTATTTTAGTCCCACCTTAGGCATGAAAGCCAGCTGAGTGACTTTGGGCCAATCACCAGGAGACTGTGAGTTCTAGTCCCACCTGAGACACAAAAGCTGGTTGGATAACTTTGGGCCAATCATCAGGAGTCTGAGAGTTCTAGTCCTGCCTTAGGCATGAAAGACAGCTGGGTGACTTTGGGCCAATCACTCTCTCTCAACCCAAATCACCTCACAGGGTTGTTTTGTGGGGGAAATAGGAGGAGGAAGAAATATTATGTCTCTTACCCTCCCAGGAAATAGTCTAAAACTCTCTTGATTTGCCAAACCAAGATTAAGACCTGGCTGCACGGACGAAAATGGGCTCTGCAGATCCTGGCAGGCAGACTTCAGCTGGGTGCAAGGATGCAACTTTTATTAAATGTTTCTGTGTGTTTCCCATCTGCCCAACTCTTATCTTCCAGCCCTCTGGAAAACTGCCATGCACAGAAGGGGATGGAAGGCTTGACATCACAACACACTCAGAGGAAGGGAAAGGTCAGCTGGGCAGCAGTAAGGTACAGTACTATGTTTCTGTGGTCAAAAAAGTCAAGATGTTTTTTATGGACATATGCATAATAACCATGGCCTGCAGACAGCCCTCTATTGTTCTAAGGCAGGGGTCCTCAACCTTGGCAACGTGAAGACTTGTGGACATCAACTCCCAGAATTCCTCAGCCAGCAAAGCTGGCTGAGGAATTCTGGGAGTTGAAGTCCACAAGTCTTCAGGTTGCCAAGGTTGAGGACCCCTGTTCTAAGGCACACACATGGTTTGAATAACAGAGTTGGAAGGGACCTTGGAGGTCTTCTGGTCCAACCCCCTGCTCAGGCAGGAAACCCTACACCATTTCAGACAAATGGTTGTCCAATCTCTTTTTAAAAACTTCCAGTGTTGGAGCATTCACAGCTTCTGGAGGCAGGTTGTTCCACTGATTAATTGTTCTCACTGTCAGGAAATTTCTCCTTAATTCTAGGTTGCTTCAGTCCTTGATTATTTTCCATCCATTGCTTCTTGTTCTCCCTTCAGATGCTTTGGAGAATATTCCTTGTGGCAACCCTTTAGATATTGGAACACTGATATCATGTCACCCCCAGTCCGTCTTCTCATTAAACTAGACATACCCTAGACATATTTGCACTGTGTGAAAATAAATGTGTGCAAAGTGTGATCAAATGCAGTGCAGCCTCCACGCAAACTATTATTGATTGATTCATTGATGTTATTTCTTTACCATAATCATCCATCCCACCTGTGGTGGCTTTAAGAGGCCAACACAGAAGTTAGAACCAAACAAAATCACGGTGTAAAATAAACATCCACGTATAATCTTCATGTGAGGACTAAAATCATCCCAGTTAGTTTGGAAATGAATTAATCAGAAACCAATTAACTTTCTGGCCCAAGTGTCTGGGGCAGGGGTAGGCAACCTTGGCTCTTTTATGACTCGTGGACTTCAACTCCCAGAATTCCTGAGCCAGCATGGCTCAGCTTGGAAATCTCTCCCTTTCCCCTCAGCGTGGCTGGCTCAGGAATTCTGGCAGTTGAAGTCCACGAGTCATAAAAGAGCCAAGGTTCCCCACCCCTGGTCTGGGGGAACAATCACGTCTTTAATGCCTTAGAATAGGTTAACGTGGTTGGGGTTATCTGGATTTCCCTGGGGATGTGGTTCCACAGGATAGGATCGGTGCCGTTTCACTACTGGAATTTAACCCAATCCTACTTTACAAAGTCAATTTTCCCTTTTGTGGGTGTGTTTCAAACAAGCTTACAAACACAGCCAGTTTGGTGTACAGGTAGTCCTTAACGTACGACTGGTCACTTAGTGACCATTCAAAGCTAAAAATGGACCTCCCCAAGGCTGTTTACTACCCAGATTTGAGGTTCTGACAGCCATGGTCACATGATCACATTTTGGCAACTGGCCCACCTTTATAGCCATTTGCCACAGTAAATCACGTGACCATTAGTAAGTCATGTGCCCATGATTTACTGTTTTTGTGCTGGAAATCAGCATTTACGTCATTTCTAGCAAAAAAAACACCTCCCATTGCAGACAATGGATTCACTTAACAACCATGCATTCACTTTACAACTGCCACGTTCACTTAACGGCCACAGCAGAAAAGGTCATAAAATCAGGCACAGCCACCTTGTGATTTGCTTAATGATCACCACAACTTATATCCATAATTCTGTGCTCCATTACAGTCGTAAGTTGAGGATTATCTGAGATGGTTAAGGCATCAGGCTAGAAACTGGGTGACTCTGAGTTCCTAGTTCTGCCTTAGGCACAAAGGCAGCTAGGTGACTTTCTGCCACTTTCTTTCAGCCATAGAAAGAAGACAATGGCAAATCACTTCTAAAAATTTGCCAAGAAAACTTCAGGGATTTGTCCAGGCAATCGCCAGGAATCAATAGTGACTTGAAGGCACCCCCTCCCCCCCAAAAAACCCCAAGCAAGAGAATAAACCTGTCTATTAGGGTTGTCTGCAAGGGAGTTGTTGAAAGAAAAATCTTCATCAGGGTCCAGTCCAAGCTGGGAATAAACAAAATGGAGACTGCTTTAGAAAGAAGGTTGCAGTTTATTGAAGAGGAGAGCCAGACAGAAAAGTGGCTCTGGGAAAGCTGACCACATGTAGTAGGGTGTGGTGGGTTTTTATACCTTCTTGAGCTTTTGTTTGGAGTTGTTCCTCTGGCATGAACTTTGAGCTGAGTCTGAGTGTGCCTTTCTGATATTCTGATGGTGGTGGGTTAATCCTATTATGTCCCAAAAGTCATATCCTGCTTCCCTGGGGGTGTGGCTGATGACTATGTCCTGTATTGGATTTTTTGGTGTAAGGGATTGTTGATTCTAGGGATGTTTGTCTTTCTAATCCCATCACTTCCAAGCTTCCAGGTGCCAGTCTTTCTGAAAGGATTATGATATCTGCATTTCTACAGAGCTGGTTTCTGCGTGGGAGAGGGAGACTTGGGGCTATTAAGAAAACCGGCATGCTTTTCTGCCTTTTTAAGATCCTTTGAGGAAACATAATATTCTGCCTTTTAAATATTTCCTTCTCAGGGGTGGGGAGAGGGGGGGCTGATTTCACACAGAGTCAAAACAAAAGTCAAAATAATGGCCACAACCATGCAATCAAAGTTTTGCCCGTTTTTATATGAAGCAAATCATGGTTTCAAATCCGATATTCGGCTTTTACATGAGTGCCATCTAGTGGCAGCATCTAAATGTGCAGCTCCCGATCTTCTCACCCTCGGTTTGTTTAAAAAAAACATTTGCATCAGGTAGTCCTCGACTTACGACCATAATTGAGTCCAAAATTTCTGTTGCTAAGTGAGACAGTTTAGTGAATTTCGCCCCATTTTATGAGCTTTTTGGCCACAGTTGTTAAGTGAATCACTGTCGTTGTTCAGTTGGTAACAGGGCTGTTAGGTGAATCTGGCTTCCCCATTGAGGTCACAAAAGGGGATCACGTGACCCCGGGACACTGCGACCATCATAAATATGAGTAGGTTGCCACGCATCCGAATTTTGATCACGTGACCATGGGGATGCTGCAACATCGCAAGTGTGGAAAAGGGTCATAGGTCACTTTTTTCAGTGCTGTTGTCACTTTGAACGGTCACTAAATGAACTGTTGTAAGTCGAGGACTATCTGTATTGTCTAATGAAATGCAACAAGGCAGAATGAAATGAAATACAGAAGAAAAACAAAGCAACCGCAAAATAAAGCCACCATGGCGGCACAGTGGTTAGAATGCAGTATTGCAGACAAACTCTGCCCACTGCCAAGAGTTCGATCCTGTCCAGCTCAAGGTTGACTCAGCCTTCCATCCTTCCAAGGTCGCTAAAATGAGGACCCAGATTGTTGGGGGCAAGAGGCTAACTCTGTAAAACCGCTTAGAGAGGGCTGCAAGGCACGATCAAGCAGTATATAAGTCTAAGTCAGGGGTAGGCAACCTTGGCTCTTTTATGACTGGTGGACTTCAACTCCCAGAATTCCTGAGTCAGCCATGCTGACTCAGGAATTCTGGGAGTTGAAGTCCACCAGTCATAAAAGAGCCAAGGTTGCCTACCCCTGGTCTAAGTGCTCTTGCTACCGGAAAAAGAAATCACTGCTGTGCTAAGTGTGAATAAAAAGGGATTTATTTCTTCTGATCCTCAGGTGGAAGTGGTCTTCTGGCTGCTTTCCATGTTGGCCACCCGAGACAAGGAAGACATGTCGCGCACACTGCTGGCCATGTCCAGTTCCCAGGAAAGCTGCCTGGCCATGCGCAAGTCGGGATGCCTCCCTCTCCTCATCCAGATTCTCCACGACTCAGATCGTGAACCCAGCGCGCCTGACAGCCCTGGAGCCGCAGGGAAGGATTGTCGCATGCGGGCCAACGCTGCCCTCCACAACATCATCTTCTCTCAGCCCGATGAAGGACAGGCCAAGAAGGAGATGCGCGTGCTACACGTGCTGGAACAAATCCGCTCCTATTCTGAGACCTGCTGGGATTGGCTGAGGATGCACAAGGAAGGGGCCAAGATCCCCGAGGGGGGAGCAGGTAGAGGGAGGATTTGGGTTAGCTGTCAGCCCTTTGAGGTAGTCTAGACAAGAAGCCCACCCAGGACCGCTAGCTCTAACTTTATTGTAAGGTTACATTAACACAGGGGTCTTCAAACTTGGCAACTTTGAAGACTTGTGGACTTCAACTCCCAGAATTCCTCAGCTAGCCCTGGCTGGCTGAGGAATTCTGGGAGTTGAAGTCCACAAGTCTTAAAAGTTGCCAAGTTTGAAGACCCCTGTATTAACAGAACCTTGCAAGTCTGAAAGGACACCTCTTTTCCCTCACATTTACAGTTCAAGGAACTAGGGAGGGTCCCTTCCAAGAGGTTTCCCATGCCCCTTTTCCTTCCATCTTTTATAAATTTCATATTACAGATAGTCCTCGACTTACGACCATAATTGTGCCCAAAATTTATGTTGCTACGCAAGACATTTGTTAAGTGAATTTTACCTCATTTTATGACTTTTCTTGCCAAAGTTTTTAAGTGAATCACTGCAGTTGTTTAGTAACATGGTTGTAAAGTGAATCTGGCTTCCCCATTGACTTTCAACATTGACTGCAACGATCGTAAGTGTGAAAAATGGTCATACGTCAGTCACTCTTTTCAGTTCCCTTGTAACTTCAAATGGTCACTAAAGTCAAGGTCTACCTGTATTGTTCTTCAACTGTTTATTTTTATTGCTTTATCCCTTCATTATTGTTACATTTTCTATCTGTTTTTTTTCTGTTTTATTGTTGTAAGCTGCCTAGAGTAGCCCCTTGGCAAGACAGGGCCACAAAGCAATTTAACAAATAAATAAATAAAACATGGCCCTCAGCCCAACAAAACACATTTACACACACGTCTTGCATTGATTCCTTCCTTCCAAAAGCAAGCTTGTGCTGCAAGATTAATTTCATTTCTGTTGTTGAAACGTGGACACTAATTTTCCTCTGAGGAACAGCAAGTTCCTCCATCCATCCATCCCACAGAATGACTCTCTCAATAACTTGGGAAAAGATATTCCTTTTTTTTTTTCAGATTTACTGCTAGAAACCTTCTGATTGCAAAGCTTTTTAATGAGATCTTTGCTGGCCAAACCTGGCTTGTAGTATTTCTGCAGGCAGCCAAGAAATGTCTTCAGCCATCCTTGTTTGTAGGAAGGGTTGAAACAGTTTTGGTTGGGCATATCTGAAGTTGTGAAGGGATGCCTCGCCGCCTGTTTCTTGGATGCTTGCCCAAGGTGGCTGATTTTACTGTGAAAGTAGTGGAGAAGAAGTGGCTTAGTTAACACCATTAATGTTAATCTTTTACATGAATGAAGAAGGACGAAATACTTCTTAATTTGACAACAGCAAGGGCTAGGACTCTTGGATGACTCTGGGTTGGAAAACAATTGACTCATAGAACTGGAAGAGTTGGAAGGAAACATGAAGATCATTTAGTCCAGCGGACCCCAACCGTTTGGGCACCAGGGACTGGTTCCATGGAGAGAGGTGTTTCTGCGGACTGGAAGGGACGTGGCTTCATGTGTTGCCTGCATCCCACGGATGGGGCTTCACTTGTTTGCGTGGACCAGATGCTGGCATGCCACGGACCAGTGCCACTCCACGAACTGGGGGTTGGGGACCCCTGATCTAGTCCAGGGGTCCTCAACCCCTGGTCCACGGCCTGGTATCAGGCTATGGCCTGTTTGGAACCAGGCTGTGCAAGTGATGGGCGAACACGCTTGTGCACGCAAGTCCATTTGTGTAAGCTGCACGTGAGGAACTATTTCCTCTACCCCTGCTCCCCCGCCGCAGCTGGTCCGCAAAGGCAGAGAGGCTGGGGACCACTGATTTAGTCCACAACTTTGCATTGTGCAATAGGACCACATACTTCACAAACTTGGCAACTTTCAACATGTGGACTTCAGCTCCAGAATTCCACAACCAGCCATGCTGTGGAATTCTGGGAGTTGAACTCCACATGTCTGAAAGTAGTCACGTTTGAGAAATACTGCTTTACACGCTCTCTATTGCTCATGAAGACTGTCCAGAGAAGTCCATAGCTCACCTGCTGTGACTCGTCCACAATCTACTTAGAGATGCCCCCTCCCCCCAGTTTTTATAGTAGCCAGAGCTCTTAATTTTTTGGGAGGCCCTCAACCAACCTGAAAAATGTAAATACTTTGCCGGTCAAAATAATTTCCGCATGAGAGTTGCTTTGATTTTTAGTCTGTTGTTTTGCTTCAGTGTTTTTAATGGATATTGCCCTGAGCTATTTTGGAAGGGCGGTAGAGAAAGGAAATGAACTGAATAAATAACCGCCACACTCTCCCTTTATTGGCATAACAATGCAATGATTACATTAGACCGAGACAGAAACTGACCTGAGATTACGCAACGGCAGATACTCAGTTCTGTTGACTTTAAAAGTATTTCTTTTAAGTGGAATATTTCTGTGCCAGCTTCCAGTTGTTAGATTTGCTAAGCGGCTTGCAAAAGGACATTTGAATAGCATTTATTCAAACCTCTCCCGATGAGAAACCAACCATTTAAAAGAGAGCCTTACCAACATTTTTTAAAGTTTTATTGTTTTCCCAGATGACTGTATTTTGCACTGCATTTAATGAGCTCATTTCAAAATTACTGGTTTCAAAGCAACCATAATGTTCCTTTTCATGTAGGAGAGTTTATTAATATTTCAGAAGAATCTCTCTATAATTCTCATTTGTAGCTATCATCTCTCTGCTCAGTCTTCCCTTTGCATTCTTTAAACATCTTAATTCCTTTCCTCTTCATAAGCCTTTCTAGCCCGCTGATCCAGCCAGCAACTTTTTGAGCTTGTGCCAAGTTCTTAAAATCCTACTTAAAGTGGGATTAATCATTTGGGGTATAAACCACCAGGGATGTGACTCCATTGAATTGTATTAAAAATCAATACAATTAATGTTTTGGGTTTCTGTTCCATTCAGCCCATTCCACTTTCTTCTCTGCAGCTCCTGTTCCGATTGAGCCCCAGATCTGCCAAGCTACCTGCGCCATCATGAAGCTCTCGTTTGATGAAGAATATCGCCGTGCCATGAATGAGCTGGGTAAGTTACCTGTGGGAGCAGTGCAATCTGCCATCTCAGAAAAGTAGCAATAGCAAAAGCACTTTTTACAGCCCTCTCAAAGCGGTTTACAGTGTCAGCCTGTTGCCCCCAACAATCTGGGTGCTCATTTTACCGAGCTCGGAAAGATGGAAGGCTGAGTCAACCTTGAGACAGTCAGGATCAAACTCCTGGCAGTGAGCAGAGGCAGCCTGCAATACAGGTAGTCCTCGTCTTACAACCACAATTGAGCCCCAAATTTCTGTTGCTAAATGAGACAGTTGGCAAGTGAATTTTGCCCCATTTTACAACTTTTCTTGCCGCAGTTGTTAAGTGAATCACTGCAGTTGTTAACTTAGTAACAAGGTTGTTAAGTGAACCTGGCTTCCCCACTGACTTTGCTTGTACATAAGGGGATCGACATGACCCCAGGACACTGCAACCGTCATAAATAGGAGTCAGTTGCCAAGCATCTGAATTTTGATTACGTGACCATGGGGATGCTGCAACAGTCGCAGATGTGAGAAACGGTCTTAAGTCACTTTTTTCAGTGTCGTCGTAACTTCAAACGGTCACTAAATGAACTGTTGCAAGTCGAGGACTACTTGTACTGCATTCTAACTACTGCGCCAGCAGGGCTACTACCCTAAGTAAGTCCAAAGACTTTGCAAGTCCAATGGCTTAAGTTTGACAACTTAAAAGGCATTGCCAGTAGCAGGACCACCAAAATGGCACTAGCTTCCAAGCAAGAAGGCATTGGGGGTCCAGCTATAGACCAGTATCTGGGAACTCCACAACCCTTCATTTTGTTATTCAGATGTTCCTATTCCAAGGATGATGGTAATAATAATAATAACAACAACAACAACAACAACAAAGTTGGAAGGGACCTTGGAGGTCATCTAGTCTAACCCCCTGCTCAGGCAGGAAACCCGATACCATTTCAGACAAATGGCTGTCCAGTCTCTTCTTAAAAATATCTTCATATCTACTTTAATGTCTCTTCCAAAACATGCAGTGACTTGATGACACATACAGATAGTCTTTGACTTAAAATCTTAACTGAGCTCAGAATTACAGTCTTAAGTTGTGCCTGTTGTTAAGCAGGCCATCACGTGACCAACCCGATTTTATGACATTTTTTCGCAGCTGCTGTTAAGCAAACCCATTGTCTGCAATGGGCATTTTTTTGCTGGAAATCAGAAGTAAACACCGATTTCTGCCAAAAAAAAATCCCTGTAAATTGTGGTCATATAATGTGGGGATGCTGCAAACGGCCGTAAATGCTGTACATGTAGCTTTTTTGAATCTGCCGTAACTTCAAACGGTTGCTAAGCAACCAGTCCTAGGTCGACAACTGCCTGTAGAAGTGGTTCGCCATCGCCATCATCTTCCAGGCTAGACTTTTTATCCCTTAATAAATCTGACTTAAATAGATCAGATGTTCTTTAGGTTTCCAAAATCTGTCAAAAGTGGCTACAAGTCCCTATTTTTGAGAGACTATGACTACTCTAACAATAGCAGCAGATAACCTTTTGGGAGGTTGAGGTCACAAAATGGTTGCCGCTGGAGAAGGGATTGGGGTTTTCAAAATGGCTGCCACAGAGAGCCACCCGGCCTAAACCACGCATTGTCAGAAGTCTTCCCACAACTGAGAGCCGGTGTGGGAGAGTGGTTTTGGCCTGGCTTTAGGCATGAAGTCAGCTGGATGACTTTGGAACAGCCACAGTCTCCCTGCCCTAGAAAGAGCCACTAAATGAATGGTTGTATGTCAAGGACTTTTTTCAAGTCAATCTTGATTCCTAGGGACTAAATGGGCAATCCCGTTTCCTTGGCATCATTTTTGGAAGTGGCGTGTCCTTGCCACTTCCAAAAATGATGCCAAGGAAACAGGGGATTGCCCATTCAGTCCCCAGGAATCAAGATTGACTTGAAAAAAGTCCTCGACATGCAACCATTCATTTAGTGATCGTTCAAAGTGATAAGGACACTGGAAGAAGTAACTTATGACCAGTCCTTATACTTACAACCATTGTAGCATTCTCATAGTCACGTGATCAAAATTTGGGCACTCGGCAATCAGCATGTATTTACGATGTTTGCAGCATTCCAGAGTCGTGCGATCACCATTTGCGATCTTCTCAGCTGGCTTCCAACAAGGCAAGTCAATGGGAGAAGCCAGATTCACTTAACAACCATGTGATTCACTTAAGGACAGTGATTCGCTTAACAATTGTGGTAAAAAAAATTCTAAAATCGGGCACAACCCACTTAATAACTGTCTTGCTTAGTACAAGCAGTCCTCCACTTACAACAGTTTAGTGATCGAAGTTACAACTGCACTGAAAAAAGCGACTTACGACTGTTTTTCACTTACAACCCTTGCAGCATCCCCATGGCCATGTGATCAAAACTCAGATGATTGACAGTTGACTCATATTTATGATGGTTGCAATGTCCTGCGGTCATGTGATCATCTTTTGTGACCTTCTGACACGCAAAGTCAATGGGGACGCCAGATTCATTTCACAATCATGTTACTAACTTAAGACCTGCAGTGATTCACTTAACAACCGTGGCAAGAAAGGTTATAAAATGGGGCAAAACTCACCTAATAAATGTCTTACTTAGCAACAGAAATTTTAGGCTTAATTGTCATCGTTAAGTCGAGGACTACCTGTAATGGAAATTCTGGTCCCAATTGTGGTTATAAGTCAAGGACTACCTATAGAGTTATTTATTTTCCGTAGTATTAAATTTCTAAGTCTTTTTTCTTTGCATTAAACCTGCTAAAGGCGACTGGGTGAATCTTAACAGAGTAAGAGAATAACAGGGTTGGAAGGGACCTTGGAGGTCTTCTAGTCCAACCCCCTGCTCAAGCAGGAAACCCTATACAATTTCAGACAAATGTTTGCCCAATCTCTTCTTAAAAATCTCCAGTGGAGGCAAGCTGTTCCACTGATTAATTGTTCTCACTGTCAGGAAATGTCTCCTTAGTTCTAGGTTGCTTCTCTCCTTGATTAGTTTGAAGGAGACTTCCAGTGTTGGAGCATTCACAACTTCTGGAGGCAAGTTGTTCCACTGATCTTGCACTGTTGGTTGTGCACTACTGTTGGGGGCTCCATGCTCATAGTTGGTCCTGTTTTTCTCTTCTCCGTTTCTCTTCCCAGGTGGACTCCAGGCCATTGCTGAGCTGCTGCAAGTGGACTACGAGATGCACAACATGACCAATGACCCCCTCAATCTGGCACTCAGGCGCTACACAGGCATGGCCTTGACCAACCTCACCTTCGGAGATGTGGTCAACAAGGTGAGATGGGACCCAAGGCAAAAAACCTGAATCCATTGATACAAGGAAGATAGGTTGTTTTTTTGTTGTTTTTGCCTGAGTTGTAAAATGTCAATTCATCCAATATTTACCTAAATAATAGATTTTTACCCAGATTTTTCCATAGAGTAGCCAGCTTCAGGGAGAACTGTTATTCTCCCATAGAGGGATATTTTGTTACAGGTAGTTCTCAACTTACCACCATTTGTCTGTGACCGTTCAGAGTTAAAACAGCACTGAAAAAAATGAATTATGACCGTTTTCATACTTATGACCGTTGCAGCATCCCCATGGTCATGACAACTGCTCTGTCCCAGGGTCATGTGATCACCATTTATAACCTTCCCAGCCAGCTTTCAACAAGCAAAGTCAGCGTGAGAAGCCACTTAATGACTGAATTATTCACTTAACAACTGTGGCAAGAAAGGTCGTAAAATGGGGCAAAGCTCACTTAACAATGCTTTACAATGGAAATTTTGAGCAATGGTCACTTTATGAGTGATGTATTTGCTTTATGACCATGGCATAAAGATCATAAAATCGATCACATGGGCACCCCGATCTACAACTATCATAACTTACAGCAGAAATTCTGGGCCCCATTGTGGTCATAAGTTGAGGACTATCTGTAGTTTTAACTCTGTAACTTCTTCAGAGGAACATAAAAGCAATCCTAAATAAAACATTCATCCCTAATTGCTATTTCTTACTCTTTTCTTGCTGTTTAGGCAACGCTATGTTCACGGCAAAGGTGCATGCAAGCTATCGTGGACCAATTAGCATCTGACAGTGAGGAACTGCACCAGGTACCGTAGCCACTAGGAGACCATGGATGATCACCGAATCTGCACCCTACCTGCTCTTCTCTAGCAGGTCCAGGCCCAGATGTTTCCTTCTCTGAGCATGTAAAGAGGGCACTTTAAATAATGTCCGAAGCTGCTTTACATGACCTCAGATTCTCTATCTGGCCCAGTGGGAAAAATAGCTGCTGAAGGTAGCTTTCACTCTCAAACATTCCTTGCTTGGAAAAATGAATGTTATTTATTAGATTTAAAGCTCACCTTTTATTTAGGAGCTCAAGACCGTGCTAACTCCTTCTTTTCACACAACCATAATGTTAGTTGGGGTGAAAGTGAGGAATTGGTGCAGAATCTGCTTCTAATCTTGTGTTTTTTCAACCTTGGTAACTTTAAGAGGTGTGGACTTCAACTCCCAGAAGTCACCAGCCAGCCATGCAGCCATTTTATGGCCCCCAGGCCACATCTGGCCCTTTGGCTGCCTCTGTCCAGCCCAAGTGGATTACTTTTATTTTGAAGGCGACGGCTATTTTTTTTTTTTTTAATTTAGCTATTTGTGTGTTTGTCTATGGAGATTCTCAGTCATCCAGCTCATGATTGTCCCAAAGGTGCTTTTTTGAGAGGCAACTGGACTTGTTTTTCCTTTCTTGGATGAGAAGCGAAACATCTTCAAGGAAAAACAAAGAGAGTGCAGTTGCCTCTTGAAAAAGCACCTTTGGGACATATTTGCATGCATGCATATCTACATACCTTCACAGCCCTATTGGTTCGGTCCTCCACAACAGTCCTAGTTTCTCATGTGGCCACTTGGGAAAATTAATTGCCCACCTCTTTCTTAGGTGGTATCCAGCATCCTACGCAACCTCTCGTGGCGAGCCGATATAAATAGCAAGAAAGTCTTACGAGAAGTGGGCAGCGTCTCAGCGCTGATGCAGTGCGCCTTACGGGCAAGCAAGGTAAGACGGAAGAGGTAGAATTGACTCTGCTAAAGTATGGGCACCACGATAGTTGCACAAAATGGGCAATAGCCCTCCTGGCCACAGGTCCTACCAGCTCTTCCAGCAGGAGCAACAAGCCTAGGTGGACCCCAACCCATCAAGAGTCGAAACTGGGTCTGTCTTAGAATGAGTAGGCTTCTGAATTAACCTTAACTCTGTTTTATTGCCTACACCAGGATATCTCTATCTCTATCATCTCTATCATCTCTATCATCTCTATCTATCTATCTATCTATCTATCTATCTATCTATCTATCTATCTATCTATCTATCTATCTATCTATCTATCTATCTATCTATCTATCTATCTATCTATCTATCTATCTATCTGTCTATCAATCAATCTATCTATCTATCTATCTATCTATCTATCTATCTATCTATCTATCTATCTATCTATCTATCTATCTATCTATCTATCTATCTATCTATCTATCTATCTATCTATCTATCTATCTATATCAATCATATGGCACGTTCACATTACATTTCAGTAAAAAGGAACACAGGTAAAATACAAAACATAAAATATACCATATGAAATCTTAACAGGAAGATCACGAACGTATATCTAAGTTGCAAATGTAATTTTTTTTTACTTCATTTGTCACAGCCAAAAATGCAGCGAAAATCTCCATTATAGGCTTTGTTTTGACACACGGTCACTATGTTTTGGATAGTTTGTTTTTTGGCTCCACAGTCACAATTCAGTGATGGTATTTTGCCCCACTTATAGAGGGTGTCTGCGCATCTCCCGTGGCCAGAGCGAATTCGGTTCAATGTTGTCCATATCGCATGGGGCTGGAAAAATCCAGGTGGTTTTTCCAAGAGGCAAGGCAAACTTTGACACTGTGGGGGGCAATTTTCTATCCAGTGTCAAAATCATCTTTTATAACTGCTTTAGCGGTAGAGATGCCTGGATGTCTGGATCTCAACCTGTTTCGCTCCAAGCAGGCTACATTGCTCAGTGTTAGCAGTTGGGAATGATCAATAATCTTCAAATGTTCTTGAAGGAGAACCTTATTTCATCTTTTTTCCTACACTAGGAATCCACCCTGAAGAGCGTCCTGAGTGCTTTGTGGAACCTCTCAGCTCACAGCACTGAGAATAAAACCGCCATCTGCATGGTGGAAGGAGCGCTTGGGTTCCTAGTGAGCACACTCACCTACAAGTGCCAGAGTAACTCGCTTGCCATCATTGAGAGTGGAGGTGGGATCCTAAGGAATGTCTCCAGCCTGATTGCCACCAGAGAAGATTACCGGTTAGTAATCCCCATTTTCCTCGTTCCAGTAACTAACCTTTGCACCAAGAAACATCTTCCTTCACCCATCAGTACAGTGGTATCTTGGCACTCAGCTGCTTTGAAACTGAACAAATTTGGTACTCAATGCATTTTGATGTGAAAATTTTGTCCTGGTACTGATCGTTTGTTTGGTCCTCAACGCACAAGCTAGAACCTGTCGGTGTCGGCTGCCTTGTGACTCACTACATTATTCCTTATGGGAAAAATTTGTTTAGTATTTATCGTTTTTGGTACTCGTCATGCCTCCCGGAACCATTTAATGATGAGTATTGAGGTATTGCTGTACATCAGTAGAGTCAAGGCCAGCCCTTGCAGTCCTCAATCTCATCTCTGACCCCTTCCCAAGGTACTCTAGTCCATATGTCTTCAAACTTGGCTCTTTTATGACTTGTGGACTTCAGCTCCCAGAATTCCTCAGCCAGTGTGGCTGAGGAATTCTGGGAGTTGAAGTCCACAAGTCATAAAAGGGCCAAGTTTGAAGACCCCTGCTCTAGTCTGTCAGAAAATGAGTGGCATTATTGTCATTGAATCTCCTGGAAATCCTTATAAGGGTAGTCCTTAATTTACAACTATAATTCCATCACTAAGCAATGCAATCATTAAGTGAGTCACATTCAGTTTTGCTTCTTTTTTTGCGGTAGTTGTTAAGGGAATCCAGCTTCCCTTATTGACTTTGCTTGCCGGAGCTTTCTCGGAAGGTCACAAATGACAACCACATGACCCCAGGATGCTACCTCAGTTGTAAATATATGCCAGTTGTCAAGCACCCGAATTTGGATCACTTGACCGTGGGGACACTGCCGTTGTAACTTTGTTTGCTAAATGAATGGCTGTAAGTCATGGACAAACCTGTATCCTTTTTACAATTGTGGTCCATTTTTCCTTTTGGATAGCTACAAATTGGATATGAAAGCTAAAACCCCACTTGTGTTGTTGTTCCCAGCAATTGATATTCATCAGACTATGCCATGAATTCAGAGATCCTAAAACAGCTCCTGCCCCCTCCCCTTAAATTATATGATCTCACTTCCTCCTTGGCCTTTCCCTTGCCAGTCTGACCCTTGTGTTTTCCTCCAGGATCTGTGCTGGTTTTATCCTAACCCCAGTGTCAATCTGCTCTTTCCTAGGCAAATTCTGAGGGATCACAACTGCCTTCAAACTCTCCTCCAGCACCTCAAATCACACAGTCTGACCATCGTCAGCAATGCATGTGGCACTCTGTGGAACCTCTCTGCACGTAGCCCCAAAGACCAAGAGCTACTATGGGACCTGGGGGCGGTCAGCATGCTCCGAAATCTCGTCCACTCTAAGCACAAGATGATCGCCATGGGCAGCACCGCAGCCCTCCGGAACCTCCTTGCCAATCGGCCACTCAAATATAAAGATGCCATGGTCATCTCACCAGGTTCTTGTATGCCCTCCCTGTATATGCGGAAACAGAAGGCCCTGGAGGCTGAATTGGATGCCCAGCACTTGGCTGAAACTTTTGACACCATGGAGAAGCAGACAATGAAGAAGCAGAGTGTCACCAAGAAACCAATGCGGCACATGGATAGCTTGGCCAAAGACTACGCTTCTGATTCAGGTTGTTTTGATGACGATGAAGTGCCCAACGTCTCCAGCAGTATGGAGACAGGAAATGCGTCAGTTCTCTCCATGTTCCTAAATTCATCTTTCCTCCAAAGTCAAACTTTGCCAAGAACAGTTTCCCAAAGAAGAGGCCCAGAACCGGAGAAAGATGAAAGTGGGAAGTCCACAGAGGCCAAGAAGATCTCCCCGCTGCTCAAGCCCCAGGACAATGACGTCTCTGTAGTGGCTGAGAAATTGGCCAAGATCACTACGACTGTAGCCAAGATAGATAAGTTGGTGGAAGATATAACCACTCTCCATACCTCCTCTGATGACAGCTTCAGCCTCAGCTCTGAAGACCACTGCCTTGACTGGCATTATGGTCTGGATGAAGTCCATGAGGCCCGTGCCCAATCTTGCTCTCCATGCCGCCTCTCGGACACCAGTGGGATTATCAAGCGTGAAGGTCTGAACCGGGCTCACACCCTCTTGAGATTGAAGAATGCTTATACGAGCTTGTCCAATGACAGCCTCAACAGCGGAAGTACCAGTGATGGCTACTGCCCTAAGGAACACATGAGACCATGTACTAGAACAACCTTCTTGGACTTTAAAGACGAACTACACCGGTATCAGAAACGGCCCAGCCGTCTTGATTTGAAGAACATCTTGATGAATAGGCCAGAAAAGATGGAACTGCCTGAGAAGAAACAGCAAGAATCCAATGTGGTAGCTGAGAAACCAGAACTTCTTGAGAAAGCAAAAGTAACAAGGCTTCCACCCAATCCTGATGTTGCTGAGAAAGAATCTGAATGTAAGAAGAAAGAGGGAGGGAGAGAGCTAGCTCCTGATCCCAAAGTCCATATAATCAAACTCTCCCCATCCTATCAACATGTGCCCCTCATAGAGAACAATACCATAGCATCTGGGATTATGGGAGTCTTGGGAACCAGCTCTTACTATCCCAGCTTATCCATGAAAACCACAGATAATCTTAACAAGGTTCCAGAGAAACTGACTGCAGCAGAACCAGCGAGACAAGAACGGCTGCAGAAATACTCCATGGAAGACACGCCAATCTCCTTCTCCCGATGTGGTTCCCTGTCTTCTATTTCCTCTGCTGACAATGTCCTAGATGGACAGAGCCATAGTGAGAACGAGATGGACACGGACTCCTCTCTAGAGATCATCGAGGTAGAAGAAGTGGAAGAAGCTCAAAAGGACGATCGAGAAGAGAAGGCAAAGCAAGATGTGGAACCCCTCTCCTCATCTTCACAACCCATTGCTATCCCCTTCCCTAAGAAAGAGAAAATGTTCCTAAGAGGAGTGTCACCTTGTCGCCATGAGGACTTGACCCCTTCCAGCTCATCTGAAAATTACATCCAGGAGACCCCTTTGGTGATGAGTCGCTGCAGTTCAGTCAGTTCGCTGGGCAGTTTTGAGAGCCCGTCCATTGCGAGCTCTATCCAAAGTGAACCCTGCAGTGAGATGATTAGTGGTACTGTCAGTCCTAGCGAGCTACCAGATAGTCCTGGGCAAACCATGCCTCCAAGCCGCAGCAAAACACCTCTGTTTGAACTAAACAGCCAGCCAGAGAAGGAGGCCAGCCAGTTCAACATCCAGTGGGAGAACAATGTCAAGAAATTTATGGACATCACGGATTTCAAGGAGCGTTTCCAGATGCCCCAAGACCTTGACTCCATGGTCTACTTCACAGTGGAGAAACCCAATGAGAACTTTTCATGTGCCTCCAGCTTGAGCGCATTGCCCCTCCACGAGCATTATGTCCAGAAGGATGTTGAGTTGAAACTTATCCCGCCATTCCCGGAAAGGAGTGGGTTGAACTTCATGACGCATGAGAAGAGAGATGATGAAAGGGTCATTGAGGGCCAAAGGAAACTGGAGCGCCTTGAGTTGACTTCTGATGAGGATATTGAAATTCTGAGGGAGTGCATCAATTCGGCTATGCCATCCCGTTTCCGGAAGATCAGGACATCTCTTGTCTCGGGCCTTCCAGGCCAAGTCCTAAACCCTCAGTCAAAGAAGTCAATGCAGGTTCCAGTCTATATGTTGGTTCCTGCCAATTCCCACTTGGGTATCCCCAAGCACAGATTGGCCACGGTCACCAGACCCAACAAGGACTACCTGGGCAATGAGGATTCCTTCACTGACTCAGCAGAAGGAACCCCCGTCAACTTCTCCAGTGCTGCTTCTTTGAGTGATGAGACCCTTCAATACCCTATGAAAGACGAGGGAGATTGCTCTGGGAATAAAAAGAAAGTAACGGGGGTTCCGATGGGGGGGCTCAAGAGGGAGATCTGCCAGCTTGAACAAAGCAGCTGCCGGATTGGGAGAATCACCTCCAGCCACTCAACACCAACCAAAATGGCCTCCTCCTCTAAGCACAAAACTGGATCGAATCACACCAGCCCGCTCCGTGCAAACCGGGCCCAATCAGCTGAGGCCAGGAGAGGAAACATTTCCCTCAGAAACCTAGAATTGACTGTCTTGAGGCAAGGTAGCGGAAGGGCAAGTTCTGAGGGCAACCGTTCCAAGAAGAAGGAGGAATCTCGGGAGAACAGCAGCCATGACAGTGATGGAGCCTTCCCATCCTTCTGCCACACCACACCAACCGAAGAGGCTGTCTACTGCTTCTATGAGAATGACTCTGATGACTTAGTGGAGTTAGACATGAAGGACTCACCCAAGAGAAAGCCCAACCTGGCCAGCAAAGGTCAGAAGAAAGAATGCTGGGCTAAGAAAGAACTTGAGCTAAGTTCCAGTCAGCAGCTTCATGCTAAAAACAAGATGGTGCCCCATCTCCGGAGCAACCTAATTGCAGATGAGACTCCACCATGTTACTCTCTCAGCTCCTCCCTAAGTTCCCTGAGCGATCTCGAACTCTTTGGGACTGGAGAAAAGATGCAGATGTCCAAGATCAGAGCTAACCGCCAACTGACCTTGAACCGTCGGCACGGGATGAAAGCAGCCGTGTCCAAAGGGAGGGACAGCTCTGCCAGTTCCCTCAGTTACAATTCAGAGAATGATCTCCTGCAGAAGGGCATCGGTTTGAGCGGGCCCAAGAGGAGACTCCATTCAGCCAAAAGGAGGAATGCTGAGAAGGAGCAGAAGGGTCTCAAGGCCAAGGAATGGAAGCCCGAGGGGTTTCCTGACGAAATAGCTTCTGAAAGAGGTTCAGATCTGGACAGCATTGAGTGGAAAGCCATCCAGGAAGGAGCAAACTCCATTGTTACTTGGCTGCACCAAGCTGCTTCTTCCTTTGGCAAGGAGACGTCCTCAGAATCTGACTCCATTTTGTCTTTTATGTCTGGCCTTTCGGCAAGCTCTGCTTTACAGCTGAGTTTGGACAGAAGAGACAAGACCCAGGGCAGGAAAGGTCCCACCGGTGGTGCGGAGAAGAAAAACCTCCCCAAATCTTTCCAAGATGGCAAGAATCTGAATGAAACAAGAGGTGCTGGCGGCAGGAATAAAATGGAGAAAAACGTAGGACAGCAGAAACCATTGAGCAACCTACCCGTAGTTTTCCGAGGCAGGACGGTGATCTACATGCCTGACGCGGCCAAGGAATCCCCAGTGCAGAGCTCCAGATCTACCCCAAGGAAAACAGTAGGGGCCACTAAGCAGGAAATTCCTGAGAAAACTCTGAATCTCAACCAACCGAGATCAAGGAGTCTCCACCGGCCTGGGAAGATCTCAGAAATGGTGGAATTGATGTTGCCCAAAAGAAGCGCAACCCCACCTGCCAGGATGAACAGAGCACCGTCGTCTGGATCCTCCAGGACATCCACGCCATCCCAACCCAACCAGAAGAAGCTCACATCACCATCGCAGCAACCCAACAGACAGACGCCATCACGTGAAGCTGGGAAGACCAGTGGAAGCACCACACCTGTTGGTCCAGCCCCCAAACCAGTCCAGAAATCCCCTGTGTCTAAGCAACACAAGACCCAGAAATCACCTGTCCGCATCCCTTTTATGCAGAAGCCCGTTAAGAAGACTCTTCCGGTGAGGAACACCATGCCTACATTGGAGGAACGAGGAGGAAACAGCAGCAGTGAACTAAGGCCTAAGGTCAACGGGAAAAGTATTCTCCAGGCCAACCGCCTTAATTTGATGCGCATGTCCTCAGCGAGATCCATCAGCAGTGAATCCCACCAGTCGGGCTTCCTACGGCAGCTGACATTCATCAAGGAGTCGCCCAGTCTTCGCATGAGGCAACGTTCTGAGGTCTCATCTTCCCAGCCTTTGTCCTCACTCTCTCAGGGTGCCTCACCACGAAGAGGCCGGCTTGGCCTGCCTACCGTTTTCCTCTGCTCGTCCAGATGTGATGATCTCAAAGTGGACAAGCCCACAGGGTCAAGCCAACGTCCTGTCATCTCCAGGGTGCCTCTTCCCGGCCAGAGTCCCTCTGCAGGTGGCCCCCCAAGGCCGCCCCGCAGGACAAGCTCAGAAAGCCCCTCCCGACTTCCCATCAAAAACAACAATGTTCCTCCAGAGCCTTTCAAGCGTTACTCCTCGTCTCCTCAAATCAACATCATCAAGAGGACAGCCAGCCCCACTTCTACTCCATTGGACGGCCCTGAGCCATTAAGTGGGAGAAAGAAGAACGAGGAGGTCTCAAAACTACCAGTGATTCCTCCTGCAGAGAAAGGAACTGAAAATCAACAGCAGCAGCGGCAGCAGCAACAGCCGCAGCAACAGCCGCAGCTACCGCCGCAGCTACCACAGCCACAGCCATCGCAGCAGCAGCAGCCACCGCAGCCGCAGCCACCGCAGCCGCAGCCATCGCAGCAGCAGGCGATGGTGAAAGGGACCTGGAAGAGGATCCGTGATGAGGATATACCCCATATTCTGAAAAGCACCCTACCTTCTACAGCGTTGCCCCTGGTTAGCGCTTGGAAGGAAGAAGAGAGCGATCAGACGCCTGGAGTTCTCCACCCGAAGACGAGTGACGCGGTTGTGCAGACAGAAGACTTCGTCACCACAAAGACTAATTCCAGCACTTCCCCTACTCTGGAGGTGCAGAAAGTCATCAAGATCCCACCTGATGGAGATGGCTTTGCTCTAGCGAAGGCCACCACCGCGTCCATCTCCTTTACTCACGAAGGGTCAGTCAGCTCTCTTGGGAATTTCCCTTCCAGCAGGCACAGCTCCCCAAGCCGGGCTGCTCGGGTGACCCCCTTTAATTACACCCCCAGCCCAATGGTGGAGCCCACAGTCAAAGAGAAGCAGGTGGAGAAAACACAAGTTTGACCACCCTCCAGCTTGGTCTGACAAACTCCTGGGATCTTCTTAGCTAGCCACCAATATATAAAAACCAAACTTGGATGTATTCATTTTTTAAGAAGTTATATTTGTCATTTTACCCCAACCATCTCCATTCTTAACAAACAAGGAGGATCGGATGAGTGTTATACTGTACATGCAAGATTAGAGGCATCGCTTCTTGTGAGAGATATAAAAGACCCAAAGGAATAAAATGTACAGGTAATCCTCGACTTACAACCACAATTGGGACCAGATTTCTGTTGCTAAGCAAAGCGGTTGTTAAGTGAATCGCACCTGATTATATGACCTTTTTTTGGCACGGTTAAACAAATCACTGAAGTTGTTAAGTGAAACGTGATCTTTTAAGCAAATCTGGCTTCCCTCATTGACTTTGCTTGTTGGAAGCCAGCTGGGAAGGTTACAAATGATGATCACATCACATCACATCACATCACATCACATCACATCACATCACACACACACACACACACACACACGCACGCACACCACACACACACACACACACACACACACACACACACACACACACACACACACACAACACACACACACACACACACAACACACACACACACACACACACACACACACACACACACACACACACACACACACACACACACACACACACACACACACACACACACACACACACACACACACACACACACACACACACACACACACACACACACACACACACACACACACACACACACACACACACACACACACACCCCCGAGACATTGCAGTCATCATAAATACATGCTGGTTGCCAAGCACTCAAATTCTGAGTGTCCATGGGGATGCTGCAACAGTTGTTAAGTACAAGGACTGATTGTACGTCACTTTTTTCAGTGCCATTGTAACTCTGAATGGTCACTAAACAAACGGTTGTAAGTCGAGGACTACCTGTATTTCTCTTTCTTTCTTTTTCTTTCTTTCTCTTTCTTTCTTTCTTTTTCTCTTTTCTCTTTCTTTTTCTTCCTTCCTCCCTCCCTTTTTTCTTTTCTTTCTTTCTTCCTCCCTCCCTCCCTCCCTTTCCTTTCTTTCTTTTTTCTTCCTTCCTCCCTCCCTTCCTTTCTTCCCTTTTTCTTTCTTTCTTTTCTCTTTCTTTCTTTCTCTTTCCTTTCTTTCTCTTTCTTTCTTTCTTTCTTTTTCTTTCGAAATGACCTTTTGGAATGAGTGGAAAAAATGAGACACACACCCCCCAAGCAACTTTTGCTGTTGGCAGGGGGGTTTACAAACTGACCTTCAGAATTATTTGAGTGGGGTCAGCTGCTATACAGGAGACTTTCCCCTACATTCTTGTGCAGAGAAGTGGGAACGTGAAGCAAAATTCTTTCAGCCACCAAGCCCAGGACCCCAGCGCTGGGCTTCTTGTAAAAATTTGCAACGGGGCTTCTGGATATCTCATGGGTGGAGATGCTTCATGACTGCAGTCCCACCCAGCTCCAACAAGTCTATTATCTGACTTTTGGAAAATCAACCCAACTTTGAACTGGCATTCCGTTTTGGAAATTGGGGGCTTCCTCCGTCATTTACAAAAGACCTGCCTGAAGCTCATCGAAGGGGCAGGTTGAATACAGCAGAGATGCAAAATTGACCTGCTTCATCTGAGGACAGTTTAGTCCAGGGGTCTGCAACCTTGACAGCTTTAAGACTTGTGGACTTCAGCTCCCAGAATTCCTCAGCCAGCATAACCTTCAGAATCACCCACCCTTTACGTTGCACAGGACCAGAGGCAGTCCTCGCCTTAACGACCCCAACTGAGCCCAAAATTTCTGCCGCTAAGCGAGACAGTGATTGATTTTGCCCCATGTTTACGACCTTTTCTTGCCACAGTCGTTAAATGGATCACTGCGGCGTTGTTAAGTTAACAACTCAGTTGTTAAATGAACCTGGCTATCCCAATGACTTTGCTTGTCAGAAGCTCGCCAAAGGGGGATCCGTAGGACTCCAGGACACTGCAACCGTCGTACATGTGAGTCGGCCAAGCGGCTGAATTTGGATCGCGTGACGGGGATGCTGCAATGCTTGTAACTGTGGAAAACGGTCAATCCGTCACTTTTTCCCAGTGCTGTTGTAACTCTTAAACGATCAGCGAACTTTCGTTAAGTCGAGGAACGCCTGTAACGAAGAGCACGAAACGGCATTCTGAAGGGGTCCACGGCCTTCCCCCCCCCCGCAAACAGGCCTCCATCTCATGTTGAGAATATTTCTAGACCGTCTTCTGCCAAATCTGCTCCCCCTTTGCTCCATCTTTGGATCCAGCCACGCAATGAAGAATCGCATTGCCAAGGATCAACCCTGGATTATCCCAACGGCTGGGCCGAGTTCACACATCAAAAGCGTGCTCAGGATTCCCCTCCGTAACTGCCAGTTTCTCTCCACGTGGAACTCTTCTCTTCTCCAAGCCTACGAAGAAAATCCTCTTTGCATCAGAGGAGAACTTGACTGCAACCATTCATTAAAGTAATAAATCACAACGCTGCTTCGTGGAGGGCGGGGGGGGGGGGGGCGGCGAGAGAAAGAGAGACAGAAAACCTCAAAACTCGGCTGCATGCTTTAGATTGCAATTTGGATGTGCAGCTATTCGAAGTGAGTCCTCTTGGGAACGCAAAGAGGCTGATTTCCTAGCAGACATGTCGAGAATTGCACTATTAGTCTTAATTTGTGGGCATCAGTACCCCCCAATTAAAATCAAGATATCCTCAGCTATTTATTGGGGGTGGGAAGCGGGAGGAGGGAGGGAAGGAAGGAAGGAGAGGCATTTACGCATCTAAGAGGGAATATTTGGTGGGAGAAATTTATACGTCAGCGAAAGAGAAAAGGGGAATAAATAAATAAACGAGACAGACAGACCTAGAAGGAGAATGGCACCCTTGAGCTGTGAATACATGATCTGTATACTTTTGCTGTGCCTCTAATTACAGCCGTTCCTTAATCTGCTAATCTGTCTTTCTGTGAATGCTGGGCGTTTTTACGGAGGGGAGAGGACACGTAGGGCATCTTAGCAACTTTGCATTCTATAGGCAAAGCCGGATTGGTTGTTCGGGCAGCTCGGGGGGGTCTTCAAGGAGATTTGGGGTGGTGGAAATGTTTGAGAGAGGTGATCAAGAGAGAGAAATAAAAATTTGCAACTTGTGGGCAGATATGTTTCTGTTGCACATCAGTGTTTTTCAATCTTGGCCGCTTTAAGACGTGTGAACTTCAACTCCCAGAATTCCCCAGCCAGCATGGCTGGCTGGGGAATTCTGGGAACTGAAGTCCACCCATCCTAAAGTAGCCACGGCTGAGAAAGTCTGCTTCGCATATTAAAGAGCACTTTCTCTTTAGCTCAATTTCTCATGTTTAAGATAGTTTTGGGAATCCTGTTAAAACTCTGGCAAATTAGTCCAGAATTGTGTTTCCATAAGGTCCTTGTGCTGAGGCAGAGCAGTTGGGATTAAATCTGAACCATTCCTTAGATGACATAAAGAGGAAATTGAAGCAGGTGCATGAGATCAAGCTCCTCAGCCATGGCATCCAGCATTCAGATCCAACCAGGAGGTTCACCAGCAAAGCATGAAGAACAAGTACTTTGATTATGGTTTCCCGTGCCTGATAATTCAGAGATTTAGTGATTAATAGACCCTTGTGGAATAACCTCATCCTCTTTGGAAACTCTCCAAGGTACGTCCGTTCAGTCTCTTCACAAGTTGCTTTTGAGCACAGGATCCCGATCACTAGGTGTATATTGCCAGATTCTTATTCTAGCATAGGGTCATCTCCTTCAGTTACTTGAGAACAATAAAATCAATCAGAGATACCCTATATTGCTAGAGATAAATAAGAGGATTCTTGAGGCACTTTCAGATTGTAAGATTCTTCTGGGCCTGAATTTACGTATAACCTTCGGGTCTGACTTGGTGAGAAATTCCTTCTTTGTTCAAGTTGGTTTGCTTCTAAACCTGCAATCCTGTGGATCAGAGTTTCTCAACCACGGCAGCTTTAAGATCTTTGGACTTCAATTCCCAGAATTCCCCCCCCCCCCAAGCCTGTGATGGTGCTGGTTTACCTGCATAAAGATTAGCAGAGCTGAAATCCCTACCAGTAAAGAAAGTCAAAACGATCGAGATGGTGGCCACAACTGTACATTAAAATTCCTTTTTTGTGTGTGTGTTGCATGTGCTTAAAAAGGGATGGCTTCTACTGCACTGTTGGGCTGCTGCTGTAATATATTTACTAATTCTTTAAAAAAAAAAACAGAGGAAAAAAATCTCTGTCTTCCAGTTTCACTAAGCTGGGAGCCAGAACGTTTCACGAAGGGAAACATCCCACAATTTTCTCATTTCTGGATCAATAAAACCATAAAATCCATCCCAAATTACAATTTTTTAATTGCCAGTGACTTCAGCTAACCAAATCTTAAGGTCAAAGAAGAGAAGAAGGAAGCCTCTCTTCTGTTATTTCAACCTAAGAAAAACTAGCTTTGCATCCTGTTAAGGAAATAGTGTAGCACAGCGGTCTTCAAACTTGGCCCTTTTATGACTTGTGGACTTCAACTCCCAGAATTCCTCAGCCAGGCATCAGCTGGCAGGGAAAGTTGCAAATGGCGATCACATGACCCTAGGACACTGCAACCGTCATAAATATGAGTCAGTTGCCATGCGTCCGATTTTTTTTTTTTTTTAACATAACAAGTTTTATTAGTTTTTGTTTGTTTTACAGCCAACTGCTTATAACACATCGTGGAGATAGGGCACTCCATAGAACACAACAAAAAATACAGTCATACGTATACAATTTAAACTGCTTCTTTAAAAGTTCCCTCTCTATTTTATCAATAAAAAAAGAAGAAGAAAAAAAAGAAAAGAAGAAAGAAAAAAAGAACACACAAAAACAAAAATTTATCAAAGATATTTTCACCCATTTTCAGGCTTAACCAACTTTCAAATAATCTATTTCAATTTAGTCTTGCATAAACATATAGTATACAATTTGAGCATTTCTAAAATATCTCTATTATTCCAATTTCAATTTATATTTCTCAAATCAAATTATATCTCTATTCTAGTTTATATATATTTTAAAACCATTACATAAGACAAAATAATGTAATAATGTTATAATAATAATAATAATAGGACAATAATTATGCGTCCGAATTGTGATCCTGTGACCATGGGGATGTTGCGACGGTCATAAGTGTGAGGACTGGCTGTAAATCATTTTTTCAGGGCTGTTGTAACTCCAGCCAGTCACTAAACAAATGTCTGTATATCAAGAACTACCTGTACAGGTAGTCCCTGACTTACAACAGTTCATTTAGTGACCGTTCAAAGTTACAACAGCACTGAAAAAAGTGACTTATAACCATTTTTCACATGGCCGTTGCAGCATCCCCATGGACACGTGATCAAAATTCGGACGCTTGGCAATTGACTCATATTTATGATGGCTGCAATGTCCTAGGGCAGGGGTCTTTCAAAATTGGCCCTTTTATGACTTGTGGACTTCAACTCCCAGAATTCCTCAGCCAGGCACGCTGACTTGGAGCCACATTGTCTCTCAACCCAACCCACCTCACAGGGTTGTTGTTGTGGGGAAAATAGGAAGAGGAAGGAATATTAGATACGTTTGCCACCTTAAGCTGTTTATAATAAAGGCTGGATATGTTAAATAAATAAATAAAATATCCCATAAACCAGGGGTCCTCAACCTTGGCAACTTTTATGACTTGTGGACTTCAACTCCCAGAATTCCTCAGCCAGCGTGCCTGGCTGAGGAATTCTGGGAGTTGAAGTCCACAAGTCATAAAAGGGCCAAGTTTGAAGACCCCTGTCCTAGGGTCGCCTTTGGCGACCTTCTGACAAGCAAAGTCAATAGAGAGGCCAGATTCACTTAACAATCCTGTTACTAACTTAACAACTGCAGTAACTGACTTCGCCAGGTCGTAAAATAGGGCAAAACCTAACAAATGTTTCACTTAGCAACAGAAATCTTGAGCTCAATTATGGTCATAAGTCGAGGACTACCTGTAGTACTCACTTGGTATCTGGAAAGACTGAATTTATCAGTCCCGAATGCCCTAATTTTACACAATCCTACTCTGCTTGAAACTACCTAGATTCTTAGACGGTACCTTCCTAATTCTTGATTAGGATCTGAATTACAAGTAGTCCTCAACTTTCGAGCCCAAAATTTATGTTGCTAAGTGAGAAATTTGTTAAGGGAATCTGCCCCCTTTTACAACTTTTCTTGCTACATTTGTTAAATGAATCGCTGCAGTTGTTAAATGAGTAACATCGTTCTTAAGTGTGAATCTGGCTTCCCCATTGACTTTGCTTGTCAGAAGGTTGCAAAAGGGGATCACATTATCCGGGGACACTGCAACCGTCATAAATACGTGACATTCTGATCAGATGACCATGGGGATGCTGCAAAGGTCATAAGTGTGAAGAAGAGTCATAAGTCACTTTTTTTCAGCACCATTGTGAGATCGGTCACTAAGCGAACTGTTGTAAGTCAAGGACTACCTGCATTAAGCTTCCACCAATCTTAGAGTGTGAATCTAACTGTAGATCGCCCACATATTATAATAATAATAATTAATAATAATAATAATAATAATAATAATAATAATAATAATAATAATAATAATAATAATAATAATAATAATAATAATAATAATAATAATAATAATAATGGCAACAGTGCCAAGAGCCCATTCACTTGCTGCCGCTCTGCACAGGAGCCAAGGGCAAAGGCGCCACCCCTGTCGCCCTCCTTCTCGGCTGGACCAGGAAGGGTTAAATTGGAGGCGGCCGCCAGGCTCTACCGCATACCTGGGCGAAAGGTTCACCTGTGCGCCGCCGGGGAGGAGAAAGTTCGCTCCGCCGTGCGGAGGGGCTCGGGGAGCTCTCCGGCCCGCCTTCTGCATCCGCGCAACTCCCGGCCGGACGGTGAGTGCTTCGAGGAGGCCTAGTCCCGGACTCCCACTCCCCTCTCGGGTCTTTCGCCGAAAGTTTCCCCTCTCCAGCGGCGGCTGCGCGCCCCTGGGCGCATGCCTGACTAGGGCGCGGCAGCTTACCCGTTCTCCCCTTTAGCTCGGGAGCGAGGAAAAGGGGGAAGGGGCAACAGTCGGCTCCCGCGGAGCCCGATCCTGCAAGACCCCCCCCCACCTGCCACCCCCGGCTTCTGGAGAGCCCCGATTTTGGCCGAGGCCCGGGGGCGCTGAGATGGGCACGCAGGACTCTCCGGAGCGCCCTTTCCCCTTGGCGGGATTCTTGCTGCGCCTCTAAGGATGGGCTTTACTTTTGAGGGGTGCCCATAAGCACGTCTGGGCAGGAAATCCAGAAATATGGAACAAGGATCTGGGGTTCTGATGGGCGCAGGTTCTGGTTCTGGATCTGGAAAGCGGCCAGCCGCTTGCAGGTGCCTTGGGATTGTGTTACACTAGCAATCCTCGAGTGGGAACCGTGTACAAATAGAAACTGCTTGGATGGGTGTTACCCGGCGTGGCCCCATTGAATTTCTTATTTAATTTTTGAGAGGGTTGGAGGAAGAGGAGAGCAGCTGTGGCGACCTCTGCTTTTGTTTCCCTGTTTCTTTTCTTTGTATATTTGAATTTCCAGCTCCCAGTTTCCTTTTTGTTACAAAACCTGCCTTAAGGAACCAGAGACAGGGTGAATGCAGGTCGGGATTATCTAGCTAGCAAATAGAGCACAAAATCTTTGGGAAACTGCTGAAACTAAAATAGAAAGGGTCTAATTGGTAGCTCTGGGTTTAGGATAGAAACTCATTTCATTTCCTGCATGCAACAATAATCCTGTGAGGTAGGCTGATTTAAGAGGAAGTAACTAATCAGAGTCAATATCCAAAGTATTTTGGGGTGCAGTCGTGTTCTTCCCATTCCTTCAAAGCTTCATATTAACCCTCAGCTGTAGTTTATTGAGTCAGGCATAGTACCCTGTTTTTCAACCTTGGCAATTTTACGATGTGTGGACTTAAACGCTCAGCATTCCCCAGCCAGCATGGAATTCTGGAAGTTGAATTTCCACGTGTCTTAAAGTTGCCAAAATTGAAAAACACTGCCATAAAGGCTAGGTTCACACATCATGCTATGACCTAAATCAGATTTAACAGACCATAACAGCTGGCTGCACATGTTACAGGAAGAGAAAAGGAAGTAAGTGGTGAAATGGTTTAATAAAACCCTCTTTAAAGGGATGGTGCTTCAATGGCAGAGCTGTGATTCACCACTGCCTGTAAAAGCTTCAGTTGAATTGTAATTTTTAAGATCTTAGTGGGAAATTATCCAATGCATCAGGAGCAAGTGCATAAGAATTTGCTTAATTTAATCAAGTTTAAAATGAAACCAGACTTTAGTTTTGGCTTCAAGATTTTGTTGCCCAGGTCAACTTCTGGTGTCCTTTGGATGAAAAATTACGGTCCCGTGTGGGATTAAGATAAGGAAATATCTCTCCATCTTTAGCTGGAGGAAAAACAGACTGGTTTGTGGCCAAGAGTTACAGGGAAAATAAAACTGAATGTTCTGGTCTTTTTATTTTGTAAAGCGTAACCATATATGCAATAGTGAATTTCATCACCTCTAAAGAACCGCTATTTATTATTCATGTATCTGTCAGAACTTATACCCTGCCCTTTCTTCAGGAGCAAAGGGCAATTTGCAGGAGACTCATTAATTTATTCCCTCTGAGGTAAGTCAAGAGAGAGGGGCTGGCCCCAGGTCCCCCAAACAGCTTTCATGGCTGAGGGGGGGCATGTATATGTGTTTCCCCACTCCTAACCCATCCCTTTCCCCACTGCAGCTGATTGGCTCTTTGGGCTGAGAGGGAGGGAGTCGCCCAAAAGCCATTAAGCTTCTGGGGCCAAGGTGGGGGGGAGGGGGAACTAGAACTTGGATTTTCCTGTTCCCAGTCCAGTCCCTTTTCCACTACACCTGATTGGTTCTTGGTTTGAGAGGGAGGGACTGGCTCAAAGTCAGCCAATGAGCATCCATGGTTGGTGGGGCTAGAACCTGAGATTCCCCACTCCTAGTCCAGTACTTTTACTACTACCACTTGATTGACGCTTTGGGCTAAGAGGGGAAGTCAGCCAATGAGCTTCTATGTCTAAAATGGACCTCCAGCCCCTTCCCTACTACACCTGATTGGCTCTTAAGCTGAGAGGGAGAGACTATCCCAAAGTCAGCCAATGAGCTTCTGGGGCTGAGTTGGGGGGGAGCTTGAACTAGCTCTCCCAACACCTAGTCCAGCACCTTCACGGTTAAGCCACTTTGGTTCTGAAGCTGAGAGAGGAGGGTTGTCCAGAAGTCTTCCAGGCGGTTTCCAATGGCTGTAGGGGAACAGAACCCAACTCTCCAGAAAGTCCATATCGTTGATACTACAAAGTCCATATTGTGTGTCCTTCACTACTCCAGCACCTTCACCAAGGCTCCACAACGGCTCCCTTTTTCTTTGTTTTTGCTGCAAAACATTTACCCAGCCATCCCTTGGATGTTGTTCTTTAGGGAGGAGGTATTGGAGAGGAAGCACTCAAAATCTTAAACGGATTAGAGAAGGGAAACTAATATTGTTTGCCATGTTTGACCTCTGTTGGGTTTATCTAGGATTGCAAGCCAGCCATAACAAAAAAAAAAGTAGTTTATTTGCAGGGTGTGACTTTTGGAAAAAAGAGTTGACCTCGTGGCTGGTTTTCTGAGATTTTTCAGTGTCCATCCTTGGCTGGTCTTATCGGCCGCAATCTTTGTGCAGCTGACGAGGGTTGCTTAACTCTGCTGAGGGCTTGTGAAATAAAAGGCAACACCAGCGATGTCCACAGGAGGGGAGGTGGTGAAACAAGTCAAGATGGCGGCTGCAATAATCTGATTGGCTTTTGTTTCACCCTTGAGGCCCTGGCAACCAGGTCAGGCATCAAATCAAAGCAATATGGCATACAACAGTTCATTTAGTGACCATTCAAAGTTACAACAGCACTAAAAAAGTGATTTATGACCGTTTTCCACACTTACAACCGTTGTAGCACCCCCATGAGATCAAAATTCAGATGCTTGGGAACTGACTCACGTTTATGACCATTGCAGTGTCCCAGGGTCATGTGATTACCTTTTTGCGACCTTCTTACCAGCAAAGTCAATGGGAAAACCTGATTCACTTAACAACCGTGTTACTAATTTAACAGCTGCAGTGATTCACTTAACGCTGTGGCAAGAAATGTCATAAAATGGGGTAAAATTCACTTAACAAATGTTTCACTTAGCAACAAAAATGTTGGGCTCAATAAGTCAAGGACTACCTGTATTATGGTTGGTCACACAGTCTGATAAATTCAGTATTAATAAAGGAGAATGTAGCTCAGGGTTGAAAGGAGGGGTTCTTGGTGCTCTCTGAGCTGGCTTGTTTTCTTGCAGACGTTCCATTACTTAGTTTTAGGGTAATGAAACGTCTGCAAGAAAACAAGCAAGCTCAGAGAGCACCAAGGACCCCTCAAATTCAATATTTCCAGATATTTAGAAAATTCTTTAGTATCGTTCCGAGGGTGTTCACAACTGGTATCACAAAGAATTTATATTATTATTATTATTATTATGGCTGGTAGCATAGTCAGCAAGATGTTCATACTGGATTTGGATTTAATCCACCTATCCAGTCCTTCCCAAAGAGCTGGGATAGGCAGATGCAGATGTTTTATGGGTGTTAAATGTATCATCGCAGGATGTAAGCTGTTCTGAGTAAAGCCGCCTTTTGCAATTGACTGATGATGAATTTGTCAATGCCGGTGGTGTTTAGGAATTGCACCCACCAGATGTTTTGGAATTGCATCCCCCGGCTCCTATCACTATTTAGAATACCTTTGCTTTCATTTCTATTTGCAGGTCTTTATATTTTGTGATTTCTTCCAGTTCTCTTTCTTCTGTTCTGCTGTCTCCCTGTATTTCAACAGCCACTATCCAGATGTTTTTGTCTTTCTTATTGACATTTGCTGCTGCTGTGAATAATAATCGCAACCTTTAAAGAAGTAAAATAAAATCAAAATTATAAAGACAAAATTAGGAAAGAGAAAGGATGTTGAAAACAGCCTGAAAACAGGATATGGAAGATTCTCAACCAGCCTAGGATACTGACTGACTAGGAGGAAGTGGGGTAGGAGCACTGTTCCTCAACCTGAGGAAGTTTCAGTTGCATGGACTTCAACCCCCAGAATTCCCCACAATTGGGGTTGAAGTCCACACATCCTAAAGTTCCTCAGGTTGAGAAACACTGAGCAGGTTTATGCAGAATGGGGTGTCCCTCGTTGGCTGGAATGTATATGTGTGTGTGTGTGTATGTATGTATATGTATATACATATGTATATGTGTTTGCGTATGTATATGTATATGTGTATATATATATGTGTATGTGTATGTGTATATATATATGTATGTATGTATATATTAGTTTGTACAGTACAGGTAGTCCTCAACTTATAATGTTAAGTTAGTGAATAGGAACAATAGAAATGAATCAACAATAGAAATGAATCAACATAATCACAAAAAAACTCAGCCACCATACAGTAATGAGTCATTCTTTTCTCATGATGGGCATAACGTTTTATTAATTGCAATGGTGACGTTGAGCATTAGTGGTTAAAGTGTTGTTTTAAGCTCTCCCAGAGTCATTTTTATGCAATGGACATCCATATACGTTGTTTAAATAAAAATAATAAATAGATGCCAGTCAAACTGAGCCAGGGTTGAAGGCTTGATGAAAGAAAACTGAGGCAGGGAGTTTTAGGGGCCTCTGGAAATAAAGGTTTCCAATGGCCCCTAAAACTCCCTGCCTCAGAAATAAAGATTTCCAGTGCAGGAGAGGAAGGGAATGGGCATCACAAGGAAAGCCATGTTCTTCTCAGTTCAGAGAGACAACAGGCTGCTAGTGTATAGCACAGGGGTAGGCAACCTTGGCTCTTTTATGACTCATGGACTTCAACTCCCAGAATTCCTGAGCCAGCATAGCTGGCTCAGGAATTCTGGGAGTTGAAGTCCATGAGTCATAAAAGAGCCAAGGTTGCCTACCCCTGGTATAGCAGCTCTTAATCATCTGGGGATGTATACCTGCTCTCCAATCCCATGTACAGATAGTCCTCGAGACAAAATGCTGGCTGGGGAATTCTGGGAGTTGAAGTCCACAAGCCTTAAAGTTGCCAAGTTTGGTCTACACCAGGGGTAGGCAACCTTGGCTCTTTTATGACTCGTGGACTTCAACTCCCAGAATTCCTGAGCCAGCCATGCTGAGGAGAAAGGGAGAGGTTTCCAAGCTGAGCCATGCTGGCTCAGGAATTCTGGGAGTTGAAGTCCACGAGTCATAAAAGCCAAGGTTGCCTACCCCTGGTCTACACCTTCCTTTTTGCATTGTGCTGTGGGAAATGGGGCTGATTTGTGTGGTGCTTCAGTTTGTAAGGGACAAACAGGGCACAGTCAGAACTGAACAAAAGTTCTTGTTAAGGAATAACCAGTTGTGGGAACACTGATGAGAAAAACCTGTATTTTTGTCTATGACTTCCTGTTGCTGATTGTAACTTAACCTTTTCTCCATTTCTGTGTGTACCTTTAATGGTCTCTAATCATAAGCTGCCACGAGAGAACCAAATAGGTTTTGTAGGATCAACTTCACTGCATAAACTCTCGAGATCTCGTTCATTTCCTTTCTCAAAGCGGTTGAGTCTTTTGAGGACAGCAGTTGGGAGATGGACAGCCATTACAGCTTAATGCAGGGGTCTTCAAACTTGGCCCTTTTATGACTTGTAGACTTCAACTCCCAGAATTCCTCAGCCAGGCACGCGTTCTGGGAGTTGAAGTCCACAAGTCATAAAAGGGCTTAATGCAAGGTTTCCCAACCTTGGTAACTTTCAAATGCATGGACTTCAACTCCCAGAATTCCACGTGTCTGAAAGTTGCGTGGACTTCAACTCCCAGAAGGTATTTCAATTTGAAAGTTGCTAAGGTTTTAGGTGTGTTTTAGACATGGCACACAGGAGTCCTCGACTTAATTATTCATTGCTAGCAAAACAACAACAACAACAGTCGAGAAACAGCAGGATGTCACTCCTTGGTTCTTGGTCTGTACAGGTAGTCCTTGACTTACAACCATTCATTTAGCGACTGTGCAAAGTTACACTGGCACTGAAAAAAAGTGACTTATGACCAGTTTTCACACTTACGACCGTTGCAGTATCCCCATGATCACGTGATCAAAATTCAGATGCTTGGAAACTGGTTTATACTTATGACGATTGCAGTGTCCCGAGATCATGTGATCCCCTTTTGTGACCTTCTGACACGCAAAGTCCATGGGGAAACCAGATTCACTTTACAACCGGGTTACTAACTTAACCACTGCAATGATTCACTTAACAACTATGGCAAGAAAAGTCGTAAAGTGAGACAAAACTCACTCAACAACTGTCTCACTTAACAACAGAAATTTTGGGCTCAATTGTGGGTCGTAACTTGAGGACTGCCTATAATTCTTTTAACTGTACGGAGGCTTCCATTCCCCAATTGTGGGTATATTTGTGGAACTGAATGTCTGAATTCATTTAACCTGGTGACTCAATTAATCCACTTTTCTGAGTTGGTGCTTACATCGACCCATCAGCTTCCCAAATGGCCTGTTTTTGCCCCTAAACTCCCCAGAACTTCAATGAGGTTGAAACTAATTTAGCTGAGCGTGTTTTGCTAGGTTTTGTGCTGCCCCCTTGTGCAGACACAGCCTGTGTGCATACTTCTCTCTAGGGCTCCATTTAAGCGGTGTGTGCATTGAAATGAATCCAAAATAGGTGCATTGAAAATAAAAGGAAAATCTTGACCATTAGACGGAGTCCTTGACTTATGACTACACGTAAGCCCAAATTTTCTGTTGCTAAGCAAAACAGTTGCTAAGTGATTTTTGCCCCATTTTTTACAATCTTTCTTGCCATAGTTGTTAAGTGAAACGGTCAAGTGTGAAAAAAGGTCATGTCACTTTTCTCAATGTGTTGTTATTTTGAACGGTCACTAAATGAATTGTTGTAAGTCAAGGATTACCCGTATTTGCCCTAATTTGGAAGTTAGAAATCCAGATACAGGCAGATTCAAAGGAGCAAAGAAGGAAAAACGGACTATGCTTAGTAGCATAGGTATGCGCTGCTGGAAATGTCCAGAGTCACTGGTTTGAAATGGGCAGCTATACCAGTTGAATAAATAAATAAATACTGGTAGCCCTTGAGTTAGGATGAGCAGCATGGTGGCCTAATGGTGAAGACACTTACCTCCCATCCGTAAGGTTGAGACAGTTAGAACAATTAATCAGTGGAACAACCTGCCTCCAGAAGCGGTGAATGCTCCAACACTAGAAGTTTTTAAGAAGAGACTGGACAGCCATTTGTCCGAAATGGTATAGGGTTTCCTGCCTGAGCAGGGGGTTGGACTAGATGACCTCCAAGGTCCCTTCCAACTTTATTATTATTATTATTATTGATCATCGCACAGTCAGCCAGATGTTCAGACTGGATTTGGCATTTTTGTCTACCTATCGAGTCCTTACCAAGGACCTGGGATAGGCAGATGTGGATGTTTGATGGTATATCGTCGCAGGATGGAAGCAGTTCCTAGTAAGGCCGCCTTTTGCAATTGACTAATGGCGAATTTGCCAATGCCAATGGTGTTCAAATGGTGCTCCGGTTGTTTTGGGATTGCACCCAAGGCATCTATTACTATTGGTACTACCCTTGCTTGCCTTTGCCACAGTCTTTCTATTTCTGTTTGTAGGTCTTTGTATTTTGTTATCTTCTCCAGTTCTTTCTCGTCTATTCTGCTGTCTCCAGGCACTGCCACGTCCACTATCCAGACTTTTTTGTCTTTCTTATCAACAATTGTTAAGTCCCCCGGGGTGTTATGTTTCAGGTGCTTGTCTGTTTGAATTCTGAAGTCCCAGAGCAGTTTAACTTTATCATTTTCTATGACTTTCTCTATTTTATGATCCCACCAGTTCTTGCTTACAGGCAAATGATATTTCTTGCAGATCTTCCAATGCACCATTGTTGCTACTTTGTCATGCCGCTGCTTGTAGTCAGTCTGTGCGATCTTCTTGCAGCAGCTTACCAGGTGGTCCACTGTTTCTTCAGCGTGTTTGCATAGGCGGCTATTATTATTATTATTATTATTATTATTATTATTATTATTATTATTATTATTATTATTATTATTATTATTATTATTATTATTATTATTATTATTATTATTATTATTTCAATCCTAGGTAGCAGCAGATGTTTCTCTCTCCTAGGGCGCAAAGAAAAAATATCTGCTGCGAACTCCGAGTGGGCATCAGGAAGGGCATCCAGCCAGTAAAGGCTCAGCTCTATCCAGTCACCATCTCTACTACCCCAAATTGAGGGATTACAGGGTCATTTAAAAAAAGGGAGGAATCCTTGACTTAGGACCATTTGTTTAACAACCAAAAGGTGACAATGCCCATTCTTTGCAATAACAATCACTGCAGTGTCCCCATAGGACCATAATTTGGGTGCTTGGAAACCAGCATGTACTTACAATATTTGCGGTGCCCTTTGGTCACGTGATTGCCATTTGCTACCTTCCCGGGGATTTTCTGACAAGCAAAGTCAAATAGGGAAACCGGATTCACTTAATGACTATGTGATTTGCTTAATGACCATGGCCAAAAAGGTATTAAAATCAGACTCGTTTAATGAATATATCGCATAGCGACCAAACATCCCATCCCAGCGTTGGATGCTGAGGAGCAAGATGTTCACTCCCATATATGGCATCTCAGAGCTGGGAAAACCTACAAAGTTGCATAACTCTCCTCAGATAAGGCTAAAATTGTATACAAGTAAATGTACATTCTGCCCAGCATTGAGATGGGCAGCATATACATTTAATAATAAGACAAAACAAATAAAACTCCAAGATACTTATTTATTTATTGTATATTATTTATTTATATCTTAACTTTATTACTTTTACAAATAACTGAAGGTGGCGAACATTACCCAGGACACTTTCTTCCTCCTGTTGGTTGCCATCTTGGGAACATCCCATAATTTAAGGGTTTGTTTCTGAGCAGAGCTTCCTCAGCTTTTCTTGTCAATTGTCTGTTCCATTTGTGCATCTAAAGAAGGCGACAATCTAATATCGACTGTTTTAGTTGACTGATTACATCAGATCCGTGTTTTTCAACCTTGGGAACTTTTAAGAGGTGTGGACTTCAACTCCCAGCATTCCCCAGAGAATGCTAGGAATTGAAGTCCAAGTTACTGAGGTAAAAAAACGCTGCATCAGATTTATCTCGTTTTTCATCTAGAAGCTCAGTTAAAAGTAATTTTGTCTACTGCTTTCTAACTTGCAGAAGTTTGAAAACGGAGCTTGTTAAGAAAGGGAGTGCTTTTATATGAATAAAGCGGTTGTAGAGCTTTCTGTACTGACTGGGGGTGCCTGATTACATTTGTGGCAGGGAACAATTTCCCCCCCAAGCACTTGAGATGCTGATCACAACCCTGTTTCCAAAGGAAAATCAGAATTTAAGAAATTCTCTAGGTTTGACTTCTGCCTGCAACAGATCGGCCATTCTTGTGGCTAGCTGGTGGCTTCCTGCAACTACAATACCCTGAAGGGCTTCAGGCTGCTTAAGGCTAGCAGAATGGCCCGACCTAACTATTTTAGCATTTTTGCAGTGATGTTGTGTTTGAGATTTTGTTAAAATCTGGAATTTACTTTTGACCTCTGCCAAGCAATTTCTCCCCTTTTGTCTGTTGATCGCAGTCCAAACCTTTCACAACAAATATTGACATTGGGAGCAGAAGGGGAGACTAGAACTATCTGCAGTTTACTAAATTCAGAGACGCATTCAGAGGCAAGATCAGCAATTTTTCAGGGCAGAATGTTGGTTTTTGAAATCCCATTGAGTGTTTTGAATTTACCTCTGGAAGCCTAATGTAGAGGTAGAAATTGGACAAATAAAAGAAGGAACTTTTGAACCCACGAGCTTATAAGACATCAGCTTAATTCTGCAGACTTAGACGTGGACACTGGTCACCAGGTCCGATTAAAAAAAATGTAAAGGATTTATCAACAAAGGCTGACTGGAAGAAAACAAGCCTATCTCTTTTCCTGTCTTTTTCTATATTGACTTTTCATCTATGTTTAGAGCCAGTTTGGTCTAGTGCAGGGGTAGGCAACTTTGGCTCTTTTATGACTCGTGGACTTCAACTCCCAGAATTCCTGAGCCAGCATGGCTCAGCTTGGAAACCTCTCCCTTTCCCCTCAGCATGGCTGGCTCAGAAATTCTGGGAGTTGAAGTCCACGAGTCATGAAAGAGCCAAGGTTGCCTACCCCTGGTCTAGTGGTGAAGGCACCTAGCTAGAAAGCAGGAGATCGTGTTGATCTAAGGGTGGAATGAAAGCAGTCTTCCAATATCTCAGGGGCTGCCACAAAGAAGAGGGAGGTCAACTTATTCTCCAAAGCACCTGAAGGCAGGAGAAGAAGCAACGGATGGAAACTAATCTAGGAGAGAAGCAACCTAGAACTAAGGAGAGATTTCCTGACAGTAAGAAAAATTAATCAGTGGAACAACCTGCCTCCAGAAGTTGTGGGTGCTCCATCACTGGAGGCTTTAAAAAAGATATTGAACAGCCATTTGTCTGAAATTGTATAGGGTCTCCTGCTTGAGCAGGGGGTTGGACTAGAAGACCTCTAAAGCCCCTTCCAACTCTGTTATTCTGTTAAACAGGAGAAAGAGCTGCAATCTAGACTGAATTCTAGTCCTACCTTAGGCATGAAAGCCGGCTGGGTGACTTTGAGCCAGCCAATCTCTCTCAACTCATGACCTCAGGCTCAGCTGACAGGCTGATGAGTCAATTCCTGTCACAACCAATGAATCAACACTGAGTTGATCTGGGGAAAAAAAAAGATCCTGTACTCTGCTAAGTAAATAAATCAGTACAGCATCCAAAAATGAACCGTGGGAATATTGGTGCTTTACGTTCATTAATTCCTTGCTGGAAACAGACCAGCATCAGAAATGAAGCACGACAGCATTGCTAATGCTGGCATTAGGGATATTTTAGGGATATTTGGGGCTAAATCTCCAGGTCCCCTATCCACGTTCCCCGCAACCACACCTTCACTGCAGAGGAAGCCACCACCAGACTTAAGCAGGCAGACCAAGGCTGGAAACTTTTAAAAGTTTGTGTGGTTAAAGAGACGGTCTAGTCTAGTGGTTCAGACACCAGGCTAATTCTAGTCCCGCCTTAGGCATGAAAGCCGGCTGGGTGACTTTGAGTGACACTCTCAGCCCGTGATGATGACATCAGGGCTCTGACAACAAGCCGGTCGGTCAATTCCTGTTGCAATCAATGGATCAACAGTCAATTGATCTGGAAAAAACAAACAAACAAACCCCAGAATCTTATTGTTGTAGGAAAACACCAGGAAGGAAAAGAAACGGAGGTGGAAATCAGATCCCTCTGTTGTCCTAGTTGTCTGATCTGGCTTCTGAGCCAGCTGCAACCAAACCTGGGGCTCAGGACTGTCCAAGGTTTTTCTTACAGAAACCTCTGGACTTACACAGCTTGGCAGAGAACTGGCGTGCTCTGGCCCCACCTGGAATCCGTGCATGAGTGGTGAGCCTTCACCTGACCCAGGTGCCTGGGCGGGGCTTGGGAACTCAAGGAAAGGGGTGGAGGGGAATGCAGGGGGCTGGCCCCGCTGCTCTGCCAGCCTGTTTTTCTGGGGAAAGGCTCAGCTGGAGCAGGTAGAAGGAAGTCTCTCCAGGATTTGGATGGGGTCTGCAACCTCCGTGAGCCCCACTTAAACTCCTTGGAGCCAGCCTGTTTTGAGGAAGATGGTGACCGGGCCAGGAAACAACTGAGCAACATGGCTGTGAGGTTTGAGGCAAGTGCAAATACAAATGCAAAAAAAAAAAAAAAAGATGTTTGTGTATGTTTGTCTGCCAACTGCTTCCCCCCCCCCCCCCGGTGTGGCAAAAAAAAAAAGAAAGAAAGAAAAATTCCTGGTGAGAAAAGTTTGCCCTCAGCAATTAAATCTTGATGGTTTGATCCCGCCGGCCAGGTGGGCTGATCCGGGCCCAGCACTTTCACTGCAAAATTTGGGTGTGCAGTTGGGGCTGATCTGGGCATAAAGGTGATTAGGCAGTTCCGACTGGGCAGTTCCGAAGCACGTTTCATGTTTCCAAGATTGCAACATTCGTTTAATTCAGTTTGAAAAATGTTTCTGCCTTTTCCTTGTAAACACCCAGGCTGGGGCTGAGAAACAATGAAGGGACGATTGTGTTTGGGACGCTGGAAGAATGCAGGTCATTGAATTGTTCACAGTCATTGAATTGTTCACAGTCAGCGTCTCGGCACGCGTGGGGTGTGTTTGTTTTGTGTTTTGGGGGTGGAATGTGGTTTCTACAGTGTGGTTGAAGCACAAGTATCACATTCCCAAGAAAGAAATAGGCTACTGCCGAGGACTCAAATTCTGTTCTTCCATCCATGCTAAACCCAGGGCCTTTATTGAAATGGAAACATGCTGCTGGTTTCTCTTCAGATCTCAGTGTCCCAGATCAGCAAGAACAGGCAGTCATTCAACAGATGTATCTGTTCCCTGGAATGGAGAGAATGCCCTGTGGGTAGGGAGTGAGGGGGGGAGGAGAGAGAGACTTTCCTGCTTCTAAAACCACATGTATTGTTGCGCTGCCCTACGAGGAACAAACTGTTGAATTGTGGGCATTAGGAAGGTGATGGTGGCAGTCCTACTCAGATCAGGGTTAAATATTGAGATAAACTAAAGACTTTCCAGGTAGCTATAACGTCACCAGCCTAGGAAAGCAGGTTTATCTCTGGCTGCGACAGCTCCCATTATATCGGAGGGAACTGTTTGCCTTTCTAGAGAGTTGGATTGTGGGGCAAAGCACAAAGCCTGCCATTTTCCACGTGGCCTTAATGAGCAAGGATCCTCACTGAGCTCGTGGGATTGTGGGTCCTGGATTGTGGGTCCATGACACACAAGGTTGCAGGTTCAAATCCCCCAAATGAAAAAGAGAGAAGAACCAGGAACGGAGAAGAAACTTTAGTCTGCTGGACCTTTTGGAGAGCCTTTGCCAGTTCGTGCAAGCAGTTACAAAATGGATGATCTCTCAGAGGTCATCTAGTCCAACCCCCTGCTTCGTGTAAGGAATCTGCTTAATGTTTCAGACAGAGGAGTTTCCATCTGAAACTCTCCATGGAGGAAGAGTCCTCTGTTTTAAGCAGAATTGTCGTTGCAGAATGTAGTCCTGCCTTAGGCCTGGCAGCCGGCTGAGTGACTTTGGGCCAAATGCTGAGGACGTAGTGTACTTGGATTTCAGTAAGGCATTTGATAAAGTTGACCACAACCTACTCCTTGGTAAGCTAGGAAAAGGTGGAATAGACAACATCACCACCAGATGGATCTGTAGCTGGCTGGCAAACCGTACTCAACGAGTAGTCCTCAATGGCACTACATCCACATGGAGAGGAGTAAGCAGCGGGGTACCACAAGATTCCATCTTAGGCCCAGTACTCTTCAACATCTTCATCAATGACTTAGATGAGGGAATTGAAGGGGAACTCATCAAATTTGCAGATGACGCCAAACTGACAGGAGTAGCCAACACTCCAGAAGACAAACTCAGGATCCAAAAAGATCTTGACAAACTTGAACAATGGGCCTTATCCAACAAAATGAGTTTCAAAGTGGAGAAAAGCAAGGTTTTACACTCAGGCAGGAAAAACCAAAGGCACAAATACAGATTGGGCGAGGCCTGCCTCAAAAACAGTAACTGTGAGAGGGACCTTGGAGTCCTAGTGGATGATCACTTGACTATGAGCCAGCAGTGTGCAGCAGCAGCCAAAAAGCTAATATAATCCTGGGTTGTATAAACAGAGGCATAGAATCAAGATCACACGAAGTATTAGTACTGCTTTATAAAACCCTAGTAAGACCACACCTGGAGTACCGCAGCCAATTTTGGTCACCATATCACGAAAAAGATGTTGAGAGTTTGGGAAAAAATTCAGAGAAGAGCAACTAAGATGATCAAAGGCCTGGAGACTAAAACATACGAAGAACAGCTGCGGCACTTGAGTTTGGCTAGTCTAAAGAAAAGTAGAAATAGGGGAGACATGATAGCAGTATTCCAGTATTTGAGGGACTGCCACAAAGAAGAGGGGGTCACGTTATTCACCAAAGCACCAGAGGGAAGGATGAGAAACAATGATTGGAAACTGATCAAAGAGACAAGCAACCTGGAATTAAGGAGAAACTTCCTGACAGTGAGGACAATTAACCAGTGGAACAGCTTGCCTCCAGAAATCATGGGCGCTCCATCACTGGAGATTTTTAAGAAGAGACTAGAGTCACTTGTCTAAGATTGTATAGGTTCTCCTGCTTGAGCAGAGGGCTGGACTAGAAGACCTCCAAGGTCCCTTCCAGTTTCTATTCTATTCTATTCTATTCTATTCTATTCTATTCTATTCTATTCTATTCTATTCTATTCTATTCTATCACCAGAATACGGTGAGTTCTAGTCCTGCCTTAAGCATGAAAGCCGGCTGGGTGACTTTGGGCCAGTCCCTCTCTTAGCCCAACCCACCTTACAGGGTTGTTGTGGGAAAAATAGGAGGAAGAAGGAGTATTAAGTATGTTCGACACCTTGAGTTATTTATAAAAATAAGACATAAATAAATAAATAATCCAGAAATTTGTTCCAAGATTCAGCCTGGATTTCCTTTCTTTAATTTCCTGCATTTACAGCTTTCCCATTGGAACTGGAAGACCAAAGTGTTGGTCAACCAAGTCCTAACAATGTTTGTATTCTATTCCTTGAATGATTTATTTTAAAATAAATCGAGGTAGTCCTCGACTTACAACAGTTCATTTAGTGACCATTCGAAGTTACAACAGCCCTGAGAAAAGTGACATGACTGTTTTTCACACTTACAATAATTGCAGCATCCCTGTGGTCATGTGATCAAAATTCAGATGCTTGCCAACTGGCATGTATTTGTGATGGTTGCAGTGTTCCAGGGTCATGTGATCCCCTTTGGCCACCTTCTGACAAGCAAAGTCAACGGGGAAGCCAGGTTAAATGAACAGCCGTGTTACTAACTTAACAACTACAGCAATTCACTTAACAACGGTGGCAAGAAAGGTCATAAAATGGGAGAAAATTCACTTAACCACTGTCCTGCTTAACAATGAAATTTTGGGCTCATTACGGCTTATGACCGTAATGGAGCCCGGAATTGTGGTTGTCAGTAGTGGTGGTTGTTACTGTTCTGTCTCAGCCTACGTGAGTCCTTGTTATGCTCACAAGGAGAAACCCCTCTTCCAAGAAACAAGCAGGAACCGCAAGAAAAAACCAACCCCTTTTATTCTCACAGACCTGAGTCAATGTCCAAGGCAAACAAACACAGCCCACAGAAACTTGATCCTCAACACGAACAGTTGCCTTCGGCAGCCAGCACCTCCCACACCTTCCCTTTTACAATTCAGCCAAGACGTGGCTTCCTAATGCCTTCTCCTTTGCCTTTGGAGCCGCCCCATTGCATTCCTCTGTCCTACTCGTTTCTCTTGCCTGCGCTTTCGTGCATCCTGGATTTGTCCCAACTGTTCTTCATCACTGTCCAACTCGGGCTCCCAGCACAGCTGTGTCTCAGCCTGAGCAGGAGTAGAGGGGCCAGGCTCCTCGTCCGACTGCAAGTCTTGGAGCTCCTCAGAGCCTTCCTCTGACTCTAATGTCACTCCAGGCCCCTCCTCCTCATCTGATTCCTCAGGCTCAGCTGCCGGGTCCACTGGCTGGCGAGGAATGACAACAGTTAAACAGGTCACCATGACCTTTTCTGTGGCAGTCGTTAAGTGAATGCCACAGTCATTAAGCAAATCAAGCTATTCTCCAAAGCAGCTGAAGGCAGGACAAGAAGCAACGGATGGAAACTAACCAAAGAGAAAAGCAACCTAGAACTAAGGAGAAATTTCCTGACAGTGAGAACAATTAATCAGTGGAACAACCTGCCTCCAGAAGCGGTGAATGCTCCAGCACTGGAAGTTTTTAAGAAGAGACTGGCAGAAAATGTCATAGGATCCTGCAAATGGCTGCGTGACCATGGGGGTGGGGTGGGGGGGGTGGATGATGGGAATTTCGAAGTCAGATCGTAAATAGCCCTGGGGAGGTCTGTCGTAACTTCAAATAGTCACTAAGTAATCGGTCGTAAGTTGAGGACTACTTGTATGCTGTTGGAATACCTAAAAGGCAGACTAAGGACTGGTCAACATGGAGAAAACCTATCCATGTGGTCATTATGAGGCAATATTAACTTGGCACATAAACAGACAAACTCATGACATTCTCATTACTTTGATACTCATTTAGCATATTGCCAAATTCTAACTTGCTCAGCCTTTGTTATAATTTTGAAATACTCACCTAATAAATTGTTCTTGAGTCATTGCTGATGTTGCCTGTGGTGAATTGTTTGTTTGTTTCAACATACTGTATCTATTTTATTTTTAGCACCAATTCAGTTTTTAGGCATTGGTTTTTTTTAGGAATATAGAGATTGTGCATTCTTGGGTAAAATTGAAGGCCAGCTAATCTTGTTTTCTGTGAGTTGAGCATGAAGCAGCCTTCATTTTATGTCTTCCTTCTGTTCTGAATAATCTCAGGTACACTGCTTTTGCAGCTGAAGGTTCTATTTTCCCCTCATTATCCTCATCTCTGTTGAGTTTAGGAGGACCAGCATCCTGTTATCCCTCTTGTTGTTGATTTTCTCTTGAGATAGACTGCCTCTGAACCTAGATGTTCTTTTTGGTATTCACAATATAGGCAGTCCTCGACTTTCAACCATCTTTAGCAACTATTTGAAGTTACAATGGCACCAAAAGAGTGACTTATGACGAGTCCTTGCATTTAGGACCGTTGCAGCATCCTCCACTGTCTTGTGATCAGAATTTTGATGCTTGGTAACTGGCATATATTTACCAAATATTGCTATTTGCAATTTTCCCAGCTGGCTTCCAGCAAGCAAAGTCAATGGGGAAAGCCTGATTCGTTTAATGACCATGTGAGTCACTTAACGACTGCAGTGATTTGCTTAACAACTGTGGCAATAAAGGACACAGCATTGGGTACGATTCACTTAACAACCGGCTTGCTTAGCAATGGAAATTGTGGTCCCAATTGTGTTTGTAAGCCAAAGAGTAATGCAGGGGTCTTCAAACTTGGCAACTTTAAGACTTGTGGACTTCAACTCCCAGAATTCCTCAGCCAGCCCAGAATTCCTCAGCATATTGTGGCCGCAATTTTGCAAGTCTGCCTAGCTCCACACCCTTGAAAATCACTGTGTTACTAGAATTCTAGTCTTACAGGACAAGAAGGGAAAAAAATAACCCGGCAATTTTTTTTAGACAGTGTACAGAAGGTCAGTGCAGTTATATAAGACCATATTCAAACATATTAAATGATTTTACTAGATAAATTCAGGTTTTTGTTCTTTAATTGCATATTTCTACAGTTTGCAAACATGGAGACTTCTTTATAGGAAGTACTTTCAGTTGATAAGATCACGTGCACCAAAACAGGTTGATTTCCCCCCCCCCCAAAGGCTGTGCAAAACATTTCAAGCATGAAATGTTGGTACATGCCCTATTTGGAGTGCAAACATTTTGAACAGTTGAGGACCATTTTGACCCCAAAATTGTATGTTCTGAGCTTGGCATATTTCCAGGGTACGGTACTCAGTATTCTGAAATTCATTTAAATGCGGTTTTGCATTAAAATGATGGACTTATGAAATGTTGTAGTGGAATAGTTCAGTACAAAATGCTTTGCAATTTACTTTGTACTTTACCCATTTTGTTTTGTGAGAGGACTTTCCATTAATATTCTGAATGACATGATAAATCTTACAAGCTGCTAGATAACAACAACAATAGAGTTGGAAGGGACTTGGAGGTCTTCTAGTCCAACCCCCTGCTCAGGCAGGAAACCCTATATCATTTCAGATAAATGGCTGTCCAGCCTCTTCTTAAAAACTTCCAGTGTTGGAGCATTCACAACTTCTGGAGGCAGGTTGTTCCACTGGTTAATTGTTCTCACTGTCAGGAAATTTCTCCTTAGTTCTAGGCTGCTTCTCTCCTTGATTAGTTTCCATCTGTTGCTTCTTGTCCTGCCTTCAGGTGCTTTGGAGAATAGCTTGACTCCCTCTTCTTTGTGGCACCCCCTGAGATATTGGAACACGGCTATCATTCCCCCCCTCGTCCTTCTCTTCATTAAACTAGACATGCCCAATTCCAGCAACTGTTCCTTATATGTTTTAGCCTCCAGTCCCCTAATCATCTTTGTTGCTTTTCTCTGTACTCTTTCTAGAGTCTCAACATCTTTTTTAGACTCAGATCTCAGTGAGTATTATTACTTTTCGCTCCCCAGCTGAAATGAGCTCAGGCAAGGGACTTGGTGGAAGGAACCAGCCTAAAAAATCAAGATGGTGATTGCAAGTATGCAATTAAAGTCCTGTCCCAGAAAGCCAGTTTGGTCTAGTGATGAAGGCACCGGGCTAGAAAGCAGGAGACTCTGAGTTCTAGTCCTGCCTTAGGCATGAAAGTTGTTGGGTGACTTTGTGCCAATCATTAAGAGACAGTGAGTTGGACAATCACTTAAATACGGACAGTCACTTAAATATGAGCCAGTCGTGTGCTGCAGCTGCCAGAAAAGACAACCCAGTGCTAGGCTGCATTAACAGAGGGACAGAATCAAGATCACGTGAAGTGTTAATACCACTTTACAATGCCTTGGTAAGGCCACACTTGGAATACTGCATCCAGTTTTGGTCACCACGATGTAAAAAAGATGTTGAGACTCTAGAAAGAGTGCAGAGAAGAGCAACTAAGATGATTAGGGGACTGGAGGCTAAAACACATGAAGAACAGTTGCTGGAATTGGGTATATCTAGTTTAATGAAGAGAAGGACCAGGGGTGACATGATAGCAGTCTCCCAATATCTCAGGGGTTGCCGCAAAGAAGAGGGAGTCAATGTATTCCCCAACACACCTGAAGGCAGGACAAGAAGCAATGGATGGAAACTAATCAAGGAGAGAAGTTGGAACAATTAAGCAGTGAAACTTCAGAAGTTGTGGGTGCTCCATAATCAGAAGAGATTGGACAACCATTTGTCTGAAATGATATAGGTTTTCCTGCCTGAACAAGGAGTTGGACTAGAAGACCTCTAAGGTCCCTTTCAACTCTGTTATTCTGTTCCGTTCTGTAGATTAATTCTGGTCCCCACTTATGCATGAAAGCTGACTGAGTGACTTTGGGCCAATCACCAGGATATAGTAAGTTCTAGTCCTGCCTTAGGCATGAAAGCCGGCTGGGTGACATTGTCGGACTGATAAGAGTGATAAGCCAGTTTGACAATTCCTGTCACAACCAATGGATCAATTCTCAGTTAATCTGAAAAAAAAACAGGCCCTGTACTTGCAGGAAAAACAGTAGGAAGAAAAATATATGTGCATTTTTTAATGCATTAGTTCAGTGTTTCTCAAAGTGTGGGCTGAATTGTCTCTGAAGAACCTGTCAGGGATCTGCAAAATAAAAAATATTTGCCAGCCTATGCTGAAAAAGAATACCATACTAGAATCCCATCAAACAATTATGAGAAACTATAGTGGCAGCGAACACATCAACTTTTAATTTTTAATATGGTAAATTTCAATAAATATCACCCATACAACCAAAAGCTCTTAATATGATAAATTTCAATAAATATCACCCATACAACCAAAAGCTCTTTTAGAGTCCTCCATAATTTTTAAAAGTAGGAAGGGGTCCTGAGAGAAAAAAGTTCAAGAAGCGATGAATTTTTATTTTTAAAAGGATTCTGGAAACACGGTCACAAGAAGAGGCAACACCTAGGTGACCTCAGCCAATAATAATTTTTAAAAAATATTTTGTATTTTTTGTTTTTTGTATATCACTTAGTGCCACAAAGCTGAAATGGGGGCGGGGGGGGGGCTCATATAAATTCTATAAATGAATAGAGACTATCTTTCAAAGACCAAAGCCATTAGAATGGGGACGGGAGACCACCAGTAAATCTAGATGGGTAATGAAGAAAATTGTAGAAGGAATAGCAGAATCTGGGGTCAGAGTCATAAGAGGGATCAGCCTAGAATCCTTATGTAGCCACAAACGAACTAAGCCCAAATCCCTCTTTAGTGCCATTGAATCTTACCTAACTCTAACCAGATGCTGATCATTGGTTGAGAAGGTTCCTGTCCATAGGCTTTTAGCAATGAATCAACTTAATTGAACCTTCACATGTGGATTTGGTCTTTCGCACCTGACACTAATATTAATCTAGAAGAAAGCAGCCGCAAAATCACGTTCATATTATTTTGCTGAATTATTTATAAACAATAATAAAGGTGGGATAAAAATAAAGATGTAAATAAATAAAAATTAGTGCCAAGAAAATATTGCCAGAACTTGCACACGACTCGAGGGAGTTGTCTACTTTACACTTAGATCTCGTGATGCTAATTGGTTTGCACGATGGGACCGGGGGGGGGGGACATCTGAAGTTAGCGTTTTCTTGGCATTTTGCGGCTCATCTCGGTGAAAATACAGCACCACCAGAGAGTCTGAGCTTCTGATTTTGAAATCCCATTTTTGAATTTAAAAGCACAACAGAAGGGCACGTCTCCCTTTGCATTTAAATTACATTGGCAGATTTGTCTGGGGCGCCTACTTGCATATGCCTTGAGAATTGTTTTCCATAAATACACCACGAAAAGCTGTGCAGAATCCCTCAAGGAGTTTGCAGGGAAGTATCTGTCCTCCACAGGCTCCTTTGCAAGAAACCGGTGGTAAGATTTGCTTCAGAGGGAAGATGACCTACTTTTCCTGTCCTTAAAATATTTCGGTGTCACGTTTCTGCTGCAAAATACGGATGAAGACTTTTGTTGAAGGAAAAGTCTTCATCAATACCATCCAGTCCTTCAACTTAAAAAGGAGGAGAGGAAAATCATATTCAAGGTCACCTCTTAAATTGCTTTTTTGTTTTTTCCCCAAAGCCGCAACAGAAGGTGCTGTGTAGTTGTAAAAGGCACCGGTGGTTGTTGAAAAAGCTTTGGAGAATGAAACGGTGATCAAAACTGTCGATCTTCATGTGTCTACTACGACAATGCTTTTTAATTTTGGCAACTTTAAGATGTGTGGACTTCCACTCCCAGAATTCCCCTGCCAGCTTTATTTCCTTAAAGTAGAAGCTGTACAACTGATTGATTCGTCGTCACCCAGGGTCACTTGTCTCAGATGAGCAGCAATAGAAATTAAATAAATAAAAACGGGGGAAATAGGCTGCCCATAGTTCTCCATCGCTGGAGGTTTTAAGAAGATCGTGGATGGCCCTCTTTCAAGGATGGATTAAGTCAGGGTTTCTCAACCTTGGTAACCATGCTGGGTAGGGAATTCTGGGAATTGAAGTCCACAAGTCTTAAAAGCCGCCACGGTTGGGAAACCCTGAATTAAGCGGTTAGTGCACATGGCAGAGGCTGGATTAAAATCAGTGTTTATTAAAGTGGCAGCGGTGCCTATGAAAACCTAATAAATATTCTTACCTTTCTCAGTTTTAATTTCTCAGTCAATATTGACAGACATCGCCCACATAAAGCAAAGCTCTTTGAGATCCTCAATCATTCTTAAGCATGTAAAGGGGTCATGAAAGCAAAATGTTTCAGAATCAATAGATTATATGTTATTGGGTTTCCCTCCACTTCCAGAATTCTGGGATTTTTCAATCATTTTTTCCCCTTTTGGTGCTCTTCTAGGTTGCAGAGATGGAGGAAATGACCATTTGGGAGCAATATACCATTACATTGAATAGGGTAAGTAGAAGCATTGTAGCAACCACCATAAGCATCGAATAAATAGTAATAATTTCATGCTGCAGGTGTTTTATACTTCCATATTTCCTTGTTTGAAATGTTAGTTTCCATATTAATATTTTTTTTTCTTTTGTTTTTGTATCTGCGATATTCATAGAGTAGATTTTATTTTTTTATTTTAATGCGGAATAAATGGACTCATTATTAAATTAATATTATTTTGTTATATATTGATTGTATTTAGAAAGTGTTCATTACCTATGGAGATTCTCAGTCATCCAGGCCATGGTTGTCCCAAAGGTGCTTTTTCCAAAGGCAACTGGACTTCGTTTTTCCTTAAAGGCGTTTCGCTTCTAATCCAAGAAGCTTCTTCAGTTCTGACTGTCAGAACTGATGAAGCTTCTTGGATGAGAAGCGAAATGTCTGCAAGGAAACACACAGTCCAGTTGCCTTTTGAAAAAGCACCTTTGGGACAAAGCGCTCATTAGAATTTGTGGACTTACTGGCAGTAAACTGAGTAGTCCTTGAGTTAATCTCAGTAAATAAATAATAGAACAAAAGAAATAGAAGAGAATATTTGTAACTCAGGGTTAAATTGTGGTGTCCTTGGTGCTCTGTGAGCTTCATAGTTTTCTTGCAGACATTTCATTACCACATTAGGTAACATCATCAGTGCTAATAGAAAGTGCTCAGAGCACACCCCACTTCCTATTAGCACTGAACAACCTGCCTCCAGAAGTGGTGAATGCTCCAACACTGGTAGTTTTTAAGAAGAGACTGGACAGCCATTTGTCTGAAATGGTATAGGGTTTCCTGCCTGAGCAGGGGGTTGGTTGGACTAGATGATTTCCAAGGTCCCTTCCATCTTTTTATATTATTATTATTGATCATCGCACAGTCAGCCAGATGTTCAGACTGGATTTGGCATTTTTGTCTACCTATCGAGTCCTTACCAAGAACCTGGGATAGGCAGATGTGGATGTTTGATGGTATTACAGATATCGTCGCAGGATGGAAGCAGTTCCTATTACTACTACTACTACTACTACTATTATTATTATTATTATTATTATTATTATTATTATTATTATTATTATTATTATTATTATTATTATTATTATTATTATTATTATTATTATTATTATTATTATTATTTTACCTAGTTTGGTAATGAAACATCTGCAAGAAAACCACCAAGCTCACAGAGCACCAAGGAGCCCACAAAATAAAATTTGCATTTATTTCTTATATCAGTTGTTATATCCTTATGCCTTCTTCCTTCGTCTTTGGGTTATTTTCTATTTTCTTGCAATAAGAAATGCAGGAAAAGGTCTTAATGTTTTCTCCTTTCATCCAGGATCCCCGGAAGGGTTTTGGCATTGCCATTTCTGGCGGCCGCGATCGTCCAAACGGTTCAGATGGCGACACCTCTATTGTCATATCAGATGTGGTGCCTGGAGGACCGGCTGTTGGCCGACTCCAGTGAGTACTTAAAACAAGTCAATTCAGCAAACTCACAAACCAGGGAAAAATGAAAATTTTTCTCTGGGCCTCCCAAGATCCAGTTGCAATGGCTGTTCTCCTTCTAGGATGTCACAGCAGTTTAACCAATGGCTGGGCCATGCTTGCTGCTTTTGGGTGGGGAGGGGCGGGAATTGTTTAAATTATCTCTTTGGGCACCAACTTGCATGGTCACTCAGTGCCTACACTGTGCCCACCTTAGTTGAGATGTGTCTGGTGGAAAAACAGAATAATATTTCTTAATTATAGCACTTAAGAGGTAGGCCTCAATTTATGACTGGTTGCCTAGCAACCATTCAAAGTTACAACAGGCTTCCCCAAAAGGCACCTACCATCCGATTCCTGATGGTGAACGTTGCGCGCGCACACACACACACACACAAACACCCACACAACACCCACAGAGCAGATACATGACTTCATTTTGGTCACTTGGCAACTGGCTCATTTTTATGACCGATTGTAGTATTCTGCAGTCACGTGATGCAATTTCTGATTTTGGGGGGGGGCTGGAAAATCTACCCTTTTGGTCAGTTTCCAACAAACAACACCCTTAGGAATGAACTAATTTGCTTAATGACTGCAGTGTTCACTTAATGACCGCTGCAAAAAAAGGTTGCAAAATTGGGCCGGTCATGTGAGTGCCTCAACGTTATTTCCATATTTCCATTATGATGGAAAGTCCAGGCTCCATTGTGGTTGTAAATTGAGGACTACATACAATTGTTAAGTGGTAAAATGGTCAAACTCTCTGCTTCAGGAGGCCTCCCCTTCTTGAGACTTTAATTCCATTGTGCCACATTGTTCCACGACATTTCTCTGCTATCTCAAATGACTGCATTGTATGTGCATCCTGATTTTTAAAATATTTTAATGGTCTTTTACGTGGAGAATGTGTCAAGATGGGAAATAGGCTGTGTCCTTGGCTAATATGCCACAGACCTCATTTTCTCTGAATCTCTAAATAGAGGTACATTAGATTCCAGTTGTCATTGCTGGAGAAGCCAGCACAGGCAAGATCGAACAAAATTAGGTTAAAAAAAATGAGCTGTGTGTAAGCCAGCTTCCTACGTTGCTGCTGTATTTCAGTCTGTTCATTTAGAACAATGAGGACTAGAGCTTTGTGGCATCTTGAAGGAGCACAATTAAAAGTTCTTCCATCCACAGATCATGGGGCTGGGGGGGATGGGATGTTCCATCTGGTAAAAGCGGGTTGAAGCGATTTTTAATACTCTTTTAAAATCTTTTGGGAAAGAAAGAGGAGAAGAGAAACATCATGGCTTCTTTCTCACTTGCTAGGCCTTTACTTATCTCCCTGTTTACATTTGACAGGACCCGGGACAAGATTGCCATGGTCAACGGCCTCTCCATGGAGAACGTATCTTCGTCTTTTGCCATCTCCACTTTGAAAACTTGTGGCAAGTTGGCTAATATTGTGAGTGTCTATGGAGATTCTCAGGCATCCAGGTCAAGGTGATTTTTCAAGAGGGAACTGGATTTTCTTTGTTTTTGCTTGAAGATGTTTCGCTTCTCATCCAAGAAGCTTCTTCAGTTCTCTTCTTCAGTCCGGTTGCCTTTTGAAAAAAACACTTTTGGGACATTGTGAGTGCAGATGAGGCAGATCAGTTGAAAAAGGAACAGTATTTGAAATATTTTTGTTCTTTTCTATTTTTTTGCAAGATTAGCTAAGGTTAACCTATCCTCAGAATGAGCCGAGAAGCTGAAGTCAAGTTTGATATTGGTTTAGTATCCTGGCTTGTTCAGATAATGATAGCTTCCAGCTCAGAAAAGTGGAAATTGAAATTATGTAAAGAGGTCCTGGTTTCCTTGCTCATCCTGTAAAGATGGGAGTGATAAATCTACATGTATCATACTGTATATTTATACTTATTTATTTTTACAAATAACTCAAGGCAGCGAACATGCCTCATATGCCTTCCTCTTTCTATTTTCCTCACAGCAACAACCCTGTGAGGTGGGTTGGGCTGAGAGAGAATGACTGGTCCCAAGTCACCCAGCCAGCTATAATGCTTACGGTGGGATTTGAACTCACGGTCTCCCAGTTTCTAGTCTGGTGTCTTAACCATTAGACCAAACTGGCTCTATTATTAAAGTTGAATACGGTTTATGTACTATGGAACTACATCCAAATTCAGTTTCAGTAAGTTTATAGCCCTCATGGTTGTTGTTGTTGTTTAATGCTGAGACAAAATCTCTGTCAAGCTTGAAAAAAAATTGTTGAGGAAAAGAACATTTTTGCTGAGTGGGACTTGATTATTCTCCTCCCCGTGACAGGAAAAGTGGACAAGTTGCCTACAAAAATTGCAACTGTTCATACTTCCGTTTTAATTCACGTAATGGGTTTGAATCTTTTTTTCACAGATTTTGTTTTTTCGTTTATTTCATAAAGCGGACAGCCAAACCTTGGCAACTTTTAACATTTTTGGACTTCAGCTCCCAGAATTCCCCAGCCAGCCATTCTGGCTGGGGAATTCTGGGAATTGAAGTCCACATATCCTCAAGCTACCAAGGTTGAGAAACACTGGCCCAGATGCAAATCTCAGGTGCAAATTCGCTTTCTCTTATTTGCAGACGGTCAAAAGGCCCAGAAAAATCCACTTGCCAGTTGCCAAATCCAGCCAGCCAAGAAGCCAGCCTCCCTTGACGCCTACTAAACATCTGACGGATGGGAGAAATGAGGACTCGGATGAGGACTATGGGTACCGGGGTGGTGAGTCGGGCAGACACCCCGGGCAGAGCCGACAGCGGACAGAAACAGAACATAACCGCGGTTACGATGGAGACTCGTCCAGCGAGAGAAGTTCGGGACATTATCGTGATGATGACAATGATAGCGCCCGCAGGCAGCCCCTCAGGAGCCGGAGGCGGAGCCAAGAGCGGGGCTACGGGAGGCGGAGCCAAGACAGTGGGTCTGATAGGGCACCTTTGGCCAATGGGCACCATCACAAAGGAAGCACCAGCGGGCTTGTCCTGATGTCTGGGTTTAAGCGACTGCCAAGGCAGGATGTGCCGATGAAACCCGTCCGCTCGGTTTTGGTGAAACGTAAGGAGAGTGAAGGTGAATGGCTAACTTTCTTTTCACCCATTTACCCTGTTCTGCTCCTCCAAATTAAGGTACAGGTAGTCCTCGACTTACAACCATTTGTTTAGTAACCGTTTGAAGTTACAACCGCACTGACAAAAAGTGACATGACCGCTTTTCAACCTTACGATCAGTCACGTGATCAGAATTCAGACACTTGGCAACTGGCATGTACTTATGACAGTTGCAATGTCCCAGGGTCATGTGATCAGCTTTTGTGACCTGCTGACAAGCAAAGTCAAAGGGGAAGCTAGTTAACAGCCCTGCTACCAACTTAACAACTGCAGCGATTCACTTAACGACTTTGGCAAGAAAGGTCATAATGTGGGGCAAAGCTCACTTAACAATGGTCTTGCTTAGCAATGGAAATTTTGGTTGTGAGTTGAGGGCAACCAGTACAGTTCTCTCTTTCTCTGTCTAATGGGGTTCATCAATCTCAGTGTTTTTCAAAATTAGCAACTTTAACAGGACAGGACTTCCATTCCCAGAATTCCCCAGCCAGCATAGCAGAATTCTGGGAGCTGAAGTCCACCCATCTTAAAGTTGCCTGGTTTAAAAAAACATCAAGTCTATCTGATTTGCCAAAATTCCAATTTTTCACCTGAATGTGACAGAATTGTGCATTCAGAACAGGACAGAATAACAGAGTTGGAAGGGACCTTGGAGGTCTTCTAGTCCAACCCCCTGCTCAGACTGGTTCTCACACTTAACAACTGTTGCAGCATCCCCACAATCATGTGATCAAAATTTGGGGGCTTGGCCCGTGGCATATATTTACAATGGTTGCAAAATCCCAGGGTCATCTGATTGTCATTTGCAAACTTCCCAGCTGGCTTCTGACAAGCAAAATCGATGGGGGAGGTTGGATTCACTTAACAGTCGCACAATGCACTTTTAACAATTGCATTGATTTGCTTAACAAGCATGGCAAAAAAAAGGTTGTAAAATCGGGCATAACTTACTTAACAACTTCTTGGCTTAACAACATAAGTTCTGGTCCCAATTGTGGGCTTCCTATAATAACTGTACCCTCCCACTGCTAGAAGATGATTTTATGAATGGGAACAATGTTCATTTTGCTAAATGATCCTCTAAAAATTTTCCTTCCTGAAAACCCAAGAATACGGACTGAAGCTGGGGAGCCAGATTTTCATCAAACACATCACGGAGACAGGATTGGCGGCCAAAGATAATTCCTTGCAGGAAGGGGACCTTATCCTCAAGGTGAGTTGGGAAAGGTTGCTATTATCACAATAACTCGTGGTCTGGATATACCTGTTTACATTGCTGTGTTTTTTGAGAATAGACTCCAGCAGTGCCACTGAAAAAGCAAATATGGCCCTGAAACGTTATATGGTTGCCGTGATAAAAAAAAAAGGATATTGAGATTCCAGAAGGAGTGCAGAAAAGAGCAACAAAGATGGTTAGAGGACTGAAGACTAAAACATATAAAGAACAGTTGCTGGAATTGGGTATGTGTAGTTTAATGAAAAGAAAGACTAGGAGTGACATGATAGCAGTGTTCCAATATTTGAGGGATTGCCACAAAGAAGAGGGAGTCAAGCTATTTTCCAAAGCACCTGAAAGCAAGAGAAGAAGCAACGGATGGAAACTAATCAAGGAGAGAAGCAACCTAGGAGAAATTTCCTAATAGTAACTAAGAACAATTAATCAATGGAATGACTTCCCTCTAGATTAGAAGTTGTGGGTGCTAAATCATTGGAGGTTTTTTTAAAAAAGATTGGATAGCCTTTTGTCTGAAATGCTATAGGGCAGGGGTGTCAAACTCGCAATGTCGTATCGCGACTTTTTTCCATTGCCGGCAATGGGGTGGGCGCGGTTTCGCCATGACGCATCTGGCCCGTGGGCCGGCAGTTTGACACCCCTGCTATAGGGTCTATTCTATTCTATTCTATTCTATTCTATTCTATTCTATTCTATTCTATTCTATTCTATTCTATTCTATTCTATTCTATTCTATTCTATTCTATTCTTCTTTCATTCCAATTTCTATTCTATTCTATTCTATTCTATTCTATTCTATTCTATTCTATTCTATTCTATTCTATTCTATTCAACCTTGAGCCAGTGAGGATCGAACTGCTGGCAATGGGCAGAGTTAGCCTGCAATACTGAATTCTAACCACTGCGCCACTATGTTTCATCGGCATTGTGCTGCCTGACATAAGGCTGGGATAAGGTTTTGAGCAAAGAAAACATTACCTGACTCCTCTCTTCATCTCTTCCTCTTTTCTAGATCAATGGCGTTGTCAGCGAGAACATGTCTTTGGAAGAGACACGGCACCTGATAGAACAGTCCGAGGGAAAACTTACCTTACTCGTTTTACGTGATAACAGCCAGTTCTTGGTCAACATCCCGCAAGTGAGAGACAGCGATACGGAAAGTTCCCACCTGGACGGTGAGGGGGGACTCTGGAGAAAAACTGGGGTGGGGAAGGTGGGAAAAATGGAAGTGGATCCTGAGGTTGCTGAGATAGCAATAGCAATAGAACTTAGACTTATATACCACTTCATAGTGCTTTACAGCCATCTATAGGCGATTTACAGAGTCAGCATATTGTCTCCAACAATCTGGGTCCTCATTTTACCGACCTCAGAAGGATGGAAGGCTGAGTCAATCATGACCCAGTCAGAATCAAACTGCTGGCAATCGACAGAATTAGCCTGCAATACTGCAATCTAACCACTGAGTCACCACAGCTCTTAAGATCATACCTTTAGGGAAGTGGATGAAGATAGAGATGGATTAGTGCAGTGATGGCGAACCTTTTAGAGACCGAGTGCCCAAACTGCAACCCAAAACCCACTTATTTATCGCCGGGTGCCAGGTGGGCGTGGCCCACTGGGTGGGCGTGGCTGTGGTGGTCATGGCAGAATGAGTGGGTGTGGCCAAGGTGGGCATGATCACCTCGATGTTGCTCATGGGGAGGGATGCCTGTGAGGACCGGGCAGGGTTGGGGGAGATCCAGGGGGTCTCTGGCAGGTGGGGCGGTGGGCAGGAGGCTCGTCCTGCGGGGCAAGGCCAGGCGAGGCAGGGCGGGGGTGCCATTGTCGCAGGGCAAGGCGATGCAGGGGCCGGGGCAGCTGCTGCCTGACACCATCGGCCCCCGCACACAGAGGCCAGCGAGTGCCTGGGAGCCAACGGTGTCTGTCAGCAGCCACAGCCTGCTGGCCCCTCAACCGGCGCACTCTAGGGCTCCGCAGCCCGCTGCCAGCAGTTCAGAGAAGCCGCTTCTGAGCTCGATGGCCGGCCAACAGCTGAGGAGGCGATGCAGTGGGTCGTGCCCGGGAAAAGGAGAGCATGCGAGGCCAGGAGGGATGGGATGGGGGGGGAGGGAAACCAGCTGTGCTGGGATGCATCTGGCCATGTGGGACCTCGGCGAGTTAGCGGGCAGCTGCTTGAAGAGGGATGGTTGCATGGCACGGGTGCCCACAGAGAGGGCTCTGAGTGCCGCCTCTGGCACCCGTGCCATAGGTTCACCACCACTGGATTAGTGTATAGGCAACCACAATTGGGACTGGCAAATTACATGTTAACGAAAGCAGTTGCTAAGTGGTGGTGCAGTGGTTAGAATGAAGTATTGCAGGCTAACTCTGCCTATTGCCAGGTGTTCGAGCCTGACTGGCTTGAGATTGACTCAGCTTTCCATCCTTCCGAAGTCGGTAAAATGAGGACCCAGATGGTTGGGGACAATATGCTGACTCTGTAAACTGCTTAGAGCAGGGGTCCCCAACCTGTGGGCCACGGCCCGATAGTGGGCCGTGGGCTGCTGGCCACCGGGCTGTGGGCCAGGACACCGTGCCACATGAAAACAGGATGCCGCCGCACCTCGGGGCACGAAAACGGGCCGATGCCGCACTGCAGGGCATGAAAATGGGATGCTGCTGCGCCACGGGCCACAAAAACGAGATGCCGCCGCACCATGGGGCACAAAAATGGGACGCTGCTGCATCATGGGGTGCAAAAATGGGACGCCACCATGCTGAAGAAAAATGGGCTGATGCCGCACCTCGCGGGGCAGAAACGGCGCTGTGCACAAGAACGGGGCAGGGCTAGCGAGTATCACGTAAGCGCTAGCCCCGCCCTGTTTGCATCATGCGCATGCTCGCGGCCCCGTAAAATGCTTCCCCTTCCCTTTCCCTCTGGTTCACCAATCAAGAAAGGTTGGTGATCTCTGGCTTAGAAAAGGCGGTAAAGCACTATGAAGTGGTATATAAGTCTAAGTACTATTGCTATTGCTAAGTGACACTGCAGTAGTACTTAATGATTTTAACAACTGTCTCACTTAGCATCAGAAATTTTGGGCTCAGCTGTGGTCATAAAGTCAAGGACTACCTGTACACAGGGAGCCCCCAAAGAAACTAAAAATAAGCCAGAAATCTTGAAGAAATGCTATGTCTCATTTGACACACACACATCAGGCTAGAGTGGCAATCAGCAAGCCATCCAGCAGTCCCTCAAGAGTTCACTGACAAAGTTCACACAACACACTGAGCCGAAATGTGTTTTGTTTGTGATACGCATTACTGTATTCTGAACCGAGCTAATGTGATCTTTACACCGAGCTTTATTTAAACATGTTAAGTCAGGGGTCTTCAAACCTGGCCCTCCTTTTATGACTTGTGGACTTCAACTCCCAGAATTCCTCGGCCAGGCACGTGTGCCTGGCTGAGGAATTCTGGGAGTTGAAGTCCACAAGTCATAAAAGGAGGGCCAAGTTTGAAGACCCCTGTGTTAAGTGAACCCTCTAATAGTGATTTATTCTGCAATAATTAATAGTTAAGCAAAACAGTGTTTTGCAAACACAGAATTTCCAAGCAGCAGGCAAAACTCTTTTTATTAAGAGAATTTTCCCCCCAATTTTCTTGGACTCTTGCTATGTGAGGGGAATATTTTCTCTAAGACAGGGGTTCTCAACCCCCCGTCCGTGGACCAGCACCTGGCTGTGACATACCAGCAACCGGGCCGCGCAAACAAGTGAAGCCCCATCTGCTGGGTGCAGGCAGCACATGAAACCACGTCCCCTCTGGTCCACGGAAAACTTTTTCTCCACAGAACTGGTCCCTGGTGCCTAAAAGGTTAGGGGCCTCTGCTCTAAGATGCTGATTAACTTTATTAAGAGACAACTTCTAATTGCTCTGAGTTTATATGCTCTATTTCCTTAATTCTTGCATTCTATGCATTTTAAACTTCTTTCTCTCTCTCTCTGTCTTTCTCTCTCTCTCTCTCTCCCTCCTTCCCTCCCTCCTTGTCTTGACCTGGATTTAAATGGACTTTTTAAAAGGGGTTTTCCCCACATTCTGCAGTTTAATTCGGAAATGTAACCGAACAGATTTTTGCTAAATTTAAGTGTCAGACTAGTGATGTATTTAAAACATAGCTTATTGTAGTGGCCGTAATGGATGGCCATGATGGTTTACATACAATATTGTCATAAATCATGGTTTGTGAGCACAACCAGACCAATCATACAATGACTTTGGGCTTTGTACAAATTTATCAGATTCATCTGCTTCTAAGTAGGAGAATGCTAATCAGAACAAAGTGTCTGCCTTGTATAATTCTAGTTACTTTTCTGTTTTTTAGATATATCTGATCTTGGTTCAGACATCTCGCCTCCCCCTCCTGTGGGAAGTACACCACACTCTCCACAATCTCCGACAAGGGATTCTCTCTGGTAGGAATCTCTCCTTAAGCCTTAGTTGGCTGCTGTTCTCAGCATAAATGGCTTGCAAAAATAATCCAGATAATCCAGATTAAATGATAACAGAATTAGAGATTTTAGGGTCTCTTTGCTGTCATCTAATGCAGGGCTTTTCAACCTGTGGTACGCGTACCACTTGTGGTACATTAATGAGTGGCAGGTGGTACGCAGCCCTGCCTAGCCAAGTGTAGTGGGGAAGGGAAAGAGCCAGCACAGGCAAAGACTTACAGTGAGAGAGTCCTCTGGAGCTGCAGATTTTACTTATGAATGGAGCCATTTGGGGAGGCTGCCTTAGCCGGCAGCCAGTACTTACATTTTTTTTTCTTCCTTAAGTGCCAGCTGGGCTCCTTACTTTCCTTTCTAGCCAGTAGCTAATTCTTAAAGGGGAAGTGCCTTTTTAAGCTAGTTCACTCAGCAGCTTGTCTTTTCTGTCTCTGGAGGCCTTTCCTTGTTTGATCAATATATGGAAGAGGAAAAATATGGGGGGGGGTTTCAAATTCTTCCTTCAGAAGGAGATGGGAATGAGAAAAAGGGAGGCAGGGAAGGGAGGCAGGGAAGGAAGTCCCGCCTTAGCACTTGGCCACCAGCAGCTCTGCCATTGACTTTGCTTGTCAAAAGGTTGCAGAAGGGGATCACATGACCCTGGGACACTGTGACCATCATAAATATGAATCAGTTGCCAAGCATCCAAATATAAATCACATGACCCTGGGCATGCTGCAATGGTCATAAGTGTGAAAAATGGTCCTAAGTCATTTCAGTGCAATTGCAAATTTGAACAGGTTTTTTTTTGTCACCAAGTTTTTGACACTTTGCTAGGTGGTACTCGAATATTGCCATATCCTAAAAGTGGTACAATCAGTAAAAAAGTTGAAAAGCCCTGATCTAATGGTCATTTGAATTCTAACAGCCCAGGTAAGGCGGTCCTAAAACTAGCCTCTCCAACCAGGTGGCAGTAACCTGGTTGATCTAAAAAAAAGTTAACCCTTAATTTGGGGTAGAGTTGGAGCAACTGGACGGAGCTGAGCGTTTACTGGCGGATGCCCTTCCTGACGCCGTACTGAGTTCATAGCAGATTTTTTTTTTTTTGGTGCCCTGATAGAGAAACATCTGCTATCTAGGATTGAACTCTCAACCTTCCGAGTGGGAAGCGAGTGTCTTCACCACTAGGCCACTACGTTGCTTACATTCTCCAACCACAGTATTAGGAGCAAATTGATAACCAGGGTGATGGAAAAGTTAAGGGCAAGACCTAAGCATGTTTTACAGTCAATTTATGACTGATCACATAATGAATATTTGAAGTTACAATGGACCACCCAACAGCTACCTACGGCGCAATTTCAGTTATGATGACACCCCCCCCCCCACACACACACAGTGTGTGTAATCACATTTTGGGTGCTTGGCAACTAGCTCACCTTTACAGCTGTTTGCAAAAATCACAATTTTTGATGTTTTTGGCCCATTTCCAGCATTTACTTCCAGTTTCCAGTTTTCCCCAAAACACCCACTGGGTAAAATGTATTTGTTTAACGACTGTGGCACTTGCTTAATGACCGTCACAAAAAAATATTGAAAAATTGGATCCAGTCACATGATTCCTTGACTTACATCTGCAATGAGTTACAACTGTAATTCCAGGCTCAATTAAGGACTACCTCTATAGCCCTTAAATCCGTTATATCTTGGACAAGCCTTATGTACAAGAAGAATAATACAAATCAGGGACTTTAATAGCTCAGCTTAAAAGGGGGAAATAGTTGCCCTGTTTCTGCTGAGATAACTTCCTGAATGTATTCATTCATTCATTCATTCATTCACTCACTCACTCACTCACTCACTCACTCACTCAATTTATATAGCACTGATTGGGCATGCTGCTATATTTTGTAAAATAATTTATTGCGCGAACAGTTCTTTTAATCTATCTGTATGGCTTTTTCACCCAGTAAGATATAGTAAGATCACCGTTTAATTATCATAATTGGATAATACCTTTTTTTTCCTTTTTTTTTTGCTTATTGTCTCTTCAAGTTTCTCATTGTGAGTGACCCTAGATTTGTCAAATGTATTATTCTTTTATTTGTTCCCCTCTTGTGTGGTGATTTTTCTATCTTAGATTGTTTGGGCTGATTTTGGATTTAATTCTGCTCTAATTCTAACTTTCTTTGTGTTAATACATGACACTGAGGCTGCAAGACAGGAAACAAATAAGTCATAGTCATAACTGAACTTTTAAATCAGGGGTCTGCAACCTTGGCAACTTGTAAGACTTGTGGACTTCAACTCCCAGAATTGCCCAGCCAGCAGGGCTGGCAGGGGAATTCTGGGAGTTGAAGTCCACAAGTCTTAAAAGTTGCTAAATTTGGAGACACTTGATTTAAATAATGTTTGCAAAAGATACCCTGGAGAGCTTTGAGATATTGTTGTTTCCCTCAAATTATCATTCTGGGTTTTGTCTTCTTCTCCCATCCCACCCACCTGGCCGGATCAAACAGGGCTTACAGCAGACAAGAGACAGCAGTGGAAGAGTTGACTTCACCACAAGTTTCTAGTAAGTGCCTTGAACTTAGCTTCTCTTGTAAGGTCGATGATAATGAGCAGTGTCTCTTGAGGGAGAAAAAAATCACTTCTGGGATCAATTGCAAACACAAACATCATCATCATCGTCACTATTATTTTTACTATTATGGTTGATTGCACAGTCAGCCAGATGTTTAGATTAGATTTGCCACTTTTGTCCACTCATTGAGTCCTTCCCAAGAACCTGGGATAGGTAGATGTTGTTGTTTGATAGTGTTGAAAGTATCGTCGCAGAATGTAAGCTGTTGCAAGTAAAGCTGCCTTTTGCAATTGACCGATGGGGATTTTGTCAATGCCGATGGTGTTCAGGTGATGCATCCAGATATTTTGGAATTGCACTCAAGGCACCAATTGCTATCTGCACTATCTTTGCTTTCTTTTGCCACAGTTGTTCTACTTCTACTTGCGGGTCTTTGTATCTTGTGAATTTCTCCTGTTCTTTCTCTTCTCTTCTGTTGTCTTATTCTGCTGTATTATACAGGCAGGCAGTCCTCGACTTACGACAGTTCATTTAGTGACCGTTCAGTGGCACTGAAAAAAGTGACTTTTGCCTCATTTTACAACCTTTTTCGCCAGAGTTATTAAGTGACTCCCTGCAGTCCTTAAGTTAGTAACATGGTTGTTAAATGGACCTGGCTCCCCCATTGACTTTGCCTGTCAGAAGATCACATAAGGGGGTCACATGATCCCGGGACGCTGCAACCGTCATAAATATGAACCAGTTGCCAAGCGTCTGAATTTTGATCATGTGACCGTGGGGATGCGGCAACGGTCATAAGTGTGAAAAATGGCCGTAAGTCACTTTTCTCAGTGCCGTGGTAACTTTGAATGGTCACTAAATGAACCGTTGTAAGTCGAGGACTGCCTGTATTTTAGATTTCATATTTCATATTTTTATCTCTTGTGTTTTTATCGAAATGTGAGGTGAATGTGCCGTATGATAAGTAAATAATTCCGTGGGTTCTTTCTACTCCCTTCTAGATCCCGAGGAATCCCCCACCAACGAGTACAATTTCCAAGGGAGTAATTCCATCATGCAAAATGATGGGATTTCAGGGTAAGTTCCACAATGGCAGACTGTATTTTGGACGGCAGCATGTGGACAGAGAGCTTGGATTTGAACCTTATTTGGCTTTTGCAGGTACAGCCCCGATTCGAAGGTGGTGCGTTTTGTCAAAGCCAAGAGCATCGGCCTCCGTCTTGCAGGTGGGAATGACGTTGGGATATTTGTGGCCGGCGTGCAGGAGGGCAGCCCGGCTGAGATTCAAGGCCTCCAAGGAGGCGACCAGATCCTTCAGGTAATGAACCATCTCGGATCTTGGTGGATCTGGAATCTTGGTTATGTGCAGGATGGTTACTGGCTCCAAAGGAGGAGACTAGAAGTAACGGGAGGAAAGTGCAGGGAGCCAGTTTGGTCTTATGGTTAGTGCACCAGGCTCCGAGTTCTAGGCCTGCCTTAACCCTAAAAGCCAGCTCGGTGACTTTGGGCCAATTGCCAGGAGACAGTGAGTTCTAGTCCCGCCTTAGCCATAAAAGCCAGCTGGGTGACTTTGGGCCAATCGCCAGGAGACGGTGAGTTCTAGTCCCGCCTTAGCCATAAAAGCCAGCTGGGTGACTTTGGGCCAATCACCAGGAGACGGTGAGTTCTAGTCCCGCCTTAGCCATAAAAGCCAGCTGGGTGACTTTGGGCCAATCGCTAGGAGACCCGCCTTAGGCTTGAAAGTCAGCTGGGTGACCTTGGGCAGCCCCTCTGTCTCAGCCCAATCCATCTCACAGGGTTGTTTGTTGTGGGGAAAAATAGGAGGAGGAAGATGTGTTGGATATGTTCGCCCACCTCGAGTTATTTGTAAAAATAACAAAAGGTGAAGGCGTCCCTGCGGAGTTTACTCCGGTAGCGTTGCCGACTCTAGGAGGCAGTGCTTTCAAACTGCTAGGGTGGCGGGAGCTCACCCTGTCTCGTGGCGCTTGGGTCTGGAACCTGGGCTGCCGGCTTTTCCAGCCGACAACAAGCCCAGTGTCTTAACCGCTGAGCCACGGCGCTGCTCTAATAAAAAATAATAAAGGTGGGATACAAATCAAATCAGTCAATAAAACGTAGTTACAGACGAGACCAGGGTTTCTCAACCTTGGCCACCCACTTTACGATTTGTGGACCTCAACTCTGCATGCCACCTTGATTTCCTGAAGCAAGGCAATGTACCTCAAATAATAAGATCACTAAAGATGGGCATGGGCAAACGTGGGCAGTGCTGGCCAACCCCCCCTTTTGCCCCTTTCTCTTGGCAGGTGAACGAGAAGCCCTTCCAGAACTTGACTCGCGAGGACGCTGTGCAGTACTTGACGGAGTTGCACCCAGGGGAAGAAGTGACGTTCCACGTTCAGAACAAACAGGACAGTAAGTGACGCGGCCCTTGGCTGATTTACTCCTCAGTTGTAGATTTTATGTCCCTCCTTTCCCTCCTATTGTATGTGTGTGTTTCCTGTTAAGGGAGGTGGTTATAGGCAAGTTAACACCCTTAAACCTGGAATACTGCATCCAGTTTTGGTCGCCATGAGGTAAAAAAGATGTTGAACTAAGGAGAAATTTCCTGACAGTGAGAACAATTAACCAGTGGAATGATCTGCCTCCAGAAGTTGTGGGTGCTCCATCACTGGAGATTTTTAAGAAGAGACTGGACAGCCATTTGTCTGATAATAATAATAATAATAATAATAATAATAATAATAATAATAATAATAATAATAATAATAATAATAATAATAATAATAATAATAATAATAATAATAATAATAATAATAAAAAAGTTGGAAGGGATCTTGGAGGTCATCTAGTCCAACCCCCTGCTCAGACAGGAAACCCTATACCATTTCAGACAAATGGCTGTCTGTCTCTTCTTAAAAACTTCCAGTGTTGGAGCATTCACCGCTTCTGGAGGCAGGTTGTTCCATTGGTTAATTGTTTTAACTGTCAGGAAGTTTCTCCTGAGTTCTAGGTTGCTTCTCTCCTTGATTAGTTTCCATCCGTTGCTTCTTGTCCTGCCTTCAGGCGCTTTGGAGAATAGGGTCTCCTGCCTGAGCAAGGGATTGGACTAGAAGACCTCCAAGGTCCCTTCCAACTCTGTTATTCTGTCTGTTATTCTTTTTAAACCTTCTATCAAAGAGAAACAGCCCCACAAATATGCCCTGGCCAGACAAGCATCTGAAGGCCCTGAAAAACCAGAGAGATGGATGAATGGATAAAAAGAGGGATGGATGAAAAGATGGATACGTGCCTTTTAAAAAAAATATTGCCACCTGTACCTTATTAGTATTCCCAAATGCCAGCATCTCCATACAGCAGGGGTCCCCAACCCCCAATCCATGGACCGGTACCGGACCACGGCATGCCAGCAACCAGTCCGCACAAACAACCAAAGCCCCATCCATGGGATGCACAAAACCACGCACCCTCCCAGTCTGTGGAAAAAACTCTCTCCACATAACCGGTCCCTGGTGCCCAAAAGGTTGGGGGCCTCTGCCATACAGTATGTGGAGAATTCTTCTCTTTTTTTTAAATCTGTGTAACCATATATCCCTGTAAGGTAGGCTGGGCTGAGTGGGGAGTGATGGCTTCCCGTTGGTCTCTTCTCCCTAGTTTACAAGAAGATGGTCAAATCCAACCTGGGCGACTCGTTCTATATCCGCACCCACTTTGATTTTGAGAAGGATACGCCTTCCGCCCTGAGCTTCACACGGGGAGAAGTCTTCCATGTGGTAGACACCATGTATCGGGGCCGGTTGGGAAGCTGGCTCGCTCTGCGGATGGGAAAGGAATTTCAAGAGCTGGACAAGGGCATCATCCCAAACCGGAGCAGGTAGAAGCGACTGTTTTGTGCGGGGGAAGATTTTTGATTTTTTAAGATTTTTAAAAAGGAGACTGGACAGTCATTTGTCCGAAATGGCGTAGTAGGGTCTCATGCTCGAGCAGGGGGTTGGACTAGATCAAGGTGAGGCAACCTTGGCTCTTTTATGACTCGTGGACTTCAACTCCCAGAATTCCTGAGCCAGCATGGCTCAGCTTGGAAACCTCTCCCTTTCCCCTCAGCATGGCTGGCTCAGGAATTCTGGGAGTTGAAGTCCACGAGTCATAAAAGAGCCAAGGTTGCCTACCCCTGGACTAGATGACTGCCAACGTCCCTTCCAACTCTGTTATTCTGTTATTAATATTTTAACCATCCCTACAGGAGTATCTGTTCCATAATCAAAAAAAAAAAAAAAATCCAAGCAGGGGTGGCATAAGTAAAAATAAAAATGACACTTTAATTATTAATTGTTGAGGGAGGGGGCAGAAAAAAACCAGCTGGTTCTTGGTCTGTAATTACTGTCAGAAAACAAGCCGGCCGGTCTATTTTTTTGTTGATTTATATGATTTATCTTTTTTTTTTTAAGTCTTATTAATTTTATAATTTATCTTTGCGCCATTTTGTAAGCCACCCAAAGTCGCTTTATGGGGAGAGGTGGGCTGCGTACTGAATAAATTTAATAAAGGAATAAAATCAGTCAATAAACCGAGCATGTGTGATGCAAGGTCTACCCCTTACGTGACTTCACAAGGCAGGCCTTTCAAGGAGGGCGTTGAAGGAGGTCCCCGACTTACGACCGTTGTTTTAGTCACCATCCGAAGTTACAACAGCACTGAAAAAAAGTTACTTGTGACCATTTTTCTCACTTTCAAGCACCCCCCCCCCATGGTCATGTGATCAGACTTTGGGCACTTGGCAACCTGCATGTATTTATGACCAAATTCGGATGCTTGTCAACTAGCATATATTTATGACGGTCGCGGTGTCCTGGGGTCCCCCTTTTGCGACCTTCTGACAAGCAAAGTCAGTGGAGAAGCCAGATTCACTTAAGAACCGTGTTACTAATGTGTCAACTGCAACGACTCACTTAACAACCGTGGCAAGAATGTTTGTAAAATGGGGCAAAACTCATTTGACAACTGTCAATGCTGGGTGGGATCTGCTATAACTCAGCGTTTCTTAAAGAGCGGTCCAAGAACCACTGGGCCCCCCCCCCCAAAATCCTCTCAGGGGTTTGTAAAAATCAAAATTATTTGCCCAATATTGAAGATATTTGCAAAATTTTTAAACTGCCTCTGTCGCTCTTCTCGTTATTGTTTTTTAATCCGTTACAAATACGGAGTTTTTCACGGAAATGTTTCCTGTCACTGTCTGATGGGTTTAATATTGTTACTTTTACACTTCGAGAAATAAATATTTATACTGTAAATGTGTCCCATTTTAGTTTTTAATATGGTAAATATCGATAAATGCCACCCATAGAAACAAAAGCTTTTGGCGGGCTCCGTGGTTTTTTTAAAAGTGGGAAGGATTCCTGAGAGCAGAAAGTTTAAGGAAAACTGCTAGGCAGGTAGTCTTCGACTTACGACCACAATTGAAGCCAGAAATTCGGTTGTTAAACGAATCCTGCCCAATTTGACAGCATATCTTGCCACGGTTCTTAAGCAGGTCACTGCTGTTGTTAAGTGAATCACTGGCTCATTAAGTGAAGCCGACTTTCCCCCGTGAACTTTGCTTGTCGGCAGCCAGCTGGGAAGATCACAAATTGTGATCACACAACCCCAGGATGCTGCAACTGTACGTGCCGATTGCCAAGCTCCCAAATGTTGATCCCTTGACCGTTGGGGAAGGTTACGTCAATTGTAAATGCGAGAACCAGTTGTAAGTCATTGTTTTCAGTTCCGTTGTAACTTCGAACGGTCACTAAATGATTGATTGTAAGTTGAGGACTCCCTGTATGTGCTGCCCAAGTGAGCACACAACAAGCAAACCCAATATGATTCTCAGCTCAAACCCCACTTTAGCCCTGCCTAGGGGTTGTGGGAAGCCACCAACCTGGGTTTAGCAGGCCATCCTGCCCAGCAAGAAAGCCAACTGACAAGCAATAAGTTCCTGATTTGGAAGTTCTAAATTTTAAGCAGGTTAAAACATTAAAACTTATCCCACTCTGTTGCAACCAACCCTGGCTTTGCCCCGTATCATGGTTGGCTTTAACCAGCTGCTTTGATTGGACAAACCAGGTGATTTCTTCTGCTTGGTTTGGAAGCATCCCTGCTTCAGACAGGAAGGCGGTGCAGAGAGTGGTGAGGATGGCTGGAAAGATGATTGGCAGTTTCCTCCCTTCCATCCAGGACGTGGCACATAAGCGTTGCTTGAGCAGGGTCCGCAGGATTGTCTGGGACACCACACATCCTCTCCACAACCTGTTTTCCTTGTTCCCTTCTGGGAGGGAGGGGGCTCCGTGGTATCCGAAGCAGAACATCCAGATTCAGTCCCAGCTTCGTTCCATACAGTATTAACCTTGCGAATTCTCAAGCTTCCTCCTTCCGTTATGTATTCAAGATGGACAGTGATCAATATTTATATGTTACTTATAAGTAAGGGTGTAGGTCTATACATATGTTGTATGTAGTATGTTTTAAATGTGTGTTATGTATGTGTACATTTTGAGAGCAGGCAACAGAATTTCATTTTTAATGTGTGCCAGTGTGCCCAAAAATGACAATAAAGGTCATCTATCTATCTATCTATCTATCTATCTATCTATCTATCTATCTATCTATCTATCTATCTATCTATCTATCTATCTATCTATCTATCTATCTATCTATCTATCTATCTATCTATCTATCTATCTATCTATCTATCTATCTATCTATCTATCTATCTATCTATCTATCTATCTATCTATCTATCTATCTATCTATCTATCTATCTATCGCATCCATATCTCTGTCTATCAATCTCTCTCTCTCTATCTATCTCTATCTATCGCATCCATATCTGTATCAATCTCTTATTATCTATCTATCTATCTATCTATCGTCTGTCTGTCTGTCTGTCTGTCTGTCTGTCTGTCTGTCTATCGCATCCATATCTCTGTCTTTCTGTCTGTCTGTCTGTCTGTCTCTGTCTGTCTGTCTGTCTGTCTGTCTGTCTGTCTAATCTAATCTAATCTAATCTAATCTAATCTAATCTAATCTAATCTAATCTAATCTAATCTAATCTAATCTAATCTAATCTATTTTTTTGACCCCAGGGCAGAACAGTTTGCCAGCCTGGAATCGGTTCTCAAAGCAACATCAAAGACCTCCAGTGTTTTAGGGGCTCGAGCAGAGTTCTGGAAACTTCGAGGTTTGCGGGGAGCCAAACGGATGCTGCGGAAAAGCCGGGAGGATCTTTCCACCCTCACCAAGCAGGGCCACTACCCGCCATACGAGAAGGTCGTACTCAAGGAAGGTAGGGGCTTGTAGTAGTAGCAACAGGAGAAAGGCAATGTGGCTTTTCGTTGCAGCTAGCCCTCGACTTAACAACCAGAATTGGGACCAGAAAAATTTCCATTGCTAACGCACGGCAGTTGTTAAGTGAGGCCCATCCTGTTTTGTGAGTTTTTTCTCACGCACATAGGGGAATCGCTGCATTTGTTAAATGAATCACGCGTTCGTTAAGTGAATCCCGCTTCTCCCATTGACTTTGCTTGTTGGAAGCCAGCTTGGAAGATTATCACATGACTCCCTCAAGACGCTGCAACCATCCTAGCAACAGCAATAGCACTTAGACTTATATACCGCTTCACAGCCCTCTCTAAGCGGTTTACAGACTCAGCATATTCCCCCCCAACAATCTGGGTCCTCATTTTACCGACCTCGGAAGGATGGAAGGCTGAGTCAGCCTTGAGCCGGTGAGAATCGAACTGCCAAACTGCAGGCAGCCAGCAGGCAGCAGACGTAGGCTGCAGTACTGCATTCTAACCACTGCGCCACCACGGCTCATGAAAATAGCCTGGTTACCAAGCGCCCACATTTTGATCATGTAACCATGGGGGATGCTGTAAAAGTCATGTGTGAAAACTGGTCATAAGTCACTTTTTTCAGTGCTGTTGTAATTTCAAACGGTCATTAAACTACCTGACTACCTTTTTCAGTTTCGCCCATAACTCTGAAAATATTCCATTGCTTTAAGCGCTGCTGAAGCATTTTTTGAAGGGCGTCGAACCTTAAAGAAAGAAGGAAATACTTCCTCTGATGTCTTTCTCCTAATCTCTTGTGGACTAGAAACTTGATTTACAATGTGTTTTTTTCTCATGCAGCAACTTTTAAGCGTCCTGTGGTGATCCTGGGCCCAATTGCTGATATCGCCATGCAGAAACTGAGCACGGAGATGCCAGATCAATTTCAGATTGCAGGTGAGTGGGCTTGGGCGTCAGGGATGACACGCAGCATTTCCTACCCGGTGGATTTCAGCCCCGTTTGGACTCTCCACTGCGCTAGCTGTGCCTTGAAATCCCCCGGAGTTCCGTGTTTTTTCAACCTCGGCCACTTTAAGGTGGCTTTAAGTCTTCTCCCACTTTCAGACTTCAACTCCCCGAATTCCTCAGCCCTAATGGCTGTAAGTGCAAGGACTGGTTTTAAGTCGCTGTTTGAGCACCGTCGTAACTTTGATCGGTTGCTAAACAAACAGTTGTAAGTTAAGGACTATCTGTGTTCTCAAATCGGCTCCCTTTTTCCCTCTCTCGTTTTTTTCTAGAGAGTGTTATGAGAGAAGGAGGATCGTCCAAAGTGATCAAACTGGACACCGTGTGGCAAGTTGCAAAGCAGGTGAGAAAGGGAAGTGGTGTACAGACAGTCTAACAGAATATCAGAATAACAGAGTTGGAAGGGACCTTGGAGGCGTTCAACCCTCTGCTCGAGCAGGAAACTTTATACCATTTCAGATAAATGGCTGTCCCATCTCTTCTTAAAAGCCTCCAGTGTTGGAGCACCTAGAATTTCTAGAGGCAGGTTGTTCCACTGGTTAATTGTTTTCAGTGTCAGGAATTTTCTCCTCAGTTCTAGGTTGCTTCTCTCCTTGATTAGTTTCCATCCGTTGCTTCTTGTCCTGCCTTCAGGCGCTTTGGAGAAAAGTTGACCCTCCCTCTTGTCTGTGTCAGCCCTTGGAAGACTTCTATCATATCATCCCCAAGTCCTTCTTTTCCCTAGACCAGTGATGGCGAACCTTTTAGAGACCGAGTGCCCAAATTGCAACCCCAAACCCACTTATGAATCGTCGAGTGCCGGGTGGGTGTGGCCCATTGGGTGGCGCGTGGCCCATTGGGTGGGCGTGGCCCATTGGGTGGGCATGGCTGTGGTGGTAACGGCAGACTGGGTGGGACTAAAAAGTTCAATCAATTCCAACTTTGCAAGATTTTTTTCCGTGAGAAGTTGAAATTGACTGAACCTTTTTTTTTTTTGCACACGGTGGCGGAGGCCTAAAGTGAAAAGGTTTTATAAAACCCAGCTGAAAGCCTAGGACTGGGGCGACGGTGCGCGTGCCCACAGAGAGGGCTCTTGAGTGCCGCCTCTGGCACCCGTGCCATAGGTTCGCCACCACTGCCCTAGACCAGGGGTATGCTGACTCAGGAATTCTGGGAGTTGAGGTCCACGAGTCATAAAACAGCCAAGGTTGCCTATCCCTGCACTCTTTCTAGAGTCTCAACACCTTTTTTATATCGTAGTGATCAAAACTGGGTACAGAATTCCAAGTGTGGCCTCACCAAGGCGTTATGAAGTGATACTGACACTTCACTTCTCCTTTTAACAGGATAAGCATGCTTTGCTCGATATTACACCAGCCGCTGTGGAACGTCTCAATTATGTGCAGTATTTCCCCATTGTGGTCTTTTGTGAGCCGGACAGCCGGCAAGGAATCAAGGCCATGCGGCAGTGGCTGGCGCCAGATTCCAAGAAGAGTTCGCGGCGCCTCTACGCGCAGGCCGCCAAGATGCAGAAGTATTGCAGCCACCTCTTCACAGCCACCATCAGCCTGGCCGGGGGGTCCAACAACTGGTACCAGAGCCTGAAGGAGATTATCCAAATTCAGCAGGCCCGTCCTGTCTGGATGACTGAAGAACAGGTGGGTGAGCACAATCCCAGCGGAGTGAGATTTTAACCTAGCTTGTAGGCAGCAAGGCAACGTTCCCCATCAATTTTTTCCCCACCCTGGTGCTCTCTGGGATCATAAGAACCTTAACGAGGTTCCAGAAGGTGGAACGCTTCAGTAATATAACTTTAAAATCCGGATTGCAGTCCAGATCTGTTGGCTCTGCAATAGGTTAGCTTTTTAGCCCAAAGGTAATTGTTTTTTTTTACAAAACGAAATCCAGGTTATTTATTATCTTCTATTTAGGCTTTGCTTTTCATTTTTGTTTTTTTGTTTTTATATGAGACGTGAATCATTTGATTTTATTGGACTTCTTTGATTAGCTTGTCTGAAACTTCCTTAGCTGCTCAGAAAAATATTTTAGCTAAGGGTCATTTTCCAAACAAAGTCTATTCCAATCAGTCTTCTACAACAGCAATTCCCAACTTTTGGGCGCCAGGGATCGGTACTGTGGAGGGCACTTTTTCTACAGACTGGGGCGTGGTGGTTTCACACATTGTCTGGATCCCTTGCGTGTGCAGATGGGGCTTTGATCGCTTCCGCAGCCTGGTTCCTAGCGGGCCTTGGACTGGTGCCAGTCCAAGGCCTGGGGGATTGAGGGTCCCTGTTCTACAAGATCTGGTTTAGTACAAGCTCCTTCCTTCACCAAATATCCATCTGCATTCTACTCTGTAATTTTCCACTCTTTTTTCTTCAGGTGGATGCTTCAGCTGAGGAGAGTCTGGACATACTAAACCAGACCTCGGCCATCAGTATGGGTGACCTGACTTGTGACAGTCGGGCCAACAGTGATTATGAGGAAACGGACGCAGAAGGAGAACCTTATACGGACCAGGAACTGGACGAGCCCTATCAAGAGGCAGCTCTGAGCCGTTCTTCAGAGCCAGCAGAACAAAGCCTGGATCGGGAGTTGAATGAGCGTGTGGCAGCTGCTCTGGCCTACCCCGTTGACGTGGTAAGGAGAGTCAGCCGCCTGGCTTTGGAAGGGATCCTAAAGGTCATGTAGTCCAGCATGCTAGTTAGCCCTCTTTATTTATTTTTCTGCCTTCGAGGCACTGAGCTGGCAATACCCAGACAAATCCCTGCTGTTTTGTTGGCAACATTTTCAGAAATGGTTTATGGCTTTAATAGTTTTGATTTTATTCTAATTTCTTTGCTTGATTGTTGTCACTCAAAATTGGATGGCACACATGTAATAATTCTTCTTCTTTTCTTCTTCTTCTTCTTCTTCTTCTTCTTCTTCTTCTTCTTCTTCTTCTTCTTCTTCTTCTTCTTCTTCTTCTTCTTTCTTCCTCCTCTTCTTCTTTTCACCTCCTCCGCCTCCTTCCTTCCTTCCTTCCTTCCTTCCTTCCTTCCTTCCTTTCTTTTTCTTTCTTTCTCTTTCTTTTTCTTCCTTCCTTCCTTCCTTCCTTCCTTCCTTCCTTTCCTTCTTTCTTTCTTTCTTTCTTTCTTTCTTTCTTTCTTTCTTTCTTTCTTTCTTTCTTTCTTTCTTTCTTTCTTTCTTTCTTTCTTTCTTTTTCTTCTCCTCCTCCTCCTCCTCCTCCTCCTCCTAATGGAACACTTTTTAATACTTGAGCCAACATTCTGGATATCAATTATATCTATATATTTTTCTCTTTCTTATAGCATGATAGTGATCACCAACCCCAAGGACAGTGGCACAGCAATTATGACATCAGGTATAAACTTTTCATTTGAGGCTTCGTGATGGGTTGGGAAGAATTTTCTTAACCCTGCAATTGGAGTCAAAATGCAATCAGCCTGTCCATAGATGTGATAGAATTTGAATTATATGCAGAAAGGACATAACCAATGCAACTCCTGCAGGAGATTATATTGCCTGGAAAATCTAGATGTCCCTATCATTTCATGAGGCGAGTGTAGTGACTTTTGATCCAGCAGGTGAGATGAGTTACCAAGATTGCTGATCTCACTGGGTTGGTGGCGAACTGGGTTAAACATATTGTGTGAACCCATCCAGTACATTGTAAGTTTGCATCTGGTGTTCGAAAAAGTAATATGCATTCTCTGGGAGACAAATTCCAGTCAAATATCCCAAGGCCTATTAGGAGGGCAGAAAGCAGAATAACAGAATTGGAAGGGACCTTGGAGGTCTTCTAGTCCAACCCCCTGCTCAAGCAGGAAACCCTATACCATTTCAGACAATTGGTTGTCCAATCTCTTCTTAAAAGCCTCCAGTGATGGAGCACCCACAAATTCTGGAGGCAATTTCATATGGCAACTGGACTTTGTTTTTCCTTGAGGACTAGTTGCCAAAAATCCAGTTGCCTTTCAAAAAAGCACCTTTGGGTCAAGCATGACCTGGATCACCAAGAATCTCTATAGATATTATGGAGGCAAGTCATTCCATTGATTGTTCTAAAGGTCAAGAAATTTCTCCTTAGTTCTAGGGTGCTTCTCTCCTTGGTTAATTTCCATCCGTTGCTTCTTATCCTGCCTTCAGGCGCTTTGGAGAATAGCTTGACTCCCTCTTCTTTGTGGCAGCCCCTGAGATACTGGAAGGCTGCTATCATGTCCCCCCTCGTCCTTCTCTTCATTAAACTAGACATACCCAATTCCAGCAACCGTTCCTCATGTTTTAGCCTCCAGTCCCCTAATCATCTTTGTTGCTCTTCTCTGCACTCTTTCCATAGTCTCAACCTCTTTTTTATATTGTGGTGACCAAAACTGGATGCAGTGTTCCAAGTGTGGTCGTACTAAGGCTTTGTAAAGCGGTACTGTTGTTTCACGAGATCTTAATTCTATCCCTCTATTAATGCAGCCTATTTAATACGCGTATCTAAATCTATGCAGTGCATTGATTTACAACTTTGCCATCTCTTTGTCAGGGAATACGAACATGAGGCGCTACGGAAGAAGTTCACCCATGCGCAGACCTACGACTCTGAGTCAGACCAGGACTATGGTTATGACTGGGGACCTGCCACAGACCTGTGACCACATCAGCAGCCACGTGGCCTCCTGCAACTTTCTCGGGTGGCCGTGCAAAGCCGTCCTTGTCATTCCAATTTTGGTGAAACTCTTCAAAGACCTTTGCGCTCCTATAGAGGCACTAAAAACATAGGGGGTATGGCAAGATTTTGAACCCCTGGAAGTCCTCATGACCAGCTTTGCCTCATATGCTTGTTCCGGAAATGTTGCTTTTCTCTTTCACCCTGTTGCCTTAAGTTGTGGACACTCCAGAGCAGCCAAGGTGGGAGCAAGCCACCTTGGATGGAAGTTTGATCTTCAGTTGTTCCTCTCCACCATCCTTTCTTTGGGCAGTTTCATCTCAAGCTGGATATCCGGTGCATTCAAGCCACTTCTGCCCTTTGATCAAGATCAAAGGATTTCCACCGGCTTTCTGAACAAACTCATAATACGGCTCGGAAGGGATTTGCAACCATTTTGATTTCATTCTGGATCCATTTAACCGGAATAAGGCGCTTCAAGCTGCATATACATCAGTGTTTCTCAAGCTCAACAACTTGCAGATGTCTGGACTTCAATTCCCAGAATTCCCCAGCCAGCTTTCAAATCCAGCCGGCTTTGAGTTGCAGTACAGAGAACTTCGAGTTGCCAAGATGGATGGAGAAATACTGATACACAGCATCGTTAGGCCGCTTTTATACTTCAAGTAAGGCCAAGAACTTCCACCTCGTGTTCTAACTTCATGCACAATGCTTTTAAGAAACCGCCCTACATCCATTCACAAAACTGAGGACTGTCTCAAGAATTTTAAAGCTAGCCCTCACGTGTTGCCTTTCCCCACCGGAGGTCTATTTTTGCTTATAAACCACACTCCGTGATTTATCTTTTTAAATCTTTCCCCCTGCTAATATGACTAAGGTCAACAGCCCTTTCCTCACCGTTTACTACAGGCCTAAAGTGTCGCTGTATAATCTCGCACGACCTCAAATTAAGGCCGAAATTTCACAAGATTGCCAATTTCTACTACTATAGAACTCCAAAATCTTATTCCTGCCTGAAATCATTCACGATTTGGCTTTTTTAAAACAAAACAAAAAAAAGTTCAATTGGGAGGCTACACATTTATGGTATAAATAGTCCTCGAGTTAGGACTGTAATGGAGCCTGAGCATTACGGTCAGAAGTCGGCATAAACCTTATTAGGGCCGCTATTGTTCTGGTTCCCTAAAATTTTATAACTCCCTTTTATAATTTGCAATGTGGCGGTCAGAGGGGGATTTAATTCTGCCTTTTTAATCAAAAATGTGGAAGAGTATTAAGCACACGTAATTACTTTTTTATCTGTATAACTTCCATTTGGGATTTCTCTCCCATGTTGTATTTTTGTGCGCCCGCTGACAAGGAGCAGCCTAGGATGAGGGAATCTGATGTATTGCCTTAATGTACATGACAACCTTCTCCGTATGTGATGAGTGAAGATGGAGGAGCCGTGGCTTGCCCCTCCATCATTTGTGCCTTTTGTATTAAAAGCATTCCTTTTCAGTTAAGTTGCATGGATCTTTTTTCGGTTAGTAATGGCAAAAAGAAGACAAAATGTGGGATGCTGACCGACTCGCTGGGTTTGGAAGGGGAAAAAAAGCAAGGTATTTTGTGGTCTCCTTGTTAATTTAGGCAATATCCTGGCAATGAACAATACTTGGTTTTTGCAAGTGCTCAGATCAGTTCAGGCAGTCTTAAGGGAGTGTTTCTCCACTTTGGCAACTTGAAGATGCGTGGACTTCAACTCCCAGAATTCCCCAGCCGAATTCTGGGAGTTGAAGTCCACACATCTTTCAAGTTGCCAAAGTGGAGAAACACTGGTCAAGGAGACAGAAAAGGCATTGATATCACCCTGAAGGATTAATAATCTCAGTACAATTATAATCTCAAACTCATTACCCAATGCAACTATTATCTCTAGTAATATCCAAGAGTCATTATTTCACTTTAATAACAAAAAAAATGATAGCAAAACCAGCTGTCAAAATGTCCAGAACTGCTAATTTGGGTTTTATATACGGATAGTCTTTGATTTACAACAGTTCATTTAGTGACCATTCAAAATTATGTCACTGGAAAAAGAGACATAACCGTTTTTCACACGACCGTTGCAGCATCCTCTTGGTCACGTGAGCAAAATTCAGATGCTTTGCAACTGAGTCATATTTATGACAGTTGGCAGCGTCCCAGAGTCACGTGATCCCCTTTTGCGACCTCCTGACAAGCAAAGTCAATGGGGGATGCCAGATTCACTTAACAACCATGTTACTAACAACAGCGGTGATTCACTTAACACAGGGGTCTTCAAACTTGGCCCTTTTATGACTTGTGGACTTCAACTCCCAGAATTCCTCAGCCAGGCACGCGTGCCTGGCTGAGGAATTCTGGGAGTTGAAGTCCACAAGTCATAAAAGGGCCAAGTTTGAAGACCCCTGATTTATAGCAAGAAACATTGTAAAATGGGGCAAAACTCACTTAACAAATGTTTCGCTTTAGCAACATAAATTTTGGGCTCACTTGTGCTCGTAAGTCGAGGACTACCCGTATTAAAAAGTTTGCTCCATCAGGATTGCAGACTACAGAAAGCCACCCTGCTTTGAAATAATGTCAGGAAGTGAACATTGCTGGCAAGACGCCATTTGTCAGGGTTGACATTTTAGCTCAGACATACTAAATTTTATTTAGGGGATGTTAGGCTTATGCTCTCAAGATCGGGAGCTCTGCAGAAGTGGTAATATAGAATTAGGCAATACTTGCTTTACAGCAGCGGTCTCCAGTCTTGGGAACTTTAAGACTTGTGGCCTTCATGGATGGCTGAGGAATTCTGGGAGTTGAAGTCCACAAATCTTAGATGGTTAGAGTCCTTTCTCTACAGTACCCAGGTGCAGGCAATTATGCAGATCGTACTATTTATTTACAGGTAGTCCTCAACTTACGACCATAATTGAGTGCAAAATTTTCACTGCTCAGCAAGACAGTTGTTAAGCGAGTTTCGCCCCATTTTGAATCTTTCTTGCCACGGTTGTTAAAGTGAATCACTGCAGTTCTTAAGTTAGTAAGTGGTTGTTAAGTGAATCTGCCTTCCCCATTGACTTTGCTTGTCAGAAAGTCGCAAAAGGGGATCACATGACTCCCCCGGGACACGGCAGCTGTCATTAACTATGAGACAGTTGTTAAGAATCCAAATTTTGATCACGGGACCATGGGGATGCTGCAATGGTTGTAAGTGTGAAAAACGGTCATAAATCAGTTTTTTCAGTTCCATTGTAACTTCAGTCACTAAACAAATGGCTACAAGTAGGGGACTACCTGTATTAGATTTTTATTCTGCTTTTATTACTTTTATAAGTACCTTAAGGCAGTGAATATACATTACCCAAGAGTCCCTAATCAAGCATATTAGAATTAGACAAATCTAGCTTTTCTTTCTCCAAACTGATTCCCCCCCCCCCTTATAAGAACCAGTAGGTTCCCTTGTTTTTTAAAGACACAGCCTTGAGAAGTGAACCTCTTGACAGAAGCTTGCAGAAAAAGTGAGTGAGGTGTGTTGCAAAACTCAATGCCAATTAGCATTTCAAAACAGTTGTCATGTTGCTTCATAGCCTTCTCACAGTTGCACGTACGCAAAACCTATACAAACTGCTTCAGTGACAAGAGGTTTTGAGCTGGGGAACAATTCCTTCAATGTATTATCAGAAATTTGAAACCACATCAGGGGTAGAGCGAAGGGCGCAAGCAATAGAAGCTAATTTTGCCTCAGTTCACCGCAGTGCAATGTGTGAATTCAGCCACTGTGGTTTTTAACCATGGTTTATTGCTTAACACAGAGGTCAGACCCCCCCAAGATGCAGGCCCAGGGAAAAAAGAAAACCAGAATTCTACAAAATCACCCAAATCTCACAAGAAAGTTTGGACAACCATGCAAACACATCATTGCGGATTTTATTCTTCTTTTTTTGGAACTGGGGTTCAGTACATGTTGACCCAGGCTTAGCACATAGGGTAAAACAAACCAGAACTTTTAAGACTTTCTAGTCATTTCTGAAAGCTTTAGAGCAGGGGTCTTCAAACGTGGCCCTTTTACGACTTGTGGACTTCAACTCCCAGAATTCCTCAGCCAGGCACGCTGGCTGAAGAATTCTGGGAGTTGAAGTCCACAAGTCGTAAAAGGGCCAAGTTTGAAGACCCCTGCTTTAGAGAGAAGCTTGTAATTCTGCTGTTACTTTAACATTTACAAAACAAGTTCAAACTTCAGCTCTCTGAGCAATTAAGGCTGCTTAACGTGGATTGTCTTGCCAAAAGGTGTCGACTCTTTAACAACTCTTCCCATTCTCAAGTCAGAGCAAGAAGATGCTTTAGAAAAGCAAATAATAGTCATTTCTCTAATCTTTGGTGTGCAGAGAATAGAGTGATTAAAAAAAAGAGAGAGAGCACTTTCTCTCCCTCTCTGATCTGCTTTGGGAAATTTAGTACTTTGGTCATCTTGAAGTTTGTATTAGTAGTTTAAGCAACAAAATTCATACAGTAGCTCCAAAGCAACTTATAGAATTGTCAGCAGTGTATTGAAGTCCAGACATCAGAAGAGTTTGCCCCATTTTCTAATGGCAAAGGTGAGACTTGTATTACTGCAGAAATGAATTTTGGAGGTTGGATCCCCCATAGCCAGGGAGAGCAGGGTGGATTGTCTCCTGCACCCTAAATCTTGCTGGGCAGAATCTTGTAAATTGGCCAGGCAATCCTGACAACAATGGGAGCATCCTGATTCTGGACTGAACCACTTCAAAGAGCATTTACCAAAGGCTATATTTTCATATTTCCCTTATTTTGTTTTAAGAAAAAGGCTCTGTCACAGAGAACACCTTGAGAAATATGAAAATTTATATCTCCACCTGCTTTGCAATCTTCGGGATTTTTTTAAAAAAAATTAATAAGGAATTCTTCCCACCCTGTACCATTCCTCTCCCCTGGAAGTGATAAAGAGTCTAGTGTCCATCCTTTTTAGTTCAGGAACAGCACAGCACAGTAGTGTAAGGTTCAATCTCCAATATCTCTTGCTTTCTAGTGTAGAAGCCAACCTCAAGCAACAGGCACAACTTCCAAGTTCACACACCCCAGATAAATTTCCCCAGCAAAGGAAACCAAGAACAAACGTGGCTGGGCGGTTCGTGTACCAGAAACAGACACAAAGCTCTTGTGAATCAGGGGTACTGAGCCCAGACTTCAGATTTGGGAGGTGCAGCAAGCTTAGGAAGCAGCCACGGGAAGCCGGTGGCCACGGCAAAGCCCATCAGAGGAAGATCGGTTGCTCCTGGCCAGTTAAAAGACGATAGGTGGAGGCTGGCATGGTTTTGATATGGACCTGCAAGGAAGAAGAAGTGCAATCAAGTCAGGGGGCATCTCTGAAGCTGAGTAATGGCACACTAGGGTTCACATGGGGAGGGTTGGGAAGGAGGATGTGGCCTGGTCACAAAATGGCTGCCATATGATCTATATCAGAGGTCCCCAACCTTTTGAGCACCAAGGACCGGTTCCGTGGAAAGAGGTTTTTCCGCAGACCGGAGGGTGCGTGGTTTTGTGTGCTGCCTGCATCTCGCGGATGGGGCTTTGCTTGTTTGTGCGGACCGGTTGCTGGCATGCCGCGGCCCGGTACTGGTTCACGGTCCGGGGGTTGGGGACCCCTGATCTATATCAGTGTTTTTCAAACTTGGCAACTTGAAGCTAGGCGGACTTCAACTCCCAGAACTCCCAATGCTGGCTGGGGAATTCTGGGAGTTGAAGTCTGCCTAGCTTCCAGTTGCGAAGTTTGAAAAACACTGGCCTATATTTACTGCAAAAGGCAAGGGAAAATCCTCCCTTCTGCCTGCTACGTCCTCTCTCTTCTTTTCTTATCACAGCCATTTCAATTTAGGCTTTCAGGATTCGATGATTATACACGAGAATTAGGCAGCGTTCCAAGAATCCCTGCCAAATCTGTTCCTTGATCCGGCCTGTTTCAAAGGGCTGACCTCAATCTCTCTGTCCCAATTTATCCTATACAAAATCAAGGGGAATTTCTGTCTCCTGACTGTGTGATGGCTTGTCCAAGATACTCTTTAATATAGGTAGTCCTTGGCATACGACCATTTGCTTAAGTCACCCTGGCACTGAAAAAAACGTGACATTTACAACTGTTGCAAGTGTCTCCGTGGTCATGTGATCAAAATCTGCCCACTTGACAACCAGCATGTATTTACGACGATTGCAGCATTCCTGGGGTCATGTGATCCTCATTTGCAACCTTCCCACCAGCTTCCAACAATTAAAATCAACGGAGAAGCAGATTTGGTGCTTCTTTGGTGCCATGTGATTCGCTTAACAACCGTGGCAAAAACATACAATTGGGCCTGACTCGCTTAATGACTGCACTTCTTAGCAATGGACGTTCCAGTCCTAATTGTAGTTGTAGGTCAAGGAATACTTGTAACTCTTTCAGAGATTCCCCCAAATCAGCTCTAAACGACTCTACTGAGACTCTGCTTTATAATAATAATAAGTTGGAAGGGACCTTGGAGGTCATCTAGTCCAACCCCCTGCTCAGGCAGGAAACCCTATACCATTTCGGACTATTGCTTCAGACTCAACCTGCATTTGCCATTTCAGATGGTTGATACAGTACAGGTTGTCCTCAACTTACGACCACAACTGAGCCCAAAGTTTCTGGGGCTAAGCAACACAGTTGGTGAGCTTTGCCCCATTTCACGACCTTTCTTGTTAACTGTAAATCACTGCAGTTGTTAAGTTAGAAGGTTTCAAAAGGTGATCATAGAACCACGGGACAGGACAACCACTGTAAATATGAACCAGTTGCCAAGCATCCGGATTTTGATCTCGTGAGTATCAGGTTGCTGCAATGATCATAAGTGCGAAAAATGGTCATAAGTCCTTTTTCCAGTGCTGTTGAAAATTCAGTCACTAAACCAGGGGTCTTCAAACTTGGCCCTTTTATGACTTGTGGACTTCAACTCCCAGAATTCCTCAGCCAGCATACCCTGGTTGAGGAATTCTGGGAGTTGAAGTCCACAAGTCATAAAAGGGCCAGGTTTGAAGACCCCTGCACTAAACAAATGGCTGTAAATCAATGTGGGCTGGTTATCAAGCACCCAAAATGCTGTCACATGTCTACAGGGTGTGAATGTGTGCCCACTGATGATCTGTTGTAGATCAATGACTATTTACAGATTTTTCCCAAGGTTTATCAAATCCAATGCATTTTATAAACCAGGGGTCTTCAAACTTGGCCCTTTTATGACTTGTGGACTTCAACTCCCAGAATTCCTCAGCCAGCATACCCTGGTTGAGGAATTCTGGGAGTTGAAGTCCACAAGTCATAAAAGGGCCAAGTTTGAAGACCCCTGGCATTAAACAAATGGCTTTAAATCAAGGACTGCCTGTACTTGGGTTTGCAATCAACCCCGGTTCCAAAAACCTTTTCACAAATTTGCTAAGCCAAGTGCGTCTGACTTTTTTGTTTGTTTGTTTGAATTTGTTCTTAATTCTCACCCAACCATCAAGAACCCCGCCCTGAAATCCTTAGGAAGAAAGAAGACAGAGAAAGCCCTTTCGGTGTGGCTTTTTCGCAACAGGGCTTTTCACAACTAGAGAATCACGCTGTGCACGTACCTCGCTGACCGCTTGGCTAAGGATATGAATGATCTTCTCGTGCGGCATAGCCACCACGCTCTGCCCATTGATCTCAATGATGCGATGTCCCACGCGGACGCCGCCACGTTCTGCGATCCCGCCACGCATGAGGCTGCAGATCTGGGCACAGGGGGAAAACGCCACTGGTACGGCTGGCCTTGCCCACCCATGTCTCGAGGTTTTGCTTAGGCACAGCCATCCCTGATTTCCAAAAACCTCCTAGTCCAGGGGTAGGCAACCTTGGCTCTTTTATGACTCGTGGACTTCAACTCCCAGAATTCCTGAGCCAGCATGGCTCAACTTGGAAACTCTTCCTTTCCCCTCAGCATGGCTGGCTCAGGAATTCTGGGAGTTGAAGTCCACGAGTCATAAAAGAGCCAAGGTTGCCTACCCCTTCCTAGTCCATCCGATATAGAGCCACTTGTACTCTGGATTCCCTCTAAACGGAGAGTCTGGCTTACTTGTCTCATCTACCTAGATTACTCACAATGCCGTTTTCCACGGAGAATCCCAGGGGATATTTTGTGCCGGGCCTTCGAACGATTGCTGTAGTGACAGGAGGGCAATGAACGATGCTGAGGGTTACTTCAGTCTGGTTTTTCAAATCCTGGGAAGAAAACAAAACCCATCGGGTTGACCTGAAATTAAGGTCAACATCCTCCACCAACAGCAAGCAGTTTTATTGCTGGCTGGGGAATTCTGGGAGTTGAAGTCCAAACAAACATCTTAAAGTGACCAAAATTGAGAAATGCTATGCTAAATGATGCTAATGACTTTACAGCACATCCTGTCATTTAGCAAACCCCAAAATGACCATTTTGCTCTAATTCAAGACACACACACACACACACCATTCCCTCCTGCAACACGTGAAGTGTTAATACTACTTTACAATGTCTTGGTAAGGCCACACTTGGAATACTGCATCCAGTTTTGGTCACCACAATGTAAAAAAGAGGTTGAGACTCTAGAAAGAGTGCAGAGAAGAGCAACAAAGATGATCAGGGGACTGGAGGCTAAAACATGAAGTACGGTTGCTGGAATTGGGTATGTCTAGTTTAATGAAGAGAAGGATGAGGGGGGACATGATAGCAGTGTTCCAATATCTCAGGGGCTGCCACAAAGAAGAGGGAGTCAAGCTGTTCTTCAAAGCGCCTGAAGGCAGGACAAGAAGCAACGGATGGAAACTAATCAAGGAGAGAAGCAACCTAGAACTCAGGAGAAACTTCCTGACAGTTAGAACAATTAACCAGTGGAACAACCTGCCTCCAGAAGCGGTGAATGCTCCAACACTGGAAGTTTTTAAGAAGAGACTGGACAGCCATTTGTCCGAAATGGTATAGGGTTTCCTGCCTGAGCAGGGGGTTGGACTAGATCAGGGCTTTTCAACCAGTGGTACGGGTACCACCTGTGGTACATTGGCACCTGGCAGGTGGTACACGACCATCCTAGAAAAGTGATAGCGGGGGAGGGGAATGAGCTGAGCCGGTGGCAGCACTGCACAAGCCTCAGCGAGAGACGGCTGGAGCTGCAGGGCTGTCAAAAGCTCAGCGGAAGCGCCAGGATCAGTGCCGCTTTCCAGCTGATTGGTGCTTCTTCGTGGCTCAGGGCTCAGAGGAAGCGCCAGGATCAGCACCAGGCTCCAGCTGGAGCTCGGCGCTGATCCTGGTGCTTCTGCTGAGCCCAGAAGAAGCACCAATCAGCTGGAAAGCAGCACTGATCCTGGCCCTTCTGCTGAGCCCAGAAGAAGCGCCGATCAGCTGGAATGTTGCAGCATCTCCAGGGTCTTGTGATTTACATTCAGATGCTTGGCAACTGATTCATATTTATGATGGTCAGTGTCCCAGGGTCATGTGATGTGACCAAAACCTGCTGCAACCACCCAGCAGACCGGGGGGAATAAAAACCAAACACCCCCTACCCCACCCCCACTGCCAATCCTCAACAGAAATGCTCACAACAATGAAAACCTCGGACAGGAGGAAGAGCACCGCCGGGTGGGCAGGCAGGTGTCTTGCTCGGCTGTGGCTTGGGGGGCACCTTTTTCAGTGCCATTGTAACTTCAAACAGTCACTAAGCGAACTGTTGTAAGTCGAGGACTACCTGTACTTTATCACTTTTTTCTTTTGGTCAATTTTTTGACACCTTGCTAGGCGACTGGTGGTGCTCGGATGTTGCCATATCCTAAAAGTGGTACAATGGGTGAAAAGGTTGAAAAGCCCTGGACTAGATGACCTCCAAGGTCCCTTCCAACTTTATTATTATTATAAGTGGATGCTATTGGGAGCTGATGACACTTCCATAACAGGTCAGAACATGAAAGGGGCAGGGCCAGAAAGTCATTGGTGTGATGGAATGTATTCCAGATTCCCAGGGCTGCATTCCAGGGGAGCAAGAGATACCAAACTTTAGCTAGTTGGTGTGGGGAAAAGAGAGTGAAGATGGCTCCTCCCTAGTAGTTCTCAAGTCCAGGTGTTCCTCGACTTACAACCATTTGGGGTCATGTGATCCCCTTTTGCAACCTTCTGGCAAGCAAGGTCAATGGGGAAGCCAGATTCACTTAACAACTGTGTTACTAATTTAACAACTGCAGCGATTCACTTAACAACAGAAACGTTGGGCTCAATCGTGGTCGTTAAGTTGAAGACTACCTCTATACGTTTAATGGTGCAAGGCGTCTGCTTTAGTTTGGCAAGATGGAAGACGGTGACTAGCAATAAATGAATGGACGTAGTTACAGTGGGGATGGGGGTCCCTATTGGGAGACCTAAAGGCCCAGGTGTGGAGGGATCCTCCTGGAGAAGGAGATTGCATTTCATGACATTTTTGCTGAAAACCGACATTTATATTTCTGATTTTTGGCAAAACTAGCCCATAATGAACAATTGGTTTGTTTAATCACTGTGGCATTTGCTTAACAACGGCCACAAAAGTCATAAAATTGGGTCAATCATGTGTGTGACCCGCTTTAGAACCTCATGACTTATGGAGCCTGGTCAGTCATAAGTCAAGGACTACCTTTATCCACTTTTTATATCTTTTTTGTATGTATAAAGGCATTTCAAATGAACGTTGGAAATGTAAATGTAAAGAAGGGATTTACCATTTATGGTAGATGTGTGATAAAGCAAGAAAATATCGGAGCAGGATTCATACGTTAATACAGAGAATTCTTCAAGTGAACATAGAAAGAAAACCAGAGACTTTTCTTTTGGGGTTAATGGACAAAGACCTGGAAAAAAAAATATGGAACCTTGACGTTATATACGTTGACTGCAGCAAGAGTACTTTATGCTCAGAAATGGAAGACCACATCGATTCCCACAATGGAGGAATGGTTGCAAAAACTCTATGGAGCTAGCAGAGATGGCTAAATTGACTGTACTGATTAAAGAAAAGAAAACAAACACTTTTATTGCTACGTGGAAACCACTTCTGGACTTTGTGCTTGAGATAGAAAAAAAATGAAACTTTGATTTTGGGTTTTACCAGTTAGACAGATTTGATATTATCGGAATGGCTAGTTTATGTTATTTTGTAAAAGTAAAAAGTTGAGGTCTGATGTTGAAATTCTATTTTACTGCACCAAAGGAAGTCGGAAGTCAATGCCTTTTTTCCCCTCTTTTTTCTCCCTTCCCTCGCTTCTCTATTCCCTTGTCCCCTATCTTTACTGCTATTTATTTCTGTATTTTCATTGTACTGTGCACTATAAACTAATAAAGCTTATTTTTTTAAAAAGGACTACCTTTATCTTGCTTCCACAAAATCTAGAAGAGATCACCAGCCACAATCTTTGCTTTTCTACAACGTATTCAGCCTGGGAACAACAACAATTTTACTATCTCTTTTGCGTGCCGGACAAACTGATTTGGGCTCAAAGGCTAAGAGGGCTGGGCTTAATTAATATGTATGAATGGGTGTAAATATTTATTATGGCCAAAAGACCCAAACAGGACATAACGAATTTGCAGATATGAGAAAATCCCAGGGCTGGAGGCTAGACTCAGAAGTGAAAAAAGAATATTCTAAAAAAAAAAAGAGGAATGGCAGAGCACATCTATAGAGATATGATTGGCCAGTCCTTTCTTCTAGGACAGGAGTCTCCAAACATGGCACCTTTAAGACTTATGGACTTCAACTCCCAGAATTCCCCAGGCAGCATGGCTGGCTGGAGAATTGTGGGAGTTGGAAGTCCACAAGTCATAAAACTGCCAAGTTTGCAGATCCCTGTTCTAGGGCATTCTTGCCAGGAAGCTAAATGAATATGCCCACATGATCCCCAGGGATCGAAAAAATCCTAAAATCACACGGTTGGAAGGGAATTCAGAGGTCATCTAGTCAATCCCCGTGCTCTATGCAGGATGCTCATCTGATCATTGAGAATCCAGCCTTGATTTGAAGACCTTTCACTTGACTTGAAGGGTGCTTTCTCTTTTATTCTCAAGCAAAAAGGTAATAAACGTTCTCCTTTAATAATCGAAGCCTCACTTTCTCACCCGTATGATATTCTGGCATGAGGCGAGGGGCAGCCCCACAAGGCTCGTCCCATTGACGGACATGATGCGGTCCCCAATGCTCAGCTTGCCGGATCGCTCGGCTGCTCCCCGGTGCATCAGGTTTGCAATGACCACAGTGGGAAGGATGGATCCCCAACCAGATTCCACAATCACCACGCCCAGGATCTCGCCCTTCTCTTTGGAGATGGCAACCTGTATGGAGACACCAAACAGCAGAGGAGAGATCTATTGGACTGAAAGAGAGATGAAGTGTTTCATCCTTTTAAGGTGCCCTCGAAATCCACAACTGTTATTATAATCCAAAGCAGTGTTTCTCAACCTTGGCTATTTGAAGAGGTGTGGACTTCAACTCCCAGAATTCCTCAGCCAGTTTGGCGACTGTTGGAATTTAGGACAAACCCCTCAAAAACTGCTTATCCGGTTTTGAAGTTCCGAGTTCAGCTTCCCTCCCTCCGCAGCCACATGACCACATTTTAGATGCTCAGCAACCAGCCCACATTAACAGTTTTGCTGGAAACCAGCATTTATGTCCAGTTTCCATCAAAAAAGTGAACAATAGGTTTGCTTAGCAATTGTGGCATTCGCTCAACGACCACCGCAAAAAATGACATAAAAACATGTCCAGTCACATGGTGATCCACTTTACAACTGTCACAATTTACAACCATCATTCCAGGCTTAGTCATGGTTGTAAGTCAAGGACTACCTGTGTAGCTGATGGAAGTTGGGAACAGACGTACGTGCTTCCAAATCTTATTATTATATATCTGACCAGAACAGGGAACAAGGAAGGTGATTCTTTTAATCTCCTGTTGCTCTGGCAACTTTTTTAAAAATAAAAGTAGCCAATAGGTGGATAAAAAAATGCCAAATCCAGTCTGGACATCTGGCTGACTGTGCAACGAACCTCAATATAAATAACTACAATATAACAATTCTATAGGAACACAGAGTTGAAAAATAGTCCAGAATGAACACGTTAAAACGTTGTGGGATTTCCAAATACAAACTGATAAGAGTCTTGGCACATAACTGACAAGATTTAACTGTGGCGGAAAAGACAGAAGTGTGGAAAACTGATGTGGCAATACCAGGGGATAGTAGAATAGAAGACAAAGAATTGGAGATCATAAAGTACGAAGGCCGGAAAATCAAAGTTGAAAGATTATGGCATAAACCAGATATTGTGGTCCGAGTGGTTATCGGCAGACTGGGTGCCATACCAAAAAATCCCAACGGTTCTGTTCCAAAAGGCAAATGGACTTTCTTGGTTTTTGGGAGAAGACTTTTGGCACAACCAAAAGGATGATTGAGAATCTCCAGACATACCAAAAAAACTTGGACGGCACTTAGAAAATCTGCACATTGACAATGAACACTGACAATATTTCCATTGTCAATGGCAAAACGCCAGATTGCTTTGATCCACACATATACTATGCCAATACTTTACAACATCCTAGGTTGTTGGGAAGAACTCAATGCAAATAAAGGTCAACACCAGCTAAAGAACTGGCAGCTGTGACTTCACCTTGCTGCGTATATAATATTAAATTTACATACTACCTAACCTCCAAGAGGTTAAAGTGTATGTGTGAAACCAGATCTGTTAAACATACCAAAGGCTTAATACAGCTATTTTAGCACGTACTTGTTTTTTTAAAAAAGCAGGAAAATATGTGCAACTGGAAATCAGCAATTTGTCATGCATTTCAGAAGCTCTGGGGACAGAGAAGAACAAGGAATTGCAATCAACCGCAACAGAGAAGGTGGGTTTCACACTTTCCTTTGTTGCTCACGCTCTGGCCTGACAAATCTCGGAGTGTTTTCACTACAGGTTGGGACACAATTATTTTGCCCCAATGAGTCTTTTTTTTTTTTCCCCCACTGAAAGAAAATATGTCAATTGCTGCTTAATCCTCTTGTCTTTGTTTCACACACTTTGGGAAAGTATTATTTTTTATTTGAAAAAATAACTTGCTGAGAAGAAAAACAAAAACAAAAAAATCCGGGTAAAGCTTTGCTGTGTAAAGTTAAAAAAAAATAAAAATCCAGATGAATTGTTCTGAGGAGAATATTTTTTTCAGGACAAGACTGTTAGGTCTGTTCCAGGGAGACTAGCAGTTTTCTGGATATTACTTTTCCAGAACCACTTCCTGTATCAAGAACATTTATAGCCAGAAAACTGTCAAACCACTCCCTCTGGGGTAAAAATTCACAGTCGGGTGAAAAGATGGAACATTCTGGAGAATCCTGCCATGTTCTCACCCTGGACAAAATGGAGGCAGCCAACTGAACAACCTAAGTGATCCTCCATTGGCTATCAGGATCATTTATTTTTTTTATCAATTAATATTATTGGAACATCTTACCATAAAATGTGACGCAATACAGGAAGTCCTCAACTTACAAAAGTAATGGGGCCTGCCCACTATGGTCATAAGCCATGATGCGTTGTAAAGCAGGTCACCCACATGGCTGGCCCGATTTTATGACCTGTTTTATGAGGGTCGTTAAGCGAACCAGTTGTTTGCTAAGGGCCCCTTTTGCTGAAAACCAGAAGTAAATGCCAGTTTTCGGCAAAAACATCATAAAATGTGGTCAGGTGATCCATGCTGCAAATAGCTGTAAATGTGGGTTGGTTATCAAGCACCCAAAATGCTGTCACATGTCTACAGGGTATGATTGTGTGCCCACTGATGATCTGTTGTAGATCAATGACTATTTACAGCTTTTTCCCAAGGTTTATCAAATCCAATGCATTTTATAAACCAGGGGTCTTCAAACCTGGCCCTTTTGACTTGTGGACTTCAACTCCCAGAATTCCTCATCCAGGCACGCTGGCTGAGGAATTCTGGGAGTTGAAGTCCACAAGTCATAAAAGGGCCAAGTTTGAAGACCCCTGTTATAAACTGTCTTGGGCAGAGGTGGGCAACTATGGTCCCTTCATGACCTGTGGCCCTCAACTCCCAGAATTCCTGAGCCAGCATGGCTGGCTCAGGAATTCTGGGAGTTGAAGTCCACAAATTGTAAAGGGGTCATACTTGCCCATCCCTGCTCTTGGGGCACAGAACTGAGGATTTTCCCATTCTCCATTCACTATAATCCTGGAAGGAAGGCCTGCCTTTCAAAACAACCATTTTATAGTCTTGATCCTGTCTTGTGCATCTGCCTGAAGTGCAACAAAACAGCAAAACGGTGAAAATAATGTGTTTCCTGCCAACGAAAGCCAACGAAAGCCCATGGGTGTGGCAGACAACAGCTTCCATCATTTCCAGCCAACTGCAGGCTGGGTGGTCATGGTGTTGTAGTCCAATATCAGAGGGCTAATCAGGACAAGACAGGATTGGTGGAGATTGAGTGACCTGCCCAACCATTGGTCAATTCTAAAACCCAACAAATGAGTATATCTGAGATGGGCAACCATTTCCTCTGTGGTAGGTATGTGGTTCCAGTGCTCCCCCTCCCTCACCCTTCCCTCTAACAAAACACCTCCTCTCTGTTCTTACTTCCTTACAGTTTTCTTGCTTGGAGAAGTGAGCCAGATCTCCATTATATAGCTGCTCTCCCTCAATCAGGTCAGGATCCTTGTCATCATCATTCTGGTCTTCCATGGAGCCAAGCTGGCTGGGGTCAATGCCGCTGGCCTGCAGGAAGTGCTGGTAAGCCACACTAAAGACCTGCCCGATGGCTTGCGCTATCAGCTGAGCCTGTAGGACAGGAAGCAGAAAATGACAAGCTATGTCAAGTTTAATGAAGAGGAGGACTAGGGGTGACATGACAGCAGTCTTCCAATATCTCAGGGGCTGCCACAAAGAAAAGGGAGTCAAGCTATTCTCCAAAGCGCCTGAAGGCAGGACAAGAAGCAACAGATGGAAACTAATCAAGGAGAGAAGCAACCTAGAACTAAGGAGAAACTTCCTGACCGTTAGAACAATTAACCAGTGAACAACCTGAAGTTGCAAATGCTCTAACACTGGAAGTTTTTAAGAAAAGACTGGACAACCATTTGTCTGAAATGGTATACGTTTTACTGCCTGAGCAGGGGGTTGGACTAGAAGACCTCCAAGGTTCCTTCCAATTCTATATTATTATTATTATTATTATTATTATTATTATTATTATTATTATTATTATTATTATTATTATTATTATTATTATTATTATTATTATTATTATTATTATTGTTGTTGTTGTTGTTGTTGTTGTTGTTGTTATTATTGTTATTGTTATTATTGTTATTGTTATTACTACTACTACTACTACTACCTCCAAGGTCCCAATTATTCTATTCTATTCTATTCTATTCTATTCTATTCTATTCTATTCTATTCTATTCTATTCTATTCTATTCTATTCTATTCCTACAGTTGCAGGATAAGCTTCTTTTCAAGCATGCAGTTACTCCAATAAGACAGGATCTAATCTAATTGAAGCAGTGGTGCACATCTGAACTCTAGCTGTCTGATTGTCAGCGCTGTCCACCAACATCTCCCCACACACTCACGTCAGATGAGTGGAAGACGTGGCAGATCATTTTGTACAGCTGTTTTTCGGTGGAAGCATCTGCCCGGCGAGGGAGCTTCCGACGGGCCATGAGCACCACGATATTCCCAATGTCGGCAATGTAGGAGATGGTCTGGAGGGGGTGATCCATCATGGTTTCCTAAGGTGGGAAGAAGGCCAGAAGTATTGATGTGACAGGTTGCCATTTCACAGAATATTCTCCAATTGTCTGGGACTGTCTGTGTCCTCTGGATGTGCTGAACTATAGCTCACATCATCCTCTGCCAGCCTGGCCTCTGCCTGATACAGGAGTCCCCAGTATGTTGTTCTACAGCAGGGGTCTTCAAACTTGGCCCTTTGATGACTTGTGGACTTCAACTCCCAGAATTCCTCAGCCAGCAAAGCTGGGAGTTGAAGTCCACAAGTCATCAAAGGGCCAAGTTTGAAGACCCCTGTTCTACAGCTTGGTTCAGAGAATGTATTGGCAGAAAAATCTCAAGTGATGTGCCATTTTCCAAAATGCATACAAAAATTATAGCTATGTAAAATAATATATGGAGTTAAAATCTCTGTGTGTGTGTGTGTGTATTTTTCCCCTCAAATATATATCACAGATCACACAAAAGTAGACTTGTGGTGCCAATACATCTAAAGACACTGCTTGTGCTTAATTCGATTTTAGAACAGGTATTGCTTGACTTACAACCAATTGCTAAATGACCAATCGAAGTTACCATGGATTTGAAAAAAGTTACTTACAGGCCATCCTCAAAGTTACAACTACAGCACTGCAGTTTGCAGTTTGGGCGTTTGGCAACCAGCTCACATTTATGACTGATTGCAGTGTCCTAAGTCATGTGATCACGTTTTGGACTTTTTTCCCATTTTTCCAACAAAAAATGTCCACTCGATAAGTTGGATTTGGATTTACTACTACATCATGTGTCACTTAACAGCTCTATGATTCGTTAACAACCATGGTGATTTGCTTAATGACTATAATAAAAACAGTTGTAAAATGAAGCCTGGCCAACCTCAACCACTTATAATCAAAATTCTGGCCTCAGCTGTGATCATTAAGTTGAAAACTACCTGTACTGTAATGATTGCAATTAAAACATATATATATATATATTGTCCAAAAGAAAAGTGCAATTCCTTCCTGTCAACCTATCCCCAGTCATTTTGTGAGAGGGCAATCCCCTCAGCAGCCATTTTGAGAACACACCACAACGCAGCCTCAACATTTCAACCAGGCCCCCCCAATCTAAAAAAAGTGATGTAGCTAAATGGAACACCAGGGACTATCCTGGTTGTAGGGAGGAAGCAAAAGAACAGTTACATCTGTGGGTCTTCTGACTAGGGGACGTTTTGTAAGTGTCCATCCTCCCGCAATCCCAAAGCAACCATTTTGGCCCTCAATGATCTCAAATGGAGATAGCAGACTTGAGTGGGCAGCTGTCCATGCACCTGTGTGTCGGCACTGAGGACCTTGATGCGTTGAGTGGAGATAAAGAGATCTACTTCGGTCATTGGCTGGGATTCTCCTTCAGGAGCCTGCATTGCAAGGAAAACATGTGAAGAAAAGAGGTCAGGATTGGAGAGAAAATAGGTGAGTGTGGCATGGAACCTTCTAAAGGCCCCAATAGATCTGGCTTAATTTAGCCCAACATGGCTGACCAAAGGCACAAAGGCCATATTAGGGTGGTGTAGTTCAACCACTGTACTCGCCACTGTAATGCTCCAGCGACGGCACTGAAAAGGTAAGCTGCTCTTGATCATGGAGGCTCCATTTTGCTGCAACTGGAACAGAGCCCCCTTTTCTTCAGTGTAACTGAGTACAAGTACTCAACTTACAACAGTTCGCTTAGTGACCGTTTTCACACTTACAACCATTGCAGCATCCCCATGGTTACGTGATCAAAATTCAGACGGGTGGCAACTGACTCATATTTATGACGGTTGCAGTGTCCCAGGGCTCATGTGATCACCTTTTGGAACCTTCTGACAAGCAAAGTCAGTGGAGAAGCCAGATTCACTGAACAACCGTGTTACTAACAAGCGCGTGATTCCGTAACAACTGTGGCAAGAAAGGTCGTAGAATGGGGCAAAACTCACTTAACAACTGTCTCGCTTGGCCACAGAAATTTTGGGCTCAATTGTGGTTGTAAGTCGAGAACTACTTGTAGATCTAGCTATCAAAGTTATCTCTAGGTGTCACACACCTGCTGCTCCCTTTCCCACCTTAATCCTGTCCACAGCTTCCTGTGCCTGTGCCATGCGGACACTTGTGGATGGGTTCTTCTCGGAAACAAGCTGCGTGGAACCCAGATATTTGGCTCCAAAGATCACCCCATCCAACAGATCTTCGGGCTCGCAGGGGCCTGGGACTGAGATATACAGAAAAGGCTGGTTTAATAACATAATTATTATTGTCATCACCACTGCCATCACCATTATCACCACAAGGTATCATAGGTAGCACTCCTTTAACAACATCCCTGTGAGGTAGATTACACTATGAGAGAACTGGCCCAAAGTTCCATAGGGAACCTCCTATGGAAGGGACTAGAACAGGGCTCTTCAAACTTGGCCCTTTTATGACTTGTGGACTTCAACTCCCAGAATTCCTCAGCCAGGCACGCTGGCTGAGGAATTCTGGGAGTTGAAGTCCACAAGTCATAAAAGGGCCAAGTTTGAAGAGCCCTGGACTAGAACCTGGGTCTTCTTGTTAGTTTAGCACCTTTCCTTTTACACCTGATTGGACTGAGAGGGAGGGACTTGCCCAAATTAAGCCAATGAGCTTCTGTGGCCGAGGAGTGACTAGAACCTGGATCTTCCCACTCTTAGTCTGCCTCCTTCCCCACTACACCTGATTTGTTTTTGGGCTGAGAGGGAGGGAGTAGCCCAAATTCAGCCAATGAGCTTCTGTGTCTAAGAGAGGATTAGAGCCTAGGTCTCTCTGCTGCTAGTCCAGCACTTTCCCTTCCACAGCTCATTGGCTCTTGGACTGAGAGGGGAGGGACTAGCCCAAAGTCAACCAATGACTTCTGTAGCTGAAGAGGAACTAGAACATGGGTCTCCCACTCTTAGTCCGCCTCCTTTCCCACTACACCTGTTGGTTCTTGGGCTGAGAGGGAGGGACAGGACCAAATTCAGCCAATGAGCTTCTGTATCTAAGAGAACCTGGGTCTCTCTGCTGTTAGTCCAGCACTTTCCCTTCCACACCTCATTGGCTCTTGGACTGAGAGGGAAGGACTAGCACAAAGTCAACCAATGAGTTTCTGTGACTGAGGAGGAACTAGAATTTGGGTCTCCATATTGCTAGTCCAGCACCTTCACTTCTACATCTGATTGGCTCTTGGGCGGAGAAGGTGGGATTAGCCCAAAGTGAACCAATGAGGTTGAAGAAGAACTAGAACCTGGGTCTCCCACTCTTAGTTTGCCTCCTTCCCCAGTACACCTGATTGGCTCTTTGGACTGAGAGGGAGGGAGGGACTGGCTCAAAGTTCACACAATATAATAAATTAATCAAAATTCTTCGCTTACCATCTTTATAAGGTGGGAAAGATGACACATTGGCTTTATTCTGTTAAAGAGGAAAGGGGAAAAAGAACTGGCTTTGTAAAGCTGAGGAGGAGAAGATCTTAATTATTTACTTATGAAATTTATCTGACCACCTGAAACCAACTAGACTCTAGGCAGGTTACAACTTTATATAATAAAAACAGGATACAAAATCAAAATAAAGTTACTTTAATAACTAACCTCAAAGACTAAAAATCAAGAATTACAGAAAACAGTGCAGCTGTATGCAATTAATCCCCTTCAAACTCTGAATGCACAATATTTTGTTTTAGAAATTTGATCTGAGCACATTTTACTACAAAGCTAGATAAACCTTGATTCCTGGTGTCAGCATCCATGCTGTTTTCTTGATATTTCCCCCTGCCTTTTTCTGATTTTTTTTTTAACTCCCCAGTCTAGACAACAGCACTGGAATTGTTTAGAGCAGGGGTGTCAAACTGCCGGCCCGCGGGCCGGATGCGTCATGGCGAAACCGCGCCCACCCCATTGCTGGCAATGGAAAAAAAGTTGCGATACGTCTCAACACGTCACGTGACGTTGTGAGTTTGACACCCCTGGTTTAGAGGACTTCCATCAAAGCATTAATCAGGCCCAACCCTGCTTAGCTTCTGGGATTAGCCAAGGTTAGCTATGTACAGTACTAATCATTTTACAGCAAGCACATCACAATGACTTTGCACAACTGATACAAACTATATAATTTATGTTTGTGTTATGATGTCACAATGTACACCTGATATCACTGGGGTTTTTTACCGTAAGGCGATCAGTTTAACCAGAAGGCAGCTTATACTAAACAACTTCTGCAGACAGTCTCCAAGATTAGTTGGTTTGTGGCAGGATACTTATGTAATGAATGCATAAAATGATTAAAGTGGCACCTTTCAATTATTTTGGATTTTGATTACATGTTCCTTAACCTAAGACCGCTAACTGCACAGATAAAAAGACAGTGGGAAGGCAAAGATACCTCTAGTATTTGAATTCCAGCTGGATACATCAGTCCCATAATTTCTACATCCAAAGCAGGGTCTATACAGATAGTCCTTGTTTTGTGATCAGTTGCTTAGCAACCATTTGAAGTTACGACGGACCTCCCCAAGGCTGCTTACGACCCAGTTCTGATGCCCACCCCATGGTCACATGACTGAATCTCAGGCACTCAACAACTGGTCCACTTTATGGCTGTTTACAGTGTGCCATAGTCACATGATGGCATTTTATAATGGTTTTGCCCCAAACCATCATTTTTGTTTTTCAGAAAAACAGGCCCACACTGAACCGTTGGTCATAAAATCAGGTCGGTCACAAAGGTCACCCGATTTATGACCGCCACCACTTATGTCCGTGATGGGCAGTCTCCATTTCAGTTGTAAGTCGAGGACTACCTAAATGCGATTCTCATTTTGTTGTCTTTCCTCCGTAATTGTTTTAACATTGAACATTTAATGTAACTAAGGGCCATTGCCCTGTAAATAGGTCAACTATGATTTAATTCAGGGGTGGACAATTAACAGGGACAGGGACAACCTGCAGGCCAGATGTGGTCCACGGACTGTAAAATCCCCAGATCCAATTTAATTCCTATTACTGTATAATTATTCAATTGGCAGGAGTCACACAACAAAGAACAAACTAAGACAAAACCAAGGAAACCACATTCTGGTTTACAACGATTTCATAACCTCATAAAGGCAAACCAAGCTTGGTTAAACAAGCAACAGCAGCGTTTGCCCATGGTGCTAAACCACAAATCATAGTTTGCAACAACCCACAAGGTGCTAAGTCAATAAAGCCATCAAGGCCCCTTGATGACTTTGAAAGTAATGTGTGGACATTGCCATGCAAGATACTCACCACTGGATCGGAGGTGGGAGAGGAATCCCCCATGGGGTTCCGTGCAGGCTCCCCCACTGCTAGCCAACTTGGATCTGGGGAGCCTTCCCAGCTGCTGGCCTCCAAGTTGGAGTCAGAAGATGCAGCTGCTTCCAAGCCAGTGGATTCTTTTAGCAGCCTCGGGCTGGGCCTACGTACTTTCCTTCTTCTCTCTTCCAGATCATCACAGGCAGGTTCTGGAGGGACCTTCTCTGGGGCCACAGCCCTTCCCTCAACTTCCATTTTCTGACAGCCAGTCCCGATCATCACATCTGAACGGGCCAGAGCGATCCGGTCATCCTCCTCCATGGATATGCCCCCTTCATAATGGAGGAGACTGAGGAAGTCCTCCTGGTTGGCTTCTGAGGAAAGCAATTCTCCACTTCTCTGTCCCTGGACAGATCTCAGGAGATGCTGAGCAGCTGCCCGAAGGCCTTGCCCTGTGGCCACATGGAGTAGAGAAGGGGCACCTTTGTCTGGAGGTCCCTGGAGGTCCTCAGCATGCTCAAGGAGGGGTCGCCTGTCTCCATCTCCTAACCCGTGGCTTTCCTCGCTGTCAGAGGCAGCCAAGAGGTCATCTTCAGAAGTGGGCAACTTGTCATGGAAGCCAGGGTTAAGTCTCTGCAGTTGGGCAAAAAGCTTTAAGAACTCGGCCTGGTCAGCCTCTGGAATCTCCTCTTCCACATCCTTCTCCTCTAGCTCCTTTAGAATTTCACCCTGGTCAACAGCAATCTTGAGGTTACTCTCTACCTCTGAGGAGACCTGGTCTGGTTTGGGTGTCCAGCATATGTTCTCTTCCTGAGCTGAAGCTTTGGCACCCTCCTCCATACCATTCCTGTTGAGCAAACCCAAACACTTAACATTCCTCCAAGTCACAAGAGAAGCTGTCTGCCCAAAGAAGGGAAGTCAATGCAAAACTATGACCATCTTCATATATTATACATATATTCATATATCATATATATTTTTTCATATATATACATTGTGGGTCTTAATCACTGGAGGTTTTTAAGAAGAGACTGGACAGTCACTTGTTTGGAATGGTATAGGGTCTCCTGTTTGAGCAGGGGCCTGGACTAGAAGACCTCCAAGATCCCTTCCAGTTCTATTCTATTCTATCTCGTTGAGTCATAATTTGCTTTAACTATGCTTTGTTGGACCAGCTGCAGTGGTTGTTTGCACAAAACTCTGAACCACAGTGAGCAATTTGAAGATGAACATGAGGAGCTCCTTCTCATTGCTAGAAATGAAGAGGGATAGTTTCTCCCATTTTTGAAGCAAGAAATATACAAGATGCATGGAGAATCCATTTATGTTGTCCAATTGTCAACCTCTATGTACTAGAGGGGTGTGTGTGTGCGTGGGAGGGGGCGTGCATCTGGATGGATGGAGGAATCCATCTATCCATCCATCCATCCATCCCAGGGGTCCCCAAACCCTGGTCCGCAGCCCAGTACCAGACTGCAGCCCAGGACGCAGAAATGGTAGGCAAGTTCACAAGTGCACGTGTGATGCTGCATTTGTGAAAGCAGCGCACGCCCAACAAACGCCCATCTCCTCTCCCCCTGCCACCACCGGTCCGCTGAGCTGGAAAGGTTGGAGACCACTGATCCATCCCATTTCTACACCATAGCAGGAATACATAGATAAATAATAAATAAAATGTGAAAGAGAAGAGAGACTTTTTACCTGGACACCTCAGGATCCAAAGAAGTGACATCTTGGGGTTCGAAACATCTTTTGGACTCTCCATCCCCATCCAGGCCAATCCTGATCTCTTCTGCTCTGAGGTAACTGGACCCTGAATCCAGCTCTGGAAGCTTCTGAAGGGCCTGATTGTCACCAGGAGAGGTGGGCAGTTGTTGGATAATGGAAGCATCTTCTCCAGAATCAACAGGAGCCTCAATCTCATCTTCCAAATCCGTGGAGGGAGGCACTACAGATTCTGAGGGGATCCCAAACCCCTCAGTTGTATCCTTCTTAACCTCCATGCTACTGTCCATTGTGATCGCTCCTGCAGGCCACGACAACAATGACCCTACACTTGGAAACAAAATGGGAGTGTGTAATCTTGAACTCAGGTAGAATCAGGAGTTTCACTTCATTCCCTTTCTCACAAGGCTTCAACTTCCGGGGGGCGGGGCGGGGGGGGGAAGAAATCAGTCATTCTTCTGAATGCATGGTGGGCAAGTCTCAGGGTAGTTGAGCACAGGTAGTGCTCACCTTATGACCACAATTCAGCCCCAAATTTCTGTTGCTAAGCAAAACAGTTGTTAAGTGAGTTTCCCCCCATTTTACAACCTTTCTTGCCACAGTTGTTAAGTGAGTCACTGCAGTTGTTAAGTTAGTAACATGGTTGTTAAGTGAATCCGGCTTCCCCATTGACTTTGCTTGTCAGAAGATTGCAAAATGACCCCGGGACACTGCAACCGTCATAAACATGAGTCAGTTGCCAAGCATTTGAATTTTGATTACATGACCGTGGGGATGCTGCAACAGCTGTGTGAAAAACGGTCATAAGTCACTTTTTTCAGTGCTATTGTAACTTTAGATGGTCACTAAATGAACTGTTGTAAGTCAAGGATTACCTGTACTTCAAAGGAAGGGTTTAAACTGCTCAGGTAAGAGACCACAGGCACGGAGCAGGAGGCAGGCTATTTCTGAACATGATCTAGCACTTTTCAGAACACTAAAACCATATCCAAAAATAACTTAGTTCACCAATATGGAGAAAAAGCATGGTAGAGTTTTTCATGTTAAAAGGTTTGCATCATAGTTAGGGAAAACATGAGGATAAGCCCACAGCAATGCACAAATCCCAAATACAGGCAATTCCCAGGTTAAGGAGAATCCCTAGGTATGAACAGGCCCCCTATTACAGGTGATCCTTATGGATCAGAATTCCATTGCTTCATGTTCAGTGAGTCGTGCTCAATTTTACCTTTTTGCCACAGTGAATCAGGCTAGACAGTCACTTGCCTGAGATGGTATAGCCCAGGGGTCTTCAAACTTGGCCCTTTTATGACTTGTGGACTTCAACTCCCAGAATTCCTCAGCCAGCGTGCCTGGTATAGGTTCTCCTGCTTGAGCAGGGGGCTGGATTAGAACAGGGCTTTTCAACCTTTCCACCCATTGTACCACTTTTAGGATATGGCAACATCCGAGTACCACCAGTCACCTAGCAAGGTGTCAAAAACTTGATGACCAAAAAAAAAGGAAAAAAGTACTGGTAGTCCTCGACATACAACAGTTCGCTTAGTGACTGTTCGAAGTTACAATGGCACTGAAAAAAGTGCCCCCCAAGCCACAGCCGAGTAAGACAGCGCCCGGCGGCGCTCTTCCTCCTGTCCAAGGTTTTCATTGTTGTGAGCATTTCTGTTGAGGATTGGCAGCAGGGGTGGGGTAGGGGGTGTTTGGTTTTTATTCCCCCCCGTCTGCTGGGTGGTTGCAGCAGGTTTTGGTCACTTCACATGACCCTGGGACACTGTGACCTTCATAAGTATGAATCAGTTACCAAGCATCTGAATGTAAATCACAAGACCCTGGAGATGCTGCAACATTCCAGCTGATCGGCGCTTCTTCTGGGCTCAGCAGAAGCATCAGGATCAGTGCTGCTTTCCAGCTGATTGGTGCTTCTTCAGGGCTCAACAGAAGCACCATGATCAGCGCCGAGCTCCAACTGGAGCCTGGCACTGATCCTGGCGCTTCCACTGAGCCCTGACAGCCCCAAAGAAGCGCCGATCAGCTGGAAAGCGGCACTGATCCTGGCGCTTCTGCTGAGCCCTGACAGCCCTGCAGCTCCAGCCATTTCTCGCTCAGGCTTGTGCGGTGCTGCCACCGGTTCAGCTCATTCCCCTCCCCCGCTACCACTTTTCTAGGATGGTCGCGTACCACCTGCCAGGTGCCAATGTACCACAGGTGGTACCCGTACCACTGGTTGAAAAGCCCTGGACTAGAAGACCTCCACGATCCCTGCCAGCTCTATTCTATTCTAAGTTGTGGGTTTTTAATATATAGCTTGGTTTTCAGCAATTCCTGAAAGCATCAGATGGCTTCAACACTTTGTCAGCTTGAGGAAGGATAACAAGGATAACAAGGATAACAAGATTAATTACAAAAATAAAATAGGCTTTTTAGGCTCATCCTTTAATTTTTAAAAAAACTGTTTTTTTCCAGCTGAGAAAACAATTTCTAGTCCTGACAAGTTTGGATTTTCCCAAAATGCAAACAAACAAAAAAAGGAAATGAAAAATGAAACTTCTATAATGTAAGCGGAGGAAGACCATGATATTAAAACACACATACACAAAACTCAGCCCTAGATAATATACCATATGAACCCCAGCCTACCTTAAATGCATTTGATTAAGAGTAAGATCCACTAAACGCAATCAGGCTTTTTCTAGGTAAACACAGGTAAGATATGCCCTGTTTAAAAAACTGCTAAGTTTTACTGCTGTGAGAATTTTCCAGGATGTAGAAAATATGGTGGCAAAAAGATGGATTGAAAACAGGATGGCTACTTGCCAAACAGACATACATACTCAATCTCCAAGGCCATCATCCTAGGCAAAGTGCACTGACGCTACACAGCAATTGCACTAAAACACAACAACACTAAGAAATTCTGTTCAAAGTCCCAGCCAGCTGAATTCTCTTTCATTCCACCCACTCCATTTTTTTTTTCAAAACTCAATCAACATTCCATAGTTATTTGAGCATGCTCAGTTGTCTCTGCTTTAAAAGTTGCCTGCCTGGTTTTATGTTATTTTAATTAAAGAAGTTTTGATTTCAGTCCTCTTAATTTGAAGGACAGTTTCTCCTTGTTTCTCAATGACCCTGTTTGTAGAGGCAGCGAGGTTTAAAATCCACACAAATGCAGCACATATGCTGGGGAGTGGGAATTTTAACGGAAGACATTAAAAATAGCATCATCCTTTCTGGTCCTTTCATAAAACTTGCTTTGTTAGGATTGTTATACTGCAGTTTTATGCTGTATCTGCTGACAGGATCGATTTAAAAAGCTAGCAACCAATAATCTGGCTGACACTTATTTGCTTCAAAATAGGGAAGAAATTATGCAATGTCTGCTTTTTTAAAACGAAGGAGATACATACAGTGTGGTTTGGTTGCTGAAGACAAGTACCATATAACTGATTTATTGCTGTGGCTAACTTAACTGCGGAAATGCAATTGATCGTCCCATATTTAAAGAGGGAAGAGAAAAACAGCTACCAAATACACAATGTGAAGATCCAGATTGTTTTCACTACCCCTCTGATATCATTATTTGCTCTTCTCTTTTAAACTTATGTATTCATATATATATATATATATATATATATATATATATATATATATATATATATATATATATATATATATATCCCTTTAATCCCCCCCCCACAAATGGGAAAGTTTATAGATCTCAAAAAGAAATAAGCAATCTTAGGAAATCAAGAGCCCGTTTTCAATTCAAAAAGTTCCCAATGATCTAGATAGGGGCTTAAGAATTTTCCGACAATATAGGTTTTTTAAAAGAATAAAACTGAATCTGCACATTGTAGAAAACCTTCCCCCCTCTCTTTTTGGGGTAGGTGGGTGGGTGAGTGCAAAACTTAAAACGAAAGCATCCGCTTGGACAAACTTACTTCTAAGAAAACTTTGGCTCTCAAGTTTGAAGAGAAAGATGAACCCTTTGTGAGTTGCAAGTTCTTCGGAGTCCCTTGCTGGCCGGCATCCGACTCTCAGCCAGGATTAGGCCCGCAGACTGCGGATTAAAGCTGAACATATATAAAAACAATCACATATTTTTCTTCCTGGGGTTCCATCTCGCTCGCCCGCCCGCTCACTCGTTCCCACTAAGATTGAGCATGTGCTCAGAGAGGATTCTGGGAGATGTAGTTTTGTTGTGCCAGTAAGGTTTAGCTTTCCAAAGTAAAAGATGTATCTGCCTACAATTTTTTTAAAAAGGAGAGTTTGCCTAGTTTTCAAAACGGGATGATCCAGATTTCTGTGTTACTCAGAAGTCTGCAATTTCTTCACCAAGTCACCAAAAAGTATATTTTTAAAAAATGCATTCCCCCCCCCAAATGAATTTAGTTGTTGCAGAGTTGTGTCTATTTCCTCTTCATCCTGAAGAAATTGGTTGCAATCCTGTTTGCTGATGTAATGCAAAACCCTGCTCATGTTTCACCTGTTTTCTTTGTCAAATGAAGCAGAGCCTGGAACAGCATGTGTCTGTTGATCAGGTTGCCTTTTGAAGACGTGGATTGAATTGCCTTTAAAAATCTATGATGCTGTTCCGCTTTTTGTCACAGATCCAGAATAAGTAAAATTAGATTCTGAGTGATCTGCTGGTCTCTGGCAACTTGTTTGTGTTAAGGTGTATCCTAATTCTACAATATTTATTATTTTATTTATTAAATTTATTTTCTGCCTATCTTACCACAGGGTAACTCTGGGTGGCTTACACTAAAGCTATTTGCTCAGGGATGTAATGTACTATAGTACAAACCAAAATTTCTCTCATTTTCTTAGTCCAGATTTCCATTTTTCAGATAATTACAGGTCTTTTCCAACTATTTTCTGTGCAATCTTAAGGTTCTGCAAGGAAGGAAGGAAGGAAGGAAGGAAGGAAGGAAGGAAGGAAGGAAGGAAGGAAGGGGAAACAAGTTCATTCAAACACAGCCAATTTTCTGTCATAGAATTTTGCCTTTTGATAAGATATTCTGAGAATTTATTTTTCCTCACAGCCTGAAAAGTTTGAGACCCTTGCCTTAGAATACAAAGCAGGGAAAAAAATCTGCTGGGCCACATCGATTTTAGAAAACAAAATAAGACAGGATTTTTAAAAATCATTTAAAGTCACAATATCATCTTATTTAAGAATCAGTTCCCAGATTGAAAAAGGTTCTGGAAGCCATACATGAACAACAAGCTTTTAGATCCTCATCCTTGTGAAGTGAAGAACCCTTGTGCCAGATCATAGGAAGATGGATCCATTATAAGTAGTCCGCAACTTACAACCATTTGTTTAGCAACTGCTTGAAGTCACAATGGTGCTGAATAAAATGACAATGATCGGTATTCACACATATGACCGTCATAGCATTGCCAAGGTCACATGATCAAACTTCAGACCCTTGGCAACTGGCATGTGTTTATGATGGTTGCAGCATCCTGGGATCATATGATCACCATTTGTAACTGGACATATTTGACTACCTATTAGGATTAAGGCACCTCTTTGCTTCTGGAGTTTAGCTTGAATAGTTTCAGATTTCCTTTTTTCAATTTGTCTAAGAGATGCAATCTCTTGCTGGTTGTCAGCATTTTTGTGTGTTCTGTAGTCATGGCTTGTTCCAGTTGCTCCTTGAGGTTATCTAAAGGGTGCTGATATTTGTTTAGCCTGCAATGGGCATCCATGATAATTAGCCGTATCATTTTTCAGGTGCTTTGTTGAACTATTTTCCATCCAACTGTGCAATTTAATGGAGGTTTATGTCTGACAGTGGTGGACGGGGCATGGTGTCATAAGCAAAAAGAATAGTTATACTCTGTGGAAATTTACCACGTTCTCTGGGGAATTCTGGCAGTTAAAGTCTGCACATCTTAATGTGGCCAAGGTTGAGAAATGCTTCTATAGTTGTATCATTCTTAGATTGTAATTTCCACCAATTTTCAGTCATAGAAACATAGAAAACTGATGGTTGAAAAAGACCTAGTAGTCCATGAAGTCTGCCCTTTGAATTTCTTTTTTGTTTTCTTTTTAATTAATTTATTGTTTTTATATTTTATTTTATTCTATTTTTAATTTTTGTCAGATTATGGACATGTGTTTAACCCAAGCATGTTAAAACTCAAATGTTTAAACTCCAAAGCACTCCAAGCATGTTTATACTCCAAAGCACCCGAAGGCAGGACAGGAAGCAACGGATGGAAACTAATCAAGGAGAGAAGCAACCTAGAACTAGGGAGAAATTTCCTGACAGAATAATTAATCAGTGGAACAACTTGCCTCCAGAAGTTGGGGGTTCTCCAACACTGGAGATTTTAAAGAAGTCTGAAATTGTATATAGGGTTTCCTGTTTGAGCAGGGAGTCAGACTAGAAGACCTCCAAGGTCCCTTCCAACTCTGTTATTCGGTTACTGATGACTGACCCACAACCTCCCTTGGAAGTTGGTTCCAAGCTTCCACTACTCTTTCTGTGAAGGAATACTTTTTAACATTACTTTTGAACTTTCCTCTTGTCAGTTTGAGGTTATGCCTCCATGTTCTTCATTTTTGCTTAATGTTGAAAATACTGCCTTCTTGAACCTTATTCTCACCCTTAATATATTTAAAGTCCTACTGATTACAAGAGATGTGGACTATAATTCAACAGAATCTGCCAGCCAACATAATTTTTAAATCAGGAATTTTAAATGAGTGGGTTCTAACCTAAAAAAATGTTCAGGTGTGTAAACATCAACCCACAAATTATTTTTTGTTGACTGGGGACTGGAAATTTGGAAGTTGCCCAAGTTCCCTAGGACTGAGTTGTAAGTACTACAGTACTAGTAAAGTTTATTTATAATCATTGAGTGGTTTTTGAGTAGTCAAAAACCACACTGAAAATTAAAATGAAAGTAAAATCAGAAATAAAAATAGCTGAATCATTTGGGGTCAGGTGGGATGAAGAAAAATAACAATGTAGTTATTTTTGTTGTGTAGAGGGATTAATTTGAGCTGTACAAATTTTCATCTTTGCAGAGGATTGAGTTGTAAACCAAATGTCTCTTGGAACACAGAGATTCTATTTTAAACTCATGTAAGATATAGTGAACTTTTTAAAAATAATGTACAAATAGACTATCATGAAAAATCAGAATAATCTATGATAGGGAAGGAAATGAACTGCACCGGTAGCAGATTCTCCGGTTGTGGCATATCAGAATCTAATAGATTCTAATAGACACTTTTCTGAGCAAATCTACAATATGCCATGAAGACTGGGCTTCAACGACTGCCCCCAGCTGACGAAGCTGGTTGGGGATGATGGGAGTGTCTTCCATTTGGACGTCAAGTATAATGAATAATATTTCGTAAGTGCAGGATTCTGTGGGGATTTTTCCCTGGAAGAAAATCTATGAAATATTTGTTCAGGCGGACTGGAGAAGACGGATCTTGCGATGCAGCACGTTTGAGGCGGGCACCCGGTTGGGGAAGGATGATGTAAATTGTCATTGTAATCCGCGCTCGGCGGTCGCAAAAGGAACGGGGAGGAGGCAGCTGAACTACGTTTCCCAGAATGCTCTCTGTTTCTGCGCCGACTCCGTGCGTCTGAAGCCTCCAGACCCAGCAAGCGGATAGGTTTGGAGGTCGCATGGCTTTGGTTGGGCTGCAGCTGCGGGCTGCTGTCTGCTCCTCGCTCTCCAGCCTTTCATGGTCGCGGCTGACGGTCAGAAACTATTCTGCCAAAAAAACGGGTAAGCCAGGCTGGAAAGGAGCGCCTTGGGCATCCTCTGTGGTCGGATGGGGGGCATCTAAGAAGAGCCTTGCACCTTTCCCAGCAAATAGAGACCTCTTCAGCCCACCGTTTTGTGGTTTCCATGGCCTCCAGGTGTTCCCCCTCTTCCTTTGCTTATTTTCGGTAGATTGCTCTTCTGCATGGAGGTTTTCATTTTTGCTGTCACCCCAGCCTTTCATAGGGAAAGCGCCACTGGATTGGTTTAAAGCGACATGCTTGCCATTGCTGTAGTTCAGTGTTTCTCAACCTTATCGATTTTAAGATGTGTGGACTTCAACTCCCAGAATTCCCCTGCCAGCATTTTGGCTGAGGAGTTCTGGGAGTTGAAGTCCATACCTCTTAAAGTCACTGAGGTTGAAAAAGACTGATATAGCCTACCTGATCTGCCTTTAGCCACTACACGAAACTGTCTCTTAGTTGTGTTGTTCTAAGCTTTATATATTTTATGTATGCTACATTGGTGGAAGTTCAGACAATACACTAAGCCCAAACTAATCAAAATATAGGTAGTCCTCAACTTACAACTGAGCCCAACATTTGTAGCTACATAAGAGATCTGACTTTTGCTCCATTTTGCAACCTCTCTTGCCACAGTTGTTAAGCAAATCACTGCAATTGTTAAGTTAGTAACCTGGTTGTTAAGTGAATCTGCCTTCCCCATTGACTTTACTTGTCAGAAGATTGCCAAAGGGGATCACATGACCCTGAGACACTGCAACCATCATAACTACGAGTCAATTGCCAAGCATCTGGATTTTAATCACGTGACATGGGGATGTTGCAATGGTCGTAAGTGTGAAAAATAGTCATGTCACTTTTTTCAATGCCATTGTACTTTTTAACGAATGAACTGTTGTAACTCGAGGACTACCTATATACAGTATAGCTTGAGGGTTATGTAAACCAGATGACTGTATGTGCAGAAAGTGGCTGGTCCTCATGACAGTAATATTTGCAGAGTTTGTATCACAGAAGGTGCCATCTTCTCTGAGCTGCTTCCTGAAAGTATTTTTCTGGGGCATTAGCCTAAGTTCCTAGAGTGTAAAAAAGGAATGTAAAAGCAGCTTTTTTCCATATCCTCAGAGATGCTTTGACTTGCAGAGCGATTCCCTTTTCCCCCCCTACTCTTGAATAACGTGCTCACGTTTTACGCATATGCAAAAGCAGCTTCTGAAATATATATATATATATATTTCTTTTTAGCAGCGAAAGGCAAAGTGAAAGGTCTTTCCAAAGAAGAACTGAAAGGCCCTGAAATATGCAAGGACCCAGTTAAGCTCACCACTCATGCTATGGGGGTGAACATCTACAAGGAAGGGACAGACGTAGTGCTGAAGCCAGACTCCGAGTATCCTGAATGGTGAGCAGGGCCCCTTTTTGGTTACGATTGTAGGCAAAAGAGGAATGAGATTGGGGCCACAGAATTCTTTTGCTTCTCTTTGCTATTGTGCTGTTCTGGGTAAATGAAGGACTTACAACCATCCTGATTTATGATGGAAATTTCGGATTTCATTACAATTGTAATTTGAAGATTACTTGGGCCAAATTTCCATTGCTTCTGAGTGTCACTTCTTGTTCAGGTTTGAAAACCCTTTGCCAACTGTACATCAAAAGTTGTATTGGGTCCCGATTTCCAGACTCTGCAAGCATGGGCTTTCTTAATAAAGCTTCTAGTCCTTATGGCTGCAAAGACAAACATACCGGCAGGCTAGGACTGAACAAGTAGAGTGGATGTTCCAGAATATTTTGGATTAGAGAAACAACAATACAGGTAGTCCTTGACTTACAACCACAACTGAGACCAAGATTTCCGTTGCTAAACAAAGTACTTGTTAAGTAAGTTTTGTCCCATTTTACAATCTTTTTTTGCCACAGTTGTTTAACTGAATCACTGCAGTTGTTAAATGAACTGGGCGGTCGTTTAGTAAATCTGGCTGCCTTCATTGACTTTGCTTGTCAGAAGCCAGCTGGGAAGGTTACACATGATCATGTGACCCCGGGACAGTGCAACTGTCATAAATACACGCCAGTTGTGAAGCACCCGAATTTTGATCATCTGACCTTGGGAATGGTGCAGCGATCATAAGCGTGAAAACCGGTCATATATCACTTTTTCCGGTGCCTTGGCTGGCTCAGGAATTCTGGGAGTTGAAGTCCACAGGTTGTAAAGGGGCCATAATTGCCCAGCCCTGATCTAAAGCCTCACTATCAGTTCTGATGGTCTGCTTTCCAGTTGACTCCATTCTTCCCGCTGCTCCTTTGCTTGTAATTTTTTTTACTTCATTTGTGCTTGTCTTTCTGCCTCATGCAAAACTTCCACACTCACACATTTTCTAAACACCTTTCATTCCCTTCAGGGTGTTATTATCCTTTCACATATGCTACAACGGTAATACCTGGCCATTATCTTTGAATAAACCAAAATATTTATGTGTGGTGGTTTCCAGATTCAAAATAAAAGAACAGTAACTAAAGAAGGTACAGGTAGCCCTTCACTTACATTCATTCATTTAGTGACCCATTTAAGGTTACAATAGCACCAGTCCTCGCACTAATGACCATTGCAGCATCCCCATGGTCACCTGATCAAAATTCGGATGCTTGGCAACTGGCCTATATTTAGGATGGTTGCATGTGATCCCCTTTTGAGACCTTCTGATAAGCAACGGGGGAGCCAGATTCACTTAACTACGTTACTAACTGGACAAATGCAGTGATTTACTTAACAACTGGGGCAAGAAAGGTCATGAAATGGGGCAAAACTCAATAACCGTCTTGCTTAGCAATGGAAATTTTGGGCTCATAAGTCAAGGACCACCTGTGTAGAGCAGAGCTCCCCAACCTTTCCGGCTTGGTGGCCCAGAAGGAAAGGGAACAGCAGGGAAATGTGCACGCACACGGCCCTGCGCCCGTACGGGGGCAGTGCTAGCGTGCATGCGCATGCACAAGCGGGCCGTGCCAGGTACGCACGACGCAAATGGGCCACTGGTGCCCGCATGATGCTGGCGGTGTTAGCGTCCCTGCGCATGCACAAATGGGGCTGCTGGCGCCTGCGCAGCAGCGCTACCGCGAGTGGGGGGGCTCGCCAGCTGTTCCCGGGGCCCGGTGGCCACGAAGCCATGGCCTGGTACCGGGCCGCGGACCACAGGTTGGGGACCCCTGGCATAGAGGTTTGATCACCATTTCAGTCAGTCAGTTTCCACCCTAGAAAGGCGCAGTCCCTGTTGCTTAATAAACTTTTCAAGATGCTGCTTTACTCTAATTTATTTTATTATGGTTGTTTCCCTCCTTCTCCCTGTTTCCCCATCCCAGGCTTTTCAATATGGATCTAGGGCCTCCTAAGAAGTTGGAAGAACTGGACCCGGACTCTACTCAATACTGGCGTCTGCTCCGGAAAGAGAATACAAAACTAGGGAAAAAGTATTGGAAGACAAAACCATTTTGAGGCTAATACTAAGACATGAAACCGAAGCCATCTCAGGAAGGGCTTGGGGTATTAGGAAGGGGGATTCTTTTTTTTTTTTAATTATTCTTATTCTTCAAATAATGACCAATAAAAAGCTCCACTCTCTATAATTCTTAGATTTTTCATTATCTCAAGTTTCGTTAAGGCCTACTGGTTAAAGATTATAGGAGTACAGGTAGTCCTCGATTTACAGCAGCTTGTTTAGTGACCGTTCAAAGTTACAATGACACCGAAAAAAGTGTCTTAGGACCGTTTTTTACACTTATGTCCGTTGCAGAATCCCCATGGTCACATGATCAAAATTCAGAAGCTTGGCAACTGGTATATATTTAGGATGGTTGCAGTGTCCCAGGGTCATGTGATCACCTTATGCGACTTTCTGACAAGCAAAGTCAATGGGAAAGCCAGATTCACTAAACAACCGTGTTAACTAACTTAATAACTGAAGAGATTCACTTAACAACTGTGGCAAGAAAAGACCTAAAATGGGACAAAACTCACCAATCATCTCGCTTAGCGACAGAAATTTTGGGCTCAATTGTGCTCATAAGTTGAGGACTTCTTGTATTCCTTGACCGTGGCAACTTTAAGAGTGGGATTCTGGGAGTTGAAGTCCATGTATCTTAAAGTTGATAAAGTTGAGAAACACTGGGTTGTAAAATCTGAACTCTTAATACATTTGAAATGGCCCTGATGGGTTGATTTGATTTGCATCATGAGAGTTGCAAGCCAGTTGCAGATCAAGATGCGTGTGTGCATGTGCAAAATTGGGGCCAGAAGGAAGGCTGAGAGAGCAAATGCCCCTTTCCAGGACCTCTTCAAGTGGTACACTTCTAGAAGGGCAGCTTCGGATGGTCACTAAATGAACTGTTGTAAGTTGAGGACTGCCTGTAGTGATTGCCAGGATGTTTTTATACAGGTGTAAAACAGCTCTCATGCATGTTTTTAAACATCCTAGATTAATTCTGCCATTACCTAACCTCAATGGTTATAAAAGATCAGAATCCACCCTTACAATGGGAAACATTATTTGTGCATTAATTTCTGTGGCAATTGATTTCATTTCTGCAAAAAGGAACTAAATAATGCAGAAGTTCCCCCCGTTTGTTTCCTCCTGTATTACGTTCATCTTTTGCAAATCAGGAAGAAACAACGACAGATCAACCCTGGGGGGTGTGTGTTAAAGCGCTCCCCCCCGGGATTCACCATTGCGCACGTGCCACGTTCGCACGGAAACCGGAAGGAGGGATTCCGAAAGCGGAAAAAGGGGAGAATGGGTAGGCGTGGCCTGTTGTGGGGCGTGGTTTGGGGAAGGGAAAGGGAGGGAATCAGGTGGTGGAGAGGAGGAGAAAGAGCAGGTGAGAAGAGGAAGGGGGGGTTATTTGGGGAGGGGTAAAGGTTAGGGGGTGTCTGTAAATGTAGAGGAAGTTTAGGGGAGCCTGATCTGGGGGGGAGGCGGGGTTGTGCAGGAAAGAGGTTGTGGGTCCTCTTGGGGCGGGCGTACTCTGGGAGAAGGGGAATTGGGTAGGGGGGACTTGGGAGGAAATGGTCCGTCTCGTGTGAAGGGGTGACGCGGGAAAGGGATCGCGGTCTGTTGCTAAAGAGAGGCTGAATACGGGACTGGAGTAGGGCGTGTGTAGGCTTGGCATTGGGGGAGCTGGATCTTGGGAGGAAGTAATGGTGGGAAAGAGAGCGAGGGTCTCCCAGGGGGACCCAGGAGTAGAGCTGGCTTGGGAAGTGGGTGGTGAGAATATGGTGGGAGCTGGGGGTGGAGGGTGTTGCTTATTGAGCAGGAAGAACTGGAGTCTCTTGGTGGAGGGGAGGGGGAGGATCTGGTTATGGGGAGGGGTTCAGGATCCTTCCAGAGGAGCAGAAGAGAGCAGGTCTGAAGGAGAAGGTGACCCTGGATAGAGCCACCTGGGGTGGGGGCTGGACAGGTGCAACGAGCGTTCCAGGAGGGAGGAGGGGGGGTTGAATCAGGTGGGGTGTGTTCACGTCCTAGATAGTTTAGCATGGGGGGGGGAGGAGGTAGAAGTAGGAGATAAGAAGGGAGGATGAGAAAGGAAAGAAAAAGGGGAAATTCAGCCAGGTGGGGAGGAAATGTGAAAATCCCCCCCCCTTCAATTCACACTGCAAGGCATTAAGGAGAGGGAAGGTTTTGATGCAAACTCTGCTGCTGGTAGAAATGGAGGAAGGGGATTGAAGCTGGCTGCTATGACAGAGGAAGGGGGCTGGGTGGGTGAGGGGAGTAATGTGCCATGGGGGTCCAGGAAGATGATGGATCAGGGAAAAGAGGTCTACGGCATGACTACTGGAGGGTGAAACCCAGGCTCTGAGGGTGTGTGTATCTGTGCTTGCAATAGAGTGGGTGTGGTATCTGCAGAACGGGTGTATTCTGTATCTCCCCCCATCCTCCTTTCCCTCCCCCCCCTGCATTCATCTTGCATAGCCATCCCTGGCGAAAGGGACTGCAGAGCCAGTAGTGAACATTCTGGAACGTGGTTGGGATGCATGGGCTGTCCTTCCTGCTCAGTGCAGGAATGAGGGCTTTTTTAAACGGGGGGGGGGGGAACAGAATATCACAGCCTTCTGTTCCCCCACCCCTTCCAAAAAGCCTTTCATCCTTTAAATGCATCTCACTTCCCCCCCACTTACACAGCTACATCTTTCCACCTGCAGATGGGACTGCAGCTTCACAGTAACATTTGGATGGTGTGTGAGAGAGAGAGAGAGAGCATGGATAGCTGAGGGACCAAGATAATTAAATTTAACTCCTCCTGGTTCCCACTCCTGCATTGACAAACAAAGGATGTTTTGATTGTGGTTTCTAGCCTTGTGGAAGTGGAGGGAGGTGCTGAATGGAGACAAAACTGAGATGGAAGCAAACCATTCTTGGTAGGTGGAGGAGAGCTTGCATTAACTGAGATAATTTGTGGGGTGGATGCCCTGGGACTTTTGGTTGAAAAGCCCTGTGGTTGTGTTTTATAGGCTTTTTAAGGAGTGAATGCACAGGTGACAGAATACCTAAAATTCCCATAAAAACCATAAGACTTTTCTTCAAACAACTCTAGATATTTTTTTTTTTTAAAGCTATCAAATTTTAATTAATTGCTTCTGTGGGGCAATAGTCCTTTTAACTTGGAGCAGGCAGACTATGGGCTCCAAGAAGACTGATTTTAAAATATAAACAGGAACTGTTATTTTCTCCCTTTTTTTTTTTTTTTTTTACAGTTTTTTGGTTTTAGAGGATTGCAAGAGGTGTGATGGTGATGCAGTAGCTTTTTCTGCTTGGGCACAGTCAGGATTTTTGGGGAGCCCTGTTTTGTGATAAAAGGAACTTTTACATAAAAAGTGTTTTCAGCTTATCGGAGGCATAATGCATCTGATTTTATTTTAATTTTTTTTTAAAATGCATCGCGATGCTTTTGATTTTCAGCGGTTTGCCACTGTATTTCAAAAGTGTGATTCTGGAGGACAGATTTGTGTGTAGCCTGAAGCTGGCTGATAATGAAGTGTTTGTCTTCATTATCTTTATTATGTTTTCCTCCTTACCTACAATTAATTTAATCGGGCATAGTTTGCATTTGATAAAACTATTGTTTTTCTGAAGGGAAAAACCATTTTTTAACGCTTTCAAATGGATAACTTCTAGCACTGACAGTCAAAAAGTTGTGTGTGTTATTCCATTTCTTCCTCTCTAATTTAAAAGAAAAAAAGGTGATAGAAGCAATGTTTAAAACATGGATTTCATAGAAGATAGTGTTATGCCTCCTGCTGTAAAAATCATGTTTGGAAGCAGAGCAATTGCACCAATAACAGTCCCTTCTGGAAGCATTTTTTTTTTAAACTTCAGTGGATTAAAATAATTGTTATTTTAAAAGCAACATTCTGTTTTGTGTTTATGCAGAGAAGCTGGCGGGGGGCGGGGAGAGGATGCTGGTATTTCTAAGATGGCACCTGCCATCTATTTTTTTTTAAAATAAGTTATATAAGGAAAAAATAATCAGGTTGCCTTTCTGTTTAAATTGAAACCGTTTTAGTCTGTTCATTTAACTATTTAAACACACATAGTTAGGTTGCTTTCTAGATACAGAAGGAAATATCTGCATGGGTTTTTATCTCCCAGAGATGGAGACGAAGTCTATTCATATGTAGAGTACAGTAAAATATCCAGTTTTAGTAGCTGAATTCATATTTTTTTGCTTCAGATGTCTTAACTTTTGCTGCAAAATAGGCACATTGTAAAGGCAAATTTCAAAAGCTCATCCTTCTTAAATGTAACTCAGGTAACTTATTAAAAAGAAACAGATGGCAGGTGCCATCTTAGAAACAGCAACATCCCCCCAGCTTCCTTTCTTAAATTGCAGGTACCCCTTCTTCACCCCACACCTGTACAGAGGATACTTTGAGCTGGCCCGACTCATTTAGGATATTTACTCTCTCCAATGAGGGTGATCTGGGTCGATCATGGAGTGATGTGATCAGTGGATAGATCAGATGTGTTTTACCTCAGGCTCGAAATGCTGCTTTGTGTGTGTGTGTGTGTGTGTGTGTGGTGCACTCACACCTTCAAGTGAGATTGGATTTCTGATGGCTATATGGGGAACGTTTTTGGAAATAGGTTGCCCTTGCCTCCTCCTCCTCAGACTGAGGGAGAGGGACCAACGCAAAATCCCCCAGCTAGCTTTGTGCCTACGGCAGGATTAGAACTCACAGTCTCCTAATTTTGAATCTGATGCTTTAACCACTGCACCAAACTGTCTGTGCCTTAGGGGGGTTTGAAGAGGAAGGTTTATTTTTTTTAAAAAATAATAATAATGAAAATTTGAAGATGCCAAGTTCGTACAGAGGAATAAACGCCCCCTGACTAAATAGTTTCTTCAGCTTGAACTGCTGTGTAATTTAACGTTGGAGTTCCTTTTCACATAGACAGATAGTCCTCGACTTACGATCACAATTGAGACCAGCGAATCACTTTCAGTTATTAATATCATGCGAATCTGGTTTCCTCCCATTGACTGCTTATTGGAAACTGATTGGGAAGATGGAAAATGGCAATCCTGTGACCTTGGGACAACACAGCTGTAATAAATAAATACCAATTGCCAAGTGTCCAAATTTTGATCACGTGACCATGGGAATGCTGCAGTGGTTGTAAGTGCAAGTACAGGTAGTCCCCAACTTACAACGGTTCATTTAGTGGCCATTCAAAATTACAACAGCATTGAAAAAAAAGTGACTTATGACCATTTTTCACGCTTATGACCATTGCAGCATCCCCATGGCCAGTGTGATCAAAATTCAGACACTTGGCAACTGGTTCACATTTATGACGGTTGCAGCGGCCCGGGGGTCTGTGTCATGTGATCAATTTTTGCCACCACCTGACAGGCAAACTCAATGGGGGAAGCCAGGTTCACTTAACAACCGGGTTACTAACTTAACAGCTGCAATGATTCACTTAACAACCGTGACAAGAAAAGTCATACAATGGGGCAAAACTCACGGTCTCACTGAGCAACAGAAATACTGGGCTCAATTGTGGTCACAGGTCAAGGTTTTAAGTCACTTTTTCCAGTCCTGTTCTAACTTCAGTCACTAAATGAATGGTTGTAATTCGAGGACGACCTGGAAGGCCAGTCCATTTCTATCCGAGCTTTATCGGAACAAAGATCCAAGCCTCTTTCTCTCTCCAACTCTTCTTCCAGTGCCCTCTGGCACCTGTTTCCAAGCAATGACCTCAAAGGCCAAGAAGAGGGTGATCCTCCCAACACGCCCTGAGCCCCCCAACGCAGAACAGATTCTTGAAGATGTCCAGCGTGCCCAGCCCAACGACCCCGTTTTTGTCCTCCTGGTGGAGCCCAATGAAGGTATGAAGATCCTGGCCCAGGTGTTGTCCTCTGCGCTTTGCAAAGTAAATGTAGGGAGGAGACCAGTTTACCTCAGGTTTCCTTTATATAACTGCATAGTACAAGGGTCTTCCAACTTGGCCCTTTCATGACTTGTGGACTTCAACTCCCAGAATTCCTCAGCCAGGCACGCTGGCTGAGGAATTCTGGGAGTTGAAGTCCACAAGTCATGAAAGGGCCAAGTTGGAAGACCCCTGGCATAGTATATAGTTGTACAGACTATAACTCGGGGAAAATCTCATGGCAGATGAGAATCCAGACCAAAGCTTAACGTGGATGAAAAGGCAGGTAAAGCAGGGTTCCCCAACCCCCGATCTGTGGACCAGCACCGGTCCGCAGCCTGCCAGCAAGCGGGCCGCACAAGCAAAGCTCCATCCTCGGGATGCAGGCAGTATTCAAAACCACACCCATTCTGGTCCACGGAAAAACCTTCCTCCGTGGCATCGGTCCCTGGTGCCCAAAAGGTTGGGGACCTCTGATGTAAAGGATAAACATTGTGCCAAGGTGCAGACGCAGTGCCCTGAATGGAAAGGAAAAAGCCTGGAGTTTCCATCTGTCAGCAAAAAGTAAATTGTAATGGTCTGTGTGAATGGCCTTGGGAGACAGAAGGAAGAGCTGCAGGCTAGGCAATGGTCAGATCAGAAACAGCTTAGCCTGCAAAAGGAAGGGGGGCATAGCAAATGTCTCAGAAGGGATCCTGTCTAATTTCATGGACTGTCAAAGACGAGAGAGGAGAGATGTATGTTCAGGCTTGCAAGTTTCTGTTATACCAGGGCTCTTCAACCCTGGCCCTTTTATGACTTGTGGACTTCAACTCCCAGAATTCCTCAGCCAGTGTGCCTGGCTGAGGAATTTTGGGAGTTGAAGTCCACAAGTCATAAAAGGGCCAAGGTTGAAGAGCCCTGTGTTACACCATCATCCCCAAAAGACCTGCCAATTTTGAGGAGGCGAATTGCCTCACCAAATGGAAAGGTTGGTTAAAGATTTGGCTGTGCTGGTCTATGGCTGCCGGAAAGCTGCATCCAGGTTGCCTGCCCACCCAGCATATTAGAAACATTGTTTTTGAGTTTACAGACAGTGCTAAGCCGCAAAAGATGGTTTGTGAATCTGAATGGCTGGCTCACACAAAATTCTAAGGCAGATCTATTAAAGATCTTTCCAGCTTAGCAGGATGTGTAACCAGGCAGCTTAGTTTTAACTGCAGTCTGCCCTCTATGACTTTTTAAACAAATCCTAAGTCAGGGGGTGGGGAACTATGGTCCTTTTATGACTTGTGGACTTCCACGCTGGCTCAGGGATTCTGGGAGTTGAAGTCCACAACTCATAAAGGGGCCTCTGCGGCCTAAGTAAATACATTGTGGATTGAGTGTCAGTGTGGCTTTAGCATACTGTGGTTTCCAGCCCTTTTGAAGCTGCTGGATTGATCCTAATATACTTTGCTTGAAAGTAAATATTTAGCCATTATAGAAAAAAATTAATTCTCATAGTTTTGGATGAAGCTCAGATTTTATTAGAAAATAGAGGAAGTTGTCTTAAATTGAATCCAGATGGAAATCAGTTAAGTTTCTTTTGGGGAATAACTGTTCTCCAGAATTTCTTTCTAGATGTTTTATTACAATTATCTTAATATAAAACACAAATGAAGATGATGGGAAAAAGGGAGGAAAAGGGAAAGAAAGATGTAGGTACAGTGGAAAAGAAAAAAAAGAGACCATTGACTTTTTTCAGCCTAGTATAAAGTACAAAATAGAATTACAGCCCCAACTTTTTACTTTTACCAACTTGACAAATACTAGCTGCCATTTCTGTATCAGCCAGTTCTATTAATCAGCAAAACCCAACATCAAAGGCTCTTTTTTTCCTGTCTCAAGTACAAAGTCCAGAAGTGGCTTCCAGGTAGAAACAACGTTTGGTATGTTCTTTTCTCTAATAAGAAAAGTCAATTTTGCCATTTCTGCTAGTTTCACCTTTTTCATCCATGTTTTTATGGTGGGGATTGATATATATTTCTGTGCATATCAAATTCTCGCTACGGCCAACATATACAGTGATAAAAGTTCCAAACCTTTTAGGAAGATTTATTGGGGGGAAATCTTATATAGTAATCCTAAAATAAAGATTTCAGGTTTCAATTTTATAGTAGTTATCACTGCACTATAACACAAAACTGACTGCATTATAACATGGATCTGAGCCCAACTGTTCTCTAGAACGTCTGACTGGATTCCTTGTAGCTGAACCTAGATTTGTCATATTGAAACTAGGAGGATCTGGCTGCCAACCAATGCTTTATTATTAAGCTGTGTAGGTGCTCCGCAAAGGTAGCACACTTTATTTCTGTCTGAGGAATCCTTGGTGCTCTCTGAGCTTGGTTGTTTTCTTGTAAACGTCTCATTACCAAACTAGGTAACATCATCAGTGGTAGTAGAGAGCAGAGATTAACACCAAGATTAACATCAGACCAACAATCAAGAAGTAAACAGTACCCCAATCAAGGAACTGTAAACCAAGCTAATAGTAAACAGCCCAACCAAATAACCACCAAAAACTGACAGGGCACGTCAATACAATATAAAATGAGAGCAAACCCCACTCCCTACTAGCACTGATGACGTTGCCTAGTTTGGTAATGAAACGTCTGCAAGAAAGCCACCAAGTTCAGAGAGCACCAAGGACCCCTCATTTCAACCCTGAGCTACAAATATTCTCCTCTATTGTTATCTCTGTCTCTCTTCCTCCCCCCCCCATTCCCATTTTGCCTGCATCCAGATTTGCCCACCCCAACGAAGAATGAAGATCCAGAGGCCAAGAGGGAACGCCTCTATCGGCTGACCCAGTCCTACGTGGAGATGAATCACCGCCTCCAGAAGGCCTGCAGTTTGCTCAAGGAGAAGTGTGAGGAGCTGAAACTGGCTGGAGCAACCTTGGAGCAGGGCATTTTAGAGATGAAGCAGAGGGCTTTGTGAGATAACTTTTTTGGGGGAAGTGACCACAGCCAAATTGACCACAGCGTTTCCCCCTCCCCCCTTTGCAGGATCCATGCCATGCTTGAACTAAAGACTCGCAATTGTGATGTGATTTCAGCATGCCTACGCCACACATCTTCAACACCGTCCGTGTGTTAGGTTTTGTGAATGTGTGTCCAAGCCGGCCGCCCGCTACAAGCCTTTTGAGGACCTGGATCTCTTCGCTGTGCTCACTCTGACATGCCCAGTTGTGCAGTTAGCGTTGTTTTGATTGTTTTGGCCCTAGATTCACTGTTGCCCTTAGTTCTCCGCAGCTCCATTGGCCCTTGTTTTATTTTCTTCATACAGACATTCAGAACAAAACACCTCACTTTGGAGAAAGCCAACAGGAAGTTTCTACAGAATTCACACACAGAGATAGGCTGGGACAAGTGGGCTTCGCAGGAGGGGTGGGGGTGGGGGTGGGGTGAAAAAAACCACCAGTTGCCCCAGCGGCAGTTCCTCCATAACTTTATGCCATGACATCTCCTTCGTTCCGATACGATTTCTCCCTCTGGTACTGCCTGGAGGACGATGCCATTGCCACCGCCATCCGTGAGATGCTGGCTGACTATGGTTTCCATGGCTACGTTGAACATCAGGACCACGTGGCCGGGACGCCGGTGTTGGCCTCCGTGAACGAAATCATCCAAAGCAGCCGACTTGCCATCGTCCTCTTGACCTCCCATTCAATGACTGACCTTTGGTGCCAGCGCATTTTGGAGTGGAACCTGGTCCATACCGTACACCACAAGGGGGCGAAGGTCATCCCGGTTTATGTGGATATCACCCAGGAACAAGTGCCCCCCACTTTGAGACACCTGACCGGACTCAGATACAGCGACAGATTCTTTAGGAAGCGGCTGCTCGACTGCTTGAAGAAGACCAAGGTGCCATGCTGTCCCAGCACCACAGGCTAAAAGCATCGTTGGCTTCTGATGGACTTGGAGAAGTGGACTCGGGGAGGGGAGATGGCCGAGGCAGCTTGGTCATTCCATTTGGACCATCACCAGAAGTGTATCCGATTCATTTTGGTGTTTGACATAGGTCCCATTGTGTTGTGGGTGATAGCCGTAAATGGAGCCCCATAGTTGTAGTAGTAGCACCTAGAGCTGATCTGTAAGAAGGTCTTTAAAAACAAACCTTTAGCTGTTTGGGAAGAGAAGCAGGGAAGGGGCGGGGGATAGTGTTTGTTGTTTGTCTGCTACTAAGGGGTGTGGGTCGGTATAGAAAGCCAAGCCAGGTTCCTAAGACTGCTGGTTGTGATACTTGACTTAATTTAAGGAGCTCTTATTAAAAAGCAGTTTTTGGACAACTTTTTGAGCGTGTGAGCTGTCTCCATCTCGACCTTCGTGGGCAAACCATACTCTCTTTGAATTGGGATATGGATATGGATTGTTTTCAAACTGCGTGGGAGCATCTGCACTTAACATCAAGTCCAAAAACTTTTTTTAAAAAAAAAACAACAACTTAAAATTCCAAGTTGAGAAACGCTATACAGATAGTCCTCAACTTGAGCCCAGGATTTCTCTTGCTAAGTGAAGAGATTTGTTAAGTGAGACTTGCCCCATTTTACGGCCTTTCGTGCCACGGTTGTTAAGTGAATCGATGCGATTGTTAAGTTAGTCACTTAACGGTTGTTAAGTGAATCGGGCTTCCCCGTGGACTTAGCTTGTCAGAAGGTCGCAAAAGGGGATCACATGACCCCAGGACACTGCAACCGTCATAAATATGAGTCAGTTGCCAAGCGTCTGAATTTTGATCACGTGATCATGGGGATGCTGCAACGGTCAAAAGTGTGAAAAGCAGTCATAAGTCACTTTTTTTCAGTGCCGCAACTGTCAACGGTCACTAACTGAACTATTGTAAGTTGAGGAGTACCTATATTATATAGGGGTGTACAGGATGTTTCACAGCTGTCTAGTACAGTGTTTTTCAACCTGCGAACAGTAAGCTGTGTGGACTTTAACTTGAGTTGAATTGAAGTCCACACAGCTTAAAGGTTGCCAAGGTGGAGAAACACTGTTCTAGCACAAGTAAACCCACCGGTATGTGGCCTCTATGTAGTGGGGTCTCATCGAGGCAGACGGGATTTCAATTTCCACTTTCCCAGCTAGAAGAGTCTTTGTCTTGCAAAATTGGCTTATTTGTGTACAACGCTGCTGTCAAAACACACTGAGATATGATTTAATGTAGGCTGTGCATGTAGCAACTCAAGGCTGCTAAGAAAATAATGGAATAATAGAATTCTTTATTGGCCAAGTATGATTGGACATACACAAGGAATTTGTCTCTGGTGCATAAGCTCTCAGTGTACATACGAGCAACAAGGGAAAATCATAACCATAATCATAAAATGCAATCATCATAAATCATAGATGCAACATCAGTGATAGTCATGGGATATTAAAGCAATCAACATAAATCATAATAGCATACTAAAAAGCAATCAACATAAATCATGAGATACAACAGTAAGTTATAGTCATAAGAATCTGAGGAAATGGGTAATAGGACAGATGAGAAGGATTATAAGTAATACAGCCTTACTAAGTGGTTTAACATCCCAGGGCATAGACAGTGTTGTGGGAATTAGTTGCTTAATAGAGTGATAGCATGGGGGGAAAACTGTTTCTGGTTGTTTTGGTGTGCAATGCCCTGTAGCAGGAGTCTTCAAACTTGGCAACTTTAAGACTTGTGGACTTCAACTCCCAGAATTCCTCAGCCAGCCCTGCCCTATAGTGTCATCCTGAGGGAAGAAGTTGGAAGAGTTTATGTCCAGGATGTGAGGGGTCTATAGATATTTCCACAGCCCTCTTTTCAGGGTCGTGCATTATATAGGTCTTTAATGGAAGGCAGGCTGGTTGCAATGATTTTTTATGCAGTCCTAACTGTCCGTTGAAGTCTGTGTCTGTCTTGTTTGGTTGCTATGCCAACCCAGACAGTTATAGAGGTGCAAATTCCTTTGAAGAACTGTTATCAGCAGCTCCTTGGGCAGTCTGAGCTTTCTGAGTTGCCGCAGGAAGAACCTTCTTTGTTGTGCTTTTTTGATGATGTTTTTGATGTTAGGTGTCCGTGTTAAGTCCTGAGATATTATAGAACCTAGAACAGGGGTCTTCAAACTTGGCCCTTTTATGACTTGTGGACTTCAACTCCCAGAATTCCTCAGCCAGGCACGCTGGCTGAGGAATTCTGGGAGTTGAAGTCCACAAGTCATAAAAGGGCCAAGTTTGAAGACCCCTGACCTAGAAACCTGAAGGCCTCTACTCTTGATACTGTGTTGTCTAGTATTGTAAGAGGTGAAAGAATAGGGCGGCTTCTCCTAAAATCTATCATCTCTTTTGAGTGTATTCAGTTCAAGATTGTTCTGACTGCACCACAGAGCCAGTTGTTCAACTTCCCGTCTGTATGCAGATTCGTCATCTTGAATGAGACCTTGACTGTTGTATCATTTGCAAACTTCAGTACTTTTAACACAGGGATCTTTTGAGAGGCAGTTGTTGGTATATATCAGGGGTCTTCAAACTTGGCCCTTTTATGACTTGTGGACTTCAACTCCCAGAATTCCTCAGCCAGCGTGCCTGGCTGAGGAATTCTGGGAGTTGAAATCCACAAGTCATAAAAGGGCCAAATTTGAAGACCCCTGGTATATATAGAGAAAGGAGTAATGGAGGGAGCACACAGCCCTGGGGGGGGCACCTTTGCTAATTGTACAGGTATCTGAGGTGATTTTGCCTAGCTTCACCTGCTGCTTCCTATCTGTTAGAAAGCTTATGATCCACTTACAAAGTGTGGTCAGACACAGCTAGCTGAGACAGTTTAGTGAGAAGAATAGCTGGAATGATGGTATTGAATGCTGAGCTGAAGTCTACAAAAAGGACCCTTGCATAGGTCCTACCTAGGAGATTCAAGATGTTGTAAGATGTAGTGCAGTGCCATATTAACAGCATCATCTGCCGATCTATTTGCTCGGTAGGCAAATTGCAAGGGGTCTAACAATGGATCCATGATGGTTTTCAGGTGGGACAGCACTGGCCTTTCAAAGGTTTTCATAATTACGGATGTCAGAGCATCCGGTCTGTAGTCGTTCAGCTCCTGGATGGAGGGTTTCTTAGGAATTATAGTAGAACATTTGAAGCAAGAAGGAACATAACACATCTTATCCAGAAAAAGTTGCTGGCTGTTTGGCACCAACAACAGCAGTGTGTTCTAGGTTTCAATTCTAGGTGAAGTATTTAGGTGAAGAAAGCAAACATAAATGCTTGGCCATAATAAAATGTTACCTCTGTATGTAACTTCAGTCCTAATACAGCGGTACCTCAGTAATCCTCCTTAATTGGTTCTGGGAGGCGTGATGAGCACCAAAAACAATGAGTAACAAACAATTTTTTTTTTCATAAGGAATAATGTAGTGAGTCACAAGGCAGCCAACACTGACAAGTTCTATCTCAGGGGCTGAGGAATTCTGGGAGTTGAAGTCCACAGGTCATAAAAGGGCCAAGTTTGCAGACCCCTGTTCTAGCTTGTGCATTGAGTACCATACAAACGATGAGTACCAGAACAAAATTTTCACTTGAAAATGCACTGAATACCAAATTCAATGACTTTCAAAGCAGTTGAGTACCAAGGTACCAGTGTAATTAAAATGTGATCACCCGACACAATGGTGTAATTCAGGGCTCTCCGACCTTGGCAACTTTAAGACATGTGGACTTCAACTCCCAGAATTCCTCAGCCAGTGATGTTTGACTTCAATTAATTCTGGTTTAATCAACAGGCCAGGCTGAGATAAACTGAACGCAGCATATAAGTCCAGCTTCCATATTTGAGGCTAGAAGAACTTTGTTGTTAAGTTACTGAATTTATAAACATGTACATATTATTGATAACTTTTAATGTGTCCATAATTTTTGATACAAGCAATTGGGAGGACGCTTATCTCTTATAGTGACAATGAAATCCTACCACTTACTACTTTAGCTTGTCATAGAATGGATTTTATCTTATTTCAAGCAAAGCGACAGCAATAGAATAGCATTTAGGCTTATATACCACCCTATAGTGCTTTACAGCACTCTGGGCAGTTTACAATGTTGAAGCATTATTTGCAAATTGTCCCCAACAATCTGGGTCCTCATTTTACCAAGCTCAGAAGGATGGAAGACTGAGTCAACCTTAAGCTCCATTAGGATTAAACTCCAGGCTGTGGGCAGAGTTTGCCTGCAACACTGCCTTCTAACCTCTGCGCCACCAGGGCTTTAACCACATCTTATCCCAACTATCCGTTGAGATAATAGCTAGGGATTTCTGTTGTTTGGCAATAACCAATTTGGCCTCTAGAAGTAAAAATGGCCCAAGTTCTTTAATTTGTGATTTATTTTTCTGGTCTCTATCGGAACCATGACATATAGAAAGCAAACCTAACTTTGGAGAAAATTCAGATTTTTGTTTAGTTACACATGACATCTCATTTAATACCTTTCCCCAAAAATCTGGCTTTTATTTCACATCCACCAACGGTTTTTAGCCTTGATGCAGTGGGACTCCCTCTGAAGGCCATCTGCTGGGACATGACTGGGCTTGCTTCTCTTCTTCACTTTAATTCACAATAGAGCTGGAAGGGACCTTGGAGGTTTTCTAGTCCAACCCCCTGCTCAAGCAGGAGACCCTATACCATTTCAGACTAGTGACTGTCCAGTCTCTTTTTAAAACCTCCAGTGATGAAGCACCCACAACTTCTGGAGGCAGGTTGTTCCACTGATTAATTGTTCTCACTGTCAGGAAATTTCTCCTTAGTTCTACGTTGGTTCCCTCCTTGATTAGTTTCCATCCATTGTTTCTTGTCTTGCCTTCTGATGCTTTGGAAAATAAGTTGACCCCCTCTTCTTTTTGGCAGCCCCTTAAATACTGGAACACTGCTATCATGTCCCCCCTAGTCCTTCTTTTCTCTAGACTGGCCATACCCAAATCCTGCAAGCGTTCTTCATATGTTTTAATCTCCAGGCCTTTAATCATCTTAGTTGCTCTTCTCTGCACTTTTTCCCAATGTCCAGTTCTGATGGACTAGATGGGAGAGGAGGCAGATCCAACAGAACAATTGTTGCTTCCAATGTTCTCCGGTGGTTTACAGTTCCACCACCATGTCGCTGGATATTTAGTAAGATTCATCTAAGATTCTTATTGGGATAGTTAGGTCAAGGTCATCGTGGCTTTGCTATTGGACAGGATCCAGATCTGGATTTCTTCAACCAACTTTATCAAATTCTTAACTGTTAACTCAAACTAGCTAATGCTGTTCTGTCCCAGCCTACGTGAGTCCTTGTTATGCTCACAAGGAGAAACCCCTCTTCCAAGAAACAGGCAGGAACCGCAAGAAAAAAACAACCCCTTTTATTCTCACAGACCTGAGTCAATGTCCAAGGCAAACAAACACAGTCCACAGAAACTTGATCCTCAACACGAACGGTTGCCTTTGGCAACCAGCACCTCCCACACCTTCCCTTTTATAATTCAGCCAAGGCGTGGCTTCCTAATGCCTTCTCCTTTGCCTTTGGAGTTGCCCCATTGCATTCCTCTGTCCTACTCGCTTCTCTTTCCTGTGCATTCGTGCATCCATGATTTGTCCCAACTGTTCTTCATCACTGTCCAACTCAGGCTCCCAGCACAACTGTGTTTCAGCCTGAGCGCGAGTAGAGGGGCCAGGCTCCTCGTCCGACTATAAGTCTTGGAGCTCCTCAGAGCCTTCCTCTGACTCTGATGTCACTCCAGGCCCCTCCTCCTCCTCTGATTCCTCAGACTCAGCTGCCGGATCCACTGGCTGGCGAGGAATCACAACAAATGCAATCCTAGGTTGCATTAACAGAAGGATAGAATCAAGATCATGTGAAGTACCACTTTGAAAAACCTTAGTAAGACTACACCTGGAATACTGCATCCAGTTTTGGCCACCATATTATAAAAAAGAAGTAGAGACTCTAGAAAGAGTGCAGAGAAGAGCAACAAAGATGATTGGAGGGTAGAGGCTAAAACATATGAAGAATGGTTGCAGGAATTGGGTACATCTAGTGAAAAGAAGGATTAGGGGTGACATGATAGCAGTGTACCAATATTTGAGGGGCTACCACAAAGAAGAGGGGATCAACCTATTCTCTGAAGCACCAGAAGACAAGGAACAATGGATGGAAACTAATCAAGGAGAAAAGCTACCTAGAATGAAGGAGAAATTAGGAATGGCTTGCCTTCAGAAATTGTGGGTGCCCCATCACTGTAGGCTTTTAAGAAGAGACTGGACAGCCACTTATCTGGAATGGTATAGGATCTCCTGCCTGAGCAGGGGGTTGGACTAGAAGACCTCTAAAGTCCCTTCCAATTCTGTTATTTTGTTCTGTTCTGTCCTGGCTTGCTAAAATGGGTTAAAAATGAACCACACTGGCCCCAACGACATCAAGTCTGCTTATTAAATAATCCATCTATTTACACAATGTACTGAACCATAAATTAACCAAATGAGGACACATACTGTAAAACGCCAAGCTATCAGAAACTAACCAACATTTAAGCTGACCACACTTAATGCATTGTAAAAATGTCGCTGCCAATAACTTGCTGGCTTGGTTAGAGCTGCTGTATGAAATCAACCAACTCCAAGTGTGGCTCACGCAACAGCTAAGCCAAGAGGTGTCTGTTGGATTTTGAATTGTGTAAACCCAGACAACTATGGTCTGTTCAATAAACCATGGAGAAGCAAGCCGTCATTCAACTGTATCTACATTCATGCTATTGCTCTGAAGAGGCTGTTGGGTACATAGCATACTAAACAGCAAAATAAGCACCTCCAATTTACCCTAGGACAGGTTCTCCTGCTTGAGCAGGGGGCTGGACTAGAAGACCTCCAAGGTCCCATTCTATTCTATTCTATTCTATTCTATTCTATTCTATTCTATTCTATTCTTCGTCAAACTAGACATACCCAATTCCAGCAACGGTTCTTTATATATTTTAGCCTCCAGTCCCTTAATCAGCTTTGTTAACTATACTAATTGCACAATATAAGAAGGATGCTGCGAAGCTGGAAAGGTTGCAGAGAAAAGCTGCCAGGATGAGGAGGGGTTTGCAGACCCTATGAAGAACCATGGAAAGAGTTGGGGTCTGTCTAACCTAAAGAAGAGAAGGCAAAAGGGAGACATGATCTCAGTCTCCCAGTCTTTGGAGGGAAGTCACAGGATGGGAGGAGTTGATTTATTCTTCATATAAGCAGTTCTGAATTTACGACCATTTATTTAACAACCGTTTGAAGTCATGACAATGCTGGAAAAATATTACTTATGGCTGGTCCTTGCATCTGTAACTGACAGAGCATCTCCACAGCCATGCACTCAAAATTCAGGCGCTTGGCAACTGACATGACGGTTGCAGCATCCCAGCGTTACCTCATCCCCATTTGTGACCATCCTTGGGGGCTTCTGATAAAGTCAATGGGGGGGAGCTGGATTCATTTAATGACCACAGCAAAAAAGGTCGTAAAATTGTGTGCAACTCACTCAACGACCAAATTGCTTAGTGATGGAAGTTCCAGTCCCAAATGCTGATTTCCAGCAAAAAAATGCTGATATATTTAACGACCACTGCATCCACTTAAAAACTGCCACAAAAAAAAAAAAGTCAAAAAATTGGGTCTGGTCACATGATGCCTCCATCATCATATGACCGTAATTCTGGGCTCAGTTACGGTCCTAATATGTACATTTAAAAATTGCACATGTAAAAAAGTTAACAAGTTTGGATTCAAATACACGCACAATTCAGATGAATGTAAAGATTAATGTAAAACTGAAACCAGAAATGTTCCTTTTAGGTCTGATGGATAAACAATTGGAAAAAATGCACCTAACTTTGTTTTTATATGTGATAACAGCAGCAAGACTTTTACATGTCACCAGAGCCCTGGTGGTGCAGTGGTTAAATGAGGTACATATGTTGTATATAGTATGTTTAGGTGTGTGTCATGTATGTTTCATTTTGAGAGCGGGCAACTAAATTTCATTTTTGATGTGTGCCGTTGTGCCCACAGTAAAAAAAATGACAATAAAGGTTATCTTATCTTATCTTATCTTATCTTATCTTATCTTATCTTATCTTATCTTATCTTACTGTAGGTAAATTCTGCCCACAGCTTAGAGTTCGATCCTGACAGGGCACAAGTTTGACTCAGCTTTCCATCTCTCTGAGGTTGATAAAACGAAGACCCAGTTTGTTGGGGGTTAATATGCAAATAATGCCTACATTGTAAACGGCCCAGAGAGTGATGTAAAGCACTATGGGGCAGTATATAAGCCTAAATGCTATTGCTAAATGCTATATGCATAATGGTGGAAAGCTTCAACATTACTTACTCTGGAGGAATGGATGTTGAAATTGATGGGGCTGGCTGAGATGATGAAATTGATAGCTTTGATTAGAGAATAAATATTGATACCTTTTAATATTGATTGGAAACCCCTTTTGGACTTTTATGTGTGAAACAAAAATAAAATAAAATTATGATACATGGATTTGACGATTAGAAAAAAATAGTAGATAATAGGGAAAAAATGAAAGTCATGTTATAACTTTAGAGTAAGAGGTCAGTTTTCCTCTTAACGATTCATTTTTATTAGTTTTTATCTTTCTGGTTTAAAAACCGTCATGCGGGCCACACGACCGCGGGAAACGTCTTCGGACAGCGCAGGCTCAATGGCCTTGAAACGGAGATGAGCAGCGCCCCCTAGAGTTGGAAACGACTAGCGGAGTAAAATCTGCACAGACTCCTTTACCTTACCTTTAAAAATAAAATAAAATAAAACAAAGCAAATAAAAAGATACAGAGAGTGGTATCCACCAGAAGATGTCACTCTTTCCAAGGTGAACAGAGGAAAGCGTAATAATTCTGCAAAACCAGGAACATTTTGCTGCAATAGCTCCAAATACATAAACACCTGGAGCTCTAGAGAGAGGTTCCCTGAGGATGGGCTTCAGCACGAGTCCAAAAGCTCGGAGGATTAAACCTCTAGTTTAATTGGATCCTGCAACACTATCCTGAGATATATACTCAGTCCCTGCAACCATTCTTCATTCGTTTTAGCCCAGGGGTCTTCAAACTTGGCCCTTTTATGACTTGTGGACTTCAACTCCCAGAATTCCTCAGCCAGCATGCCTGGCTGAGGAATTCTGGGAGTTGAAGTCCACAAGTCATAAAAGGGCCAAGTTTGAAGACTCCTGTATTTAGCCTCTGATCCCCTAACTCAGTAAATATATTCAGTAATATATTTATATGTATGGCTAAGCGTTCATTTCTTTTCTGTGCATGGCACAACAGCCTTTAGAAGTGATTTTAATGTAGCATTTTATTTTATTCACGACCTGTTTTCCTTGTTACTTCTGGGAGGAAGCTTCGTGGTATCTGTAGCAGAACATCCAGATTCAGCCATAGTTTCATTCCATACAGCATTAACCTTGTGAACTCTCAAGCTTCCTCCTTCCGTTATATATTCAAGATGGACAGTATTTAATATTTATTTGCTACGTATATGTAGGGATGTGGGTCTATACATATGTTGTTCATAGTATGTTTAGGTGTGTGTCATGTATGTGTTTCACTTTGAGAGCGGGCAACTAAATTTCATTTTTGATGTGTGCCGTTGGGCCCACAGTATAAAAATGACAATAAAGGTTATCTTATCTTATTATATTTTTATTTTATTTATTTGTTAAATAAAGATTATTTATTAAATAGAAGTTGTGGATGCTTCATTACTGGAGCTCTACTTGAGCTGGTCTGTCCGTGTGTGTGTCTCTGTGATTCCTAGGGTCTGCCTGGAGCGCAGCTTGGCAACATTTCAAAAGCGGTTTGCCATTGCCTGCTTCTTAGGGCTGAGAGGCTGTGACGGGCTCAAGGTCATCCAGCTGGCTTGACTAGAATTCAGCGTCCTTGTTTCTAGCCCAGTGCTTTAACCATTAGACTCTTGCAATGAGCTGCTGAAATTTCTATTTGGTTTAGATGGGATTACAGGGGGGGGGGGTTGTCTGGTATAGACTAGACTAGAGGATCAATTTGGGTCTGATAGGATTAGCAAAGCCAGGGGATGGGTTTGAGTCTGGTCACTTCCAAAAGACAGGGAGGAAAAATTATTTTTCCCACCACAAATCCGTTATCAGCTGCCTAGAGTGGTCAATAAGCAAGCAGTTTTACAATTTTAAATGATAAATAAAAATCAATAAATACTGGGCAGAATTTCTGGTTTGCAAAGATATAATTGATGCTCTTGAGTTGTAGGGGGAGAGCTGTTTTAGTCTATAGTGGCAAAAAAATCAGGAGGGCTCCGATATTTATATTTAATATATATTGCAAACTGTTCCACACACAATAATACAAGGGATACACAAATAAGGTGGTATCCAAGTCCTTTTTTTTTTTTTGTCACCATAGACCAATATGGTTCTCCTCTGGCTTTTCCAGCTAACAATTTTTATTAAAAAGCATAAACAGATAACAAATATTTGTTCTGAACTGACAGATCTAGTGTGGCACTGCTAATGATTTCTAGGTTTATTCTCAAAAAATAGCCCATGTAAACAGGCAAAGTTGAAACAACAGATAATGCAGTTTTGATTTGATCCTCGTTTGAACATTCCGCTAAGCCTTCAGCTGATTGGTTTAACTTCACATATGTTTATGGAGATTCTCACTCATCCAAGTCATGGACCGTCCCAAAGGTGCTTTTTCAAGAGGCAACTGGACTTCAGCTAAAGAAGCTTCTTGGATGAGAAGCGAAACGTCTTCAAAGAAAAACAAGGAAGTCCAGTTGCCTCGTGAAAAAAAGCACCTTTGGGGTTCACATATGTCGTACAGTAGACCATGATTTATAGCTGTTAGCAAAACCAGTAACTGTGGTTTACGCCACGAATCATGCTTAAACAATAGCACCGCACAACACGTCTGCAAAATCAAATTCCTCGGGGAGAAAAATGGAACATCTCTCTCTCCCCCCCCCCCAAATCCCCCCCGCCCCATCTGGACGTTCCGCGAGTGCAAACTATCTTTCTGGCAAGCAACTTTGCGCCACATGCTCAAAAGAAAAGCGCCAGCTTGCCAGAGCGTCCCCCTCCCAGCCTAGCTCCCTAACGTTCCAAAACCAAGCCGGAACCTATCGTGGAAGGGGGATGGCCGAACAGGAACAGCCTCCTCTTCCGCTCCCTGGCGGGGCGCTCTAGCCTTCCGACCTCGCGATCCGGCCGCCGAGCTAGCGCGTGCGCGCTGCTGCCGAGTCCTCTCCCGCCCGGTCTCTCCCTTCCTCCCCCCCCCCCCTCTCTCTTTCTCCTTCTGCTTAGCCGAAGCGGCGGCGGCGGCGGGTCGCGGCTGAGGCGAGGCGAAGCGAGGCGGGCGCGGGCCGGGCCTCCCCCAGCTATGGACCTGGAGGCGTCCGACGAGACGGGCTCCGCTGGAGGGGCCGAAGCGGGAGCCGGAGCCGTCACCCCCGAGGCGGGCGGCTGGGGGGCGCCGCTGGACTCGGCGGCAGGAGGAGGTGAGCGGAGTGAGTGAGGCGGCCCCATCATCCCCCCCCCCGCCCGGGTCTGGGGAGGGGGCCTCCGGGGTCTCCTCCTCGCGCGAGCAGGGGAGGGGGCTCGTCCCTTCCCCGCCCGCGATGCGCTCGGCTGCCCGGCCCCACCTGGTCGCCCTTCCCGGTCCGGGCTGCTTCTCCCCCCCCCTCGGGGTGGAAGAGCATCCGAGGATGCCGCGGCCCTTCAGGAGCCCTTGGGCGGCTGGGGCTGAACGTGGGGAAGGATGCCAATCATTTCCTGCATTGTTTGCCCAAGTCTGACCCTGATCGTGAGTGCAAAAACTGCGTCTGGGGGAGGAGGGGGGGGAGGCGGCATCATCATCGCGGGGCTCTTAAGGCCAATCTTGGTTTGTTGTTGCTCCTGTTTACTGAGGGAGACCATGACTAGGTCGATGTTGGGGAAAAGAGGGTCTGGATCTTGGGCTGTCGTCCGCAGAGGCACTGATGGCACAATTTGGGCTTATTAATGTCTGCTGGAGGATGATGGGTAGGGGGGAGGGAGACTGGTTTACTGATAATGATAAATAGTAGAATTTGAATTGGAAGTGAAGGTTTAAAGGTAGCCCTCTTTGCCTTGATATTAGAATGAATATATATATATATACAGGAATCTTGGGGAGGAGTAATCCTAAAGGTTGTTTAATGATATGACATTTATTGATACAGGTTACTGGTCGGCTGTTAGTACAGGCGGTCCTCGACTGAAAACTGTTTAGTGACCATTCAAAGTTACAACAGCACTGAAAAATGTGGCTTATGATTGACTGTTTTTCATACTTAGGACCATTGTGGCATCCCTGTGGTCACATGATCAAAATTCAGACGCTTGGCATCTGACTCATATTTATGACGGTCGCAGTGTCCCAGGGTCGTGTGATCACCTTTTGAGACCTTCTGACAAGCAAAGTCACTGGGGGAGCCAGATTCACTTCACAACCGTGTTACTAAATTATCAACTGCAGTGATTCACTTAACACCTGAGCAAGAAAGGTCGTAAAATGGGGAAAAACTCACTTAACAAATGTCTCAACAACAAAAATGTTGAACTCAATGAAAAATAATCTCTTGAGTCCTCAGTATACAATTTAGTGCCTTGGTGTGGATAGTGGACATTGAAATATGTGGATTGGGATACAATAATGGATTTAGGAGTGAAACCAGGAAGGGTTAAAAGTATAGGTTTTCTATTATTAGGAAAAACATTTTTGCTGTGTTGGCTGGGTTATGCACATTAGTATCCTCATAGCATTACACGCAGTCCTCGACTTACGACTGTAGTTGAGCCCAAAATTTCTGTTGCTACGTGAGACATTTGTTAAGTGAGTTTTGCCCTCTTTTATGACCTTTCTTGCCACAGTTCTTAAGTGAATCACTGCAGTTGTTAAGTTGGTAACATGGTTGTTAAGTGAATATGGCTCCCCCATTGACGTTGCTTATCAGAAGGTCGCAGAAGGGAATCACATGACCCCAGGACAGTGCAACCGTCATAAATATGAGTCAATTGCCAAGCGTCCGAATTTTGATCATGTGACCAAGGGGCTGCTGTAACACTTGTAAGTGTGAAAAATGGTCATAAGTCACTTTTTTTCAGTGCCATTGTAACTTCAAATGGTCATTAAATGAACTGGTGTAAGTTGAGGATTATATGTATAGTTTAGGGAAGCAGTATATTGTAGAGTGACCAGGGAAGAGTATAAAGGGATAATACAGATTAATAGTACATAAGTTCATAGGATGAGATAATTGGGTGTGGAGTGGAAAAAAAAAATCAGGATGGAGACCCTGGGAGTAACTTGAGTTAATGCTGCTGATGTATAAGAATGAAAAGTTGGGGAAAGGACATTTACAATGGGATGCCGCAGGCAGATTTGCAGGAGAGGAGCTGGATGGGGAATATGTAAGATGGTTTGCCAGAAATCGGGGATTTTAAGGAGAGGCTGAAAGAGCGGGGGGAGAAACCAGGCGTGGGAGGACTAGGAGAGCAGTGAAGCAGGGGTATGGGGCTGGAAAAGTGATTTGGGGGTTTACAGTAAATAATGGGTGCCCTGGGAGAGCGAACAAAGGCCTTGGAAGCAGGTGAAAGATAGGAAATGTAATTTTGGGGGAGAAATCTTGGTGGTCTTGAGAGAGGTAACTAGAGAAGGAGGGATGGAGGAGGAGGAGGCAGGGGTGGAGAAAGTCTAGTGGGAGATAGAGATTGTGTGCAAAGGGACTTACTCTGCAGTTTGATGAGTTGAAAAGAGGACAGCTTTGTCACCAGGATGGAGGCAGAAGCGAGAAAATTGGTCAACTGCAAGCAACATTGTTGGTGGGAAGATGGACAGGAGACCCTTAGTAGCATGAAAGGAATATGGCATAGTTTGACATAACTATGGACATAATCCAGACCCTTCTCATCACTCTGACCCTCACGGATGAATTAACTTTGGGTTTTATTCTTCACTCTCCCCCCCCCTCCAGAAAAATCCTTGGTTTAAATAGGATATTTCACCATACCCTCCCAAGGATGCTTCTCCCACTTTATCTTTTGAGACTTTTCTTTTTAAAATTGAGAACACCGCTTGTTCTTTCTTCACCCTCCCCCAGGGAATCTTGTCATCCCGCCATACTAGAATTCAGATAGGATGTGCATTTCAGCATATAAATTTTGTTAAAATTAATTGTGTGAGAATTGGAAACGCGCTGCCTCTTTTGCTTTCCAGTGGATGTCATCTTCGGTGACTTTTTAAACTTCCTATTTTTATTTTTTTAAAAAAAAAAAATCTTGGTTGGAAGGGGAAGTAATTTTTAATCATTTTTCTGTTACAGCAATGCATCTATTTCAGAATGCTGTCAATGGTACAGGAAATTGCACCCAGTGTGTAAAAATTTAAAACCTACCCCTTTTTTAACATGAGTCATTTGCTGTGCCCCCTGGCATGTGATAAAGAGCCTGAATAAATGAAGGTTATTTCCCCCTCCTCTCCTTCCATGCATGCGTGTGGGTGAAGCTAGGATTCACAATGTGTTCCTGATGACAAGGTACCAAGGGTTGCAATTTGTCCTAGATGGGTTAATTTGTGCCTATGTTGCCAGACTCCTGTCTGCATTCAGGAATGTCCTCATTACTCTCACCTTAAAGATTCATGACCAAATTTGAATTCACAGTCAACATTGAATTTTGGATGATGGGAATGAGGCATGACTCTGAATATTTGGTCAAATTTGTAATGGTCTGTCTGCCCCTGTAGGTTAGGCTTGATATCCTTAGTCATAGATTAAGATTCACACAGAATACTAAGCCGTAATATAGTGTGTTTTGTTCTGGTTGGCTCAGTTGTTTATTTTACATTATTTATTTATTTAAAAAGTTTTTTTATTAATAATACAAAATAAAAAAACATTGGACATAGATATGACATCACTGGTTCCATACATCTTCCATCACTTTACAATAATATTGCTATTCATATGAACATATAATTCTTAAGCTTTATTCCTTATTTAAACAAAATATCATATAATAATTAATACTTTCCCCCTCATTTCTGCATATTTATTTATCTCTTAAACATACATTTATCTATAAAAACATCTATTTTTTTTGTTCTAACACTATACATTTGTCTTGGCTACCCTCTTGTGATCCATCCAATCATAAAATTGTTTCCAGATTTTGTAGTACTTAGTTTCACTTTTATCCTTGAGTTCCAAAGTGAGTCTGTCCATTTCTGCGCAGTTGAAAATTTTCAGTAATATTTCCTCTTCAGTTGGGAATATCTTCCTCTTTCCATTTTTGAGCGAAGGCTATTCGTGCCGCTGTGACTATAGGCAGTAATAAATAATTTGTATCTTTCTTATATTTATTTTACATTTTTCTAATCCCGCCTGTATTATTTTTATAAATAACTCAAATTTGTTAGATTTGTATCTCAATTTTGCACTCAAAAGGATCTCAAAGTGGGCATACACATTCCTCCTTTTGTTTTTCCCTACAGCCACGGACCGGTGAGGTAGACTGAGAGAAAATGATTGCTCCAGAGTCTTCCAGTAAGCTCTATAGTCAAGACTCAAGACTAATTAATAAAAAATATTAACTAATACCTTTAACCCAGGAGTTTTTCATTGCTGAAACAGTGTTTCTGGCTGGGGAATTCTGGGAGTTGAAGTCCACAAGTCTTAAAGTTGCCAAGTTTGAAGACCCCTGATGTAGACTAATACTTCAGACTAAACCTGAAGTATAGTTAAGGTATGAACCCTGATGTTGATATTTTAAACGCCTGTAATGTTGTTGTAAATCAGGCATTATGGGTGTGTGTGTGTGTGAATAAATATCAGGTAGATTTTAAAGCACGTTTACCAAGAGTCTTGACATAATTGCTGCATGGTGTTGTCTCCTGTGTCTTTTTTGTTTTCCTGGGTTCTGTAAAGCTTGTAGCATATTTGTCTCATGTATATTTAATACAGCTGGGAGTGAAGTTTAAAGAGAATGATCATTGATCGCTCTTGATGTGGATTCCAAGTAAGATACAAGACAGAATTAAGGAGCCTGTTTTTCACACATGCAGGTCCCCCCCCCCCCAGCCCATATAGTGGTCAAAGTGGGTTGCAATTGGCTTGGTCATAACCTGAAGAGCGGGGGTACTGGATGAGGCTGTTGGCGCGATGTCACTTAAATCCTTTGTGGCAGGTGCATTACGAGAAGGGATTTTAAAAATCTCATCAGCATGCAAAGGAATGTGAGCCGGGCTGAACTGTATTATTGTGGCTGGATTGTACCAGGGTTTTTAAGTGCCATGTGATAAAAAATCCTCTCTCATCTTGGTACACGGTTTCTCCCTTTACTAGCCTATTCAGAGTGCAGAGGTCCCATCAGAAACGCAATGGACTGGCAAAGGAGAAAGACAATAATTCTGCCCACTCCACTTCTAGCCTGAAAAAAACAACCAGGCTTTTTAGAGAGTAAAATGTCTTGCAAGCTATTCACTTGTGGGAAATAAGGCTTCCTTAGAAGGAAACTCAGAGCTTGATTTGTCTAGTTTGCAACATGTGTGGTTTGTTTTGTACCAGTTTGGATTGATCACCCCAAATCTTTCCTGATATTCCAGTTACCCACAGGATTCTGGCTCTTGTAAACATCTGATTGTCTAAGTGGCCCAATCAGGCTACCGTTCACGTGAGGGCTACTTTCATCTCCTGAAAATCCTGGTATATTTTTTAAAAAATATTAAGATTCTAGTCCTTATGATTGCTAAGCTAGTCCCAGCAGTGCATTGGCAATACCTGGTAAAATCTGGACGATGGACCACATTCTCCAATCTTGCCCAATTTTCTGAAAAGTAAAACTAGCCTATTATACCTTGCATAGCTTTTTATTTTCTCCCCAACCTCACACACAATATCACAAAAATAGAGAACATTTATATGAAACGAGAGAATGGAAACAACTTATTGGCCTCCGTGCATATATATGCTGATTCCTGTTTCTTGGGAAGGGTGCAGTTGGTGGTTTTGTTTGGTTTTCTTTCTGTGCATAATTTGGATTGCCTATGTAAGAATTTTTTTAAAAAAAACAACACCCCACAATATAGTTATATAAAAAGCTATAAGCACAAGCTTTGTAGCCACAAATTCTGTTAATCTAGTGATCAGGCTGCTTCAGCATTTCTGTGAGAAAGCCTGTTGTAGAATGGCTGATTTTGTTTTCTTTCTTCTGGAAGGTGCTTAAGCAATGTTGGATATGTTTGTGTGTGTTGTGGAGAAAGAGAAAAGCTGCACATAGCCATTTTGGGAACAACACACCCTGCTTTGGCTTGCACCATGGCTCAGGGATACAAAGCAGGTTGGGAAGATGTGCATAGAAACGTCTTTGTCCTGAGCAAAGTATACTGAAATGAGGGGGGGGGATGTGGGACAAGGAAGGGAGGGGGTGGAATAGTTGGGGAGGGGGCTTTATAGAAAAAATGGCCAGGATTTCATTATTGCTGCCAAACTTTGAAGAAATTTGTGAGACTGTTTGGTTTTGTTCTGAGTGGGTAGTTCATAGCCCAAGTCAAATACAGGAAGTCCTTGACTCACAATCACAGCTGAACTCCAAATTTCTGTCGCTAAGTGAAGTGAGCTTTGCCCTATTTTACCACCTTTCTTGCCACAGTTAAGTGAATCACTGCAGCTGTTAAGTGAGTAACATGGTTGTTAAGTGAATCTGGCGATCCCCATTGACTTTGCTTGTCAGAAGGTCGCAAAAGGGGATTACGACCCCAGGACATTGCGACCGTCATAAACATGAGTCAGTTGCCAAGTGCCTGAATCTTGATCACGTGACCGTGAGGATGCTTCAACCTTGGTAAGTGTGGGGAAAACGGTCACAAGTCACTTCTTTCAGCGCCGTTGTAACTTTGAATGGTCACTAAATGAATTGTCAAGGACTACCTATACCAGTGGTGGCGAACCTTTTAGAGACTGAGTGCCCAAACTGCAACCCAAAACCCACTTATGCATCGTCGAGTGCCGGGTGGGTGTGGCCCATTGGCTGGGTGTGGCCCATTGGCTGGGTGTGGCCAATTGGGTGGGCGTGGCTGCGGTGGTAACGGCAGACAGGGTGGGACTAAAAAGTTCAATCAATCAATTCCAACTTTGCAAGATCTTTTTTTTCCCCACGAGAAGTTGAAATTGACTGATTGAACCTTTTTTTTTTTTTGCACACGGCGGCAGTGGCCTAAAGCGAAAAGGTTTTATAAAACCCAGCTGAAGGCCTAGGACTGGGGCAACGGCACGCGTGCCCACAGAGAGGGCTCTGAGTGCCGCCTCTGGCACCCGTGCCATAGGTTCGCCACCACTGACCTATACACTACGTCAAACCACAGAGGCAAACTTATCGTTTGGAATGGAACTAGAAGTGAAGTGAGCACAAAGCACAGCTGGTGCAATACTGTGATTTTTAAAGTGAGCTTGCAGGTCACGATTTAAGTTCGTTATGCTCTGGTGCGATGTCAGAATCGGTAAACCTTTGCTTGCTTTTTGCTCTTGCTTCAAGCAAAGAGTGCTGTATGAGACATGCAGCTGTGAAAGCCGGAGGGAAGCTCCGAAACATATTTTGACTTCTAAATCTTTGTTCATATAAGTCACAGCTTGGCGTGCAGTCTGAACTGAACAGTGATTCAGATGAGATTAAGCCACAGAAGCCTGATGCATGCATAACATAAAACCATAAACTTTTGATTTCCAAACCACGGTGGCTGGATCTCCCCATTAGGGTAATCCAGAACAAAACCAACACATTATGGGTTTAATGCCTTGTGGCACAAGGCAACAGAAGGCTAAGTTGCTGTCTATCTCCCAAAGAGCCGTAAAAGAGGGTTTGTCCACTTAACATATACGCAGTATGAGGGCTTCCCTTCCACCGTAGCCATGCAGGGTTTTTAGCTCATAAATAATGAGGTTTTAAGGAAAGATTTGAAGGCATTAGGAATAACGCAAACTGACACTGTATCTGCATTCCAGGGAAAATCAAGGCTTAAGGGGCAGCAAGCTTATATGTCACATTATGCTGAAATGATAATATGATTTGTTTGGGTTTGACCTTCTAGGCCAAATTTGCAAGGCAAGCTAAATAAAAAATTCTTGTGTAGTGTGAGGCTACAGAGAGAGAAGTTGGTGTGATAGTTCAGGCATCAAGCTAGAAACCAGGAGTCTGTGAATTCTAGCCTCGCCTTAGGCATGAGGCTAGTTGAGTGACACACACACTGCCCTAGAGGGGAGGCAGTACAGGTAGACCTTTGACTTCCAACCGTTTGTTTAGCAACTGTTGGAAGATGCAAAACTGACTTATGACCGGCCCCTTACTTAAGACCATTGCAGCATCTCCATAGTTGCATGATCGGAATCCAGGCCCCCTGGCAACCAGCTCGTATTTACGACGGTTCCAGCCTCCCAGGGTGATGGGACTGCCATTTGCAACCTTACCAGCCAGCTTCTGAACAAGCAAAGTCAATGGGCTAGGCCGAATTCGCTTAATGACTGCGTGATTTACTGAACGACTGCAGTAACTCCCTTAACAACCATGGTTTAAAAAAAAAGTTTAAAATCGGGCATGACTCCCTTAGCAATTGTCTTGCTTAGCAGCAGAAGTTCTGATCTCAGTTGTAAGTGGAGGTAGTAAGTCGAGCAGTGTTGAACTTGGTTAGATGCTGTAAATATACGACGTTGAATCAGACTGCTGGGCTGTGGAGTTAGAAGCGAGGTTCCCCTTAGACCAGAGGCCCCCAACCTTTTGGGCACCAGGGACCGGTTCCATGGAGAGAGGTTTTTCCACGGACCGGAGAGTGCGTGGTTTTGTGTGCTGCCTGCATCCCACAGATGGGGCTTTGCTGGTTTGTGCGGCCCGGTTGCTGGCATGCCGCGGCCCCAGTACCGGTCCACGGACTGGGGGTTGGGGACCCCTGTCTTAGATCATAAAGAGCCGCTAGCAAAGAATGTCATCTGGTCCCCTAGGATAGGATGTTGGGAGCAACATTGAGGTAATCCTCGACTTATAACAGTTCATTTAGTGACCATTCGAAGCTGCAGTGGCACTGAAAAAAGTGACTTTTGAGCGTTTTCCACACTTACAACTGTTGCAGCATCCCCCTGGTCACGTGATCAAAATTCAGACGCTTGGCAACTGGTTCCTATTTATGACGGTTGCAGTGAACTTCTGACCCGTAAAGTCAAAGGGGGGAGCCAGATTCACTTAACCGTGTGGTTAACCTAACAACTGCCAGTGATTCACTTAAGAACTGTGGCAAGAAAGGTCGTAAAACGGGGCAAAACTCACTTAACAACTGTCTTGCTTAGCCACAGAAATTTTGGGCTCAAGGGTAGGTTGTAAGTCGAGGATTACCAGTACCCATCCTTCAGCCCTATTGCCTTCAATGACTGTTAAGCAAAAAAAGCAGAGACATCACCCTGCCAACAAAAGTGCGTATAGTCAAGGCCATGGTTTTCCCAGTTGCAATGTATGGCTGTGAAAGTTGGACCATAAGAAAGGCTGAGCGCCAAAGAATTGAGGCCTTTGAACTATGGTGCTGGAGAAGACTCCTGCAAGTCTCTTGGACTGCAAGGCGATCAAACCGGTCAGTCCTAGAGGAGATCAACCCTGACTGCTCCTTAGAAGGCCAGATCCTGAAGTTGAAACTCAGTACTTTGGCCACCTAATGAGAAGGAAGGACTCACTGGAGAAGAGCCTAATGCTGGGAAAGATGGAGGGCAATAGAAGAAGGGGACGACAGAGAATGAGGTGGCTGGATGGAGTCACTGAAGCAGTAGGCGTGAGCTTAAATGGACTCCAGAAGATGGTAGAGGACAGGAAGGCCTGGAGGAATGTTGTCCATAGGGTCGCGATGGGTCGGACACGACTTCGCAACTAACAACAACAAAGCAACCCCCCTGGCGATCTTACAATTTCCCAAGCTCTCCTGTTTTTCCTGCCACGAAAGAGCAATTGGTGATACAAAAGGAAAATTCAGTCTTGAAAGAGCCCTGAAGGTGAGGTAAGCAACCAGTCCTCCTCCACACAGATACACACACACACACCCAAACACCAAAGCAGGGTTAAGGTTGTGGGAAGGCGGCTTTGGTTGGGAGGGAGGGAGGGGGCTGGTTTGTCACTTGTGAGGAGCTGGGCCTCCACTTCGGTCTCTTTGAATGCCACCCATTTTGTTTTGAATGTTCACTGCCACTTAGCTGCCCTGCATGCCAGCTGTAGGGAGTGTGTAATTAAGGCCCGCCAACAAAGAGACTGCCTAAGTAGGCAGACAGCAAAAGCACAGATGGTGCAATGTTGAGCAGCTATTTCTTTGCTTTGTCCTGGGAAGTGCAATATTGATTGCTCAGGCACGGGGAGCTTAGTGGATGTGTGAACTGGAATACTTTACTCATCTGATCTCTGCACGTCCAAGGTTTAAGCGTATGCTTCAGTTCAGTATTCAGGTGTTTAGTGTCTAGAGACCCCCGGGTGCCTTGTGCACTGCTGGCTGGGGAATTCTGGGAATTGAAGTCCACAAGTCTTAAAAGTTGCCAAAGCTGGACACGTCTGATCTGGACGTTTTCTCCCTGCTTATCAGCAGTAGTGTCCATGCACTACTCTCCTAAACTATAATAATAAGAGTTTGTTTGGTTTTCACTTAATGTATTGTGTGAGACTGTCCAATTGGAGCTTATTCAATAAACTGCAAATCAGTCAAGAATGGCGTAATACAGCGATCCCTAATCCCCAGCCATGGACTGGTCCTGGTCCGCGGGCCTCCAGGAACCAGGCCGCGCAAGCGAACGAAATCCCATCTGCACACATGTGGGATCCTGGCAGCACACGAAACCCCCCTCTCCCCACTACATGGTCCATGGAAAAAAACACCTTCCACGGAACCAGTCCCTGATGAACAAAAGGTTGGGGGCTGCTGGCATAACATGATGGGTGAGCCTAGTCACCCTTTCTTCTAGTTTGATTTATTGATTGCATTTCTATGACTGCCCAACTCACAGTTGTGACTCTGGGTGGTAGAGCAATAGCAGGGGGTCTTCACACTTGGCCCTTTTATGACTTGTGGACTTCAACTCCCAGAATTCCTCAGCCAGGCACGCTGGCTGAGGAATTCTGGGAGTTGAAGTCCACAAGTCATAAAAGGGCCAACTGTGAAGACCCCCTGCAATAGGAGAAGCCAAATTCACTTAACAGTTGCATAATTCACTTACAACTACAGTGATTTGCTTACAACCATGGTTAAAGAACAACCATGGTTAAAGAAAAGGTAAAATTGGGCCTGGCTGACTTAACAGCCACCTTGCTTAGCAATGGAAGTTCTGGTTGCTAAGTCAAAAACCATCTGTAATTAAATGTAGCAACAAAAAATTTAAAAAGTGACTGGAATTATTGTTTTAGCTGTTTCATCAGCATTTCCAGCACCTGTTTTTTTGTTTTCCCCTCCAGAAAAACCAGGTTTTTCAAACCTTTCTGAAGACCCTCAGGGTTGGTGGCAGCCACTCTGCTTTGGAAATGGTTGGGTTTCACCTGAAGGACCAGATTTGGGCTTGGAAGATCTGGTTAGAATCTTGTGAAGCAAGGGTTGTTACTCCAGTAAAAGGATTTCTGCAGTAGATATTAAGATGGAATTAGATGACTCACTAATGCTATAAAAGACTCTCTGACTTATTTACTATCACATGAGGATTGTTCAGCCTGCCACTGACCCAGAACTTCCAAAGATTTCTTAATGTTCTTTGATTGGGAAGGGAATTTTGACAGTAGAAAGGAATTAAATTTCCTTCTATATGTTATGAGAAATACAATATGGGAGGTGCTTTACAATAACCTGGGCATTATACAGCCTTTGGGCCACATTTAGCCCTTGTCTGTCCCTATCTGATCTGTGTGAGGTTAAATGGAAATTAGAAATCAAATGGAAATACTGTAAGTGTCCATCATGCACGCAATACTGCAGTGCTTTTATGTTGAAGGCAGCTGCTATTTCCCCCCCCCCTAATTGATATGTGCATGGGTGCATGCCCCTGCACCTTCACAGCCCTGCTGGTTAAGCCCCCCACAACAGTTGCAGTCTCTCATGTGGCCCATTGGGGAAATTAATGGCCCAACCGTGCTTTATAATATTAGGATATATGCTGGTATGAACCGGTTGCCAAGCATCCACATTTTGACCAAGTGGCCATGGGGATACTGCAACCGTCGTAAGTGTGAAAAATGGGTCATAAGTCACTTTTGTCAGGGCTGTTGTAACTTTGAATGGTCACTAAACGAATGATTGTTAGGTTGAGGACTACTCGTATGCATCTGTGGGTAGCCCACACCCTTTTATGTGTTGTGTTGTTTTTTTTAATGTTTTACAATTTGTACAGGTAATTCTCAGCTTGTGACCACAGTTGGGATCAGAAGTTTCATTTCTAAGCAAGTCGGTTGTTAAGTGGGTCATGCCCATTTTTGCGACCTTTTTTCTCTCCACCCTTTGTAAAGTTGCCAAGTTTGAAAAACTTTGGTTCCACCTCCACCCCCTTTGTGTATTGGTCCTTTTTATCAAGTTAAAATGGTTAATTTTAATAGTTTTTGACTTTTAATGCTTAATGTTTTAACACTTTGTTTTATATTCTTATTTATGATTTTGTAAACTGCCAGGATCGTGGCTTAATGAGATGGACAGCATATAAATTTAAATAATCATCTACCTACCCCAGATCACTGGGAAGGACTCAGTAGATAGCTGGATAAAAATGCCAAATCTCTGAGGGAGATAAAGAGTTGAAAAAAAACCCTAATAAACAAACCCCAGTCTATATATCTGACTATGCAGTGAACCATAATAGTAATCTTGGAAAATTAAGTCTTTTAAAGTCACCTCTCATCTTAATATATCAGGGCAGTCAACAACCACCCCAGAAGGAGCCAAAATATCTGCCAGATGTAATGCATTAAAAGCGTAAGGCAAACATTCGGGAAAAAATGAGCAGATAAGACGTGTGGAAACGCAGAGCAGGCTTGTTCCAGCAAAATGGGAGGGAGCTGTCCAGCAGGATAAGGAATAGCCTGCTGAGTGAAGACCGCTGATGGGATCTAATGGGATCAGAGCTAGCGATGAGTGATGAGGACCAAGGTCTTGGAGTAATGGTAAACAGTTCGATAAAGGTGTCAGCACAGTGTGCATCCTCTCTTAAAAAAAAAAAAAAGGCCAACAACAGCGTTAATAAGAGACAGTATTGAAGAAAGAGATGCCGATATCGTAGTGCCATTAGTTAATCAGTGGGGCAGCCACATCTGGGAAACGGTGCGCTGTTTTGAATAATAACAATAACAACAACAATAATAACACCATTGGCATTGACAAATTCGCCATTAGTCAATTGCAAAAGGCAGCCTTACTAGGAACTGCTTCCATCTTGCAATGATATCTGTAATACCATCAAACATCCACATCTGCCTCTCCCAGGTCCTTGGTAAGGACTCGATAGGTAGACAAAAATGCCAAATCCAGTCTGAACATCTGGCTGACTGTGCGATGATCAATAATAATAATAATAATAATAATAATAATAATAATAATAATAATAATAATAATAATTAGTGCTTTTTTTTGAAGGAAAAAAAAAAAAAGTGCCGGAACTCACACATGTCATACAACCCGCCTTGCCTACCCTACAAGGTTCCATCCAAAAAAGGTGCCGGAACTCCGTTCTGAGCGTTCTATGACAAAAAAAGCCCTGATAATAATAATAATAATAAACATTTGGAAGGGTCCTTGGAGGTCATCTAGTCCAACCCCCTGCTCAGGCAGGAAACCCTATACCATTTCAGACAAATGGCTGTCCAGTCTCTTCTTAAAAACTTCCAGTGTTGGAGCATTCACCGCTTCTGGAGGCAGGTTGTTCCACTGGTTAATTGTTGATTGTCGCACCTCAGAATAGATAATACAGGTAGTCCTTGACTTATGACTGTACTAGAGCTTGCCTATCAGAGTTGTAAGTTGAGATACTGGTAAAGTGGGTCATCCATGTAACTGACTCGATTTTATGACTTTTTTGTGACGATCGTTAAGGGAACCGACGGTTCACTAGGGGCCAGTTTTGCCAAAAAAAAATAAAAAAGTAAATAAATGCTGGTTTTCAGCAAAACCCCTGAAAAATCTGGTCACATGACTGTGGAAGGGAGTGGCCGTCAGAATTTTTAGAAACAGTCATAAGTACTGCCAGGGAGGTCAGTCATAACTTCAACTGGTTGCTACGTGACTTGGTCGTAAGTCGAGGATTACCTGTAGTGGAACTAGAGACGGGTCAGCAGAGGGTAGCTAAAATGATCAAAGGGCTGCAGCAGCTTTCCTATGAGGAAAGGCTGCAACGTTTTGGGGGGGGGATTATAGAGGTAATCCTCAACTTACAACAGTTCATTTAGTGACCATTCTAAGTTAAAATGGCACCGGAAAAAGGACTTATGACCATTTTCCACACAACGATTGCAGCCTCCCCATGATCACGTGGTCAAAATTTGGATGCTTAGCAACTGGCTCATATTTATGGCGGTCGCAGTGACCCGGGCTCATGTGATCACCTTTTATGATCTTCTGACAAGCAAAGTCAACGGGGAACACCAAATTCATTTAACAACCGTGTTTACTAACCTGTCAAAAATACTGAAAATGCCTAACTTGACTTGGTTGGCATGTCACACACAGAAACACCCCTGAACAAAAGATAATTCTTCACGTATTATTTTTTTTAAAAATACAGTCCAATTGTGTGTGCGATTCCCCAGGATCGGCCGCAGGCCGCTTGCCTTCAGGCAGTGTTCTCTTTCCGTTGACAGGCCCCTGCGGCCTGCTTGAGGCAGCTCCGTGTTGTGTGAGGCCTTCGGTTTTGAAGCGGCTTCGGAGAATGCACCGGTGTGGCTGCTGCAGCCTCTGAAAACTCTGCAAAAGCACACCCCATTCTTGCGCGATTTTCGGAGAGTCTGGAGGCCACGCAACAACATGACATCTAGAGCAGAGGTCCCCAACCTTTGGGGCACCAGGGACCGGTTCCGGGGAGAGAGTTTTTTCCGCGGACTGGAGGGGGCGTGGTTTTGTGTGCTGCCTGCATCCCGCGGATGGGGATTTGCTTGTTTGTGCAGACTGGTTGCTGGCATGCCACGGCCCGGTACTGGTCCACAGACCGGGGGTTGGGGACCCCTGATCTAGAGAGTCCAGAGGCTGCGTGATAACCCACTCCCATTTTCACGCAGCCTCTGAAAATTGCACAAGAATGGGGCATGCTTTCGAGAGCGGTTGTTGCCGGGTGTTGGTGAACACTGGCATATCACCCAAAATGTTGTGGAGTGTCACTTTTGACAGGTGTCATAGGTTCGCCAACGTGGATCTACACCCTTAGTTCCTTTCAGATGGCTACACTTCAAGGAGGACTTCCTCATGAAATTTACCTCAGAGTTCAAGAAGAATCCTAATAATATAATGAGTCGTTATAGCTCGGGAAAAACATTTCAGTATAGGTAGTCCTTGACTTCTGACCACAATTGAGCCCAAAATTTCTGTTGCTAAGCAAGACAGCTAAGTGAATTTTGCCCCATTTCCTTTCTTGCCACAGTTGATAAGTGAATCACTGCAGTTGTTAAGTTAGTAACACGGTTGTTAAGTGAATTGTGGCTCCCCCATTGACTTCACTTGTCAGAAGGTCACAAAAGAGGATCACATGATCCCGGGACACTGCAACCGTCATAAATATGAGTCAGTTGCCAAGCGTCTGAATTTTGAACACGTGACCACGGGGACGCTGCAATGGTCTGAAAAACAGCCTTAAGTCACTTTTTCTCAGTGCCGCTGTAACTTCGAATGGTCACTAAATGAACTGTTGTAAGTCGAGGATTACCTGTATTCAGAAGCTTAATGTTATGCATTCTTATTTTATACCTTGAAATACTGTCAGATATCAGTATTGGAATCCTTCCTTATGTTACTTGTGCCTGCTTCCTGGTAACACTTTTTCTAAGGAATTGGTTTTCTGTATACTTTATTTTTCCAGCACTCTCACTTTGTTTAAACTTTGCATCTTGACCTCAGCCTGGATTTGTGATCACAACACAACAAAACGGCGCAGAGAAGATGTTGTTTACAGAACAGATTGTTCCAAAACTATATCTTAAATGTCCTGATGATGCTGTTTGTGCCCTTAGCAGTCCAGGCTTTATAGGGAGAACAGTCATTGGTCCTTATTACCATCTCCCTTCTGCATGATTGAGTGTAGAGCAAATTAGACATGGTACGCATGGAAAAATGAACCTTGATATGCTCGGTTGAGCCTGTTCTGGGGCAGATCTTATTTTTCCTGTCTTATTTTTCCTTTTATGGATGCCTTATTATTGCTTTCTTTAACCTGACTTATTGGCATTGTAATTTGGATCTGGTCCCTATCCTCATAATCTCTAGAAGTAATGTGTCCATGTGTTTTGTAGGAGATGTATTTATTTGATCTCCCTTTTCTATCCCCTTCCATTGAAAGTTCTCCCAGTAAACAGTGGGAAGAGTTCAATCTTCCTGGGAGGATACATAACTCAGCCGAACACAAGTTAGCCTAAATCACCCCTGGCGTTGATTTCAGCTCGTCAAGGCCTTCAATTCTATCACGTGTGTCTTAATTTGGGATAAAGGCTTCTTATTCACGCATTCACTTCTCCGGTATCAGAATGCCTACTCAGATGAATAATGACTTCTGTTAATACTGTCATTAACACTGCTAGCGTTTTATCTTCTTTGACTTTAGTTTGTAATTCTTCTTGAGGGCACTTCAGTCCACCAAAAACTCTGCCATTGTGCATGTCCTATTTCATTATTCATAAATTAATACTCTTGTTAAGAAACTAGTCTCTATATATCAATCAGGATGTAATCAAAATTAGGCAATAACCAGTTCTGCCGAAGTGGCTGCTGTGCTTCCAGTTGGTCTGGTCTGCTGGACTCTCATCCTGGATCTTGTCTCATCCCCAAGTTACAGCAGGGTGCATTACAATAGGGGCCATGTCTGTAAAAGGGGGGGTCTCTAGGGGGTATGGCAATGAGTACCCCAGAAATGCTGTTGGGAGATGTTGAATTCCAGGCTTCAGCTGACCTTCGGTCTCTTCCTATGGAACATCCTACCCCCACTCAGGTGAGATCTGCCCCCATTCTTTGGGCCTTCCTAAAGGCCTTGTAACCTGGCTCTGCTGATTGACCTGGGGCCCAGGTCATCCTGTCATCCTGGAGGCAGTTACAGATGGTCCTCGATTTACAACAGTTCATTTAGTGACCGTTCAAAGTTACAATGGCACTGAGAAAAGTGACGTGATTTTTCACACTTACAATCGTTGCAGCATTCCCATAGTCATGTGATCAACATTCGGACGCTTGGCAACTGGTTCATATTTATGACGGTTGCCGTGTCCTGGGGTCACGTGATCCTCTTTTGCGACCTTCTTATAAAAAAAGTCAATGGGGAAGCCAGATTTGTTTAACAACTGTGTTACAAACTTAACAATTGCAGCAATTCACTTAACAACTGCGGCAAGAAAGGTTGTAAAATGGAGCAAATTCACTTCAGTGTTTCGCTTAGCCACAGATACGTTAGGCCCAATTATGGCCGTAAGTTGAGGACTACCTGTACTGGATTAGAAGATCCCCCCCCTCCCCCGGCTATCTTAGCTATTTCTTTGTTAATTTTAATTTATTTACGATCTTACTGTTTTAATCTTTTATAATATTGTTGAAATCCCTGCAGAGTCATAGGGCAGAGAAATGAGCGGTGAATAAATTTCATAAATAGATAAGCAACCACCGCTGCAGAAGGGCCGGTCTGGACGGGTCCGGATCCAATTGCACGATGTGCTCAATGGCCATTTTTTTTCCTCACTGCAGGCAGTCCTCAAGGTATGACCGTAATGATGCCTGCCCGTCACAGTCATAACTCATGACAATTTTACGAGCTTTTTTGCAGCAGTCATTAAGCCAATATGGCGGTCATAAAGCAGTCAGTAAGTGAACCAATGGTTCGCTATGGGTGCGGTTTTGGGGAAAAGTGGAAGTAAGTGCTGGTTTTTGGCAAAACTATCATAAAACATAGTCATGTGACTGTGGGACGCTGCAAATGGCTGTAAATATCCCTGTGTTGTTCGGTGCCCAAAGTTCAATTGTGTGTCTGCAATGGGGAGGAGGCGCTGTCGGAACTTCGAATCCGGGTCGTAAGTAGCCCCAAGTTAGGACCATCGTAACTTTGAATGGTTGCTAAGTGACCAGTCGTATGTCGAGGACTTCCTGTACCTGATTCTTATGCCTATTGCTCATTCAGTCATGAAACCCACGTAGAGCTGAATGTCCATATCTCTGTTTGCATACAGGAGTCCTAAGCTGCTAAGGCCTTCCCCACCAACACAGGCAGTCCTCGACTTACAACAGTTCATTTAGTGACTGTTCAGAATTACAACATCACTGAAAAAAGGGACTTACGACCATTTTTCACACTTAACGACCGTTGCAGCATCCCCATGGCCGCATAAAATTCAGACAGTTTGCAACTGGCTCGTATTTATGACGGTCGCAGTGTCCCAGGGTCATGTCTTCAATCTTTTGAGGCCTTCTGACAAGCAAAGCCAATGGGGAAAAACCAGATTCGCTTAAGAACCGTGTTGTTAACTTGACAACGGCAGTGATTCACTTAACAACTGTGTTGTCAAGAAAGGGGCAAAATCCACTTAACAAATGTCTCACTTGGCAACATAAATTTTGGGCTCAATTGCTGTTGTAGGTCGAGGACAACCTGTACAGAATTGCCTGGCTGGCATAAAATTAGGACTTGCTTCCCCCCCCCCCCCCGCCCCTGAAGCTAGGCCACGTGTGACCTCCTTAAGGAGATAAGTACCCCCTTACCCCAGGATTACTGGCAACTCCCAGCAGATACTCAATGGAGGAGCTTTACTTTTTTTTCCTTTTAAACCTGTGTTTGTCTTTCAAACTGGACGGTGTCTTGGCTCTTTAAAGAGAAGCATGCAGCAATTCTTGTTGCCATTTTTTTTCTTCCCCTCCCAAAGTAGCCAATTAGGTCCTTCTGGGGCTTTATTGCTCACCTGCCTGAGCTGTGCTCGGCTCAGGAACTTCATTACTTGCAAGTTAAGCTGCTTGGATTAATTAGCCTCAATGTTGCCACGAATCCCCAGCTCTGGAACCGGTACAGGAAAAGAGCTCAGCTCACACATTTTGCCCTGGAAACCTTCCTGTACCAATGTACTTATGTCCCTTGAAAGGTTTCTCATCTTCACAACGATGGCTGTGAATATCCTGCAGCTGGGGACTCCTCTCCGTTTCCTTGTGGCTGTGTTATTGTGCGCCGGTTCTTCTTCGTATGCCAGGAAAAACTTGCCGCATGTGAAACCCAGCTTCCCGTATGACTTCCTTCCTTGCCTTGATAATTACGGCAAAAATCAAATAGAATTCTTGGCTGGGAATTAAAGACCCCCATGGAATTGTCAACAGGGGAGCTTTTGTCAATCGGAGGCAGGCTAAGTTACTCTCTTATTGCGGAAGCTACATTAAAAGATAGCGCTTAACAATGCTTGCCTTTGTGTAACTTGCACGGGCTGCAGGCATCCTGAAGGAGGAGCAGAATAAACATAGGGGATGATGAAATGTCATCTGTTAATTTGCTATTTTTAGCATCCACCACTTTTCTCTCTAAAGTACAGTGAGGTGGTTCACCGTTTTAAATCACGGCTTAGAACACACTGGCATTTAACAGCCTACCTTCTAGTTCAGGGGTGTCAAACTGCCGGCTGGACGCGTCACGAAACCGCTGACAATGGGGGAAAAAGTTCCAATATGTCGCGCAACATCACGCGACATCGTTTGACATGTCTGTTCTAGTTGATCAGAGGTATCTGCAGGGTGTGGTCAAAAGAGTCAAGACGGAAGACCGTAGTGATGGAGGTTTTTGTCTGTTTTTTATGTGTGTGGCACGCATTAAAAAAAAAGCTGGCAGCTTCAATCGCGCGATTACCATTTGCAGCCTTCCCAGCTGACTTCCCCAGTGAAGGAGGTTGCAAGCTGCAATCACGTGATATCTCACTTAACAACAATTTTGTTTTTAGAGGGATGAATTTAAAAAGACTCTCCGCAGCTGCTTTTTTTTCCTGTGCAGTGGATGAAACCCGGTTGGTCTTCTCGAACCGGCTAGTTTAGTCTTGAGAGAGAAGACTGCGAAAAGGACTGGTAATTTCTCCAAATAATGAATTAAAAATAATTTAGGGTGGTAGTTTGTTTGGCCTTGGGGCTGCAGTTTGTTTTTTGTGTCCTGCCTGGAGAGAAGGCATGTTTACCCAGTAACACAAAAGTCTTGCTGGAGTGGGCAGAGCTGAAATCTTCGGCCTCTTTTCCTATTTTTGTAGTTTTTTTTTTTAAAGGGCAAATGGGAATCTTAAGCCTTGCAGAGGCTTAAGGCGCTTATTTTGCCCTTTAAACTAAACCGAAACAGGAAAAAAACATCTGTTTCTTCAGTGGGAAAATCCATCTGCTTTTTTTTTTCATAGCGCGGTGGTTCAGGGGATATCACGGAATCAGTGCTTTAAATATTCAAGGATTACCAATTTTTGCCCTTGGCTGCCCCACCCTCCAAAAGATTAAAAAACAAACAATCCACTCATTCTGGGGTACCCAAAACTGTATTTTAAAATGACACAGTTCAGAATTCTGAAGTCTGATATGTTGTAAACTTGTGCCTTGGCTGTACAGGTACCCCTCGGCTTACAACCATTCGCTTAGTGACTATTAAAATTTACAGTGGCACTGAAAAAACGTGATTTATGACTGGTCATTGCACTCGCAACCCTCACAGCTTTCCCAGTGAACAAAATTTGGGCAGTTAGCAACAGCACGTCTTTATGACATTTGCAGTGTCCTGGGGTCACATGACCCATTTGCAACCTTCCCAGCTGGCTTCTGACAAGCCAAGTCAATGGAAGAAGCCAGATTCATTTAACGACCACATCATTCACTTAAACAACTGCGGTGATTCAGTTAACAACCATGTAAAAAAAAAAAGGTTATAAAAGTCACTGAAAAACAACCGCCTCGCTTAGCAACGGAAATTCTAATCCCAACTGTAGTCGTAAATCAAGGACAACCTGTATTAGACAGAGAGGAATCACAAGTCTTAAGTTTGTTTTGTTGGAAAACTAAGATTTGGGGATGATGTTGGTTTTATTGTTTCCTTTGATTTTATTGTGGTGTTGTGAGCCTCCCAGAGTTATGATAGGTAAGATGGGTAATCATATAAGCATCTGGCATAAATAATAAATGTTGGATGAAGGACAGATGAGACTTCTTTTGGGAATGCCAATTTTTCTGGGTGGAGAGATGAGTTTGGTTATTCAGAGTCGTCGTTGGCCTTATTAAGGTTCGTACTAAAATGTAGGTGGAACAATTGAAATGGAATTTGATTGTTTGAATGTGACAACTTGAAAGCTACCCAATTCATCTGGTTTGTTTACTTACAGGGATGTGACTGTTCCAGAAAACGCTGAATAGGAACATTTTTCCTGTGCAAATGAATATAATTCTGATTACCATATTCATCACAGTATCTATAGCAAGGGGTCTTCAAACTTGGCCCTTTTATGACTTGTGGACTTCAACTCCCAGAATTCCTCAGCCAGGCACGCTGGCTGAGGAATTGTGGGAGTTGAAGTCCACAAGTCATAAAAGGGCCAAGTTTGAAGACCCCTGATCTATAGTCTGTTCAAAGACATGGGCTATATTATTTGGTGCAAGGGGGAGACAGCCATGGTTCAAACTTTCACCTGGAAAAGCAAATTCTGTGAGGGGTCCTTGGTGTTCCCTGAGCTTGTTTGTTTTCGTGCAGTAGTTTCATTACCCAAACTAGATAGCATCAGTGCACTGATGATGTTACCTAATTTGGGTAATAAAACATTTGCAAGAAAACAGCCAAACTCAGAGAGCACCAAAGACCTCTCCTTTCAACCCTGCTACAAATATTCTCCTTTATTGGTAGCAAGTTCTATCCAACTTTGAAATCGCCAAACTTGCCTGAAGTGGAAAACTTTTGGAGGAAAATTTCTACTCCCTAAAATTTCCAGCCCACATCTCTGTTTTATTGAGAAGAAAATCCCATTATCTTTAATAGAGGCTGTTTATAAGCAAACAACGTGATGTGCATAATGTTTCGTTGCTCACATATTCCAACTACACTGGAAACATTCCAGCTTCAAAGCAGCAGCTTGGAACACAACTGGTCTGATCAGAATAATGCCGGAACATTCCAGCAAGGTTGGAACAGTTAATTTCAAATTTGAATCGGCTATTTTGAATTCGAAATAGCTGAGAGTTGAAATATTTTGCACGTCCACTTGTACACATGCATAAAGAGGAAGAAAAGGAAATAAAACCCTGATCATTTTGAGTTGGATTTTTAAAGGGAAAGTTTGATTTCAGATTTGGAAGTTTCCTGTGAGAAGGACAGAGGGAAGCCGTGGTTTCTGGCAGCGTTCATCCCAAAGCTTCTACCTAGGTTAGGGATGGGACTGTAAAAACAGCATGTTTCTGTGTTTACCTCCTCACCATGTTCTTATTTTTTCAGGGCTGGCTTTGAAGAAGGCAGTTCTAACAGAGGTAAAAATTTGCATTTATTTGTTATGTTTTCAGTTTTTATGTGTTCCAGGTACATTATTAGCTGCTTTTGGAAATACAGTTTTATATACTCTTTATATTCCATTAGAAGCAGTTCTAGTAAATAAATTAAAAGTTAACAGAAATAGGCTATTTCTCTGAATGTAATAATAATAATAATAATAATAAATAAATAATAATAATAATAAATAATAATAAATAATAATAATAATAGAGTTGGAAGTTACCTTGGAGGTTTTCTAGCAGGAGACCCTATACCAGGGGTAGGCAACCTTGGCTCTTTTATGACTCGTGGACTTCAACTCCCAGAATTCCTGAGCCAGCATGGCTCAGCTTGGAAACCTCTCCCTTTCCCCTCAGCATGGCTGGCTCAGGAATTCTGGGAGTTGAAGTCCACGAGTCATAAAAGAGCCAAGGTTGCCTACCCCTGAACTATACCATTTCAGACAAATGGTTGTCCATTTGTAATAACAATTTCTTTAGAAATCCATACTTCTCTGGATCTATGGGTTCCATACTTTGTCATAGCAGTGCAATTATATGCCTACGGGAAGGTTTTTGTTTTTTTTAAATAAAGCAAGTGATTTCCTGTAGAGCTGGTTAATCAGAATATTTAGAAAAGATTTTGAGCACCAGCTTCTCCAAGGTTCTCTAGGCAAGCGACTTCCTCCCCAGGAGTGGTCTTGAATGAATGAATGAATGTGTCAACGCAACACCGGAGCCCCCACCTGGGATTTGGCCGGTTCTATAAAGCCTCTCGCTAGGTTTTTGTTCACATATTGCTGTAGTTCATCCATTTCGAAGGGGGTCATAGTGTACATTCTCGGTCTTGGGAGTTTAGCCCCCGGTAAGAGTTCAATGGCACAGTCATTTGGCTGATGGGATGGCAGGATGTCGCACTATTTTTCACTAAACACCTCCGCTAAATCTCGGTATTTGCTGGGAATGAGTGGTTCGCCCGGCCGGCAAATGGCAGCCATCTTTGCCGATTCGGTAAATGGCTTAGGCCCTCCAGTAACGTCGGTAGAATCAGGAGGGGGCTTGGGGCCTATGGGCAATCTCACAGTCCTCATCCCCTTCTGCCACCAGATAAAAGGCTTCCACTTGTCCAACCAGGCTAGACCTAAGATCACAGCCTCAGTCATCTTCGGGGCCACCACGAAACGGATGAACTCCCAATGCTCACCTATTTCTAAGCGTATAGGTTCCGTCAGGTGGGTGACTAAAGTCCCTCCCATTAAGGAGCCATCTGCCTGTTCGAACCTCATGGGCCTGGAGAGCAGTCTTGCTCGTATAGCCATCTTGAGGGCAATTGGCAAACTGATAACGCACCGGGAACATCCTGAGCCCACTAGCACTTTCAGATCCATTTGTACCCCTGTCTTAGGGACTACGAGCTTAGCAGCGAGAGAAAAAGGCGAAACAGGTCGACTCACCATCGGGTCGTCCTCCCCTTCGTCGTCGCTGTCATAAGAGGGCAGAGCGGTGGTAGGTCCGGCTTGGGCCTCGGCGCTCTCCTGTGTGGGCGACGTGACCTGGGTAATGGGTTCTTGCGTGATCCTGCTTGATTTTTCGTTTGCCGGCTGTTGGACTGAATGAATATGTATGTATGTATGAATGTATGTATGTATGTATGTACGTATGTGTATGTATGCTGACTATAAACTGCTTAGTGCTGTAAAGCACTATGAAGCGGTATGTAAGTCTTAAGTGCTATAGACATGATATAATATTATATTCCACCATTTTATCACCCAGCTAGTTTTCGTGACTAAGGCAGGACTAGAAATAACTGTCTCATGGTGATTGGCCTAAAGTCACCTAGCTGACTTTCATGGTTAAAGCGAGGCTGGAACTCACTGTCTCCTACTTTGTAGCATGGTGCTACAAAGTACCACTAGACCAGGGGTAGACAACCTTGGCTCTTTTATGACTCGTGGACTTCAACTCCCAGAATTCCTGAGCCAGCATGGCTCAGCTTGGAAACCTCTCCCTTTCCCCTCAGCATGGCTGGCTCAGGAATTCTGGGAGTTGAAGTCCACGAGTCATAAAAGAGCCAAGGTTGCCTACCCCTGCACTAGACCAAACTGGCTCTGAACAGCTCTTCCTTTGACTCCCATAACCACAAGCTCACCCCCCTTGTTTCAATCTTGACACACATGGCTGCCCCAAAGGAGAGGGGAGGCCTTTCTGCTTCGTTGAAGAGCCAGGTTTACTGACAACAACTACAAGGGAACCAGGAGTTCAGATTACATTGTAGGTCTTTCTTTTTGGGAAGATACTTGGTTTGCCCATCATAATTCCTGCAGCACTTTACGCCTGCCTGGATGTTCCAGCTTGAAGGACGGTTCATTTTACACGATGAAAATTCAGCCTATATGATCAGTACCTAAGATCATGTTGAGGACAGATAAAAATGATAAACCTATTTCAGCAAAATTTGATTTAGTTCGCATGATCTGCTTAGCATGCTAAAGCCGGGTTCACCCAGGGTGAACACAGCAAACACAGGTATACACATCTCCGTTTGGGCTGAGATGATGATTTTGTGCAAATCACCTCATTCCGGCTTAGTCAGCAAAACATAATTAAAACAACCGTGGCTTAGCATGATTCACATCACTGCAGTTGAGAAATTTAACACAAGACTACTGAAGGAGCCGGAAGGGGAGGAGAAGTGTGTTTGTGTGCAGGTGAATTATTCACCAATGCACATTGTTAGTTCAGCAAACAGCTTCAGTTCAGCCCACGAGTGGCTTTGCTATACACCTTCCATCTGGGGTGCCTTGTTTTGCATACTTACCCTGCGATGTCACCTCTGTGTATTTTAACATTATTTGTAACCTTTACATCAGACACAAAAGGGTGTGGGGCTAAATACCCTTCTTTTATTACCCCACTTTCGTGAGGAAAGGAAAATAGAGGCCAAGATCTGATCCAGCCTTATGGAATAGCTTTCTCTTGGAGTTAAATCTCCCATCCTCCCTCTTAACATTCCAGAAACTTAAGCAGAAGAAACTGCTTAAGATGGAAAGCTTCATTTTAATTATGTTGTTGTGTTCCACCTTTGTCTTGTGCTCCAGTTTTCCCATTGTTATTATTGGCAAACCATCCAACAAACATCAGGGCCTTTAGACCAGGTGTTTCGCAATCATTTCATTGCAAGCAAGTACCTGGGAACAACAACAACATTTTGTGTTATTTCAATTTTAATAACGCTCAGCCTGTTTTACTTGGCTGAACGTTTTAATCGGGGTGTGGGTTGACTCGACTTATTTGCTGATACAGGTAGTCCTCGACTCAATAGTTCATTTAGTGACCGTTCAAAGGTCACTGAAAAAAAGTGACCGATAACCATTTCCCCCACTTAACGACCATTGCAGCATCCCCATAGTCACATGATCAAAATTCAGACAATTGGCAACCGACTCACATTTATGATGATCGCAATTGTCCTGGGGTGATGTGATCACCCTTTGTGACTTTCTGACAAGCAAAGTCAACGGGTAAACCAGATTCACTTAACAACCGTGTGGCTAACTTTAAGAATGACAATGATTCACTTAACAACTGAGGAGCCGTGGTGGCGCAGTGGTTAGAATGCAGTATTGCAGGCTAATTCTGCTGACTGCCGACTGCCAGCAGTTCGGCAGTTCAATCTTGAGCAGCCCAAGGTTGACTCAGCCTCCCATCCTTACAAGGTCAATAAAATGAGGACCCAGATTGTCGGGGGCAACAGGCTGACTCTGTAAACCGCTTAGAGAGGGGCTGTAAAGCACTGTGAAGCGGCATATAAGTCTTAAGTCCTATTGCTACTGCTAGCTGTGTCAAGATAAGTCGTAAAATGAGACAAAACGCACTTAACAAATGTCTCACTTAGCAACATAAATTTGGGCTCGAGGACTACCTGTACAGACACAGAATGATAAGAATAAATAAGTAAATAAATGGCAGACGAAGGCTTTGCAGGGGATGGCCTCGTGTGTCAGTTATCTGCCTGTATGCAAAGAGCACAAGGACCGTTCTGGAGATTTGCTCAATTATACAAAATAATTTTTGTAAGCATGGCTGCGTCCTACCCTGGCTGAGTTCCTAACTGCCTGGAGTCAGAGAGAAATGCGTATGTTGTCTCTTTTCACTTCTGTGCATAAGCAGTTCTATTATTTGCTGGATTTATCATTGTTCCAGGCTTGTCATCCGCAATAAGCTTTGACAACTAACTGAGCTGTTCGTTGAGAACCGGACTCGGGAAAGGGTCAGGTGCCCTAGAATAGAGCTGCATAAAGATGACAGGATTATGAGCAACTCTTCTGAATAGGTAACAGAGGATAAATAGTGAATGGTGCCCTGGAAAGTTTGTCTTTCCACCCCAGAATGACAAAAGGGAAGGTTGTAGAAGATTTCCTGAGATGAAGACCAGAACTAGAAAGCAGGAATCTGCCACATTAGTGTCCCCAGACTAGGGAAATGTTTGATTTTCATAACGAGAGGATTTGGAAGAATTATTTTGAAAAGAGAACTAAGTCATTTGTCTTAGGTCCAACCTCTTTGCTCTAAGGCAGGGGACTTCAAACTTGGCCCTTCTATGACTTGTGGACTTCAACTCCCAGAATTCCTCAGCCAGGCATGCTGGCTGAGGAATTCTGGGAGTTGAAGTCCACATGTCATAAAAGGGCCAAGTTTGAAGACCTCTGCTCTAAGGGCTTACAGCAGCTTTGCATTATAATTTACTCTTAAACAGAGTAAGATCTTTTCCTTCTACAACCAGTGCTTGCTTAACAAATTCAAATTTAGAATAGAGCTGGAAGGGACCTTGGAGGTCTTCTAGTCCACCCCCCCTGCTCAAGCAGGAGACCCTACAGCCATTTCAGACAAGTGGCTGTCCAATCTCTTCTTTAAAAAACCTGCAGTGATGAAGCACCCACAACCTCTGGGAGATGTGAACTCCCAAATGAACAACCATTCATTGGTTCGACAACCGTGAATGGTGATAGTGCTGGATGAACGTTAGTTATGAGCTATCCTCAAAGTAACAACTGTTGCAGTACCTCTGGTTACACAATCAAAATTTGGGTGCTTGGCAGCCTGCCCATATTTATGACCGCAGTGTGCACCTCACATGCCCCCCACCCATTTATCTCCCATCATCTCTGTCCTTTGGCTGCTCTGCTGTCCCTCCCTGTCCTACAGAGGCCTCAAGAGGTGTTGCAGAGGCTTTGCAAGGGGGCCAAAGTCCTCTGGGAACAGGGAAGGGGGGCGGCGGCAGGGGTAAGTAGTGGTGGTGCATGCAGGGCAACCAAAAAGAAACAGATGGGGTGAGATAGGGAAGTGGGGGGACTTTTAAGGGTTTAGGGCAGGGGTCTTCAAACGTGGCCCTTTTATGACTTGTGGACTTCAGCTTTGCTGGCTGAGGAATTCTGGCAATTGAAGTCCACAAGTCATAAAAGGGCCAAGCTTGAAGACCACTGGTTTAGGGTTAAGTAACAAAAGGGATGCCTGAAGCCTGTGCAAGGCTATTTCATTCCTTAATCTCCCAGCCATCCTTGATCCCAGCTACTTCTGGAGCAGGGCAAAGTAGATAATAGCCCTTGGGCCGAATCATGTCTTCCTAACTTAGTGGTTAATACGAACCCAGCCATTGTGATTTTGAAGCCATTATTTAAGGCTAAGGGTTTTTGGCGTGGGATTAAATAAGCCATGATTTAGCCTACTATGAACCCAGCCTCAGATTCATTGTTTTAACTGCTCCGCCGTGTGAGGTCAACCAGATGATTAGGTCCAGGTTGGCTGAGGAATTCTGGGAGTTGGTCCACAAGGCTTAAAAGTTTCCAAGTTTGGAGATCCCCTGCTGTAGCCCATTTCAGTGGAGTAAAGTTAGGACTTTCCTCTGGAGTCGTTTTCTTAATCTACTCTGCCTCATAAGGCTGGTATCAGTCTTGCTCTCTATGCTACTAAACGCAAAGGCTTCTGCCTGATGAACCCCTAGGGCAGGGGTACTCTTTTATGACTCGTGGACTTCAACTCCCAGAATTCCTGAGCCAGCCATGCTGAGGGGAAAGGGAGAGGTTTCCAAGCTGAGCCATTCTGGCTCAGGAATTCTGGGAGTTGAAGTCCACGAGTCATAAAAGAGCCAAGGTTGCCTACCCCTGCCCTAGGCCCACTTTACTCCTGGCTCTTTAGCAGATAATGATGATAAGAAGTACTCGCTGTTATTTAGGAGGCAGCACTCCTATACAAAAGTGCTGAAGCTGGCTTTTCTAGCCGAGCCATTTCTTATTTCCCCCACTTGGGAGTGTGGTGGCTTTATTAAACGATTGATTAAATGGCTTTTAAAGATTGCCAGCTGCTTTAAGGCTGTTATAAGGCCAGGCTGCTGGATGCAGAGTTTGGAAGTACCGTGAAATCAAATGGAACAGAAGCATCCAGCATTTTCCTCTTGCAGTAGGTCACCGGAGGGACCTGGGGCTTTTTGCTTGGAGGAAGAACGGCTGATTGGAATCTCAGACTTCCCCTCTGCCCTTTGACCTGTCAAAGGAACATGGTTTATTAAGCCTTGCCTGGCATGGAGAAGGAGAACCAGGATACGCTTTTTTTTTTTCTAAATAGATGAGGCTGATCAGTAGATTTAGAGTAAGCAGAAGAAAACAGTTCCTCACACAGCACAAATTAGCTTGTGGGATTTGTAATTACGAGACAACGTGGTGGCCACTAACTTAGATGGCGTAAAGGGCAGGTCTACCAAAAGTTTTCAGCCTGAAAAGCTCTTTTATGTTGTCTCCATGTTGCAGCAGTGCAGAGGAACAATGGTGACAGAAGGCTTGGTCTTGTGAGTCCTATTTGTAAGCACCGAAAGGGATCCGCTTGGCTCCTGTGAGAAACGAGATCTTAGATCTAAGATGAAACTTGGCCCAATCTAACAGAGCTTTTCAACGTTCCTTCTGTACCGGCAATTAATATTCTCCGCTTTTTCTCTGCTTACTTTGATCTCCCTTCCTTTTCCAGCCACCATCGCTGACAGGGCAGCCGGGAGCCAGCCTGGGGAAAAAGATAGGCCACCGAGGAGTTGACGCCTCAGGGGAAACGACATACAAGAAGGTCTGATCTCCCGGAGGGTGGATGTTCTGATGGGGAATAAGGGAAAGAATTGAAAGGCCCCTCCACGCTCTGCTTTATCCCGAAACTAAGTGTCTCTGCTTCTGGACAGTCTCGGTATAAGAGGAGGGAGGGCTGTGTGACCAAGCCCAAGGCCACTTGCAGTCCACTTTGCTGAGGGTATTAGAATCCCCTCTGACTACAGTCGGAGGCAGGAGACATGAAAACTGAAGGGTAAGCCTTGTAATAGGCTTATGTTTATTTTATTTTTTTTAAAAAAAACATATACAAATCTTTCCCCTTCAAACTTGGCCCTTGTGGACTTCAACTCCCAGAATTCCTCAGCCACGCTGGCTGAGGAATTCTGGGAGTTGAAGTCCACAAGTCATAAAAGGGCCAAGTTTGAAGACATGCCTGGCTGAGGAATTCTGGGAGTTGAAGTCCACAAGTCATAAAAGGGCCAAGTTTGAAGAACCCTGCCCTGGAATAATCATGACAGAAGAAAACAAGTCAGGAAACCTTTGCCTTGCACGCCTTTAAGACAAGCCCTTATTCCAGTGATGGCGAACCTTTTAGAGACCCAGTGCCCAAATTGCAACCCAAAACCCACTTATTTATCACCGGGTGCCGGGTGGGCATGTCCGCGGTGGTCATGGCAGACTGGGTGGGCGGGGCCAGGGGGGCAGGGGCCAGTCCCTCGCCATCTCCGGGGCACGGCACGCGTGCCCACAGAGAGGGCTCTGAGTGCCGCCTCTGGCACGTGTGCCATAGGTTCGCCATCACTGCCTTATTCATTCCACTTGACTGCAGTTCTTGGTACGTGTTTATTTGATTTGTGTACATAGGCGTTCTCACAGCCCCCACCTTATGAGATAGACTGTGCTGAAAGAGTGGGACCTGGCCCAAAGTCTCCTGGAGAGCTTCTGTGTCCAAGAGGGGAGGAGAACCCGGGTCTTCCTGCTCCTAGTCTAGCCCCTTATTATACTCGATTGGCTCTTGGGCTGAGAAGGAGGGACTGGACCAAAGTCAGCCAATGAGCTTCCGTGCCTGAAGGAGGAATAGAATCTGAGTCTCCTCCCCTCCTAGTCCAGCATTTTCCCCACTACACCTGATTGGCTCTTGGGATAAGAGGGAGGGACTGGTTCAACATCTGCCAATGAGCTTCCATGGCTGAGGGGGCAATAGAATAGTTGTCCTGCTCCTATTATGGCATCTTTACCATTGGACTACCCTGTCTTTTGAGCTGAGAGAGAGAGACTGGCCCAAGGTCCCATAGCTAGCGGCGAACTGGGACCAGTTCTTCCTTCTTCTGGTCCAACAACTTCATGTCAACACCATACTGGCTGTTATGAATTGTTGCTCCCAGCCAGCGAAGAGGAGCTTTTCTCTTATGTTAAGTCACCACGAAGGCACTTTTTCCAAAAGGCAACTGGACTTTTTTGGTTCCTTTCTTTGAAAACGTTTCGCTTCACATGCAAGAGGCTTCTTCGGTTCTAACTTCAGTTAGAACGGAAGAAATCTCTTGGATGAGAAGTGAAGCGTTTTCGAAGAAAAAAAACCCAAGGAAGTCCAGTTGCCTTTTGGAAAAAGCACCTTTGGGACGACCGCGACCTGGATCAGGGGTCTTCAAACTTGGCCCTTTTATGACTTGTGGACTTCAATTCCCAGAATTCCTCAGCCAGCTTTGCTGGCTGAGGAATTCTGGGAGTTGAAGTCCACAAGTCATAAAAGGGCCAAGTTTGAAGACCCCTAACCTGGATGATTGAGACTCTCCATAGACATTTATATAAAGTCCTGCTCTTAAGTGCTGCTCAACCTAATCTGTTCTTCGTTGGCTGCTGCAGACCACGTCAACCACCCTCAAGGGGGCCATCCAGCTGGGGATTGGCTACACTGTGGGAAACCTGAGCTCCAAGCCTGAGAGGGATGTTTTGATGCAAGATTTCTACGTAGTGGAGAGCATTTTCTTTCCCAGGTAATGTCCTACTAACGAGGCTGCACTACATGATGAGGGAATTGAAGCTGGCCAAGAGAAAGTTCACTTCATTTATTTATTAAATTCATATGCCGCCCCATCTCACCATCAAGTGACTCTAGGCAGCTTGCGACAACATAAAAACGGCAGTATAAATGGTAAAACATTAAACGATAAATATTAACATTAAAGTTCAGAAAGATAGTTAAGGAAGGAACCAATATACAACCAGGGGGAGATGGAGTCTTCTTCTAATCCACTAGCCCAGGGGTCCCCAAGCTGTGGTCCGCGGTCCACGACCAGGCTGCGGCCTATTGGCCACCAGGCCACGTGAATGGCTGGCCGTTGCGCGTGTGTGTATAGCCCCATTCGTGCAAGCGTGGCCGTGAGCATTGCGGAAGTTCGCGGCCCAACTTGTGCAAGTGTCATTGCGGACATTTGCGACGCCGCTCGTGCAAGCACTCACGGCCCCCCACAAACCATCCCTTCTTTCCCTTCTCCCCTTGCTCTGGGCCGCCAATCCCCAAATGTTGGTGAATTCTGCACTAACCCACTAATTCTAAGACTTGTGGACTTCCACTCCCAGAATTCTGCAGCCAGCATGGCTGGCTGAGGAATTCTGAGAATTGAAATCCACAGATTTCAAAGTTCCCAAGTTGCACTAACCACCTCCAATATGGAACATTCCCGTTGGGACCCCAGGCCGATTGGCAGAAGCAGGTTTTAAGGTCTTTCCAGAAGGCTAAGAGGGTGAGGGCAGATCTCACCTCAGGGGGCATGATGTCCCAAAGGGCGGGAATCGCGGCAAAAGTGCTCTTTTTCTGGATTCTGCCGGTCAGAATTCCTTGACCGACAGGGTCTGCAGCATGCCCCTTCTATTGTTGCAAGTGGGACAAGCCAATTACACTGGGGGGAAACAGTTCCTGAGGTAACCTTGAGTTTCCCTCCAAAATAGCCAAAATGGAAGGCCTTTTATCTTACCAGCGGTACAAGTGATGCATTTCATTATCAATTGTAAGAAAAGAGGAAAGCGTTGCTCAGTGTGAACATGTTTCTGTCTTTCCAACAATGTAGTGAAGGCAGTAATCTCACTCCAGCGCACCATTACCCCGACTTCAGGTTCAAAACATACGCGCCTGTAGCTTTCCGGTATTTTCGAGAACTTTTTGGCATTCGTCCGGATGATTATTTGGTAAGATCTGCTCATCTTTTTCATTCTTTGCAAATAAAAAGCACAAGCAGTCCTCGACTTACAACCACGATTAAGCCCAAAATTTCTATTGCTAAGCAAGGCAGTCCTCCTGGGAGTTGCATCCCATATTACGACATTTTTTATTTTTTCCCCCAGTTAAGCGAATCACTGCAGCTGTTAAGTGAATCACGCAGTTGTAAAGTGAATCTGGCTTCCCCCATTGACTTTACTTGTCACAAGTAAAGAGAAGGTCACAAAAGGTGATCACATGACCCCGGGAGAGTGCGACTTACCATAAATACATGCCAGTTGCCAAGCGCCCAAATTTTGATCACGTGACCGTGGGGATGCTGCAACGGTCATCAATGTGAAAACTGCTCATAAGTCACTTTTTTCAGTGCTGTTGTAACTTTGAACGGTCAGGAAACAAATGGTTGTAAGTCAAGGACTGCCTGAATTGGTGTTAGGTTGTATTACCCAATGACCTATGGCAGAGGTAGGCAACCTTGGCTCTTTTATGACTCGTGGACTTCAACTCCCAGAATTCCTGAGCCAGCATGGCTCAGCTTGGAAACCTCTCCCTTTCTCCTCAGCATGGCTGGCTCAAGAATTCTGGGAGTTGAAGTCCACGAGTCATAAAAGAGCCAAGGTTGCCTACCCCTGACCTATGGAATGCATGGGTCAGGGCTTTTCAGCTGGGATGAGCAAATAGGGAGAAGCTTACAGATAATCCCCAAGTTACGAGCGTTCACTTAACGCTCGTTCGAAGTTACGCGATAAGCCCCCTAGTTGCTTAACGAGCAAGTCCCAAAATTACGAATACTGCAGCACCACGGCAGTCGTTCGCCCTTGCGAGCGACTGCAGAGGCTCTGCAACATTCACCCTGGTTATTCCCTCCCTCCCCACCCCCACCCCGGGTCTCCCTAGGCACCAGGCCTTCAATACTCACCTTGTGAAGATCGAAATCCTTCACTTTCTTGGCTGCTCCAGGCCTTCGGTGTGTTCGCAGACAATGGAGGCCTAAAATACCATGAGATCATGTGAGATCAGTGGGGCGAGATCTCACGGTACTGATCTCGTGTGATCTCATAGTACTTTAGGCCTCTGTTCTCTGCAACAGAGAATGGAACTGAAGCCGGGGGACGCTTCCATGTGCTTCTCGAGGCTGGATTGGGACGTCGGAAGCCTTTTCCAGGCTGCTGCCGCCCAGATCTGAGGCCGACGGATGCTTCCGCGGCCCTCCGGTGGCCCGATCTGGGCGCCGGAGGCTTTCTCCAGGCTGCTGCTGCCCGGAAACAGGCCGCCGGAGGACCGTGGAAGCGTCCCTCGGCCTCAGATCCAGGAGACAGTGGCCTGGAAAAGGCCTCTGGTGCCCCAATCCGGCTTCCGGAGGCACGCGGAAGTGTCCCCCGGTCTCAGATCCAGGTGGGAGCAGGAACCGCGGCAGAGAGGAGATGGATCTTTTCAAAGTGAGTCTGGCGCGTCAGGAAGGGATGGGGAAGCATGAGGTATCTTAGTGGATTTGGGAGGCCTTGGCCTGTTCCATCACTAGGCCCTCCATGGCCTTCCCCACCCTGAGATAACTCATGTTCACTTAACGAGGGAGTGATCTCGTTTGAGTTATGAGATTCATTCCCACAAGTTTTCATTTACGAGTGGAATGGGCAGGCTCCATTACACTCGTAACTCGAGGACTACCTGTGCTGACATTCTTTAACACGTGTTGTTGAATTCTTCTTGCCTTCTCAGTATTCCTTGTGCAACGAGCCACTGATCGAGCTCTCCAATCCTGGGGCCAGCGGCTCCCTCTTCTATGTCACCAGCGACGATGAATTCATCATCAAGACTGTGATGCACAAAGAGGCAGAGTTCCTCCAGAAACTTCTTCCGGGTTATTATATGGTATGTATCCGACCCTGTCCCTTGTAGGCTTTTAGAGTTTGGAAAATGTACCTGTATGAAAGGGAAGAATGGGCAAAGCCTATCATTGTGTAGAAGGGCTGTTTTTCCCATTAGACCCTCTTGATGCAGATGAAACCTGTTTTCCAGAATTTAATCCCAAACCGGGAAAAGCTCAGAAGAATAAACATCCAGAAAACCGCCCAGATCATTCCAGGAGCAGATGTATGAATTGGCACGGCCTGGAATGTGATTTGAATGTTCTAGACTATTCTGGTCCTGGAGTTGTATGAATAGGCAGCAAACACATGCATATCAGTAACTAAATTGGATGTATGCTGAAGCAGTGTACTGTAACCTAGAAACAGAACTTTTAGCCCAGCCAGAGTTACTTGATAGTGAGATGGGTGGCATATAAATTTAATAAATAAATAGGAGCCAGTTTGATCTAGTAATTAAGGCGCTAGGCTAGAAACCAGGAGACGTGAGTTCTAGTGCCGCCTTAGGCATGAAAGCCAGTTGAATGACTTGGGACCAATCATCAGGTGAGTTCCAATCCCACTTTAGGCATGCAAGCCGGCTAGATGAATTTGAGCCAGTCCCTCCCCCAGCCCAACCCACCTCACGGGGTTGTTGTGGGGAAACTAGGAAGAGGAAGGAATCTTAGGTACGTTTGCTGCCTTGAGCTATTTATAAAAATAATGAAGGTAGGATAGAAAAATCTAATAAAAAGCAAACTCAGAAGACGGTGGAAGAGGTTGAAGGATACAGTTTCTTTTCCATTAGGAGCCCCAGGTCCCTCAGGTGCAAAGTTGGATGGCCAAACGCATAAAGATCAGGTCTTTACGCCCCTTTTACAAATCTCCCCCTAGAACTTGAACCAGAATCCACGGACGTTGCTGCCAAAGTTCTACGGTCTCTACTGCGTCCAATCTGGGGGCAAAAACATCCGCGTGGTGGTGATGAATAACATCCTGCCCCGGGTGGTGAAGATGCACCTGAAATACGACCTCAAAGGCTCCACCTACAAACGCCGGGCGTCCAAGAAGGAGAAGGAAAAGTCGAGCCCCACCTACAAAGATTTGGATTTCATGCAGGATATGCCCGAGGGCATCATGCTGGACGCAGACACCTTCAACGCTCTGGTGAAGACGTTGCAGAGGGACTGTTTGGTAAGTCAGAGGAGGAGGAGGAAGAAGTGACCAGCCACCCTTGAACGATTCATAGTGATGTATTGTTAACAACCCAGCAAGGAGAGGGAGAAGAGCACATGCAGTCTTCGACTTGACAATCATTTGTTTAGCAACCATTCAAAGTTACAACAGCACTGGAAAAAAGGGGCTTACGTCCCGTCCTCCCACTTAGGACCACTGCAGCATCCGCAGGGTCACATGATCGAAATTCAGACACTTAGCAACCGGCATCTACCCGGGTCTTAATTTTATTTTTTTTGCCTCCAAAAGAGGCACCAGGTCTTATTTTCGGGGGGGGGGGTGTCTTTTGTACTCAGCTCTGGCACCGACAGCCCCGCCCAGCTGGCCCACTTCTTCTGACCAAAGGAGCTGCATTCCGGCCTGCATTTTGCAGTCAGGCCTTTCTGGAAGGCCTCTGCAGACGAGTACCGAGCTATGGATTGAATCCATAGCTATGGATTGAATCCATAGCTCAGTTCTTGGCTGCAGTGGCCTTCCGAAAAGGCCTGTGGCTGAGAAATGCAGGCCTGGCTGCAGAAGACGCCACAGAAGTGGGCCGGCGAGGAGAGGCCTGGCTGCAAGGTAAGTGGGTGCGGGGCGCGTGGGGCAGCTCCCCACCCCCACCTTAGCTTGATTTTTAGGTGTGTGCCTCATCCAAAACTAGGGCTTACTTTTGGGGTAGGGCTTATATTAGGTCCACCCTCCAAAATCAAGCTAGGGCTTATTTTCGGTGTAGGCCTTGCTTTCAGGGAAAGAGGGAATTTACAACGGTTGCAGCATCCTGGGGTCACCTGATCGCCATTCGCGACCTTCCCAGCCGGCTTCCGACAAGTAAAGCCGGTGGGGGAAAGCCAGTTTTGCTTAACGACCCACACAATTCACTTAACAAACTGCAGCGATTTGCTTAAACAACTGTGACCCCCCCCCCCAAAATAAAAAAAATTGTAAAATTGGGCATGACTCACTTAACAACTACTTTGCTTAGCAACGGAAGCTCTGGTCCAAACCGTCAGAAGTCGATGGATGCCCTGTAATGCTTTCTCCCTAGCTTTGATTGTGGTTTCTCCTTTTTTCCTTCAGGTGCTAGAGAGTTTTAAAATCATGGATTACAGCCTGCTCCTCGGGGTGCACAACATAGACCAGCAGGAACGGGAACGACAAGTTGACGGTGCCCAGAGCATGTCGGACGAAAAACGGCCCGTGGGACAGAAGGCTCTGTATTCCACCGCCATGGAGTCGATCCAGGGTGGGGCTGCTCGAGGGGAGCCCATTGACACGGATGACACGTAAGTCACGCCGGCAGTTTTGAGGACAGGTAGTCCTCGACTTACAACTGTTCCCTTTAGTGGCCATTTGAAGTTACAACGGCACTGACAAAAAAGCGACTTACGACCGTTTCCCACACTTAACTGTTGCAGTCTCCCCCTGGTCACGTGATCCAAATTTGGAGGCTTGGCAACTGGCATGTATTTGTGGCGGTTGCAATGTCCCGGGGGGGTCACCTGATCACCTTGCAACCTTCTGACAAGCAAAGTCAATGGGGAAAGGCAGATTCACTTAAGAGCTGTGTGTCAATGCAAAAACATCCGAAGTTCTTTGAAGAGTTTCATCTGTCGGAACCATGACACCTTGATGCAAACTTAACAACTGCAGTGCTTCGCTTAATAACAATGGCAAGGAAGGTCGTACAAGGGGGAAAACTCACTTAACAACGGTCTTGCTTAGCTACAGAAGTGTTGAGCTCAGTTTTGATCATAATTCAATGGCTGCCCGTATTGCTGACTCTTCCAAGCAGATGTCCAGGGAAGGTTTTGGCATGCTGGCTTGGGGTCTGCAAGGACTTGTTCTATGAATAATGTGGTTACATTGCCCAAAATGTAATGATCTGGAAGGGTTGGGGATAGGGAAAAACATCTAACCAAGGAGTTCAGGGGCATCCACAGGGCATGGTCAAGATGCTGACCACAATTCTGCAATTGAAGCTCTACTTTTTTATAGATATGTTTTATATATGGTATATAAAAAAAACAGGGCTTTTACCACACCATCCCGTCCCACCATCGTGACTCTCCATGCCCTGTGGAGACCTCCGAAGTTGAGAATGCGGATCACTGTCCCAGGCTAATGTCCTTTTTGCGTCCGACTGAAAAAGATGGTTCCTTGGCTTGGTAAGGCTTTATATAGCGTTGTGTATCTTAAGTCAGTCTTGATTTCTGCCAACTGCTTGGACAAGTTCCTCCAGTTTTCTTGGCACCATTTTCGGAAGCGGTTGGCCATTGTCACCTTCTTCCTAGGGTGGAAAGCAAGAGACCGGTGCAAGGTCTCCCAGTTGACTTGGTGCCTAAGATGGAACTAGAATTCACACTCACCCCGGTTTCTAGCCCGGTGCTTTTAACCACTACATCAAACTGATTCTTCTGCCAGTAGCTTAGTCTGCTTGTTTTCTGCCCTTCTGGGAAGAGTTGGGCCCTCCAGATGGGCTAGTCCAGTGATGGCGAACCTTTTAGAGACCGAGTGCCCAAACTGTAACCCAAAACCCACTTATGTATCGGGTTCCGGGTGGGTGTGGCCCATTGGGTGGGTGTGGCCAATTGGGTGGGCGTGGCTGTGGTGGTAACGGCAGACTGGGTGGAACTAAAAAGTTCAATCGATCAATTCCAACTTTGCGAGATCTTTTTTTTCCCCGCGAGAAGTTGAAATTGATTAATTATTTTTTTTGCACACGGCGGCGGAGGCCTAAAGCGAAAAGATTTTATAAAACCCAGCTGAAGGCCTAGGACTGGGACGACGGTGCACGTGCCCACAGAGAGGGCTCTGCATGCCACCTGTGGCACGCGTGCCATAGGTTCGCCACCGTAGGGCTAGATGTTTCATGAGATCGATTCTTTTGTGACCTGATGGGGTTTGTTGCAAGACAGTCTTAGAAGAGGCTGGTCTTAGAACTTTTGCCAGTCAAGTTCTCATCCAGTAGAGTTGGATGTTGGCTCTAAAATATTCTTTTTTTTTTTTTAAAGAAAATGTTATTGATTTTCTAGTTTTACATTTAAATATTTAAAAAGCAATGTGGCGGCTGAGTTAATCGATAATTCAATAGCATACAAGTATCTTTAGTACAAGCCTCAAACTATTACATTAAATATTTCCTCTCTTTTCCCCTTAGTATTTACTGTGTCATATTTAAACTAATACAATTCTTCTTATATCGATTAAATAAAAATAACTTTCTTACATTGATCAATAATCTTTAGTTTATACATATCCTAGTTATTTTAACATTAAATCTTTATAGACAATCAATGTCCTAATTAGTATTTCCCCCTTTTTTAGTTTCCCATTAATATTTAAATTTTAACATTTAATATTTATAATTTCCAAGTTTTAAATAACCCCAGTTTTCCCTTTAGCACAATTCATCATCACAATTCAGCTCTAAAATATTCTTGCTGACTTTGGGAGGGAAGGCCTTTCCAGGATATGAAGGACCACAAAGCCTCTTGATGCCCAAACTTGGGGAAGGATGGAGAAACATCTAAGAAGGCTGCTTAATTAAAGAGATGCACCAAAGGATTCCTAGCAGGAAGTTGGCTTGTGCAAAAATATCCTTGGGATGTGGTTTATGTGTGGCTAGCAAATGGATTGCCTGACAGGGATGCCTTCCTTGTCTCCTATGCTTTCCCGATGGAGTATCATTCCAGTACAGGTAGTCCTCACTTAGCAGCCTTTCGTTTAGTGACCGTTCAGAGTTACAATGGTGCTGAATGAATGACGGTTACCGTTTGACTATTCCTTGAAGATATAGCCGCTATAATACTCCCGTGGCCATGTGATCAAAATTTAGGTGATTCCCCACCTTTATGACCACCGGTTTCACTTCATCTGCCCTCACCTACTTATCTCCTCCCAATCTGTGTCCTTTGGGACACCCTGCATTCTCCCACTTACCCCTGTCGTGCCCCCCCCCACCTCCAGCTGGCCTTTGCCCTTTTCTAATCTTCCTTTACTGCTGATCGATCACCATCTTCTTCTTCCTCCAGCTGCTGATTGGCGAGATGGTCAGCAGCCGGAGGAAGAAGATGGCAAAGGTCAACTGGAGGTGATGGGGGGTGGTAACGGTAGGGGTGGGGAGCTGGTAGGTGGGAGCTGGAAGGGGACAACTTTGGCGCCGGGCAACTCCCTGTGCCCAACTCACCTCAGGACAACATGCTGCGGGACAATTCAACGGTTCAATTTTAGTCTTTCAGATAAATTAAAAAAATTACTTTTCAGTTTGTGACATTGGCATTTCATTTTGTCCCTCCTCCTTTTGCATCCTTTCTTTTAAGATTCTGCTCTTACCATTTCTTTGATATTAGCAGTGCTTTTTTTGTAAAAAAAAAAAAAAAAAGGTGCCGGAACTCACACATGTCATACAACCCGCCTTGCCTACCCTACAAGGTTCCATCCAAAAAAGGTGCCAGAACTCCGTTCTGGGCGTTCTATGACCAAAAAAAAGCCCTGGATATTAGTGTAACTTTTGTCCTGTGGCAAGTTGTCCCGCAAGTGAGTTGGCCGTGGCGAGTTGTCCTGCCACAAACTGGCCGTGGCGAATTGGCCGCGCCGAGTTGTCCTAGGCCAGGGATAGGCAACCTTGGCTCTTTTATGACTCGTGGACTTCAACTCCCAGAATTCCTGAGCCAGCATGGCTCAGCTTGGAAACCTCTCCTTTTCCCCTCAGCATGGCTGGCTGAGGAATTCTGGGAGTTGAAGTCCACGAGTCATAAAAGAGCCAAGGTTGCCTACCCTTGTCCTAGACCAGTGGTGGCGAACCTATGGCACGGGTGCCAGAGGCGGCACTCAGAGCCCTCTCTGTGGGCACGTGCGCCGTCGCCCCACTCCTAGGCCTTCAGCTGGGTTTTATAAAACCTTTTCGCTTTAGGCCTCCGCCGCCGTGTGCAAAAAAAAAAAAAAGTTCAGTCAATTTCAACTTCTCGCGGGAAAAAAAAAGATCTTGCAAAGTTGGAATTGATTGAACTTTTTAGTCCCACCCAGTCTCCTGTTACCACCACAGCCATGCCCACCCAATGGGCCACACCCACCCAGCACCCGACGATGTATAAGTGGGTTTTGGGTTGCAGTTTGGGCACTCAGTCTCTAAAAGATTCGCCATCAGTGTCCTAGACCCAGGTGGGGCAGAGTTGAAGGAGAGATGAGTGTAACTGAGCAGGAGAAGCGTGAGGTCCTGGCCTAACAACGGCATGGTCCTCCCCTAACAGCTGCAGCTGGGACTACCGGAACTGCCGTTGCTAAGCCGTGCAGCCAGATGAGGCTTTGCCTAATGACCACTTTGCTCAGAAATGGACCTTCTGGCCTCAAGGTCATGAAGCAAGGACTACCAGGGTAGGTAGTCCTCAACTTATGACCGCAACGGAGCCCAAATTTTCTGATAGTGAGTTAAGTGAGTTGTGCCCCATTTTATGACCTTTTTTTTAAACCACAGTTATTAAGCGAATCCCTGCAGTTGTTAAGTGAATCGTGCGGTCGTTAAGAGAGTCAGGTTTCCCTCGTTAACTTTGCTCGTCAGAAGCCGACTGGGAAGGCTACAAATGGGGATCACATGACCCAGGGACATTGCAGCCATCGTAAATACCCGCCAGTTGAATTTTGGTCACGGGATCATCTGGGATGCTGCAGTAGTTGTGTGTGTGAAAACCACTTTTTTTCAGTGCCTTTGTAATGTCAAAGGGTCACTAAACAAAACGGTTGTAAGTCGAGGACTACCCGCGTCACCTTTCATCCGAAGGAAATTCATTTCAGTGGCATAACCACAGGGATGTTACTGCCCTGGAGACAGAGGAATGTGTGAACGTGCAACAGTGGTGGCGGGCTAACGTATTTATAATCTCTTTATGCTTTGGCCAGCTTCTAGGGGGAGGAGGAGAGAAATCTTCAGCCACGCTCACAAAGCCTGGCATCTAAATCTCTTTTTTTGGGGGGGGGGACGGGGGGACGATTGTGTTTAAGTGCTCTTCTCTTTTCTCTCCCTTGGAGCTTTTTTGGGGGGGTTTCTGGAGAGAGAGGATCGTCTCTCCCAACTCAAGTGCTAAAGAGAGATTTCGGAACATGAGGAATATTGGAGAACGCAATTCGGAACAGCTGAAGTCCCTGGAAGATTGCCAAGATTGCCAGCTCCCATTGCCCTAAATGAGAGGCCGTTGTGTTGAACGCGCATCAGCATTTGATTCTTTGCAGTGATTCGGCCAATTCTTTGCAGCGGCAGACTTAGGTGTCGCTCAGATCCCCAATTGCAGCTAAATCTGTCTCAGTAAAGAATTAGCCCAGGGGTCTTCAAACTTGGCCCTTTTATGACTTGTGGACTTCAACTCCCAGAATGCCTGGCTGAGGAATTCTGGGAGTTGAAGTCCGCAAGTCATAAAAGGGCCAAGTTTGAAGACCCCTGAATTAGCCTAACGTGTTACACACCCTTGGTAAATGAGCGCGAGTCCAAATCGTGGGGCGTTGTGTGACCTTCCTCCCCAGGGACTGCAACGGCTGTAGATGGTGGGAGTTGTAACACCACAGGAAGTCTTATGACCACCATTGGGACTTGAATTTCCATTGCTAAGCAATGCGGTCGTTAAGTGAGCTGTGCCCAACGTTGCGCTTCTTTTTGCTGCAGTCCTTAAGCAAATCACCACGGTCATTAGCCAAATCGCTTGGATTTGGGTGCCTGGCAACTGGCACGTATTTAGCTATTTCATTTTATTTTTCCCATTTTTTTAAACTGTCTCATCTCCCTCAAGGAGGGGCTCTGGGTGGCATATAATAAAATATTCCAATATAAAAACAGGATATAAATGTTAAGAATGTAAAAGAGGGAAGGATGGTTTAACATTGTTAAACTTAATTGAAAGTAGGGCTTTCAGGGCATCGGCCAGCTCCTGCCAAGTTGAAAACCAGCAATTACAAACAGAGAATACAGTTGGTCCTAGTAGAACTGTTCGTGCAGAGTTTTATCATCTCAGCAGTTTCTCAGTACATTCAGTGGGATTTTTTTTTTTTTAAAGCAAAGAAAACGTCCCAGAACTGATTCCAAATGCTTTCCTACACTTATTTAATGATACACACAATTAGAAAACGTCTCTGCGTGTCACACATGCAGATCCACAACGTGACCTTGTGTTATTCCAAGGATGGACCGGCCTTTGTAATAATTATTCCCTTGGATTTAATTATATTTGATCATTCGTGAGAGAGCAAGGAGAAGAAAGTAAGAGTCTGTGAGCCCCTGCACAGATGGGCAGCCTAAGCATCTTGAGGCAATTCACACAGCTGTGGGTCATTTTAAGCATTAAAATTTAATCCATTTTGTTTAGCGGAGTGTAAAGTGGAAGCTGGGCATTGCATCCATGACTTTATTTGTTCATTTGTATTCCACCTTTATTATTTTACAAATGAGGCACCAAATATTCTGTTCATCCTGTCTGTTCATGACTGTTGTGCTAGGTTTGCCACCAACCATATTGTGAAGTATGCGGATGATACAACAATGGTGGGCCTTATTCGAGATGACAATGAGGGTGCTTACCGCAAGGAGGTTGACGGTTTGGTGAACTGGTGTAAGGAAAACAGCCTAGTTTTAAACATTGGAAAAATCAAAGAGATCATTCTCAATTTCAGAAAAGGCAGGCATAGCTGCACTCCTCTGTGCATTAATGATTCACCTATGGAGGTGGTTACCAGCATCAAATTCCTGGGTGTGCAGTTAACAAGTAGGCTGGCTTGGTTGCTCAACAGTGAGACACTGGTGAAGCGGGCATAGCAGCGCTTGCATTTTCTGCCTCGCATGAGAAAAGCACATCATCCTTCCCCTGTCCTTACCACTTTCTACAGAGGGACGATCAAGAGCATCCTGTCATACAGCATCACAGTCTGGTTTGGAAGCATCACTACTTCAGACAGGAAGGCGGTGCAGAGAGTGGTGAGGAGGGCTGAAAAGATCATTGACAGTTCCCTCCCTTCCATCCAGGACATGGCACATAAGCGTTGCTTGAGCAGGGTCTGCAGGATTGTCTGGGACACCACACATCCTCTCCACGACCTGTTTTCCTTGCTACCTTCTGGGAGGAGGGCTCCGTGGTATCCGAAGCAGAACATCCAGATTCAGTCACAGTTTTGTTCCATACAGTATCAACCTTGTGAACTCTCAAGCTTCCTCCTTCCGTTATATATTCAAGATGGACAGTGATTAATATTTGTATGTTACTTATTTGTAAGGCTGTAGGTCCATACATATGTTTTATATAGTATATTTAAATGTGTGTTTTGTATGCGTACCTGTATGTATGCATACACTTTGAGAGCAAGCAACTAAATTTCATTTTTAATGTGTGCCATTGTGCCCACAGTAAAAAATGACAAAATAAAGGTTATCTATCTATCTATCTATCTATCTGTCTGTCTGTCTGTCTGTCTGTCTGTCTGTCTGTCTGTCTGTCTGTCTGTCTGTCTGTCTGTCTGTCTGTCTGTCTGTCTGTCTGTCTGTCTGTCTGTCTGTCTGTCTGTCTGTCTATCTATCTATCTATCTATCTATCTATCTATCTATCTATCTATCTATCTATCTATCTATCTATCTATCTATCTATCTATCTATCTATCTATCTATCTATCTATCATCTATCTTATCCATCCATCCATCCATCCACACCTTCCTTCTCATATTTTTTCCCACCACAACCCTGTGAAGTGGTTTAGGCTGAGTAATTGGCCCAAGTTACCCAGCGGGATTTCATGCCTAAGGCGGAACTAGAACTCACCATCTCCTGGTGATGGGCCCAAAGTTACCCAGCCAGCTTTCATGGCTAAGGCAGGACTAGAACTCTCAGTCTCCTGGTGATTGGCCCAAAGTCACCCAGCCGGGTTTCATGGCTAAGGCAGAACTAGAACTCTCAGTCTCCTAGTTATGGGTGCAAAGTCACCCAGTCGGATTTCATGGCTAAGGTGGGACTAGAACTCCTGTGTTCTGCTTTGTAGCCTGGTGCCTTCAGCACTAGACCAAACTGGTTCTAACTCTAACTGAGCAAATAGATGGTAATTTTCTGCCCTCTTTCCTTTCAGAATGGGGGGTATTCCAGCCGTGAATGGCAGAGGGGAGCGTCTGCTGCTGCACGTCGGCATCATCGATATTCTCCAGTCCTACAGGTACTCCCCACATCCTGTTCCTCTTTGAGAACTCAGGGCATGCTTTCATTCATTTATTTATCACATTTATGTGCCACCCGTCTCACTGACCAGAGCGACTGTTCTCTGGAGTCTCACAACATGTGACAACCTTCTGAGTTTCTGGCCATTTATTTTAGAAACAGTTGAAATATTTATTTTAATAACAACGTTAGAGGCAGTCCTTGATTTGCAGTGGTTCATTTAGTGACAGCTCAAAGTGACAACGGCGCCGAAAAAAAGGAACAGCTGGCCCTCATACTAACGATCGTCGCAGCATATAAGGAACAGTTGCTGGAATTGGGCATGTCTAGTTTAATGAAGAGAAGGACGAGGGGGGACATGATAGCAGCCTTCCAATATCTCAGGGGCTGCCCCAAAGAAGAGGGAGTCAAGCTATTCTCCAAAGCGCCTGAAGGCAGGACAAGAAGCAACGGATGGAAACTAATCAAGGAGAAAAGCAACCTAGAACTAAGGAGAAACTTCCTGACAGTTAGAACAATTAACCAGTGGAACAACCTGCCTCCAGAAACTTTGAATGCTCCAACACTGGAAGTTTTTAAGAAGAGACTGGACAGTCATTTGTCTGAAATGGTATAGGGTTTCCTGCCTGAGCAGGGGGTTGGACTAGATGACCTCCAAGGTCCCTTCCAACTTTATTATTATTATTATAGCATTCCATGGCCACATGATCAAAATTCGGGCATTTGATAACCGACATGTATTTATGATGTTTGCAGTGTCCCAGGCTTATGCGATCACCTTTTGCGACCTTCCTAGCTGACATGATTCGCGCAGGCTTTCTGTGATGAGTTTTAATGCCCAAAAAAGTAGATGTAATAGTACAGAATCTGAAGAGCCGAGAATCTAAAGAATCAAGGTAGAAACCCTTCAGCCTCTGTTTATTATAGGTAGTCCTTGACTTGCAACCATTCATTTAGTGACCGTTCAAAGTTATGACAATACTGAAAAAAGTGACTTTATGACCATTTTTCACATTTACAACCCCTGCAGCATCCCCGTGGTCATGTGATCAAAGAGAGGAGACCACACTGAGTGAAGTAGCTCTTTTTCTTTCCTTTTACACTACTCAACAGAACAATGTGTTGGATTCCATCCAGCAATTTCCAATTTATCCAGTTCTGGATGTTATTACAATATGATTCCCTATTTGAAAGGGAGACTTGGGGGCAAACTGTTTTCTTCTGATCTCTGAAACGTTGCATAGTATTCCTTAATGCCCTTATCCATCAGAATGCACACTTTGGGGCTTGATCACTGGGTCTCCTTTCCAACATCCTCTTAGCTATTCTAAGATTAGGCTTTGATGGAAAGTGGAATGGCCTGGAAGGGAATGTTCTGCCATGACTTTTCATTAGTCATGTTTACAAAACTGCAGGCCATTCTTTAAGTCAGGGGTCTTCAAGCTTGGCCCTTTTATGACTTGTGGACTTCAACTCCCAGAATTCCGTGCCTGGTTGAGGAATTCTGGGAGTTGAAGTCCACAAGTCATAAAAGGGTGAAGTTTGAAGACCCCTGACTTAAAAAATGGCCTGCAGTTTTGTAAACATGACTAATGAAAAGTCTTAGTCATATAGCAACCAGTTAGACCTTGACTTACTATCATAATAGAGTCTGGAATTTCTGTTGTAAATCATGATGGTTGTAAGTCAAGACGACCGGATCCAATTTTTTTTTTTTTGTAGCAGTCATTAAGTGAACACAGTGGTTAAGTGAATGCCGTGGTCGTTTATTAAATGAATGTATTTCTATGGGCGCTTTTTGCCTGAAGCTGGCTGTAAAAGCGTAAACCAGCAGGAAAAGGTCATAAATCGTGGTTAGGCAACTGCGGAACACGGCAACCAGCGATTAAGTTGTGCCAGTTGCCAAGTTGAAATGTGGTTGTGTGCAAGTGGTGGGATTCAGATATGTGAACAACCGGTTCTCTGTGTGGATGCCGCTTCCGGAAGTCCATTCTGAGCCTGGGCAACAAAAGAATTAGCTACCAGTTCTGCCAAAGGGGTGCGAACCGGCTGAATCCCACCACTGGTCATGTGACTTCAGGGGATGTGCACCATTGGAACTCCAGAACCAGTTGTAAATCAAGGACTACCGGTGAGAGCCGCGTTCCTCTCAAAATATGGACCTTGTTTTAAGTTTAACCAAGCTCTGCATTTCTTTCCATCTTTCCTCTCATGGTAATCCACGGTTGTTGTTGTTGTTGTTGTTGTTGTTCAGTTTGACTCTTCACGACACCATGGACCATAGCACACCAGGCCTCCCCGTCCTCCGCTGTTTTGAGTTTGCCCAAATTCACGTTCATTGCGTCGATGACACTATCTAACCATCTCCTCCTCTGCCATCCTCTCCTTTCGCCTTCCCTCTTTCCCAACATCACAGCCTTTTCCGAGGAGTCCTCTCTTCTCATTTGGTGGTCAAAGTCTTTGAGCTTCAGCATCTGTTCGTCCAAAGAACAGTCACGGTTGCTTTCCTTTAGGATTGACTGATTTGATCTTCTTGCAGTCCCAGGGACTCCCAATCTCCATCACCACCGTTCGAAAGCCTCAGTTCTTCAGTGTTCAGCCAGCCTTATGGTCCAACTCAGGGGTAGGCAACCCAAAACACTCAAAGAGCCACTTGGACCCGTTTCCCACCAAAAACAAAACACTGGGAGCCGCAAAACTCTTTTGATATCTAAAATGAAGATAACACTGCATATATCCTTTTTTACCTTTATTATAGGTATATATATATGTGTGTGTGTGTGTGTGTATGTGTGTGTTTATATATATATGTGTGTGTATATATGTATGTGTGTATATGTGTGTGTGTGTGTATGTGTGTTTATATACATATATGTGTGTGTGTATATATACACACACACACATATATATATATACACACATATATACACACACACACACATATATATAAAATAAAGGTAAAAAAGGATATATGCAGTGTTATCTTCATTTTAGATGTCAAAAGGGTCTCTCTCTTTGTCTCTCTCTCCTCTCCCTCTCTCTTTCCTCTCTCTCTCTCTCTTTCTTTCTCTCCCCCCCTCCCTCTCTCCGATCTTCTGCTCACCTGGCAAGCTGGCTTCAAGCTGTTCTGCAACAAGCTCAGGGATAGGCAAGCTCGGCTCTTTTATGACTCATGGACTTCAACTCCCAGAATTCCTGAGTCAACATAGCTGGGCTAGCTAGCTCTCTCCTGCCCTTCCTGCTTCCTGCAGAGATGCAGGAAAGGGAGGAGCCTCGCCCAGTAAGCTTGTCGGCTCTTCGGAACAGGGTGAGGCTACTCTCTTTTTTACACACACACACACACACAAACACAGAGAGAGAGAGAGAGAGAGAGAGAGAGAGAGAGAGAGAGAGAGAGAAGCAAGCTCTGTCTCTGTCTCTCTGCAAATGGCAGAGGAGGCTGGGAGTCGCAGGGGAAGGCTCAAAGAGCCACATGCGGCTCCGGAGCCGCAGGTTGCCGACCTGTGGTCCAACTCTTACCACTAAACATTACTACTGGGAGAACCATAGCTTTAACTATATGGACCTCGGTAGTCCATGGACTTCCCCTAATCTTGTTCAACTTTATCCTTCCCTCTCTGAGTTCCTTGGTGGAGAGCAGACAGGTGTGACGTCTAGTTAAAAGTGCAGTTGAGATCCTACCTATTGTATATGTGCAACACACACAGGTGGAGCTTTGATTGCATCATCATGGCTGTCGCCTTGACTTTTTTTGACCACACTCTTGAGTGCACCCAGAGAAGAGACTGGTGTTTGGCCCTGTTTTAATTGGGTTCTTCTCTTCCCCCGCTCAGTCCTTTGCTTGTCTCTCTCCCTTCCAGGTTAATCAAGAAACTGGAGCATACGTGGAAAGCTCTTGTCCATGATGGGGTAAGTTTGAACCCAACTGAACGGTACCAAATGGTGGCCTGTCCTAAGAGTGATCCCATGTTGTCCTTGGTTATGCTGCCACCCAAAGGGAACTAGCAGAGGAAATTAATCTACCCAATAAAGAAGATGTAAACCAGTGGTTCTCAATCTTTTCTTCACCACAGACCCTCTTTAAATACCTTTTGTGGCCACGGACTCCCAAGACTTGACTCAAGATTTAAACTACTATACCATTTCTTTAAGCCTTCGCGGACTACTTGTGACGACATTGTGGCCCCCCCAGGGTCTGCGGACCAAAGGTTGAGAACCACAGTTATGGGGCACTTGTGTTCTGTAATTCTCAGTATCGTAACACAGAGGCCCCCAACCTTTTGGGCACCAGGGACCGGTTCTAGGGAGAGAGGTTTTTCCACGGACCGGAAGGGGCGTGGTTTCGTGTGCCACCTGCATCCTGCATGGGGCTTCGCTTGTTTGCGCGGCCCGGTTGCTGGCCTGCCGTGGCCCGGTGCCGGTCCACGGACCGGGGGTTGGGGACCCCTACCATAACAGACGATATATTCCAACAACATATCAGTCCATAATCATGGCTTATTGGTGAAAGCTGTCTTAAGCAGTATAGCTAGGAAAGAGCGATTCGAGGTTTCATAGACTCAGAATCATAGTAGTGTGGAATTCAGAGGGACCATTAGGATCATCTAGTCCAGGGGTAGGCAACCTTGGCTCTTTTATGACACGTGGACTTCAACTCCCAGAATTCCTGAGCCAGCCATGCTGAGGGGACGGAGAGGTTTCCATGCTGAGCCATGCTGGCTCAGGAATTCTGGGAGTTGAAGTCCACGAGTCATAAAAGAGCCAAGGTTGCCTACCCCTGATCTAGTCCAACGCTCTGCAGAAAATCAATTGAAATCTATAGAGTGATGGAATTGGAAGGGATCCCAAAGATCATCTAATCCAGCCATAGGCAGGTGAGGCAATTAAACTATCCTTGAGAATTAATAACCTCCCGAATTGGAGAATCCACACCCTCTGTGTGTAGACTGTTCCACTTGTGTATGGGTGTGGTTTAAGCTCACTGTGTGGGTTGCACGTTGTCTCTGCACGCAGCTGTGGAGACCTTCATGTCTCCTTATAGAAATTAGGTTTGCGTTCTTGGCTATTCCTTAAAGCCTTAAATTTCTTCTACTTTCGGTTTGAACGTTGGGAAAAGGTGGATCTACCTTAGGAGGGGCTTAAGCAAGGCTGCTTTAATGAGTTCTGTTTGCTTGGAATAATCTTCAAAACATCCCATCGTCTGCGCTTGTATTCTAGCGCAGTGGTTCTTAACCCTTTTGAACGAATCGCCCCCTTGAGCCAATGAGGAAGTTGTCATCGCCCCCCTCCCCCAACATAACCTCTCAATCACAACATAGGAAATAATTCTTCAATTTATGCAAACACTTTTTTTGTTTTCTTTAAAATTGTCATGAGGACATATCGATGCAAATAATTTATTTCCAGTCTTTTTCCCATATCTCAACTGTGTGAAAAATTTTGGTGCCACCCGTCACTTTATTCCCAAACTTTGTGAATCATGTATTTCATTATTATCTTATTTATTCAAGACACTTAAATGTAATGACCACTGAAAACAAAATTCAATTGCAAGAAAGTGAAATGCCCGAAAAGAAAAACTAAGAATTTCAAGACGAAAACTCTGAAACTAAATTAAGATTCGAGGAAAGTATATATAGTCACGCACACTGTAAAAAGGATTAAAGACACAAAGAAAATATAATGTCACAGGGGACAGCCACTCAGCATGCGATGTTTCGAAAGAAGCGCTCCCCCCTCCATCACTGCCCATTCTGGCCAATGGCGTGCCACTGTATGGGTAGAGGCTGCTGCGCAATGCGCATGAAGATAAGCGATGCGTATTCACATATGTACGGCGTTCTGTACTGAAGCTAGCTGGAGGAACATTTGAAAACACAATTCAATCCACTAATAGCGAGCGATCTGATGTTTTTGTATGACAGATATACAGCGATTCACTGTACGAAAAAGTCTCAAAAGTGTCCCCAAAACCTCTCGCTCCATCGCCCCCATATCGCCCCCTTTTCGTTCCATCGCCCCCCTGAAAAATGAAACCGCCCCCTGGGGGGCGATATCGCCCAGGTTAAGAACCACTGTTCTAGCGTACCGATAACATTTTTTTTTTTTATCAATCCTGCAGTCTGATTCCCCCCCCCCCTCCAGAGCCACGGTTTTGTTAACACATAACGTTTTTACAAAAACATTTGTCCCTTTTCCTGTTTTTCTAGGACACGGTGTCAGTCCACAGGCCCAGCTTCTACGCAGAAAGATTCTTCAAGTTTATGACCAATACAGTGTTCAGGAAAAGCTCTTGTAAGTGTCTGCTGCTTTCGTTGGAGGCATTTACAATGCTATTTGGGTGTGTGTGTGTGTGTGTCGAAGATGCTTGTTGGTGAAAGGAGCAGCTGTAGGGAGCTATGGAGAGAACCTTGGAGAAACTACCCAGAAGGGTTAAGACAACAACAGATGCAGAAACCTGCCTTGACCCCCCCCCTCCCCACATGGAGGAGGGAAAGTGTTAGAACAGGGGTTCCCAGCCGGGAGTGCGGGTGTGCGAGACGATATTCCAGGGGGTGCGAATACTTGGGTTTTCAAAATTATAGTGTACAGTAGTGGCCAAAATTGTGGAAACCTTTTGGGAGAAAAGTGTATTTTTGAGGTTTGATGGCTAATAACACCACTTTTTTTTGGGGGGGGGGGGAGTCGTACCATAAAATTATATATCAATGGAAAGATAATTTAATCAAGAATGTAATGCAGCAAAGTTTGTTCAGCTATCTGTACTGTATTCTATAAAAAGTTACAGCCAAATAACCCGAAAAAGGAAGCACAACTTGCTTAGGTTGATATCAGGTAGCTTTCCTTCATCTGATTGTAGCCAATGAGCATGAGTGGTTTAGAGAGACAATCGGGTGTCACCTTGTTTTGGCAATGAGCCAATCAGATCACAGTAGGGTTCAGTTATTGATTTCATGTATTGAAGCTGAGAGGAGGACATTGGTCAGTGTGTTATGTGATCGCTGTCAAGTTGGTTGGGTTTTTTTGTGTTCTTTCATTGAGTGAGCTTGTAAAACGTAATAAAATTAAAGTAATGGTGCAAAGAGTTGACTGGTCTCCCAGAAAGCGATGTAAAATAATATTATTAAGTGAACAAGGCTACAGTTATAAAGAAATTAGAAGAAAAATGGGTGGAAACTTAACCAAAGGTGGCATTTCTACTGTACACTTTTCCCAAAAGGTTTCCACAATTTTGGCCACTACTGTATATGCATAATTCATTGCCGTTATTTTGAACTTTTGTAAGGGGTGCGAGAATATATCAGAAGCGTTCTAGGGGTGCGGGGTATAGAAAAGGTTGGGGGCCGCTGCGTTAGAAAGAGACTCAGACAGACTCTCCCCTGACTCCCTGGCAAGATCCTGTCTCAGTAAACTACAGTTATCCAGGTAGCCTTCGACTTACAACCATTTGTTTAGTGACTGTTCAAAGTTACGACAGCACTGAAAAAAGTGACTTATGACCGTTTTTCACACTTACAACCGTTGCAGCATCCCTGTGGTTACAAGGTCAAAATTTGGGCCCTTGGCAACTGACTCCTATTTATGACGTTTGCCGTGTCCCAAGATCACGTGATCCCCTTTTGTGACTTTTTTGACAAGCAAAGTCAAAGGGGGAAGCCAGATTCATTTAACCGCCATGTTACTCACTTCACAACTGCAGGGATTCCCTTAACAACTTGTGGCAAGAAAGGTCGTGAAATGGGGCGAAATTCGTTTAGCAAATGTCTCGCTTAGCAACAGAAATGTTTGGCTCAGTTGTGGTCATACTTCGAGGACTACCTATGTCAGGCGTAGGCAACCTTGGCCCTTTTATGACTCGTGGACTTCAACTCCCAGAATTCCTGAGCCAGCCATGCTGAGGGGAAAGGGAGAGGTTTCCAAGCTGAGCCATGGTGGCTCAGGAATTCTGGGAGTTGAAGTCCACGAGTCATAAAAGAGCCAAGGTGGCCTACCCCTGACCTATGTAGTATAGTTACCGATAGTCCTCAACATATGACCACAATTGTAACCAAAATTTCCCTTGCTAAGCATGGCAGAGGTTAAGTGAGTTTTGCCCCCATTTTGCAACCTTTTTTTGCTACAGTTCTTAAGCGAGTCAGGGCATTTATCAAATCTAGCTTTCCCTCCATTGATTTTGCTTTTCAGAAGCCAGTTGAGAAGGTTACAAATGGTAATCACATGCCCCTGGGGCAGTGCAACTGTCATAAGTCCGTGCCAGTTGCCAAGTGAATTTTGATCACGTGACCATTGGGATGCTGCAACGGTTGTAAGTGGGAAAACCGGTCATAAGTCCCTATTTTTCAGTGTCGTAACTTCAAATGTTCACTAAACGAATGGTTGTAAGTTAAGGACTATCTGTGTAGTCTTCCTGTGAAGTTGGTTTCTTGATCTTGCTTACCTTGTAGGGCTGACAGTACCATATAAAGATAAGGCTATTTCCTGCCTGCCTCATGTCTACCTCATCCCCTTCTAAGTCTGTGATAATGTAGTCCTCTTTTAGCAAGTGCCTCACTTAGTAACCATTTGCACTCATGACAATTATGAAAAAAAATAACTTTGCAACGAATACTCACATTTACAATCTTTTGTATGTCTATAAAGCAAAGGAAAGTTGAAGCACGATAAGCACAGTTTCACTTAGTGACTGCTTCGCTTAATGACCAAATGATGGTTCCCAATTGTGGTCACTAAATGAGGACTATTTATAATACCTACGTCGTCCACTTTTGAAGCAGCCCAAACAGATCATCATTCTTCCCTCTGCTCATGTTGTGTTCATTCTTTGCAGCAGCTCCTGAGTGGCAGATTAGCTAGGTAGGAAATCAGATTAGCAAGAAAGAAAGCTTTTGTAGGGCCAGCAACGATTTGATTCCGGGGATCTAATTACTTCTGAATTTTTCTGATCCATCCTTTGCCCAGAGTTGAAGTCCATTCATTGAATTATCAAGGGCAGTGAAATTTTGGATTCCTGGCCTACCTACCATCCATTGCCAATCCCTGTTTTATGAGTACCCTTCCGCTATCAATTAAGAATATAGGGAGTGTCTTTTGGTCAGGCCCAAGAATTTGTTCATTTCATCCATGCTGGTTTCTTCTGGCTGAAAGTGGCTTTTCTGGGCCTGAAGATCCTTTCCCATCATTTATTACATGAGACCCTTCCAGGAATAAGTCAGGAGACCGACCGAAACTGGGCTATTGTATATGCAACTTATCATACCTTAGAGACATACATAAACTGCACTGAAGAAAGAAAAAAAAGAATTTTCTTATTTTAGCAGAAAAAAAGTTGATCTTTTAAAATAAGGGTCTAGAAATCTCTTTTTCTGGTGCTTTCTCCAAGCTCTTTTTTTCCCCTCAACCTTGGCTGGGGAATTCTGGGAATTGAAGTCCACACATCGTAAAGTGGCCAAGGTTGAGAAACACCTTTTCAGATATTAAAGCTTTCATACAAAAAGAGAGTTAGTAGCCAAACAGGTGATAATTAGTAGATGACTACTAATTTGGTTCGAAGGCTCTTAATTTCTCAGGGGGGGGGAGAAAATGCCCGTTATTTTCAGGGGAAGGATGGGCGTGTTTTCTCTTTTAACAGAACCTCCTTGCTTTTCTTTCTTTGACCTCCTCTGCGATGCTCGTCATTGCTCTAAACCCCTTGCTGTCCTCTGCAGCCCTGAAAGCATCTCCCTCAAAGAAAGGACGGAATGCCTTGTTAGCTGTTAAGCCATCCGGCCCTATGGCTGCGTTCTCTGCCAGCCAGATTCCTTCGGAGAAGGACGAAGTGCAGTATGACCTCCGGGGAGCCAGGAGTTACCCCACCTTAGATGACGAAGGTATTGTGGGTCACTCAGGGCCACTCATCGTGGGTCCCCTGCAGCTGCTCCTAAGGCACAGTCAAGCTTTCCCCATTCTGGCCTCCTTTAAATGGGTTGGTCCTGCCATTCCCTGGATTCCTAGCAAAGGTAACCGGCTGGGAAGTTCTGGGAATTGGAGTCCCCAACACCCTGGAGGGGGCCAGGTTGGGGAAAGCTGCCTTAGTGGCCCAGCTCAGCTCAAATCCCTTCCCCTTTCCCCATAGTGTCAGTAGGTCCCACCATCCCACCACCATTCCTTCAACTTCTTGCTATGCTTTTGCAGGTGCTAAAGTTAACCACGACAGGGGGGAAGGTAAGAACACTCATTTGTCCCTCTGTTAGTTGGTAGAAAGTAGAACTTTAGAGGGGGCGGGCTTTGAGTCATTCCGCTTGTAGAAGGGAAACAAGCCAACATGGCCTATGATCAAGCATGCTGCTTAATACAGGCAGCTTAATCCCTCCCAGTTGGCATCTTCTACTTGCCAGACCAAGAAAAGCTTCAGAGAAATTTCCAATCATTGGTGAATTCCAGTCAATTTCCAATTCCAGTCAATTACCAGCCATTAGGATATAAACCGAGAGCAAACCCCACCAGCACTGATGATGTTACCTAGTTTGGGTAATTAAATGTCCGCAAGAAAACAAGTACAGAGCATCAAAGGGCCCTCAATCATTTGTGTACTAAGCATTTTATCTGATCTGCATTCCCTTTTCAAACCAGTTTGAATCTGGTTTCTTTAATCCGGAGCTTTCAGTTCCCATCGGTCTTGGGGGCCATACTGGTGACATTCAAGGCATCTGGAGGGTGTGCTAGATTGCTTATTGCTCCCTGATTGCAGCTATTTCTACCAGCAGGAAAAACCAACTGGGAGCGATAGTTCCAATTGCTGCTTAATTGTGCTTGCCCCGTTGGGAGCATGCATGTAAAATGGGCCGATGCTGGTACCTTTAAAAAAAAAAAAAATCCTTCCTGCAAGTGACTTGCAAAAGACGATTCCGCTTGGTTTCCCAAACAACACTGTGTGGGTGTTGGCAGCAGAAATGTCCCAGCACTTTTAACAGAAGGCTGTATGACTTAAGGCCCAACTTTGGCAACTTTGAAGACTTGTGGACTTCAATTCCAGAGAATTACCCAGCCAGCGGGGCTAGTGAGGGAATTCTGGGAGAATTCGGGGAATTGAAGTCCACAAGTCTTAAAAGTTGCCACGGTTTGGAGAGCCCTGATCTAAGGCATTCTTCCCCAATTTAAGGCCCTCCGGACAAGCAGTCCAAAGTGATTCTGGCTTGGAATTCTGGGAGTTAATTTTTTCAAGGCATTTTAGTGGCATTAGGTCCTGCTGGCCCACTTGAGCAACCTCCCTTCCCCAAGCTACGTACAAGTTGTTTTGGAAGTTACCGCATACACCAGGGGTCTTCAAACCTGGCCGTTTTATGACTTGTAGACTTCAACTCCCAGAATTCCTCAGCCAGGCATGCCTGGCTGAGGAATTCTGGGAGTTGAAGTCCACAAGTCATAAAAGGGCCAGGTTTGAAGACCCCTGGCATACACTCTGTCCTCCCCCCATGGTCATGTAATCACATTTTGGGCTTTTAGCAACTGGCTCACCTTTATGGTTGTTTGCACCATCCTGTGACTATGATTTGCAAATGTTTTTGCCGTTTTGTGGCTTTTACTTTCGGTTTCCAGCAAAAAAAATGCCCATTGGGGGAAATGGATTCATTTAACAACCACCACATTGACTTAATGACTACCCCAAAAAAATGTTCCAAAAATCAGAGCTGGTCATAGGATGCCTTGACACACGACCACAACAACTTGTGACTATAGTTCCAGGCTCAGTTATGGTCGTAAGCCGAGGATTACCTGTATATTATCCAAGACAGGGTTTTGGGGGTGAAAAACGGGAAATGAGTAAGCGGAAGAGAGAGAGACCAATTAGTTCTCAGCAGCACCAATTGAAAGAAAGGAATTTCTACATTGAGGTTCTACTGCAGGGCTCCCTCTAATCTTATGCACATTTCTCTTCTAACCCTCTCTCTCTTTCTTTTTAATTTGATGCATTTTGCTCTTAGGACAGGGGTGTCAAACTCAATTTTATTGAGGGCCGCATCAGCATTGCGGTTGCCCTCAGGGGGGCCGGGTGGGTGTGGCCAGGGTGGGTGTGGCCTACTGGGTGGGCGTGGATGGAATGGGTGTGGCCTACTGGGTGGGCACGGCCAGCTCTACATCGTTTGTGTCAAGGGGGCCTGTGGGGGCTTGGGCAGGAGTGGGGCAGATCTGAGGGTCTCTGGCAGAAGGGGGTGGCACCAGGGCAAGTGCCAAGGCATGGTCCACTGGAGGAGCCTCCCCAGCATGCACCCAGGGGGCGGGGCCAACGCGGCAGGGGCTGGTTCCTCCCTGTTTCCAGACGGCCTTGTGGAGCTAAGACTGAATGCGTTTCAGCATAGATGGCCGCCACAAAATTGTACATTGGCTCCCGGCCGGCCTGGGCCAGGGCCAAGGCAGCGGGGGCCGTTCCCTCACTGTTTCCAGGATGGCTTCGCGGGCCACATGAAACCACTTCGCGGACCGCATCCGGCCCCCGGGCCTTGTGTTTGACATGTCTGTCTTAGGAGTTGCGTTTTGCATTTGCATGTATAAAAGACAGATCACTTATAGAAATGGATTCTGAGGGAGGATTTAGAAGTTGGCAATGGTGAAGCCCGAAAAGAGATTTATCTTGTGCATTTTAGAATGCTAGTGAAATATTTCTTATTCGTGCTCTCCGCTGCCGAAAACCTCTTTAAGAGAGTGCCAGATTCATTGGGAAACAGGTGCCACGTAAAATCTCGACTCCTGTTCCTGAGGAGAAACAGACTTCCACATTTCTCTGTTTTGTCCGCCACAAAGAACGACCACAAATGGCTTCATTTAAAAAAAAAAAAAAAAAAATTGAAATTATAAATTGGTTACACTCCTTGCTCTATAACGTGATCAGAACTCTTCAGAGGTACAAGGATCATTTGGCCATGGTCCAGAAGATTACAGATTCCCCCCCCCCCCCGCAGCCTCAGTATTCTTTCTTTTTTTTCCCCTTTCTTTCTCTTCATCACGGACACAACAGGCCGACCTGATCTTCTTCCCTGCACCCCTCCCTCTTTCGAAGAAGCAACTACAGCCTCTATAGCAACCACGCTCTCTTCCACATCTCTTTCCGTGCCGGAAAGATCTCCTTCCGAATCCTCTGAGCAGCCCAGATACAGGTGAGCCCTGATTAGATCCCCCTCGCCCTGCTTTCCCCCCCCCCTTTTTAGCCAGTACTCCCAAGAATTTAAGTCAGGGCTCTTCAAACTTGGCCCTTTTATGACTTGTGGACTTCGACTCCCAGAATTCCTCAGCCAGGCACACGTTTGAAGAGCCCTGATTTAAGTTATCTCAAGTTGTCTCAGAGATCCAGAAAACAAACGGTTCCTTTCTGGATCCCCTTCTATTGGAAGAATTGGCAGTAGGAGTATCAGCTTGGAGAGGATTTATTTATTTATTCATTTATTTATTCGCTGGGATTTATCTGGTTGGACCGTGAGGGGTTTATAGACAGTCACATAATAAAAATGCCTTTATAACAAGGGCAGAAATAATAGAATAATGTAATTCACTATAACAGCACCATCTAATTCCGGTGCCTTGAGCTAGGTGTTTACCACTTAAATTTGCTTTATTTATTTTTCTCTGCTGTGTGTAAGAGGGCGCAATGGCTCAGCCGTTGGAAAGCTGAGAGCCTGGGTTCGAGACCCAAGTGCTGCGTGACAGGCTGAGCTCCCGTCACTTGGCCCAGCTCCTGCCCACCCAGCAGTTCGAAAGCAAGGAGTAGATAAATAAGATATCACTTTGGTGGAAAGGTAACAGCCTTCTGTGCACCTTGGCATGTAGTTAATGCTAGCCACATGAACATGGAAGTGTCTTTAGACAATGCTGGCTCTCTCGGCTAAGAAACGGACAGTCGGACACAACTGGACAGGGGAAACCTTTATCTTTACCTTTACCTGCCATGAAGACGCCACTCAGTTCCAGAAAAGCTCTTGAGAATGCCATAAATGGAGGCATTTCAGGCTATTTCATAGAAAGGGAGCCCTTACATTGGATATCTATGGAGATTCTCAGTCATCCAGGTCACGGTTGTCCCAAAAGTACTTTTTCAAGAGGCAACTGTCAACGCTGCTAACATCGGATGTTCTTGCTTTGATAACATATGGAGATGTCTCCATTTTCCTTCACTTTTAAGTTTTACTTTTAGAGTTAGAATTAGATGATACTGGGGGGGGGGGGAGGAGGTGGAATGTGCATGGGAGATTAGTTAGACGAAACAATACTGTATAATGGTGAGAACCAAGGTTGTTTGTAATAAGAGATGATAAGGTATGGCGGGATGAAGAACTGGGTGGAAAGCCAGCATTTCAAACTAATTGGAGAATGTGATTTATGACGGTTAGTTGTAGGAGGGAATTGTGCTTTTGATACTATGTGCTGAGGGGAGGGGAAGTCAAGATTTTGGCTTGAACTATGTAAGTGCCGATGTGTTGCTGCTCCAATAAAGACTCTTTAAGGTAAACATATGCCTCGAAGTTCTTTTGAAGAGTTTCGTATGTCGGAAGCATAACAGCAACTTGCCTTTCTTGTTTTTCTTTGAAGACCTTTCGCTTCTCATCCAAGAAGCTTCTTTAGCTTTTTCAGCTCCGAAGAAGCTTCTGGGATGAGAAGCGAAACGTCTTCAAAAAAACAACAACAAGAAAAGTCCAGTTGCCTCTTGAAAAAGCACCTTTGGGACTTACATTGGGTGAGACAGAGAGAACGGAGGTGCTGCTTGCTACGTTTTTTGTCATTCTCATGAAGTATGTTTTTTGCATGGTGTCCCTTCACAGGCGGCGCACACAGTCCTCAGGACACGAAGGAAGGTGAGTTGGATACTTTTGTGCATCTTTTTTTTTTTTTTAAATATATTTTACTAGATTTTTATAGGGGTGGGAAGGTTACATCAAGGTGCTTAGGAAACAACGTGGAGGTGGGTACATCAGACATCCAAAAGAAAAATCATAAATATATAGCTCAAATTAATTCATTACAAGTTCCCTCTCTATTTCCCTCATATAATATTACATATTCAAATTAACACATTTTTAAATAAGAGTTCAAGCAATCCAGTCAGACATCATTCACATTTCAATTATAAAAATCCAAATCCTGTTTTTAAGCTTTACTAATTTACAGTTACCCTATTCCAATTAGCCTTGAATAAACATATTATTAACACTTCGGGTATCCCTCATTTCCCTTTTCCCTTTTGTACATCTTGGCTACCTCTCTAGGAATCCCTCGGTGCCATTGCAAGTCCAGCATTCTTTTATTCTTTTTAACTCCCATGTGTACAAGGCCTCATAGACTTAACGTTCTTATATTAATAGGCCCGCAGGTCTCTTAATGCTTTACTATCTCCATACTTACAGGAACGAAATGTCACAACTGATCCTACCTAATACAGATAATTAGCTAAGTTGGGTTGTTATTTATTTATTTTTCACAGTTTTGAATCGCCCATCTCCCTCAGGGTAGTTGGTTAAGGGCGGGGGGGGGGGTCATTACTGACTGGCAGACTATAGCTTTTACCTAGAAAGTTATCTTCAATGAAAAGACTTTTTTTAAGCAGGGGATGCTGAAAAAAAAAACCAGAGCAATATCCTAGAACGGGGTTTCTCAACCATGGCAACTTTTAAGAAGTGTGGGCTTCACCTCCCAGAATTCGCCAGCTAACCCACCAAAGTAAATGCTGATTTCCAAGCAAAAGCATCATAAATTGCAGTCACGTGACCACGAGTGCTGCAAACCAGCTGCAAATGCTAGCTGGTTGCCGAGCGCCAAACTGGGGTCATGTGACAATTGGGTAGCAGTGAGTGGACGGCCCTTGGAAGTTTGAATCTAGTCATCAGTAGCTTTTGGGGGGGGGGGTGTCTGTTGGAAGTTTGAACGGTCACAGAGCTACCGATCGTAAGTCAGGACCGCCTGTACTAGATTTGTGAAGTGGGATATTTTTTTTCTATTCTGCAGGACTCGTGAACAGGTCCGAGCGGAAGATGACCTCCAGCAGATAACTGTGGAGCTCAAGCCGAAGTGTGACATTGAGATTGTGGTGCCCGATGTGGCTGCTGCAGGGTTAGAGCCTATTTTATGTTACAGCACAGCTGTTTTCATCCATACATGCCTTCACGCTCCTATTTAATGCATGCAATATCCAAGCATTATTCAGGAGGCATCTTTCTATTGTAGATGGGGAACTAGCTCTGAATTCTCCTCAGTATTTCAAGAAATAACTCCCAAATTGCAAGCTTTCCCCCCTATGGCAGAGGGAACATGTAGGATGCAAATAATTGGCTGAAAAGCCACTTGGGATTTAATTTAAAAATAACCTTCCTCCTCTACACGATCCAAGGATGGTGCGATACATCTTTCAATTCTGCATCTACTATACATAGAAACCAAGTCTGAATGGTGGATGGCTTCCTTTCTTTCCATCTGCTGTGGGCCGTCTTGCCAAAAATTGGATGATAAACAAACATTCTTGTGCTATTGAAACAACACATAATTCAGTTCGACACGCACACACTCAGTTCCTACAGGCGTGTTTCACCCTCCTGCTCAGCTGTCATAGGGTTTGTTTAGTTTTGGCATAGTACGTTGTGTGAGCTCAGCCGTTGCAGTTGTAAATCACAACGGATGGCTGGATACATTTAAGGATCCAGCCCGTTTGGGTTCCTTTACTGCAAGACGTCGTTAATCAAACCAGAATTCTGTGTAGTGCATGAATTCCATCTCCTTTTCAAAGGGATGATCAGTCAACAGCCCTCACTTCCCTGAAAGGTTTAAGCACGCAAAGTAGAAACATTAACCGTATTTATTTATTAATTCAAATTGTAGGGCCACCCATCTCAAGAAGGACTCTTGAGTGGCACACAAAATTAAAGTAAAAACAATTGCAATAATGCAAGATTTAATACGCATAAGAGAACCAGGCTGGTCTAGTGCAGGGGTCTTCAAACTCGGCCCTTTTATGACTTGTGGACTTCAAGTCCCAGAATTCCTCAGCCAGGCACGCTGACTGAGGAATTCTGGGACTTGAAGTCCACAAGTCATAAAAGGGCCGAGTTTGAAGACCCCTGGTCTAGTGCTAAGGCACTAGGCTAGAAAGCAGGAGACAGTGAGTTCGAGTCCCGCCTTAGGTATGAAAGCCAGTTAGGTGACTTGGGGTCAATCAGCAGGAGATTGTGAGTTCTAGTCCCGCCTTAGGCGCGAAAGTTAGCTGGCTGACTTGGAGCCACACTGTCTCTCAGCCCAACCCACCTCACAGGGTTGTTGTTGTTGTGGGGAAAATAGGAAGAGGAAGGAATATTAGATATGTTTGCCACCTTGAGCTGTTTATAATAAAGGCTGGATATGTTAAATAAATAAATAAAATATCCCATAAACCAGGGGTCTTCAAACGTGGCCCTTTTATGACTTGTGGACTTCAACTCCCAGAATTCCTCAGCCAGCGTGCCTGGCTGAGGAATTCTGGGAGTTGAAATCCACAAGTCACAAAAGGGCCGAGTTTGAAGACCCCTGCCATAAACACTAGTGCAACCAAAAAAAAAACCAAACCTGGTGTCTGTACACACTTGGAGTCATAGGCCCAGAGCCAGTTCTTTCAGGGCTTTGCAAAAGGCCAGCAGGATTGGGCTCTTCCAGAGGAAGAACGTTCCACAGGGAGGGCGCGATGGTGAAAAAAGCATGTCTGTAAGTCACCACCAGCCACCCATTCCTCAGCTGAGGAATGTGAGCCCACTTGCATATCCAAGCAGGTCCATCTTGCTTGACCAGATTGCATGGATAGAAACAGCTGGGAGAAACAATCCCTCATGGAGCCACCTAGTCCCCAGCCAGGAAGTCGTTTCCAAATGACAGGGAGCTCCTTGAATCGCACCCGGAAGCACGCTGGCAACCAGGGCTAGCTCCCTGCGTAGCGGCTGGTTACGTGTGCCAGATACCCGGCTCCGTTAACTGTCCTTGCTCTGCACCAGTCGGAGCTTCCGAATGCTTTGCGAAGGGCGGTCCCCTCCATCCGGAGTGCGCTGCAGTCGTCCAATCGTAGCGTTGCTCTTCCGCCAGTGATCCGAGCCAATTCGGACGTGCGGTCTTGGGATTCTTCCCTGCTTCGGGGGTTTCCCAGTGGATGTGGGATCTTGTCGCGCTTTCGTCAGACGGAAGTCCAAACCCCCACCGCCTCCATCCTCACCCATCTCCCTTCTTTGCAGAGAGGCGGCGTCCTTCGCGTGTGCCACCATGTTGTCGGTGGCGGCAGCGGCGGCGGCGGAGGTTGAGACAGCAAGCCAGGCCTCCGAGCCCGCCAGCCAAGCTTCGGATGAAGAGGACCTTGCAGTCCCGGATATCTATTTTGTAAGCCCCTCCCTCCCCCATTTTCTTTTTGTGCCCAAAACTGCGGTTGGTTTGGCTCTTCCCTCCTTCCTTCCCTGGCTTTTCAACTTCACTTGTTCCGCCCTCCCCTCCTGAAGACTTAAGACGAACCAACGCACCTGCGCCAAGGTATGGTCTTGCCTTGTCACCCCGATGCACATTCATCCCTTTGCATTCACACCCTTTTTTCCTGCCAGGTTGCCAAAGGAGCCAACTGGAAAAATCTCTGCCAGGAAAACCTCGAGATTCCCTTGATATAATAGGTAGAAATGTGGCCCTCTCTGGGTTTCTCCATGGCTGTCGAATGCATTTGTGAATGGCCTTTCCTTTCCCTGCAGGCAGGAACGTGTTCAGAGGAGGAAATCTAGGGAGGCAGAGCAGGGAGTAAGTGAGCCAAGGAGTGTGTGTGTGTGTGTGTGTGTGTGTGTGTGTGTGTGTGTGGTGTGTGCAACCGACCTCCCATCTTTCCCGGAACCCAGTGTCCGATCTTGTTAAGTCTTCTTCGAAGTCAAGCGCGAGTCTCTTGGCTAAAAGGTAACGCAGTGAACTTCAGTGGGAATGTTTGTTTTACTCCAGCTTGTCTAACCTTTGATTAAAGCCAGAGCGCAGGGAGTCCTCAATTTACGACTACAGTTGAGCCCCAAATTGCCCTTGCTAGGCAAGACACTTGTTAAATGAGTTTCGCTCCATTTTGTAAGCTGTTTTGCCACAGTGGCCAAGTAAATCACTGCGGTTGTTAAGTGAACCAGGCAGTCATTAACTGAATCTGGCTTCCCCCGTTGACTTTGCTTGTCAGAAGCCGGCTGGGAAGGTTACAAATGGCGATCACGAGACCACGGGATAGCGCAACTGTCGTAAGTACGTGGCAGATTCCAAGTGCCCAAGTTTTGATTACATGACCCTGGGGAATGCTGCAGTGGTCGTGTGAAAACTTTTCAGTGCTGTTGTAACGTTGAACGGTCACTAAATGAATGGTTGTAAGTCGAGGACTACCTGTATCCCTAAGACGTAGCTATGTCCAGCTGCTCGAAGGCAACTTGCAGGGAGAAGTTCACCTATCCCCCAGCTAATAATCAAATTCCTCTTTTTAATAGAATATTCTTCTAATGTTCTCTTGCAGTAATTTCTCTTCCGTAAACCTCTTTCCTGCACCCTGGACCAACAAAGCTTTTAAATCGTTGCCGCCTTCTAAATGTCAGCTTGACATTTCAACAGCTTTAGCTGTGTGGACTTCAACTCCCAGAATTCCTCAGCCAGCATGGTGAGTGCTGGGAGTTGAAATCCACATAAATGAAAGCCTCTGGAGCTTGAGAAACGTTGTCCTGTGTAACATCCCTTTAAAGCAGGGGTCTTCAAACTTGGCCCTTTTATGACTTGTGGACGCTGGCTGAAAAATTCTGGGAGTTGAAGTCCACAAGTCATAAAAGGGCCAAGTTTGAAGACCCCTGCTTTAAAGATTTGCAGAGTGCAGTTGCCTCTCCCCCCCCCCCCCCAGAGGGGCAGTAACATCTTTAGTGCCATCTGCTGGCGTTTTGGCTTTCTGTAGTCTGTCCTAAGCATTCCTATATAGTAGTGGCCAAAATTGTGGAAACCTTTTGGGAAAAGTGTACATTTGAGGTTTGATGGCTAATAACACCACTTTCGTTTGCACCATTACTTTAATTTTATTACGTTTTACAAGCTCGTTCAATGAAAGAACACACAAAAAACCCAACCAACTTGACAAGGATCACATAACACACTGACAAATGTCCTCCTCTCAGCTTCAATACATGACATCAATAACTGAATCCTACTGTGATCTGATTGGCTCATTGCCAAAACAAGATGACACCCGATTGGCTCTCTAAACACTCATGCTCATTGGCTACAATCCGATGACGGAAAGCTACCTGATATCAACCTAAGCAAGTTGTGCTTCCTTTTTCTGGTTATTTGGCTATAACTTTTCATAGAATACAGCACAGATAGTTGAACAAACTTTGTTGCATTACATTCTTGATTAAATTATCTTTCCATTGATATATAATTTTATGGTACTACTCCAAAAAAAAGTGGTGTTATTAGCCATCAAACCTCAAATGTACACGTTTCCCAAAAGGTTTCCACAATTTTGGACACTACTGTAAAGCAGGGGTGTCAAACTGCTGGCCCGCGGACCGGACGCGTCATGGGGAAGCCGCGCCCACCTCATTGCCGGCAATGGCAAAACAGTCCCGATACGTCACATGACGTCGCGAGTTTGACATGTCTGCTATAGAGTTACTCTTTCTATTTGATTTATTCAAAAACTTTATATGGCTGCCCAACTCCCTCACAGCGTCTCTGAGCAGCTTACAGAAATAACTCCCAATACGAAACCCAGTAAACTCTCCCCCCCCCCCAACAATCAAACAAACCACTTGATGGGTTTGGTATCACCCTAGGTTCTCCAGGCCCTCCCTCTGGCAAAACCGTGTCTTCAGGGCCTTTTGAAAGAGTGTCAAGATGGAGGCCAATCTTATCTCCGCAGGGATGATGTTCCACTGGGAGGGAGCCACCACGGAGAAAGCCCTTTTTCTTGGTCCCACTAGATCAGGAATGGGCAACCATGGGCCCTTTACAACCTGTGGACTTCAATTCCCAGAATTCCTGAGCCACGGATCCTAAAGGGGCCATAGTTGCCCACCCCTGCAACTAAATAGATATCCTTAGGAGAGGGGACCCATAGCCTATCCCAGTGGTGGTGAACCTATGGCACGGGTGCCAGAGGCGGCACTCAGAGCCCTCTCTGTGGGCACACGCGCCGTCACCCCAGTCCTAGGCCTTCAGCTGGGTTTTATAAAACCTTTTTGCTTTAGGCCTTCGCCGCCATGTGCAAAAAAAAAAAAGGTTCAATCAGTCAATTTCAACTTCTCGCGGGAAAAAAAAGATCTTGCAAAGTTGAAATTGATTGATTGAACTTTTTAGTCCCACCCAGTCTACCGTTACCACTGCAGCCACGCCCACCCAGTTGGCCACACCCACCCGGCACGCGACGCTGCATAAGTGGGTTTTGGGTTGCAATTTGGGCACTCAGTCTCTAAAAGGTTCGCCATCACTGGCTATCCTGCCTCCACATCCTGGTGAGTCAGATGGATACGAAAAGATAGTTCTTGAAACAGCTTGGTCCCATTATGGTTAAAGCAATCCTGTGATCCGGCTACAAGACAGTGCCCACCCACCATCTTCCTTAAACAGACCTTCCCCCTTTGCTCTTAACTCTGGCTAAGGCTAGCCTCCCTCTTCCCACATCACTTTCTCCCTCTTTCATCCCTTCTCCCACCAGCTTGCAGGAAGAGTTGCCCCGTGAAGGATGATTTCAAGTGCATGTGAATCAGAAACGCATGTGAAGAAGCTTTGCATTTGACTTTGTTTGAGGCATGTTAGTTCTCCCCTCGTTCTCTCTCGCCACCCATTTCAGGAATTGGTTTCCTAGTGTGGCCTTGTATAGTTCCTGGATATAGATCTGATTGATCGTTTTGATTTCTTAACGTGCAGAGTTTTTCACATAGGCGCTTTAAGAGACAAAATCTGGAATCCAGGGCAAACAAGGCTGATTTAAGTACCTTGACCTTATGTGGTTAATGTTTGCGTTACCTACTCTGTTAAACCCGAGAAGGCAACCCCCACTGCCTGAAATGATTATTATAACTGAATGCCTTACAGCAGGGGTCTGCAGCCTTGGCAACTTTAAGACTTGTGGACTTCAGCTCCCAGAATTCCTCAGCCAGCATAACTGGCTGAGGAATTCTGGGAGCTGAAGTCCACAAGTCTTAAAGTTGTCAAGGCTGCAGACCCCTGCCTTACAGATAATCCTCGACTTGCAACCATTCATTTAGTGACCGTTCAAAGTTATAACAGCACCAAAAAAGGAACGTTAACAACCAGTCCTTGCCCTTAACGACCATCGTAGCATCCCCCACAGTCCTGGGATCAATAAGCCGGGCGCTTGGCCACTGGCGTGTATTTACGATGTTTGCGACCTTGTGGAGTCACGTGATCCCCATTCATGACCTTTCCTAGCTGGCTTCTCCTGAGCAAAGTCAAAGGGGGAAGCTGGATTTGCTTCGTGTCCACGTGATTCACTTAACAACCCGGGGCAAAACAGGGCACTCTCTTTAACTGCCTTGCTTAGCAGTGGAAATGTTGGTCCCAACGGTGATCGTAAGTCGAGGACTACCTGTACAGTGTTTTGGAGCAGTGGCTACTCAAGTTCGTGCTAGATTATACGTTGATATTTCAAAGGCCAGAGCAGAAGAGAAGCATGGTAAATACTGCTTGCTGTGGGCAGTTAATAATTGTCCACTTTACTTTTCGCATGTGCACGTCTCCCTGTGTTTGCACCCAGTCCCCTTTCCGTGGTTCCGTGTCCACTGGACCATTGTTTCTTTGTCCCTCCAAAGACACAACTCAACAGCAGGAGCAGAAAGTCCTTTGCAAACGATCCCAGGCATGACTTCACCCAGACCAGGGGTAGGCAACCTTGGCTCTTTTATGACTCGAGGACTTCAACTCCCAGAATTCCTGAGCCAGCCATGCTGAGGGGAAAGGGAGAGGTTTCCAAGCTCAGCCATGCTGGCTCAGGAATTCTGGGAGTTGAAGTCCACGAGTCATAAAAGAGCCAAGGTTGCCTACCCCTGACCCAGACCTTTAAAAAGCTTGCAGAATGCAGAGTATCTTGGCCCTCCATGGAAAGAAGCCCCTGGCAGCGGAAATATATTATTTTCTTCCACGGCAGCCGAGTTCTCACAACATCCACCTGTTTCCAAGCATGTTTTCTTCACCGGCTTGTCCTGTCATGCTTGTGTGCACGCTTACCTGTTCCACCGACGTGATCATTTCTTAACTTTCATTCATCCTTTCTCCTCTCCTTCCTTTTTTTTTTCTTCCTTTCTTCCGTCCGCCTCCTTCCCCTTCTCTCCTCTCATTCGCCTTTGGATGTGCCCGGTCTAGTTCACAGAAGGGAAGTACTGGATTTACTCCCCCCGCCTGCGCAGGCTCCGAGCCGCCTCGGTTTCCTCTGGGGACGTAAGTGATTTTGCTGGTAGAAAAGTGGCAGCTCCATCCCAATTTTGAAATGCCAACTTTGGGGCAAGGCATCTGGGCTCCTGCCGGGCCAGTGAGGGCGAACCTTTTCGACTCGGTGTGTCAGATATTTGGAAAATGTCTCTGCTGGCAGATCGCACCACCGCCACCACCTCTGAACAGAAGAGAGGCAAATCTTTTATCTCCCCACCCATCTAGGCTACCCTGAACGGTGGCACTCAGTGGCAGCACCAAGGCCAGGCCTGGAGGAGAGGCCTGGGCTGCAACTTCAGCCCTAGTGCCACAGCTGCCACTCAAAACGTCTGCCTTGCACCGTTCCCCAAGATGCACGAGGCTTGGGGAACAGTGTGATTGGCTCTGCAGCCCAGCGCTCCCCAAGTTCTGCTGCGCCCCGCTTACCTCCAGGCGGTGTCCTCTTTCCGTTGACAGGCCCTTGCGGCCTACGGGAGGCTGCTCCGGGTTGCACAAGTCTTTCCTTCTGGAAGCAGCACGAGGGAATGCTCTTCCACAGCCTCTGCAGCCTGTTAAAAACACACCTCGTTCTTGCATGATTTTCAGAGGCTGCACAAGAGGGCACATCCCATTCTTGCGGGGGCCTCCAAGAATCACGCGAGCAGCAGGACGTGCTTTCGAGAACAGTTGCTGTCGGGTACTGTTGAACGCTGGTGTGTTGCAAAACATCCTTAGGCAGCCAAACTACTACTACTGCATCAAGCACTGTAGTCTCCTGGCTAATAGTGTAACATCGCCAGAAGCTAAATGAAAAAAAAACCTAAAACGTTGTAGCGTTGTGTCACTTTTGACCCAGGTGTTATGGGTTTGCCATCGTTGTGCTTAGGCTTACTTGGCACAGCCCCACCACCGCTAGCTGAGCCTAAGAAGAATCTTGGGATCTTCCTCTGCTTCAAAAAAAGAGGGATTTGCTTTGAGGCCACCAGCCTTTCTGTTTTCATAAGGCACATTTGGGTTTCGTTTTGACAAACGGCATGATTTAGGGGATATTCTGCCCTGCCTCAAAATTTTTTTCCAATCTGGTGGCATGGAAACATTTTAAACAGAATATTAAATTCACAGCCGGCAAGGATGGCAACAGCCATTCCTAATCCATAGCTTAGCCTTTCAATGCCACTGATCTTCCTTGCTCTTAACTAACCAAGATTGGGTCTTCGCTGTTACCTTACTACAGGTATCAAGCCACCTTTCCTAACCTGGGTTTTCTCCTTCCAGGTATGTTAATTCTCAGGGCCCAAATTCCTGGCCAGCAAGCCTGATACAAATGTAATACACCCTGCTGGCAAGGAGGGACATTTTGAATAGCGTGCAAAAATAGCTTTCACTGTTAGAGGAGAATGAGTTTTTAAAAAGAGGGTGAGGAAAGATTTGATTTTACACCTCCCCCTTTGGCAATTCAAAGTTCTGTCTCCTCCATTGTGATGTTGTAGGTAGAAGAAGCTTTGTGTTCCCCCTGGTTTGCTTGCTAGGCCTCTCCTGTTGTTCTGTTGAGGTAGGACATGCCGCAAGGGATGGGACAAGGGATGGGCAGGGACAGTGGCCATTCACTAGACTTGGCCTGGGTTTTTCCTTCCCAGCATTCTTGAAATCCCCCAAAGCAGCCTTTGCATTTCTGGCTTTGGACTTCTACTTCCTTTGAATGCCAGGGGTTTGATGGCCCTCCTTTGAAAATTGGACATTTCTGGCTGAAATACTGCATCCAGTTTTGGTCGCCACGATATAAAAAAGATGTTGAGACTCTGGAAAGAGTGCAGAGAAGAGCATCAAAGATGATATGGGGACTGGAGGCTAAAACATACGAAGAACAATTGCAGGAATTGGGTATGTCTAGTCTAGCGGAAAGAAGGACGAGGGGTGACATGATAGCAGTGTTCCAATATCTAAGGGGCTGCCATAAGGAAGAAGGGGGTCAACCTCTTCTCCAAAGCACCTGAAGGAGAACAAGAAGCAACGGATGGAAACTAACCAAGGAGAGAAGCGACCTAGAACTAAGGAGAAACTTCCTGACATTGAGAACAATAAACCAATGGGATGGCTTGCCTCCAGAAGTTGTGGGAGCTCCATCACTGGAGGTTTTTAAGAAAAGACTGGACAGCCACCTATCTGAATTGGCATAGGGTCTACTTCTCAAGCAGGGGGTTGGACTAGAAGACCTCCAGGGTCTGTTCCAACTCTGTTATTCTATTATTCCTGCAGTATGTTGCTAACCAGACACAGGGCAGAATTTCCCCCTCAGGCTAGGAGGCTCTCAGCTGTGTGTCTGTGTGATATCCTGCCCCGTTCATCTCTTAGATAAGCGGAGGAGATGGGCGCTTTTGCACAACTTCATTGGATTGATCTTAGAACAATAGAGATGGTCCTCGACTTACGACCACAACGAGGCCCAAAATTTCTATTTGCTAAGCAAGGCAGCTTCATTTTTACGACCTTTTTGCTACGGTTAAGCAAATCATGGTGGTTGTTAAGTGAATCGTGGGCTGTTAAGCCAAGAATGTAGCTAAACTCTTAACCTAGTTGAAATGTAATTGAAGTTTGCTTTCCATTTTAATTTGGGGAGGGAGGGAAGGAAGGAAAGTTGGCCATCAGGCTCCCTGAAAGATCACTATATCTTCTTGGCTGACTATCCATATAAGAACAGGTAGTTCTTATTGATAGATCCCAATACCGTGCCATAAAAAGTTTTAATAATTAGTTTTTGGCCTGGAAGCATTCAGGCTAGCATTCGTATTATTCAGGGGTCTTCAGACTTGGCCCTTTTATGATTTGTGGACTTCAACTCCCAGAATTCCTCAGCCAGGCACGTGTGCCTGGCTGAGGAATTCTGGGAGTTGAAGTCCACAAGTCATAAAAGGGCCAAGTTTGAAGACCCCTGGTATTATTCTTCACTGGTGGGAAACACCAGCAATCCTTCCACTCTCTTTTGTGCCTGCTTTAGTTTCTGGCTCTTCTCCATAGGCATCCCCACCTTACCGTAGTCCAAGTGGGTGATAATCAAGAGTTTGAGATGTTTACAATTTGTATATTTAAAAGTGTCTTTAAAAAAAGCAAACACTTTATAGTATTCTACATTCTCCAGACGAGACCTTTGTAGTATTGATTAAGTCCCTTGAGCAGAAATTTCCTCAGGTGCAAAACAGTACCCTAATCAAGGAACTACAAGCAGTCCTCGACTTACGACCAGACTTGGGATCATAATTTCCATTGCTAAGCAAGGTGGTTGTTAAGCGAGCCACGGCCGAGTTTTACCTTTTTTTGCAATGGTGGTTAATCAGATCTCCGCAGTTGTTAAGTAAATGATGCCGACACTAAGCAAATCCATTTTTCCCCTTTGACTTTGCTTGTTGGAAACCAGCTGGGAAGGTCACAAATGGCCCCTGGGACGCCGCAACCCTTACAAATACACTCCAGTTGCCAAGCACCCCAAGTTTTGATCATGTGACCATTGGGTTGCTGCGACTGTCATATTGTGAAGACTTGAGTGGCAGGTTGCTATTTTCAGTGCCGTTGTAAGTTCTGAACGGCCACTAAATGAATGGTTGTAAGTCAAGGACTATCTGTATATAAACAGGGTGCAAACCCCATAAATCCTCATCCTGATGATGTTACCTAGTTGGGTAATGAAACGTCCGCAAGCAAGCAAGCAACCAAGCTGAGAGAACACCAAGAACTCCACAGGATCTTTTCCTTTGCTTTTCAACCATAGGTAGCATCTTTTAAGATGCACTATTCGGTTTTTATTTATTTCCCACCTGGAAAAGTACTGAAGTGCAGATTTTTAACAGTGATGGTTTGATGGGGTTCTGTGAATCCACCAAAAAGAGATTGACAGTCCCGTGGCCACTGGTTGCACATTCCTAGTTTAAGAGCCCTGGTAGCGCAGTGGTTAAAATGCGGTATTGCAGCCTTGCTCACTGCCAGGAGTTCGATTTTGACCGGCTCAAGGTTGACTCAGCCTTCCCTCCTCCCGAGGTCCGTAAAATGAGGACCCAGATTGTTGGGGGCAAGAGGCTGACTCTCTACACCGCTCAGAGAGGGCTGTAAAGCACTGTGAGGCCGTATACAGGTAGTCCTCGAATTACGACCACAGTGGAGCCCAAAATTTATCTTGCTGTGTGAAACATTTGTTTAATGAGTTTTGTCCCACTTTACGACTTTTCCTGTCACAGTTGTTAAGTCAATCGTTGCATTTGTTAAGTTAGTAACACGGTGGTTAAGTGAACATGGATCCCCCACTGACTTTGCTTGTCAGAAGACTGCAAGGGGATCGTGTGATCCCAGGGCACTGCAACCGTCGTAAATATGAGCCACTTGCCAAGCGTCAAAATTTTGATCATGTGACCACGGAGAGGCCGCAACGGTCGCAAGTGTGAAAAACGGTCTTGAGTCCCTTTTTTCAATGCCGTTGTAACTTTGAGCCGTCACTAAATGAACTATTGTAAGTCGAGGACTACCTGTTATAAGTTGAAGTGCTATTGCTACTGAAAAGCTGAGTTTTAAGGGAACCAAACTCTGATTCTCACCTGAGCTGACATTGATAGATAAGTGGCGGGGTTGGGAAGCATCAACTTCTGCGTGAAAGCTGAGCTCTGCCCTTGTGTTTCTTTTTCTCCCTCCAATCATGTAGTTTTTCTCGTTGGTGTTGTAGCTTTCATCTCTCTCTTTTTCTCTCTTTCCCTTTTTTTTTCCTTCCCTTTCCTCTTTTTATTTTATTCTCCTCCCTGCCCTCTGCTGCTTCTTTTGCTCTCTGCTTTGCTGTCCGCCAGCCGACAGACGAGAGGAGCTGGGTCTATTCTCCTCTCCACTATAATACTCAAATCCAGTCAGTCTCTGACGAAGAGAGTGATACAGTAAGTTCGTGTTCATGCCTGTTCGGGTTTTTTTGTTTGTTTCGTTTCATTTTTTAAGAAGGAAACAACAATTGTGGCACAGTCCATCCTTGCCAGCGAGTTGCACAGCAAGCTCATCCTGAGCGATCTCGGGAAGCTTCCAGTATCTGCAAGTTTATGCCCCTCAAAAGACGGTGCTGGTTTTCACAATTCCCCATTTCCCCTTAGACTTCCCCAGAAAGGAATTTTGGAACTTGGATCGGACACAAAGCGGCTATGGAGACTAGAATGTCGCAGTTGCCCGGACGGCTCATTTTCATAGTTCTGAATAAAACACTTGGGCAGGGCAGAGGGCTTCCTGATGGCCTCTTCTGCGCCCTAAGGCAGTGTTTCTCAACCTTGACAGCTTTTAAGGCGTGTGGACATCCAAGTCCCAGAATTCTTCAGCCAGCATGGCTGACAGGAATTCTGGGAGTTGAAGTCCACACGCCTTAAAATTGCCAAGGTTGAGAAATATTACCCTACTACGGCATCTTAGTCCTATCAGGAGTTTTAAAAAGTTCTGTCAGGGCATGCTTATACTGTGGCCATCCTGAGGGCAACCCCACGTTGACCATCCAGGAGATCCCCATCTGTGCTGATATATCAAGACGGTGGTGAGAGAAAGGAGGCTGGTGTCTCAAGGAAGCCGTTCTCAGACTAATGAGAAGGATGATGTCAGTAGATCCCAGCTGCCTTCATACCGTCTTGAAGGAATGGCCCAATGTCTGTTGACTCGGGAGAAACAAAACTTTTGATTTTAAACTCTAGGGCAGAAATAGAATAATTGATCCAGTTGTTAAGGCACCGAGCTGGAAATCAGGAGACAGTGAGTTCTAGTTCTGCTTAGGCATGAAAGCCAATGGGATGACTTTGGCCAATCAGTAGGAGACAGTGAGTTCTAGTCCCGCCTTAGGCATGAAAGCCGGCTGGGTGACCTTAAGCCAGTCCCCGTCTCTCAGCCCAGGTTGGCCTCACAAGATTGTTGTTGTGGGGAAAAATTAGCAGTAAATTATTACAGTAGGCTGGCTGAGTCACATCCTGGGGTCCTTCCGAGTGCAAGCCAATTCCAGAATAAATGATTGATAATTCAGAGAGAGAGACTAGATTTTCAATTGACACCTAACCCTTCTCTATAATTGCTCAATATCCATTTAAATCTTCCCGTTCTCCCGTCTCCCAAGCATAAATCCAGGGAGATCAAATCCATTCCTTTGGATTGGACTCTTCTTCTAAATGCTGTCCTCTCTCCCTTTTGTCTTCCTTCTCCCCCCCACCCCCTGCAGTAACTTCTATGCAAACTCCTCGAGAGAAGCGTTCCTCCTGACGCCATTTGCGGCGGTCCCTTTCGATGTTCCTTGCAGCTTTTCGGAGGGAAGGCGTGGAAGAACGTCGTGCATCAACGTCGGCTGTGCTTCAGCATCCCAGAGTTACCCGGAAAGTCAAAGCAAAACCGCCCCAAGTCCCGTCTCCTTCCTCCCACCGTCCTTTCTCCAAAACGTGTATATTAATACCTCTCAAAGCAGTTACCCACAAACTGATCTTGGCCCCAGAGACATCAGAGGTCGGGAGGAATTCGATCCTGGGTCACCACCTCTCTCTTTTCCTCTCTCTCTCTCTCTCTCTCTCTCTATTTATTCCCAAAGTGCACTACTGTAGCTCTCTTATCTGTATGTGATACTGTGAACATTTTTTTTTTAAAAAAATCATGTATTTATTTTGTTTCTCTTTGCACAAACAGCACGCTTGTGCTTTTGTTTTTTTTGTTTTTTCAAAAATAGTTTTATTGCACTTTTAGGGTGTAGGGGAGAAGGCCTTGTTACAGATGTCAATCGCCTTTGGTGATAGAGATTAGAAGAAGCAGCAGCCTCTGAGCAGAGGGGCATCTGGGCAGGAGAGGCTGGCAGAGCTGTGGAGCTGGTTAGAAGAGCATCTGTCAGATGCCGCTTTGGGTTGATCACTCAGTGGCCCCCACTTCAGTTTGTTAGTGGGGTAAAAAAGGCTTAAATCCTAGCCGGCTCAAGAAGATTTGAAACTTTCCACCGAAACAAGCCGTGGAACCTGCCTGAAGATTCCTTGGTATCTTTTTGAGGGGGATTTTTCCTCCCAGTTGCGCATCGTCCCTTACGTCCGCCATCTTTGTTGGGGAAGGTGGCTGAACCCAGCTCAGTTCCATGAAAAGCTATGCTTAGTAGCGTCTTCAGGTGGCTTCTCTTCCTGCTGCGCCCAGCTGGGTCGACTTAAGCCATAAGAGACGGCAAGCTGGAAAGGCTTTGAAGTCCTCAAGGTTGGAGAGAAGCACCCCGGAAAAGCTTGCAGGGGATAAAAGGCACGGAGAAGGCCCGTTTAGGAGGTCTTGGCGGCTTTTCGAGAAGCTGGGCTCTGTTCTAAGAGCCGTGAAGCAGCTCACTTGGGAGAGAAACACCAGAGGACTCGCTTACAGCCCCTCAGGATCAGACTGTCATTGTGCCTGTCGCTGCTCTAAATACGGAGAGGGGAAAAGATGAATTTGGTTGTACGCAGAAAAGGCGGCAGAGAAACATCTATTCCATGTGGAAACCCTCTCATTTTGGGGAAGCGGCTGGGGAAAAAAAAAAGGTGTCTTCCAGATCCACAGCTGCTGGAGGATTTCCATGACAGTATTGTGAACACATTCCTTTCTTTTGATGGCGAAAACGCTCTCCGCTTTGGGGGGGGGGGTAGGACGTCTCTTAAATAGCAGCATTTGGAGATGCAAGCTATTCTCATCAGCGCAGTATTCACGACCAGACAAGTCACTCTGTCCGCTCCAGCTGATGAGAGGCCCAAAAGCTGCTTTTTTGGAGGGGGGGGAGGTTATTCAAATTTAACTCGGTGCCTCTGCAAAGGCCCTGCCCTCCTGAAACGGAAGAGAGAGAGAGCAGAAGGCAGCTTTTTATCTTCTTGGTAATCCTTCTGTGAGGTGAGAAATTCTGGCGATGTGCATGTGAGCCCCTCGACTCCTGGGGGTCCAAGCTGAGCAACTCCTTGAAGTGCTTGCTTCTCATCTATTGAAATTTGGTCCCTTTGGGGTGAAAGTTCCCTATAAACAAAGGAGGAGGAGAAAGCAGCAGGTTTAAGAAGGTCTTGGGGGGGGGGAAGCAAGACAACTTAATGTCTTAAGTGCTGTCCAGTGTGTGTTAGGTTCTCATTCCATGACTGAGGAAAACTGGGGAGATCCTTGTTCTCTGTCTAAAGTTTTGGGGGCATCCCCCGTGCTGGAACTTCTCAACCTCTTGCTAAGCATTCCAGAACACAACTGGAAACGTATGTTCTTTGAAGTGATAACAATAGTTTTAGGACAGGTTTTGAGAGTGTTTCTTTAGGCAGCTACAGGTAGAGTGGTTTCTCTGAACCTTGCCCAGTGGGCCTCTGTTCCAGGTTCTTTCCGAGCGCCCGAAGTGGCCTGCCTGCCTCCTCAACCTTGTCGTTTCCTCTCCCGGCATCCTGGATTCCATTTCCAACCACCGTCACGTCTTCTCCCCTCTAAAGCTGCCAGTTGTCAGGATGGCACCTTTCTCTTCAGCCTGAGGTGGCACGGCCCTCCTTCCTTCCTTCCTTCCTTCCTTCCTTCCTTCCTTCCTTCCTTCCTTCCTTCCTTCCTTCCTTCCTTCCTTCCTTCCTTCCTTCCTTCCTTGAACTTGCTCCCCCTGCAAGCTACGGACTCAGGGCAAAGTTCAGGCCAAGCTTTAGTCTGTCTTTGCAGACCGAGCCACACAGCATCTTCCATCCTTGGAGGAGGTGGGCTGATCCTTCCGTCAGCAGAGCAGGTGGTTCTGGAGCAAACGGCACCCTTTCCTTCCCTCTACCTGGCACAAGGCACAATCAAGAGGCCCCTTGTGGGTTTTGAAGATGGCATCAATTCTGGAGTAACCTGGTCAGGGATGGTCCTTTTAGAGTTGGTTGCTCTTACAGTTGAAGGATGGAAATGGCACTTGGCCCATTGATCAGCCAGTTATTGAAGACCATGCTTGCAGGATTCCTTGACATGCATTGATTCCTTTGACTTGAGGTATCAAACAGAGTTTGGGCATAGTTGGCTTTGTCTTCTCTGATTGGCTGGGAGCCTAAAGGTAGGCAGAGCAAGAGAGAGGGCCACCCTCTGCTGAACTCTGCCATGGATAAGGTCCCCTTTGTATAAGATTGTCAACTGCGGTTTTCAGCCAAGATGAACAAGACGGCAACCTTGGAGGCATCTGGACCACGTCTTCCTCATCCCAAGCCGAGCAAGAAAGCCCATCCGACAGCTTCTACCCTCTTCTTCCTCTCGGTTTCTTCAATGGAGAGAAAAAACAGCGTTCGGACCACCACCAGATACTATTCTGAATGACTTGTGTTGACGTCTACATTAGACTTCCTGAGTGTGCATATATGCTATATATATATATATAAATATATATATACTTACATATGTTTTTTTTTCTTTTTCTTTTTTTTTTGAAAAAGTATTTTTTTAAAAACATCTCCATGTTACATGCTTTATACACAGAATGTATAGGATTTAAGGATTGTGTTCAGGGGGGGTGGGGAAGAAAACAGTTGAGTGAGACTCAGTTTTCTTCCTTTTTTTTTCAAAGAAAGAGGTATTCCTTGGGTCACAATTTACTTCTTTATTGGGGGAGGGATCTTGGCCTTCAAAATGTAAATTGTTGCATATTACAAAGTGGTGCAGCTGAAATGGTGTGTTTTTTTTTTTTTAATGTGAAACCAGGCACAATTTCTCTCATGAACGTATACAAATGCTTCCCAGCAGAAATCTCTTTTCCCTCTCTCCCCAGCTCCCATAAATAGCTTTTCAAGTGTTTGATAACAATTACATTTTTATTTAGCCTGAACATCAGGAAGGGGCTAAAAGTGGTTTGTTTCTCAAACCTGGCAGCTTTATGAGGAGTGGACTTCAACTCCCAGAATTCCTGAGCCAGCCATGCTGAGGGGAAAGGGAGAGGTTTCCAAGCTGAGCCATGCTGGCTCAGGAATTCTGGAAGTCCACGAGTCATAAAAGAGCCAAGGTTGCCTACCCCTGATCTATCTATTACCTTCATAAAGACATTAAAATAGGCAGGTGGTTGTCTTAATTGCTATTTTTAAGAGAAATCTGCTGACTAGATTCCCTTGCTGATGTTTTTTTTTTTCCATTTTATAATCATTCTCTTATCTAGGTCCAAAGCTTTTTAGAATATGTATATTTGCCCACATTTGGAGCCCGTTTCTCCCAAATCAATCATGCCGCATTTTTCTCTAGTGATGAACTTTCCTGGCTACCTCCATCCTTTTAATCTGATAGTCAAAGTGCAAGTCAAACACCGTGTCATTTTTTTCCTTTTTTTCATTGAGCGGTATTTGTCACTATAATCATCTCGCCATTATTTATACCTGGGGTGTCCGACCTCGGCAACTTTATGTCTTGTGGACTTCAATTCCCAGAATTCCCCAGCCAGTTGAAGTCCACAAATCTTAACGCTGCCGAGGTTGGATACCCTTGGTTTATACAGTGAGCTGCAATCTTGATCTAAAGAAATGTCAGTGTTTTAAATTTCTCTTCCCAGGTTGTAAGGAGATAATCTTTCAAAATCGAGATTTTGCTCGTCGGCCTTTATTTTCTCTTACAGAAAGTGGGACTTGTGGGGTGTTTGTCCAAATATAGAATTAGGCAGAGGCAGGGAGAATAGCCATTATCCTACGGTGGATCTAGGACAGGGGTAAGCAACTTTGGCTCTTTTATGACTCGTGGACTTCAACTCCCAGAATTCCTGAGCCAGCATGGCTCAGCATGGAAACCTCTCCCTGTCCCCTCAGCGTGGCTGGCTCAGGAATTCTGGGAGTTGAAGTCCACGAGTCATAAAAGAGCCAAGGTTGCCTACCCCTGATCTAAGACATTCTGAAGCTGATCTCTTACTCACTCCAGTGGCTCCATTCAGACCCCATTCACACTCCATCAAGTCATGATGGTCTCCTTTAAAGACCAGGAGCCTCCTGTTCCTCAAAGATCCATGAGTACCTCACTGGTCACAACTACAGCCCCTCTTATCCAGGAGGAACCAGAAGGGTGAGGCGTCACATCTCAAGAATCTTCCGTCGGGATGAAGTGCAAGGGAGGGAAGAGCAAGAAGGAAGAGGGGTTCCTGGTTGGTTTTTTTTTTTTTTTTTTTAAAGGTGCTAAGATGGCTTCTCCCACCCTCTATTGCAGACAACTGATCGTTCTTCCAGTGGTGGCAGAGCGGCCATTTAAGAGTTATTTTAAAATGTAATTTTAATTGGGGATGGGAGGGGGATATGGATTGGGGTTTGTTTTGATGTTTCTGTTGATGTTTCTATTTTGTAAACCGCCCCGTCTATACAAGGGTGACATTTTCTGTTCATAAATAAATAAATAAAGATGGTTTCTCTGCTGAGATTCCTCCCTTGGCCAGAGAGCAAGGGGAAGAGACTCCCCCCTCCCCTCTTTCAGGCCTTCTCCCTTCACGCCCATGGGGGAGGGAGAACTCTACTAAGATGAGGGAGAAGGCCAGCAGGCTATCCCTGTGTCCTCCAGACTGTCCAGGAGGCAGGTTTTCCCAACTACAAGGAGTCCTTGACACAACAATTCATTTTGTGACCATTCAAAGTTACAACGGCACTGAAACAAAGTGACTTATGACCATTTTTCACACAACTGTTGCAGCGTCCCCATAGTCACGTGATCAAAATTCAGACGCTTGGCAACTGACTCATATTTATGACGGTTGCAGTGTCCTGGGGTTGTAATCCCCTTTTGTGACCTGACTAGCAAAGTCAATGGGGAAGCCAGTTTCACTTAACAACCGTGTTACTAACTTAACAACTGCAGCGATTCACTTACCAACTGTGGCCAGAAAGGTCGTAAATTGAGGTAAAATCCGCTTAACAAATGTTTCACTTAGCAACAGAAATGCTGGGCTCAATTGTGGCCGTAAGTGGAGGACTACCTGTAGTCAGGAAAGTGTAAGACCTGATGTCATGGTTCCGACAGATGAAACTCTTCAAAAGAACTTCGAGGCATTGTTTACTTTAAAGAATCTTATTCTATCGGCACTACATAGTTGAAACCAAAAATTAAATTCCTCTCCCCTGGATACAAAGTACAATTTCCTCCTCCAATAAACAGTCATAAATCACATTCCCCAATTAGCTTGAAGTGCAAGGGCTTTCTCCCCAGGTCTCCAACCCGCCAAAACTCCTATCAGCTCTGGGCCCAATGTCCTTGGGTTCCCATGGCTAAGTTATTGTTATGACTAGCTGGACTCTCATCCCTATTCCCCCTCCCAGCATCAACTAATTCTAAAAGCAATAGAGAAAATGGCTGCATTTCCATCTGTTGTCAAAGCAAGAACATCCAATGTTAGCAGCGTTGACACCTGAAGCCTCAGAGATAAGGACGTATACTCACCCACTCACCCGTGGCAAATGCTGGGAACCCCTCTTTTTTTTGAGGCAAGCTGGGAGATGGTGAAGGTTGGCTCCTTCCTGTATCCCAGTGGGTGCCCTTGTGACAGCATTGATTTTGGACACTCCCAAACCTCCAGGGATCAGGAAATGGGGGTCCTTCAAGCAGAACATGAGCTTCCAACCACAGCAACACTTCCCCACGGGTGGTAAATTACCTCTTGAGATCCACTGTAAGTGCCTTGGTTTTGCTTGTCCCAAAGATGCTTTTCCAAAAGGCAACTGGACTTTTCTCGGGTTTTTTCCTTCAAAACATTTTGCTTCTCATCTGCTTCAGTTCTTAACTGGTTAGAAGCTTCTTGGATGAGAAATGAAATGTTTTCAAGGAAAAAAAACCCCGTGAAAGTCCACATTCACCTCATGGTTGTCCCAAAAGTGCAAGGAAGTCCAGTTGCCTTTTGGAAAAGCACCTGTGGGACAACCATGACCTGGGAATTTCCATAGACCTTGACTTCGCTGAATTTCAAGAGGTCTACCGGAAATTGCTCTAGTTTTAATTACAAGGCATCCAAATCTCAAGCTAGTCAGAAAACTGATGCTAATATTTGTAGCTCCCCTTCGCTTCCAAAGGATGCCTTCTGAGGCCAATCTCTGGGGTCCTTGGTGCTCTCTGAACCTGGTGGTTTTCTAACAGACATTTCATTATCAAACTAGCTAACGGCATCAGTGGGAGTAGAGTTTGCATTACCTAGTTTGGTAATGAAATGTCTGCAAGAAAACTTCGCTCAGAGACCACCAATTAGTCCACAGCTCAATCCTGAGCTACAAATGCTCTCTTCTATAGATCCAACCTCCAACCTTGATAAAACAGGAGGACATCCAGACCATGAAAGACCCAAGTTTCTCAAGATCCTGGGCCAAGAATGTCTTTCAACCAGCACCCTTCTTGCAGTATCTTGAGGCTTGATCTTCCTGTCAAAGGAGAGAAAGGTGACCAGCAGCTGCTCCTATCAGTCCTTCAGCTCAGTGGTCTTGATCTCATGATCCTCTCTAGTTTTAAGGGCTAGATGATCACCTGGATTACATTTGATACCCTCAGGGGATGCTCTTTTCCTTCCAGAAGAGGAAGCCCAGAGACCTGGAGATACCTGCTGGTCCTAGGAAAGGCAATGTCCTCCCTTAAATGGTGACCAACAGAAACTAAAGGCAAGGTGTGTAGTCCTTGTAGTATATCCAACTCCCTATAGATCTAGGCTCAGAGCATAGATAGAGGACACTCTGCTTTAGTTCAAGGGATTTAGATGGAAGAGCCCATGATAGGGTAGGTTTTCTGGAATGGTATTCAGAAGTTGTGACCATTAAGGCTTCCATTAAGAGAGAGGGAGGCAGTAATCAAGGGTGTCCATAACAGAGTTGGAAGGGACCTTCTAGTCCAGGGGTAGGCAACCTTGGCCCTTTTATGACTTGTGGACTTCAACTCCCAGAATTCCTCAGCGAAGCACCCCTTGCTCAAGGAGGAAACTCTATACTATTTCAGACAAATGGCTGTCTGGTCTCTTCTTCAAAATCTCCAGTGATGGAGCACCCACAACTGAAGGCAAGTCCTGCCACTGATTAATTGTTCTCACTGTCAGGAAATTTCTTCCTAGCATTGGAGAGCGATGAACTTGCCTTGTCCTTTACTCACGTGAATTGATTCATATAGGGCAGTGATGGCGAACCTTTTAGAGACTGAGTGCCCAAATTGCAACCCAAAACCCACTTATGCATCGTTGAGTGCCAGGTGGGTGTGGCCCATTGGGTGCGCGTGGCCCATTGGGTGGACATGGCCCATTGGGTGGGCGTGGCTGTGTTGGTAACGGCAGACTGGGTGGGACTAAAAAGTTCAATCAATCAATTCCAACTTTGCAAGATCTTTTTTTCCCCGCGAGAAGTTGAAATTGACTGATTGAACCTTTTTTTTTTTTTGCACACGGCGGAGGCCTAAAGCGAAAAGGTTTTATAAAACCCAGCTGAAGGCCTAGGACTGGGGCGACAGCGCGCGTGCCCACAGAGAGGGCTCTGAGTGCCGCCTCTGGCACCCGTGCCATAGGTTCGCCACCACTGATATAGGGTCTTCTCTACTAAGACCATCAGCTACCCACCAGTATTAATGATTATCATGTATTTATCTCCTGTCTTTATTATTTTTATAAATATCTCAAGGTGGCAAAAATATCTGATACTACTCTTGTTTTCCCCACAAAGAGGTTACCTGACTGGCTTTAATGCTTAAGGCAGGACTAGAACTCACCATCTCCTGGTGACTGGCACAGAGTCACCCAGCCGGCTTTCGTGCGGAAGGCAGGACTAGAACTTACCGTCCCCTGGTTTCTAGTCTGCTGCTTTAATCACTAGATAAAACTCGCCCAATCCCTATTGAAACTTTGGCCTGCATTGTCCCTAGGTGATTTCTTAACCACTCTATTTCTGAAAAATGAGGTCAAAAATATGGGTCCGCCACAGAATAGGTAAGCTTCCTGACCAGAAGGAGTTCTGTACTATCCAGTTGGTCATTGTCACTCAACATCTAGATCAGGGGTCTTCAAACTTGGCCCTTTTATGACTTGTGGACTTCAACTCCCAGAATTCCTCAGCCAGGCACGCTGGCTGAGGAATTCTGGGAGTTGAAGTCCACAAGTCATAAAAGGGCCAAGTTTGAAGACCCCTGATCTAACTCAATGTTTCTCAATGGTGGCAGCTTTAAGATGGGGAGACTTCAACTCCCAGAATTCCCCAGCCAGGCATGCTAGCTGAGGAATTCTGGGAGTTGAAATCCACAAGTCATAAAAGGGCCAAGTTTGAAGACCCCTGATCTAGATTCAACTTTCCCAATTGAGGTGAATTTGGTCTTTTGCCAAGGCAAGGAAGTAAAATTAAAGGACTGGCCTAACAGGATATTAGAATTCAAGATGTACCAAAGCAGAACAGAGGAATTTATGCTCTCATTGTTTCCCAGTGATTTATTTTGGTGGTGAGGAGAACTCCATCTGAGCTGCAGATCCTCCCCAGCCATAATCTTAAAAGTGGATCAAGGCCTGTACCAAGCTTATCTATGCGACTAAAGTAAGTTTACTTTACAGGGTTTAGGAGTCACACCATCACCGTTAGAAGTACAGATAACACTAATAATCTCTGGGAAACATCGCTCAGCCATGCCATGCCATGCCATGCCCTTCTCCATATCTTCCTTTATAAATTTTAGCTCTTAGATTTTGGCTGAAGCATCCTTCAGTGCCCCAGAAAACAGCCCTTACCAGGGATCAAGTTAAGATCTCCCTCAGATAGGGCCTCACCCCAGGGAGAACTCAGTAAATCTCACCTCAGGATGCAGAGAAACACCCCCCCCCTGAAAACATTTGATTTACCATGAAGATCTCTTTTCTACAGCAGAGGAAGAGTATCTTAACTCCAGCCCACTGGCATCATTTTCAGAGCACCCATCAATTTTGAGAACTTGGATGGAGTCCAGAATGTCTAAAATCTCAACTTTTATTTCTTTTCATTTTCTTTTCTGGATTGTCATTCTGGAACTGGAAAAGGAAGTTCTCCTCTGCCGTAGCAGCCAACTTTGAGAACTTAGAACATAGAATTGTAGGGCTTGAAAGGGACCTTGGAGGTCTTCTAGTGCAACCCCCCTTGCTCAAGGTAGGAGACCTTGTAGCTTTTTCTAGCCTCGCCCTTAGCGTGAGAGGGAGCGATCTCCACAAATGTGGTTTGTCTCCACTACAGAGAAAAAACACTGTGGAGAAAAAGAGTAAATCCCAGTGTACAGGTACAGATTGTCCTCAACAACCGTTCATTTAGTGACTGTTCCAAGTTACAACAGCACTGAAAAAAGTGACTGATGACCGGTTTTCACACTTATGACCATTGTAGCATCCCGGTGATCAAAATTCAGGCGCATGGCAACTGGCTCGTATTTATGACGGTTGCAGCGTCCCAGGGTCACGGGATCCCCTTTTGGGACCTTCTGACAAGCAAAGTTAATGGAGAAGGCTGATTCACATAACAACAGTGGTACTAACTTAACAACTGCAGTGATTGTGCAACTGTGGCCAGAAAGGTCGTAAAATGGGGCCAAAATTCAGTTAACAATTGTCCTGCTTAGCAACAGAAATTTTGGGCTCCATTATGGTTGTAAGTTGAGGACTACCTGTAGTCTTCAACTTACAACCCCTTGTTAAAGGAACATTTTGAAGTTACAACTGCACTGAAAAAAGTGATTTATGATTGGTCCTCACACAACCATCTGCGGTCACGTGATCATGATTTGGGTGCTTGGCAACCATCAGGGATTTATAATGGTTACAGCGTCTAGCAGTCAAGTGGTCATCATTTGCAACCAAGCCAACTTTCAACAAAAGTCAGTGGGGATTTTGGTGGGTAAGGTCACAAGTTAACAACAACAACAACAACAACAACAACAACAACAACAACAACAACAACAACAACAACAATAATAACAATAATAATAATAATAATAATAATAATAATAATAATAATAATAATAATAATAATAATAATAATAATAATAATAATAATAATAATAATAAAGTTGGAAGGGACCTTGGAGGTCTTCTAGTCCAACCCCCGGCTCAGGCAGTAAACCCTATACCATTTCAGGCAAATGGCTGTTCAGTCTTTTCTTAAAGACTTCCAGTGTTGGAGCATTCACAGCTTCTGGAGGCAGGTTGTTCCACTGATTAATTGCTCTAACTGTCAGAAAATTTCTCCTTAGTTCTAGGTTGCTTCTCTCCTTGATTAGTTTCCATCCGTTGATTCTTGTCCTGCCTTCAGGTGCTTTGGAGAATAGCTTGACTCCCTCTTCTTTGGGGCAGCCCCTGAGATATTGGAACACTGCTATCATGTCCCCCCTCGTCCTTCTCTTCATTAAACTAGACATACCCAATTCCAGCAACCGTTCCTTATATGTTTTAGCCTCCAGTCCCCTAATCATCTTTGTTGCTCTTCTCTGCCCTCTTTCTAGAGTCTCAACATCTTTTTTACATCGTGGTGACCAAAACTGGATGCAGTATTCCAAGTGTGGCCTTACCAAGGTGTTGTAAAGTGGTATTAATACTTCACGTGATCTTGATTCTATCCCTCTGTTAATGCAGCCCAGCACTGTGTTGGCTTTTTTGGCAGCTGCAGCACACGGCTGGCTCATATTTAAGTGATTGTCCACTAGGACTCCGAGATCCCTCTCACAGTTACTACTATTGAGCAAGGTACCCCCTATACTATACCTGTACATTTGGTTTTTCTTGCCTAAATGTAGAACCTTACTTTTTTCACCATTGAATTTCATTTTGTTAGATAGCGCCCAATGTTCAAGTCTGTCAAGATCCTTCTGTATCTTAAGCCTGTCTTCTGGAATGTTGGCTATTCCTGCCAGCTTGATGTCGTAGTTGTAGTCATGTGATGTCTTGCTTAACAACAGCACTTAACAACAAATTTTCCAAACCCTATTTCTTAAGTCGAGGACTACCTGTATTCTTATACGACATATCCTACTTTTCACATTCATTACTTTTTATTTTGGGGACATAATATAAGAGGATCATAAAATCTATTTTTTAGGATGTTTTAGTGTTTTTAATGAAGCTCTTATTTTTAGGCGATCAGCCAGTAGAATATTTTGAACTGAACAAGCAGGAAACTGGAGTGATGCAATTCTTTGCATACTCATTCAAAAAATGTTTCATTTAGTGCTGTTTTGTTTTTTTTTACCTCAGGAAGAATAGATAAAATCTGTCAGTTAAAATTGGCTCCTATTGCATGCAATATTGCTTTAATTTTTTAAAAAATGTGTCGGTTAAAATTGTATTTATTTTAGTTAAATTTTACTGGTCTTAATCTTAGGCACATCTATTTAGAAATGAGGCTTGCATCAAAAGACACCAAAGCTGTAGATTAAAAATTAAATTCCTGGTCAGAAAAGTTCCTGTTTTCCAAAGATTACAAACAAAACTTCTCCGGCCACAAAAGGTTTAATTCAATATGACCTTCTTTGTTTATGTCATATAGTATGCTTTATTTTAATTGTGATGCTTCTGACATGAACAAACAAACAAAGCTTCTTTGTGGGGAAGATACAATACTTAGTAAACAATCCTACCCTATAAGGTTGGTGTATCAAATATCGGACGATAGAGTAATAAGTATGCTGCCCTGAGATCTTGAAGGAAAGATATAAATCTAATACACAACAAAGAAAAAAAAACTGTTTTGTACTCCAAACGTTTCCTTCTTCCATTTCTCAGCCTGAAGAGCCAGGAAACTTTTGTTTGCCAGGGATTCAAAGTTGAACATAAAAATGGTCCATTTTAGCTAAAAGGTTAATTTTTCTGATGTTGGTTTTTTTTTTAGGAAGAGAGAGACTGGGGGTGGGGATGAAGTCCCAGGCTGAACAGAGAACTCTTTAAAAGGACTGTTGAAAAGGGAAAAATATATATATCTGGTGCAGAGTCTGAGGTCCTGGATTTGATAACAATCCATATCAAAACGACATGACTTGTTCGATCATCGTACAGAAGAACCTTGATATTATAGTCTTAAAGAAGTTTATGTCAATGTCACGAGTAAATTAACATGCTGGAGGCATCATGATCAATTTGTCAATTTGGTTAAAGAACCAGGCAAGAAGCCAGGAGACGGTGAGTTCTAGTCCCGCCTTAGGCATGAAAGCCGGCTGGGTAACTGGGCCAATTACCAGGAGACGGTGAGTTCTAGTCCTGCCTTAGGCATGAAAGCCGGCTGGGTGACTGGGCCAATTACCAGGAGATGGTGAGTTCTAGTCCTGCCTTAGGCATGAAAGCTGGCTGGGTGACCTCTCTCAATCCAACGCACCACTCAGGACTGTTGTGGGGAAAATAAGAGGAGGAAGGCATGTTGTGTGTGTTCGCTGCCTTGAGTTATTTATAAAAATAATAAAGGTGGGATATAAATAATTAAAAAACACACAAATAAATACATTTTAACAGGGTTGCCAATCTTACATCCTAGAGCAGTGTTTCTCAATCTCAGCCACATTAAGTTGGGTGGACTTCAACTCCCAGAAAGCTGGCTGGGGAAATTCTGGAAGTTGAAGTCTACCCATCTTAACATGGTTGAGATTGAGAAACATTGACCTAGAACAAGGGGTCTTCAAACTTGGTCCTTTTATGACTTGTGGACTTCAACTCCCATAATTCCTCAGCCAGCGTGCTTGGCTGAGGAATTCTGAGAGTTGAAGTCCACAAGTCATAAAAGGGCCAAGTTTAAAGACCCCTGACCTAGAAAGTTCACATTTTTACCATAATTGATTATAAAGATTTCTCTTGCACAAATCCCCCAACTATGGTGACAATAGCCAATAGTTTCATACCTCGGTCAGAGAGGAACCAGTCTAAAAATACTGAAGTTCCTTAAATTCAGCTAACTACCAATAAACAAAGAACTAGCCATAGTTTGTTGTTCAGTTGCTAAGTCGTGTCTGACTCTTCGCGACCCTGTGGACTATAGCACACCAGCCCCCCAGTCCTTCACTGTCTCACGGAGTATCGCCAAATTCATGTTCATTCCGTCGCTGACACTTTCTAACCATCTCCTCCTCTGCGGTCCCCTTCTCCCCTTTTGCCTTCCATCTTTCCCAACATCAGAGACTTTTCCAAGGAGTCCTCTTTTCTCATTTGGTAGCCAACATATTTGAGCGTCAGCTTCTGTATCTGTCCTTCCAAGGAACAGTCAAGGTTGATTACCTTTTGGTCATGGTTGTTAGCATGTTTAATTTTGACTGGAAAGATCTGGTTAGTATAGATGTATTAGTGAGTTTAAGCCAGGGGTCTTCAGACTTGGTCCTTTTATGACTTGTGGACTTCAACTCCCAGAATTCCTCAGCCAGCGAGTCCACAAGTCATAAAAGGGCCAGGTTTTAAGACCCCTGGTTTAAACCATCGGATCAAAACCGAATCTCCTCAAAGTTAATGTGAAGATAAATTGGAGATGCCCCAAGGTGATCCTTCACAGTGGAGGCTCAAATGCAAGCAATGTCATAACTGGTTCCATCACGACTTCCGGTTTGCTGACGTGGACGCTGTGGACGCTTGGAAGGCGACTCCATCTTCCACGTCCGATTTTCCTTCGCTGGGGGACCCTGGAAAGGGTCGAAAGTCACCCTGTAGGGGCGACAAGCAAGGAGGGGACCCCCGCTTGATTGCGGGAGGGTGGTAGCCCTTCCGCTCGATCTGGGGCAGTCCTCAAAACTGGCAGAGAAAAGACCGGCCATAGCAATATGGCTCGTCATTAGGCTGCATACAGCTGAAGTCAAATCTACTATCAAGCACTTTGAAAACAACGCGGATGAAACTGGGTGAGATTTTATCTTCTCTTTACCCTAAGTACCTTCTTTTCCTGTAAAGGCTGTTTGAAGTATCTTCCCCCTGTGAGGAGAGAGGGAAGGGAATTTCTATCCCACCCTCTAAGAATAGTGGTGTCTGACTACCCAGGGGCATCAAAGCATTAAAAAGAACAACTTTAATCTAATTGGATTTATATGTTCCTGAAACTTGGGGACCAAAAAATTTCCTATTTCTATTGGAGACTTTTGTTTTTATCTACAAAAAAGAAATAAAATTGGAAAAAGAATTAGAAAAATTCTGGACTTAAAAAACTCTAAATGGCATTGGTGACATCTTGTGGTGAAGCTTGGTATTGCAATTTGTTATTTCCTAAAAAGAGACTTGGCTCAAAGCCCAGGCCTTAGATAAGACCGTCCTGACCTTGGAACCATCTGTGAGAGACTTAGCTGTAAGAGAACAGCTGGGCAGCAAAATTGGCCTACTTGAACTCTGAATGTAAACCTTTACTGAGTTTTGCTTAACAAATAACTTTTACTAGAAAGACTATTTACAAATAAGTGAAAGAGATGGATGAAGACCAGGAAAAGATTCTTTCTATGTTAAAAGCAATACATGAAACCATTCTTTTAGCTTGTGATAAAATAAGGTCTAAAATAAAAGATCAAGATGCCAGCTTAGATGCACAAATCCAAACTTTGACTACAACCAAAGAACCAACAATGCAGAAGATAACAGAAGAAGCGGGACAATCAAATATGAAGACAGAGGACTCAGTTGACCAACAAATACACCTGATGGAAAATCCAGAAAAGGAAGTGACAACATAGAAAATGGAAATGACTTTCTATATAAATCAGAAGAAATTTGCGAAAGAAGTAGAACAGATTGAATTGAAGACAAATATATTAGAGCAAACATGGGGAAATGGAATAACAGGGAGACAATTTAACAAATACAAACGGGCTAGTCCTTCCAGAAAAGTGACAATCAAATGGTCTCCTTTAATTCAAATAACATATGTAAGAATAAAGGGAGATCTATTTGATGATTTAAAGGTGCTGATATGGAAGCTTAATTGGCAAAGGAAAAAAGCTAGAATAAGGTTGAAAAAACTGGGATTTTGACTCATTAGAGGGGATTTTATATTGCCAATTAGAGGGTTAAAGGGAGATGTTGAGATAAGGGGAATTTTGGTTATTAGATTTAAAATATTTGGAAACCAGTTGAAAATAAGGATTTTATCGGTTTAATATTTAAAAGTTAGACTTAAAAGGGAAAAGAAAATTAAATATTATGAATATGTTTGATTTATTGATTAACCCAAGCAATATATATAATGGTTTTGATTTATTAAAGGGGATATTGTGTTATTAAGTAGATGATTTAATATGATGGGAAATAGATAACTCTTAGGAAATAGAACAAGATTATATTCAAATAGATAAAATATGTATTTTGGATATTATAGTTTGTTATGAAGTGAGATAAGGGAAATTTTGGTTACCCAAAGTCTGAAAATTATAAATATCAAAGGTTAAATTGGAATATTGATAAGAAATTAAAAATTGAGTAAAAATCAATAGCAGGATATGGATTGTTTATGAAGATTGAATGTAATTAAGATATGTATAAGCTAAAAAATTATTGATAAATGCAATAATGATGTTCTTATTGAGTTGACCATAATTAGAAATGTACTTGCTTGTTTTCAACTTAAGTGGAAATTTTTAGGGAAGGGGGTGGAGTGTTTTTCTTTCCTCCCCCCCCTTCTGAACATTTTTAACATTTCAGGACACTTAGGAATGAGAATGGTTCAGAGTTAAAAACTGAATTTCAAACTCCAACTGATCATGATACACAATTGGATTTACAACTTAATGAGATGGAGGATTTATATCTACAATTTACTTTAATAATAATAATAATAATAATAATAATAATAATAATAATAATAATAATAATAATAATAATAATAATAATAATAATAATAATAATAATAATAATAATAATAATAATAATAATAATAAAGTTGGAAGGGACCTTGGAGGTCATCGAGTCCAACTCCCTGCTCACGCAGGAAGCCCTATACCATTTCGGACAAATGGCTGTCCAGTCTCTTCTTAAAAACTTCCAGTGTTGGAGCATTCACCGCTTCTGGAGGCAGGTTGTTCCACTGGTTAATTGTTCTAACTGTCAGGAAGTTTCTCCTCAGTTCCAGGTTGCTTCTCTCCTTGACTAGTTTCCATCCATTACTTCTATTACTTCTGAAGAGGAAGATGTTCCTCATTACTTCTGAAGAGGAAGATGTTACACCTTACATACAAAGGACGGAGATTTCTGAGGACCAAAGGCAGAATTTAATTGAAACATCTGTAGATTTAAAAACAACAGAAATGGACTCTCTAATACGAGACATTAAAAATGCTGACAATACATACAAACAACGAATAATCACCATACTGACTAAGACTGATTACATAGTGCAGACAATATTGGGAAAAAGAGAAGAAGACTATGATCAGACGCAACTGTGGGAAAATATGTATAATCAAATATTAAGATGGGAGGAGCTAAAGGCCCTATTGTGGAAACCTGCTTGGCATAAAAAGAAAGCTAGAATTAGGTTTAAAAATGAGTGTTAAAACTTTATTTGATGGGTAAAATGGTTTTTAGAGACTTTTAAGTGAGCTAATATTTTTGAGATTTTTAAGGTTTAAGATTTTAGTCTGATTAATATTGATCTGAATTATGGATTTGATTATGGCTTGGAATGGCAACAATGGAAAACTGGAAAAGTTAAAACTAAAGGAGTTGTATTGAGATTGGTGAAATATTAATGATATTTTTACTTGCAATGATTGAAGAATGGATTGATTTATAAAAATGTTTGATAGAGTATAGGAAACAGAATATAGTGGAGAAATTTTAAAATATACACATATATAATAGCTATAGCTTAGAAATAATTAGAAATAACTTAAGTTAATGTAAAATGGTTTAAAAACGTAAAGTTATATTCGTTTATAAAATATGTATGTGAAATAGAATAAGAGATAGAATTTAATTGAGAAATATAAAGTGAATATTTGGAGTAATATGGTCTGTATTATATGGATACCCGAATTGTATACTATATGTCTATGTAATGCCAATTGGAATATGTTAATAGTTAATTAAGCTCGAAACGGGTGGAAATACTATTGATAGGTTTTTTTGTTTTTTTGTTTTTGGTTTTTTTGATTGATAAAATAGAGAGGGAAATTTTAAAAAGTAACCTAAATTGTTTATGTACGACTATATGTTTTATTTTGTTTTATGGAGTGCCCTATCTCCACGATGAGTCCTAAGCACTTGGCTGTAAAATTAAAAAAATTCAATAAAACTTGTTATATATATATAAAAAAAAAAGAAATGTACTAACCTGAATATGAGACAGTAAATGTTAAGGGAAAAAGAGAAGAAATATTTGATGTTGTAACCTGAGATTTGCACTAAGATTTTCTTATTGAACTATTGTAACCCAGCCACCACGTTGCTTTTTAAATATTCAAATGTAAAATTGGAAAATTAATAAAATATTATTTTTTAAAAACTGGTTCCATCACACATGTTGGGCGTATTGCTGGACATGTTGGATGTTACGACATCCCTTCCGTGCAAAGAGAACAATGATCAGAAAAACCCATCTTCATCGCTTTCAACGGTGCAGGAAATGCTCTGGAGAATGAAATGAAGATAGCGGTTAGTCTCCTCAACGGGCTGCTCTCCAGATGTCTTGATCTCCGGGCAGGAGATATTTCCTCAAGCTACAGCAGAATGAGGAAGCGATGGAACCATGAGATAGGAAGCAGACCTAGTCCATTAGTCTCATCCACTCTCGGAGCTGGTCCTTGTGAACACACACACACACACACACACACACACACACACACACAGTTTCAAGAGCTGGTTTATGTCTTCCTATTTAGTTCACTCTGCCAGGTTTTTCCCTCATGGGGAGGGGAGTGGTCCTTGAGCTTTTGAAAACTGAGATGTATATGGCTGGGGGACCCAAAGGGTGAACTAAAATAAGTTCAGGCTTCAGAGTATTGAAATTTGATGTCACTTTGATTCCACTCCTCTTTTCTTTGCCCAAAGAGATTAGAAGGTGTAGCAGGACCTGTGTATATATGCATATGTGCATGTGTATGTGCATGTATGTGTATATGTGCATGTGTGTGTGTGTATATGTGCATGTGTGTGTGTATATATATATGTGTGTGTGCATGCACACATGTATGTATATGTACATGTGTATATGTATGTGTATATGTGCGTGTGTATATGTATGTGTATGTATGTGTGTGTATATATGTAAGTGTATGTATATGTGCATGTGTATGTGTATCTATATCTATATGCATATGCATATGTGTATATAACAACAACAACAACAACAACAACAACAACAGAGTTAGAAGGGACCTTGGAGGTCTTCTAATCTAGTCCAACCCCCTGCTCAGTTAGGAAACTCTATACCATTTCAGACAAATGGCTACCCGGTCTCTTCTTAAAATCTTCCAGTGTTTGAGCATTCACAGCTTCTGGAGGCAGGTTGTTCCACTGATTAATTGTTCTCACTGTCAGGAGATTCCTCCTTAGTTCTAGGTTGCTTCTCTCCTTGGTTAGTTTCCATCCGTTGCTTCTTGTTCTGCCTTCTGGTGTTTTGGAGAATAGGTTAATCACCCCTCTTCTTTGTGGCAGCCCTTTAGATATTGGAAAACTGGTATCATATCACCCCTCGTCCTTCTTTTCATTAAACTGGACATACTCAATTCCTGCAACAGTTCTTCATATGTTTTAGTCTCCAGTCCCCTGATCATCTTCGTTGCTCTTCTCTGCACTCTTCCTAGAGTCTCAGCATCTTTTTCATATCATGGCAATCAAAACTGGACGCAATATTCATCCAATACCAAGAGAATTAGACCTGCCTCTGTTTCTTATCTAGCAAATCTCGGTCACTTGGATGCTTAGGCAAGGCTGGACAGCATCTCCAACGTCCTTCCCATGTAGCACAGATGACTCATCCCATTTTGGAGAAGTTTCAGAGCCTGGTGAGTCTTTCCAATACCGTAAGACCAGTTGGTTAAATTCCTACATGCCACGGCTGTCCGGATCAAAGTTCTTGTGTCACGGATGCAGAAGCAGAGGTGGCTTATCTACTTCGGTCCTTCTTTGATCCAAGTTGTAAATCCGGCATGGGGTAGTTGCTTCTTCCTCTTTACCCCAAGCCTTTTAGGGAAGGGGTTACCCAAAGAAACCACACCAGCTAACTGCTTGAGTAACTCTCTTGGGCAGTTGAAGCAGACCCAGGCGGGCTATCAACCACCCATTGCATGACACATTCAAGCCCTCTTCAAAGGATTTGCTGCTGTAAGCGTGTTCCCAAAAGTGAAGGAGGCTTCCTTTATTTCATTTCTTCATTGGGCAACAGGTCACTTTTTTAAGGCTGAGGAGGCTTGCAGTTTTTTCTCCAGATCTGAAAAGATGGGGAGAGCAGACTTGCTGAGGACATGGCTGGTCCTTTGGGTCCTGCTCCAGGCAGGTAAAGCTAACATTTCTTTTCGTTAGATTCAGAATATCATTTAATTTAATTCATTTAATTTGTATCTTGCCCTTACTATTATAACAAATGTCTCCAGGCGATGAACATATCCCATAGACTCTCCTCCTCCTATTTTCCCCACCACAACAACATTGTGAGGTGGGTTGGGCTGAGAGAGAAGGACTGGTCCAAAGTCACCTGGCTAGTTTTCATGGGTAAAGGCAGGACTTGAACTCAAGGTCTCCCGCTTTCTAGCCTGGGGCCTTAACCAAACTGTTTTATGTTATTTGAGTATTATTGCTAACATTTCGTTTTAAAAAAAAACCTGATAGGTTCTTTAGTAGTGTTAGCTGGGAAATTTTGTAAGTTGAAGTCCGCATATCTTCAAGTGGTCTGGTTGAGAAACACTGGTATAGAAGAATCAGCTTTAGTAATACATAAAGAGCAATGTAGGTTTCACCACAAATCACAAATGTAACCATGAGGAAGCAACGTGAAGCCGTTGCTTAAATAACTAACCTTAAGATTGCCCCTACAGATGGGTTGTAAACAGTTTGATTGTGAGGAGAGTTCCATTCTGTCCTGTGGTAAAATGTTGAGGGCTTATCTGGAGCATTTTGTATATAGGTAGTCCTTGACTTACAACAATTGGTTTAATGATCGTTTAAAATTACAAATGCACTGAAAAAAGTGACATCGCCAGTTTTAACATGTACAACTAATAATAATAATAATAATAAAGTTGGAAGGGACCTTGGAGGTCATCTAGTCCAACCCCCTGCTCAGGCAGAAAACCCTATACCATTTCAGACAAATGGCTGTCCAGTCTCTTCTTAAAAACTTCCAGTGTTGGAGCATTCACAACTTCTGGAGGCAGGTTGTTCCACTGGTTAATTGTTCTAACTGTCAGGAAGTTTCTCCTTAGTTCTAGGTTGCTTCTCTCTTTGGTTAGTTTCCATCTGTTGCTTCTTCTCCTGCCTTCAGGTGCTTTGGAGAATAGCTTGACTCCCTCTTCTTTGGGGCAGCCCCTGAGATATTGGAACACTGCTATCATGTCCCCCCTCGTCCTTCTCTTCATTAAATTAGACATACCCAATTCCAGCAACCGTTCCTTATATGTTTTAGCCTCCAGTCCCCTGATCATCTTTGTTGCTCTTCTCTGTACTCTTTCTAGAGTCTCAACATCTTTTTTACATTGTGGTGACCAAAACTGGATGCCCTATTCCAAGTGTGGCCTTACCAAGGCATTGTAAAGTGGTATTAATACTTCACGTGATCTTGATTCTGTTGCAGCATCCCCATGGTCAAGGGATCAAAATTCAGGCACTTGGAAACTGGCATGTATTTATGACAGTTGCACTATCCTGGGGTCACGTGGTCACCATTTATAACCTTCCCACTCAGCTTCTGACAAGCAAAGTCAATGGGGGAAGGCAGATTTGCTTAATGACCACACAATTCACTTAGCAACTGCAGTGATTTGCTTAACAACCGTGGCAAACAAATGTCATCAAATGGGGCACAACCCCCTTAACAACTGTCTTGCTTAGCAACCAAAATTTTGGGCTCCATTGTGATCGTAAGTCGAGGACTACCTATAGCACCTATACGTTTGAGTCAACACAACCCTTGTTCAAAGTCAATTAGAGGATTTAAATAGCAAATCTGGGGCAACCTGGAAGGGGAACAAATGTTTAGGTTTTTTTAATGTATGGTTATCGCAGTCTTCCTGACAAAGGAGAGAGATGGTGCCTACAATGGTACAATGGAAGCTCCGCCTGTTTTGTGTGTGTGTGTGTGTGTGTGTGATGCAGCCATCATCTTGACTTTTTTGCTGGATTCTGCAGACGCATCTCGATAGTTGTTGAATTTCTGCTAGCTTTGAATGTTTATGCTAGGGGTATTCAGGATGTGGGTGTGGGTATGTGTATGTGTGTTTTCTTGAAAAGCTGGAAGGCTTTAATTGTGCTATCTGCCATTGTGACTTTTCACAGAGAGAGAGAGAGAGAGAGAGAGAGAGAGAGAGAGAGAGAGAGAGAGAGAGAGAATGCAATGATTTCACTGAGGAAAAAAGCCACCAATCCTAGACAGGACATTTGTTTTCCTTTTTATGACCTTTTAATCCCTTTATTTGAGTCAGCTGAATGGAGCTGAGCATTTACTGGCCCGATGCCCTTCCTAAGGCCTATGTGGAGTTCACAGCAGATATTTTAGTAGATATTTAGTAGATATTCTGTTGCTGCCTGGGATTGAACTCTTAACCTTCCTAGTGGGAGGCGAGCATCTATACCTCTAGGCCACCGTGCCACTCAGCCAGGACACTAAAATAACCTTTATATAATGAAGCAGTAAATAATGAGGCAGTATTTCTAACCTTGGTACATTCAGGTCGTAGCAACGTGGCCTACATACGGCAATAGCAAAAGCACTTAGACTTAAATGCCACTTCACAGTGCTTTACAGCCTCTCTAAGCGGTTTACAGAGTCGGCCTGTTGCCCCCAACAATCTGGGTCCTCATTTTACTGACCTCGGAAGGATGGGAGGCTGAGTCAACCTTGAGCCTGTGAGAATCGAACTGCCGAACTGCTGGCAGTCAGCAGTCAGCAGAATTAGCCTACAATGCTGCATTCTAACCACTGCGCCACCCTGGCTCTAGACAGGACATTTTTTTTTCTTTTTAACGACTCTTTAATCCAGGGTTCTGCAAACTTGGCCCTTTTATGACATGTGGACTTCAACTCCCAGAATTCCTCAGCCAGCGTGCCTGGCTGAGGAATTCTGGGAGTTGAAGTCCACAAGTCATAAAAGGGCCAAGTTTGAAGACCCCTGCTTTAATCCCTTTATTCGGGGACTAAGTAACTTAGTCCTTAATCAATCATTTCCTCCCTTTGTGCTTCTTTGTGTAGGTCTTTGTTTTGCTGCTGGGATCCGGAGAACGTGGGTCATTGGAGGCAAGGAAGTGAAACCCCATTCTCGGCCCTTTATGGCCTCCATCCAACAGGAGAACAGACACCTCTGTGGTGGGTTCTTGGTGGGACGGAATTGGGTGATGACAGCAGCTCATTGTCAGATCCCCAAGTAAGTAAGAACTTACCCCACTCCCTTCTAGCACTGATGATGTTACCTAGTTGGGTCATGAAACATCTGCAGGAAAACAATCAAGGTCAGAGAGCACCAAGGACCCCACAGCTCAATCTTGAGCTACTTCTATTGGTCTTCTATTCTCTTTTATTGGTAAATAACAACCAGTGTGATGTGTTGCAACTACTAGATCACGAACAGATCAAATTATTCCCTCTCAAGGGGATTATTATTCTCCAGTAAGCCTGCATGCAAAGTCAGCTGGATTAGAGTTCCAATTTGTACCAAATAGCTTGATATCTAGAACAGAGGTAGGCAGCCTTGGCTCTTTTATGATTCGTGGACTTCAACTCCCAGAATTCCTGAGCCAGCCATGCTGAGGGGAAAGGGAGAGGTTTCCATGCTGGCTCAGGAATTCTGGGAGTTGAAGTCCACGAGTCATAAAAGAGCCAAGGTTGCCTACCCCGATCTAGAAAAATGGTTGGGGAATTCTGGGAATTGACGTCCACACATCTTAAAGTGGCCAAGGTTGAGAAACACTTCTAAATCCTTTTCTGCTTTTGCACAATGTTGCTCACATGATGGGTTTGCCTAAATGTTTGCATAACTTAATACAACGACTGAGATACAAATTGATGGTGGCAGCAGAAGAGGGGGCTTCTTTGATGAGTGTTTTCAATAACTAGGCATTTCTTTGATTAATGTTTTTAGTTCTTGAAGGGATAAAGACCCTATGTAGACCCTGATAAGAGAAATGGTTCAAACTTGCCAAGGACAAAGATTCTCTTTTATCATACATTGACTTAGAACCTAGAATAATAGGGTTGAAAGGGATCTTGGAGGTCTTCTAGACCAGGGCTTTTCAACCTTTTCACCGATTGTACCACTTTTAGGATATAGCAATATTCGAGTACCACCTAGCAAGGTGTCAAAAACTTGATGACCAAAAAAAAAAACCCTGTTCAAAGTTGCAATTGCACTGAAATGACTTATGACCATTTTCACACTTATGACCATTGCAGCATGCCCAGGGTCATGTGATTTATATTTGGATGCTTGGCAACTAATTCATATTTATGATGGTCACAGTGTCCCAAGGTCATGTGATCCCCTTTTGCAACCTTTTGACAAGTAAAGTCAATGGCAGGGCTGCTGGTGGCCAAGTGCTAAGGCAGGACTTCCCTCCCTCCCTCCTTCCCTGCCTCCCTCTTTCTCATGCCCACCTCCTTCTGAAGGAAGAATTTGAAAAAAAAAAACCCCATATTTTTTCTCTTCCATATATTCATCAAACAAGGAAAAGCCTCCAGAAACAGAAAAGACAAACTGCTGAGTGAACTAGCTTAAAAAGACACATTTCCCTTTAAGAATTAGCTACTGGCTAGAAAGGAAAGTAAGGAAGAAAAAAAAAGGTAGTAAGTATTGGCTGCTGGCTAAGGCAGCCTCCCCAAATGGCTCCATTCATAAGTAAAGGCAAAATCCATTCAGGAGAAAAATACTTCAAAATCCCTTGCAGCAAAACTTACAGCTAACAATAGCAGAGCAATAGAAGCTAACACGAGACATCAGCCATCAGCCAAATAGAAATTGCCAAACACTCCTTAAGAACACAAAGCCCACATTGCACAAATCCCAGAACTTCAAAGTCACAAAAGCACATAAGAATCCTTCCACTCTCCATCTCCTCCCTCTTTCTCATGGGGGAGGGCGAGCCAGAACTGAGCCTGGGCCCTTTGTCTCTCCCCAGCCACTGCAGCTCCAGAGGACTCTCTCACTGTAAGTCCTTGCCTGCGCTGGCTCTTTCTCTTCCCCACTACACTTGGCTAGGCAGGGCTGCGTACCACCTGCCACTTGTTAATGTACCACAAGTGGTACGCGTACCACAGGTTGAAAAGCCCTGTTCTAGACTAACCTCTTATTCAAGCCGGAGATCCTATACCATTCTGGACAGATGGCTATCCAATTCCTTCTTTAAAAACTTCCAGTGTTGGAGCATTCACAGCTTCTAGAGGCAAGCCGTTCCACTGATTAATTGTTCTCACTGTCAGGAAGTTTCTCCTTAGTTCTCGTTCTTTCTTTAATGATCTTTAACTTTAGTAACTTGCAGACTCATTTTAATATGAAAAACACATCTCTTAAATAGGTAGAGGAGCATTAACCAGATCACATTAAGAAATTATGGGATGTTGCACGCTACATGCTAGAATCTCTGAGCATGTACGTTGCATCAGCGATGGGTCGAAGGCTGTTAATCAGCGATGGGTCGAAGGCTGTTGCATCAGCGATGGGTCGAAGAACTCATTCCAAACCCAATATGGTTGAACTCTGTATAGGGGATCCTCGACTTACGACCACAATGAAGCCCAAAATTCCCACTGCTAAGCAACACAGTGAAGTGAGTTGTGTACCCCGTTTTCCAACCTTTTTTTTTGCCACAGTTATTAAACAAATCACTGCAGTTGTTAAGTGAAACATGCAGTTGTTGAGCAAAGCTGGCTTCTTCCCCCATTGATTTTCCTTTTTCAGAAGCCAGCTAGAAAAGTTATGAATGATGATTACAGGACCATTATATTATATGCCAGTTGCCAAGTGCCCGGATTTTGATCACGTGACCCTGGGGATGCTGCAAAGGTCGTAAGTGTGAAAAACGGTCATAAGTCCCTTTTTTCCATTGCCATTGTAACTTTGAATGGTCACTAAATGAACGATTGTAAGTCGAGGACTACCTCCATAAAGAAATCCTCCACTTTTTTTTGTATAGATTTTATTAGTTTTTATGGGGTTAGGAATAAGGTGGAGTTGGGGTTGGGATTTAGGTTAGGGTTAGGATTAAGGTTGGGGTTGCGGTTTTTCCAAATAACATTCTCAATATTTAGCAAACAGCATAGCGTCTGGGTTCATCTCTTTAACAAACAATAATAGATATTAGTTAATTATCATAAACAATATGTTCATTAATCACTCAATAGCCTTCTTCTTGCTAATATGTATTCAAAATTACATATCACATTCCTTTCTCTTTGATTCGTCTTTCTAGCCATAGGAATCCTCCACCTTCTTAAGGGCCTCCTCAAATGCTGTTTTTGCTTGTGTACATAAATAAAGAGTAGATTTTGAGAATCCAGCTCGGATTCTGTTCGAGTAACGCGAATCAGACAGATGGATCTGCCGACATTTATGGCTAACATAACTGTGAGTTCACTAAAGGGCCAAACTCCATTTTAAAATCAGTGTGTGCACATACAGGTACTCCTCGACTTACAACAGTTCGTTTAGTGACCGTTCAAAGTTACAACGGCCCTGAAAAATGTGACTTATGACCGTTTTTCACAGTTACAACCATTGCAGCATTCCCATGTGATCAAAATTCAGATGCTTGGCAACTGGTTCCTATTTATGACCGTTGCTTGTATCCCAGGGTCATGTGATCACCTTTTGGGACCATCTCAAAATCAAAGTCAAGATTCATTTAACATGTTACTAACTTATCAGCTGCAGTGATTCGCTTAACAACTATGGCAAGAAAGGTTGCAAAATGGGGCAAAACTCACTTAACAATTGTTTTCACTTATTAACAGAAACTTGAGGCTCAATTATAGCCGTAAGCTGAGGACTGCCTGTATTGCCCTATTTCCCAAAAACTAAGTTTCTCCTGAAGAGAGGTTATGTTTCTTTTTCTTGTGGAAATTGTCTTATGCAGTAGGGATCAATATTGCCCCTTCTAACCTTTTCTCAATTTATCCTGGCAGGCGGTCCTCACAGTTTCGTGTCATCCTCGGTGGCCATTCACTCAAGACTCCCGAGGCCTCCCAACAAATCTTTGGAATCGAGAAATCCATTGCTCACCCACTTTTCAATCCTGAGACAGTGAAAAATGACATCCGTTTACTCAAAGTGAGTGTGGGGAGAGAAACAGGCATCTGTCTGGGTATACAATGGCAGAAGAAGAATAGCATTATGTTATTTTGCGACCGCACATTGCAAAGAAATGTTTTTTCTGATAAAAGTCTCAGTTAAAGGGTATTAATGTTTAGTGCAAGATCCTAAGGCCAGGCCTGCCTGCCTGCCTGCCTGCCTGCCTGCCTGCCTGCCTGCCTGCCTGCCTGCCTGCCTGCCTGCCTGCCTGCCTTCCTTCCTTCCTTCCTTCCTTCCTTCCTTCCTTCCTCCTTCCCTCTTTTCTTCTCCCTTCCCTTCCTCTTGTTTTAAATTTAGGGAAGGGTTTGCACAACTTATTCAGCCAGATCAGTTACAAATCTTGCTTTTCATTTGCAAAACCGATGCTTTAAAAAAGATTTAATTAACTAAATGGTGGAGCCATGAGAAATTATGCTGAAGGCTATTTGCATTAATAAAAATATGCTCTTTTGCTGAACTATTATTCACTGCTGCAAAATAAAGTAAGATTCCAGTTACTTACTGGAGTCTCAATAAATGGTAAATTTAAAAAAGCATCTAGGAAGCCACCTTATACCAAATCAGCCATCTAATCTATGTTCTGCTGTCTTCTAAGCTGGATTGGGAAAAATTTTACAGATTTCAGGCAATCGGGGACTGAAATTATAGTTGTTCACCAGTGCAAGATATATTTCCTGTCTCTCAACTCCCAAACTCTCATAACACCATTCTTAACACACTACCATTACCCCAAAATTATTAATCAAAACCGGGGGTCTGTTTTCCATTGTTCTGTGTATTAAAAGGTAAACACTAGGTGGCGATCTTGGTTTCCGCAAGGAAGAAATAATTGCAGGCAACATGTGTGATATACTTAAGTTCCAGCAGGGTGGAAATGGCTAAATGGCTCCACAGACCAGGACACGTCAGATGGCCAACATCTGGATGGTGTGGCACAACATTCGGTTGTTTTGAACAGCTTCTGAAATGCTCCCCCTCAACATTTCTCTCTAGACCTCCCAAACCTTTTGGATCACTTTGCATGAACAAACTGCTGGCCATAAAAACTGCAAATAAAACTTATGTAACATTGTGGGAAAATAATCTTTAAAGAGTAACGCAGAAAACTGTGCTCGGATGAGTTGGGATTTAGAATAGAATAGAATAGAATAGAATAGAATAGAAGCTGGAAGGGACCTTGGAGGTCATCTAGTCCAACCCCCTGCTCAGGCAGGAAACCTATAGCATTTCAGACAAATGGCTGTCCAGTTTCTTCTTAAAAACTTCCAGTGTTAAGAGTATTCACAACTTCTGGAGGCAGGTCATTCCACTGGTTAATTGTTCTCACTGTCAGGAAGTTTCTCCTTAGTTCTAGGTTGCTTCTCTCCTTGATTAGTTTCCATCCGTTGCTTCTTGTTCTGCCTTCAGGCGCTTTGGAGAATAGCTTGACTCCCTCTTCTTTGTGGCAGCCCCTGAGATATTGGAACACTGCTATCATGTCCCCCCTAGTCCTTCTTTTCATTAAACTAGACATACCCAATTCCAGCAACTGTTCGGTATGTCTAGTTTAATGAAGAGAATTCACTAAAGCAACTTGGTGAGGAAGGCATTTGAATCGGTGGGACTACCATGGACAGGTCTATAGCGGTAGTCCTCGACTTATAACCATTCATTTAGTGACTGCTTAAAATTACAACAACACTGAAAAAAATGGCTTTGGCTGGTTTTCCTACTTATGACAGCTGCAGCATCCCCACGGTCACGTGATCAAAATTTGGGCGCTTGGCAACTGGCATGTATTTGACAGTTGCACTGTCCCAGGATCATGTGATTCCCCTTTTGAGAGCTTCTGACTAGCTAGAGTCAATGGGGGAGCCAGATTCACTTAACAACCATGTTACTAACTTAACAACTGCAGTGATTCACTTAACAACTGTGGCGAGAAAGGTCGTAAAATGGGGCAAAACTCACTTAAACAACTGTCTCGCTTAGCAACAGAAATATTGGGCTCAGTTGTGGTTATAAGTCGAGGATTACCTGTATTCCTTAGGAACTTTGGAACATACCTATGGTTACATCTAGACGTGGGGTTGAAAAAAGTCCCAGAGGGTGGCACCCTACAGGTAAAAATGGGCTGGGCTTCATTCACACAGTAGTGGTCCCTATCTTGATATTTTTACATGCCTCCTGTGCACACAACTGAAAAACAGAGCAACAGAGTTGGAAGGGACCTTGGAGGTCTTCAAGTCCAACCCTCTGCTCAAGCAGGAAATTCTATGCCAGGGGTCCTCAAACTTGGCCACTTTAAGACTTGTGGACTTCAACTCCCAGAATTCCTCAGCCAGCGTGCCTGGCTGAGGAATTCTGGGAGTTGAAGTCCACAGGTCTTAAAGTGGCCACGTTTGAGGACCCCTGCTCTATACCATATTAGACAAATGATTGTCCAATCTCTTCTTAAAAACCTCCAGTGTTGGAGCACCCATAACGTATGAGCTGTGGTGGCACAGTGATTAGAATGCAGTACTGCAGTCTACGTCTGCTGACTGCTGGCTGCCAGCAGTTCGATTCTCACCGGCTCAAGGTTGATTCAGCCTTCCTTCCTTCCGAGGTCGGTAAAGTGAGGACCCAGATTGTCGGGGTCAAAAGGCTGACTCTGTAAACCACTTAGAGAGCACTGTGAAGTGGTATATAAATCTAAGTGCTATTGCTATTGCTGTTCTGGAGGCGAGTTGTACCACTGATTAATTGTTCTGTCAGAAATTTCTCCTTAGTTGCAGGTTGCTTCTCTCCTTGATTAGTTTCTATCCAAGGCTTCTTGTCCTGCCTTCAGGTGCTTTGGAGAATAGCTTGACCCCCTCTTCTTTGTGGTTCATACTTTGCAGATGAATCATGGTGAAAATGCAACCCATTTCTTCTTTTCTCTCTCTTCCTGCAGTTGAATAGATCGGCCATTTTCAACAAGAATGTCCGGCGGATCAAGTTACCTCAAGCCAACAGCGATCCTTGCCCTGGACTCCCGTGCCACGTTCTTGGCTGGGGGGACATCTCAAATTATGCGACCGTCCCCACCGAACTCATGGAAGCCAACACCACCATTGTGGACAGGAAGGCTTGCAACGAATCGTGGCAAGGACACGTCTCCAAGAACATGGTGTGCGCAGCCAGCACCAGTCCCGTCCTGCGTGGTTTCTGCTCGGTGAGCCCTGGGGGGACTTTCCCAAAATAGAAACTTGGAATGCTGAGGAGTTTGATATGCCATGTTTGGTCCGAGACTGCAACACTGCAAGGGTAAAATTGCGAAGCTGAGAATGTGATCAACAAAGGGCTAATGCTGTCATCCATTAGGCCGTTGGTCAAAGGTTGATGGATTAAACCAGGGCTCCACAAACTTGGCCACTTTAAGACTTGTGGACTTCAACTCCCAGATTTCCTCAGCCAGCCATGCTGGCTGGGGAATTCTGGGAGTTGAAGTCCACAAGTCTTAAAGTGGCCAGGTTTGAGAACCCCTGGATTAAACTGATTGGTTCACTCTACTTAACCATCCTTGTAGGCAATGTACAACAAAGTATATGAAAACAAACCAAAAATAATACAGGTAGTCCTCAACGTAGGACCACAATTGAGGCCCTGTTGCTAAGTGAAACATTTGTTAAGTGAGCTTTGCCCCATTTTGTGCCCTCCTTGCCACAGCTGTTAAAGAAACCAGTTAAGTTAGTAACACCGTTGTTAAGTGAATCTGGCTTTCCCATTGACTTAGCTCAGGGGTAGGCAACCTTGGCTCTTTTATGACTCGTGGACTTCAACTCCCAGAATTCCTGAGCCAGCCATGCTGAGGGGAAAGGGAGAGGTTTCCAAGCTGAGCCATGCTGGCTCATGAATTCTGGGAGTTGAAGTCCACGAGTCATAAAAGAGCCAAGGTTGCCTACCCCTGGCTTAGCTTGTCAGAAGGTCACAAAAGCTGATCACATGAACCTGGGACACTGCAACCGCCATAAATACATGCCCGTTGCCAATTTTGATCACGTGACCATGGGGACGCTGCAATGGTCGTAAGTATGAGAAATGGTCATAAATCACTTTACAGAGCCGTTGTGACTTCGAATGGCCACTAAGTGAACTGTTGTAAGTTGAGAACTACCTGTATCAATATGATGAATGAATGAATGAATGAATGAATGAATGAATACAGGAGTGACTTTGCAGGATCTAATCTACCCATGCTGATCATTACCTCTCTACCATCTGTTTTTTCTTCTTCTTTTGCCTTGATTCCATTATCCTTGGGGATTACCAAAATCTATTATTTGTAGATGGCTGACCGGCCGTACTCAACGTGTGGTCCTCAATGGAACCGCATCTACATGGAGGGAAGTGTGTAGTGGGGTGCCCCAGTGCTCTGTTCTGGGCCCAGTGCTCTTCAACATCTTCATCAACGATTTGGATGAGGGGATAGATGGGGAACTCATCAAATTTGCAGACAACACCAAGCTGGCAGGAATAGCCAACACTCCAGAAGACAGGCTTAAGATACAGGAGAATCTGGACAGACTTGAACACTGGGCGCTATCTAACAAAATGAAATTCAACAGTGAAAAAAGTAAGATTCTACACTTAGGCAAGAAAAACCAAATGCACAGGTATAGTATAGGTCAGGGGTCTTCAAACTTGGCCCTTTTATGACTTTATGCTGGCTGAGGAATTCTGGGAGTTGAAGTCCACAAATCATAAAAGGGCCAAGTTTGAAGACCCCTGGTATAGGTGGTACTTGGCTCAATAGTAACAACTATGAGAGGGATCTCGGAGTCCTAGTGGACAATCACTTAAATATGAGTCAGCAGTGTGCTGCAGCTGCCAAAAAAGCCAACACAGGGCTAGGCTGCATTAACAGAGAGATAGAATCAAGATCACGTGAAGTGTAAATACCACTTTACAATGCCTTGGTAAGGCCACACTTGGAATACTGCATCCAGTTTTGGTCACCACAATGTAAAAAAGATGTTGGGACTCTAGAAAGAGTACAGAGAAGAGCAACAAAGATGATCAGTGGACTGGAGGCTAAAACATATAAGGAATGGTTGCTGGAACTGGGTATGTCTAGTTAAATGAACAGAAGGGGTGACATGATAGCAGGGTTCCAATATCTCAGGGGTTGCCACAAAGAAGAGGGAGTCAAGCTATTCTCCAAAGCACCTGAAGGCAGGACAAGAAGCAACAGATGGAAACTAACCAAAGAGAGAAGCAATCTAGAACTAAGGAGAAACTTCCTGACAATGAGAACAATTAATCACTGGAACAACCTGCTTCCAGAAGCTGTGAATGCTCCAACACTGGAAGTTTTTAAGAAGAGAGTGGACAGCCATTTGTCTGAAATGGTATAGGGCAGGGTGTCAAACTGCCGGCCCGTGGGCTGGATGCGTTACGTGGAAGCCACGCCCACCCCATTGCCGGCAATGGCAAAACAGTCCTGACACGTTGCATGACATCGCGAGTTTGACATGTCTGGTATAGGGTTTCCTGCCTGAGTAGGGGGTTGGACTAGATGACCTCCAAGATCCCTTCCAACTTTATTATTATTATTATTATTATTATTATTATTATTATTATTATTATTATTATTATTATTATTATTATTATTATTATTAGCTGCACAGTCAGCCAGATGTTTAGACTGGATTTGACATTTTTGTCAATAATAATAATAATAATAATAATAATAATAATAATAATAATAATAATAATAATAATAATAATAATAATAATAATAATAATAATAAAGTTGGAAGGGACCTTGGAGGTCATCTAGTCCAACCCCCTGCTCAGGCAGGAAACCCTATACCATTTCGGACAAATGGCTGTCCAGTCTCTTCTTAAAAACTTCCAGTGTTGGAGCATTCACCGCTTCTGGAGGCAGGTTGTTCCACTGGTTAATTGTTCTCACTATCAGGAAGTTTCTCCTTAGTTCCAGGTTGCTTCTCTCTTTGATTAGTTTCCCTCCATGGCTTCTTCTCCTGCCTTCAGGCGCTTTGGAGAATAGCTTGACTCCCTCTTCTTTGGGGCAGCCCCTGAGATACTGGAAGGCTGCTATCATGTCCCCCCTCGTCCTTCTCTTCATTAAACTAGACATACCCAATTCCAGCAAACGTTCCTCATACGTTTTAGCCTCCAGTCCCCTGATCATCTTTGTTGCTCTTCTCTGTACTCTTTCTAGAGTCTCAACATCTTTTTTACATCGTGGTGACCCAAACTGGATGCAGTATTCCGAGTGTGGCCTAATAATATTATTATTTGAGGCTTGATGTCATGTTACTGCAAGGGGGGGAGCATGGGCAGGGGTAGGCAACCTTGGCTCTTTTATGACTCGTGGACTTCAACTCCCAGAATTCCTGCCAGCATGGCTCAGCTTGGAAACCTCTCCCTTTCCCCTCAGCGTGGCTGGCTCAGGAATTCTGGGAGTTGAAGTCCACAAGTCATAAAAGGGCCAAGGTTGCCTACCCCTGAGCATGGGGATGGGGCTTGGACCCATTTGCCCACGGGCCATGACTGAGACCTCGTGCTTTACCATCTCTTCCTTCTTTTGCAGGGTGACTCAGGTGGCCCTTTAGTGTGCGGGAAACACGTTCAGGGCATCGTCTCCTTCAACGGAAAGAGATGTGGTGATCGGTGGTTTCCGGATGTCTATACCCGCATTGCCAATTACATCCCCTGGATCCGTTTCGTCCTGCAGACCTTCTGATGGGTGGTCTTGGAAGGCTGGGTGGGCTTCTCAAAAAAAAGCTGAGCTGTTTGGTGGGAGGGGAGAAACACATTTGCTCAGCTTTGTCCAGGTCTACAACTCCCAGAATTTCCAAGCCATACACAGCCAGATTGACGGGACGTTCTAGGTGATGGATTCATCACACATCTGGAAAAATAGAAGGTTGATGCTACACTGACAATTGGATAGATTTTTTTAAAGACAGTCTCCACAGAGTAATTAATTTTTTTTCATCAAGGGCACGGTATTATTGTACAACTATAGAATGCTTTCTTCTTCTTCTTCTTCTTCTTCTTCTTCTTCTTCTTCTTCTTCTTCTTCTTCTTCTTCTTCTTCTTCTTCTTCTTCTTCTTCTTCTTCTTCTTCTTCTTCTTCTTCTTCCTCCTCCTCCTCCTCCTCCTCCTTCTCTTCCCCCCCCTTCCCTCTTGTTTGTACTACAAACAACTCACCCACTTACAATCAGTAATGAATCAGTTACGAATCTTGGAACAATTGAGTAAAGTTCAAGTCCTTCCCAGCCTAATTCCTGGCCTGCTGACCTCATGCTTTCTCCATTCCAGCTGTAGAACTTGGAATTTTCCACCAAATTCCCCCACTCTGGAATTGAGGGTGGGGGTAGTCATCTTCCTAGCGCAATCATCGAACAATTAAAAATCCTTGCGGATCTGGAGCTGATTATCCCGACATCCAGCAGCCTTTCTCGTCTCTTCCTGCATTACCACATCTCTGTTTGACAGGCCTTTCCCTCATGTCCTTGTCTTTTCACTCTGTGGGATGGAGGGAAGTGGAGACTTTTCATGGCACAATTTCATGTCTTAACAAGGAATGTTACTGTCTTCTTTTCATCTTAAAAATCAAAATTTTCCAGAAATACAAAATAAGCTTTAAAAAAAAAAATGACCTAAGCAGTCTTCATTACATAATCAATGGGACAGAAATAAACAAGGCAGCCTAGCCATGATTTTGCTAATTTTGACTTAATTTAAATGAACATTTCATTAAAAGTTATATTAAACACCCTGTCAACGCTGCTAACATTGGATGTTCTTGCTTTGACAATCATCAGTCGGAACCATGACACACCCTTAGTATGACGATTCCTCATGCATTTATAACATTTCCCTTCTGTGGCCTTAAAAAATGAGTATTCAGAGTATTCAATTGGGGCACTGAGGCCGTTTGGGCCCTCAGGTTTTGCAATGCCATATTAGGAAGTTAAGTTCTATAGTTTAACCAAAGATGGCTTTTGGCAGGCAATTTTCTTCGCCCAGCCCGAGTCTTGCTCCACTGAACAACAGAGGACAAATCTGCTTTCCATATGAAAGCCTTTCAGATATTTGATGATTGCTATCATGTCTTTGCTTAAATCTCAACATCTGCGCCTAATGCCTCTTAAAAACAAAAAAATCCAGCATGGGTCTGCATTCAGGCGATAATGACATTGCAAAGAGTTCCTCTGTTTTCCTTTCATATTCCTATAAAAATTGGCTTGGCTGTAGGGAGATTCTCATATTTGGAGTAGCTTCTTTTGCTGTGGTTAAGGTTGATTATTCCTGAACATTTCCCTTTTAAAAATGGATGACTGGGCATGTATTGACGTCCTTCCGTACCTATTAACGGCTTTTCTCCTCCCTTAACTTGCTAGCAGAGCTACTCCACGACTTACGACCACACAACTGAGCCCAACATTTATGTTGCTAAGCGAGACATTTCTTAAGTGAGTTTTGCCCCGTTTTACAACCTTTCTTGCCACGGCTGTTAAGTGAATCGTTGCAGCTGTTAAGTTACTACTATCACGGTTATAAAGTGAATCTGGCTTCCCCATTGACTTTGCTCGTCAGAAGGTCGCAAAAGGGGGTCACGTGACCCCGTGACACTGCAACCGTCATAAATATGAACCAGTTGCCAAGCGTCTGAATTTTGATCACGTGACTAGGGAGATGTTCTGTCCCAGCCTACGTGAGTCCTTGTTAATTCACAAGGACGAACCCCTCTTTTAACAAGTAGGCTGGAAATGCAGGAAAAACAAACCCCTTTTATTAATTAGGTACAGACCTGCAAAATGTCTCAAAAGCAAAGTCAAACAAAACATGATGCAAACGGAGAATTGTTCAAAGGCAACAGAACACGATTCAAATGAAGAATTGTTCACAGGCAAGGCAAACAGAATCTGATTCCATGAAACTTGAGTCCTTTGCAATCGGTTGCCTTCAGCAACCAGCACCGCCCACACCTTCCCTTTTTATTATGCAGCCCCAAGGCGTGGCTTCTCAATGCCTTCTCCTCCTCCCTTGGAGTCGCCCCATTGCCTCCCTCTGTACTGCTCTTGTTGCCTGTCTGCGTTTGCGAGCGTCTATAATGTCTTCCAGCTGTGAGTCCTCAGAGTCTGACTCAGCTTCCCCGCACAGCTGAGTCTCAGCCTGAGCACGATTGGAGGGGCCAGGCTCTTCATCAGATTGTAAGTCCTGGAGCTCATCAGAGCCTTCCTCCGACTCTGATGGCTCTCCAAGCCCCTCCTCCTCCTCCTCTGATTCCCCGGACTCAGCTGCCGGGTCCACTGGCTGGCACAGGCTCACAACGGGAGATGCTGAAACGGTCATAAGTGTTAACAATGTCAGAAGTCATTTTTTTCAATGCCGTTGTAACTCTGAATGATTGTTAAATAAACTCGAGAACTACCTGTGCTATTCCTAGAAAAAAAATATTGTCTATAGGTATTCAGAGATGATTTCCATTTTTCAGCATTGCAATATTTTAAAAGAAGTCCAAATTGACTGCAACTCTTCTTCCCACGTGACATAGCCGCAACCATGGATCTTCACCAAATCTGTACAGGTAGTCCTCGACTTACGACTACAATGGAGCCCACAATTTCTGTTGTTAAGTGAGAATTTATTAAGTGAGTTTTGCCCCATTTTACGATCTTTCTTGTTACCGTTGTTAAATGAATCCACTGCAGTTGGTAAGTTAGTAGCCCAATGGATTCCCCATTCATTTTGCTTGTCAGAAGTTCCCAAAAGGGGATCACGTGACCTGGGGGCACAGCAATGGTCATAAATAGGAACCAGTCGCCAAGCATCGGAATTTTGATCACAGGATCATGGGGATGCTGCAAAGGTTGTAACTGTGAAAAACGGCCGTAAGTCACATTTTTGAGTGCCGTTGTAACTTTGAACGGTCACTAAGTTAACTGTTGTAAGTCTGTATTTTCTCTAGTTTACTAAAACACACTAGTTGAAACAATAACAATAACAGAGTTGGAAGGGACCTTGGAGGTCATCTAGTCCAACTCCCTGCTCAGGCAGGAAACCCGATACCGTTTCAGACAAATGGCTGTCCGGTCTCTTCTTAAAAACTTCCAGCGTTGGAGCATTCACAGCTTCTGGAGGCAGGTTGTTCTGCTGGTTAATTGTTTGATAAATTCTAACCCAGGAAATCAAGATATTTGAATCTGGGCCCATCTGCTACTTAAAGCATTATTGTGGGTGCTTATAATTCCTCCTTTGCCATTTATTCTGGATTGCTCGGTTATCGATTTGTCATTGAACCAGATAGTTCTCTTGGCTGGGAGGGGAAGGACAGGCTGAAGACAGAGATTTGCAAGGAATCTGTTTTGGGCGAGCCCCCTCCTTTTCCTCCCCTATACCATTTGGGACAAATGGCTGTCCAGTCTCTTCTTAAAAACTTCCAGTGTTGGAGGAGCATTCACCGCTTCTGGAGGCAGGTCGTTCCGCTGGTTAATTGTTCTCACTGTCAGGAACAGTTACTTGAGTAATATTCGATTTCGTGTTGAGTAATAAAGGCAGGGGGGGGGGAAATCTAATAAGTAAATAAATATGTGGTGAGTTGCTTGGGGCTGTGAATGTGCATATAGTTTAATATATAGAAAATGCCATGTTTTAGCTAGGAAACCCATGATTTGCAGAGTCTGAGATGCAGCAAGCAAAGCTCCAGTGTTTCCTTCCTTTCTAGACCAACTTGATGCCATTAAAACAGGAAATTCACAAAATAGCATCTTCCCGGTACAGAAGCAGATGTAATTTGTTTAGATTTATTTTTGAAGAGAAGCTTACTATAGATGTGCCATATATATAAACAGAAAGTTAATGATACATTTGCAAGGTCTTGCAGCATTAGTTTGCTAATCACAACCCCCCCCCCCAAAAAAAAGAGATAAATATTGCTACAGAAATGCTGGTGTATTTCACAATATACAAGATTGAAGAAAAAATTTGCTTGCCACGCTTGTACAGTAGGTAAAGAAATGGATAAATCTGGAAGCGAAATGCAGACCTAAAGACATCTCTCTTTTTTTTTTAGTGTGAACTTTATATTAAAATGTATTCTAAATAATCCTCCAGTTTGATGGTGCAAACAGTTCCTGTTTGCAAACTGAGAAACTGAGGGGGAAAATACTTCACTCTTGTTCTCTAGGCAATTTCAAACGGAATACCTATCCTCATCACGGCGTAGTTTTTTAATTGCAGTTCTGAATTGTGATTTCTTTTTAAATGTGTTTGCTTGCTGACCTGGCTCAAGTCCAGACTGCTTTCTTTAAACAACATTCTCATGCAGCAGTCCATGTGTATTCCAAGCTCTGTAAGAGCTTTTATTAAGCTTTAACAAGGGGTCTGGGAAGATAATGCTCGTTCAGCTGCCCCAGACATAACCTTTGCAGTAGTTCCTTCTATTTTTCCAACAGCGTTCCTGTTCTGTTCGCACAATGTAGACATTGAGACGAGGCAGTTCACAACAAATGATGTCTTTATTGGTACAAGCACAGAACAGAAGCAACCGAACAAATGCAACAAGCCCTTTTATACTCCCCGTGCAAGGGGATGCACAGCCAATGATTGCAGGCTATTCTCCCGCCTCGCGCATGCGCGCAAGGCTGGAGACAGCCTGTCTGGGTCCCGGGCAGACACGTGGTCTGTCCGGGTCTCTGCAACCTTTCTGCAAACTTCCTGAGCCTTGCTGAATGACTCAGCAAGGCCCAGGACACAACAGTTCCACCAAGCACGATCTCCATGGTTTGTACATTTTGTAAATCATCTGAGTTCTGGATAGTTCCTCATTTCTCTAAGTTGTGTCTCTCAAAGATGATGAGCGCATCTATTCTTGCTCCACTATTTTACCATCAATCTCACACGTAGCCCATCTTCCCGCGTTGGGCTTTAGCAATTTTCAAATCCTGTTTCTTCTGATCTGGCTTTAGCTAAGTGGAGAAATCAGAGGAGAGACTGAAGCTTCTGTCAGTGTTCCCCACCCATGTGTGTGTGATCCACACAACTGCTCCTAAACAGTGTTATCAAGTTAAAGTTTCTAATGTGACATTATGACACAGGTTGCTGTACAATATGCAGGTAGTCCTCAACTTAGGACTATAACTGGGACCAGAATTTCTGTCGCTAAATGAAACATTTGTTAAGTGAGTTTTCCCTCATTTTATGACCTTTCTGGCCACAGTTGTTAAGGGAACCAGTTAAGTTAGTAACACTGTTGTTAAGTGAATCTGGCTTCCCCCTTGGTTTTGCTTTCAGAAGGTCACAAAAGCTGATCACATGAACCTGGGACACCGCAACTGAGTCTGTTGCCAAGCATCTGAGTTTTAATCACATGACCACGGGGATGCTGCAACAGTCATAAGTGTGAAAAATGGTCATAAGTTGTTGCAACCATTTCCTGAGTTAAGATAGGCTTCCATGCCTTTCAAGTGTCCATGCCTTTTAAGTCCTGAGATAAGTCATGAGTTATGTCTTCCTGAATTATGTCTTACAAGTTATCACTTCCTAAGCTATGCCTTTAAAGTCTATATTTCCTGAGTTGAGATAAGCTACGCCTTTGAAGTTTACATTTCCTGAGTTAGGATAAGGTACCCTTTTAAGTTTAATTGCTTGGCTAAACCCGCCCTTTATGAACCTTTTGCTATGTTGTAAAATACCAATAAAAGAGAGGCAGGCAGACCCTTCTGGACTCTTGCATGCCAGCTCAACCTGAAGAAACATGTTGTCCGTGTGTTTCCTATCTACCAAACGCAAGGTCCGTTAGCCCAGGCTGACGTACGTCACTGGTCCGTCCAGCAGAAGCTGGACCCCGGGATTCGAACTCCCACAACCACTGGTCCGTCCAGCAGGCGCTGGACCCCGGGATTCGGAATTCCCACAACCACTGGTCCGTCCAGCAGGCGCTGGACCCCGGGATTCGGAACTCCCACAACTGGTGACCCCGACGTGATTCACTTTACGACGTGATTCACTCCACGGCGTGTTCTCTGTCTAGGGAAGCGCTGCTCTGGCTCCTGTACCTACGCACCTGGTAAAGGCCTGCAACCGTAAGTATGGGTTCCCCGCTTTCCAAGGTTTTATCCAAGCATGTGGATGAACTTTCCTCTTTAGCCAGAAAGGCAAATTGTTTGCAAAAAGTTAACGGAACAACTGTCTATCCTTTGTCTCGCAAAGAAATTATCTCTTTCCTTCTTTACCTTCATAAACACTGTCCTGCTTATCCCGAGGACGGCTCTCTTCGCCGATCCACTTGGGAACGTATTGGTAAATGGCTTCATGAACCACCCCGGGCGCCAACTAATATTCTTTGCACGTGGCGTGGACTCATGGCTGCTCTTCAAACCTTATACCCAGACCCTTCCTCCCAACCTGTGCCTACTACGGAGGACGCTCCAAAGCCGGCACAGCCAAAAGTACCCCCCTCTTCGCTCTATCCTTCTCTCTCTCCTCCATCTGCTCCTCCGCCCTATCCTTCAATGTCGCCTTCACCCCCTCCCTCTCCTTCTCCACCCTCCTCAACTTGTGGGGGTGCTGTTCTCCGTGCCATACAACAGGCACGGAAGGATGGTTCTCTGGATCCCGAAGACCTTCCCTCTACTTCTTCTCTATTTCCAGTAGTATGGGGACGAGGCCCCCGTGGGGGTCTCGCCCCTCCAGTCTATCAAAATATTTCTTATAAAGTTATTAAGGACATAAAAGATGCTGTTCGAGACTACGGTCTTCAGTCTCGCTATGTGCAAGGCTTGCTTCATTCTCTTTCTTCTGATGCTTCAGAAATGCTTTTAATAGATTGGCAAACTTTATTTAGTATGCTTATGACTCCTGCACAGTATGTAATTTGGAACTCAGAATATGCTAAGCAAATTTCTTTCCTTGTGCAAAATGGCTTGCCTGCTAATGTATTTCAAGATGATCTGATGGGCACTGGCACGCGTTTTACCGTCACCCAGCAGACCCAATCAGATCGAGCTGCATTTCCTTTAATTAAAAACGCTGCACTTGGCGCTTATCGTAAGGTGGATGAAGCCCAGCAAATTCCCTTACAAACTTTTTCAAAAATTATACAAGCCACTAATGAGGACTATGCTTCTTTTGTCAGTCGTTTGCAATTATCTCTTGAAAGACAAATTGACAATGAAGCTGCCAGAAATGAATTAATTATGAAATTGGCTTATGAAAATGCAAATCCTGATTGTCAAAAGGTTCTTCAACCTCTTGCGAATAAGCCTGATGCTACGCTGGCTGATTTTCTCCGTGCCTGCCGTATTGTCGGCTCTAATTCTTATAACATGACCACCCTTGCTTCTGCTATCACCTCTTCATTACCCCCCACTTCTCTGCCCGTTCCCTCTTCCCCTCCCGATACTTATGCCTTTTCTCGTCCTGCTGGCAATTGTTTTAATTGTGGCAAACCTGGTCACTTCAAAGGTCAGTGCAGAGCACCGGGAGGGGGGGGGAGCGCCGCGTGGGCGACCCCCTCCCCCTGCTGCTAAACCAAAAACTGTTTGCCCTCGCTGTCGCAAAGGTTTTCACTGGGCTTCTCAATGTCGGTCAAACCCCCCTTTTCAACGCCAAAACCAGTCGGAAAACTAATTGCGGGGCCATCAGCTAGCCCCACCAAAAAGGCTGAAATGTCTCCTCTCCTTTCTGACCCTCCCTTTTCTGCCTCCGCATTTCCTGTTGAACTTTCTGCTGATTGTTCTTATGAAGACCCTGGTTCTGTTTTCACTCTTCCTCTCTCAGTGACACTAATGAAACCGCTTCCGCCTTCATTGCCTGTTTTGCTCATGCCTAATTCCTCCCTCACTGTTGAAGGCGTGGTAGCCGCGCCTTTTCTTTATGACTCATCCTCTCTTCATCACTTGTCTCTTGCTGCTATTGGTGATCGCCCTTTTTTCCTTCCAAAGGGCTCAATTGTTGCTACGCTTATTTTACTTCCCTCCTCTGCCTCTGCCTCTGTTTCTACCTCTTCTCTCCTTGCTCTACACTGCCCTGTTGAACCTTTCAAGCCAATGCTTACCATTTCATTAAATGGCCGTCCCTTTACAGGCTTGGTTGACACGGGTGCGGACGCTTCTGTCATTCGTACCAAGGACTGGCCCTCTACTTGGGCGCTTTCTGATTCTCCTTCTGTTCAAGGAGTTGGTGGATCCCAAGCGGCAAAGGTCAGCACTGATTGGCTCTCTGCTTCTGTCCCTGATACTTCTACCACAGCTTACCTTAAACCTTTTGTCCTTCCTCTTGCTTTTAATCTATGGGGTCGTGATTTGCTTTCTCAGCTACATGCTACTTTACACATCCCCTAACCAATGGCTATTACACCTCTTAAACTGTCTCTCATTTCTTCCACCCCTGTATGGGTGGATCAATGGCCTCTTGTTGCTGAAAAACTTGAGGCCCTACATGAATTGGTATCTCAACAACTGGCTCTAGCCCACATTGAATTTTCTACCAGTCCTTATAACACTCCTGTTTTTGTCATTAAAAAGAAAAGTGGCAAATGGCGCCTCCTACAGGATTTACGTGCTGTGAATGCTGTTATTCAACCAATGGGAGCGCTACAATGTGGGCTGCCTAATCCAAATTTGATTCCTGAAACTTTTGATTTGATCATTATTGATTTAAAGGACTGTTTTTTTTCTATCCCACTGGATCCAAGGGATAGATTATTGTTTGCATTCACTATTCCAGAATTGAATAATTCAAAGCCAACTACACGATACCACTGGAAAGTGTTGCCACAGGGTATGCTCAATTCTCCTACAATGTGCCAATATTATGTGAATAAAGCAGTCCAGCCTTATAGAGATCGCTACCCTTCCTTTCTGGTGTATCATTACATGGATGATATTTTAATTGCAGCTGACGGTCCGAAGGGGACAGTATTAAAAACACTTCCATATCTTACATCTATATTGAATGAGGCGGGGCTTCACATAGCTCCTGACAAAATCCAATCTCAATATCCCTTTCAATATCTAGGACATAAGATGTTAGCCTCTGCGGCCACACCTGAGCTGCCAAAACTCAATTTTCCAAACAACCCTACATTAGTACAATTGCAACAATATTTAGGAACACTTAATTGGGCACGATCTTATCTTTCTCTTACCACGGCTGTTCTTTCTCCCTTTTTCCAAGCTTTAGCTACACTCAAACACCCTGCTGACACTTTGCATCTTACTGGTGTTCATCACACCACTCTCCAACATATAAATTCAATACTGCAGACCACTTGGGTCGACCGTGTCTTGAACAACACACCTTTTTCCCTTGCAATTTTATCAACACCTTCTCTATTCACTGCCATTCTTGTTCAAATATCTGACAAAAAATTACACATTGTTGAATGGCTACACCTTCCACACACTCCACGCAACACCCTCACCACAAGACCTTTACAAATGGCACTTTTGATTGATAAAGGAAGAAAGCGAGCCAAAACATTAATTGGATATGAACCAATTGCTATATATATTCCCTTTAAGCTAACACAATGGGAACCTTTATTCCAAAATTCAGATGTGTTGCAAGATTCATTGGAAAACTGGCATGGGCATGTCTCATGTCATTTGCCCGCAGATCCTCGCTTACAACTTGTCAAGACAGTCCCTATTTCCTTTTCTTCTCCTATTGCTCCTTCACCCCTTAAGGACTGTCTTACCATTTTTACTGATGGTTCAAAAACATATGGTGCTTGTACTTGGCAATACAAAGGAACATGGCACAAAAAGCAAACTTCGCCTCAACAATCAGCTCAACAAGCAGAACTAGCTGCTCTTATTTTGGCTTTAAGCTCCTTTTCTTTACAACCTTTAAACATTATTACAGATAGCTTATATGTTTCCCATATCACTCACAACATTTTTGATTCTTATCTGTCTCCCTCCATTCCACCTGTCCTTATGAAACTCTTTCTTTCACTACAAACATTATTGCATGATCGTGTCCATCCCTTATTTCTAGCACATATTCGAAGTCACCAACATTTACCAGGATTTCTTTCAGAAGGGAATCATATGGCCGATGAAGCCTGCAAACTTTTACCTGTTGTCATCAAAGTTCCACAGCTAGCTCCCATGACAGCGGGGGAAAGTCACAGCTATTTTCATCAAAATAAGAAAGCCTTAATGAAACAATTTGGAATCACTATGGCTGAAGCTACAGCCATAATTCAACAATGCCCAACCTGTAGCTTACAGTCTAAAGGTATCCCACAGGGCGTTAACCCTAGAGGCACTGAAGCCTGTGATACCTGGCAAATGGATGTAACTCAATATCCTCCATTTGCCCCGTGGAAATATCTACATGTTACAGTAGATACGTTCTCCGGATTTATTTTGGCAACCCCACAAAAAAGGGGAAGCTGCAAAACAAGTAATTAATCACTGTATTCGTACCTTTACAGTGCTGGGATGTCCAAAAATATTAAAAACAGACAATGGCCCAGCTTATGTCAGCTCACAATTTTCACAGTTTTGTCATCACTGGTCCATTGTCCACAAATTTGGAATTCCTTTCAATAGCCAAGGGCAGGCTATTGTTGAGCGAGCAAATCAAACTTTAAAAAATGCATTAGATCGTTATATGGGGTCCAAGGGCTTATGCCCCCCAAACCTCCCGGCACTGCAAAACGTGTTAAATGTTTGTCTGTATACTCTCAATTTTCTAAATCTCACTGGCACTCCCTCTTTGTCTGCTGCGTCTCGACACTTTACTAAACCTGTTGTCCCACCTTCAAGACCACTTGTATACTACAGGCAGCTCCCGGATCCAACTTGGAAAGGTCCAGCCGAACTCATCACCTGGGGAAGAGGCTACGCTGCAGTTCAACTACCCGACAGAGTTTTGTGGGTCCCTGCTCGTTGTATTCGCCCATATTTCATCACTCCACACAACCCACCAACTCCATCGGATGTGCCATCATTGCCTTTGTGAGTGTGGATGTACGTGCTGTTATTGGTGTAACAACTGCCTATTGCACCACCCATATTGTCCAGGGGTCCAACACTTTTGCATCAATCATGTGGACCCGGCTTTTGATGACACTCTTGACAAGTTCCTTCCCCATGATGTCCACACTGCACCTTCCCATGATGACAAAGCACCTGAGAATTCCTCTAAATTTTCATAAAGGCCTATATTGTGGTCCTGTTTTTTTCTTTTCTTGATCTCAATATTACTGCCCTTTTCCATTGTTATGACCGAGGTCAATCCTTTTGTCCCTTTGTGTTTTCTCAGTATCCTAATCGTGGCATTCCTCTTCCACCATCTCCCTCTATTTCCCTCACCTATGCTCATTACCCTTGTCACATAACTCTTGCTATTCTTGTGACCCCTGAGACTACGGGGCGCTATTATGTGTCTGGATTTTCATCCTATGGTATTTATACTACACATTCTTTTGAACTCGCATCAGTGGCGAGCTATGCAAAACCTCCTTTGTCTCCTCGTTTACTTGCCTACAACTTTGTTCCTCATCCCCGCTCCTTCCTAGACCTGGCTGCCCGTATTTTTACCTCACCTCACTTACAACATTTTCATTCCACAAAGCAACCTCGCTCACACCAACGCATCATTCATTCTCGACGACGGCGATCTCCTGATCCTAATCCTCATCGACCTCTCAACTACACATGGACTGTTCGTGACTTTGAAAATCAGGTATTATTCCAAATCTCCAAATACACAATATGGCCCTGGTTCCCTATCTTACATTTTGACTTTGCCGAAATGGGTACCGGGGTCAACAAAATTGCTTCAAAATTTCTCCAAACTAACAAATGGGACAAACAAGGTTCGTGCACACCTTCTCCACTAGAAGCAACATGGTGGGACCTGTATTTTTGTCCCGAACCAAAGACACCTGAGGAAAAATATCAATGTGGCACTTTTTTGGATAAATATTGTGCCTCATGGTCTTGTGTTTCTACGGGCGCTATATCCTGGACTGCCCCTCGCTCAAATGATTATATCGCCATTACCCGTAGTAATGGCAAACCCCCTTCTTTTTCCTGCCCTTTTAATTTGTATTGTTGTGGTGAGCGGAAAAATCCAATGAACATTACCTTTACATCCCAAGGAAAGACTTTGACTGCAGAGCAATGGGCTGTCGGATATTCTTGGGGTGGAAGAGAATGGAGCGATTCTGGAAACGACGGCGGAGTTTTTTCCATTCGTCTCACAATCCAGTCACCACATTCCCCTCCTATAGGTCCTAACAAAAGCATTCAACCTGTTTTTTTACAGTCCGTTGTACATAATATGCCTAATCCCTTGATTAACCTTGTCAATGCTTCTTCCTTTTTGCTAAAAAATGCTGTTAATTCTTCATCACAAACCGACCACTGTTGGCTCTGTTTATCAGCCACTCCACCCTTTTATGACGCTGTTGGCTCCATCGAACCTATTAAGAATGCTACTAAAGATGACTCTTGCAGATGGAACTCAACATCCATCACTATTACTTCTATTATGGGACATGGTTGTTGCTTGGGAAACATCCCTGCAAATTATTCTCAATATTGTGCTAATATCACCACTGGCAAATACCAATGTGATGTTTGGCTCACCCAGAAAAGATCGGGCAGTGTAAATACGGCAGGTTATAACTCTCTTTTTACCTTGAGTAATGGTAATATTTCTGCCAGCTTAAAGGGCCAATTCTTCATCCCCGGCAACAACTCCATCTGGGCTTGCTCTACAGGTGCCACAGCCTGTGTATCAGGGGATGTTCTTATACAACAAAAAGCCTTTTGTATTCAGGTACGCTTAGTCCCTAGAATCACTTATTATTCCCCCTCTGATTTTGTTTCCCTTATGGAACCACCGGAATACCACCTACGTGTAAAACGTGAATTTGTTACAGCCCTAACCCTTTCAGTTCTTTTGGGATTAGGTGTTGCAGGAGCAGCTACTGGAGCTGCGGCTTTGGTTGTCAACCAACAACAAATACAAAAACTCAGTCTAGAAATAGATAATGATCTTTCCCGCATTGAGACTTCAATTTCTGCCCTTCAAACTTCTTTGTCGTCTCTTGCTGAAGTAGTTTTGCAGAATAGGCGTGCCCTCGACCCTTTATTTTTAAAGGAAGGTGGAACGTGTGTAGCCTTAAAAGAAGAATGTTGTTTTTATTCTGATCAATCTGGCATTGTGCGCGACTCTATGAATGAGTTACGCAAACGATTAAAAGACAGGGAACAGGAAAGGTTCTCCCAACAATCCTGGTATCAAAGCATGTTTAATTTCTCTCCCTGGATTACTACACTGCTTTCTGCTATTTTAGGACCTTGTATAATTTTGCTTATAATATGTATGATTGGTCCATGTATTTTTTCACGCCTTTTGCAATTTCTCAAGGATCGTTTGAATGGTTTGGATTCTAATCTTTCTAAGATTAATGTTATGCTTGCCTCAAACAATATATATGAACCCTTGAAACCCAAATTCCAACCCTCTGAAAAGGTTGCCCTACTGACGCTATCTGACACGGACTCCAACTGTTCCGATACTGAATCAGACTTAGCCATGGAGGCTCTTGCCCCCAAGCAAGAATCTCATATTCTTATGGAGTTGCCCTTTTCTGTTTCGGAGGATGCAGATTATGGCCACAAGTAGGATAGAGATTGAACTTTAAAAAATAAAAACAGTGGAGATGTTGCAACCATTTCCTGAGTTAAGATAGGCTTCCATGCCTTTCAAGTGTCCATGCCTTTTAAGTCCTGAGATAAGTCAGAAGTTATGTCTTCCTGAATTATGTCTTACAAGTTATCTCTTCCTGAAGTTATGTCTTTCAAGTTATCTCTTCCTGAGCTATGCCTTTAAAGTCTATATTTCCTGAGTTGAGATAAGCTACGCTTTTGAAGTTTACATTTCCTGAGTTAGGATAAGGTACCCTTTTAAGTTTAATTGCTTGGCTAAACCCGCCCCTTATTGAACCTTTTGCTATGTTGTAAAATACCAATAAAAGAGAGGCAGGCAGACCCTTCTGGACTCTTGCATGCCAGCTCAACCTGAAGAAACATGTTGTCCGTGTGTTTCCTATCTACCAAACGCAAGGTCCGTTAGCCCAGGCTGACGTACGTCACTGGTCCGTCCAGCAGAAGCTGGACCCCGGGATTCGAACTCCCACAACCACTGGTCCGTCCAGCAGGCGCTGGACCCCGGGATTCGGAACTCCCACAACCACTGGTCCGTCCAGCAGGCGCTGGACCCCGGGATTCGGAACTCCCACAATAAGTCACTTTTTTCACTGCTGTTGTAACTTTGAACGGTTACTAAACAAACTGTTGTAAGTCGAGGACTACCTGTATAAAATTAAACACCGGAAGAGAATGTAAAACAATTATAGGAGTACAAAAATGGGCATTTGCAGCAATCAACTGGATAATGAATGCACTATAGGAGGGGTCCCCAATCCCCGGCCCTGACCCAGTACCCGGCTTTGGCCCGTTCAGAACAGGGCCGTGGAAGTGTTGGGGGAGCGCACGGGTGCAGTTTCACTTGTGTGAGCCCCAGGCATGCGCGCGCTTGCCTGCCACTCGTGCACAACCCCCGCCGGTCTGCAAAGCCGAAAACGTTGGGGAAGGCTGCACTATAGGCAGTGCTCAACATATAACTGTAATGGAGCCCCCCCCATTATGGTTGTATGTCATGACGGTTTTAAAATGGGTCGATCACGTGAAGTTACGACTTTTTTGTGGTTAAGGGAGTGTGGCAATTGTGAGTGCAAATCCATTGTTTTCTACGGCTTCAGTTTTGAAAGCACTGGACATAAGGGCAAAACCGTGGCAAAACGTGGTGTCATGGTTGGGGGAACACTGCAAACAGTCGTATATTGGCCACATGTGGTCAAGGGCCCAAACTGAGGTCATGTGACCACGGGAGAGGCAGATGACTGTTGAGATTTCAGATCTGGATATTTAGTTCCCTTTTTCAGGTAGGTTACAACTTTGAATGGTCACTAAGTGACTGGTCATAAGTCAAGGACTATCTGTACAAGGACTATCTCTCCTGGGGAGGAAAGCTATGGCAAATCTAGACAGCATACTAAAAAGCAGAGACATCACCCTGCCAACAAAAGTACGCATAGTCAAGGCCATGGTTTTCCCAGTTGCAATGTATGGCTGTGAAAGTTGGACCATAAGAAAGGCTGAGCGCCAAAGAATTGAGGCCTTTGAACTATGGTGCTGGAGAAGACTCCTGCGAGTCCCCTGGACTGCAAGGCGATCAAACCAGTCAGTCCTAGAGGAGATAAATAATAATAATAATAATAATAATAATAATAATAATAATAATAATAATAATAATAATAATAATAATAATAATAATAATAATAATAATAATAATAATAATAATAATAATAATAATAATAATAATAATAATAATAATAATAAACTGCCTCCTGGATCAAAGATATCCAAAAACAAGCAACACGAAACAAAATGGAGAATACTGTAATAACCACTGATATGGTTGCAAAACAAGTAAAGAAGGTCAAGAACTGGAGTGCACCTGGCCTGGACGAGCTGCATGGATACTGGTTGAAACATCTCACCAGCCTCCATCACCACATGGCCACCCAGTTTGATGAAATGCTTCAAAATGCCACAAGTGAAGAATGGTTAACAGCTGGTCGGACATACTTGATAATGAAGGACCCAGAAAAGAGCACAGAACCAAGTAACTACCGCCCAATTACTTGTTTGCCAACAACGTTCAAACTTTTTACAAGAATACTGGCAAATTCAGTATTCAATCATCTGATGGAAAACAGTCTGTATCCGGTAGAACAAAAAGGAAATTATAAAAAATCAAGAGGAACAAAAGATCAGCTGCTCATTGACAAAATGGTACTTAAAAATGCAAAACGACAGAAAACGAACTTAAATATGGCGTAGATTGATTACAAGAAGGCATTCGACTCATTACCCCATAGTTGGATTAATGCGTGTTTGGAAAACTTTGGAATCAGCAAAAATATCTGTATATTTTTTAAAGCAAATATGCAAAAATGGAAAACAGCCCTAACAGTAAATGGGGAGAACATTGGTGAAATTAACATCAGACGAGGAATTTTCCAAGGGGATTCACTTTCATTACTACTGTTCAACATCGCATTAATTCCATTGACAATAATGTTACGAAACACAAAACTGGGATACTACATCTCAAGCCAGCATGGCAAGATAAACCATCTGCTGTACATGGATGATTTAAAATTGTGTGCGAAAAGCCACACTGAACTTGAATCAATACTCAATGCAGTCCAACTATTTAGCAGCGACATCAGAATGAACTTTGGACTTGGAAAATGTGCTGTACTATCCATGCAATGAGGAAAAATGGCAAAAATAGAAGGAATAGAACTGGGAAATGGAAGTGTTGTGAAAGCACTAGCAAAGGATGACGATTACAAATACCTAGGCATATTGGAAGCAGATAACATCTTGAATGGAAAAGTCAAAGAGTCAACGCAAAAGGAATATATCAGGATAATCCGCAAAATTTTAAAATCAAAGCTGAATGCTGGAAACATAATTAAAGCCATTAATACATGGGCAGTCCCAGTGATACGCTACCCAGCTAGAATTATCAACTGGACTTTGGCTGAACTGGAAAACCTAGACCGGAAAACGCGTAAACTTTTGAATAAGCACCACGCTCTACATCCACGAAGTGACATCGACAGGTTGTACCTGCCAAGAAAAATAGGGGGCAGAGGACTATTGCAAATCCACCAAACTGTAGAAGAAGAAAAACGAAGTTTGAATGATTATGTGAATCAAAGTACAGAAAAACTGCTGCAGGCTGTGAAAACAGAGAACATTATAAAAATAACAGAAACAAAGGCAGAATATAAGGAAAAACGGCTGGATGACAGATTAAATAGATGGAAAACCAAAGCTTTGCATGGACAGCATTTGAAAAACATTGAAGGAAAATGTGATAACAACTTGACATGGGCATGGCTTAAGATGGGAACCATCAAGAAAGAAACGGAAGGCTTAATACTGGCTGCTCAAGAACAAGCATTACAAACTAATGCCATGAAAGCGAAGATACAAAAATCCACTGACAATCCAAATTGCTGACTTTGCAATGACAAAGTTGAAACTGTTTCACACCTAATCTGTGAGTGCAGCAAAATCGCACAAACTGATTACAAATCTAGACATGACCGAGTTGCTAAAGTAATTCACTGGGCATTGTGTAAAAAATACGACTTGCCTGTGTCCAAAAAGTCGTGGGAACACAGGGTGGAAAAAGTTGTTGAGAATGAGAGGGTGAAGATCTTGTGGGACTTTTGAATACAGACAGATCGCCATTTGGAACACAATACGCCGGATATCGTAGTTGTAGAGAACCGAAGCATACAGCTGATTGATATTGCTGTACCAGGACATGCCAGAGTCGAAGAAAAAGAACTGGGAAAAATTACAAAATATCGCGACCTGGCCATCGAAACTGCGCGATTATGGATGAAACGTGTAAAAGTGGTACCCATTGTCATCGGGGCACTGGGAACTATGTCCAAAAACTTTGCAAAATACATCAAGAAACTGCAGCTTCCTGCAATAACTCCAGCAATGTTACAAAAAACTGCGCTACTCGGAACATCTTATATTTTAAGAAGGTACCTGGTTAACACCTAGGATACTGGTAGCAACCCGTGTCAACCATCAGCGCCAGCCAATTTGAATGTTCAGTTGGCTGAGGTTCATGTTTAATGAATAAAAGATAATAATAATAATAATAATAATAATAATAATAATAATAATAATAATAATAATAATAATAATAATAATAATAATAATAATAATAATAATAATAATAATAATAAAGTTGGAAGGGACCTTGGAGGTCATCTAGTCCAACCTCCTGCTCAGGCAGGAAACCCTATACCATTTCGGACAAATGGCTGCCAGTCTCTTCTTAAAAACTTCCAGTGTTGGAGCATTCACAGCTTCTGGGGGCAGGTCGTTCCACTGATTAATTGTTCTAACTGTCAGGAAGTTTCTCCTTAGTTCTAGGTCAGTGATGGCGAACCTTTTAGAGACCGAGTGCCCAAACTGCAACTCAAAACCCACTTATTTATCACTGGGTGCCAGGTGGGTGTGGCCCACTGAGTGGGCGTGGTGGTGGTGGTCATGGCAGACTAGGTGGGTGTGGCCAAGGTGGGCGTGATCACCTCGATGTTGCTTGTGGGGAGGGACGCATGTGGGGGCCGAGCAGGGTTGGGGGAGATCCAGGGGGTCTCTGGCAGGTGGGGCAGTGGGCACGAGGCTCGTCCTGTGGGGTGAGGCGAGGCAGGGCGGGGGTGCCATTGTCGCAGGGCAAGGCAAGGTGAGGCAGGGGCCGGGGCGGCTGCTGCCTGACACCATCGCCCCCCCACACACAGAGGCCAGCGAGTGCATGGGTTCTGGGATGCATCCGGCCACGTGGGACCTCGGCGAGTTAGCAGGCGGCTGGTTGAACAGGGACAGTTGCCATCTCCGTGGCATTGTGCGCGTGCCCACAGAGAGGGCTCTGAGTGCCGCCTTTGGCATGTGTGCCATAGGTTTGCCACCACTGTTCTAGGTTGCTTCTCTCCTTGATTAGTTTCCATCCATTGCTTCTTGTCCTGCCTTCAGGTGCTTTGGAGAATAGCTTGACTCCCTCTTCTTTGTGGCAGCCCCTGAGATATTGGAACACTGCTATCATGTCCCCCTCGTCCTTCTCTTCATTAAACTAGACATACCCAATTCCAGCAACCGTTCCTTATATGTTTAGCCTCCAGTCCCCTAATCATCTTTGTTGCTCTTCTCTGTACTCTTTCTAGAGTCTCAACATCTTTTTTACATCGTGGTGACCAAAACTGGATGCAGTATTCCAATGTGGCCTTACCAAGGCATTGTAAAGTGGTATTAATACTTCACGTGATCTTGATTCTATCCCTCTGTTAATGCAACCTAGCACTGTGTTGGCTTTTTTGGCAGCTGCAACACACTGCTGGCTCATATTTCAGTGATTGTCCACTAGGACTCCGAGATCCCTCTCACAGTTACTACTGTTGAGCAAGGTACCCGCTATACTATACCTGTACATTTGGTTTTTCTTGCCTAAATGTAGAACCTTACTTTTTTCACTATTGAATTTCATTTTGTTGGATAGCGCCCAGTGTTCAAGTCTGTCCAAATCCTCCTGTATCTTAAGCCTGTCTTCTGGAGTGTTGGCTATTCCTGCCAGTTTGGTGTTGTCTGCAAATTTGATGAGTTCCCCATCTATCCCCTCATCCAAATCGTTGATGAAGATATTGAAGAGCACTGGGCCCAGAACAGAGCCCTGGGGCACCCCACTACACACTTCCCTCCATGTAGATGTGGTTCCATTGAGGACCACACGCTGAGTACGGCTGGTCAGCCAGCTACGAATCCATCTGGTGGTGATGCTGTCTAACCCACATTTTTCTATCTTATCAAGTAGTAGGTTGTGATCTACTTTATCAAATGCCTTACTGAAGTCCAAGTAAATTATATCCACAGCATTCCTCTGATCCACTAATTTTGTCACTTGGTCAAAGAATGCAATAAGATTTGTCTGGCATGATCTGTTTTTGACAAACCCATGTTGGCTTTTAGTAATGACTTTGTTTGCCTCTAGGTGTTCGCTGATTCATTGTTTGATTATCTTTTCAAACCCTTATCAAACCTGACTGCTCTTTAGAAGGCCAGATCCTGAAGTTGAAACTCAAGTACTTTGGCCACCTAATGAGAAGGAAGGACTCACTGGAGAAGAGCCTAATGCTGGGAAAGATTGAGGGCAATAGAAGAAGGGGACGACAGAATGAGGTGGCTGGATGGAGTCACTGAAGCAGTAGGCGTGAGCTTAAATGGACTCCAGAAGATGGTAGAGGACAGGAAGGCCTGGAGGAACGTTGTCCATGGGGTTGTGATGGGTCGGACACGACTTCGCAACTAACAACAACATCTGTACAAATATGATACAATACACATATGATACAATACAATAGCTGCCCCGAGTCACCTTGTGATTGAGATGGACAGCAAATAAATTTAATAAATAAATACATTTAGTAAATAAATAGGTAGAGAAAAAAAACATTTTTAAGTTCCTTAGCAAAAACCACCCCATTTATTGGTAAATGTAGTCAATTGCAACTCAACCAGAATAACAGAATAACGGAGTTCAAAGTTGGTAACACGGTTGTTAAGTGAATCTGGCTTCCCCATTGACTTTGCTCGTCAGAAAGCAGCAAAGGGTGATCACATGACCCTGGGACGTTGCAACCGTCATAAATATGAGTCGGTTGTCAAGCATCTGAATTTTGATCACAGGGATCACCTGACCATACGGACGCTGCAACGGTCATAAATGTGAAAAATGGTCATAAATCCCTTTTTACAGCCATTGTAACTTTGAATGGTCACTAAATGAACTGCTGTAAGTCTACCTTTATAAATAGAATGAATGAATGAATGAATGAATATAGGAGTGACTTTGCAAGATCTACAGTAATCTACCCAGGCTGATTGTTACCTCTCTACCATATGATTTTTCTTCTTCTTTTGCCTTGATTCCATTGTCCTTGGGGATTACCAAATCTATTATTACTATGGTTGGTCGCACAGTCAGCCAGATGTTTAGACTGGATTTGACATTTTTGTCCTTATTAGTATTATTATTTGAGGCTTGATGTCATGTTACTGCAAGGGGGGAGCATGGGCAGGGGTAGGCAACCTTGGCTCTTTTATGACTCGTGGACTTCAACTCCCAGAATTCCTGCCAGCATGGCTCAGCTTGGAAACCTCTCCCTTTCCCCTCAGCGTGGCTGGCTCAGGAATTCTGGGAGTTGAAGTCCACAAGTCATAAAAGAGCCAAGGTTGCCTACCCCTGAGCATGGGGATGGGGCTTGGACCCATTTGCCCAAGGGCCACGACTGAGACCTCGTGCTTTACCATCTCTTCCTTCTTTCGCAGGGTGACTCAGGTGGCCCTTTAGTGTGCGGGAAACACGTTCAGGGCATCGTCTCCTTCAACGGAAAGAGATGTGGCGACCGGTGGTTTCCGGATGTCTATACCCGCATTGCCAATTACATCCCCTGGATCCGTTTCGTCCTGCAGACCTTCTGATGGGTGGTCTTGGAAGGCTGGGTGGGCTTCTCAAAAAAAAGCTGAGCTGTTTGGTGGGAGAGGAAAAACACATTTGCTCAGCTTTGTCCAGGTCTACAACTCCCAGAATTTCCAAGCCATACACAGCCAGATTGACGGGACGTTCTAGGTGATGGATTCATCACACATCTGGAAAAATAGAAGGTTGATGCTACACTGACAATTGGATAGATTTTTTTTAAAGACAGCCTCCACAGAGTAATTAATTTCTTTTCATCAAGGGCACGGTATTATTGTACAACTATAGAATGCTTTCTTCTTCTTCTTCTTCTTCTTCTTCTTCTTCTTCTTCTTCTTCTTCTTCTTCTTCTTCTTCTTCTTCTTCTTCTTCTTCTTCTTCTTCTTCTTCTTCTTCTTCTTCTTCTTCTTCTTCTTCTTCTTCTTCTTCTTCTTCTTCTTCTTCTTCTTCTTCTCTTCTTCTCCTCCTCCTCCTCCTCCTCCTCCTCCTCCTCCTCCTCCTTCTCTTCCCCCCCCTTCCCTCTTGTTTGTACTACAAACAACTCACCCACTTACAATCAGTAATGAATCAGTTACGAATCTTGGAACAATTGAGTAAAGTTCAAGTCCTTCCCAGCCTAATTCCTGGCCTGCTGACCTCATGCTTTCTCCATTCCAGCTGTAGAACTTGGAATTTTCCACCTAATTTCCCCACTCTGGAATTGAGGGTGTGGGTAGTCATCTTCCTACCGCAATCATCGAACAATTAAAAATCCTTGCGGATCTGGAGCTGATTATCCCGACATCCAGCAGCCTTTCTCGTCTCTTCCTGCATCACCACATCTCTGTTTGACAGGCCTTTCCCTCATGTCCTTGTCTTTTCACTCTGTGGGATGGAGGGAAGTGGAGACTTTTCATGGCACAATTTCATGTCTTAACAAGGAATGTTACTGTCTTCTTTCCATCTTAAAACAAATTTTCCCCAGAATTCCCAAAATTCCCCAGAAACACAAAATAGGCTAAAAAAAATGACCTGTTTTTATTCATTACATAAATGGGACTGAAATAAAGAAGGCAGCCTTGCTAATTTTGACTTAATGTAAATGAACATTTCATTAAAAGTGATATTAAACACCCTTAGTATGACCATTCCTCGTGCATTTATAACATTTCCCTTCTGTGGCATTAAAAAATGAGTATTCAGAGACAATTGGAGCACTGAGGCCGTTTGGGCCCTCAGGTTTTGTAATGCCATATTAGGAAGTTAAGTTCTAAAGTTTAACCAAAGACGGCTTCCGGCAGGCAATTTTCTTCGCCCAGCCTAAGTCTTGCCCCACTGAACAGCAGAGGACAAATCTGCTTTCCATATGAAAGCCTTTCAGATATTTAAAGATTGCTATCATGTCTTTGCTTAAATCTCAACATCTGCGCCTAATGCCTCTTAAAAACAAAAAATCCAGCGTGGGTCTGCATTCAGGCGATAATGACATTGCAAAGAGTTCCTTTGTTTTCCTTTCATATTCTTATAAAAATTGGCTTGGCTGTAGGGAGAACCACAGCTTCTTAGCTGTGGTTAAGGTTGATTATTCCTGAACATTTCCCTTTCAAAAATGGATGACTGGGCATGTATTGACGTCCTACCATACCTATTGATGTTGGGTTTTCTCCTCCCCAGATCTGCGAACATCTAGAAACAAATAAAGTTATAATTAAAAACCAGCATGGGTTTGTTAAAAACAGATCATGCCAAACCAATCTTATTTCATTTTTTGACAAAGTGACTAAATTAGTAGACCAGCAAAATGCTGTGGTCATAGTATACTTAGACTTCAGCAAGGCATTCAAAAAGTAGACCACAACCTGCTGCTTAGTAAGCTAGAAAAATGTGGGATAGACTAGAGGTCTCCAACCTTTCCAGGCTCGCAGCCCTGAGGGAAGGAGAGCAGCTTCAAAATTGGTGCACACACATGCACGCAAATGGGGCCACACGCACCAGCGCAGCACTAGCGGCCCTGTTTGCGCATGCAGCATGTGCTGATGCCATGCGCATGCGTGAATGGCCGCGCACCCCCCATGGCAGCTAGTGGCCACACATGTGCAAATGGACCGCGCAACCCACCTGGCATTAGTGGCCCCGTTTGCGCCTGCACACATGCACAAATGGGGCCGCGGGCGCTAGCGTGAGTGGAGGGGAATGCACGCCCACGCATGTGCACACCAGCTAGCCATTTCTGCAGCCCACTGGCCAAGAACCCGTGGCCCAATCCTGGCCATGTCCCATAGGTTGGGGACCCCTGGGATAGACAACATCACCAGATGTATTTGTAACTGGCTGACCAACCGTACCCAACAAGTCGTTCTTAATGGTACTACATCTACCAGTAAGCAGTGGTGTACCATAAGGTTCTGTCTTAGGCCAAGTACTCTTCAATATCTTCATAAATGACTTAGATGAGGGAATAAAAGGGGAACTCATCAAATTTGCAGATGACACTAAGCTGGCAGGAATAGCTAACACCCCAGAAGACAAGCTCAGGACCCAAAAAGATCTTGACAGACTTGAACAATGGGCCCTATCCAACAACATGAAATTTAATGTGGAGAAAAGCAAGGTTTTACACTTAAGCAGGAAAAACCAAAGGTACAAGTACAGACTAGGCGAAACGTGGCTCAGAAACAGTAACTGTGAAAGGGACCCTGGGTCCTAGTGGATGATCACTTAAATATGAGCCAGCAGTGTGCAGCAGCTGCCAAAAAGGTAATACAATCCTTGGTTGTATAAACAGAGGCATAATCACGTGAAGTATTAGTACCGCTTTATAAAGCCTGAGTAAGGCCACACCTGGAATACTGCATCCAGTCTTGGTCACCACATTATAAAAAAGATGTTGAGACTTTGGAAAAAGTGCAAAGAAGAGCAACTAAGATGATTAAAGGCCTGGAGACTAAAACATATGAAGAACGGTTGAAGGATTTGGGTTTGGCTAGTCTAGAGAACAGAAGGGCTAGAGGGGACATGATAGCAGTGTTCCAGTATTTGAGAGGTTGCCACAAAGATGAGGGGATCAACCTATTTTCCAAAATAGCAGAGGGCAGGACAAGAAACAATGGATGGAAACTAATCAAGGAGAGAAGCAACCTAGAACTAAGGAGAAACTTCCTAACAGTGGGGATAATTAACTAGTGGAACAGCTTTGCCGTCCGAAGTTGTGGTTGCTTCATTCACTGGAGGTTTTAAAAAGAGACTGGACAGTCACTAGTCTGAAATGGTATAGGGTCTCCTGCTTGAGCAGGGGGTTGGACTAGAAAACCTCCAAGGTCCCTTCCAACTCTATTCTGATTGAATTCTTTCAATCAAAATCAACTGGACTGGAAGATTTCAATGTCTTGAAAGAAATCTGGCTATTATCATGTTTGATTATTTTGGAATATCTTTCCTAAGACAACTAGCTCAGCAGCAGCAGAGCTGCATTTTCCAGGACTAATCTGTTAGTAAAGGAAGATCCACATGGTAGGCCTAGCTGCAGTAATGAATGAATGGGACCAGTGCCTAAAATGGGTGTTCTGTTTCTGATACATAGTTTGTTATTCTTTCTGACTTCCCCCTTTAAAAAAAATCTCTTTGAGGCACTTTTCTTCTCTCTCTCTCTCTCTCTCTCTCTCTCTCTCTCTCTCTCTCTCTCTTTCTCTCCCCCCCCAGGTTCCAGGGAACTTAGAGGGAACTCCTGATGAAGTTTTTGTAATTAGGTCCAGCTATCCAATCCTAGCTAATGGGTAAGTGGATGGAAAGCAACGGCCTGTGTACAGGAAAGAGGTAAGGAATGAAATTCTCCTTTATTTTCAGTAGCTCTAAATTGTATCATACTCTAAAAGTCTGAAGAAATGAAAAAATTCGGGAGTGCTATTTTTATGTCTTCCCTGCCGCATCTGCTCTCTTTTACTTGGAAAGGTGGGTAGGGAAGGGAAAGGGGACTCTTGCTCCTTTACAGACATGCTGGTTTGGAATTCTGGAAGTTAAAAGCCCAAAGTGCTTGGAGAATGTGAGTTGGGAAATACTAGAATGGAACCGCATCTACAAGGAGGGAAGTGTGCAGTGGGGTGCCCCAGGGCTCTGTTCTGGGCCCAGTGCTCTTCAACATCTTCATCAACGATTTGGACGAGGAGATAGATGGGGAACTCATCAAATTTGCAGACGACACCAAACTGGCAGGAATAGCCAACACTCCAGAAGACAGGCTTAAGATACAGGAGGATCTGAACAAACTGGAACACTGGGCACTAGCTAACAAAATGAAATTCAATGGTGAAAAAAGTAAAGTTCTACATTTAGGCAAGAAAAACCAAATGTACAGGTATAGTATAGGTCACGGGTCGGCAACCCGCGGCTCCGGAGCCGCATGCGGCTCTTTGATGGATCACCTGCGGCTCCGGAGCCTCCGCCGCCATTTTGGGCAGCGCATGCGCACGTGCACGGGCGGGTGCGCATGCACGAACGGGTGCGCGGGCGCATGCGCGTGCGGGTGCGCATGCGCGAGCGGGTGAGCGGGCGGGTGCGCATGCGCGAACGGGTGCGCATGCGCGGGCGGCGCGGCTCCCAGGGGTTTTTTTTTTTAGGGAAACGGGTCCGTGCGGCTCGTTGGATGCTTCGGCTGGCCGACCCATGGTATAGGTGGTACCTTGCTCAATAGTAGCAACTGTGAGAGGGATCTCGGAGTCCTAGTGGACAATCACTTAAATATGAGCCAGCAGTGTGCTGCAGCTGCCAAAAAAGCCAACACAGTGCTAGGCTGCATTAACAGAGGGATAGAATCAAGATCACGTGAAGTATTAATACCACTTTACAATGCCTTGGTAAGGCCACACTTGGAATACTGCATCCAGTTTTGGTCACCACGATGTAAAAAAGATGTTGAGACTCTAGAAAGAGTCCAGAGAAGAGCAACAAAGATGATTAGGGGACTGGAGGCTAAAACATATAAGGAACGGTTGCTGGAATTGGGTATGTCTAGTTTAATGAAGAGAAGGGGATATGATAGCAGTGTTCCAATATCTCAGGGGCTTCCAAAAAGAAGAGGGAGTCAAGCTATTCTCCAAAGCACCTGAAGGCAGGACAAGAAGCAACGGATGGAAACTAATCAAGGAGAGAAGCAACCTAGAACTAAGGAGAAACTTCCTGACAGTTAGAACAATTAACCAGTGGAACAACCTGCCTCTAGAAGCGGTGAATGCTCCAACACTGGAAGTTTTTAAGAAGAGACTGGACAGCCATTTGTCCGAAATGGTATAGGGCAGTGATGGCGAACCTTTTAGAGACCGAGTGCCCAAACACTGGCCCCGCCCCTGCTCCACCCCCTGCCCCACCCCCACCCCGCCTGCCCGCAGGGCCACTCACTGCCTCCACGGCCCACCGCAGATCGCCCAGGCAGCCCAGTAGCATCATGGCAGCCACGCCCTCTGCCCATGCCCCGCAGCATCAACTGTGCGCGATGGGGCGTGAGGGCAGAGTTTTGTCTACGCTGCCTGGCTGCCATGTCCTTGGCTGCGCTGCTCTGCGTGGGCCACACTCGGGGGTGATTCTCCTCTGGGGGGGCTGCTGGTGAGGGGGTCATGGGGGGAGGCAAGATGGGGCAACGGCAAGTGTGCCCACAGAGAGGGCTCCGAGTGCCGCCTCTGGCACGCGTGCCATAGGTTCGCCACCACTGGTATAGGGTTTCCTGCCTGAGCAGGGGGTCGGGCTAGATGACCTCCAAGGTCCCTTCCAACTTTATTATTATTATTATTATTATTATTATTATTATTATTATTATTATTATTATTATTATTATTATTATTATTATTATTATTATTATTATTATTATTATTATTATTATTATTAAACTTTCTTATTTTTATTTTATTACTTGTAGGTTTCTTCAACCATAGCCAGCTAAGTGATTAACATTCCACCTTCATCATAAAGGTTAATGTGACGTTGATAAATAGTTTCCTAGTATGCTGCAAAAACAATCTCTCACCTAGAGCAGGGCTTTTCAACCTTTTCACAGGTTGTACCAATTTTAGGACATGATAATATTCGAGTACCACTAGTGCTTAGCCTGGATGGGTGTGGCTGGGATGGGTGTGGGCGTGGCCAGGGTGTGTGTGGCCAGCTTGACATCGCTCATGTTGGGGGGCCCTGTGGTGGCCCAGGCGGGGGTGGGGGGATCCATTGTCTCCAGCGGAGGAAGGCGAGACCAGGACAAGCACCAAACCCTTGTCCACGAGAAGAGCCTTGCCATCCCTCTCAGGCCACACAGAGGTGCAGGCTGCCCAGAGCCCTGGGCAGTGGAGGGCAAGTACCCAGCCCAGCCCAGTCTTCCCCAAGGGGGCACCCGGCTGCGCTTACCTCTTCCTCGAGGTGGTAAGGTTGCTCATGGTATGTATGGGAGGGCAAAATGTGTGGGTCAGAGGGAGGCCCACTCCCGCTCCATGCGAAGAGACCCGGCTTTGTAATCAAAGCATCCTCAGTGATAGGATGGGAGACCACCAGTAGAGCCAGGAGGAGGGGACAAAGGGATGGCAAAAGAGCAGCAGGGCTGGTCATGGCCAAGTGCTAAGGCAGGACTTCCTTCAGACCCTTCCTCCCTCTCATTATAATCTCCTTCCTTCCTTCCCTCCCTCCCTCCCTCCAACTCCAAGCTTAATGTTCTGGATGGCCAAATATTTAAGAAACACGTCAATTTGGGGTTTGAAGCCAAAGCAGGCCTCTCTTTTTAATTTAGTCCATCGGGGAATGTTCGATGGTTGCTCCCAATCTTCCCAGCAGGTCCCGCCCCATCAAATTCAAAAGACACTGGAGAAGGACCAAAAAGGAATGTTGAATTTGGGGCCCTTTATCGGCCTGAACAGGGAGAGGAAAACTGCAGAGAGCAGCCTTATCTCTTCCTGTCTGACAATAGGGATGGTTTACGAGGACAGTAGATGGCCCCTGTCATGGTTCTGCTAGACAGAGACTAATAAAGCAGAACTCCAAGGCTTGCAAATTCCTCAAAGAACATGTTTATTGATACAAAGTATCGGCACTTCAAAGTGAAACCAAGTCTGAAGAGTTGCATAACAATTCCCCCATACAAAGTTAAGAAATCCTACCTCTAAGGCTATGCAAGCAGCTACATTTCCCCATACAGCTTGTTGGCGAGCTTTTCATGAAATGCCCAGCCCGCAGTCTCGGGAGCAGCCGATGACTTTGGTTCCCATGAGAGAAAGTCCGAGAGAGAAAGTCTGTTTTGTCTAGCGCAACACTTGGCAACCCCCTCCATCCGTGCTATGTGTCAACTAGAAATGAGAAGGAAAAAATGGCTGCAGCCATGCTCATTCTAAAGTTGACAGTGCCATCGTCTAACAGAAAAAAAATGTCTGTCCAAAGAGCCAGTTTAGAGGGGGGGAAACTTACAAACAGTTCTTTGATTTTTCTTTTCTTTCTTTTCTTCCATTGAAGTTGTTAAAAAGATAAGCTGGCCAAATGAAGGTACACAAAGTTTTTCAACTGTTCTTTCTTGAAAATTATTTTTACTGCCACAATTTCAGTGCATTCCAATGGGCTAACACACAGCTTACTGGAAACATGGCTCCTCCTCTTCCTTAAACACCGGTTCATTTGCTCAGTGCAAATGAACGATTCCCAAGAGATTTTCTTGGTTCCTTTCCTTCAGAATTGGGGCCTGGCCACGCCCTCTCTTATGCGGGAATCCCTACAGGGGGTTTCGTTAACAGTTACCCATTTTTATCACATTGCAGGCAATTAAATCCCTGCATTCCAGGCATTTCAGGCACACACACACTCACTCACTCACTCCCCCAACCTCCTCCTCATTCCGGAATGTTTGTTTCCATTTACCAAATTCCTCCTGTATTCTCATCTCCTCCTACCCTCACTGGGACGAGATGGAAGCCATCTTAAACATTCAGGGTTCAGACAATCATGGTTCTGCCGGCCCTGGTTAGTTTGAGGTCATCAGACAGAAAGAGTCTGAGAGCACTCTTGACCTCCTAGCCAGCCCATGCCAGTTTTCTCGGTTGTCATGCCTGAAGGTTGCTGAGTCACAACAGGACTCATTCACAGGGAGTTTCAATGAGAAAGCACCTTGAAGAAACACAGCCTTCAATGTCCCTGTTCGGGCGCCAGAAATGTAAGGTCACTGGCCCTTACTTAAATCTGAGATACCATAAAAATCTAATCAGGCAACTCAAACAGAGGCTTCTTGAGGAAACAGTACTTTATTTGATTAAGTAAAACAGCTGGGTGGCAAACAATCTGGAATGCTGGCAGAGTTACGTTCAGAAGTGCCACGCCTTGGAAAGTTAGTAGCATTGCTTTATAAACTTTGTCAATAAATCAACATTAGACAACAGAGTTATTACCATATAAGGAATACATCAATAATTCCTATACACTCCCTTATTCCCTCCTTCAGTACATCATATCCGTGTACATGTTTCCCACGCTTGCATGAAATTTGTCCCTGACGCAAACGATGATTACAAAAGCGAGATATCAATAGTTAGGCAAGGCTACACAATTTGTTTCTTTTTCTACTGCCGGTTACAGAACCCTACAATATATAAAACAAAGTTCCATGGCTTTTTTCTAGTTGCCTGTCCGTTGGTCCCGAAAGAAAAGTCTCTGGTTGGAGTTTTAGCCTTTACAATCTTCTTAATGTACAGTATGTATTTGTATCGAGATGTTTTTACTTTTTTACATGTCCACCAAAACGTGATTAAAATGTCCCTTCATGTTGTTCACATTTCCAGCAAACATTCAAAGTGCCTTTATACATTCTAAACAGTTTCTCTGCTGACAGATAGCAATGTACATCATTTTATAAAAATTCTCTTTGAGATTACAACATAATCTAAATTTCAGTCTTTTAGCTACATATTTTCCCATCGATTCATTTGTATATTGTAGCCAAAAAAATTAGCCCATTTTATCATACATTCTTTCATGTGTTCTTCTCATATTTCATCAGAGGTTTATACATCTTAGCAATAACATGTTCATCATTAGTACATAGTTATATTTCAAACTATTTCAAACTCAGGCTCATATTGTTCAAAACCACAAAATCTTTTATCCACTAAAACTTTCTGATAAGTGTACATAAGAAAAACATTGGCAAGAATATTTTGTTCTTAAATCTTCTCTTGATTTCATTTTACAATCCCCTTATAAAAATTTTAGTACATCACAATAAATGAACCACATATATCATTTCTCTTCTATAAAATGGTTCTTGCACTTAAAGCCAAAAAGGTGTTTTCAGGCAGAATCTATATTTATATTTATTCGACATTCTAAGAATAGCCCATCTGACATGAGTTCTAAAGTCTACATTCTCTTAGCAACATCAATCTTTCATCCATTCTTTCGTCAAAATCATCAACTTTTTCCCATCTGATAAAATTTATCATTTGTTAAGAAAGGTTTGAACGTTCACACATCATGCCGCCATTTTTAATTGCTTGACACATTAAGCCAGGTCCATCCTAAACATGAATGGGTATCTCAAGATTGTGACTATTTCTATAAAGTACACCAAGCAATTTCAATGTTCTAAGGAATTCTGTATAAAAATTATGTGATGTGATAATCCTCTTTGGGTGGCAATTATTTGCTTTCTAATAGAGTAACAATATCTCAATATAAAGTGTCCATCTAGCCCAATGTTTGCTTGTAGAAGGTCCTGGGGCATTCCCAGAGAAAAGTAAATCTAGAACAGAGTTACCAGCTCTGGACTACAAAATTCCAAATGACCATGAGGTGCAAATAAGCACTGCTGCCACCTAGTGATCATCCAGATTTTTATAACCCAAATACGGTAGACATAGAAAAAAAAATGTAGCCCACTGGCATCTCTTGTTGCTGTCACTGAGACACACTACTATTTAAGTTAGATAATGTTGGTGAAAACTTATTCAGTGCTGGAAAGCCTCAAAGGTCACGAAAGCAAACCTAATGCTTCTTACCATTAACAAAAAGGCTGTTTGGATCCAGGTTGTACCTCTCCATCTTGGTGAAATGGTTGGTCTCATTTACGAATTTCTGATATATATTGATTGGATCGAAAGGGGGGGCTGTAGCGGCTTTACGATAGCAGCACACACTGTCTACTCCAGTGTACTTTCTCTGATTTACAGATCTGAGAAGGAAAAGATCCAAATAAAGATATATTCACAACAGGTGTACAGATCTTGGAACTTACCTGGCAATCTGGAGTATGAAAGGACTTCAAGTTCAGCTCTGCTGTATTTCAGCAACCTATATCCTTGATTCTTTTCTTGACATTGCTTTGTATCATTTTTTTTCTTCCCGCCAGTTTGACTATTTAGTATGCCCCTCTTTATTTTCAAGCTCATTTCAACCAAACATTGGAGCAAAGAAATTGTTTCGGATGAAAATGAGGGACCGAGTTCTTTAGAAATTAGAATGGGGATTATAGTGACATGTAGAAAAATGGAACTGAAATAAACTATAGATTCTCTCAAATGTGACAAGGTATTGTGAGAGATCTATATTAGAATCCATTAATCCCCATAGAAGGGCATTTACGGATCCCTAAAAAATGTCCAACCCATATTGCTCACCTTAATGTTGATAAACGGCAGTTGATCAAAGCAGGACCAATGTCACTGTTTTTCAATATATTTCCCAGCTAGACATAAAGAAAAAAGTTGTGTATTTATTGCCAATACTAAAATACTATTGCTGACTATATTATGAAAGTCCTATGGAGAAGAGCTATTGGATGCATTGGTCTTCTTACCAAAATAACAACTAATCGTTGTGTTGAGTTGAAGAGCCTTGATGTGGGATTAGCCATCTGTGGTCTATAGATCACATTGGTTGCAATGAAGTTGACTGTAAAGCATTCAGTTGCCCCTGGAGGTCTGGAGGTGGGAGAAACAGCTAGAAGAGAGACAGTGAATCTCAGGTATGGAAACCAGAGTTGATAGCCTATAATCAATCCATCAATCACTATTTTGTATTCTGCAGTTTCTTTCATGAAATCAGGGGGTTCACTGGGGCATTACAGAAGTTTAAGAACAAGCATATGCTTTTCACAGTTTGAAAGTAACTATTATTCTGTTGTGGGTCCAGAAAAGGGCAAGAAGGACGAGCAGGGGCTGGAAACCAAGTTGTGCAAGACAAAGATTGATGGGTTAAGCCTTGAGAACAGAGGACTTCGCAGGACTATGCTAGCACTTTTCAAGAATGTAATGAGATACTGTACAGAAGGGCATGGGCTGTCCCAGGATGCGGAATAAATTCACAAGGTAGATTCTTGTTCGGTGTTGCAGAACTGTTCCTAATGGTCATAATCAGAGTTGGAATAATAATCAGAAATCAGTATCCACTCTCTGTTTCAAGATCTTTACTGAACAGACCACCTTGGGAATTGACATGGTGCACTAGTTGACATCTTTTACTGTCTGGAAAATCTTCTCAATATTTAATCTGCCTCTACATCCTTGTGGTTTCCACCCATCATTTGTGGCAAAAACCACTAGGGCATACTGCTTTACTTTCTCCGCAATCAGTATATTTGCGACAGAGTTGGACATCTTAGATTGTGTACCACAATTGGATTCCATGGCTCAAGAAACCTCTGTAAAGGTGTACTTACTGGTCGCAGGTGATGCTTCATGGTAATCTGAAATGGAAACAGAGTTGTAAAAATGGAAAGAGAGTCACAAAAGAAGGCACAAAAGAAGAATGATATGGGAAGTCACTCTCAAGCTCTCTACCATGAAAAAAAAAAGATACGATAAATTCCTCCTACATACTTTTAACTACTCCAACTCAACGAATCTCAGATAGTAGGGTTACGAATTATCCTGAAGGTCCCCAAATAGCAGCAGTCTTTAGTTTAAGTAGGCCTTGTGACTAACTCTATATAAAGTGTCCACCTAGTCCAACGATTTCTTGTAAGGAGGTCCTGGGACAGTGTCAGAAAAAAATCATCGAGAAGAACAGAACCAGCACATCTGGACTGCAAAATTCCAAATAACCAAGACGGCTTAATAAACACTGTTGTTTAAACTACTGGTCATCTGAACTTTTGTAGCCCGAATGTGGTAAAGCTAAAGAAAGCCTTGTAGCCCTCTGGCATTTCTCCTTTGTATCACAGAGAAGAACTATCACTTAAGTTAGATACCGGTAACACTGGTCAGAACCGATTCAAAGCCGGCCAACCTCTTAACCTCTTTAGCCATGAAAGCAATCTCTGCTTCTTACCATTAACAAAAAGGCTGTTTGGGTCCAGGCTGTACTTCTCCATCTTGGTGAAACCGTTGGTCTCATATATGAATTTGTGATATATGTTCACTCGATTAAAAGGGGGAGCTGTAGCGGTTTTACCGTAGCAACAGACACTGTCTACTCCGGTGTTCTTGCCCTGATTCACAAATCTGAGAATGAAAAGACACAACTTGAGACAGATTCAGAAAAGCTTTAGAGGACTTTGGATGATTTCACAGAGGTAAAGTTTGGAAGTTTTCAGACAGTATTTTTAATCTGGTGTTTTTAAATTTTAAATTCCACTTCAAACCTGATTTTGGGAAGGCATGGAGGAAGCTAACCATGGAGCCTCCAACACAGTGGTAGGAAATGAATACTGAAGCAAAGAAATATTTTGGGATGAAGATGCGGAAAGGAGTCTTTTAGAGATTTTTATATAAATGTGATGCTTTGCGGACTGAAACTGAAACAAACTAAGGGTTCTCTCAAATACTGTAAATGTTGTGAGAAGTCATCCCCATAACAGGGCATTTAGATGTCATGAAAAAAATCTCCATCCCATATTACTTACCTTAACGTTGATAAACTACAGTTGATCAACTCAGGACCAATGTTGCTGGTGTTCAATATCTGTTTCAGCTAGGCATAAAGAAAAAAATTATGTATGTATTGCCAATACTAAAACACTATTGCTGACTATATTATGAAAGTCCTGTGCAGAAGAGCTATTGGATGCATTGGTCTTCTTACCGAATTAACAACAAATTGTTGTGTTGAACTGAAAATCCTTGATGTGGGATTAGCCATCTGTGGTCTATAGATCATATTGGTTGCAATGAAGTTGACCGTAAAGCATTCAGTTGCCATTGGAGGTTTGCAAGTGGGAGAAACAGCTGGAAGAGGAATAATGGATGTCAGATATGGAAACCAGAACTGATAGTATATAATCACTGTTTTGTAGCTTGTAGTTCCAGTCATGAACATTGGGTTCAGTGGTGCATTACAGAAATTTAAGAACAAGCATGTGCTTTTCACAGTTTGAAAGTAACTGTTATTCTCAATCTGTTGTGGGTCCAAAAAAGGGCAAGAAGGACGAGCAAGGGCTGAAAACCAAGTTGTGCAAAAGAAAGATTGATGGATTAAGCCTTGAGAACAGAGGACTTCGCAGGACTATGGTAGCACTTGTCAAGAATGTAATGGGATACTATACAAAAGGGAGTGGGCTGTTCTGTAAAGTCCCAAGATGTGGAATAAATTCACAAGGCAGATTCTTGTTCAGAGTTACAGAACTGTTCCTAATGGTCAAAATCAGAGTTGGAATATCAGAAATCAGTATCCCGTCTCTGTTTGAAGATATCTACTGAACACACTATCTTGGGAATTGACATGGTGCACTGGTGACACCTTTTACTGTCTGGAAAATCTTCTCAATATTTAACCTGCCTCTACGTCCCTGTGGTTTCTACACATCGTTTGTGGCAAAAGCCTCTAGGGCATGGGTCGGCCACCCGAAACGTCGAATGAGCCGCACGGACCCGTTTGGCCTAAAAAAAAAAACCCCTGGGAGCCGTGCCCGTTCGCGCATGCGCGCGTGCCCGTTCGCGCATGCGCACCCCCGCACACGCACCCCCGTGCACCCGCCCGTGCATGCACGCATGCGCTCCCCAAAATGGCGGAGGAGGCTCCGGAGCCGCAGGTAATGCCTCAAAGAGCCGCATGCGGCTCCGGAGCCGCGGGTTGCCGACCTGTGCTCTAGGGCATACTGCTTTACTTGCTCTGCATTTGATATATTTGTGACAAAGTTGGACATCTTAGATTGTGTACCACAGCTGGAATCCATGACTCAACTTAATTTAATTGCTTGACACATTAGGCCAGGTCCATCCTAAACATGAAGGGTATCTCAAGATTGTGACTATTTCTATAAAGTACACCAAGCAATTTCAATATTCTAAGGAATTCTGTATAAAACTTATGTGATGTTATAATCCTCTTTGGGTGGCAATTATTTGCTTTCTAATAGAGTAACAATATCTCAATATAAAGTGTCCATCTAGCCCAATGTTTGCTTGTAGAAGGTCCTGGGGCATTCCCAGAGAAAAGTAAATCTAGAACAGAGTTACCAGAAACCAAGTTGTGCAAAAGAAGGATTGTTTATTTGGCCCTCTAATCCAAAGAACTGCACAATGCTGCACAATCCACACCACAATTCCTTAAATCCAAAAGTCTTCAGGGCTTTGATAAGCCTGGAAGCATCTCAACAGATCCCAGCTTTTACCAGACATCTGGGGAATCTTCCACTTTTATGATAAAATCACAGCATTGAATAATCAACATTATTGACCCATTTCTATTCTAATATTATATTATAAAACACTATGTTTACTTTACTCTCATTTGATTATAAACTAAAAATCACAATGAAAACATGAAGGTAGAGTTACTGATTTCCAATGCAGCAAAGAAATTGTAAGAGGGTGCAGAGATTATGTCAGCTCAGTTCCTCAATTCTCTGCTACTTCTCCAAATTTGCCCAATAAAAAATGTAAGCAGAAATACGTATTGCATATAGTAAAGGCAGAATACAATACCAGTTCTCCCGAACCTTAGTGTCTTCCCAATGTGTGGACTTTAACTCCCAGAGTTGTGGACTTCAACTCCCAGAATTCTCAGCAATAAGAATATACTTGCTGGGTACCCTGGCTTAAATTGTGAAGAGTTGTGATTGAGTGGGTGGTGCAATGGCTCAGAGGTTAAGACACTGGTCTTCTCAGCTGGAAAGCCATGCTGCTCCCATTACTCACCCCACCTCCTGCCAACCTAGGTAGCAGTTTGAAATCATATAAATGCGAGTAGATAAATAGGTATTGCTTCGGTGGGAAGGTTGCTGAGTTCTGTACTCTCACGCTGGGCTGATGATGATGGAAGCGTCTCTCAGACAACAAGGCTCCCTCAGCTGAGAATCGGAGATGAGTCGGTCATGACTGGACAGGGGAAACCTTTAAACCTGTGACTGAGTCCCATCTAACTAATCTGAAGCACACAGGCCTTCTCTCCCACCCCGTCACAATGGCAAATGATCTATTCCTGGTCAGTAAAGAAAACTCTTTACTGCCATTATCTGAAAGATAATAGGAGGAAGAATATGGTTTTTCTGACAAAACTGCCTCTTTATCCTTCTCTGCTTCCTTGTCAACTATTGTTTCAACACACCAAACATGTTAGATGTTTTTGTTGCTTAACTACCAGAATAGTAGTTGGCAGATCACAAGCCAGTTTCTAATTACACCTGATGATTAATTTCTGTACTATTTCGTCCAATTTGTTATATGGAAAGATATGTGAAACACACACCACATGGCCAATTTAACCAATTTAACCTCAGACTTAGTATGCTGCCTCTAAGGTTGGTAGAAGTGAGAAATATATTTAATACTAACTGGGTACAAGAGGGATTTCATAGGAGGATTCAGAAAGCGAAGAGGACAATCACAACTGTGTACTTAAAGCCCCACCCCTTTTGTGTGCGCACATACGAAAAGGAGGTAGGCTTAAATTGTATAGTTGCAGATGCCATTTTGATTTTTTTAAAAAAAAAAACTCAGCGGATGCCCTGGGATGCAACCTCACGGTTTTAAACAAAGAAGCCAAATCTGAAAGTCATCTGGGCCAAGCCTCAAAATCACAGGTCCGAATGTTGGCAAAACACATCAGGTCACTAAGGAACAGGAAGCACAATAATTGAAAAATGTAGCAGCTCAACTGCCGACTGGTGCACAATGTTAAGATCATGTTAGACCCATACTGAATGTCATATAATTTTTGCCCATTGATTTACCTAAGTATAATTTTAAATGCCCTGTTTAAATTTAGAGCCAGATTTTTTAGGGATTGCTTATGGAATCATCCAGACATTACGATCTGCAGAAATCCTTTTACAAGTTGCCCTGAAGTGCTGTGAAGTATAAAGGATTTTTATCTGTTCCTCCAAGATATGGAATGTATTTTCCTAGCCTTCACTCTCCCAACCTGTCTGACATTGCTGCTATTTTGCTTTATTGTTTGCTATTTACATTTTTATTATGCTGTAAACTGACCAAATTATCCTTCCTGAATGAAAAGATGGGGTATAAATTAAAACTTTTCAATTCTTTGGAGTCAGACTTGGCTCCCGATGACTACACAAACAGCAATGTAAGATTGTCTGGGCAACACTTTCAGAATGGCTTGCAAAGGGACAAGAAGCTGCTCTTAAATACTACAATAAAAGAAAAGAAAAAAAAATCTCAGTGAAAACAGAAACATTTACTGGAAACTAAAATATGTAGTAAAACAGAGCTGTAGGGATGGCAGAGAAGAACTGAGAGTTGAGTCTCCTGCTTGGAAGGGATGATTTAACAAGAACATTGTTAAGAAAGAAAATCCGTGACATATTTTATTTGTTCAAATGGTGATTTTGAAGACTGAGTGCCTTTCAATATGGAATCTCCATAGACATTTTAATAGTGAAATTGAGGAATACAGAGCTAAGGTTGTGTTTCTACAAATTTGGAGGTCTCCCTTGGTAGGCAGAAAGTTGTTTGCATGCCTTATCTATACACCAATACACTGAACTATCTTTTTTAAAAAAATAAAATGCCCTAACCTATAAATCTAATGAAGAATGGTGAAAGAAATTAGGTACATTTAGCTTATTGAAGAGAAGACCGAGGGAAGATGTGATAAGAGTCTTGAAATACTTGAAAGGTTGCCACTGGGAAGAGGGCATCAATTTACTCTCCATAACACTAAGGATAGGACAAGAAGCAATGGGTGGAAGCTTATCAGAGGGAGATCCAACACAGAAATAAGGAGGAATTTTCTGATGGTGAGAACTATTAAAAATTGGACAACCATTTGTCCAGGATCATATAAGGACTCCTACCTTGGGCTGGATTAGAAGACCACTAAGATCCTTTCCATCCTGCCTATGATTCTATGATTCTATGAGTTTCCAGGAGAAACATAATGTTAAGAGCCGTGGTGGTGCAGTGGTTAGAATGGAGTATTGCAGGCTAATTCTGCCAACTGCCAGCAGTTTGATCCTGACCGGTTCAAGGTTGACTCATCCTTCCATCCTCCCGAGGTCGGTAAAATGAGGACCCAGGTTGTTGGGGGAAATATGCTGACTCTATAAGCCGGTTAGAGAGGACTGTAAAGCACTATGAAGCTGTATGTAAGTCTAAGTGCTATTGCTAGTGCTAAGATATTTCTTAAGAAGGAGAGGGAGAGGGGGAGGGAGACAGAGACAGAGAGACAGAAGAAAATAGAGATGGGACATATTGTACATTGAGAAAAGAATTTGCTTTCTTCAGACCTCCTAAAGATGATGATTTTATTAGATTAGATTTTTTTTAACCCTATTCTTATTACTTTACAAATAACTCAAGGCAGCAAACATACATAAAACTTCTTTCTCCTATTCTCCCCACAACAACTTTGTTTCGTGCCTAAGGAGGGACTAGTTCTCATAATCTCTTGGCTTCTGGTCGGGTGCCTTAACCATTACACCAAACTGTCTATCAAAATGATGATGATGATGATGATGATGATGTATTTAATTTCTATGCTACCCATCTCATCTAAGCAACTCTGGGTGGCTCAGTAACTCTATTTGTAGAAGAGTAACATCAGGTTCTAAATTAGCAAGATGGTGGACCGAGTCTCACAATGTGGCAAAATTCAATTCTGTGGAACATTAACACAGATTTTAAAAAAAGATGAGGCTCGCATTGTGATTCCCCATCTGCTGTCTTGCCAATTTTGACATGTGCACCTGTACAGTGATGCTACTGAAAAGTAGGCAGCTGATGGGCAGATCTGGAATTATGATCACAATGAAAAAGCTTCCACATTATAAAGTAGCTGCTACAGCAGTTGTGACCATCCCAAAAACATTCACTGAGCAGAAGACAAACTGATAAGGTCCCTCCCACCCCAATAACTTCTCTAATTTTTTCCTAAGCAAATTCCCAAGAAGAGAGGGCTTATCTTTAGAGTGGCAATGTGATAGTCTCCCATTTATTATTTATTATTCAATAGCATTTGAAAATCAAGCAGAAAAGAAAAAAAAACCACATGGTCCTAAGTAGTATTACATTTCTATTTAGCTTAGAGAGAGATTCTGGGGCATGAGTATTTGCGAGGTAGGGGTAAAAATTGTCAAGGTAATTATGATTTAGTAGCTGACCAGCAGAAGTGATATATAGAGAATGAATCAGCAGAGTATTTGGGGGTAGTATCCCTTTCAGAGACTGTGTCTGAGGAGAATAGCAGTTGGAACCTGCTTGCTCACTTCAAACGTTTGAATATAACTGACTATCTTGTATTCTGTATGCTCCCTGAATATTGTTGTTTCATGTTGTATATTAAACCACAGTTCTTTTAACAAACCACTGTCAGATGTTTATGCTCCTGTGTTATCATAAGAAGAAAATAAGAAAAAGGCTGCGATAATTTATATTTTTAAACAACGTAGTCAAATTGATGACCAACTGATGGAAGTCCCACTTCTTTTAATCTGTGAATGTGTGAAAATAGGCATTCTTGATTCCCCCCACCCATGGATGTCCCTAATCATAGGGAGATATATCAACGAGATAAAAAAGAAAAATGCATCCTTGTTCTTTTTCAGCCTCTGTACCTGCCTTCTCACCACTTCACCACAATAAAATTGGCACTTCTAATGTTTACAAAGGTAACATTGTTAGTAATTAAAAAATTTTGAAACTCCAACATGCACTATTTTGTTTCAAAAGCTTGCATTCAAATTTCTCTGCACCATCGAAGACACAAAATCAGTACATATTTCTATAAGTGCCCCTATGTGCATAATTGGTAATAAATTCAATTCAATCAGAATAGAGCTGGAAGGGACCCCTTGGAGGTCTTCTAGTCTAACCCCCTGCTCAAGCAGGAGATTCTATACCAGGCATGTCAAACTCACAGCGTCACGTGACATCGCGAGACTTATGGGACTTTTTCCCCATTGCCGGCAACAGGGTGGGTGCTGTTTTGATGTGATGCATCCGGCCCATGGGCCGGCAGTTTGACATGCCTGCTCTATACCATTTGAGACAAGTGGCTGTCCAGTCTCTTCTTAAAAACCTCCAGTGTTGGAGCACCCACAACTTCTGGAGGCAAGTTGTTCCACTGGTTAATTGTTCTAACTGTTAGGCAGTTTCTCCTTAATTCCAGATTGCTTCTCTCCTTGATTAGTTTCCATTCATTGCTTCTTGTTCTGCCTTCAGGTGCTTTAGAGAAGGGGCTGACCCCCTCTTCTTTCTGGCAGCGCCTCAAATACTGGAATACTGCTATCGTGTCATCCCTAGTCCTTCTTTTTTCTAGACTAGCCATGAATTTTCCCTGAGTTCTGCATTCTAATGTACTCATTTTTCATTGCAAATTTTAGTGAAGAAAATGTTGAACACCAGTTCATCTATTTATAATTTTGGAAGTGCAAAGGATGATTGTTTAATTAAATGCATTAAATAATTGCGCTCCAACAAACTTATTTGGTTTGGCCAATACAAATTGGGTCTGTTCTTGTTAAAAAAGGAACTACAAAAACATCTGTATATTAGTGGACTTCAAAAGTGGTAAATGAATACTTCAGGACTATGCAAGATGACTCACTGGAGTGCAGGAAGAAAATATTGGAACATCTATTTAATTATTTTTATTTTAAAAAATAAACTGTACTAATGCTTAGTATACTGAACGTACACAATAGAATACATGTATATTTGGAGATATATTTCACAAGGTATATATACTATGTATATTTCATACATACGTTAGTACAGTAGTACATTTATACAATTTATAAATAAATACATTTAATATTTTGAAGTACAAGCTCTTCTTTTTTTGTACTGATAAATGTGAGCAGTGATAAAAAAATTAAAAACACTTCACTATTTAACTATCAGGTTCAGATTTCAGGCTGATAACTGATCCTGTCCCTGAATAACTGCTATTTTACTGTGGTGACTGGAGCAGAACAAATCTATGTAATCTAATCTATCATCAGAGTTCTGTGGTTTGACCAGAATCCAGAGATTTCCTCTAAGGAGAATTTTTTTAAAAACAAATTTTTTTAATGCCAAGCAATATAAGAAGAGTACATTAAACAATTTAGATTTTAGTGGCAGGAATGCCACTTGCTTTTTAGTTTTTACATTTGTATCTTAGTAGAAATATTTAATTATATCCCTTTCAAATGAAAGGAGAGGGCTGGTTTGGTATAGTGGTATAAGTCACCGGGCTAGAAACCAGCATATGTTGAGTTCTCGTCCTGTCTTAAGCATAGAAACCACCACTGAGTCCCTCATTCCCTTTCAGCCCTAGGAAGAAGATGGCAATGGTGAACCACTCCCAGCTGTGTAGACTTATCCATGTAGTTGCCAGGAGTTAAGGCTGACTCAAAGGCACCACAGACAGAGAGGGGAAAAAGGAGAGCATCTACTACATAGTTTTGGAAATTGGCGCCCAGGGTTTTCAGGATAGGCCACTTCTATTGCTCAAGAACAAAACCTTTGGAAGGAAAAAAAGAAGAAGCCCTACCTGAAATCCATATATGGAAACAAAGCATCAAGAGGAAGAAGATGTTCCTGAGACAATATTGAACCGAGTGAAGTTTCCAGTCCATGGTTCTTGCCTCAAGGCCAGCTTTTCGACTTGTGCCCTGGGAACCCGTCTGCTTCCGAAACTGGGTGCCAACTGTAGCGTGTGGGGCTAACTCTGGAGAAGGCAAATCTATTAGCTTAACAAGCTGACACACCCTGGGCAGAAGCATCAATCAATCGCTCAGCCAAGCCCTTAACTAAAAGGATTTCATAATATTGCACAGAACTCTCATGAAGGGTCAGCCTCTGCAAATATTTTTGCAAGTAAGAGGAAAAGAAAAGAAGAATTAAGGTATGAGAAATGTCACGCTAATGAAACTGGGACTCCTGGCCCATTTGCAGTGTTCACCAGTGAAGAAGCAACATGAACCCTTCAGCCACAGCTGCTCAGGTTATATTATACCAGTGATGGCAAACCTTTTAGAGACCGAGTGCCCAAAAACCAGCCCCTCCCCATCCTGCCTGCTCCCCCCTCCCCCCTGCTCTGCCCCCCCACCCCCCACCCTGCCCACCCTCAGGGCCACTCACCTCCTCCACGGCCCACTGCAGATTGCCCAGGTGGCCCAGCAGCGCCATGGTGGCTACACCCTCCACCCGCGCCCTGCAGTATCAACTGCGCGCGATGGGGCGTGAGGGTGGAGTCTTGTCCCCGCTGCCTGGCTGCCATGTCCTTGGCTGCACTGCTCCATGCGGGCCACTCCCGCGGGTGACTCTCCTCCAGGGGGGCTGCTGGTGAGGAGGGGGCCACGAGGCGCGCGTGCCCACAGAGAGGGCTCTGAGTGCCGCTTCTGGCACGCGTGCCATAGGTTCGCCACCACTGTATTATACCAAATCATCTCTAAATTTCTTTCTTAAAATATTATAAAAATTTAGACCTGGAGCATATTTTTAATATTATCTGTTAGACTCTTTTGAAGCTATTGGGAGATTTCTCTAGTATTTCCAACTACCATCATGGAAATATCAGAGTTGAGGGTTTGCATATTTAACGAAAAATGTAAAAGCAGGATAGTTAATCAATACAGAGTTAATTTTCTTATTCACTTTATAAGAAGACAAGATCCAGGAATGTGGAATGTCCCTTCTCTGAAATTACTCATGGAGAATATCCATAAAATTATTAAATTCATTCTGGCAAGTATCAGGATAGAAAAAGAAGACTGGGTTGGCTTGCCTTTGCTTTCTGTAAAATCATTCTTAAGGCATGTGATGCTTAATCAGTGAATGTCCAAGTAGAACATTTTTAATTCTTTATTTATGCCATATAATTATTTCATTAAGGCAAAATGACAATCAAAATAAATAAGTCTTATGGACAGATATTGCATGATGGGTGGGAGGGTATATGTGGTGTATTTAATAGGCCAGTATATTAGGACAGTGCATGCCAGGACCATCTGCTCAGATGGTGTTGGCCTTGTAAGATAGCAACTCACAAGAAACAACTCCAGATGAGCTAATTCTACTTTAATATAGGGTATAATAACAGAATCTTGAAAAACTGTGAGTTACCTTACCAAACAATCAAAATGGGATTATTTTGAGTTTCTTTCTCATACGTTCCTGGGACTACGTAAACATTTACCTCCCTTAATATTCCTTCTATTCCAAAGTCCTCACTTTATTCCTTACCTTAAATTTGGCTAGTCAATATTTTTCAGCATAATCTATCTCATTGGTAATTGTTGTGGAGAGAAAAACCAAGTGGGACTGCCCTGAGATCCTGACCAACAAATTAGTTGGCTTTGCTAAGTTCATACAATATGTTTAAACACACCCATTATAAAACTAGCAACTGTGTTTATTCCCTGGGATGACCTTTTATGTTGGTTTATTGCTATTATTTGATGGCTTAATTCAGGAGTCTTCAAACTTGGCAACTTTAAGACTTGTGGATTTCAACTTCCAGAATTCCTCAGCCAGCCCTGGCTGGCTGAGGAATTCTGGGAGTTGAAATCCACAAGTCTTAAAGTTGCCAAGTTTGAAGACCCCTGGCTTAGTTTGTTGTTTGGTTGGTCTATGAGTCAACAAACTCCATGAACCCAGAAAATGAGTTAATAAATCATTACATTTATATGCTGCCCAACTCTTTGTGATTTTGGGCAGTTTATATAAATAAATCAAGTTAAATTTGTTCTGCAAATGCAGTTGTGAAAACTCTACACAATCCCAACTACTTTAAAAGCTCTATGCAATTCCAGCTACTCCTGCCACCTGCTATAGGGGGAAAAGTGTAGCCAAGAAGCTGTCAACGCTATAAACATTGGATGTTCCCGATCTGACAACAGATGAAAATTGCAGCCATTTCCGCTTTGCTTTTAACATGCTTTTTCTTCTTTTAGAAATCAGGTGCAGAAGGGGGGTTGGGATGAATGCTTGAGCTCAGCTAGCCATAATAATAACGCTGCTCTGTGGGAACTCAAGGACGAACTGATAACGGTTTGGCGGGCTGAGGAGCTGGAGAGCAAATTGGAGAATGTGATTTATGACTGCTTATTGGGGGTGGGAATTGCAATTTGTTACTTTGTATCTGGGGAAAGGGAATTTAGTTTTGGGTTCAACTATGTAGTGCCGATACTTTGTTTCCTGAATAAAACGTTCTTTAAGGAAGAATTCTTGCCTTGAAGTTCTTTTGATGGGTTTCATCTATCGGAACCATGACACAAACTCTGTATTTTACAACACAGAGAACTGCAGGCTAACCTGCCTTCTCTCTTCCCATCATCATCTTTCTTCTTTCTTGCATCAGTTTCCAAGAATCTCTTGCAGTGGGTCTCCAGTAAATATTGTGACAGACCTCACCTTAAAGTGGCAAGCACCAGTGTAATAGCTCTAGTCAAAGATGATTAGGGGACTGGAGGCTAAAACATACAAAGAACGGTTCCTGGAATTGGGTATGTTTAGTTTAATGAAGAGGAGGACTAGGAGGGACAGGATAGGAGTGTTCCAATATCTCAGGGGTTGCCACAAAAAAGAAGGAGTCAAGCTATTCTCCAAAGCACCTGAAGGCAGGACAAGAAGCAACGGTGGAAACTAATCAAGGAGAGAAGCAACCTAAAACTAAGGAGAAACTTTCTGACAGAACAATTAATCAGTGGAACAACCTGCCTCCAGAAGCTGTGAATGCTCCAACGCTGGAAATTTTTAAGAAGAGACTGGACAACCATTTGTCTGAAATGGTATAGAGTCTCCTGCCTGAGCAGAGGGTTGAACTTACTAGAAGACCTCCAAGGTCCCTTCCAACTCTGTTATTCTGTGTTTTGAATGCAATTCTTACTAAACCAAATGAAGGCTAAACTAAACCAATATATAATAACAATAACAACAACAACAACAACAACAACAACAACAATAACAATAATAATAAAGTTGGAAGGGACCTTGGAGGTCATCTAGTCCAACTCCCTGCTCAGGCAGGAAACCCTATACCAGTGGTGGTGAACCTATGGCACGGGTGCCAGAGGTGGCACTCGGAGCCCTCTCTGTGGGCACATGTGCCGTTGCCCCAGCATTGCCTCCCCCCACGACCCCCTCCTCACCAGCAGCCCCCCTGGAGGAGAGTCACCCCCGAGCGTGGCCCATGTGGAGCAGTGCAGCCAAGGACATGGCAGCCAGGCAGCGTAGACAAGACTCTGCCCTCACACCCCATCATGCACAGTTGATGCTGCGGGGCGGGGGCAGAGGGCATGGCCGCCATGGCACTGCTGGGCGATCTGCGGCGGGCCCTGGAGGCAGTGAGTGGCCCTGCGGGCAGGCGGGGTGGGGACGGAGCGGGGGCGGGGCGGGGGGTGGAGCGGGGGTGGGGCCAGTTTTGGGGCACTCGGTCTCTAAAAGGTTCGCCATCACTGCCCTATACCATTTCAGACAAATGGCCATCCAGTCTCTTCTTAAAAACTTCCAGTGTTGGAGCATTCACCCCTTCTGGAGGCAGGTTGTATCCCAGGATAATGTTGAAGGACTCTGCTAGAGAGAAGTTTCCTGAGAATGGGCTCCAGCATGAGTCTGAAAGCTTGGAAGACTAAACAGGTCCTGGTGACCGACCCAGATTGGATCTTACTAAACCTTTGAAACCTGCAGTGTTGGCTCTTGTTGAGTGAAAAATCCAACAAAATAGCTCATCTAAATTAATGAGCAAGACACGATTGGAAGAAAGAAACAACATTGACAATATTTGAGTGGAAACTTAAAGTTGGAGGATACACAACAACAGCAAAGCTAACAGCATACTGGATGTCCATAGCATAGGTTTACTTAAATTCAAGCAAGAATGGATTCCATTATTACAATACCTCATGCCGCAAGGCAAATACAAATATTTTCAGTGTGGTTGTCAAGGTTCCAACAGACAGAGACAAATAAAGCAGAACTCTGAGGCTTGCAATTCCTCAAAGAGCATGTTTATTGATACAAAGTATCGGCACGTCAAAAGTGAAACCAAGTCTGAAGAGACGCATAATAATTCCCCCATACAAAGTTAAGAAATCCCACCCCTAATGCTATGCAAGCAACTACATTTCCCCATATAGCTTGTTGGTGGGCTTTTCATGAAATGTCCAGCCCGCAGTTTCGGGAGCAGCCGATGACCTTGGTTCCCACGAGAGAAAGTCCGAGAGAGAAAGTCTGTTTTGTCTAGTGCAGTACCTGGCAACCCCCCTCCCTCTGTGCTATGTGTCAACTAAAAATGAGAAGGAAAAATGGCTGCAGCCATGCTCATTCTAAAGTTGACAGTTGGCTCCTCTTCAGAAAGAAAGAGTCTCCTGCAAGGGAAACAGAAATCAGGTTAGGCATCCCCTCGGGGCTTGTGAGGGTATTTATCATAAACCTTTTTTTATCAACCTATCCACATTCACATTTCACTCATGTAGCCTCTGAAAGGGGGTAACCTTTCCACTGGACAAGGTATTGTAATTTCCCCTTGTGTAGCCTAGAATCCAGAATACGTTTGATCTCATAATGTGTCTCTCCTTCTACTACTACTGGACCAGGCGGCTCTTTTGGATTAGGTCTTAAAGTGGATTCTGACACAGGTTTTAAAAGACCGCAATGAAACACAGGATGAACTTTCCCCAACAATCGCGGAAGCTTTAACTCCACTGTCACAGGGTTAATGACCCTGACAATGGGGAAAGGAGCAAGGAATTTCGGACCCAATTTTTTGCTGGGCAATTTTAACTGTAGATATTTCGTTGAAAAATAAACTAATTGTCCAACATAAAAAGGTTTTTGAGAGGAACGTCATTTGTCTGCTTGCTTCTTGTGAACCTTTGTAGCTTTGGCTAATGCTTTCTTCACATTGATCCAACCCCCCTGGAAAGATGTCACCCATTGGTCCAAGGTTTGGGAAGTAGGTGGCTCCTGTGGGAACTCAGGCATGGGCACAAAATCTCTACCCATCACTACTTTGAATGGGGTGAGACCAGTACTACTGTGCACAGTATTATTATAGGCTACCTCTGCAAAAGGTAAAAGGTCAGCCCAATTTGACTGCTGGTAATTTATGTAACATCTGAGATACTGTTCCACCATTGCGTTAGTTTTCTCAGAAGCTCCATTAGTATTCGGATGAAAAGCAGATGAAAGCCCCTGGGAGGACCCAATCAGTTTAACAAACTCCCTCCAGAATTTTGCAGTAAACTGTACCCCTCTGTCTCTGATAAACTGAAAGACAAAAAAGACAAGTACAAAAAAATGGAAAGAGGGACACATAACTATGATAAGGCAGAGTATCAGCAGATAGCCCGAATCTGCAAAGATGAAGTCAGGAAAGCAAAGGCTCAGAATGAACGAAGACTTGCATCTAAAGTGAAAGTTAATAAAAAAAAGTTTCTTTCAATATATAAATAAGAAGAAAAAGGTCAAGGAAACAGTAAGTCCGCTTAAGAGAGAAGATGGCAAGGAAGTAACAGGCAGTAGAGAGAAAGCAGAGCTGCTTAACTCATTCTTTGCATTAGTCTTCACGCAAAAAGAAACTATAGCTCAACCTACCAAAAACCTAACTGTAAAAGACAGATTAGAAATAAAAATTAAAATAAGCAAGAAAATGGTAAGAGAACATCTATTTGACCTGATGGATTACATCCCAGAGTTCTGAAGGAGCTGGCAGATGTTATCTCAGAACCATTGTAACATATCTTTTAAAAATCCTGGAACACCAGGGAATTACCTGAGGATTGGGAAGAGCTGATATGGTTCCCATTTTCAAAAAAGGAAAAAAAAACAGACCCTACAGATCAATCAGCCTGACATCAATACCTGGGAAGATACTGGAAAAGATAACCAAAAAAGTAACTTGCTAGCATAGCTAGTCCTCGACTTACAAGCACAATTGAGCTCAAAATTTATGTTGCTAAGCAAGATATTTGTTAAGTGAGTTTTGCCCCATTTTACAGCCTTTCTTGCCACATTTGTTAAGTGAATCATTGCAGTTGTTAAGTTACTACTGACACGGTTGCTCAGTGAATCTGGCTCCCCCATTGATTTTGATTGTCAGAAAGTCGCTAAAGGTGATCATATGACCCCAGGACACTGCAACCGTCATAAATATGAACCAGTTGCCAAGCATCTGAATTTTGATCACGTACTGCAACAGTCATAAGTGTGTAAAACGGTCATAAGTCACTTTTTTCAATGCCATTGTAACTTTGAATGGTCACTAAACAAACTGTTGTAAGTTGAGGATTACCTGTACTATTCCTACAGTAGAAAAAAATATTATCTATATCAGGGCTTTTCAACCTGTGGTACGCGTACCACTTGTGGTACATTAACAAGTGGCAGGTGGTACGCAGCCCTGCCTAGCCAAGTGTAGTGGGGAAGGGAAAGAGCCAGCGCAGGCAAGGACTTACAGTGAGAGAGTCCTCTGGAGCTGCAGAGTGGCTGGGGCGAGACAAAGGCCCCAGGCTCACTTCTGGCTCACCCTCCCCCATGAGAAAGGAGGAGGAGGGGGGCGGAGACAGAGGCTATAAAAGGAGGCAGTTTGGGCGGGAGAGGGAGAGAGAAAAAAAGAAGCAGCCTTGGGAGGAGGCGGAGTCAGCTCTAGCTGCACCAAAGGAGGAGGGTGGGGGGGAGAGGAGAGGAGATCAAATCAAGCAGGCCGGCCATGAGCTGATTTGCAACTGCTGTGGCAGCCACCTGTGCTGGCAGCAGCAAACAGGCAAGAAATGCAGTGGGGGAGGGGTCGCCCTCCAAAAGGAATGAAAAAAGGTAGGATTGGCTGGAGGTGAGGCACGGAGGAGGGAGGGAGGGAGATGAAGAGTGGAAGGATTCTTATGTGCTTTTGTGACTTTGAAGTTCTGGGATTTGTGCAATGTGGGCAATTTCTATTTGGCTGATGGCTGATGGCTGATGGCTGGCGTTAGATTCTATTGCTCTGCTATTGTTAGCTGTAAGTTTTGCTGCAAGGGATTTTGAAATATTTTTCTCCTGAATGGAGAGCCATTTGGGGAGGCTGCCTTAGCCGGCAGCCAATACTTACTACATTTTTTTCCCCCTTACTTTCCTTTCTAGCCAGTAGCTAATTCTTAAAGGGGAATGTGCCTTTTTAAGCTAGTTCACTCAGCAGTTTGTCTTTTCTGTTTCTGGAGGCTTTTCCTTGTTTGATGAATATATGGAAGAGAAAAAATATGGGGGTGGTGTTCAAATTGTTCCTTCAGAAGGAGGTGGGCATGAGAAAGAGGGAGGCAGGGAAGGAGGGAGGGAGGGAAGTCCCGCCTTAGCACTTGGCCACCAGCAGCCCTGCCATTGACTTTACTTGTCAAAAGGTTGCAAAAAGGGATCACATGACCCTGGGACACTGTGACCATCATAAATATGAATCAGTTGCCAAGCATCCAAATATAAATCACATGACCCTGTGCATGCTGTAATGGTCATAAGTGTGAAAATGGTCATAAGGCATTTCAGTGCAATTGCAACTTTGAACAGGTTTTTTTTTTTGGTCATCAAGTTTTTGACACCTTGCTAGGTGGTACTCGAATATTGCTATATCCTAAAAGTGATAGAATCGGTGAAAAGGTTGAAAAGCCCTGATCTATATGTATTGAGGGATGATTTCCATTTTTTAGCATTGTAATATTTTAAAAGAAGTCCAAATTGACTGCTACTCTTCTTCCTGCGTGACATAGCTGCAACCATGGGTCTTCGGCAAATCTGTACAGGTAGTCCTCAACTTATGACCACAATGGAGCCCACAATTTCTTTTGTTAAGTGAGAATTTGTTAAGTGTTTTGCCCCATTTTACGATATTTCTTGCTACCGTTGTTAAATGAATCACTGCAGTTGGTAAGTTAGTAACCCAGTTGTTAAGTGAATCCGGCTTCTCCATTGACTTTGCTTGTTAGAAGGTTGCAAAATATGATCACATAATCTTGGGACACAGCAATGGTCATAAATATGAACCAGTTGCCAAGCATCTGAATTTTGATCACATGATCGTGGGAATGCTGCAAAGATTATAACTGTAAGTCACATTTTTCAGTGCCATTGTAACTTTGAATGATCACTAAGTGAACTGTTGTAAGTCGAGGACTACCTGTATTTTCTCTAGTTTACTAAAGCACATTAAGTGAAATCTTGGATTGACCAAAGCTGTGATGGATGTCAGGATCTATTGACCATGTGGTTACAGAAGATTGTTACTTGGAGATTGGAGCAATACATGCTAAAAATGATGAAATAAATTACAGACACTCCTTGATTTACAACTATTCGTTTAACAACATTTCAAAGTTACAGCACTGAAAAAAGTAACTTAGGACCAGTCCTTGCACTTACGACTGTCACAGCAACCCCATAGACACATGATCAAAATTCGGGCACTTGGCAACTGGTATGCATTCAGACGGTTGCAACATCCCAGTGTTAAAGAAAAATCTTCAGGGTCCAGTCCAAGCTGGGAATAAACAAAATGGAGGCTGTTTGGAAAGAAGGTACTTGTTTATTGAGGAGCAGAACCACAACAGCATGTGGCTCTGGGAAAACTGACAAAATGGAGCTGGGAGTGGTGGGTTTTATATCTTCCTGGAGGTTTGTGTTTGGAGTTGTTCCTGTCTGAGATTGTTCTTGTTCCTGTGTTATGAACTTTGACCTGAGTCTCAGTGTGCCTTTTGGTATTCTAATGGTGGTGGGTTAATCCTATTGTGTCCTAAAGCAGGTCTTTTCAACCAGTGGTACACGTACCACTTGTGGTACATTAATGAGTGGCAGGTGGTACGCAGCCCTGCCTAGCCAAGTGTAGTGGGGGAGGGAAAGAGCCAGCACAGGCAAGGACTTACTGTGAGACAGTCCTCTGGAGCTGCAGATTGGCTGGTGGAGGCAAAGGCCCCAGGCTTACTTCTGGCTCACCCTCCCCCATGAGAAAGGAGGAGGAGGAGGGCGGAGACAGGAGAGGCTATAAAAGGAGGCAGTTTGGGTGGGAGAGGGAGAGAGAGAAAAAAGCAGCCTTGGGAGGAGGCAGAGTTAGCTCTAGCTGCACCGAAGGGGAAGGAGGAGGGTGGGGGGGAGAGAAGAGGAGATCAAGCAGGCCGGCCATGAGCCCAACTACAACTGCTGTGGCAGCCACCTGTGCTGGCAGCAGCAAACAGGCAAGAAATGCAGTGGGGGAGGGGTCGCCCTCCAAGAGGAATTTAAAAAAGCAGCAATGGCTGGAGGTGAGGCACGGAGGAGGGAGGGAGATGGAGAGTGGAAGGATTCTTTTTTTTTTTTTTTTAAATATATTTTATTAAATTTTATATGGGTATGGGAAGGATAAGGATAATATGGGTAGAGGATGGGGTTAGGGAGTGGAGTTGGGATAGGGATGGGAATAGGGGTAGGGATAGGTACAGTAGTGGGGTTACGCCCACATAAAAAATCCAACGCTTACACAAGCAGACTCTCGTCCGGGTACACATATTGAATAACAGTAATTAGTACAATACTAAACAATTATAATTTAATACTAAAAATAGTCATAAAATAAAAGCTTACTAATTAAATATAATTTAGCTCTAACGTAATGTTAACCACTGATAAAAATTTTCCCATGTCCTAAAATACACTGAGTCCTCTTTCTCCTTAATCTCCAACGTCAATCTGTCCATTTCTGCACATTCTAAAATTTTCATAATTATAATCTGATCGTGTGGTAGATTTTCATTTTTCCAAAATTGAGCAAATACAATTCTCGCTGCTGTCAATACATGTAATATTAAATATTCATTCTCTTTACCATAGTTAGATCCTAATATTCCTAGCAAAAATAATTCTGGTTTATATTCTATTTGTATTTTAGTCATCTTTTCTAACCATTTATGAATTTTAAACCAAAATTTCTTAGCTTTAGGACACATCCACCAAATATGATAATAAGTACCTGGTTTTTCTTTACATTTCCAACAAATATTCGATACATTTTTAAACATTTTCGCTAATCTAACTGGTGTCATATGCCATCTATAAAACATTTTATATAAATTCTCTTTATATGAAGCTGCTTTAGTAAGTTTAATATTTCTCTCCCAAAGCTTTTCCCAGTCTTCTAAATCTATGGAATATCCAAAGTTTTTTGCCCACACTATCATTGTTTCTTTTACTTGTTCTTCTTCCATCTTCCAATTTAATAAAAATTTGTAAAGTTTCTTAATCAGATTTTCATCTGTTTTCAAAAGTGTTTTATCAAATACTGTCTGTTCTTTATAAAAGTCCATTACTTTTACATCTTTTTCATATCTTGTTTGAATTTGCAGATAGGACCACCATGTTAAGTCAATGCCTTGTTGATAGAGAGTTTGTCTGTCTTTAAGTTTTCCATCCTTATCTACAATGTCTTTATAAGTAACAAGTTTGTCATAATTAATTAAATTTGGATAAGCAAATGCTTCCATCGTTGAAAGCCACTCTGGTATTTTCATATATATTTTATGTTTAATTTTCTCCCACTCTGAGAACAACACATTCCTTATAGCATGTCTTTGAAAATATTTATGTACTTTGTTTTTCTCATACCATAAGAACGCATGCCAGCCCAATTGTAAGTCATGTCCCTCCAAATAAAGAAGTCGTTTATTTCTCAGCATAATCCATTCTTTGAGCCAAAGTAACATAGACGCTTGGTAATAAAGTCTCCAGTCCGGAAGTCCAAAGCCCCCTCTATCTTTTGTTTCTTGTAGTAGTTTAGTTTTAATTCGTGCTTTCTTCCCTTGCCATATAAATCTCAATATTGTTGAATTTAAATCATCAAAAAATTTCTTACCCAATTTAACAGGGATCGTTTGAAATAGAAAAAGTATTTTTGGTAAAATGTTCATCTTCACAGTCGCTATTCTGCCTAACAATGTCAATTGAAGATTTTTCCACTTTTCCAAATCTACTTTTATTTGTTTCATTAGTTTTTCATAATTATCTTCTTTTATTGTTGTATATTTTGATGTTAAATATATTCCTAAGTATTTAACTTTTTTAGCCATTTGAAGATTTGATCTTTCTGCAAGTTGAGATCTCTGTTTGTCTGTTAGGTTTTTTGTTAATACTTTAGTCTTTTCTTTATTTATCTTCAAGCCTGCTACATCTCCAAATTTCTCTATTTTCTGCAGCAGTATAGTAACTGTTTCCAATGGTTCCTCTATAATAAAGACTAAATCATCCGCAAAAGCCTGTAATTTATATTTTTGTTCTTTTATTTCCAATCCTTTAATTTCCATATCTTGTCTAATGTCTCTAGCCAACACTTCCAGTGTAAGAATAAATAACAAGGGGGATAGTGGACATCCCTGTCTTGTGCCTTTTTTGATATCAAAGCCATCTGTATATTTTCCATTTAAAAATATCTTTGCTGTTTGTTTATTATATATTGCTTGAATCACATTTATGAAATTTTTACCAAAGTCCATTTCCATCAACTGTTGAAACATAAATTGCCAATTTAAATTATCAAAGGCTTTTTGTGCGTCAAGAAATATCAGTGCCATCTGTTTCCCTGGCTGATGTTCATAATATTCTAAAACATTTAAAATAATCCTTAAATTGTTCTTTATCTGTCTTTTAGGCAAAAGATTTGTGCAATGTGGGCTTTGTGTTCTTAAGGAATGTTTGGCAATTTCTATTTGGCTGATGTCTCCTGTTAGCTTCTATTGCTCTCCTATTGTTAGCTGTAAGTTTTGCTGCAAGGGATTTTGAAGTAGCCAGTAGCTAATTCTTAAAGGGGAATGTGCCTTTTTAAGCTAGTTCACTCAGCAGTTTGTCTTTTCTGTCTCTGGAGGCTTTTCCTTGTTTGATGAATATATGGAAGAGAGAAAATATGGGCGGGTTTTCAAATTCTTCCTTCAGAAGGAGGTGGGCATGAGAAAGAGGGAGGCAGGGAAGGAGGGAGGGAGGGAACTTAGCACTTGGCCACCAGCAGCCCTGCCATTGACTTTGCTTGCCAAAAGGTTGCAAAAGGGGATCACATGACCCTGGGACATTGTGACCATCATAAATATGAATCAGTTGCCAAGCATCCAAATATAAATCACATGACCCTGGACATGCTGCAATGGTCATAAGTGTGAAAAATGTTCATAAGTCATTTCAGTGCAATTGCAACTTTGAACAGGATTTTTTTTGGGGGGGTCATCAAGTTTTTGACACCTTGCTAGGTGGTACTCGAATATTGCCATATCCTAAAAGTGGTACAATCGGTGAAAAGGTTGAAAAGCCCTGTCCTAAAGGTCATATCCTGCTTCTCCGGGTGGGGGATGTAGATTTTAGGAGTCTTTGTTTTTCTAATCACTCAGCTCCAGCCTTCCTGCCCCAACCTTCCTGAATGGATTAGGAAATCTGCATTTCTAAAAGCTGGTTTTTGCTTGGGGGGGGGGAGACTGTGAGCTGGTTTCTGGGGGCTGGTTTCTTTCTCCATTACTGTATTCCTTTGGGGAAATATAATCTTTTTTAATATCCGCTAAATATTTCCTTCTTTAGGAGGGCGGGTGGGTGCTGACTTCCTACACCAGGGTCACGTGATCGCCATTTGCGACCTTCCCAAGTGGCCTCCAGCAAGAAAAGTCCACGGGGGAAGCCAGATTTCACTTAACAACCACGTGATTCACTTAACAACAGCAGTGATTCACTTAACAATTGTGGCGAAAAAGGTTGTAAAATTGGATGTGACTCACAACGGAAATTCTGATCCCAGTTGTGGTCATAAGTGAAGGGTTACTTGTAAACAAAAATAGATAAATACTGGGTCTGGGGAACTAAGCAAAGGGAGAAGGATGTTATAAGCTGCATTGAAGATAGTGTAATCTTGTGGTGTAGAATTAATGAAAACATGCAGGGAGTCAAGGTGCAATTTTAATTATGACTAAATGGGCTAAAACATATGCTGGAAAGTATAAATTACTATCCTCTATTTTATTCTGGCTGCATTTGAAAGAAGGAACATAAGTTAGAAATAGTTTTATCTTATGCTTCAGTCAATATTTTTCACTGGTTAATTGTTCTCACTGTCAGGAAATTTCTCCTTAGTTCTAGGTTGCTTCTCTCCTTGATTAGTTTCCGTCCATTGTTTCTTGTCCTGCCTTCTGGTGCTTTGGAAAATAGGTTGACCTATTTCATGCCATTGGCATGAAAGCTGGCTGGCCCAACCATTCTCTTATGCTGGTTGGGGAATTCTGGGAGTTGAAGTCCACACGTATTAAAGTTGCCAAGTTTGAGAAACAGTAAGGCCATGACCAACTTCCTCCTAGTTCTCTGTGTGTTGAAGTCCACACATCTTAGAATTGCTAAGGTTGTGAAACACTCGTTGAGGATATAAATGGTCTCTCTGACTGTTTCATGTATCTATGGATAAAGATAAAAGGAATGCTTTGGATAACGGGAACCAATTTGTTCTAGTGGTTAAGGTGTTGGTCAAGAAACCAGGAGATCGTGAGTTCTAGTCCTGCCTTAACCAGGAAAGTCAGCTGGGTGACTTCAGGCCAGTCCCTTTCTCTCTCAGCCCAACTCACAGGGTTGTTGTAGTGGGGAAAATAGGAGGAGGAAGGAGTATTGTGTGTGATTGTTGCATTGAGTTACTTGAGTAATATTTGATTTGCATTGAGTAATAAAGGCAAGATAAAAAAAATCTAATAAGTAGGACTTCCAATTTGCCATCACAGCCGCTGCGGGCGCTGGAAGGAAAACTCCATCTTCGATCCTGGAAAGGGTCAAAAGTCGCCCTGTAGGGGCAACGAGCAAGGAGGGGACCCCCACTTGGTTGCGGGAGGACGGCAGCCCTTCTGCTTGATCTGGGGCAGCCCTCCAAACTGGCGGAGAAAAGACCGGCCATAGTAATATGGCCCGTCACTAGGCTGTAGACAGCCGAAGTCAAACTCACTACCAAGCACTTCGAAAGCAACGCGGATGAAACTGGGTGAGAACTGATCTTTTCTTTACCCTAAGTACTTTCTCTTCCTGTAAAAGCTGCCTGAAGTATCTTTCCCCCTGTGAGGAGAGAGGGAAGGGAATTTCTCTCTCACCCTCTAAGAATAGCGGCGTCTGACTACCCAGGGCAATCAAAGCATTAAAAGAATAACTTTAATCTAATGGGATTTATATGTTCCTGAAACTTGGGGACCAAAAATTTTCCTATATTTATTGGAGACTCTTGTTTTAATTTACAAAAAAGAAATGAAATTGGAAAAAGGATTTTAAAAATTTTGGACTTAAAAAACTTTAAATGGCATCGGTGACATCTTGTGGTGAAGTTTGGTATTACAACTTGTTATTTCCTAAAAGAGACTTGGCTTGAAGCCAAACCTTAGATAAGACTTTTCTGACCTTGGAACCACCTGTGAGAGACTAGACCTAAAAAGAAAAAGAAAATTAATTATTATGAATGTTTGATTTATTGATTAACCCAGGTAATATACATAATGGTTTTGATTTATTAAAGGGGATATTGTATTATTAAGTAGATGATTTAATATGGTGAGAAATAGATAACTCTTAGGGATTAGAACAAGATTATATTCAAATAGATAAAATGTGTATTTTGGATGTTAAATTTTGTTATGAATTGAGACAAGGGAAATCTTGGTTACCTAAAGCCTGAAAATTATAAATATCAAAGATTAAATTGGAATATTGATGAGAAACTAAAAATTGGGTAAAAACTAATAACATGATATGGATTGTATATGAAGATTGAATGTAATTAAGATACATATAAGCTAAAAATTTATTGATAAATGTAATAATGATGTTTTTACTGAGTTGATATAATAAGAACTATACTAGCTTGAATACAAGACAGTAAATGTTAAGGGAAAAAGAGAAGAAATATTTGATGTTGTAACTTGAGATTTGTACTAAAGATTTTGTTATCGAACTATTGATTAACCCAGTCACCACGTTGCTTTTTAAATACTTAAATGTAAAATTGGAAAATTAATAAAATATTATTTAAAAAAAAATCTAATAAGTAAATAAATATGTGGTGGATTGCTTGGGGTTGTGAATGTGCATATAATTTAATATATAGAAAATGCCATATTTTCTATATATTAAATGCTGGTGTGTTTCACAATATGCAAGATTGTAGGAAAAATTTGCTTGCCACGCTTGTATAGTAGGTAAAGAAATGAATAAATCTGGAAGTGAAATGCAGACCTAAAGACATCTCTCTTTTGTTAGTGTGAACTTTACATTAAAATTTATTCTAAAATAATCCTCCAGTTTGATGGTGCAAACAGTTCCTGTTTGCAAACTGAGAAACTGAGGGGGAAAATACTTCACTCTTGTTCTCTAGGCAATTTCAAACGGAATACCCATCCTCATCACGGCGTAGTTTTTAATTACAGTTCTGAATTGTGATTTCTTTTTAAATGTGTTTGCTTGCTGACCTGGCTTAAGTCCAGACTGCTTTCTTTAAACAACACTCTCACGCAGCAGTCCATGTGTATTCCAAGCTCTGTAAGAGCTTTTATTAAGCTTTAACAAGGGGTCTGGGAAGATAATGCTCGTTTAGCTGCCCCAGACATAACCTTTGCAGTAGTTCCTTCTATTTTTCCAACAGCGTTCCACCAAGCACGATCTCTATGGTTTGTACATTTTGTAAATCATCTGAGTTCTGGATAGTTCCTCATTTCTCTAAGTTGTGTCTCCCAAAGATAATGAGAGCATCTATTCTTGCTCCACTATTTTATCATCAATCTGACACATAGCCCATCTTCCCGCATTGGGCTTTAGCAATTTTCAAATCCTGTTTCTTCTGATCTGGCTTTAGCTAAGTGGAGAAATCAGAGGAGAGACTGAAGCTTCTGTCAGTGTTCCCCACCGATGTGTGTGTGATCCACACAACTGCTCCTAAACAGTGTTATCAAGTTAAAGTTTCTAATGTGACATTATGACACAGGTTGCTGTAATCCTGGGGTACAATATAGAGATAGTCCTCAACTTACGACCAGAATTTCCATTGCTAAGCAAGGTGATTGTTAAGTGAGTCATTCTTGATTTTACAACCTTTTGGGGGCAGTTGTTAAACAGATCACTGCTATTGTTAAGTGAATCATGCGATCATTAAGCAAATCCAGCTTCCCCATTGACTTTGCTTGTCGGAGGCTGGCTGGGAAGGTTACAAATGGTGATCACGTGACTCTGGGATGCTGCAACTGCTGTAGATACATGTCAGTTGCCAAAACCCCAAATTTTGATCATGTGTCCATGGCGATGCTGTGATGGTTGTAAGTGTGAGGACCGGTGATAAGTCACTCTTTTCAGTGCCATCGCAACTACAAACAGACACTAAACTAACGATTGTAACTCAAGGACTCTCTGTCAGTAGTTCAAGACACCAATGAGATGCTGAGGTATTTTCCGAAATATGGCATTTGGATATTTTACAAAGATCTATAGTTTTAAAGAACTTGGAATCAGCAAAGAGAGCAATTTTATATCGATGGAAAGAAATTTAAACTCTTGATATTAAAAAGCAGAAAGAAAGTTAAATTCCTGACATTAAAAAGTGGGTTTTTAATCAGTTTTTGCAATGTTTTAGTTTGCAAAAATGCAATGGAGCAATAGGTTTCTAGATTTAACATTTTAAAGGATTAGACCAAGGGTGTCAAACTGCCGGCCCGCGGGCCAGATGCCTCACAAGGAAGCCGCGCCCAACCCAGGTCCGGCAAGGGGAAAAAAGTTGCGATATGTCATGACACATCATGTGACGTGGCGAGTTTGACACCCCTGGACTAGACAATGTTTTAAATTAACATTTTATGGATCTTTTTTCTTCATTTCCCCTTCTTATGATTTAGTTCATTTTAATCACTGTTATCTGTCATTTTGTTATTGTTGTGTTGTTGCTGCTATCTTACTTTTTCATGTTTTCCCCCCTTTTTTTCCTTATAAAACAGTATAGGAAAAAAGTTAGTAGATGGCAAAGAAAAACTTACTAAAAGAGAAAATGATTAGCTATTTGATATCCAAAGCATTAACTTCATCTACTTTGCTTTTACATTTAATTGAAGTGGAAATAAAAGAGAAACAAAACGGGTTTATATCTCAACTCCTTCTCTGAATTGTGCAGTGTTTGGAGTTTAATCAAAAACATTTCATTTCAGCTCCAAGATCACCGAAAATACTGTTTTTCTTCCAGCTCTGCTCCTTTCGCTAATCATTTTATTGTGGTTCGTTGCACAGTCAGCCAGGTGTTCAGATTGGAATTGGCATTTTTACCTACCTATCAAGTCCTTCTGAAGGACATGGGATAAGTAGATGTTGATGTTTGATGATTTTAAAAGTATCATCACTATTGTTGTTATTATTTAGAGTCGGGGTGTCCAACCTTGGCAACTTTAAGACCTGTGGACTTCAACTCCCAGAATTCCCCAGCCAGCCTGCCTGGCTGGGGAATTCTGGGAGTTGAATTCCACAAATTTTAAAGTTGCCAAGGTTGGAATGATTTAGAGCAGGCGGTAGACAACCTTGGCTCTTTTATGACTTGTGGACTTCAATTCCCAGAATTCCTGAGCCAGCATGGCTGGCTCAGGAATTCTGGGAGTTGAAGTCCACAAGTCATAAAAGAGCCAAGGTTGCCTACCCCTGATTTTAGAGTATTATCCTATCATTCCTTCAGGAGGTGAAGCCACCTAGCCCTCCCTCCCTTAATTTTGTTCCAGAAACTACTACGAGTAGAGTTTCAACTTAAAACCATAATGAAGTCTGCCCATTCAAGTCATAAGTAGTGACAGTCATAAAATGAGTTGTTCACATGACCATCCTGTTTTTATGACCTTTTTGCAGTGGTCGTTAAATGAATATTATGGTTGTTAAGCGAACCAATGGTTCATTAGGGATGTGTTTTGTTGAAAACTGCAAGTGACTTCTGGTTTTCGGCAAAACTGTTGCAAAACACAGTCGCAGAACTATGGGATGCTGCAAACAGCTGCAAATGTGGCTGGTTGCCAAGGGCCAACAGTTGAGTCATGTGACCATGGGGCGGGGGGGGGGGACAAACTTCAAATCCGGGTCATAGGTAACCCCAAAGTAAGTCTTTCATAACTTTGAACAGTCACTAAGCAACTGGTCTTAAATCAAGGATCTATCTGTAGTGCACCTCTATGAAACCAATGTGCAAATAAAAAAAAAGTTTAAAAATGTAAAAACTGATGTAACCAAAGCTTATATTTTTATTTGCGTGGCATATACCAGGAGGATGGCTGGGATATTGACCAGAGTGGAGGAACAGATAAAATGTTGGAATGCTTATTATTAAATTTCTTAATTATGGAACAGAGTTGACTTTGTAATGGATAACAATTCTCTAGCACAGAAAATCTTTCTTTGTATTCCATCATACTGAGTACAATATAACCATCACTATAAATCACCATCAGTGTAAATCACTTTTCCACTCTTAAAATGATTGGCCAAGAAGGGTTTTCCCTTTAAATATAGGTAGTCCTCGACTTACAACCATTCGTTTAGTGACTGTTCAAAGTTACAACATGACTCAAAAATGTAACCTATGACTGGCTTACACATTTACGCCCACTGCAGCATCCCCATGGTCACAGCTGCTTGGCAACTGGCTCATATTTATGACGGTTGCAATCTCCTGGGGTCATGTGATCTCCTTTTGCAACCTTATGACAAGGAAAATCAATGGGGAAGCCAGATTCACTTAATAACTCTGTTACTAACTTAACTTCTGCAGTGATTCACTTAGCAATGTGGCAAGAAAGGTTGTAAAATGGAGCAAAACTCATTTAACAATTGTCTTGCTTAGCAAAGGAAATGTTGGGCTCAATTGTTGTCGTACGTTGAGGACTAGTTGTATTAGCCCAGACAAAGATGGAGTTCATCCATAAGAATGTTTAGTTTCGCCCTCAGTAATATATACAGTTTTTGTCAAGAAGAAATCTATTCTCCCCACATGAATCAAATGATTATTATTCGGCAAGTGTTTTGGAAACTAATCTGTAAATCCTGGAGCCAGCAAGAAGTATTAAAATATTTACAGGAGGAGGAGGGGGGGAGGAGGAGGAGGAAAATTCTGCCAAATCCTCATTGCATGCCGTTTTGCCCTCTGCTAATGTTTTATTTTCTCTGACAGATTACAAAAAAATTAAGTTGGCCATGATTAGAAGACATAAAAACACAATCCAGCATTCATTTAAGATTTTTTTTAAAAAAAAGAAATAAAGTCTCCTTGATGTCTAGTCTCTCTCTTTAAATTTTTACTGCAGCTGGACGTTAATAGATCCCAACACCCTTAGGCATCTGCAAATGAAATTCTAAGATGGTGCAAGACAAATGTTTTAGCCAACATGCTCTTTATGTTTATGTGGACATTCCGTTCAGGCAGTTTTCTTGTTTGTGCAAACTGCTTTTACTGTTTCAAAGTGCCATTTCACCAATTCCTGAGAATCCCACTTTGAGGAGTCTCTGATTGTTATGGTAATAGTGGAAAGGGGAATTGATTGACCCACTTGTCATAATCTTGCAGGGAGATGAGAAATTTCTACACTTCTGCAGTTTAAATTCTGCCATTGGTGTGCCACCAAAAGCAGTTGAGTTACCCAAAGGTTGTCATGGCTTAAGGAAGGCACCTGGAAAATGGGACACGGGCTCTTCTTGAAGAGTGTTATAGTACTTATCTGATGCCTTCATCCTGGCATTGTTGATTCATGCTCAGAGCATCAGCAGGTAAGAGTAAAAACAAAAAATCAAAATAGTGCCTTTATTTGGGCAATTGCTTGCATATACATTGTCTGGTGCAAAATTGAAAAGCGTTAATTATTGCAAGGTGGCAGAATTCCTAATAGAGGTAAGTCCTCGAGTTACAACCATTCATTTAATGACCTAAGTTACAACGGCATTAAAAAAAGTTGACTTATGACTGTTTTTCACACCGTTGCAACAACAGAAAGTTTGGGCTCAATTGTGGTTATAAGTCGAGGACTTCCTGTACCGAAATCAAGATACATCTGGGGATGAAAAAAACAATGAGACAAGTACTTGATTGTAGACTGTAAAGGGCAAGCAATCTTCTAGAATTTGGGCGACAACTAGGAACTGTTGAAAAGTTTAAAAATTGATTCTGCCTTTGAGAAAGTTGCCTGTTCCAAATGAGGAAGGAAGGAAGGAAGGAAGGAAGGGAGGGAGGGAGGAAGGGAGGAAGGGAGGAAGGAAGAAAGGATTGGTGGCTGGCTGAATACCATCATCCTTATCTGGAAGACGGTTTGCGCTTGGAGCCAGAAGGAAACAAAACAGAGAGAGACCTTGAGGAGTGCGCCAAAGGAGCCAGTTACCAAAACAATATGCAACCTATGGATTGGCCAAGATTCAAACAGATAGTGCGACTCCGGGGGGAGGAGTAACGAATGTTGCTTTTAATATACTGCTTGCGCAGGTTTTTCCCCCAGAACTCGCTTTGCTTCCTAGCTGTCACTAAATCCCAATAAAAGTTCCTTTTGAGACAATGCCGGTTTCAAGAGTTCTGTTTTCTTGGGAGACCTAGTTGAGTACTCAAGAAATTGACATGGCTTTCCTCTGTTTCCCCAAGCTCTGCCCAGCCACAAGGGAGAAAGATGAAGGGCCTGATAATAATGTACCCAACCCTATTAAGCTGATGTGATGCATGTAAAAAGGGTCGGGATTTCAAACAAGCGGTCACAACCCTCTTCTTGACTTTTTTTATTTCTACAGATAGCCCTGAACAATATAAATATTATATCAGTATAAAAACCCCTACATTCTTCTCCAAAATCAGTCCCAAAGGTTCTTCCTGAAGAAAGCCACGTTTTTAAATTTTCTGGAAAGCTTTCCCTTTTCATTATGCTTCTAATAGGTAAATGAAAAGTAAGAATTTGTCCCATCCTGTCTTGTCTGTGTTACATCAGGATGGAGGAGAGACATATTGAAATGGGAGTTATCAGGTTTATTCCCACCGGATTTGTTCCTGTAAAGACATGGATTTGGAAAACTTTGTTTTTGTTTTGATTCATGATTCCAGCTGAGCTTCCCAAACCTCTGATGGCTCTGGTTCTGGTGATGTCCCAAGTTGCATGCCGAAAGCGTCACAAAACCCAAACCTACGCAAAAGCACAAGAATGCAAAGCGATTCTCTCCTTTTATAGTCTACACAATGAAAACTTCTGATGCAGGGATTAGGGGATTTGCACGCCAGTCTTTTCAACCCTGAAGAAAAACCAGTCTGGATTGCAACAAAGGTTCATCTGATCTTTTGGCCCCAGCTGGGAAGTCAGAAATATCCAAAGCACTGTGTGGAAACAGGCCCTTCTTTTTGCCTTGTTCCAGGTAATCCTCAAATTACAACCATTCATTTAGGTGACCATTCAAAGTTACAACAGCACTGAACAAGGAGACTTATGACCGTTTTTTAACACAATTGTTGCAGCATCCCCACAGTCACACAATCAAAATTCAGACGCTTGACAACTGACTCACATTTATGACCGTTGCAGTGGCCCAGGGTCATATGATCACCTTTTGCAATCTTCTGACAAACAAAATCAATAGGGAAGCCAGATTCACTTAACAACCATGTTGCTAACTTAACAAGTGCAGTGAATCACTCAACAATTGTGCCAAGAAAGGTTGTAAAATGGGACCACACTCACTTAACAACTGTCTCGCTTAGCAACAGTAATTTTGGGTTCAATTGTGGTCATAAGTCGAGAACTACCTCTATTTTGCGATAGACTGCTTCAGAGCAGTGGAGGTTCCATTCGGTTATCAGTAGCTCCTGCCTTAACCACAATTGCTAGGTAATCTTTATGGGTTGGGAGTTTCTGAAGTTAATTAAATATTATAGAGAAAAACATTTCTAACCACCAATTAATTCTTTAAGCAAATAACTGATCTTGCTTCCATCCACCTAAACATCTAAATTACTCTTCCACTTTCAAAGGTGTTTATGCTGCAATTTATCACTGATTTGCTCTCACTGCTAAAGATGCCTCTAGTAGTTTGTATTTGGAAAGTTGTAATTTTGGTAGAACTAGCAGGTATTTCATAAAGTTTCCATTAGAGAGAAGAATAAATTCTTTCAGCCCTGCTGAATATGCCTTTTCAGAGGGGCATATTATTTGCAAGGAAAAAATGTTTTTGGTAGAAGAGGTAAGTTTGGTGCCACCTCTGCAAATTAACCATTAATTCCTCCCCCAAATGTTCTGGACATCTATTAACTGGAGACAAGGCAAGGTTTTTGGACCAGCAGACACGTTTATTATTTTAAGGTCAGGTAGTGGGTTCACTGACAACATGGGTGGCACTGCAGGACTTGCCTTTTCACACAATGGCAGACATTGTTTGGTTGGTCATTCACAAAATTGCTGCCATTGTACGACTTGCCCATTCAGAAAATGGCTGCCATTTGCAGGATTGGTCATTTACAATATAGCTGCCATTGCAGGACTTCCCCAATCACAAAATGGCTGCCATAGCAAATGGAGTTGGCGGAGATGGCAAAATTCACTGTTTTAATTAAAGAGCAGTTTCTTGACTTTTTGCTTGAAACTGAAAAAAATGAAACATTGATTATAGGGTTTGATGATTACAATGATTTTGTTCTTACAGAAAAGTCTTGAAATGCTGAGAAACGTAAAGCAAAAGATTGAGGTTGTAATTATTTCTTTTGGAGTCTACTGCATTGAAAAAAGTCAGAAGTCACTACTTATTTTTTCTTTCTTTCCCTTTGCATGCTTCTGAGGTTTTTTTTTATTAACTTCCTAACGTTTCTTTCTTTTCTACTTTTATCTTATAATAAAATTCTGAAGCATCAAAATGGCTGGCATTGCAGGTTGGTCTTTCACAAAATGGCTGCCATTGCAAGATTGGTCATTTGCAACAAGGCTGCCATGTGGTTGCACCATTCATAAAACATTCCTCAGAAGTCAAGATAAACAAGGATTCCCGTTCTAGCTACACAAGATTTTCTCTGATTTTTTCTACTTTTTACTGGCAATTGGGCCACAGCCATCAACTATTTGTACATTCTAAGAATGCCTATGAAATCATTGTGGAAGGCTGATGTGGGTTTTTCCATATCCCTTATACATCCTTTGAAAAAAATCAGGTGATTTTCCAGGGCAGTATTTCACAATCTCAGCAACTTTAAAACATGTGGACTTCCACTCCCAGAATTCCCCAGGCAGCATGCTGGGTGGGACAAGGTGTTCCAGAGGGAGTGGCTATGACTGAGAAAGGGTCCAGCCCCCTAAAGTCTCCAGGGGTATCTGGAACATAATTTCCTTATTAAATTGTATCCGTCAAGTAGGGTCTGCAAGAAGATATATTGTGAAATATAAAATAACTTATCTCATCCCAGTCCTGAAGGACTCTAGTCTAGATCATACTGGCTGGGGAATTCTGGGAGTTGAAGTCCATCTATCTTAAAGTTGCCAAGATTGAGAAACACTGCTTTACAGTTTGGCAGTCCAGATGTGTTAGCCCTAAGGGACTGCCACAAGAAGACGGAGTCAACCTATTCTCCAAAGCACCTGAAGGCAGGACAAGAAGCAAGGATAGAAATTAATCAAGGAGAGAAGCAACCTAGAACTAAGGAGAAATTTTCTGACAGTTAGAACAATTAATAGTGAAACAACCTGCCTCCAGAAGTTGTGAGGGCACCATCACTGGAGGTTTTTAAGAGGTTGGACACCCATTTCTCTGAAATGGTATAGAGTCTCCTGCTTGAAGAGCGGGTTGTACTAGAAGACCTCCAAGGTCCCTTCCAACTCTGTTATTCTGTTATACTATATAACAACAACAACAACAACAACAACAACAACAACAACAACAACAATAATAATAATAATAATAATAATAATAATAATAATAATAATAATAATAATAATAATAATAATAATAATAATAATAATAAAGTTGGAAGGGACCTTGGAGGTCATCTAGTCCAACCCCCTGCGCAGGCAGGAAACCCTATACCATTTCGGACAAATGGCTGTCCAGTCTCTTCTTAAAAACTTCCAGTATTGGAGCATTCACCGCTTCTGGAGGCAGGTTGTTCCACTGGTTAATTGTTCTAACTGTCAGGAAGTTTCTCCTTAGTTCTAGGTTGCTTCTCTCCTTGATTAGTTTCCATCCGTTGCTTCTTGTCCTGCCTTCAGGCGCTTTGAAAAATAGCTTGACTCCCTCTTCTTTGTGGCAGCCCCTGAGATATTGGAACACTGCTATCATGTCCCCCCTCGTCCTTCTCTTCATTAAACTAGACATACCCAATTCCAGCAGTCGTTCCTTATATGCTTTAGCCTCCAGTTCCCTAATCCTCTTTGTTGCCCTTCTCTGCACTCTTTCTAGAGTCTCGACATCTTTTTTACATCGCGGTGACCAAAACTGGATGCAATATTCCAAGTGTGGCCTTACCAAGGCATTGTAAAGTGGTATTAACACTTCACGTGATCTTGATTCTATCCCTCTGTTAATGCAGCCTAGCACCGTGTTGGCCTTTTTATTTCACAAATAAAAAATTATGCTTGAGAAACATCAGTGTTCATCTCTGGAGACAGTTGAGGCTGCTTGTTCTTTTAGCCTTCAAGTAGACAGAAGAGAAATTTAAGTGGGATGGTGCTCTAAGCAAGAGGCCTGGAGGACATAGAGACAGTGACGGTGAAGGTTTATCTTTATTGTGTCTGCAGATGTCTCTCTTCTCCCGACCCCCAACTCAAAAAACGTCAGATCACAGCATAGCATCAAAGAAACAGCGCAGGAGGGCAAGGAAAAATGTGGTCTGCCTCTGGGGATTGGTCAAGGAGAAACTGAAGCTTCATTTCTGCATGGAGAAAGGGGGAGCAACCTTGCTTTTTATTTAGAGAAAAGATCATGTCTGTCCTGGTTTTTGCTCCTTCCCTTCTCTTCACCAGGATAATTTTTTTAAATCTGCACCTGGGATTTCCAACATTCAATTCCCACTAGACTAGACGTAGTCCTTGACTTATGATCACCTCTGGGACCACCATTACTGTTACTAAGCAAGGCAGTTGTTAAATGAGATACGCCTGATTTTACGACTGTTTTTGCCACAATTGTTAAGTAAATCACTGCAGTTGTTAAATGAATCCTGCGGTCATGAACAGAATCCAGCTCCCCCTTTGACTTTGTCAGAAGCTGGCTGGGAAGGTCACAAATGGTGATGCCATGACCCTGGGACACTGCAACCATTGTAAATATATGTCTGTTGCCAAGCATGTATTTTGATCATGGGACCATGGGGATGTGGTCCTCATAAGTGTGAGGACCAGTTGTAAGTCTTTTTTCCCCCCTTTCAGTGCTGCTGTAAGTTTGAATGGTTGCTAAATGAATGATTGAAAGTTGAGAACTATAACATTTTTATCACCTGCCCTTTGGGCTTGCTTCTTTTATTTATTTATTTTTAGCTACCTTTCAAGGGGCCAGAAAGGAGCTATACATTTCTTCACCTATCGCTTGAGCTACTTTGGAGCATGAGTTCAGAAGACAGGTAGCTCTGTGTCCCACATAGCCTACCTGACAGCTCAGGCTGGGAGAGGAGGGATGCCGATGAAGAGAGAAGGAACAGATGTTACACCTTCTGTTATCCTGGGCAGATCTTCTACCTCCCCCCATCCCATCCTTTCAGCTATTGTACATTTGGATGTACAGAATTAACTGTTGTTCCATTGTTTGGGCTGGAAGGAGAAACTGGCAGGTACGCAGGTAGACCTCGACTTACATCCATTTGTTTAGTGACCATTCGAAGTTGCCACAGCACTGAAAAAAAGTGACTTATGACCATTTTTCACACTTACGATCTTTGCAGCATCCCCATGGTCACATGGTCAACATTCGGACATTTGATAGCTGGCATGTATTTTTTTTTTTTTAATTAATATTTTTATTTTTTTAAAACAACAAAACATAACACACATAAACACACAGTGTATACTCCTTTTTTTTTTTTTAAACAGCAATTTCGTAACGGTAATCTTCTATTATTTACATTTCCCCCCCATATTCTTCTTTAAAAAATATTTGTCCTTGTCCCATTGTTTCTTATTTCCATTTTCTTCCTTCATACTATACTTCATACTAAGAATAATACATATTATTACTATACATTATTATACATTATTATACACACATTTTCCCTTTCTTGACCTTTCCACATTTATTTTCATTTATTATTTCTAATCTCCAACCAATCATACCACTTATTCCATATTACATAGTACTCTGTGTCTTCCTTTTCTTTTATCTCTTTTGTTAATTTGTCCATCTCCGCACAGTCTAAGATTTTCCTAGCTGGCATGTATTTATGACGGTTTCAGTGTCCCGGGGACATGAGATCACTTTTTGTAACCTTCTGACAAGCAAAGTCAATGGGAAAGCCAGATTCACTTAACAACTGTGTTACTAACGTAATAACTGCAGTAATTCACTTAACAACTGTGGCAAGAGAAAATCATAAAATGGGACAGAACTCACTTAACAACTGCTTTGCTTGAATCCTACAGAATCCAGTCTTTGGGTTTCCTTGCAGTCCAAGTCCAGGCAAGTATGAAGAAGGATGCCTGCTGTCTGGAGGAGAGTGGATCAGCCAGCTTGGCCAACCAGCAGGGGATCCTCAACTGCCAGGCCTTCTGTTTCATCAGCAGGATGGTGAATGAACATAGAATAGGGGTCTCCAAACTTGGCAACTTTAAGACTTGTGGACTTCAATTCCCAGAATTCCTCAGCCAGCCATAGAACATAGAATCATAGTGATGAGAGCAAGAAAATTGTTTTCAATTTTTGAACTACTCTTTTCAGTAACAAGGAGCACCTTTGATTAAAGTTTCTATTTCTTTGAAGTAGATAAGATAGGGCCGGAAGGGATCTTGGAGGTCTACTAGTCCAGAGGTCCCCAACCTTTTGGGCACCAGGGACCGGTTCCGTGGAGAGAAGTTTTTCCACAGACCGGAGGGTGCGTGGTTTTGTGTGCTGCCTGCATCTCGCGAATGAGGCTTGGCTTGTTTGTGCGGACCGGTTGCTGGCATGCGGTGGCCCGGTACTGGTCCACAGACTGGGGGTTGGGGACCCCTGTTCTAGTCCAACCCTCCTGGTCAAGGCAGGAGTCTTACACCATACCAATCAAATGTATGTCCAGTCTATTTTTGAAAACCTCTAGTGCAGGGGTCTTCAAACTTGGCCCTTTTATGACTTGTGGACTTCAACTCCCAGAATTCCTCAGCCAGCGTGCTGAGGAATTCTGGGAGTTGAAGTCCACAAGTCATAAAAGGGCCAAGTTTGAAGACCCCTGCTCTAGTGTTTGAGCACGCTCAGCTCTGGGAGGCAAGCTGTTCCATTGATTAGTTGCTCTCACTGTCAGAAAATGTCTCCTTACTTCTAGATCAGATCTCTCTTTGATGAGTTTCCACCCATTGCTTCCTGTCCTACCCTCCGATATTTTGGAGAACAAGTCAATCCCCTCTTCTCTGTGACAGCCCCTCAAGTACTGAAAGACAGCTATCATGTCTCCCCTAATTCTTCTCTTTCATAAGCTGGACAGACCTCTACCTAACTCTCTCAACTGTTCATCATAGAGTAACCTCTGAGTCTAGATGGGGCACAGCAAATCATTCATATGTCTTCTTTGGGGAGAAAGCCGAAAATACAGATTGAAAACTGGAACAGCTCGCTAAGAAGGAATTTGGGCTGGAAAGGTTTGCATCCTCCTTGATGCCTTCTTGTGTGCAAGACCATCTCTTTGTGCAATTGTTCATTCCTGCCTGTCCACAATTATTCAAGCTTAAGCTTGGTGAATTTAGCAAGATTTGTGTATTTATGGCCTACTTTTTTATGGTTGGTTTTTAGCATGCCAATAGATCATAGGGGGAAATGGGGAAGTTGGTGAGTAGGCTAATGATTCTCTGTGTGGTAAAGTTTTTCATTGATGCAAATGCTTCCTAAGAAAAGGAAGGGGGGGCGGAATATTCATTACAGGTAATCCTTAACTTACAACAGTTCATTTAGTAACCGTTCAAAGTTACGACGGCACTGAAAAAGTGACTCATGACCGTTTTTCACACTTAACGACTGTTGCAGCATCCCCATGGTCACATGATTCAAATTCAGCTTGGCAACTGACTCGTATTTATGACAGTTGCAGTGTCCCAGAGTCATGTCATCAGCTTTTGCGAACTTCTGACAACCAAAGTCAATGGGGAAGCCAGATTCACTTAATAACGGTGTTACTAAATTAACAACTGCAGCGATTCACTCAACAACTGTGGCAAGAAAGGTCATAAAATGGAGCAAGACGTACTTAAATGTCTCGCTTAGTAATGGAAATTTTGAGCTCAGTTGTGGTCGTAAGTCACTACCTTCATTAAATGCAGCACTACCAAAAGTCCTTTAATACAGGTACTCCTTGATGTATGGCCCTAATAGACCTTGCCCATCACGGTTGTAAGTCTTGATATGTCTTGATAAAACAGGTTGGTCACGTGACTGACTGGATTTTATTTTATTTTTTTGTGGTTATCGTTAAGCGAACACCTCAGTCATTAAGTGAACCAATATTTCACTATGGGCACAGGTTTGCTGAAAACCAGATGTAAGGACCAGTTTTTTGGAAAAACGGTCATAAAATGCAGTCATGTGACCATGGGATGCTGCAAACAGCCATAAACACAGCCATGTTGCTGAGTGCCTGAAATCCAGTCACATGACTACTGTTGTAGTCAGAACTCCAAATCCAGGTTGTAACTAACCCTAAGATAAATCCATCGTAATTTGAGGACTAACTATACTCCACCTGAAGGCCTCCTCCCTTGCCTATCTTAGCCAATCAGGTGAGCAGGATAATTTAGGGAGAATTCAGATTGCGACAGCGGGAAAACATCAGTTCAGTTCTAATCTTTATTACGGTCAAAGACCAGCCTAAGAAAACATCAATAAATAGCATTTTAAAAACTTGGATGCCCCTCTTTAAAGAGATGTATGTGTTAAGAGTCTTAGTAGTTTTGCTATCCAAGGGTGAGGAGGAGAGGTGTGTCTTTGGAACTGCACAGAGGAAAATTGGGCCATGCAGTGACAACAAGTTGAATCAGGATTTCCAGAAATGACAGCAGAGGAAAGTAATAGTAACAACAGCAACGAGGAGGAAGAGGAGGATAGGAAAAGAAGGAAGAAAAGAAGAAAATGAAGGAGAAGAAAATTTCTGGTCAGCTGCTTCTTGTACTTCTCTTGTTCAAATGCATGTTTTCACGTTGAAAAACTAAAGTCCTGAATCCGTTGCCCTCCAGAAAAGGATGGTTCCAACAATGATTTGGCTATAACCACATCCAGGCAGGCCTCAGAGAGACATACTCACAATACCCTCCCCTCGACACATTGCTGGCTGCTGCCCAACGCCGCCTTCTCTGGAGTTATGATTCAGACCGCGCAGACTTACACACACACACACACACATACAAAACACTTTATATAGAGGGTGAAGCTAAGCCTTTGGGGTGGGGGAAATCATCCTCTCTTAAGGAGCAGGCAACGAGGAAGCCCACTGGATTACTGCAAAGTAGATACGGCTCAGACAACTCTTAACTTACTCTGTCTTTTGCAAAAACTGCGCTCCCAGTAAGGTTGTGGAGATAGTAGGGAAACCTTCTCATACATTTTATTATCACTTTCTTCTTCTTCTTCTTCTTCTTCTTCTTTCTTCTTCTTCTTCTTCTTCTTCTTCTTCTTCTTCTTCTTCTTCTTCTTCTTCTTCTTCTTCTTCTTCTTCTTCTTCTTCTTCTTCTTCTTCTTCTTCTTCTTCTCCTCTCTCCTCCTCCTCCTCCTCCTCCTCCTCTCTCCTCCTCCCTCCTCCTCCTCCTCCTCCTCCTCCTCCTCCTCCTCCTCCTTCTCCTTCTCTGTTTTTTGTTTTGTTTTAGTGTCACATCATGAAAATCTATCTTGTGCTCTCAAGTTTGCTGTACCTGGCATCAGGAGACACTAACACAGGTAAGAACCTTGGGGACTGACATTTCTCTGCTTCTCTTTCCCTCTGAACATCAAGGACACCAAGGATACTGGGGAATTTCCCAAGACTCCCTGTTTTTCCACAGGTCTTCAAATTATCGGCTCTTGAAAGGGATCAGGGAAAAAGAGGACACTCGAGCATGCGCAGAGGGCAGAATCCCCATATCAGGTGAAAATCAGAAGAGCTAGGTAATTCCAACTTGTTGCAGAAGAAGGATGGGTTCCCTTAAATATAGCACTAATAAGTAAAGCTTTAATTGTGGAGGGATAGGGATTAGAAATATATTTTTAATACTGAAGAGTCTGAAGTTGCCTTAAGTTCTGGCATTGTTAGGTTTGAAGAAGACAATTTGTATATAATGTCTCTTTCTTATTAGGAATGAGCAGGGATCAGCTCTCGGGGGACTTGTAAAATTAATAATTAAATTGCTTCTAAATGTCTTCACCTAAAGGCTGTCGATTCAGAACTACCAAGTCTAGATGACCTCTAGAGTTTTCCCTGTTTCTCTGCTGCCAGTTAGTGATTATTTCACTCCCCTTCCCTGGCAGGATAACTCAAATGAGAATACGAAGTGTATATACAGTAAAATAAGCTAGACCAGTGTTTTTCAAACTTGACAACTTTAAGATGTGTGAACTACAACTCCTAAAATTCCCCAGCTAGCATGATTTTAATTCAAATTATACTTTAGTGGTGCACAAATCTATACTCATGTGTGTGCCACTTCCATTCCGCACTAGATTTGGTATGTCTCTAAAAAGCCTGAAGAACATGTTCAGAAGATTCCACTTGCAAAAGTTTTATTTGACTTTTTTTCACTTATTGGACCATTTTCCTTTAATATCCCAAACAGAGGGGTATTTGGCTGTATTCGCCCAATATGCTGTACTAATTCAATAATCAAATTAAACCTATTGCACTATGATACTCTTTCATTTCAAGGCACTGTTTCAAGGACATCGTTCTTGTCTTGCTGCAGATTCTCACATTCTCAAAGAAGATGAAAACAGCTGTTGCGTGGGGATTTAGGAAGGGGAGAACTATCTTAGTCTGTGTTGTCAAAAGATTAAAACTCTGGTGACACTTTTGCCAATTTTATTTTAAAAAAACCTAAACTTCCGTGGGCTGCAGCTCACTTCATCCAATGCATAAATTAGCTAGACAGATGAAGCCACTTTTGATCAGTTTAAATCCTCCATCCATCTAGCCTCTCTATGGTGAAGTGAACTGCAGCCCCCCAAAGCTTAGGCCTTTTGATAAAATTGATTATTTTGGTGTTAACAGAGTCGTCCTGGCTGCGGGGCGCTTAGTAGTCCTTTGCATGGGTTTTAGCAGAGTGAGGGAGGGTCACCATCCCATACACCCTGAACTTTAATTTTAAGACATGGTGGGGAAGGAGAAATATTATTTTTTTTATTTTATTATTTATATCCCTTTATTATTTTTTGATAAATAACTCAAGCTGGTGAATATATCCAATACACCTTCCTCCTGCTTTGAGGTGGGTTGGGCTGAGAGAGGGTGATTGGCCTAAGGTCACCCAGACAGCTTTCATAGCTAAGGCGGGACTTGAACTCGCTCCCACTTTCTAACCCGGTGCCTTAACCACTAGACCGAGAGCAGTTCTCGAAGGGGAAGGAGGGATAAAATGCTAGTCTTGATGTGCAAAATGCACACATTCCAATCCTTACATTTCCATCTGAAAAAAAGATTACGGAGTAGAGTGTGGGAGTCAGCACCTTAGAACAGTGTTTCTCAACCTTGGCCACTTTAGGATGTCTGTTGCAGTCCTACTGGCTAGGGAATTCTGGGAGTTGAAGTCCACACATCTTAAACTGGTCAAAGTTGAGAAACACTAGAGAACGGCAACACTGAACACGAGGACCCACAGGTCTCTCTTGTTATAAGGGGGGAAAGCCAGGTAGTCCTCAACTTACGACGATTCGTATAATGATCATTCAAAGTTACGGATGGGTTGAAAAAAGTGACTTATAACCCGTCCTTACACTTATGACCATCACAGCATCCCTATGGTCATGTGATCGCGATTTGGGCACTTGGCAACCGGCACGTATTTACAATGGTTGCAGCATCACGGAGTCACGTGATTGACATTTGTGACCTTCTGACAAGCAAATCAATGAGGTAGCCAGATTCACTTAACTACCGTGGCAAAAAAAATTATATAGTTTGGTGTGACTCTCTTAACGACCACTTTGCTTAGTGACAAATTTTCCAGTCCTAATTGTAGTCATAAGCTGAAGATTACCTGTAAAGGAAAAAATTTTCCAAGGATTTCTTGAAGAAGACCATATTTGGTTTCCAGGCGTAAAAATGGTTTGCTGTTGCTTTATTATGAGATGTTTTTTTCACTAGCTTCAGCCCTGGGTAATCTTTGATTTAGTCTGACTCTGTTTACTTTCCAAGTCCAGCCAGGTGCTGCCCTCTGCTGAGACATTTTGTTTGGAATCTATTCTTTTTTTTAAATTAGTTTATAATATAAAATACAAAAGTAAATAGTAAGAAAATAGGGGAGGGAGAAGGGAAGGGAAAAGTGTAGGGAAAAGGGGAAAAAGAAAGGAAAAGCATTTCTTTTTACAGTTATATAATAGTATAAACTAGCCATTTCTATAGCAACAAACCTATCTAATGGGTAAAACCCAAAATCAAAGTTTCAATTTTTTTTCACCTCAAGCACAAAGTCCAGAAGCAGTTTCCAAGTAGAAACAAAAGTAAATGTGTTTTTTTCTTTAATCAGTCAATTTAGCCATTCCTGCTAACTCGGAGTTTCTTTATTCTTATCCATGAGGGCTAGAATCTTAGGTCTAAAGAAAGGACATCTTAAGGGTAAAGCAGTTGTTTCTCTATGTAAAACGCCATGGTTTCAGTTCTAAGTATCTATAGTAGTGTTTGCCAACCTTGGCAATTTTGAGATATGTGGACTTCAACTCCCAAAATTCCCCAGTCAGTAGTGCTTTTCTGTTTCACATAATCCATGCCCTTCAGAGAAGAAAGATGCTGGTATCTTTCTGAATAATCTCAAAATGCATTGTGGGGGTATCATATGCTAAGTCAGAAAGTACCAAGCCATTACAGCCCAAAGATAACAGAATAACAGAGTTGGAAGGGACCGTGGAGGTCTTCTAGAATGTGGGTCATTGGAGGCAAGGAAGTGACACCCCATTCTCGGCCCTTTACGGCCTCCATCCAACTGGAGAACAGAGACCTCTGTGGTGGGTTCTTGGTGAGACGGAGATGGGTGATGACAGCAGATTCCCAAGTCAGTAAGAACTTACCCCACTCCCTTCTAGCACTGATGATGTTACCTAGTTGGGTCATGAAACATCTGCAGGCAAACAACCAAGGTCAGAGAGCACCAAGGACCCCACAGCTCAACCTTGAGCTACTTCTATTGGTCTTCTATTCTCTTCTATTGGTAAATAACAACCAGTGTGATGTGTTGCAAATACTACATGGCAAACAGATCAAATTATTCCCTCTCAAGGGGATTATTATTCTCCAGTAAGCCTGCATGCAAAATCAGATGGATTAGAGTTCCAATTTGTACCAAATAGCCTGAGAGTATCTAGAATAATGGTTGGGGAATTCTGGGAATTGAATTCCACATGTCTTAAAGTGGCCAAAGTTGAGAAACACTTCTAAATCCTTTTCTGCGTTTGCACAATGTTGCTCACATGATGGGTTTGCCTAAATGTTTGCATAACTTAATACAATGACTGAGGTACAAATTGATGGCGGCGGCAGCAGAGAGGGCTACTTTGATGAATGTTTTCAGTAACTAGGAGTTTCTTTGATTAATGTTTTTAGTTCTTGAAGGAATAAAGAAAGCTATGTAGACCCTGATAAGAGAACTGGTTCAAACTTGCCAAGGACAAGGATTCTCTTTTATTATACATTGACTTTGAGCCTAGAATAATAGGGTTGGAAGGGATTTTTGAGGTCTTCTAGACTAACCCCCTATTCAAGCCGGAGATCCTATATCATTCTGCACAAATGTCCAATCTCTTCCTGAAAGTCTCCACTGATTAATTGTTCTCATTGTCAGGAAATTTCTCCTTAGTTCTAGGTTGCTTCTCTCCTTCATTAGTTTCCATCCGTTGCCTCTTGTCCTGCCTTCAGGTGCTTTGGAGAATAGCTTGACTCCCTCTTTTTTGTGGCAACCCCTGAGATATTGGAACATTGCTACCATGTCACCCCTAGTTCTTCTTTTCATTAAACTAGAGATACCCAATTCCAGCAATCGTTCCTTATATGTTTTAGCCTCCAGTCCCCTAATCATCATTGTTGCTCTTCTCTGCACTCTTTCTAGAGTCTCAACATCTTTTTTACATTGTGGTGGCCTTCCATATAACCTTCCATATACCAGGAGAAATAAATTAAGCTGCTCCAGGCTCTTCCTGTGAGTTTGAAATGTTTAACCCCAGGAGAGGATGCCCATCATATCTCTGGATGATATAGCATTCTAACATTTTCTCCATTTAATCCAGCTTCAAGATGGGTGCACTTCAGTTCCTAGAATCCCCCAGCCAGCATTCTGGGAATTTAAGTACACCATCTTCAAGCTAAATCAATCTATCTCTGTTGTATATCCATACCTGGATTGAAAAATTATGGAGCAATCTGATAGATTCAGCTATCTCACTTTCTCCCTTCATCTCGCCCATGATTGTTAAGGGGGCTAAAGGCTAAAATGCTATTTAAATCATGACCTGAACGCAGATCGATGGCTTGGAATCTCCTGGTGCTCTTCTGCACGATTAATTGCTCTAAACGTTTCCTTTCTGATCAATTTTGGCCAGAGATCAATCTTTCGGTTTCCTTTGCCTCAGACTTTCTTGGCTCCTTCTGGCTTTCAATGAGACCCACAAAAATAGAGGTTTTCCTGTTCTATTTCTAGTTGAATTATTTTGGTGAGTCCTTCCAAATTATACTAGAGGTAGAATTTGCCCACTGAGTGGACAGTCTTAATGTAAACTTTGAAATATTAATGAGATTGGAGGGGGGAAAAATGAGATTTTTCTGGAGGATCTCTTTTCAGAGGCTCATATGCCAAATCTGTCCACAATCAAGTTAATAGCTACAGCGGTCTATGATTTATGACCAATTGTTTTGTGTCCGTTTGAAATTACGACAGACCTAACTTGGGGCTACTTACAATCAAGATTCAAAATTCTGACATTGCCCCGGCCCAGGTCACATGATCAAACTTGAGGTGCCTGGCAACACAGCCGCATTTATAGTCAATACGTGACTGATGAAAGTCAAAAATCAGTATTTACTTTTGGTTTTCGACAAAACTGTGCCCATAGCAAACCATTGGTTTGCTTAACAACTGTGGTGTTTGCTTAACGGCCATGGTGGCCGCTTTACGACTGCAGCATTCGCTTAATGACCACCACAGAAAAGGTCATAAAATCAGGTCGATCACATGACTGATCCATTTTACATGGACAAATATCTATGGAGATTCTCAGTCATCCAGGTCATGGTTGTCCCCAAGGTGCTTTTTGAATAAGCACCTTTGAGACAATCATGATGGACAGGCTCCATTATGGTCATAAATCCAGGACTACCTATAGTGTCTGGTCCCACAAGAAGTGCCCGTGAGAACTAATGCTTTTGTTACATCATGGTTTTCTCTGTTTAGGAGTGATCTTGGTTTGGATTATCTTACAGCAGGCACATTTTGATGCTATTAAAGGGCAGGAGATTGATGACTTTTTTTTTTTTACTTAATTATAACAAGGACTTTCCATAAGGGATGAGAGAATTCTGAGCCAAAATTTGAAATCCAGCACGGGCTGTGCGGATTTCAACATTGCTTGTTTGGGAGGTTTCAGTGAAAATGTATTCCTCTCACCCATCTCCCGCCCACAGCCCGCCGAACAAATAATATATTTTTGAGGGTAAAAAAATATATATATCTCCCCGAGACAGCATTCAAACTCCCAAACCAGGTGCAATCTTCAAAGGAAAAGGCCTGCTTTGAAGTCCAGGTTTTAATCTCTCCACATAACTTTGTCTGTGAGCATTTTTTGCAAAGAGTTGCGCAAAAACCTGCCTCTTTGAAGGGAAGGTGGCAAATGAGCCGTCAACCCTGGCTTCCAGATGCTTGTTTTGTTTGGGGGGGGGGAGAGGAATTACGTTTGTATTTTTTTTTTTCCATGCAACAATTCTAAAATTACAAATACTCTTGGCTCGGAGCCTTGTGTCTCCTGTAGTTGAAGAGTTTTGTTTCAAAGGCGCCCAGGTGTTCAATTTTTTTTATATATTTTTTTTGCTGCAAAGTTTAGAAGCTGAGGTGAATGGCTGAATGAGAACGCGAAAGACTGATGGAATATTTGTCCTTTCAGAACGGCATAAAGAGTGGAAAATATCAAATTTAATGACAGTTCTCCGGCCAAGAGAGAGTTTTGGAGACCACCTCTTGATACCCTCCTGGGATCCAGCTACCTAACTTTACAAGTGTGACGTTTCCTCTTTTGCTTAAAAACAAATTAAGGACCACATTAGGGAGGTTAACTTCTAGCTGATTTAACAAGACTATTCTGGATTTTTTCAAGCGCTTGTAAAAAAAAGAAAAGAAAAAAAGAAAAGCAGAGCAAGAATTCCAGTTCCTTCTGGCCAAAGTAACATCCCATCCCTCACTTCCTTTATCTAGCAGGGAAGTTCATAACTTCACTGGAGCAAAGGATCAAACAGATATATGTCCACAAGGAATGTTATCTTGGAAAACAAGACAAAAATGTCTGTAGTCCTTAGCTATTTTCTTCTTAAATAAAAGACAAATGTAATAATAATAACAATAATAATAATAATAATAACAACAACAACAACAACAACAATAATAATAATAATAAAGTTGGAAGGGACCTTGGAGGTCATCTAGTCCAACCCCCTGCTCAGGCAGGAAACCCTATACCATTTCAGACAAATGGCTGTCCAGTCTCTTCTTAAAAACTTCCAGTGTTGGAGCATTCACAGCTTCTGGAGGCAGGTTGTTCCACTGGTTAATTGTTCTAACTGTCAGAAAATTAAGATAGGTCTACCATTATTGGTTAACAATACTATAGTACACAAATGGAACAGCCTTATTTAGAATCAATCTACCTCTGAATATTAAGGGCTGGCAAAAGAGGTAGTCCTCAACTTATGATCACAATCAGGAGCAGAATTTCTGTTTCTAAGCAAGATGATTGTTAAGTGAGTCATGTCCAATTTTTCTCATAGTCAGGAGACCTTTTTTCTCATAGTTGTTAAGCGAGTCACTGCAATTGTTAAGTGAATCATGCAATTGTTAAACAAATCAGCCTCCCCCTTTGACTTTGTTTGTCAGAAGCCGGCTGAGAAGGTCGCAAATGGTGATCACATGATCCCAAGATGCTGGAATCATCATAAATGCTTGCTTGGTTGAATGTCTATGGAGATTCTCAGTCACCCAGGTCACGGTTGTCCCAAAGGTGCTTTTTCACGAGGCAACTGGACTTCCTTGTTTTTCTTTGAAGACGTTTCGCTTCTCATTCTGAAGAAGCTGAAGAAGCTTCTTGGATGAGAAGCAAAACGTCTTCAAAGAAAAACAAGAAAGTCCAGTTGCCTCGTGAAAAAGCACCTTTGGAACATGCTTGGTTGCTAAGTGCTCAAATGTGGATCTCATGACTGCGGAGATGTTGTGATGGTTGTTCAGTGCAAGGCCTGGTGATAAGTCACCTTTTTCAGTGCCATTGACACTTCAAACAGTCACTAAATGAATGGTTGTAAGTCGAGGACTACCTGTAAACAGGAGAGATCGGTGGAAGAATGGAAAACTCAGTGCTGCAAACAGCATCTTGCTGGAATCTGTCATTCTCAAATAAACTGTCAGTGTGGCATGCACAGCCCAATCTTATGCTTGCTTGATTCTATAATACAGGGAAACAGCTCACCTTAGAAGACATATCCACATAGCTCTGGTTACTTTGACTGGCAGTCAAGTCTTCTTGGTCTCCTTTCCTTTCCTCATCTCCCACCCATCCCTTTTCTTTCCATCTGGAAAACTGAGAATAAAAATGCAACTGTTGAGTTTTTGGAGTTCCCTGAATTTGGTTGTTTTCCTGAAATCGTTTTGCCACCAGGCTAGGTAACAACATCAGGATGCGCTGTGATGATGGCAGCACCTAGAACTCAACAGTATAGGAAGACTTCCAGATTACTAGTCTATGATGGGGGGGGGAAATCAGGAGGAGTCTGGTAGCACCTTTCCTGACTAACAAATTTTATTGCCTCAACTTTTGTGAACAGCAGCTCACTTCATCTGATGGATTAAAAATTATACCTTTTAATAACATCGATCAGTTTGAAGAGATCCTCCTGTAATCCTTCTGATTTTGAGAACCCAGCAATGGCAAAGATTCTCTGCTATTGGAAAAAATGTAACCTTCCAGATATAAATCATACAGCCTATCACTGAAGCAGTATTTGTCAACTTTGGCAAGTTTAAGACTTGACTTCAGCTCCCAGAATTCCCCAGCCAACATGGCTGGCTAGAGAATTCTGGGAGCTGAAGTCCACACATCTTAAACTTTGTCAAGATTGAACAATCCTGTATTGAAGCACTTAGAAGATGGATTCAGTGCAGTTTGCATGAAGTTAGCATACATATGGTAAATTCAGACTCTCGTATGATTCACGCTTGTATTTAGTTTCTGATTCAAGTGTAACCAGACCCTACATGCTTGGCAAGGAATAAGTGTGATGCCCATGGCAAAAAGGAAATTAACTAGGAAGCCAACATATTTTAAAAATGCTTTTATATGTTTGTATATTTTTTTAACCTTCTTTTAATTGGATTGTTTTTACCAGCTGTGAGCTGCCTAGAGTTGCTTAGATGAGATGGGTAGCCATACAAATTGAAATAATTGGCAGCTGTGATTTATGTATGTACATAATAATGTATATATATATAAAGAAGGATGCAGTAGGTGGATAAAAATGCTAAATTCAGTCTGAACATCTGGCTGACTGTGCAACGAACCATAATACATTTAATTGTATTGTATATGTATGTAGAGCAATTGTGTATGCATATAATAATTATAATACATTTGTGTATCCCAGTTCCAATGCCAAATCCATCTGGCTGACTATGCAACCAACAACAATAATTATTATTATAATTGGCAGGCTGGATGCCATACCAAAAAATCTTGGATGGCACATAGAAAATCTGCACATTGAAATTTCCAATTGTCACATGGCTTGGATCCACATATATACCGTGTTTCCCTGAAAATAAGATCCAACCGGAAAATAAGCCTTAGCGTAATTTTTCAGGATGCTTGTAATAATAAGCCCTACCCCAAAAACAAGCCCCAGTTAAGATCGTCAGTCAGACGTATGCATTTAGTACCGTATTTTCCCAAAAATAAGACCTAACCGGAAAATAAGTCCTAATGCGTCTTTTGGAGCAAAAATTAATATAAGACCTGGCCTTATTTTGGGGGGAACACGGTACTATGCTGATATATATTATGACATCCTTGGTTCTTGGGAAAAACTCGATGAAGGCCAACACCAACTAAAGAAGTAGCAGCTATGATTTCACATTAGGTTGTATATAATAATCAATACATAAAATGCAAAGTATCAGGCGGCAGCAACATTGCAAGGGTACCCTCCTCAGCCACAAAAACTATCTAGCCCTACGTTCAACAACTCTTTTCTCTTTTATAACTAGCCAACCTGCTTCTCTCCTTGAAATACAGGTAGTCCTCAACATATGACCACAATTAAGCCCAAAATTTCTGTTGCTAAGCAAGACATTGGTGAAGTGAGTTTTGCCTCATTTTATGATCTTGCTTGCCACAGTTGTTAAGTGAATTACTGCTGCTGTTTTGTTAGCAACACGGTGGTTAAGTGAATCTGGCTTCTCCCATTGACGTTGTGACATGGTTCCGAAAGAAGAAGCTTTTCAAAGAAACTTGAGGCATTGTTTTCCTTTAAGAATCTTTAATAATGGCAACGTAGCTTAGGCACGTACATGAGCGAAGCCAAAATCTAAATTCCCCTCCCTCATCCCAGAGTATCTGAGCATAACTCACTCCCTCATTTACTAGTCATAAATCACATTCTCCAATTAGTTTGAAGTGTGAACTTTCCCTCCCGTTTCATAACCTGCCATATTTTATCTCCTCGTATTACAACTGACATTGAAAATGCCCTACCGAAATACTGTTATGGCTAACTAGTTCCCAAGCACATTCTTCCACTCCCCTTCCCCCACTATCTAATTGTAACTCTAAAGTAATACACAGGTTAAATAGTAAATGTCTGCATCTTCATATATTGTCAGGCAAGAACATTCGATGTTAGCAGCATTGACACTTTGCTTGTCAGAAAGTCACAAAAGGTGGATCACATGACCCCAGGACACTGCAACCGTCATAAATATGAGTCAATTGCCAAGTGTTTGAATTTTGATCATATGATCATGGAGATGCGGCAACGGTTGTAAGTGTGAAAAACGATCATAAGTCACTATTTTCAGTGCCGTTGTAACTTTGAACGGTCACTAAACAAATTGTTGCAAGTCGAGGACCACCTGTATTCAGCCGGCGAGGTTCCTACTTCTTGCTACTTCCTACGGGGCTACAAATGATGAAATAACGTGTAAATCAAGTGTGTGTGCGTGTGTGTGTGTTGGTGGTTAAGTGGAAGAAGCTGTTGCACAACCTGGCAAGCTGTCCATCCATCTGGCTGGTACATTTGGCTCTTGGTCCGAAATCGTGCAAGGCTGCTCTGTGAACGATTAAGAACTGGCCATGATTGGATTTAAAAGGTTATAGGCAAAGTTGAAAGAATCCACCTTTGCTGTGGTGGGGACTCCACCATCTTGCCTCCCAGCCAAACCCAGAGTCGACTATTTCTGGGGAAAGCTAAAGAACGTGGGAGAGTCTGGTGCAATGAGATGGAAATTGCAGAGAATTCTCTTGCAAGAAATGAGTGATTAGTTCACGAGATTAAGAAACAAACAGCCTTTTGATTTAGCTGCCAGCTGGCTGGCTGTGACTGGGTCGAGTAGCTTTCGGGGGGGGGGGTTGTTGATGGGGGAGAAATTGTGTTTCCCTCCAGAGTGGAAAGAAAAAACGGATCAAGAGTCCCAGACAGACCTCCCACGGTCCCTTCCTTGCTCTTCCCTCACCCAAGCCACCCACCCACTCCTTTTCCAGTTTGTCAAAGCTTCTCCCTTCTGGGAGCAGAACAAAGCTGGTCTGTCTGGATGCCCTGTCTAAACCAGGATGCTCAGCTCCAAGGAGACAGGGCTGACCTTGGAATTACTAAGGTTCAACCCAGGAGTTTGTTGAGGCCCTGAGGCCAGGCTACACGGTCCGCAGAGGTCAATGAGGCCATCAGGCACAAATCTTTCATTTGGGATCTAGCTAGGGTGGGCGATGATGTGTGGCTTGCACCCAAGTTAAGTTGAGCTGAGTAAAAGCTAAGAGCTGGTTTGGTCTAGTGGTTAAGACACCAGGCTATAAACCAGGAGACTGTGAGTTCTAGTCCAGCCTTAGGCATGAAAACTGGCTGGGTGACTCTGGGCCAACAACCAGGATCCAGTGAGTTCTAGTCCCACCTTAGGCATGAAAGCCAACTGGATGACTTTGGGCCAATCACTGGGAGTTCTAGTCCCACATTAGGCATGAAAGCCGGCTGGGTAACTTTGGTCCAGTTCCTCTCTAACCCACCTCACAGATTGTTGTGGAGAAAATAGCAGGTGGAATATTAGGTATGTTTGCCACCTTGAGTTATTTATAAAAAAAATAGGCAGGATTTTTTTTTTGAAAAAAGTGACAGATATCTGTGTTTCATCTTGTATCACTGGAGGCTTCCAACCGTGGGTACGTGAAATTAGACAGCTACAAAAAAACTTGTTTCTTTGAAAGCCCAGTGACAATATGCTGGGTGAGGTAGTTTCGAATGCAAGTCTTGCGTGAGCTTTAGAGGAGGCCTTCCCAATTCCCTTCCTTGCAGAACGGAAGCCCTGTTCTAAGATGGCGCCATGTTTCTGCAGATTCTGAGAAATATCCATCTCACAGCCAACATGGAAGTTGATCTTTCCGTTCTCTGAAATACCAGAAGTGATGCTTTTTCTAAATGTGACAACTGTCGCAGTACTTATGGACGTGCTAAGTTACCTTATGCTAAATCAGGCTATAATCCATCTTTATCTTTGGACTGATAATTTCTTATGTCTTTTGGCTCCAATGTATTTTGAGATGCTTTCATCTGAAAATGCAAAGGATGAAGACATAATTGCAAAAGCCTATTTTATAACCCAGAGGAAATTGCTGATATTCCTGATGGGAAAAAACTGTGAGAAACTCAGTTCTCCCTCTCTTTGGTAGAAGGGTTGGTTGGCAATGCAGACCCCCAACTTTATATGTGCAATGCCCAATAGACAAATTTAGACAAATGTAGCTTGCTTTCCCAGAAAATGAATTTTACAATTCAGCAATGGAAATATTCTGGCCCTTGGCAGTTTTGAGATGTGTGGACTTCAACTTCCAGAATTCCCCAGCCAGAATCCTGAGCTGGCAGGGGAATTCTGGGAGTTGAAGTCCTCACATCTTAAAGTTGCCAAGGTTGAGAAAAGTTGCTCTGGAATATTTGCAGAAGGATAAATCCCTTTCGCAAAGTTCTTCGCCCGAGCTAACGAGACTCGTTCTTCAGTTAAATTTCACAAATATCAATCTTTTCATAATTTGTTGTGAAGTCTCTTCATCAAAGGAAGCCTGGGATCAACGCTTCTATTCAGAATATGACCCAACAGGGGCTAAACATAGGCTTGGAAATACAGGTAGTCCTCGATTTACAACTGTAATGGAGCCTGGAATTTCCGTTGTACGTCATGACGATCATAGGTCCAGGCAGCCATGTGACCAACCCGATTTTATGATTTTTGCGGCTGTCATTAAACAAACATGGCAATCATTTAAGTGATTGCTATGGTTGATAAGCGAATCCATTTTCCCCAATGGGCAGTTTTTGCTGGAAACCGGAAGTAAATGCAGGTTTCCAGCAAAAAAAAAATCATAAATCGTGGTCATGTGACTGCAGGATGCTGCAAACAACTTTAATGTGGGCTGGTTGCTGAGCACCCAAAATGCGATCATGTAACTATGGGGGGGGGGCATCAGAAATTAGAATCTGAGTCATAAGTAGCCCTGGGCAGATCCATTGTTAATTTGAACGGTCACTAAGTGACCAGTTGGAAGTTGTGGACTACCTGTAATTACATACCTGCTGGGAGAATGAGGGTCAGAATTGAATTAACCAGAGGAATGGGAAACAGGCTTGGACTGAAAATTATTATGTAAGCGATCCCACATTCACAGATTTAGAGCATGCTGTTTCTCTTATATTTTTATGTTAAGAAAATACAGGTAGTCCTCAACATACAATACTGCAGCCAATATCACAAAAAAGTTGTTGAGAGTTTGGAAAAAATTCAAAGAGCAACTAAGATGATCAAAGGCCTGGAGGCTAAAACATACGAAGAACGGCTACGGGTTTGGCCAGTCTAAAGAAAAGAAGAAATAGGGGAGACATGATAGCAGTATTCCAGTATTTGAGGGGCTGCCACAAAGAAGAGGGGGTCACATTATTCACCAAAGCACCAGAGGGAAGGATGAGAAACAATGATCGGAAACTGATCAAAGAGAGAAGCAACCTGGAATTAAGGAGAAACTTCCTGACAGTGAGGACAATTAACCAGTGGAACAGCTTGCCTCCAGAAATCGTGGGCGCTCCATCACTGGAGACTTTTAAGAAGAGACTAGACACTCACCTGTCTGAGATGGTATATGTTCTCCTGCTTGATCAGGGGGATGGACTAGAAGACCTCCAAGGTCCCTTCCAGCTCTATTGTATTCTATTCTAATGACTGTTCGAAGTTACAACAGCACTAAAAAAAGTGACTTATGACCGTTTTTCACACTTACGACCATTGCAGCATCCCCGTGATCATGTGATCAAAACTGAGATGTTTGACAACTGGTTCGTATTTATGACCGTTGCAGTGTCCCGGAGTCATGTGATCCCCTTTTGCGACCTTCTGACAAGCAAGGTCAATGGGGAAGCCTGATTCACTTAACAATAATGTTACTAACTAACTGCAGTGATTTGCTTAATAACTGGCAAGAAAGGTCATAAAATGAGGCAAAACTCACTTAACAAATGTCTCACTTAGCAACAGAAATTTTAGGCTCAATTGTGGTCCTAAGTCGAGGAGTGCCTGTATATGGTAGGAATCAATTATCCATAGCTGATTGGTTCAGCTTTTTAAAATGCTGCAATGTTTCTCAACCTTAGCGATTTTTAGGATTGTGGACTTCAACTCCCACAATTGTAAACTCCCATGTAAAGTTGCCACGGATGAGTAACATTGGAATATAAATATAAAAATACTTCTGGATTACAATATTCTGAAGTTCAACAATATAGAAAGCCAATTGGAACCTTTCCATTGTTCTCGGTTCTATCTGGAGACTGAATTTTAGCAAGCATTTTTTATACCTGTAGATCCTTTTACTGAAAATAAACTAGGATTACCACGTCCGGATAGCAAATACCTGGACTATTCTAATTTGAAGGTGTCATCTAGCTGTCACAGAAATATTTGACATCCAGACTTAATCCTAAAAATGCAGAAATCATTCTTATTCATAGAAAACTGGTCTCAGGAGTTACAGAAACAATATTCTACTAGGTCAAAAATGGATTTCATATAAACAGGACTGCTAGTGGCTTACCCAAATATAAGCAAGAATTTTTGATGCAATCTGTATATCTATTGTACACAAATTAAACATATTTTCTGTAGTTATTTTTAGATCCTTTTTGTTTTATACAGAGGAATTACTTTACAATGTTTGAAGAACTGTGGAAATTGAAGATTAATTTCATTTTCCAATTTCTTTCTTATTTCTTCCTTCCTTCCTTCCTTCCTTCCTTCCTTCCTTCCTTCCTTCCTTCCTTCCTTCCTTCCTTCCTTCCTTCCTTTCTCAACTTTTTAATTAATTTGTTTTTTTATTTACGGAAAAATCTTTAATAAAAGAAGAGAGAATTCTCAGTTTTCTCCCTTTTTCCCTAAAGGTGGGATCTGCTGGTTACAGCAAGGACGGGAAGCCCGGTGCACGATGATCCTCCAGATGGGGGTCACTTGGGAGGAGTGTTGTGGCAACGGAAATACAGACATGGCCTGGTCAAACTACTCACACCCGGACAACAAGATCGGCCTTCTTAGAATCTTGGGCCTTGTGACCTGCCACCCCTGCAAAGGTAGGTTTTGTAACTTGTTTAAAGCACTGGATCCTAACCGGTCCTATGAAGCCAAGAGTGATCTTGCCTAAACTAATCAAAGAGAGAAGCAACCTAGAATTAAGGAGAAATTTCCTGACAGTTAGAACAATTAATCAGTGGAACAACCTGCCTTCAGATGTTATGGGTGCTCCAACACTGAAGGTTTTCAAGAAGAGATTGGACAACTATTTGTCTGAAATGGTATAGGGTTTCCTGCCTGAGCAGAGGGTTGGACTAGATCAGGGGTAGGCAACCTTGGCCCTTTTATGACTTGTGGACTTCAACTCCCAGAATTCCTGAGCCAGCCATGCTGAGGGAAAAGGGAGAGATTTCCAAGCTGAGCCATGCTGGCTCGGGAATTCTGGGAGTTGAAGTCCACGAGTCATAAAAGAGCCAAGGTTGCCTACCCCTGGACTAGATGACCTCCAATGTCCCTTCCAACGCTATTATTATTATTATTATTGTTGTTGTTGTTGTTGTTGTTGTTGTTGTTGTTGTTGTTATACTGAAAAGTCCCAGATTTACCTATTACAATATTATTTTCTTTGCTTCCGGTTCTAGACTCTTCCTGTAAGTGATAAATATTTTGGTGTAAACCAGTGTTTCTCAACCTCAGCAACTTTAAAACGTGTATACTTCAAGTTCCATAATCCCCAGCCAGCACACAGTAGTCTCTACAAGTGATCCTCGCTTAATGACTGCTCACTTAGCAACCATTTGAAGTTATGACAAATCCTGTACTTACAACCCAATTTTGAAATCCTGGTGGTCACAGACACACATTCCTGTGATCATGTGATCACATTTTGGATGCTTAGCAACCGACTCACATTTACAGCCATTTGCAGCATCCCGTAGACCACAATTTTGGGCATTTTTGCTGGTTTCTGGTGTTTACTTTCGGTTTCCAGCAAAAAAACGCCCATTGGGTATAATGGATTTGTTTAACAACCACCACATTCGCTTAATAACTGTGGCATTCATTTAACAACGGTGGTATATGTTTAATGACTGCCACAAAAACAGTAATAAAACTGGCCTCCTGCTTAACAACTGCCATGACTTACAGGTATAATTTTGGGCATAATTGCTGTCATAAATTATCATATTCCTTCCAGGTTATACAGACAAGTTATAAAACTCATTTCAACGCTGCGCTACTGTACAAATATTCTCTTTTATAGGTTATAAAACAGAAATGAGAGCTGTTTGCTCTGGCTTTTGGATAATTAGCAGCATAAGCCACAGGGAAGGGCTATTGGTCCTCAGTCAGTGGCTTGTAAACACAGACTGGACGGCCACCTATAGAGGGGCAGATTTCTTGCATCAGCAGAGGGTTGGGCTTGATGACCCCCGAGGACCCCTTCTATAAATAGTAGCTACCTCATGGCTAATCTTTTCAAGTGGCTCATCAATAGCACATTTACCATATTTATTACACCACTCACCCACTTTCAATCCTAATCAAGAAGCAGCCAACTTTCTTTATTTTTATTTCTTGTATTTTTATACCGCCAGCGAATCCCCCCCAGCTCTACTTAGCAGCAATTAGATTCTAAGCTCATTAAACTTTACGTTTAACATGTTTTGATTTTAATGATTAAACCGTTAACGCGCAGCACTTTTAATACTTTTAACGTTCTAATTGTTTTATAATAATATAAAACAATTTATAATAATATAAAACAATTTTATAATGTTATAAGCTACCCAGAGCCCCTTGACAATGAGATGGGAAGCCAATAAATTTAATAAATAAATAAATAAAGGTACATAGGACGACCCTTCCCTTAAACATGCAAAGCCACTGGGGCTATTCCCAAGATCACGTGAAGTATTAATACCACTTTACAATGCCTTGGTAAGGCCACACTTGGAATACTGCATCCAGTTTTGGTCACCACGATGTAAAAAAGACGTTGAGACTCTAGAAAGAGTACAGAGAAGAGCAACAAAGATGATTAGGGGACTGGAGGCTAAAACATATAAGGAACGGTTGCTGGAATTGGGTATGTCTAGGTTAAGGAAGAGAAGGATGAGGGGTGTCATGATAGCAGTGTTCCAATATCTCAGGGGCTCCACAAAGAAGAGGGAGTCAAGCTATTCTCCAAAGCGCCTGAAGGCAGGACAAGAAGCAATGGATGGAAACTAATCAAGGAGAGAAGCAACCTAGAACTAAGGAGAAACTTCCTGACAGTTAGAACAATTAACCAGTGGAACAACCTGCCTCCAGAAGCGGTGAATGCTCTAACACTGGAAGTTTTTAAGAAGAGACTGGACAGCCATTTGTCTGAAATGGTATAGGGTTTCCTGCCTGAGCAGGGGGTTGGACTAGATGACCTCCAAGGTCCCTTCCAACTTTATTATTATTATTATTATTAGCTCAGGTTGGAGAAAATAAATCAAAGCACAATACAGAACACAATGGAGAACACCATACAAAAGTGTTGAGTTACAACAGTTTGTTTAGTGACTGTCTGAAGTTATAAACAAAGGCACTGAAAAAAGTGACTTATGACCGTTTTTGAGACTTATGACCATTGCAGCATCCCCTGATCAAAATACACAATACAGGTAGTTCTCAATTTTTGACCACAGTTCAGCCCAAAATTTCCATTGCTAAGCAGGGCAGTCGTTAAGTGAGTTTTGCCCCATTTTACGATCCTTTTTTTGCCACAGCTGTTATGCAAATCACTCCAGTTATTAAGTAAATGGTGTGGTTGTTAAAACGAATCTGGCTTCCCCGTTGACTTCGCTTGTTTAAAGCAGGCTGGAAAAGGTTACAAATGGTGAGCACGTGACTGCAACTGTCCTAAATACACGCCAGTTGCCAAGTGCCTGAATTTTATAATAATAATTATAATAATAATAATAATAATAATAATAATAATAATAATAATAATAATAATAATAATAATAATAATAATAATAATAATAATAATAATAATAATAATAATAATAATAATAATAATAATAATAGTTGGAAGGGATCTTGGAGGTCATCTAGTCCAACCCCCTGCTCAGGCAGGAAACCCTATACCTTTCAGACAAATGGCTGTCCAGTCTCTTCTTAAAAACTTCCAGTGTTGGAGCATTCACCGCTTCTGGAGGCAGGTTGTTCCACTGGTTAATTGTTCTAACTGTCAGGAGATTTCTCCTTAGTTCTAGGTTGCTTCTCTCCTTGATTAGTTTCCATCCGTTGCTTCTTGTCCTGCCTTCAGGAGCTTTGGAGAATAGCTTGACTCCCTCTTCTTTGTGGCAACCCCTGAGATATTGGAAGACTGCTATCATGTCCCCCCTCGTCCTTCTCTTCATTAAACTAGACATACCCAATTCCAGCAACCGTTCCTTATATGTTTTGACCACATGACCATGGAGACGATACAATGATCATAAGTGTGAAAAACAGGTCATAAGTCACTTTTCTCAGTGCCATCATTAAACAAATGGTTGTTAAGTCGAGAACTACCTGTAATGTGAACGCCATAATTAAAAACTTCCCCAATTTCCCTTCCCTTTCCCAACTATTCTCCATGTCCAATCCAGGCTATTTGACAAAAGGCTCAGGGTTACGGATGGGGTACGGCTTGCTGTTACCCAAAAGGAGCTTCACACAGGTAGTCCTTGACTTACAACAGTTCATTTAGTGACTGTTCAAAGTTACAATGGCACTGAAAAAAGTGACATGACCGTTTTCCACACTTACGACCACTGCAACCTCCCCAGGGTCCCTTGATCAAAATTCAGACTCTTTAGCAATTGACTCATGTTTAGGACGGTTGCAGTGTCCTGAGGTCATGTGATTACCTTTTGGGGGACCTTCTGACAAGCAAAGTCAATGGGGAAGCCAGATTCTCTTAACAACCGTGTTACTAATTTAACAACTATGTTACTAATTTGACACCTGCAGTGATTCACTTGACAACTGTGGCCAGGAAGGTCGTAAAATGGGGCAAAACTCACTTAACAAATGTCTCACTTAACAAAAATTTTGGGCTCGGTTGTGGTCATAAGCCAGTGATGGCGAACCTTTTAGAGACCGAGTGCCCAAACTGCAATCCAAAACCCACTTATGTAGCGTCAGGTGCCGGGTGGGCGTGGCCATTGGGTGGGCATGGCCATTGGGTGGGCGTGGCTGCAGTGGTAACAGCAGACTGGGTGGGACTAAAAAGTTCAATCAATCAATTCCAACTTTGCGAGATCTTTTTTTTTCCTGCGAGAAGTTGAAATTGATTGATTGATTGAACCTTTTTTTCTTGCACATGGCGGCAGAGGCCTAAAGCGAAAAGGTTTTATAAAACCCAGCTGAAGGCCTAGGACTGGGGTGACGGCGCGCATGCCCACAGAGAGGGCTCTGCGTGCCACCTGTGGCACGCGTGCCATAGGTTCGCCACCACTGTCATAAGCTGAGGATTACCCGTAGAACTTCCATGGAGGGGTGCAGTCTACCCCACCACTTTCCCATCCTCCTCACCTTTCTCTCCACTCATCCCCAGATCAATTGTCCGACCAAGATAGGAAAAGGCATTGTTGGCCCTCAGAAATTTTCCCTTCGACTTCCTCCCTTTAAATATCACGCAAAATGTCCTTAAAAAGAAAAAGAAAGAAAGAAGAAGAAGAAGAAAACAGGAGAGCCCCCAACTTGGTTGCTAGCCAACATTCTCCCAGACTTCTAGAAAGGCCCACACACGTTTTGCTCCAGACTTCTGCGCTTCGGGGAAATGAGTTTTGCACACCTCGCCCGCCTGCTTTGAACCCCGCCAGACAGTTTTTGCCCGGGGGTCCCCCAGTCACACAATGTACCCGTTTGTCTCCTTCCTCCCCTGTAGCCCAAAGAGGCATATTTCCCTCATTCCCCCACTCCCGTTTCCCCAGACAGTTTTTCTTCTGATTTGTTGCTTGTTCTTGTTTTTATGTCACAGAAGCTCGGTGCGAAACAGGGAAGCCCATTGTCTGATAAAAGCTTTCTCTAGGATCCTTTCCAGCCGATGTGACCCCCCCCCCTTCTTTTAGATCCCTCCAGCAAATACAGTTTCTCCACAATTGCCTGCTCGGGCAGATACATCTCGGCAGTCTGGGGTCCCTCCTTTGACATGGCTGGTTGTGGCGGATAGTTCAGCCTGCCCGTAGATGTGTTGGAGAGCACACCGTGGGCCGGAGAATGGCCCTGGTGCAGCTACCAAAGGAGACAGAACTGATCCAGTGGACAAGGGTCAGCCAGTTGGTGGCTGGTCAGTATTGCAATTTGGCAAGTGTGATGGGCTTGACCCTGGACCAGGAGAACCCAGGTGCACTGCGGATGCTTGTGGAAATGTCAGTTGCAGTTTGTTAAGTAAGTCATGCCCAAGTTTAGAATATATTTTTTTTAGCATGGTTGTTAAGTGAATCGCTGCAACTGTTTATTCTACCATATTCCTGTGTTCACTGTTTGAGACCTCCCCAGACAGCGTCTGATAAGCAACATTAATGGGAGAAACCAGCTTCTCTTCACAACTGCGTGGTTCATGTTATGTATTAAGAACTAATCTTAATGTATTATGAAACTAACGTATCTCCAACTGTTTTGGAGGGAAACTTCAAGAATTCAAGTTTGGGCGGGAGCGAGCTAACATTGCGATTGGCTGACGCCCTAGAGGCGGAAAGTATAAATTGCAGGCATTTGCCGGTTTTTGACAGTTCTGTTCTGAGTTAATAAACAACGTTGAACCATGCCGGTCTGGTTATTGCCTACGAAACCCAATATATAACAGTTCACTTAACAACTGCAGGGATAAAATTAAAAACAGTGGCAAAAAAAAATATGTTGTAAAGTCGGACAGGACTCACTTAGCAACCACCTTGCATAGTGACTGAAATTCTGGTCTCCATTGTGTTCATCAGTGAAGGACTACCTGTACATTCGTATCTGTTCATGCTAAGATTGAGAAAACATTTTTAGGATGCCCTTTAAGATCAAGAGATGGGATTCCATTATTTTGATACATACACTACAGACACATATTATTTGTAAAGAAAGCAACACAAATGATCTGTCCTTCTCTACTTTCTGAGATGCACCCTGATTTATACTTCTTCCAACCACGGTTGACCCTTTGTTTTTATTTCTTCACCCAGAATCCTGCGAAGGCGTGGACTGTGGAGCAGGCAAGGTTTGCAAAATGAAGCATAGACGCCCGCAGTGTATCTGTGCTCCAGATTGCTCCAACCTTCCCAGGAAGCTTCAAGTATGTGGTTCCAACGGTTTCACCTACCAAGATGAATGTGAGCTTCTCACCGCCAAATGCAAAGGGCTGCCTGACCTGGAGGTCATGTACCAAGGACAATGCAAAAGTGAGTTGGGCTCTTCCTCCATGGGGGTTTCTGATCTATGACGGGGGTCTATGACAGGGGTCTTCAAACGTGGCAACTTTAAGACTTGTGGACTTCAACTCCCAGAATTCCTCAGCCAGCTGGCTGAGGAATTCTGGGAGTTGAAGTCCACAAGTCTTAAAGTTGCCAAGTTTGAAGATCCCTGGTCTGTGACATTCAAAGATGCTGCCTGAACCAGGTGTCTTTAAAGGGGATATTAAAAGATGAGTGAAGCCTCCAGATCAGTGATTCTCAACCCTTAGCACGTTTAAGATAGATGGACTTCAACTCCCAGAATTCCACAGCCAGCATGCTGAGAGTTGAAGTTCACCCACCTTAAAGTTGTCGAAGTTGAGAAAAACTTCAGAAGAAGGAGAGTCTTAATGCCACATAATGGGATCAACAATGGGAAGGAGGATATTGCCCTCGTGCGATTTTTGATTCTTCATGAGTTAGAATGTTGGCCTAGTCAGAAATTTTATTATTTTATTGATTTATTTCGATTTATATGGCCACTCATCCCAATACCATGACTCTGGGCATCCTTCTGTTGTGTTCCATAGAAATGGAAGGAACCTCCATGTCAAGAGACAGTCTACCCCCAAATGCTACCTGCCAAGGTTGATCTCAATGTCTTTTTTTGCAACAGAATCTTGCTCCAGTGTTGTCTGCCCCGGAACCCACACCTGTGTTGTGGACCAGACCGGAAGTGCTCACTGTGTGATGTGTCGAGTTGAACCCTGTCCAGACCCCACCAGCCTAGACCACACAATCTGTGGGAACAACAACGTGACCTACCCTTCTACTTGCCACCTACGGCGAGCCACCTGCTACTTTGGTCAATCCATAGGGATCCGGCATTACGGAAGGTGTACAGGTAACTTTGGCTTCGATGGGGGAAACTAGCATGGCATGTGCCAGTGACTTTGCACCAAAGGGCCAGAGATCTTGTAGTTTCAGGGGTACTCACTGGGGAGGGGTCAAAAATGTCAAGATGGCAACCATCACGGTCTAATAGAAACCCCGCCCTTTTTTTTTACATGAGCTATGGCTTTAATTCAGGGGTCTTCAGACTTGGCCCTTTTATGACTTGTGGACTTCAACTCCCAGAATTCCTCAGCCAGGCATGCTGGCTGAGGAATTCTGGGAGTTTGAAGTCCACAAGTCAAAAAAAGGGCCAAGTTTGAAGACCCCTGCTTTAATTGCTTGGTGGTGGCCACCATCTTGAATTTTTAACTCCCCCCCCCCCAGGAGAAACTCCTGCAGCAGTTTGCACCTCCAATGTCAAACATCATGATTGTCCCAAATCTGGACAATCTTATTTTACTCAAAACTGGGAGGGAGAGCATTCTCCCCTTGAATTTTAAATTTAGATGGAGCAATTATGGGGAACAAACATGTTTTTTTCCAGGCAAGATTTAAGGACAAAGGTCCATTGCTCTCAACAGCAATGGGCCTCCAACAAAGAAGCATTAGCTGGCCTAGTTTGGGAACAAAATAAACACCCCTCTTTAAAACAAGGGGTTCAGTCTGAGGCCTCAAAATGTAATTATACAAAAACCATCTAAAAATGTTCAGTTTAATATAGTGTTTCTCAACCTCCACATTTTTAAGTTGTGTGGATTTCAACTCCCAGAATTCTCCAGCCAGCAATGCAGATCGGGGAATTCTGGGAGTTGAAGTCCAAGTCCAACTAAAGTTGCAGAGGTTGAGAAACACTTACACCAGTGTTTCTTAACCTCTGCAACTTTACTTGGACTTAGACTTCAACTCCCAGAATTCCCCGATCTGCATTGCATTGGTTTAACAGGAAGAAAGGCAAAAGGAATTGGTAGCAATGAACTTAATTTGATTCATTCCCTTCAGGGAAGACCAGGGAGAGGGGTGTAGAAAAATTAAAATGGAATCTGCAATGCATATGCAAAAGTACATTCAAATCGAATAATTACATAGATAAATCAGCTTTCTATTGCATGTTGATGAGTGCCATCTCAACTTTTTTGACCTATCTCTGCATTTATTTATTTGTTGATTTGTTGATTTCTGTGGCCGCCCAACTCCACCAAGTGACTCTGAGCAGCTTACAATTCTAAAATTCTAAAACAATTAAAAACATGTGAAAACTTCCACAAAATAAATAAATAAATAGAAGCCCTTGATTCTATTTTAGCTTTTCCTATTTGTCTCTTGTAGACCAAGTAGAGTCCTTCTCAGAAAAACAAAAATCAGCAATGTCTGCTTTAAAGAGAAGCCTCTTCACAGTGCAGCTCATTCCAAAGTCAAAAGTGAAAAGCCAGATTCACTTAACATCCGTGTGCTTCACTTTTAACAGCAGTGATTCGCTTAACAACTGTGGCAAAAAAAATTCTGAAGTCGGATGCGACTCAGTTAACAACTGCCTTGCTTAGCAATGGAAATTCTTGTCCCAACTGTGGTCATAAATCCGGGATAATCTGTAATGATGCCAGGCATAAAAATGAATAAAAGGGATTAATTTGTTCTTTCTTTCCTTCCACAGCTCTGAATAAAAATGCCTTGGACACAGATGATGCTGAAGAAAACTACATCTGAAAATCTATTTTGGGGTGATTTGTCCAGTTCCTAACGTTCAGGGGCATTATCTGTAATAACGTACAGACTGTACATTATATACCTGGTATTTATTAAAACCAAAAGGAAAAAAAATCTTATTTATATAAATAGAAAGAGATGTAACCTAGCCATAGACGCATTTCAATTCTTAAGTCATAGTTTGTACCAAGGGTATCAGGAGAGAGGGTCAAAAAAGTCAAGATGGTGGCAAGGACCAAGCAATCATAGCCCCACCCATTTAAAAGGGGGTGGGGCTTTGATCTCTGTCACTGCCACCATTTTGAATTTTTTTGTCCTGCTTCTAGCGCAGAGGGTCTTCAAACATGGCCGCTTTAACACTTGTGGACTTCAATTCCCAGAATTCCTCAGCCAGCATGGCTGGCTGAGGAATTCTGGGAGTTGAAGTCCGCAAGGCCACGTTTGGAGACCCCTGTTCTAGCAGATGCGCCTGGTCCCTCCCAAACCCTTTTCACACAAGATTTCCCTCCAAAAATGAGAAAAGTTTTCTTCCATTGTTCTAAAGAAAATCCATTTTTATCCTTTCAAAATGAAATTTGCTTAATTCAAAACCGGGCCAGTTCTCTCTAGAACTCCCTGAAATATTTTATTTCTCCATTTTCTTTACCCTTTTTTTTGTCTTTGTGTATATTGCCTTGCTGTTTTATTGCTGCATATAACCTCATTCCCAAAACTCCCAGCCTGCCTCATTGCCTCATTCAACCCTCCTCTATCCAAACTTTCTGCTTCAACAAGACTTCAATAATAGGTTCCTTCTGATTTATAATATTAATAAAGTTGGAAGGGACCTTGGAGGTCATCTAGTCCAACCCCCTGCTCAGGCAGGAGATCCTATACCATTTCAGACAAATGGCTGTCCAGTCTCTTCTTAAAAACTTCCAGTGTTGGAGCATTCACCGCTTCTGGAGGCAGGTTGTTCCACTGGTTAATTGTTCTAACTGTCAGGAAGTTTCTCCTTAGTTCTAGGTTGCTTCTCTCCTTGATTAGTTTCCATCCATTGCTTCTTGTCCTGCCTTCAGGTTCTTTGGAGAACAGCTTGACTCCCTCTTCTTTGTGGCAGCCCCTGAGATATTGGAACACTGCTGCCATGTCCCCCCTCGTCCTTCTCTTCATTAAACTAGACATACCCAATTCCAGCAACCGTTCCTTACATGCTTTAATCAAATATTCCTTTTTGATTCCTCTGTCTTCTTGGAGATGAAGTCTCCTTGACTTACAACCATTCATTTAGTGACCAAAGTTAGAACAGCCCTTTTAAAAAGTGATTTATGACCAGTTCTCACTCTGACGACCATTGCAGCATTCCCCAGGGTCATATGATCAAAATTCAGGTGTTTGGCAGCTACCATGTATTCACGATAATTGGAACCCCCCGGGGTCATGTGATCACTATTTGTGACCTTTCCACCCAGCTTCTGACAAGCAAAGTTAATGGGAGGCTCTGGATTCGTTTAACAACCACATGATTCACTTAACAATTGCAGTGATTTGCATAACAACTGTGGCAAAAAAAGGTCGCAAAATCGGGTGTGAGTCAAATAACAACCATCTTGCAAAGCAATGGAAATTTGGTCCCCATTGTGGTCTTAAATCGAGGACTACCTCCTTATTGTTACCCGTCTCCACTCAGAAAATTGGAAAGTTTATGAACTTTCCAAGCAACGGAAGTTCATCATGTAAATAGGGTCTGTGTGTATGTGTGTGTGTGCGTGTGTATGGAATTGGGAGGTATCACACTGATGATAGCCAGTTTCCAACCAATTTTATCTATATATCCATTTTAAATTTGTCATCTGCTTCAGCGTGTGTGTTGTAAAATGTGTACATAGCATTCTTTTACTGACAGCATGATATTCTAGTCTAGTCTAGTCTATTCGTCCTTTTCTTTATGTGTTTTAAACAGGCAACTTCTCTATTTTTGTATGCTTCAGTCCCTGATGTTTTATTTTTTGGTTCCTTCAAGTTAGTCTTGACTCTGTGGATGCCTAGACAAGTCCCTATATTTTCCTTGGAAAGATTGCAGAAGTGGTTTGCCATTGCCTCCTTCTTAGGGCTGAGACAGAATGACTGGCCCAAGATCGCCCAGCTGGCTTTGTGCCGAAAGCAAGAGTAGAACTCCTTGTCTCCTGGTTTCTACTAGATCAAACTGGCTATCTGATATTTTTTTTTACACCTTTTCATTTATTGGATGTCGTTCTAAAACAAGGGTGTCCAACCTTGACAACTTTAAGACCTGTGGACTTCAACCCCCAGAATTCCCCAGCCAGCTTAACAACTGCGGCATTTGCTTCACAACGATTGACACAAAAGTTCATAAAATCAGGTTGGTCCTATGGATGACCTGCTTTACAACCATCACAACTAGCGATCATAATGGGCACGTTCCATTTGAAGTCTTTACTATACAGAACTTAAACAACAACAACAAAAAACCTGCACTTTTCTTTAGCAGTCTCTTGGCTACATCAAAGAATAAGCCTTTTTGCTGAATTTGAACAATTAAGGGAGGACTAAAGAAATGAAAAAAAAAATGGCATGGCCTTGTCTTTTTGTTCTCTTTATTTTATTTTATTTTTTTGACTGAAGGGGAAAGAACTGAGGTGCTGGGCAAACAGGAATGGTTGGCTGGCAATCTCCATATTCCCCAAACCTAAACGAGATTGTTTTATAAGATTTAGGGCAAAACAAAATGAAGAGTCTGAAAGAGCACTAATAAATTTGTTCTTTTTGTTCCTCTGAATTTCTTGTTTGTGAAAATTTATTCAAGGGGGATTCGGATGTTGTCCCGACATTGCAATCTACCTCATCTCATGGGAGTTTTTGCTGTGTTTTGGGGGAGTAACCCCCCCCCCCCAGTTTTTCTAAGTTGCCTCCCTATTTTCACCTGTAAAGTGCTGATGGTTGCACAATTCGATTAACGGAAAGCCAAGTCAAGTTTGTTGCTGAAATGCGTAAATGTCAGTGTTGTGGTTTGGGGTTATTTTGAATCAAGTGTATGAGCTACAACTCTTCTACTAAAGAATTTTGGTGGCCTCTATTTAATTTTTCTCAGAAAAAGCAACAGATGTGTCTTCTAACCACATCCAGCTTGACAAATCATCCAGCAGGCAAAGATTTATGGCTGCCGTAATTGGTTTCTGAAGCAATTGTCAAATTACTCCAGATGGGATGGTTCTAATTTTACAAAATAGGGAGCAAGGGGAAAACAGGGCTCATTCAGGCCAAATGGAAAAAGCAGGGAAATTGTTGTGGCTCAGCAGCAGTGACACCACAAACAGGAGGCAGAAAACAGGTCAGGAAACACCATCTTTGTCCTAGGGAACAGGAACTTATTAAAGTTAATTCCTGTTGCGGGAGGTTGCATCTGTTGAAGGAAAAGTCTTCATCATGGTTCAGTCCAAGCTAGGAATAAACAACATGGCGACTGCTTTAGAAAGAAGGTTGCAGTTTATTGAAGAGGAGAGCCAGACAGAAAGATGGCTCTGGAAGAAAAGAGAGCAAGCACATGTAGGGAGTGGGTTTTTATACCCTCTGGAGCCTTTTGTTTGGAGTTGTTCCTGTGGCATGAACTTTGACCTGAGTCTGAGTGTGCCCTTTGGTATCTGTCGGTTAATCCTATTATGTCCTGTCTTAGAGTTTGGGTGGGGTATGTAGATTTTAGGTGTCTTTGTCTTCCTAAGCTTCTAGCTGGGGGCCTCCAACCTTCCTGGATTATTTACATCTGCATTTCTACAGAGCTGATTTCTGCTTGGGGGAGGGAGACTTGGGGCTATTAAGAAAAAACTGGGCATGCTTTTCTGCCTCTTTAAGATCCTTTGAGAAAAAATATTTTTCTGCCCTTTTAATATTTCCTTCTCTGGGGGGCTGACTTCCCACACATCCTTCTGCCTGAAAGCGTCGATTCATTTTGGCTCCTGGACAGATTGTGCCTCTTGCTATTTTGTCTATGAAAAAATATTGTGTAGTCCAGTGCATTAAAAAAGAAGTTACATAAAACTCCTATAAAGACTTCCTCAAGAGCATTGCATCTCCATCCTAATTTTTGCTAGCCTTTTGCTAGCTCTATGTGTGCATTGTACTCACTTATACCCTATAGAGGGGACAGGGGACCTTAAGGTGTTCCTTCAATTTACAAGAACTGCTTTATTTTTGCTTTCTCACCTGTAAGTACTTTCAACTCACTCCTGGTGATTGTATGAGTGGATAGAGCTAATAATAAACTGTCAAAAAGTTTCAATCACTGGACAATCTTTTCAAACTAGTCACAAACACAAACACATTACTATCTAGGACAATGATGGCGAAACTTTTAGAGACCCAGTGCCCAAATTGCAACCCAAAACCCACTTATTTATCACCAGGTGCCGGGTGGGCGTGGCCGCAGTGGTCATGGCAGACTGGGTGGGCGGGGCCAGGGCAGCGGGGGCCAGTCCCTCGCCATCTCCGGGGCATGGCACGCATGCCCACAGAGAGGGCTCTGAGTGCCGCCTCTGGCACGCGGGCCATAGGTTCGCCACCACTGATCTAGGACAAAAATATTTGGCCCACTTATGTTTGGACTTTTGAGAGGAATTCTCTCTTCAGTATGCAAACCAGCAGAAGTGTTTCATCTTTAGGCTGCTATCATCTCAGCAGACTTGCAAGGCAGCTCAGCAGAGAAGTAGGCTTACAAAAATCAAGAGAACTTTAAATCATAATTTTGGTCATTGCTGGACCAGGTGACTCCCAGGGAACCTAAGTTAATGCTTATCCTTGGCATTGCTAGAAGAAAGAGATGTGAACACAGATGCTTCTCATGCCTCCCCTGCATGAGATCACGGCAGTGGAGAAAGCAGGATTAGATCTCTGAATAGTTTAATCTTGAAAAAGCAGCTTTCTCTGTTATCTTCTGCATTCAGGATAAACAATAGATCAATATTCTGACTTATTTGAGGCCACCGGGCAAGAGTTAATGGCCCTGGATGAAGTAGCTTAACCTATTTTAAACTGAAAATTCTATTTTGGTCTAAAATATTAAGCACATTATAAAATAGCTTTTTAGCCCAAGATTATGGGGATGGAGTGGACTAAATTTAACCACATTGGGCAGAGTCCTAGCATCTGCATTCACACAAGTTAAGCGTAATAGTCTAAAACTTACCTTTCTTCCTTCCTTCCTTCCTTCCTTTCTTCCTTCCTTCCTTCCTTCCTTCCTTCCTTCCTTCCTTCCTTCCTTCCTTCCTTCCTTCCTTCCTTCCTTCCTTCCTTCCTTCCTTCTCTTTCTTTCTTTCTTTCTTTCTTTTTCTTTCTTTCCCTCCCTCCCTTCTTGCTTCCTTCCTTCCCTCCCTTCCTTCCTTCTTTTTCTTTCTCTTTCTTTCTTTCCCTCCCTCCCTTCTTCCTCCCTTCCTTCCTTCCTCCTTTTTCTTTCTTTCTTTCTTTCTTTCTCTTTCTTTCTTTCCTTCCCTCCCTCCCTCCCTTCTTCCTTCCTTCCTTCCTTTCTCTCTTTATTTCTTTTCCTTCCTTCCTTCCTTCCTTCCTTCCTTCCTTCCTTCCTTCCTTCCTTCCTTCCTTCCTTCCATCCATCCATCGTTGAATACACTGTGTGAATCTAGAAAATGCCGCACTTGCCATAACTAGATTAAGATGTTGTGTCAAACACAGCCATGGAAACTTTCTCTGGGAAGTTTCAGAGAGATTGCAATGATTAGGATCTTGTTTTTCCTTCCTTCCTTCCTTCCTTCCTTCCTTCCTTCCTTCCTTCCTTCTCTTTTTCTTTCTTTCTTTCCTTCCCTCCCTCCCTCCCTCCCTTCTTCCTTCCTTCCTTTCTCTCTTTATTTCTTTTCCTTCCTTCCTTCCTTCCTTCCTTCCATCCATCCATCCATCCATCCATCCATCCATCCATCCATCCATCCATCCATCGTTGAATACACTGTGTGAATCTAGAAAATGCCGCACTTGCCATAACTAGATTAAGATGTTGTGTCAAACACAGCCATGGAAACTTTCTCTGGGAAGTTTCAGAGAGATTGTAATGATTAGGATCTTGTTTTTCCTTCCTTCCTTCCTTCCTTCCTTCCTTCCTTCCTTCCTTCCTTCCTTCCTTCCTTCCTTCCTTCTCTTTTTCTTTCTTTCCTTCCCTCCCTCCCTCCCTCCCTTCTTCCTTCCTTCCTTTCTCTCTTTATTTCTTTTCCTTCCTTCCTTCCTTCCTTCCTTCCTTCCTTCCTTCCTTCCTTCCTTCCTTCCTTCCTTCCTTCCTTCCATCCATCCATCCATCCATCCATCGTTGAATACACTGTGTGAATCTAGAAAATGCCGCACTTGCCATAACTAGATTAAGATGTTGTGTCAAACACAGCCATGGAAACTTTCTCTGGGAAGTTTCAGAGAGATTGGAACGATTAGGGTCTTGTTTTTTCCTACTCTGTTTCTTCCGCCCTCTGAACTGTATCCAGGCAAATGTGACCAGAGCTCTCCAATTTCCCTCCAAACAGTTCTATACATCTGCTCTTTCCTGGCAGTCAGATTTTTTTAAAGTGATTTTGGAGCACCCTTCAGCTGGAAAGGATCTCTTTCTAGCAGAGCCATGTGAATCTAGCAAGTGTACCAACATCATAGTGGGAAGCAAAGGCCACAATAAAAGAATAACAGAGTTGGAAGGGACCTTGAAGGTCTTCTAGTCCAAACCACTGCTCAAGCAGGAGACCCTATACCGTTTCAGACAAATGGATGTCCAGTGTCCAGTCTCTTCTTAAAAACCTCCAAAGTTGGAGCACCCACAGCTTCTGGAGGCAAGCCGTTCCACGGGTTAATTGTTCTCACTTTCAGGAAATTTCTCCTTAGTTCTAGGTTGCTTCTTTCCTTGATTAGTTTCCATCCGTTGTTTCTTGTCTTGCCTTCAGGTGCTTTGGAAAATAGGTTGACACACACACACACCCCTCTTCTTTGTGGCAGCCCCTGAGATATTGGAAAACTGGTATCATATCAACCCTAGTCCTTCTTTTCACTAGATTAGACATACCCAATTCCTGCAACTGTTCTTCATATGTTTTAACCTCTAGCCCCCTAATCATCTTTGTGGCTCTTCTCTGCACTCTTTCCAGAATCTTTCCAGAGTTTCGTGACAATCAAAACTGGATGCAGTATTCCAAGGCATCCATCATACCAAGGCATTATAAAGGGGTAACTAACGTTTCACCTGATAGTAAGACCACACTGCAGGATGATTAGAGTGATTCCTCTCTTTTACGGCTCTTGTTGCCAGGTTGCTCCATTCCAAAAGTATTGGAGCAGCTTACCAAGGATACAAAAGGAATAGTGAAGAATTAATAGAAGAAAAAAGAAAACCACACAGTGATGCAATTCAGCTGGTTCGCACCAGTTCGGCAGAACCGGTAGCTAATTTTTTGTTGCCCAGGCCCAGAATGGACTTCCGGAAGCGGCATCCACACAGAGAACCGGTTGTTCACATATTTGAATCCCACCACTGAAACCACCCATCCTCTCATCTCGCCCAGAAGAATCAACTTTGGTCTCTTAGTTCCATCTTTCGTTTTGGGTGGGGTTTGGTGTGGAATTGCGGGGCCTTCCGGAACCCACAACTCCAGCTTGAGGAGCAGGTGGCTACATTGTCCAAAAGGGCCTTTCCACAACTTTGCGTGGTGTGCTAGTTATGCCCCTTCCTGGATTAGGAGCATTACACACACAGGCAGCCATGCTTCGGTTGCCTCTTAAGTAGATCACTGCAATGTGGTTTACATGTGCCTCCCCTCGGAAAACATCCAGAAGCTGCAACTGATCAGAATGGTCCAAAACTAATCCAGCAAACCATTTGATGTTTTTTTGCTTAGGGTTATTTTGTGTTAATCTGTTATTTTTACTCTACTGATGTTTCACATTCTGTTTGCCACCCAGGGTCAGGCATGCAAGATAGATGGGCAGATACATCCAATAAATTAATATTTTTTTAAAAAAATGTCCTAGCCAACGACACTCTGAAGAAAACATTTGTAATGGCCCAAAGGGCCTTGTGCAGAGAGGGGATATATCAGACCTCAAGAATTTTTTTTGCAAACAAGCAGGATTGGATGGTTTTTCTGAAGCATGATAGCAATCATTCAATATTTGAGGGGCTACCAAAAAGAAGAGGGGGACAATCTATCTTTTCCCAAACACTTGAAGGCAGGACAAGGAGCAATGAGTAGAAACTAATCAAAGAGAGAACCAACCTAGAAATAAGGAAAAATTTCCTGGCAATTAATCAGTGGAACGACTTGCCTCCAGAAATTATGGCTGTTTTTATGAAGAGATTGGACAACCATTTGTCTGAAATGGTATAGGGTTTCCTGCTTGAGGAGGGGGCTGGACTAGAAGACCTCCAAGGTCCCTTCCTGTTCTGTTATTCTGTTAAGTCCAACAGGGCTGAGGCTAATTTAGGGGCACCTGCAGAATGGAGAATGTCTCAAAATGGCTCTGCCAATTTACATGGGGCTCACACAGCAGAATGCAATCCTAGGGAGTGGATGGCAGCTTAAGGTCCTCCCTCTACCTTTTAGCTTATATTTATGGTTGTTTCTATCTAGCTCCTTTTATTGATGTACTGCATTTTTATATGGTGTTTATGCTTTTAACTGTACACCGCCCAGAGTGAGATGGGCAGTACCTAAATCTGACAAATAAATAAACATGCAATCAAAGCTTTCCCCTTTTTCTATATATCTCATGACATGCGTGCAGGTAGCATCACTTATTCTGAATGGGTAGTCCTCCGGTGAGTTCCCATTAATTTTCATTAGAACCAGCTACCAAAGTAACCTTGCCTGGACAGGGCATTTTTCAGATGTGGACTTCAATTCCCAGAATACTCGGCAATGTTGGCTAGGGAATTCTGGGAGTTGGTGCACACCTCTTCAAGTTTCCAAGTTTGAAAAACACCGGTTTAGATTATACACTGAAAAGGACTGCAAATTGTCAAGAATAATATGTATGTATGTATGAATGAAATATCTATATACTCTGTGTGTGTTTGTGTGTATAAGGCATATATATAACCACTATACCAAACTTATATCCTTCCTTCCTTCCTTCCTTCCTTCCTTCCTTCCTTCCTTCCTTCCTTCCTTCCTTCCTTCCTTCTCTTAGAGAAAGTAGTATGTATGTCACACTTTCACAGTAAGTTTTATTGATGAAATTTTAATTTCGATACAGCATCATCCAAGCTGTAAAGTAAAGTCCCATAGATCCTGGGAGGTACTAGACTACAACTTCAATAATTCCCATCATTTAAAGCCATATGAGTGTTGGAGTCCAACTTATCTGGAGTTATTATACTGAGGAAGGACTTAATGTGTGGACATACGGGAGTGTAATTTATTTCTCTTTCCAATCTGCAATTGGTTAGCATATTTTTCAGTCTCTAGAACATTAAATAACAGAAATTAGAAACAGTTCTGTTGTTTGGAGGAAAAGGGATTGTAATTATATTGGTGGCACGCTGGGGACAACAGCTGCACCGGCCAGATTCCCTCCCACCACCCACCCCAAAGTACAAACATGTTTGCTCTCAAAAAAAAGAATATGAAAAACACAAATTTCAATTATCTTCAATGGATGTTTATTGACAAAAAATTCCATTCTGGGAGTTACAGCGCCCTCTGTTGGACAATATCATAAGAGCTCTGCTGATGAGATACCTGTAGTATCTCATCAGCAGAGGATATAGGTAAGTATCCTCAACTTACGACCACAACTGAGCCCAAACTTTCTGTTGCTAGGTGAGACATTTGTTAAGTGAGTTTTGCCTCATTTCACGACCTTTTTTGCCACAGTTGTTAAGTGAATCATTGGAGTTGTTAAGTTAGTAACTTGGTTGTTAAGTGATTCTGACTCCCCCCATTGAATTCGCTTGCCAGAAGGTTGCAAAAGGTGATCACAAAACCCTGGGATACTGCAATTGTCATAAAATGAGTCAGTTGCCAAGTGTCAAAATTTTGATCACATGACCGTGGGGATGCTGCAATGGTCATACGTGTGAAAAACGTGTAAGTCACTTTTTTCCAGTGCCGCTATAACTTTCAATGGTCACCAAATGAACTGTTGTAAATCAAGGACTACCTGTAATTGGCATGAATTCAATCAGGGATTGGCCGGGCCCCCAGATTAGCAGCTGGCCATTAAGTCAGCAGCCCAGCAACCCCCATCCCTAGCAAGTGATATTCAAAGAGACAGACAGCTTCTGAGCTGTATTAAATAACTGCTCAACAATCAGTTATGGAATAGATCTTGATGGTTTTCAGTATTTTGTTAAAGTCAACAGGCAATTTGTGGTCATTAGATCGGATTTCGTTCCATTTCCTTTCTTTCTTCTTCTTCTTTCCTGCCCTTATTTATTTCCCCAGTGAGTTCCCTTTCTTTTCCTGCACATTTCATAATAATGCCTAATAATAATAATAATAGCCATGAAGGCTGGCTGGATGACCTTGGACCAATCCCTCTCTCTCAGCCCACCTCACAGGATTGTTGTGGGGAAAATAGGAGGAAGAAGGAGTATTAGGTATGTTGTCTGCCTCAATTTGTTTATAAAAAAAAGTCATAAAGGCAGGATATAAATAAATAAAAGCTCATCTTGAAAGGGAATAGCACATTGGCCATGTCTGTGGCCCTTTCTGGATCCCCCTGTGGTAGATAATATTCTCATCTGGCAGGACCCAAATCAAGCTATCTGATCACATGACAGGCAAACAGGAGATAGATATGTGGACTTCAACTCCTAGAATTCCCCAGCCACCTAACATCAATGTAGGTCATCAACAGATAAAATCAATGCTGTCTCAGTACTATGTCACCAGGTTAGAAAGCAGGAGACTGTGAGTTCTAATCCCACCTTAGCCATGAAAACCATCTGGGTGTCTTTGGGCCAATCATCAGGAGACTGAGAGTTCTAGTCCCCCCCTTAGCCATGAAAGCCATTTGGGTGACTTTGGGCCAATCATCAGGAGACTGAGAGTTCTAGTTCCACCTTAGGCATCAAAGTCAGCTGGGTGACTTTGGGCCAGTCCCTCTCTCTTAGCCCAACCCACCTCACAAGGTTGTTATTGCGGGGAAAATAGGAAGAGGAAGGTATGTTGAATATGTTCACTGCCTTGAATTATTTGTAAAAATAATGGGATATAAACAAATAAATAAAAATAAAATGTCCAGACCTGGAACCTATGGAGAGAACGTGGTTAAAAAGGAGTAAAATATGAAGAGCAGAGCAGCACACTGTAACAGGAACGAGATAACCTTGAGGAAATCTCTGGAGGTAGCCTCAGATAGCTAGGTCCTATGCCAAGAGAGGCCTTCTAGGTAATAGCCAGCATTTTGAGTTGTACAGGTACAGTAGTCCTCGACTTACAACAGTTCATTTAGTGACTGTTCAAAGTTACAATGGCACTGAAAAAAGTGACATGAGCATTTTTCACCCTTACAACCATTGCAGCCTCCCCATGGTCATGTGATCAAAATCCGAAGGCTTGGCAACTGATTCAAAAAATTTTTTTTTTATAACAAGTTTTATTGAATTTTTTTCTTTTACAACCAAGTGCTTGAAACTCATCGTGGAGATAGGGCACTCCATGAAACAAAGTAAAAAATATAATCATACATAAACAATTTGAATTACTTCTTTAAAGGTTCCCTCTCTATTTTATCAGTCAAGAAAAGAAAGAAAAAAAAACAGAAAAAAAACACAATATCAATAATATTTCCACCCATTTTCAGGCTTAACTAACTTACAATTAACATATTCCAATTTGGCCTTATATAAACATATAGTATACAATTCGGGTACCCATATAGTATAGATTGTTTTTAAGATATACATATTATTCCAATTATACAGTTTATACTTCTCTGTTAAATTTTATCTCTTATTCTATTCTATTTTATATACATATTTTATAGATAAACATAACTTTAAGTATTTTAAAACCATTTTACATTTTAGCCTAAAATAATAAAACAATAATTATTTCTAAGATAGACTTATAATATACCTATTATATATATATGTGTGTATTTTAATATTTCTCAACTATATTCTATTTCCTGTACTCTATCAAATATTTTATAGATCATAGTTAAATGTTTCACCAATCTCGATCCAACTCCTAATTTTAGATTTTCCAATTTTCCATCTTGCCATTCCAGACCATAATCAAATCAATAATTTACATCAATATTAACTCAGATCAAAGTCTTAAACCTTAGAAATCTCAAACATATTAGTTCAGTCAAAGTTTCTAAAAGCCATTTTTACCCATCAGATAAAATTTTAACTCTCACTTTTAAACCTAATTCTAGCTTTCTTTTTGTGCCAAGCAGGTTTCCACAATAGGGCCTCTAGTTCCTCCCATAGTATTTGGCCATACACATTTTTCCACAATTGGATCCAATCATAGTCTTCTTCTCTTTTTTCCAATGTTGTCTGCACTATGTAATCAGTCTTAGTCAATATGCTGATTATTCGTTGTTTGTTCATATTGTCAGCATTTTTAATGTCTCGTATTTGAAAGTCTATTCCTGTTGCTTTTAGAATTATAGATGTTTTAGTTGAATTCTGCCTTTGATCATCCAAAGTCTCCGTCATTTGCATATAAGATGTAGCATCCTCCTTTTCAATAGATTGTAAATATGTTTCCTCCATATCATTAAGTTGTAAATCTGGTTGTATGTCATGTCCAGTAAGTTGAAATTCAGTTTTTAGCTCTGGAACATCCCTTTTCCAAAGCATTCTAAAATGTTCTTTTAATTCCTCCTTCATTTCCAAGATTTTTTCTAGTATAAGTCCATAGTTAAGCTGTGAGTGGGATTCCATTCTTCGTTGTTTTTTTAGTGAAATTTCAGCTTAAAAGCTGAATTGCAATTTTATAAAATGTAAAATCCAAACAGAAATAGGAAAAAGCAAGTACAAAAATAAAAACAGCAAAAGTCCCAATCAATGTTATGAATATCTAATTTATAATCCAAGGAAATAATAGCAGAGGGTGTCTCAATTATTATATTGTGATCCTAAAGCGAAAAAATCCATTTTTCAGGAAAGTATACTTTGTATTATAAAATCAAAAACAACAGGCAAAAACTTAAGCAAGTTCCAAAAGAGATACAAGCGTCTGGGCGTCATGCCAAGTGCAGGGAGTAAAAGTTCAAAATGGTTACAATGTTACAATAGCGCTGTCTGGGCTTCACGCCAAGTTCAGAGTTACATTGTAACCATACAATCCACATAAATTCGCCCAAAAGCCGTAGAGTTGTTTTTTTTTAAGCAGATAACACTGTTCAGAAGGGGGGGGGAGAAGAAAAACACTCCACCCCCCTCCCTAAAGGTTTCCACTTAAGCTGAAAACAAGCAAGCAGAGAAAGAGAGTCACAGTAAGGATTTTTTCTTCTCTTTTTTCTTCAGGTCCCCCGAATTCCAGCAGCTCAAATAAACAATAAAAATTAGTGTTTTGTTTTTTTCCGCAGCTCGTTTCCCCGAGTATTCAAATGCTGCTTTCTCAAGGAGGGGAAATAATTTCTAAAAGCTTTTCACAGGGAAGTGAGTAAAATATCAAGAGGGAAGAAAAGGTCTCACCCGGATCTTCCACGGTGGTTCTTTTTGCTTAGATGTTGCTGTGACTTTCGGCTGGAGCAGCCGAGTGTTACTGGCCGATCTTTTCCCTGTCGGCCCAAAGGTGGTTGCTCGGATCGCAGAGGGAGCTGCCGCTCCCTCCGCAATCAACGAGTGCCCTCCTCCACGGTAGTCGCCTCTCCGGGGCGACTTTCAACCCTGTCCAGGGTCTACCGGCGGGGGGAAACCGGCCGGCAAAGAGTACATACTCTTTGTACGACCGCTGGCGCTGCGACCGGAACCGGAAGTCTCAACTGATTCAAATTTATGACGGTTGCAGTGTCCTGGGGTGATGTGATCATCTTTTATGAACTTCTTACAAGCAAAGTCAATGGGGAAGCCAGTTTCACTTAACAACCACGATGCTAACTTAACAACTGCAGTGATTCACTTAACAATTGTGGCAAAACTCACTTAACAATTTTTTTGCTTAGAAACAGAAATTTTGGACTCAATTGTGGTCATAACTCGAGAACTACCCATACTCAGAAGTTTACTTATCAACTAGTTCAGCTCACAAACTAGAGGTAATACATGGCCATATAGTAAGGTCTGGCCATCACTCCTCATACTGCTCCTTTCTGGACTAGTTGTTGCTTCCGAAGGATCTTCAGGGGCAGCCCCATGAGAAGTATGTTGCAGTAGTCCACTTGTGAGGTGACCAAGGCATGAGGAACTCTAAGAAGGCTTTTTGGTCCAGTGATAGGCAGCATGTTGGTGCACAAATTGGATTTGGGCAATGTCTTCCAGGCCACGGTTTCCATCTCCTCCTTTAGCAGGATCTGTGGATGAGCTAAGGTCTCACATAAACAGCCCACCAAGATCTCAGGATCCCCCAAGTACTTTCTGAAACCCCATCTCAAGTATCTGGGGTGGACCAATCTAATAGTCCTATCTCCCTTCCAAGGAAAAGATAGCTCAAGCAAGCTGAAAAATAATAACCTATTCGTTTTGGAATAGGGCTGATGGTAATGACCTCCGCCTTGTGACTATGGTGCAACTGTAGAATAGAATAGAGCTGGAAGGGACCTTGGAGGTCTTCCAGTCCAGCCCCCTGCTCAAGCAGGAGGACCTATACCATTCAAACAGGTGATTGTCCAGTCTCTTTTTAAAAACTTCCAGAGATGGAGCGCCCACGATTTCTGGAGGCAAAGCTGTTCCACTGGTTAATTGTCCTCACTGTCAGGAAGTTTCTCCTTAATTCCAGGTTGCTTCTCTCTTTGATCAGCTTCCAACCATTGTTTCTCATCCTTCCCTCTGGTGCTCTGGTGAACAACTGAGCCAAGATAAAAACCAGGTATGTCCTGTGTGTTGAGCTGGGAGAAGATTGAAGTCCCCAAGAATGATAAAACATCAGAGACTCCATGCCAACCTGCTGACTGAATCCACAGATCTGTTGCCTGGAATTTTAGGCTTCGTTATTAGCATTGTAAAAAAGTGATATTAGCATTTTTCACACAGCCGTCTAGGCCTTTTTTTTAACTTCAGGAAAGCATGATTTTTTTTCCTTCTTAGCCAAGGCATACAAAGAACTTGTCCTTTCAGCACAAAACAATAGAGAACTTATTCTGAAAGTCCTTGAATGTACTCGCAAGTTTTAAGAAAGATACAAACCCAGCTGGGAAAGAGTAACATAATCAATACATTTGCCACTTGTGAAATGTTATCTAAATTACTTGTTTTCCACTGCTCAAGTCTCACATGCAATCAGTGCCCTTTATTGTTTGATTGCTGTTATAAAAGACTTAAACTCCCCCCCTTAATAAATGATTTTTGTTTTGCCTGAATTACCTGGATATTCATATTTTGGGGTGGGCAAAGAAGTCTCTCTCCCCCTCTCTCTCTCTTCACAAATCCAGCTGCTCCCTAAAGCCCAGTTTCCATGGTTATCTGAAGAGCAGAGAATATGGAAGCCCTCGGTGACAGCTACCACGTGTATTCAGCCCTGTTATGTCCTTATCCACCACATGTACAGCATTGAAGTTACATCTTGGAGGATCTAATTTTGAGAAAAGAAATGTACAACAATCTTGTAATGTGGTCCACTGCTCTCCTTCCCTGACTGCAGGTTGCTGAAGGAGTCAGTAACAGGGTTCATGATGGTATTGAGACATAAGGTTGCTGGTAAACAAGGCTTTGCGATCAGCACACTGTCTAAATTAATTCAGCCTGTATTTCCTTTTGCTCTAGGCTAAATCAATGATTCTCAACCTCAGCCACTTTTAAGCTATGTGGACTTTAACTCTCAGAATTGCTCTAGATTTATATCCCATCTTTCTTCAGAGTCAGTCTTAGTGGGTGGTAGCATCTAACCAACTCTGGTTGCTTTTGAAAAGCTAAGCAGATATGGTTAGTCTTTGGAGGGGAGACCACTTAGGCATGACAAAAATCTTGGAGACAGGCAATGTTGGGGTGAGCAGACCTGGCTTGCCTGTCTCCAGGGGATCACTGGATGACAGCCAAGGGAGGCAGAACAATGCCAATTATTGCACTTCACAGTTTAGAATTGCATTGCACTTTTAGATATTTTAAGATTTCCACTCCACCCACCAAAAAAAATTGCTTCTTTTATAAATGTCTGAGAGAGAGAAAGAGAGAGAGAATATAGAATACTAGAGTTGGAAGGTATATTGGAGGTCATCCAGTCCAACCTACATGAACAGGAGCCACTATACAGAGGTGGGGAACTATGACCCTTTTATGACTTGTGGACTTCAACTCCCAGAATTCCTGAGCCAGCATAGCTGGCTCAGAAATTCTGGGAATTGAAGTCCACAAGTCATAAAAGGGCCATAGTTTCCCCACCCTTGCACAGTATGATTTCAGACAAACGATTGTCCAGTCTCTTCTTGCAAGCCTTCAGTGGTGGGGCACCCACAACTTCTGAAAGCATCAGATTTCATCTTCACAAACGAAAACCTCACAATCCATCCCATCCCACCCCCCAAAAAAAAGCTGCAGGGCTCTTCTACACATGTTCATAACTCTATGAAGCGCATTGCTTCCGGGAGGCGTGATTGAGGCTAGGCGTTGTCGTGGTGACCGGGGCAACGACTGTGACGTAGGCCGCGGGCGGGCGGGGTTTGGAGGGAGGAGTGATTTGGCGGAAGCGGGCCTGGTTTCCGCTTCCGCCCGGGGCTCGCTCTTTTCTTTTCGGTAAGGAGAGGCTGCTGGAGGCGCGTGGAGGGTGGGTGGTCGGGCCGGGCTTTCACTCGGGGCGGGGGAGGGGGCGCTTCTTTCTCGGCCCGTTTTACGAAGCGTCCTTGCGTGGCTCTCAACACGGAGATAGCAAGACAACTTGAGTGTGCGTCCGTCTATTATCAGCAGATCCACTTTTAACTAGATTAGATGAAGTCGGGCTGGATTTCTGTAGCGTTCGTGGACGCAACCATGTGGTTTCTCCTGGCAACAGCAGGGGTGGCTGACCATCCCTGCCTTCTGGGAAGCTTTAGCCACTCCCTCGTTTGGACCCCATTCCAGGGGCTTCCTAGTGGTCCCCCTTCCCAGTTTGGGTTGGGCTCAGCCAGAGTTGTAGCTACCATTATATGGGTAGCATTTACATAAGCTATAGAGCAGGGGTCTTCAAACTTGGTCCTTTTATGACTTGTGGACTTCAACTCCCGGAATTCCTCAGCCAGCGTGCCTGGCTGAGGAATTCTGGGAGTTGAAGTCCACAAGTCATAGAAGGGCCAAGTTTGAAGACCCCTGCTATAGAGACAAGTGATGGTTAAAGTATTTAAAATGTATGAGGGGATTTGGGGAAAGATACACTATGAGGAGAGGAGTCTCCATGGAGATTCTCGGTCACCTGAGGACAGTCATAAGTCCCTTTTTTCAGGGCCATTGTAATTTCAAATAGTCACTAAATGAATGGTTGTAAGCTGAGGATTGTCTATACTGTCTCACTGTTATAAGCCCGAGTGTAATACAGACATTTTATGTGGCATTCTGAACATATAACCTGACATTGGTTACTTCCTCTCAGTTCCATAGACCTTTAAAGGATTATTTGTCTATGGAGATTCTCCGTCATTCATGGTGCTTTTTCAAGAGGCAACTGGACTTTTTTGCTTTTCTTTGAAGATGTTTTGCTTCTCATCCAAGAAGCTTCTTCAGCTCTGACTGGATGATGGGGAATGGAAGGATTTATACTCCTTGCAAGACAGCTGGTCATTTGCATTTTTTGAGAGAATCGTTCAGGCCACCTGGAGGTTTATCTGTCAGGGTCAACTGAGTGATGCAAATGGATGTGGAGCCTTATGAGGAAAGGAGAGATGTAGTTTTAGGGTTATAGATAAATATGTATAGATATAGGTATAATACAAAAGATAGCAAGAAATAGGATTGTGTAAGTGCATTCCCACAAAATACATGTAGCACATGGGCAATTAGTTAAGCAGATACTAAATATATGGGGGTCATATATCTAGGGTTTCTGTGGGTGTGTCTGTAATGCCAAGACCAGGGGTAGGCAACCTTGGTTCTTTTATGACTCGTGGACTTCAACTCCCAGAATTCCTGAGCCAGCATGCTGTAGGGGGAACTCTGGGAGATGAAATCCACATAAGTTGCCGAGGTTGAAAAACATTAGTGGACTAATGTTAAATTTAGATTTGTAGATCTAAATATGGATAAAAGGCACAAATGTAAATATTGTAGATAAGGAGGATTTACTACATAAATATAGAAGTGTATGTAGGTTGTGTTGCATACAGTGATGTCAGAATTGGTTTGTGCTCTTTTATTGCTATCAGCTGCTGCCCCCTACTGGGCAGGGTAAGGAAGAGATTTTTTTTTTTTTTTTTAAAGACCAAACAGTTGGTTCATATGTCACTTCTCTACATTCTCCAGGTAACCTCAGCTGCCACAATGCAGATTTTTGTGAAAACCCTCACCGGCAAAACCATCACCCTTGAGGTGGAGCCAAGTGACACAATTGAAAATGTCAAGGCAAAAATTCAGGACAAGGAAGGTGAGATTAAATACCAACCTGATAGAACAGCTTTCATGCCTCCCAAGAGACAGACAGATTGCCTGCGCTGGAGATGTTCCAGAGCTCTGGTGCTGCAATCTGGTGAACTCTGCTATTGTGGGAACTAATTGGGCTTCTGTACACATTGAAGATCAAAGCAGAGCTTTGCCAACTGAGATGGGAGCGGTACTTTCCAGATTTCTTTGCACAAAATGGTTATTCATCCTAGCCAGCCTGACTATGTGGTTGGGGTGGTTTTATCAAACATTGCCAGGGATACAACCTGTTGGAAAGCGTCAAGACTGCCAGTGCTTTAAAAAGATTTGACTTCTGCTTGGTTGTATTCCTGATCTGCACATTCTCTGCCCCAGAAAGGATTACCGAAGCATTGTTTTTCTAGAACAATGACTTTTATAATGAATGAAATCCATAAGAAAGCAAACTGATTTGAAAAGGCAGCCGGAAGAGAACAATTAATTGAAATTTTGAAAGGCTGAACTTTAAATGAGTGGAAATACTTAAAACAAGGGTCCAGGAAGATGGAAAGAATAGGTACCAAAACAAATATTTGGGCAAGAGAATGCTCTTTAATCCAGAGCTTCCATAGATAAGCCCAGGCTCAGAATAACATTTTCCTGACTTTAAAAGTAATGCAGATAACAAGTTCTTGGGATAAAGATCTTAAGAAGCAGACCCACTGATTCATATGTGTACATCCTTCTGTGTAAGGTGGGAAGCAAGATGGAATTTAGAATTGGAGAGGGATAGTTAATATAATAGCCAAGACTTTGTGTCCTCCAAATGTTGGAATTCTTCCACCTTTACTATGAATAGCTTTCAGATTTCTCCTGTCTCGTGTGTGTGTGGAAGTCACTTTTAAACATATTTTTCCCAGTATGTTACTAAAATGTAAATATTCTCTTGAGCAGGGGTCTTCAAACTTGGCCCTTTTATGACTTGTGGACTTCAGCTCCCAGAATTCCTCAGCCAGGCGTGCCTGGCTGAGGAATTCTGGGAGTTGAAGTCCACAAGTCATAAAAGGGCCAAGTTTGAAGACCCCTGCTCTTGAGGTACAGCATTGTTGAAACTAAGAGACTTCTGCTTTGGTCATAAGCAAGCTATGTTTTCTTGTCCATCACACGGAGAACAATAATTCTAAACTAAACAATTGTTCAGGTCTGTCCATGGTCTAGTGCAGCTTTACTTGAGAGAAGGACCTGTGTGAAAGCTGCTGCTTTTGTCAGAATAAAAATGAAATTCTCCCCCATGTCTGCCTTGGAGAATTGATTTCTATACAAAACCTTTGCTTTGTAGGTATTCCTCCTGATCAGCAGCGTCTGATCTTTGCGGGAAAACAGCTGGAAGATGGACGCACACTCTCAGATTACAATATCCAGAAAGGTACAGCGCTGATGGCCCGTCTCTCCCTCCCCTCAGTTTGGAAAAGCTCATCAGCTAGCCTTGGTTTGCTACATGGGACATCATATTTGCCAGAAACACACATACAAATCGGAACCGAATTCAAGACCGTTTCAGTGCCTCTTGCCCCTAGAACAGGGCTTTTCAACCTTTTCACCCGTTGTACCACTTTTAGGATATGGCAATATCCCAAGTACCACCAGTCGCCTAGCAAGGTGTTAAAAACTTGACCAAAAAAGGAAAAAAGTGATAAAGTACAGGTAGTCCTCGACTTACAACAGTTCGCTTAGTGACTATTCAAAGTTACAATGGCACTGAAAAAAGTGCCCCCCAAGGCACAGCCGAGCAAGACACCTGCCTGCCCGCTTGGCGGCGCTCTCATTCCCCTCCCCCACTACATTTCTAGGATGGTCGCGTACCACCTGCCAGGTGCCAATGTACCACAGGTGGTACCCGTACCACTGGTTGAAAAGCCCTGCCCTAGAACGAGGATATCACTTGCAGCTAGTAGAAAAACGGGGCTTTTAATTTAAATATTTTGAGGCCATTACAATCCTGATTGACTGTTTCCAAAGGCTGAATATAAAAATGAATTTGCTGTAGTAGCAAACCTCTCACCTCTGACTGTAGACTCCCAAGATGCAGTCAGCTGTTGAGATGGGCTGAATTTTCCACCGACTTGAGTAACATTCAAGAGTAATGTTGCTTAGGGATGACAGCTTTTGAGTTAGATCATGGGCAGGATAAATGGATAACACCCCTCCACACACACACACCTTGCTCTGTTTTCTCCTGAGATTAAGATATTCCTGTTTTCCACATCATACTCATTATTGCCAACATACAGTAGTGGCCAAAATTGTGGAAACCTTTTGGGGAAAGTGTTATTTTTGAGGTTTGATGGCTAATTACACCACTTTTTTTGGGGGGGGAGCAGTACCATAAAATTATATATCAATGGAAAGATAATTTAAGAATGTAACGCAACAAAGTTTGTTCAATTATCTGTAACTGTATTCTATAAAAAGTTATGGCCAAATAACCAGAAAAGGGAAGCACAACTTACTTAGGTTGATATCAGGTAGCTTTCCTTCATCTGATTGTAGCCAATGAGCATGAGTGTTTAGAGAGCCAATCGGGTGTCACCTTGTTTTGGCAATGAGCCAATCAGATCACAGTAGGATTCAGTTATTGATGTCATGTATTGAAGCTGAGTGGACCATAAGAAAGGCTGAGCACCAAAGAATTGAGGCCTTTGAAGTATGGTGCTGGAGAAGACTCTTGCGAGTCCCTTGGATTGCAAGGCAATCAAACCGGTCAGTCTTAGAAGAGATCAACCCGACTGTTCTTTAGAAGACCAGATCCTGAAGTTGAAACTCAAATACTTTGGCCACCTAATGAGAAGGAAGGACTCACTGGAGAAGAGCCTAATGCTGGGAAAGATTGAGGGCAAGAGAAGAAGGGGACGACAGAGAATGAGGTGGCTGGATGGAGTCACTGAAGCAGTAGGCGTGAGCTTAAATGGACTCCAGAAGATAGTAGAGGACAGGAAGGCCTGAAGGAACATTGTCCATGGGGTCGCGATGGGTCGGACACGACTTCGCAACTAACAACAACAACAATATTGAAGCTGAGAGGAGAACATTTGTCAGTGTGTTATGTGATTGCTATCAAGTTGGTTGGGTTTTTTTGTGTTCTTTCATTGAGTGAGCTTGTAAAACGTAATAAAATTAAAGTAATGGTGCAAAGAGTTGACTGGTTGCCCAGAAAGCGATGAAAAATAGAATTATTAAGTGAACAAGGCTACAGTTATAAAGAAATGAGAAGAAAAATTGGTGGAAACTTAACCAAAGGTGGCATTTCTACTGTACACTTTTCCCAAAAGGTTTCCACAATTTTGGCCACTACTGTAGTGCGAGGGTAACTGGCAAGACTGAAAAGGACGACAGAGAACATCCTGCTCTGGCAGGGAGCTTGGATAGCAACTGCAGTGTTTCTGTTTGTCCAGCTGGCTGTGATTCTCCATCGATCTCCAGGCTCTCTGCCAGAAAAGGATCCTCTCTGGCCCTGGATCCTTTGCAGAGCTTAATAGGGAACATCGAACAATTGAAGGTCATTTTGTGTGCCATGTTCCTGGGGGGGTTCCATTTTCTCCTTGGCTTCTGGGATCTGGTTTCTAGAATGGCAAATCCCAACTCTCCCCTTTGTCAGAGCTTCTGCAAACCCTGCTCCGTGCCGGTTAATCTTGTTTCTATCTTTCTCCCCACCATAAGAGTCCACTCTTCACTTGGTGCTGCGCCTCCGTGGAGGAATCATTGAGCCTTCACTCCGTCAGCTGGCCCAGAAGTATAACTGTGACAAGATGATCTGCCGCAAGTATGTCCCATGGGGAGCGGGCGGTTCCAGGGAAATGAGGAAAATGCAGGCTCTTAAGACTGAACTGTAGGATTTTGGCCACACCAGTTTAGGGAATATGACATCCCACACAACTAGAGTAGGGGTCCCCAACCTTGGCAACTTTTAAGACTTGTGGACTTCAACTCCCAGAATTCCCCAGCCAGCATGGCTGGCTGGGGATTTCTGGAAGTTGAAGTCCACAAGTCTTAAAAGTTGCCAAGGTTGGGGACCCCTGAACTAGAGGCCTGGAAAATGCTTGGCTGATGATGGGGAACTTCGGTAACATCAGCTGAGATGAACAATTGTATATAGTCCCCAACTTACAATCCGATCTTAATTTTTTGCAGCGGTCATTAAGCAAATCCATTTTACTCAGTGGGTGTTTTTTGCTGGAAAATACGATCACGTGACCGGGGGGGGGCTGTGGCTGTCATAACTTCAAAATCGGATATTGAGTAGCCTTTGGGGGTGGTTCAGCATGACTTTGGATAGCCGTAATTCGAGGACTGCCTGCCTTTTTACAGCTTCGTTGCAATAGCTGTGACTAAAAACCCGAAAGGCAATCATTTCACTGTATTTTGCTTCAGGTTCTGGACATCTTCATCAGTAAAATAATTCAATGTCAATCTTTTATTATGGTCACAGAGCAACACGTCAGTAAAATAATAATCTTGTCAGATTATGTTTTTCCTACCTTTGTATCTTTTGGCCTTGCAAACCCATGACATTATACACTCCAAGCTTAATTTCTTGCTCTTGATAATGGGCAGAAGTTGCTCTCTGGAATATTCTGTTGGGGAGTGTGAACAAAGAAGCATCCTGTTGTTCATTTCCAGCATTTGATTCTTGATGTTAGATTGTAGGGGTCGCACCAAGCATTTCAAATTCAAAAGGCCCCATTTTAGAACCTTTCCTTTAGGTGTTATATTAATAATAATAATAATAATAATAGCAGCAGCAGCTTACCAGGTGGTCCACTGTTCCTTCAGCGTGTTTGCATAGGCGGCACTTACTGTCTGCTGCTGTCTTCTCAATTTTGACTTTATATGCATTTGTCCTTAAGGCTTGGTCTTGTGCAGCCAGAATTAGTCCCTTGGTCTCTTTCTTCAATTTTCCTGCTCTTAGCCATTGCCAGATCTTGTTATTATCTGCTTTCCCAGCTATTTTTTTTAATGTACTGGCCATGTAGTGCTTTGTCTTCCCATGCCTCTATTCTGTTCTTCATTTGGTCTTTCTTGTACGCCAGTTTGGTCTCTCCAGTAGTCAGTAAGCCTTCCTGATATACTAATTTCAGTGCATCTTCATCACTGTCCTTCAGATATTCTTCCAAAGCCATTTTTTCTTCTTCTGATGTACTTGCAGCATTCCACGCCCACCTATTTGCCTTGGTAGATAGAGTAGATAGAGTCTGTCAATGTCACTGCGTGGATGAAGGGCATGATTCATTGTCATTATTTTTCTGGTCTTCCTATCCATTGCTTTTAGTTCTGCTTGAGTCTAGTGGGATCATAAAATAGAGAAAGTCATAGAAAATGATAAAGTTAAACTGCTCTGGGACTTCAGAATTCAAACAGACAAGCACCTGCAACATAACACCCCAGACTTAACAATTGTTGATAAGAAAGACAAAAAAGTCTGGATAGTGGACGTGGCAGTGCCTGGAGACAGCAGAATAGACGAGAAAGAACAGGAGAAGATAACAAAATATAAAGACCTACAAATAGAAATAGAAAGACTGTGGCAAAAGCAAGCAAGGGTAGTACCAATAGTAATAGGCGCCTTGGGTGCAATCCCAAAACAACTGGAGCACCACTTGAACACCATCGGCATTGACAAATTCACCATTAGTCAATTGCAAAAGGCGGACTTACTAGGAACCGCCTCCATCCTGCGACGATATCTGTAATACCATCAAACATCCACATCTGCCTATCCCAGGTCCTTGGTAAGGACTCAATAGGTAGACAAAAATGCCAAATCCAGTCTGAACATCTGGCTGACTGTGCGATGATCCATAATAATAATAATAATTGGAAGGGACCTTGGAGGTCAGCTAGTCCAACCCCCTGCTCAGGCAGGAAACCCTATACCATTTCAGACAAATGGCTGTCCAGTCTCTTCTTAAAAACTTCCAGCGTTGGAGCATTCACCGCTTCTGGAGGCAGGTTGTTCCACTGGTTAATTGTTCTCATTGTCAGGAAGTTTCTCCTTAGTTCTAGGTTGCTTCTCTCCTTGATTAGTTTCCATCTGTTGCTTCTTGTCCTGCCTTCAGGCGCTTTGGAGAATTGCGGCATATAAATCTGCTGTTCCTCTTCCTCCTCATCACTTCCAGAAACACTCTGAAGTTGAAATGCTGGGTGTTTCCATCTTGAAATAAAGACCTTTGGAGTTTGGGCAGTTCCAGGAGGATCGGTACAATGCTGGAATACTTCCAGTGAGGTCCAGATAAGCCATTTCAGGCTTAATTTGAAAAGAACTACTGCCAGGTTATTTTTGAACACAAACCTTGCCTTATGTGGTGTTTGTATTGTCATGCAGCAAATAGAGATGCTATGCATTTAGAACAGGCATGCAGAAACGAAGAAAAAGTATCTTACTGTATTTTGGACTTCGCTTTCTATTCGGTCTGGCCAGATGGTCAGGGGTGAGCAACTTAAGTCCAGCATCAGTGGGAGGACCGCAGCTCACTTAACTTTAGTCTGAAAGTGTGGGTCCCTCTCTAAGAACATTTCGTTGACTCATCTCTGTCACATCAAGGCAGGGGTGGTTTTCTGCAACCACAGTCCATTCCCAGGGGCAAAACTGGAGTGTTCAAATGCTTAAGCCTGTGCCAGTAATTAAGACTCCTTCCTCCTGTCTTTCCCCCCCCCTTCTAGATGCTATGCCCGCCTGCACCCCCGTGCTGTGAATTGTCGTAAGAAGAAGTGTGGCCACACCAACAACCTGCGCCCAAAGAAGAAGGTCAAGTAAAGAGCATGGCGGGAGCTGCCCCCCATCCCTTCTCCTAGTACCTGGCTGTGGTGCTCCTGCGGCAACGCGATTCATCTTCCTTCCTCCCACAAGAGGCCATTTTTCCCCTGCCAGTTGGAATAAAACATTCAGCGCACCAAATTTGTGTCTCCCTCTTCATTTTATGCCTGAATTGCAGCTGTATGTTATCAAGCAAGGCTTTCCACATTGTAAAAGGGATACAGGTAGTCTTTAACCTATGGCCAGTTACTTAGCAACTGTTTTAAGTTACGATAGACCTCCCCAGAGCTACTTGTGATTCAGATTCAAAGTTACAATGGCTCTCCCTTCCTTTTCCCTCCCCCCATGGTCACATGATCACATTTTGGGCATTTGGCAACTAGCCCTCATGGTTATTTGCAGCATTTGGTGGTCGCACGACTGCAATTTGCAACGTTATTTCCAGTTTTTGCCCCCCCCAAAAAGAAAGCCTATTGCAGACAATAAGATTTGCCTAATAACCACATTTGCTTTATGATTGCTGCATTTGCTTAACAGCTGCCACAAAAAAGGTTGCAAAATCAAGCATGGTTCACAGGGCGACCTGCTTAACAACCGGCACAACTTATAGCCGTAATTCTAGATTCAATTACAGTCACAAGTCGACTCCCTGTACAGTATTTGGTTGCATGTAATCCTTTTAGAAACTTGAGGCGCATGAACTAGGCTGGTTTTGGTAATGGAAGCGATCTGTAATGGATCAGAATGGATTTCTGGGGGGAAAGTGGTAAGGTGGTGCTTTACATTATTCCAGTTCTTTCAGGTAGCATATCCCAAAGCTCCATAGAATCATAGGGCTGGAAGGGACCTTGGAGGTCCTCTAGTCCAGCCCCCTCTACATGCAGGAGACCCTATACCAGGAGTAGGCAACCTTGGCTCTTATGACTCGTGGACTTCAACTTCCAGAATTCCTGAGCCAGCATGGCTCAGCTTGGAAACCTCTCCCTTTCCCCTCAGCATGGCTGGCTCAGGAATTCTGGGAGTTGAAGTCCACGAGTCATAAAAGAGCCAAGGTTGCCTAGCCCTGCCCTATACCATCCCAGACAAATTGTCCAATCTTTTCTTGATAACCTCCAGTGATGGAGCACCCACAACTCCGGAAGGAAAGCTGTTCCATTTATTAATCATTTTTACTGTCAGGAAATTCCTTTGTATTTCCAGGTTGATTATTCCTCTGGCAAGTTTCCACTCATTGCTTCCTGTCCAGCCCTTGGGTGCTATGTACAATAAACCGATGCCCTGTTGCCTGTGGAGCCTGTCAAGTATCGGAAGATGGCTATTGTGTCTCCCTAAGCCTTCTCTTCACTAGGTTAGACGTACCAAATGCCCTTAGCCATTCATACAATTTAACCTCCAGGCTCCTTATTTTTGGCTCCCGTTATCGTACAGGATTGCAATAATATCCTATATTAGTACTATAGTCAGTGGTTTAGGCACCAGGCTAGAAAGCTGTAGGCTGCGAGTTCAAGACCTGCTTTAGCCATGAAAGCCAGCTGAGTCGCTTTGGGCCAATCATTCTCGGCCAATTCCAACTCAGGGTGGTTGTGGGGAAAATAAGAGGTGGAAGTTGGATATGTTTGCCACCTTGATTTATTTGTAAAAATAATAAAAGCGGGACTTGGGGCCAGTCAGTTTACTTGGAAGCAGTGTTCCCTCAACCTTGCTTGAAGAACTGGCTGCTTTTTTAAGGCAATAAAAAAAGCTATCCACCTAGATTTATAACAGTAGTTGAACAGCATGTACATACCGTACTAAATGATAAGACATGAAAACTGGCTAGATAACTTTGGGCCCATCACTCTTCACGCACTCATGACATTACCTAGTTGGGTAATGAAACGTCTGCAAGAAAACCATCAGAGAGCACTAAGAACCCCATAGGAAACTGATACTCAAGCAGAGAATTGGGGGGGGCAAGATAAGGAATGTGGGGTGTCTCAGTGGGGTTGGGGGAGACCCTGGGAGGCCTGGTGCAGGTCGCAGGCGACTGTTTCTTCACTCAAAGGCTGAAAATCCTTAGATTTTGGCAAGGTTTTTAATTTCTGAAGGTCCCCCCACTCTTGAGGCATCCCACATTCTTTACCTGGAATTCCGTCTGCTTATTGACCGCAACTGGGAGTGCCGGGATAGAAGTCATAGAGCAGATTGATGACATGGTTGTTATATCTGGAAGGGCATGATTTACAATTGGGGTGGCACGCTTTCTTATGGTACGGGGAAAAATAAAATTCATAAATACTTCCAAAATCACTATATAAGAAATGCATTATTAACAACATGGGAAAAAATAAAATGTAAAATATATCTGAAAATTCCAGGGTGACTTTCAACAATGGAAGCATTTGTACACCCAAATTTAGTTGACTTTGAAAAAATCCGGACATACAGAGATATTCTAAACTCTGAAGGGAATTTAAAATCTAAACAAGAAATGGAAAATCAGGGTATCAATTTATCATGGTGGGCACATTTACAAATGCAAGTTAGATATGATAAAGATGTTAAACTATTGATTTTATAAGGAGCAAACTTTGTTTGATACGATATTATTAACTTCTGATGAGAAACTAATTAAAATTTATAATTTTCTATTAACTTTGAAAATGGAAAGCGAACAAGTTAAAGAAACAATGATAAGAGATGGATATACTGACTCTGAGGCTGAAAGAAAAAGAAGAAAGGAAATATCATACTTGGGACTTATTTTATCGATGGCTAGAGGAAAGAATAAAGGATTAGGAACTAAATATGCATTAGCGAATGTAAACTCAGACAGCACGTTTGTTGAATAAATACTATTGAATGTATGGGAAAAAATCAATAAAAAATCTTTTTTTAAAAAAAAGAGTAGTACCATAGTAATAGGCGCCTTGGGTGCAATCCCAAAACAACTGGAGCACCACCTGAACACCATTGGCATTGACAAATTCGCCATTAGTCAATTGCAAAAGGCAGCCTTACTAGGAACTGCTTCCATCCTGCGACGGTATCTGTAATATCATCAAACATCCACATCTGCCTATCCCAGGTCCTTGGTAAGGACTTGATAGGTAGACAAAAATGCCAAATCCAGTTTGAACATCTGGCTGACTGTGCGATTAATAATAATAATGATGATGATGATGATGATGATGAATATTAGGATGCTTTTATTCAATGGGCAGAGGAGCTAAAGTGCTAACAAGCCATATAGTTCAGGTTTGCTAGCCATCCCCAGCCAAACGCCAGCTCAATGATTTGTTATGAGTCCGTCTGGCCGGCAGGGGGCAGCAAAGCACCCTGTTGCAAAGATTCGGGCTCATATGGGTTACCCGGAAGGAAGGGCAGGTTATCTAAGAAGAACGTAGACTTTAAGCAGAAGAGCCCATCATTTGTTTGCTTAGTCGCTTTCAAGGCAGTTTATTCCTTCATTCTCAGGGAAGACAACTTTGTCCATGGACTCATTGAAGGAATTGAGGATTTAAAGCCATGACTTTGAAATAGCAGATCAGATAATGAACGCTGGAAGCCACCATTCTCCTTTTGAACGCCATTCTCATTTCCTGAGCAAACATCCCCTAAAAAGCCCCGTGGACCTTCCAATATGTTTCACATCTGCACACAGTTGGCTGCCGTTGGGGGCGTTAAACAGTTAAGCGACCTACCTCGGCAGATATTCAAGAGTTCCTTAAGGAGAAAAAACGATTTGGAGAATTCAGAAATAACCTCGTCAGTCTTTGGGGCTTGCAAAATTGTTAGTAGTCCCCTGCAGAGCTGGGGTAAGTTTCTCCGATTTTTAATACTTGGAGAATAACCACAACAGGGTGACTCTGCAGAGATGCGAGTTACATGGTTTCCAAATTAGAACCAGAGCAGGCTATGCTTCGAGCATATTGCAAAGTTAGGATAATTCTCTACTGTTCGAGCTTACCAATAGAGCGGGGAGAAGGATTGGCATAAAAATGGCAGGCATTAATATATATAGATTTTATCTTGGCCGCTTTCAGTGCTTCCTAATCCTGTAAAATGGGGTTCGCCGGAACTGGCACCTGTCGTGCTATTTATATAAAACAGCACACGACATATTTTGAAAGACATTTACCGTGTAGTCAGATCCTCACGTTTTGGAAGAGCTGCCGAGGGGCGGGGTGGGGGTGGATTGTTTGTAGCCAGGATTATGTCTACTAAAAACCTCGATCGATTGATTTGATTGCAGAGTTTTCCCTTTTTTAAAAAAAAAACACACCATTTTATGGGGTTTCCTGATGGATAAAGCAGGAAAGAGACCACAGACATTCCATGATTCTAGCCACACTCGGCAACTTTTAAGACGTGTGGCCTTCAACTCCCAGAATTCTGCAGGATGGTCAGGAGGAATTCTGGAAGTTGAAGTCCACGTGTCTTAAAATTGCCAAGTTTGCTGAACACCGCTCTAATTATTTGTAGTTCTGCTTTAACCAGAGTGGTTTGATCCAATGCAATGGTCAACCAATGTGGGTTGTTGCAGCAGAGGCTCGAAGGGAGATGTGTGTTTGTGTGTGTGTGTGTGTGTGTGTGATATACAACGGAGGCCCCTTCATTAGAACCAGAAGGTTCGAGCAGCGGCGTGGCGGCTGCTGCAAAATAAATAAGTAAATAAAACCCAGTGCAAGAAAACAGGTGGAGGAGAAAAACAGGAAACCATGGGGGAGAACGGGAGAGGGGAGCAGCGCTCGGCTAACTCGGGAATGCCCACTAGGGGGCGCAGGAGGCCTAGAAGTAAAGCCTTTGGGAAGTTGAGAAAGAAATGAGTGGAGAATATCTACAAGGCATTTTTGACTGGTGGGGTTCCCATTTGAAGGTGTTAGACTACAGCCCCCATCATCCACAGCCAACACAGTCCCCAACACTCTGAAGCAGGGGTCTTCAAACTTGGCCCTTTTGTAACTTGCGGACTTCAACTCCCAGAATTCCTCAGCCAGACATGCTGGCTGAGGAATTCTGGGAATTGAAGTCCACAAGTGGTGGGATTCAGCCGGTTCGCACCAGTTCAGCAGAACCGGTAGCTAATTTTTTGTTGCCCAGGCCCAGAAGGGACTTCCGGAAGCAGCATCCACATAGAGGAACTGGTTGTTCACATATTTGAATCCCACCACTGGGTAGTCCTCAGTTTAACAACCACAACTGAGCCCCATTTTACGACCTTTCTTGCCACAGTTGTTAAGCGAATCACTGCAGTTGTGAAATTAGTAACATGGTTGTTAAGTGAATGGGGCTTCCCCATTGACCTTGCTTATCAGAAGGTTGCAAAAGGTGATTACGTGACCCCAGGACACGTATGAATGAATCAGTTGCCAAGCATCCAAATTTTGATCACCTGACCGTGGGGCTGCTGCAGCGGTCCTAACTGTGAACAATGGTCATAAGTCACTTGTTTCAATGCCACTGTAACTTTGGTTACTAAACGAACTGTTGTAAGTCAAGGACTAGTTTTTATGGGGCATTTTTTGAGCATAAGGAAGGATGGTCTAAAAGCGGAAGGATAAAATTATTAGGGTTGGTTGCATAGACAGCCATATGTTTCGACTGGATCGGGCATTTTATCCACCTTTCAAGACTTTCCGAAGGACCTGGGAGAGGCAGATAAATTCACCTCCCCATTTCACCAGTGTGCAAATTGTAACCATGACTGAGGGTGCCGCTGAAGGGCCTGGACACCACATGGATCCTGTCAGCTTTATTTGTGTGAAATATTAGAGGAGCGAGAACTCTATACCGAGGCTATTATTACCAGAAGGGTCCTCCCCAGTCTGCCAAAAAAAAATCCCCTGCACGTTGAAAGTGTCTTAGAACATACTTTCGGTGGCAAGGTCAGAACAAAGACACTATTTACCTACCTACAGAAAGAAAGTACAGGGAGTCCTCGAGTCAAGCTATTTTCCAAAGCGCCTGAAGGCAGGACAAGAAGCAACGGATGGAAACTAACCAAAGAGAGAAGCAATCTAGAACTAAGGAGAAACTTCCTGACAGTTAGAACAATTAACCAGTGGAACAACCTGCCTCCAGAAGCTGTGAATGCTCCAACACTGGAAGATTTTAAGAAGAGACTGGACAGCCATTTGTCTGAAATGGTATAGGGCAGAGGTGTCAAACTGCTGGCCCGCGGGCTGGATGCATCATAGCGAAACCGTGCCCATCCCATTGCCGGCAATGGCAAAAAAGTCGCGATACGTCGCGACATGTCACATGACGTTGCGAGTTTGACACCCCTGGTATAGGGTAACGTTGTTGTTGTTGTTGTTGTTATTATTGAGCCTGTACATTACAGTGGTAAGTCACAACAAACGTAAAATGGGTCAGACCCAACTTTATGACCTTTTTGTGGCAGTCATTAAGTGAACACTGCGGTCGTTAAGTAAGCCCATGGTTTGCTATGGCGCTGTTTGGACAAAAATCTAGAAGTTAGTGCCAGTTTTTGGCAAAAGCCATCCTAAAACCAGCAAGTGACCGCGGACACTGCAAACAGCCGTAAATGCGGCTGTGTTGGCAAGTGAGCAAAGTGAGGTCACATGATTCTGGTGTGTGTGTGTACTATTGGAACGTTGGGAGCTGGCTTGTAAGTTCTCTTTTTCGGGTCTCTTGTAACATTGAACGGTTGCTAAGCAACCGGTCATAAGTTGAGGATTACCAGTAATTGTAGCTGCCCAGAGTAGTTTCAATAGTGAGATGGATGGCACACAAATGTAATCAATCAATCAATCAATCAGGATATTTCTAGAGAATGAAGACAAGAGACGAAGCAGCTGGCCGGTGTGGGGGCCCATGGCAGGAGTGGGGACCCTTGCAAGCCAGCAAGATTGCTGCAATTTGGCCCTCACATCACTGTACGTTCTGTTGAGGGGAAGCATGCTCTTCCCCCCCCCAAGTGCCAAGTTAAAAGATGCAGCTGCTGTGTACTGTATATACACATGTGTGCATATGTGCAAGAGTGAGAGAGAATGAATGAAGGTGTGTATTTTGGAGAGAAGCCGAAACCTCGTCAACGCCACTTGTGTAGTCCGAAGCCCCCAAAAGTTAGCTCCAACTGGGAGTGCCACACACTGCTGTGTTGCTAGGATTTGCAGTTAAGGGAAGGGATTGAAAGAGTCCGGGGGGGACGTCTCTTATGGAGGGCGAGAAACTGGATTTTGGCAAAACAGGATCTTAGGCCAAGCAGCCACACCAGACATGGTCTGGCCAAGCACACTTTTGAGGTGGGGAGAGGAGAAAAGACTGTGGGAATGCCAACTTTAAAGGGTTCCCCCCCCCTGATCAATGTCACACTCAATTGCACACCCACGTGCAAGAGCAAAGAAGCCCATTGTTAGTCCCCCTTTTAATGCAGGGTGGACACCAAAGAACCTTTTTTCTAATTGCAAACTGTTGTTTTGATCAAAGCAGCTTCAGGATTTGAAAAGTACGGGCAGATCTGACAGGCTGCTTCTCATTTCCCGAAAATGGAAAAATGAAAAAAAAAAGCACGTACAAATTCTCTTGCTGAGATTCAAAGTCCGCCCATGGATGCAAGGTGATTTATAATCCATGCTTTAACCCCTCTCCTTTATTCCCATTCTTTGGGCAGTCCAAACTAGACTGCCTTGAGACATGGGGGCTCCATTTCCTACCTTGAATAAATCTCTTTTAGCAGCTCTTTCCTCCCGAAAAGTTGGCTATTTCCTCCTTCCTTTTCTTTTTAAGGGCCAATGAAATAGAAATTTATTTTATTTTGCTTGCCGCCCACCTCGCCTCAGGAAACGACTCCTTATCAAGTACAGGTAGTCCTCAAATTACGACCCCTGTTGAACCCAAAATTTCTGTTGCTAAGTGAAACATCTTGTCCAGTGAATTTTGCCCCGTTTTATGAACTTTCTTTGCCACAGTTGTTAAGTGAATCACTGCGGTTGTTAAATTAATAACACGATTGTTAAGTGAATCTGACTTCCCCCTTGACTTTGCTTGACAGAAGATTGCAAAAAGGGATTTCGTGGCCTGGGGACACTGCAACTGTCATAAATATGAGCCAGTTGTTAAGTGTCCGAATTTTGATCACATGATCATTGGGATGCTACAATGGTCATAAGGGTGAAAACGGTCATAAGTCACTTTTTTCAGTGCCGTTGTAACTTTGAATGGTCACTAAATGAACTGTTGTAAGTCGACGATTTCCTGTATGAACGAATGGGTAGGTATAAACCTTGAGGGATTGATGCTAATTTAGGGTGATATTTGCCCCACTCTGTTCCCCTCGACGAAGTCGTTCTTGTGGCCTCCACGTTGGGCCAAAGGCATCGTGTTTTTTATTTCCTCTGACAAGCCTGCTTCCTCTTTTCAGCTGCAAGGATGAATGTGCAAAGTTTGGTGCACCGTTTCTACGCCCTGCAGACCGAGCGAGTAGAAGCTTACCGCTTCTTGGAGGAGTAAGTGTTTGAGCAGGTTGTTTTTTTTCCTAAAATCTTTGACCCAAGTAGGTAAACATTATCAGCTGTATAGTAAGGAATGGGGTTTCTGCAAGAAAACAACCAAGCTCAGAGAACACCGTGGACCCCTCAAAGTTATTTCTCTCAAAATGATTAAATTAAATGATTAAAGACTTTCCATCACTGGAGATTTTCAAGAAGAGACCGGACAGCCATTTTGTCTGGAATCGTATATAGGTTCTCCTGCTTGAGCAAGCGGTTGGACTAGAAGACCTCCAAGGTCCCTTCCAACGCTGTTATTCTATATGTTCTAAACAAAAAGAGTCTAAAAAGACTGAGCATCCTTTGCAGAACTCCGGGTCCTACCAATTGCTTTGCATGCACAAAATGCCCTGGAAAGCCGGTGGGCTCTTCCAGTCTCCTCCTCTCCCCCCCCTCTCTTTTATTTGCACACCACTCGATTCAAGGGGGGCCCTGCAGGAGGCCTCCTCTCGACCTCCCCCCGCCCTTTTCACCACCACCCCCAGGCTCCCGGTGCCTGATGGAAACCAGATGAGCAAGGGGGCAGCACCCACCCAGCACCTGTGATCTATTTGCAGAGAAAAACTCCTTGTGGCTGCTTGTGGGGAACCTGGTGTGGAGATAATTTACTTCTGCGGATGGGGAATCCAATCCCCGAGCCAGCAAACCCCCCACAAACAGGCTTTTGGTGTCCCAGGAGATGGGGTGATAACCTTCTCTAGGCAAAGGTGTCTCTCCGGGAGGGCAGCCATTGATAAATCAATCAAGCCTTCCGAAAACCCAGCAGGGGAGAAAAATAACCCTATCCAAGGTTAACACAAGGGAGGGTCTTTGAATGAGCATCCAGCATCTTGAATGGGAAGCCGAGCCTATCAGTCCATGTATTTTATAGGGAGTTCCCAAGCCAAGTTTGTAAAAAAAAAAAAGGGGGGGGACAAGTGAGGTCATCCAGTCTGACCCTCTCCCATTACTCTGCCTAGAGACTGTGACATGCAATTGCTGATGAATATAGACCTCATTGTCCCCAGAATTGGTGGGTCTTGCTGTTTTTAGAGGATTAAAAGAAGAAATAAACATTGCCCAGATTGTTAGGAGCAAGATAAGTTAATAGTGCCGTGTTTTTCAGCCTTGGCAATTTTAAGACGGCTGGCTCGGGAATTCTGGGAGTTGAAGTCCGCACCTCTTAAACGTTGCCAAGGTGGTTGAGAACCATTGTGATAGTGGCTTAGAAATCTTGAAGGCAACAAACTAAACAGGAGTTCCCAAATGTTGAAAATGAGGGTTTCTATAGAGAAAAAGAGAGAGGAGCTGGTTAGCTCCCCGTTGAGAGAATATTTCAGAATTTAATCACCACTATCTGTATAGAAAAGGTCCTGATACCTACTTTAAGACTTGTGGACTTCAACTCCCAGAATTCCCCAGCCAGTGCTGGCTTGGGAATTCTGGGAGTTGAAGTCCACAAGTCTTAAAGTGGCCAGGTTTGAGGACCCCTGGTATAGCCAGTCCTCTTGTTGTGCTCTTCTGATCTCATAACTTGAAGACTGTTTGCTTGTCACTATTTTTATAAATGTTTTTCAGGATCAACTGTTGCCAGGGATCAAATCTGGGCCCTCTAGGTCAGGGGTAGGCAACCTTGGCTCTTTTATGACTCGTGGACTTCAACTCCCAGAATTCCTGAGCCAGCATGGCTCAGCATGGAAACCTCTCCATTTGTCCTCAGCATGGCTGGCTCAGGAATTCTGGGAGTTGAAGTCCACGAGTCATAAAAGAGCCAAGGTTGCCTACCCCTGCTCTAGGTGATGCAGGGGAGATTTTTCAGAGTAGAAATGGATATGTTTTGCTTCCAAGAATTTTGGTTGTTTGGAAAATGGATCATTTGCCATTGTAGGGAGAGGAGGGGGGGGGCTTGTGGCTCACGAGTTCAAGTGGCTGACTTTAAAATTCAGTTACCAGTAGGAAAATCTATTTCTCAATTCTCTGCTAATATCCCCCTCCCCAAAACAGGGGTCACCAGGCATATCTCCGAAGCAGCCCTGATTACGACTTCCTCCGCTATCGCCAGCTGGTGCACGAGATCACCCTGGCGTTCAACGGCATTTCCCAGGAGATCTTACAGATCAAGGACAATCTGGAGGGACCTCTCGGCCGGAGAGACCTTGCGGAGCACCTGGGACAGATTCAGGAGAAGGAGCAGGAGAAACTTGAACTGGTGAGCAGGCTTCCTTGTGACCCCATCTTGTCGAGCTCAGTGAGTTTTAAGACCCATTTCCTTGATCCTGTTTTTTCGTAACAGAACCCATGCTGAGAATTTTGGAGAAACCCCTACTTAGAAATCTAATCTTTATAAGGCCACACTTGGAATACTGCATCCAGTTTTGGTCACCACGTAAAAAAGATGTTGAGACTCTAGAAAGAGTACAGAGAACAGCAACAAGGATGATTAGAGGACTGGAGGCTAAAACATATAAGGAACGGCTGCTGGAATTGGGTATGTCTAGTTTAATGAAGAGAAAGACGAGGGGGGACATGATAGCAGTCTTCCAATATCTCAGGGGCTGCCCCAAAGAAGAGGGAGTCAAGCTGTTCTCCAAAGCGCCTGAAGGCCGGACAAGAAGCAACGGATGGACACTAATCAAGGAGAGAAGCAACCTAGAAGTAAGGAGAAACTTTCTGACAGTTAGAACAATTAATCAGTGGAACAACCTGCCTCCAGAAGCTGTGGATGCTCCAACACTGGAAGTCTTTAAGAAGAGATTGGATAGCCATTTGTCTGAAATGGTATAGGGTTTCCTGCCTGAGCAGGGGGTTGGACTAGATCAGGGCTTTTCAACCGGTGGTACGCGTACCACTTGTAGTACATTAACGAGTGGCAGGTGGTACGCAGCCCTGCCTAGCCAAGGCCCCAGGCTCACTTCTGCTCACCCTCCCCCATGAGAAAGGAGGAGGAGGGGGCGGAGACAGGAGAGGCTATAAAATAAGGCAGTTTGGGCTGGAGAGGGAGAGAGAGAAAAAGCAGCAGCCTTGGGAGGAGGCGGAGTCAGCTCTAGCTGCACTGAAGGGAAAAAAGGAGGAGGAGGGTGGGGGGAAAGGAGAGGAGATCAAGCAGGCTGACCATGAGCCGATCTACAACTGCTGTGGCAGCCACCTGTGCTGGCAGCAGCAAACAGGCAAGAAATGCAGTGGGGGAGGGGTCGCCCTCCAAGAGGAATGAGAAAAGGCAGCAATGGCTGGAGGTGAGGCACGGAGGAGGGAGGGAGATGGAGAGTGGAAGGATTCTTATGTGCTTTTGTGACTTTGAAGTTCTGGGATTTGTGCAATGTGGGCTTTGTGTTCTTAAGGAGTGTTTGGCAATTTCTATTTGGCTGATGCCTTGTGTTAGCTTCTATTGCTCTGCTATTGTTAGCTGTAAGTTTTGATGCAAGGGATTTTGAAGTATTTTTCTCCTGAATGGATTTTGCCTGTAGCATTCCTTTACTTATGAATGGAGCCATTTGGGGAGGCTGCCTTAGCCAGCAGCCAATACTTACTACATTTTTTTTTCTTCCTTAAGTGCGGCTGCAGTAACTTTCCTTTCTAGCCAGTAGCTAATTCTTAAAGGGGAATGTGCCTTTTTAAGCTAGTTCACTCAGCAGTTTGTCTTTTCTGTCTCTGGAGGCTTTTCCTTGTTTGATGAATATATGGAAGAGAGAAAATATGGGGGGGGGATTCAAATTCTTCCTTCAGAAGGAGGTGGGCATAAGAAAGAGGGAGGCAGGGAGGGAAGGAAGTCCCGCCTTAGCACTTGGCCACCAGCAGCCCTGACATTGACTTTGCTTGTCAAAAGGTTGCAAAAGGGGATCACATGACCCTGGGACACTGTGACCATCATAAATATGAATCAGTTGCCAAGCATCCAAATATAAATCACATGACCCTGGGCATGCTGCAGTGGTCATAAGTGTGAAAAATGGTCATAAGTCATTTCAGTGCAATTCAACTTTGAACAGGTCTTTTTTTTGGGGTCATCAAGTTTTTGACACCTAGCTAGGTGGTACTCTAATATTGCCATATCCTAAAAGTGGTACAATCGGTGAAAAGGTTGAAAAGCCCTGGACTAGATGACCTACAAGGTCCCTTCCAACTTTATTATTATTATTATTATTATAAAGTAGGGTTGCCAGTTAGGTGGAGATTTATTATCTGGATTTCAACCTAAATGGCCATGCTCCAACTGGACATTATATGATTCATATAGCAACATGTTCATTAAAATATTTGCTTTTATTATTTTATTATTTTAATTTTAATTTTAATTTTTATATTATTTTATTTTATTATTTTTATTATTTTATTTTATTTTATTTTATTATTTATTTATTTATTTATTATTTATTTTTTTTATCCCCCTTTTATTATTTTTAGAAATAACCCAAAGTGGCCAACATCCTTAATACTCTTTCCTCATCTTATTTGCCCCGCAACAACAACCCTGTGAGGTAGGTTGGGTTGAGAGAGAGAGAGAGAACCTGGCCCAAAGTCCCCACACCAGCTTTCATATCTAAGGCGGGACTAGAACTCCCAGTCTCCTAGTGATTGGGCCAATGTCACTCAGCCAGCTTTTGATTGGGCCAGTGTCACTCAGCCAGCTTTTGTCTAGGTGGGACTAGAACTCAACGATTCCTGATTTCTAGCCTAGTGCCACAACCACTAGACCAAACTGGCTGAAATGCATGATATAACACTATACTATGATAGTATAATACTGGCTATAATGCCACACATATAGCAGTATCAGAGGAGATGGCTGTGATATAAACTTAACCAATAAGTAAATAACCTAGTTGCTGTTGCTAGGCTGAGCTAAAAAAAATTAACAGGCTCATATCTGGTTAGGTCCAGAATGGGAGACCACTAGGAGTTCCTGGACCAATAAATACGGTAATGGGGCCCTGCTGGAGGTGGCTGAAGGGGTAAAAAGATATCATCTCCATCACATCTGTCTTCGCTCTTGTAGGCATGGTTTTAGCATAGTTTTTAAATAATATTTCAGTGTTGGCTTGTTTTAATCTTTTAATCATTTGTTCACCATTTATAATTTGTAAAGCCACCCTGAATCACGTTGTAGGGGAGATGGGCAACATAGAAATTTAATAAATAAATAAAATAAAATAAATAAAATGGCAAACGGATCTTATAACAATGCCAATACAACTACATGGATGTTTGCAATGCATTCATCTGGGGTTTTGCTCCACTCAACAGACGCTTCACCTTTATTCCTTCCTTTCTCTTTTTAGAGGTTTTTTCTTCTTGTTGTTATTGGTCTGCAAATCTTGGGTGTTTCCTGGAGTTGATACAGAGGGAAATGCATAACAAAACAGGAGACTTAAATTTCCTTATTAGTGTGTTTTAGCGGCAGGATTTCAATCTGCATGGGGCATCTGCAAAGTTTTCATTGAACCGTTATCCCTCCGTTCCCCTTGAAAGGTACTTGGTTCTTGTTGCCCCAATTTTTATGCTCAGCCAGAAGTGGGTGATGGTAAAGGTGAGGCTGAAGAAAGGAAGAACTGAGCATTACAGCGGATCTGCTCAGTTCTAGATTAATACTTTAACCTCAAGCTGATCTCCTCCAGATGTGGGGGATTTCAGCTCCCCCCCAGTTCATAGCCAGGCACACCTGGAGGACATCATATGGGGAAATTGACTGTAGTCAGCTGTGTTCACACACACGGCGCTTAGCCAGATTAAAGAGACTCAGTTTCTCTACTTGAGTAACATGGTGTTTGTTTTGCGGTTTTATGTCTTGGTGTGTTGTCCAAACCCAGTTTATTTGGCTGAAGCTAGTCCTTGATTTATGACCATTTGTTAGTGACTGTACAAAGTTAAAACGCTGAAAGAAAAAAAAGAATTACAAACAGTCCTCACACTTATGACCATTGTAGCATCTAAATTCAAGCACTTGTCAACCGACATGTATTTATGATCGTTACGGGGTGTGTGTGTGTGTGTGTGTGTGTGTGTGTGTGTGTCACATGATCGCCATTTGCGACCTTCCTAGTTGCTTCCAACAAGCAAAGTCAATGGAGAAAGTGGATTTACTTAATTATTGCATGATTTGCTTAACGATTATGGTGATTTGCTTAACAATCATGGCAAAAGTGGTGGTAAAAATAATTTAACAAGTGCCTCGCTTAGTGATAATTCTGGTTCCAATTGTGGTCATAAGTCAAGGACTACCTGTAGGTTATTATTCGGGATATTGCATAAAGCCAGAGAATGCATTAATTCAACAACCTGGTTAAGCATCTTCCACCAATGCATCTAATTCTGGAGGACGAGGGGGATTATCAGCTTTATATCTTTGTCCCTGTTTCTCAGGGAGCGTCTCACGTCCACTTTTTTTCTTTCCAGACAGCACAACTGCAGCTTGCTAAACAAAATGTTCAGGACCAGCCCGGAGTGGAAGCTCACACACAGGAAGTGCAAGAAGTGAAGCACAAGTGAGTCACCAAAGCTGCGGTTGTCAATACAGGCTTTCTGAAGTTTACTCTTTCAACTCTATGAAGTTTTAGCCACATTTGCTAATTGAGCACTACTGGTTACAGCAAGTTGTGTATTGTGGTGTTGTATGCTTGTAAAGGAAGGATGGACAACTTAGTTTGGACTTAAGGTTGGATCGCCATTTAAACGGTGTGTTCAAGGGCCAGGCTGCAGGATGGGATAAGGCCAGAGTATGGAGGAGGGAAGGAAGGAAATGTAATGTGTAATATGACATTGACTTCATAGTTCACACTAGGAATTGTGGCAATTCCTCATTTTTTTCTTTCATTAGTGGGTTTCGCCTCTCTCACGGAGTTTGGGATAGATGACTTTTTCCAGCCTCGCTTTAAAGATCTCCAGTTTGAGGGCAGGGGTGGGGCAACAGGAAGTGGTCGAAAAAAGTCAAGATGGCAGCCATAATGATGCAGTCAAAACTGTACTTGTTTTTCAGATGCATTGCAATGTGCATACATAACAGAGAGAGTTTTAGATACACTCTTTGGATCACCATCTTGACTTTTCTGACCACACCCCATGGACTCCTGCCTCCCACTGAAGGGAACACAGTATTTTCATGACACAAGAGATTCCACTGATTGACAGCTGTTGCAACCAGGAAATTCCTACTAATGATTCTACACTAAATCTACTTCCAGGCAATTTCAACCCACTGATTCAGGTCCTGCCCTGTGGGGTGACAAGAATGGATATCCAGACCCTCTTCTATCTAGTAGCTCTCCAGATATTTAAACTACAGGTAGTCCTCGGTTTGCAACAATTCATTTAGCGACCGTTCAAAGTTACAACGGCCCTGAAAACAGTGACTTATGACCGTTTTTCACATGTGAGACTGTTGCAGCATCCCCATGGTCATGTGATCAAAATTCAGATGCTTGGCAACTGACTCATATTTATGACGCTTGCAGTGTTCCAGGCACAATATCCTTAACCTAGTCTTCGACATATGACAGTAATGGAGCCTGCTGAATACAGTTGTAACTTGTAACAGCCGTAAAACGGGTTGGTCACATGACCGACCTGACCTTATTACATTTTCTCAGCAGTCGCTAAGCAAACGACGTGGTCGTTAAGTGAACCAATGGCTTGCAATGGGCTTAGTTTTATGAAAGCTGCAAATAAGCCCTGGTTTTCAGCAAAACTGTTGTAAAATGCAGTCAGGCAACCATGGGACGCCCCAAAATGGCTGTAAATGTGGCCTTGTTGCCACGTGCCTGACCATGGGTGTCTGACCGTTGGAACTTTGAATCCAGGTTGTAAGTAGTCCAAAGGTACGTCCGTCATAACTTTGAACAGTCCATCGGTTGTAAATTGAGGACTACTGTACTGTGTTGTATTTAATCCATGTTCTAGATTCCCACAACTGGGCATACAATATTAATCCATATACTTGACACAATACCCCCTCCTTTCCAAATATAGGTAGTCCTCGACATACAATTGTCCCCAAAAATTCCTATGGTTAAGCAAGGCAGTCGTTAAGTGAGTTGTGCCTCATTTAATAGAATGATAACAGGATAACAGAATTGGAAGGGATCTTGGAGGTCTTCTAGTCCAACCCCCTGCTCAGGCAGGAAACCCTATACCACTTCAGACAAGTGGCTGTCCAGTCTCTTCTTAGAAACTTCCAGTGTTGGACAATTCACAACTTCTGGAGCACTCACAACTTTATGATCTTTTTGCCACAGTTAAGCCAATCACTGCAGTTCTTAAGTGAATCATGCTGTCATTAAGTGGATCTGGCTTCCCTTCTTGACTTTGCTTGTCAAAAGCCAGCTAGGAAGGTTACACATGACAATCACATGATCCTGGGACCGCGCAACTGTCAGTTGCCAAGCACCTGAATTTTGATCATGTGACCAAGGGGCTGCTGCAACGGTTGTATGAAAACAGTCATAAGTCACTTTTTTTTCATTGCTGTTGTCACTTTGCACTAAATGGATGGTTGAAAGTCAAGAATTACCTGAAAGGCAAAAATAAATCAAGCTTAAGCTAGTTATCAAGCAGCTGCCTTGAGCTTTCCTTGAATTGGATAACCTGCATGTGTGAACACAATGCCTGCACTGTGATACATGGAGGAAGGCCTTTGATTAGATGCAGTTTGGCTTTAGGGAGAATTGGTCAACTGAGCAACGGTTTGAATTTGTGATGCGGTCTGTGTCCCTTTTGCATAAAGACCATTTTCATGCCCCCCCTCCCCATGACCCCCCCCTCCAATCTTTCCCAAGCGGAGGAACCGTTCCTGCCTCTTGCATCCTTTTCATACTTGGGAGAAAGGAAACCGTTTCCCATCATTGGGACTTTCAAAGCATCCGAGCTGAATTTCCCACAATGCTTAGTGGCGCATGGCATCGTGGGAAACTCCCTTCTCTCCAAGCAGGGACACCCTTGGGAAGAGAGTCCTTATGGGAAAGCGGAGTCACGATTTTTGCCCCAAAACGGGTCCTGTCCTTTCACAAATCAGGGCAAGGGGTAAACGCAAGCAAATTTGAAGCGAGGATGTGGGAATATTTTTCTCTCTTTTTTTATTCAAAAAGGCCTCGGTAAGGGTCTTCAAAGGCCGTATTCTATCCCCCCCCCCCTGCTGAGCCCCCATTTTTGAAGATTGTTCCATGTTGGCTCTTTGAAGCCTAACTTCCCCCCTCCCCGCTCCCCCCACTCCAGCCCATCCCAGCCCTGGGGTTGCCCCTCTCGTAGGCTTTCATAAACAAGGCCGGGCTGCGAGGGACGCGGGTGAGCGCGGCTAATCGGCTCCATATGGTGCTTTATTTATCGTTTCCATCCGGCTCACGCAGGCTAATTCAAACCATCGAAGCAATCAGCGAAATTCTTCAGGATTTCAAGTACGATTCGGAAGAAAGCAGTTGACAGGCTGTCCCGTGGGAGAAGGATGAAGAAAGGCTGGGGATGAAGGGGGGGGAAGAGATGGAGACATAAGACATCCTCCCCCGCCCCTGGCTAAGGTTGGTCCTCATCCGCTCGCAGCTCGCCCACCCCGGCTTCTCTCTTTCGTCATGCCAGGCCGATGCCTGCAGGTGAGATGCTGCAGGAGGCATAAGGCTCGGTGCTGTTTGGCCACCTGCCCAATGAAGCCAGTTCCCAGAAAGGTTTCTTGGCACTTGGTCCCCACTGCCTTTATGGGACAAGGAGGGGGGCGGAATAGCTTGTTTATGTTTTGAAATAAAGTGGTTGTTTTTTTTTACCCCTTCAATAAAAAAAAAAGCAGACTCCTTTTTTACTAGTCTCTCTTTTTATTATCTTGAGCAGACCAGATGTTTTCTTGATCGGTTAGCCCCAGATGGGCATCCTTTGGGAGGGAGGGAGGGAGGGAGGGCAAAAAAGTCAAAATGGCAGCTCCAGGGTCTGTATTTACAAACCTCATCTTTCATCATACTACTTTTCCGTTGGAGTGAAATCTAAGTCTTTCTTTACAAGGGGATTAAGAAATTGGGTTTGGAAGTGGGTCATTTTTAACACTGAGCATTTATTTGGATGTTCACCCTGCCTGACATGGATATTCCGATCGTTCCCCCTCCCCAATTCTGGATTGTAATCCTAAACTGTCATGGCTAATCCCAGATACATCCCCAGCACCAGGCTTTCCAAGTTACTAAATTACAGGTATTTACTTGACTTAAGACTGCAAATGAGCCCAAAGTTTCTGTTGCTAATGAGACAGTAGTTAATTGAGTTTTGCCCCATTTTATAACCTTTCTGGCCACCGCTGTTAAGTGAATCGCTCGTTAGTAATACGGTTGTTCAATGAATCTGGCTTCCCCATTGACTTGCTTTTCAGAAGTTTGCAAACGGTGATCACATGACACCAGGAGACCGCAGCTGTCATAAATACATGCCAGTTGCCAAGCGTCTGAATTCTGATCACGTGACCATAGAGGGGATGCTGCAACGGTTGTGTGAAAAACAGTCATAAGTCATTTTTTTCAGTGCCATTGAAACTTCAAAAGGTCACTAAGTGGACTGTTGTAAGTCAAGGACTACCTATACAAACTCCATCCTCTGCCACAGGGCCGTGTTGGTTGAAAATGGCAGCATTTGTAAACAGTGAGGGAAATTAGGGTGGCTAGTTTTTTTTTCTAAATGCCATAAAAATGAGAGACGCCATAGTTCCCTTTCTGAGGTGAGCTAAATGGCCTGTCCAAGGTCAGTGGCATGTTGCTTTTGAATTGTAGAACGCAAGAAATAATGAGATTGTGGTCTTTGTCCCCAACTTTTTGCCTTTAATGCTGTTGGAAACAAAGATGCCGGTTTAGCCCAATTAAAAGGAGAGGCAGGTGACATCAGTTCGAAAGATGGGTTCGGTTCTGGGTACAAAACCTCCCAGATTTGCAGAGGTATAAAAACCTGTTGCTTCGGACATAAAATAGGTATTGAACACTTAATATTTTCAACAACAGAGCACAACGACAACCAAAAAAACCCCTGTGAAATTTCACAACCAATTTTTCCATTCTTCTTTTTAGAATTTGGAGGTTAAATGTAAACCTGTTTCTTTTTTCCTGATCACACAGCTCGTTTCTTTAGCCGTTTCCGCTTTTCAATCAGCTGCCGATTCCAATTTCATAACTGACGAATATAAGAAGAAAATGACTCTCCTGAAGCAACGGAAACTCTTTAGGGCCTGCTTAGAGGGAAAACTGTAAAAACGAAAACTGGCACGGAGAGCTCTTTTCCCAGCAAAATGTCCTTCAACTAAGGGGAACGCCTTTATATAATAATTAGAAAACTCAAAAGTCCAACTCGGCTGAAGAACATCGTATGTGAGAAGCTGATTTAGAGTTACTCTGGCGGAAGAGGCGTGGACTGCCCTCTGCCCAGCTTCTAGCTAGTTTGCAGAAAGGGTGTTAGTGGTGGTGATACAATCTTGGCAATGCCGCTCAAGGCACCTGGATTACGGCTGCTCTTGAGTTCCTTTGTGTGTATCCTCGGCAGGCCTGAATCCAGCAACCGGGTTGGCTCCTAAGCGAAACTCTTAGTTCCACCATCCATCCAAGCTACAATTTGTCACTGGATAGGACCTGGGGAGAAAAGAGAGGGTTAAAACCTGATGTGGCCAGCAAAGGCTCCACAGCACACCCTATTTCCCCCACTTCCCCAATTGACAAAACCCCAGCCCTATTTATTTGCACAAATATTTGTAGACCCCCCTACACACACACACACTTCAATAAGAAAGTCGCAAGCAATTTCTGGTTTTCCTATTTTAACCCCCTTTTGGTGGATAACTTGGGCCCGTCCCTCCCTCTCAGCCCAATCCACCTCACAGGGTTGTCGTGGTGGGGAAAATAGGAGTCTAGGTAGTCCTTGACTTAACAACAATTCTTTTAGTGGCCATTCAAAGTTACAATGGCACTGAAAAAAATGACTTTTGATCGTTTTTCACACTTATGACTGTAGCAGCAACCCTATGGTCATGTGATCAAAATTCGGAGGCTTGGTAATTGGTTCATATTTATGACATGATCACGTGATCCCCTTTTGCGACCTTCTGACAAGCGAAGTGGGGAAGCCAGATTCACCTAACAACCATGTTACTTACTTAACAACTGTAGTGATTCACTTAATAACTAGGGCGAGAAAGCTCATAAAATGAGGCAAAACTCACTTAACCTCCGTCTCGCTTAGCAAAAGAAATTTTGGGCGCCGTTGTGGTTGTAAGTCGGGGACTACTTCTATTAGGTATAGTTCACCTCCTTGAGTTGATCAAAATACATTTATTTAAAAGTGGGATAAGAATCTAATTAAAGAATTTACAAATGTCTTTTTACAAAGCTGTCTCCTGAGTACTTGAATCAGGTTTTTTTAAATCTGTCTCATCCATAATCAGTTTAATTTCAGTTTAGCAAATATGTCTTCCAACTAGTTGAGTAGGTAAGTAATCACTTGGAGTCAATAAGTGGCTCTACGCCCTGGCTGGCTGAGGAATTCTGGGAGTTAAAGTCCACAAGTCTTAAATTGGCCAAGTTTGAAGACCCCTGCTCTACGCCCATCCTTGTATAGACTGAATGATTGCCTTGATTTTCAGTGAAAACTCAGGTGTCCTTTCTACCTGGTTCCGTGTTTTGTGGGACTTCTGCAGTGCCACCCGCCACTGATCATACATTTTGATGCTCAAATTGGCACAAGTTCCATGTTTACGCATCCATCCAAAGAACTGCTTGAGCTCTCGGCGTAGCGTGTTGTTATGTTCTCCATTCTTGGGTTCACAAACTCCCGGCGTCCGTCCTGAAAGAGGAAGCGAAGATTGACAAGGGATATTCTCCCAGGAAAAAAAAAATCCACAAAACTCTTAATCTTTGAATGCTAGAGGAGGAAGAGAGGAAGAAGAGAAGAAGAAAAAGAAGGAGAGGAAGAAGAGGAGAAGGAGAGAAGAAAAGGGTGATGGGAAGAAGAGGGGGAAAGGAAGAAAAGGAGAAAAAGGGAAAGGAGAAAAGGAGAAGCAGAGAATGAGAAAATGAGGGGAGGAAGCAGAGAAGAGGAGAGGAAGAAAAAAAGGGGAGGAGAGAAAGAAGGAGGAGAAGAGGAGGAGAAGGAGAGGAGGAAGAGGGTTCTGCTGAATAAAAAAAAATTGTTTAGCAAAAAAGATTTATTTAGCCCAGCTTCCTTTCCATTTCCTGCAACAACCAATCAGATGCCGCTAAGATGCCTACATAAAAGTTATAAACCAGCTTATCAACCTACCTATGTTGTTTGCCCAGCAGTACTGTAACTGATTTGCAGAAAACTACTGTTATCCAGCAACAATAACACAGCTATTAGAAGTAAATTTACATATTAAGCTATACACATTTAATAAATAACGAAATAGAACCCATAAGAGGAGCCCAGCTGGATTTAAACACCCAGCTTTACAGCTGCTTCCAGATGCTTACACAGGTGCCTTTGAAAGTTGCCAGGCATATAACCAGCATATGACCTGCTGTCTTCTTTTGGCTACAGACCAGCTACTGGTATTTAGTTGCCAGCTCCCTCAAATTATTAAAATCTGCAGAGGGGGCCACAGAGAGGGTCAAGGTGATTACACAATTAAGTGTTATTTATTTGTGTAGGACATATTATATCCATGTAATGCAGTGTTTCTCAACCTTGGCAACTTTAAAATGTGTGGACTTCAACTCCAGAATTCCCCAGCCAGCCATGCTGGCTGGGGAATTCTGGGAATTGATGTCCATACATCTTAAAAGTTGTTAAGCTTGAGAAACACTGGTCTAGTGTGTGGTATATTGAAACCGCTGTTTGTAAGCCATCTCGTTTCCCAAGATGAAGCAAAGTATAACTCTATCAAAATAAAACTTAGCAAAGAATTTTATGGGCTACCTTAGAAACTCAGCTATCTTTTTTCACAAGGAGAAATCCTTCTGTGCTTTGCCTATATCATTCCCCTTTTTTAAAAAAAATTAGATTGCATGCTTTCATTTACCTCTCCAACATCCTCCTGAAATCATCTCAATTATTTTTCAGCTGGCACAATTTATCCTCAACCCATCCTTAGTCACTTAGTCAACCAGACAAAAGATAAATCTGATGAACATGAGGAATTAAGTATATGTTCTCTTCAGGGAAAACTGGCCGATCCTCCCTCGCTCCTTCCTTCCTGCCCTCCCCGCCATCAGGTATCCTAAAAGCCAGGAGGAGAGGAGCTGAATGTTATGTGTGAAGGAGGCTTGGGAAGAATGGATTAGATAGGGCCGCATTTGGGGTCCAAGTGTTTGTGGACTTCTCAGCTGGCTTTGGAACAAGAAAGCCAGGTGCAGGACAAGACCACAAGACCCAGATTTCTTCTGAGTCTCTTGGCTTGGAAGCCCAAATCTACTTCTGACACAGAATCAGAGTGTTGTGAGTCCTTGCCAGTCAGTGGACCTGGCAGCTGAGTCTGGGGAATCAGAGTCGGAGGAGGAGGGACCTGGAGAGCCATCAGAGTCGGAGGAAGGCTCTGAGGAGCTCCAGGACTTACAATCTGATGAAGAGCCTGGCACCTCCAATTGTGCTCAGGCTGAGACTCAGCTGTGTGGGGAAGCTGAGTCAGACTCTGAGGACTCACAGCTGGAAGACATCATAGATGCTCGCAAACGCAGACAGGCAACAAGAGCAGGAAAGAGGGAGGCTATGGGGCGACTCCAAGGGAGAAGGAGAAGGCATTGAGAAGCCACGCCTTGGGGCTGCATAATAAAAAGGGAAGGTGTGGGCGGTACTGGTTGCTGAAGGCAACCGTTTGCAAAGGACTCAAGTTTCATGGAATCATGTTCTGTTTGCCTTGCTTGTGAACAATTCTCCATTTGAATCGTGTTTTGTTTGCCTTGGACAATTCTCCGTTTGCATCGTGTTTTGTTTGCCTTTGCTTTTGGGACATTTTGCAGGTCTGTATCTAATTAATAAAAGGGGTTTGTTTTCCCTGCATTTCCAGCCTACTTGTTAAAAGAAGGGTTCGTCCTTGTGAATTAACAAGGACTCACATAGGCTGGGTCAGAACACAGATTCTCTGAACGGCTACTCAGATTTCTGGGAAGAGGAACGTGACAGAAGCTCTGAGCTTCAAGCTGGAAAGCTGCCCAAGGTGGTCACCAAGAGAAAACCCAGAAAGCAAGCATCTGGCAAAGGAACAGGAGTTCCACTTAGGGGATTTTTGCTGCTCCCCATTGTGACCAGGCCACAAGCCAGCAAAACAGAATAACAGAGTTGGAAGGGACTTTGGAGGTCTTCTAGTCTAGCCCCCTACTCAAGTAGGAGCCCCTATATCATTTCAGACAAATGGCTGCCCAATCTCTTCTTAAAAACCTCCAGTGATGGAGCACCCACAACCTCTGAAGGCAAGCCATTCATTCCACTGGTTAATTGTTCCTGTCAGGAAATCTCTTCTTAGTTTTAGGCTGCTTCTTAGAAAACCCCAGGCCCCTTGCCAAAAGTAAGGATGGAAAATAGCTCCTATTCACCATTCCGAGGTGTGGAGGCTGCTGTTGGGTTGCTCCAATCACTCCAAATGCCGGCTTTCTTTGAGCCGTAGATCCCAACCGGATTGCAGCGGACTTGGACAAAATACACCGTCCCGGGTCTTAAGCCTGCCAGCCGACACGAAGTCTGGTTGCTAACATTGTCGACAACCTATCAAGAGAAAGGGAGATTTAGTTTTCAAGAGAGACCTAGTTCTTCCGTCCACCAAAATGCAAACTTTGGATGTAATTGTATAGACATGGAAAATTCTCAAGGTTAGGGGAAAAAATGATAAAGGCTTTTTAAAAAAAAGACTAGAAACCTTCTACGTATTTTTTGTTAAAAGGAGAAAAAGCTGAATGGATGATTTATGGATTTGAGGGGCTACAAAAGTGTTAAAAGGGAAAGGGAAGTACAACATAAGAGAGGAAAAAAAGAGGGAACAATAAGATAGTTACTGGATAGAAATGAGGGTGGAAGTCCTAATATTTACTTTTTTCTGTTTCTTTCCTCTTTCGTAATTATTTCTTATTTTAAGAAAATATTTTTCCTTCAGAAAATATCTTGTTTTTTTTAATCTTTCCTTTAATATTTTGAGACTTTTATTGTATAAGTGATTAATTAATTAAATTATAAATGGGAAACTTTCACTGATGCAGAAGAGAGCATGGTCTCTCATACCAGGACCATAATATAAATATAGACACTCAGATGTTTCAAAGATTGTACCAGACGTTTTGAGAGTTTAGGCAGAGTTTAGCCAGGCTCAGGAATTCTGGGAGTTGAAGTCCACGAGTCATAAAAGAGCCAAGGTTGCCTACCCCTGGTTTAGGGCTTCTACAAACACGAAATGACTTTTATGATTCTTAATCTTTTTGCACATAAGGTGCATTGGATCCAGGGAAAACTTAGGGGAAAGTCGTCACAACTTGGTTTGCAAAGGGGCCCTGTTTTTCTGGAGGATAGACATCAATATGGACATAACTAAAAACCATAAAAAGTCCAGCTATAAAAAGAGATGGAAGAAATATAAAAGATGAGAGAAAGAATACAAAGAACATAACTAAGAGAGATTTTGCAGTGTTTCTCTACCTTCTCAACTTTAAAACGTGTGGACTTCAACTCCCAGAATTCCCCAGCTTAGCATGGCTGGCTGGGAATTCTGGGAGTTGAGGACCACACATCTTAAAACTGCCAAGGTTGAGGAAAAACTGCACTAAGACAGGGTTTGTTTTAGCCAGCTTTGACAAACCACAATGGAGAGTTTGTACAATATACTAAGCCTAAGTCAAACACAGGTAGGCCTCAAGTTACAACCAGTTGCTTAGCAACTGTTTGAAGTTACCACAGATCCTGAAAAAACTACTTATGACCCAGATTTGAAGTTCCAATATCCAGGCCCCCTTCAGCGGTCACATGACTGCATTTTGGGTACCTGCATTCATGGCCATTTGCACTGGTCAGCAATCATGTTACCATGATTTACAATGTTTTTGTCAAAAACTGGCATTTACTTCCAGGTTTTGGTACAAGCAGTCCATAATGAACTATTGGTTCACTTAATGACCACTTAAAAACTGCAGCAAAAATTATCGTAAAATTGACTTACAACTAAAATTGTGGGCTCACTTTTGGTCATAAATCAAGGATTACCAGGATTATGATTTAATGGAAAGAATATACTTAGTCTACTTGGCTTGACCTAATGTACAGTATATTCTGGGACTTGAAAAATGCCAGTTTTTAAAAACGATGGAAAACTGGTTTCCAATGCTTACTTATTGCCCCTAAAAGTAATTTACCAAAAGGCATACAATTTTAGAGCGGTTACTGAATTTGAGGGGGATTTGATCTAAATTTCAGAGCCCACTTTGACTGCTTTAGAGGTTAGAAAACCTTTTGAAGAATTTCTGATTCCCTCATGGCTACAGTATTGCGATCTGTTTGGCTGAAAATCTTTTTTGCTTTTAATGTCTTTCTCCTTCCAGTTTTGAAGCAGATCCCAGACCTTTTTTTTTTCTAATTATCCCCTTGGGGCAGCATGTTTGGCTCATAAGCAATTTTTAAAAGATCTGTTTTTTATAGGGTTTTTTTTTTTTTACAGAACTGAATTTTATTTTTGTTTATTCCCTTGTGAGGCTGACATTTCCCCAGAAATTCCCCTCTCCTTGTTATCTTCTCAATTTTCACAGACTTTGGGATACCCTTCCTCAATTTTAATCTGAGTGCAAGTGAATTTGTCACATCTGTTCAGGATTGGCAATAATTTTCCTTTCCAGACCCCCTCCCCTTTTCCTTAATCTTTAGGCCAAATTGCTATACAGCTGGGGAACATAGAAACTTTAGCGAAAGGTCTGGTGGAAGATTAGACGCCAATATATGACTTTATCCACTCTAACTTGAGCTTTTTTTTTAATTGTAAAACAGTTTACTGTTTTCAAAAGCAGTTTATGCATTAATCCCAGTTCTACATTTTTCTTGTAATTACTGGTATTGTTTCCATTGTATGTTTCCAATTAGCTCTCTTTCCGTAATGTGCTTTTATTTTTTTCTGACTATTTGTTCATTACATTTGTATCCTAGCTCAAGAATTTGGACAATTGACAGTACAGAACAAGATAAATAATATACTGTAATCAGTAAATGCATGTCCTATATCTCCTAAGTGCCAAAAAATAAATACTTGTGTAAAACAAAACTCAGATCAATAACCCAAACCTGGCTTTTTTAACAGTCGTTATTTTTCCAATCTCTAGTAAAACAAAACTGTTTTACCAATATTTTAAAAATAGAAACAAGCAATAGGTTCCTGTACAGGATGGGAATTTAAAGCAAGGAAGACTATATTGGACAGGCAGATTTTACTCACAAAGGTGACTTACAACTTCTGACACATGTAAAAAAGAGATGGGACCTCAATCAGTCATTCTCCATCTTTATTTTTTTGATACCCACCCCCAGACACTCTTATCGAGTGCCTTATCTCCCAAATCCAATTCCTGTTTTTTGCTGTGATTTAAGGAATTTGGGTCCCTTCTCTTAAGGAGGTCCATCTAGAGGGACCAAGAAGGGCCTTCTCCATGGTGGCTCCCCTCCCTGTGGAATATCATCCCTGTGGAGATCAGATTGGCCCCCATTTTGACACTCTTTCGCAAGATCCTGTTAAAAGATCCTGGTTTGGTCAGATGGCCTGGGTGGGAGGGAACCCATCAAATGGCTTATGCGATTAATATTGTGATTAATATTTATATGTATTTATATGTAAGGGTTGCCCACAGTAAAAAAATAACAATAAAGGTTATCTTATCTCTTATCTTATTTGATTGTTGTCCCCAGAAGGATAGGGGTTTATTGCTCTTTTATTGTTTTTATGTTGGGTTTTTATCTTTCTAAGGCTTCTGGAGCCAGAGAGTGAGTTGGGTGGCGATATAGATGTTCTTAAATAGAATAAAATAAATTCTGTAAACTATATTGCCCTGGCACCATCTTGCTCTCTGTGATTAAGACACGCTCTATGATTATTTTCCTAATATTCTTATTAAAAATTAAAACTCCATCGGATTCTCCAGCCACTTTAGGGAACATGCCTGCAGTCTTGTGTCTTGTTAAGTTTTTCTTTCCAATAAGCTATATTAAATCTACCCACGCTTACTTTTAACGGTAGGAGTTCAGCTCATAAAGCATCTGATCACATTTTGATCACATGACTATAGGGATGCTGCAATGGTCGTAAGTGTGAAAAACAGTCATAAGTCACTTTTTTCAATGCCATTGTAACTTTGAATGGTCACTAAACAAACTGCTGCAAGTCGAGGACTACCAGCGTTGACGTGTTCTTTATATCTCTTTTTTTTCCTTTTCTATTTTTCTTCAACTTATTTTTCTTGACCAATCCTTGCACTTAAGACCATTGCAGCATCTACACAGTCACGTGATCCAAATTCGGGCACTTAGCAACTGGCATGTATTTATGAGAGTCGCAGCATCCTTGATGTCATGTGATCCCCGTTGGCGACCTTTTGTCAAGCGAAGTCAATGCGGGAAGCCAGAATCACTTAATGACCATGTGATTCTCTTAACTGCAATGATTTGCTTAACAGCCATGGCAAAATAGGTCATAAAATCAGATGCGACTCACTTAATGACTGCCTTGCTTAACAATGGAAATTCTGGTCCCAATTGCGGTAAAGATAGTCCTTCACTTACGAAAGTACCGGTAGTAGTACCAGTACCAACCTGTAGTACCAACCTGTAGTACCAGTCCATGGCCTACTGGCCACTGGGACATGGGATTGGCTGGCGCTAGCACCACCATGCAGGCGCTGGCAGCTCCGTTTGCGCATGCGCGGGGGTGCTAGCACCGCCGCCCTGCGTGCACCCATTTGCGCATGTGCACGGGCGCACAGGTGCACATTTCCCTGCTCTTCCCTTTCCCTCCGGGCCGCCAATCCGGAAAGTTTGGGTAGCTCTGATTTTCGATCACAATGGAGCCCAAAATTTCTGTTGCTAAATGAGACGTATGTTAAGTGAGTTTTTTGCCCCATTTTACAACCTTTCTTGCCACAGTTGTTAAGGGAATCACTGCAGTTGGTAAGTTAGTAACACGGCTGTTAAGTAAATCTGGCTTCCCCATTGACTTTGTTTGTCAGAAGGTCGCAAAAGGGGATCCCATGACCCCCGGGACACCACAACCGTCATAAATATGGATCAGTTGCTAAGCATCCGAATTCTGATCACGTGACCACGGGGATGCTGCAACGGTCGTAAGTGTGGGAAATGGTCATAAGTCACTTTTTTCAGGGCCGTTGTAACTTGAAACTGTTGCTAAACGAATGGCTATAATTGGAGGAGTTCCTGTACTAACTTGAGGATCACCTGTAAGTCTCAAAGTGCCCAATTTTGGATTACGTGTCCCTGTGGATGCAGCCCCACCACGCTGCAGTTCCCGATTACTTGGGCTAATGATTGTCCTGGTGCAGAATAAATTTCCCACCCTGTTCAGGAGACTCACCTTCCATTCTGAACTGTCCTCAACTCGGTATTGGATCTGATACTTGGCTTGGAAGAGAAAATCCTTCAGGGCGGGAGGCGCACTCCACCTCACACTGAGCTGGTCCTCCAGGTCTCCCACTCGGCTCACGTGGACATCCGAGGGTGGGTCGGTTGTGACTGTCGAACGAACAGGGACAAGTGGGGACAAGTCAATACTTAAAATCAAAATTAAGTGTCATGGTTCCGACAGATGAAACTCTTTAAAAGAACTTCGAGGCATTATTTACCTTAAAGAATGTTTTATTCAAGTAGCATAATATCGGCACTACATAATCGAAGCCAAAAACTGAATTCCCCTCCCCATAGTATCAAAGCACAATTCCCTCCTCCAATTAACAGTCATAAATCACATTCCCCAATTAGCTTGAAGCACGGGCTTCCTCTCCAGCTCTCCAGCCCACCAATTCTTTATCAGCTCTGGGCTCAATAACCTTGATTCTCACACTAAGTTTAGTGTTGTTATGTCTAACTGGACTCTCATTCACATCCTCCCCCTCCCAGCATCATCTAACTCTAAAAGCGAAAGGAAAAAGATGGCTACATTTCCATCTGTTGTCAATGCAAAAACATCCGATGTTAGCAGCGTTGACATTAAGACTTAAAAAGAACTGGAGCCAAGCATGGCAAAATGCATCTTTCAATCATGTTAGTTATCTCCTATTATGGTTCCCTGCACGAGGGATTGCGGTTTGTTGCTGCAAAAAAGCTTAAGCTCCAGAAATCAGTAAAAAAACATAGAAAATCATAGTCACGTAACCCTTGGACTCTGCAAACATCCGTAAAGGTGAGCGGTTGCTAAGCGCTCAAAATGTGATCACGTGACTGCAGGATATGTGTGTGGATGGCCAGCAGAACTTTGAAATTGGGTCATAGATACAGACAGTCCTCAACATACGACAATTGAGCCCAAAATTTCTGTTGCTAAGTGAGACAGTTGTTAAGTGAATTTTGCCCCGTTTTACGACCTTTCTGGCCACAGTTTTTAACTGAATCACCACATTTGTTAAGTTAGTGGATCTGGCTTTCCCACTGACTTTGCTTGTCAGAAGGTCGTAAAAGGGGACTTCATGACCCCGGGACATCATACACAGTTGTCAGTTGCCAAGTGTCTGAATTTTAATCATGTGACCCATCAGGATGTGTGAAAATTGGTCATAAGCCACTTTTCTCAGTGCTGTTATAATTTCGAACAGTCATTAAATGAACTGTTGTAAGTCGAGGACTAGTTGTATATTTGGGGGGATTCCACTGTAACTTTGAACAATCACTAAGCGACTGTTCGTTAAGCAAGGACTACCTGTATTGAGGAACAAGGCTCTGCTGGGGATGCAGTTGTAGCTAAGCCGTGCAGGGGTTCACTTGTTCCTCACGGAATATTTCATTGGGAAGTTGGGAACCATCTATGCCAGTGGTGACGAACCTATGGCACATGTGCCAGAGGCATCACTCAGAGCCCTCTCTGTGGGCACGCGCACCGTTGCCCCAGCCCCGCCTCCCCCCACAGCCCCTTCCTCACCAGCAGCCCCCCCGGAGGAGAGTCGCCCCTGAGCGCGGCCCGTGCGGAGCAGCGCAGCGAAGGACATGGCAGCCGGGCAGCGAGGACAAGACTCCGCCCTCATGCCCCATCGCGTGCAGTTGATGCGGGGCACAGCCGGAAGGCGTGGCTGCCATGGCACTGCTGGGCCGCCTGGGCGATCTGCGGCGGGCCGTGGAGGCGATGGGTGGTCCTGCAGGCGGGCGGCGGGGGTGGGCTGGCAGGCGGGGGCGGGCACGGATGGTGTGGCCGGTTTTGGGGCACTCGGTCTCTAAAAGGTTCGCCATCACTGTATGCAAAGTGGAGTCCACGCCCTGCATTTTGAAAGGACTCACTGGGAATGGCTGCTTCAGAGAAAGAGGGAAAACCAGAACAATGTCTCCTAAAAGAGGACAACCGCTCTCCTCTCATGCTTGTGGGTCCTGCAGAAAGTGCCTCAGCTGACTCAGTGACTCAGATGCATCCTTTTACAGAAGCCAACTAGAAGGAGGCACTGCAGGGATTCGGTCCAAATCTTGCAGGGTGACTGCATCACGCTGGCCTCTGCCGTAAAGAAAGAGCGACGGTTGAAAGAGCCGCGAATTTAGCACCTTCCTTAATGTCAGCGGTGCTTTCAGCTCTTTGTTCCCCCTTGTTCCTATCCGGTCCAACCCAATTTTATGGGGTTGAAATTGAAGCTCCAATCCATGCACAGAGGTTTGATTGCATGTTGTGTAAGAAGAGCAGGCAGAGTGGGGCAGGGTGGAGTTAAACAAGTCATCAGCCCAGAATCATTACGTTCCCACAAATGATTTAGTATTGAACTTTCCTGGACTAGATTCTTGTGTACAGACTTGAACAATAAATGTTCTGAATTGCAACTTAAGGTATGGTCCTGATTCTTTGTGCCTGACAGATGTAAAGTCAAAAAATAAATAAATCGGCCTTCCTCACCCAACGTGGATGGTATACCCTCCTTTCAACAATGTAGAATCTATGTTCAGGTAATCTTGGTTTAACAACCGGTTGCTTAGTGTCTGTTTAAAGCTACAATGGACTCTCCAAAAGGTACTCACAACCCAGATTCAAAGTTCCACCAGCTGCCACCCTCCAAAGTCACGTGATCACATTTTGGGTGCTTGGCAACTAGTTTTACAGCCATTTGCAACACATAATCTTGATTTATGATGTGGTTTTTTTGCCAGAAACCATCATCTATGTCCAGTTTGCGGCCATAAAATGCCCATTGTGAACAATGAGTTCATTTAATAGCCACCACAAAAATGTTATAAAATCAGGTCAGTCATGTGATGACCCACTTAACGACCAGCACATCTTATGGCTGTAATCTGAGGAGTACCTGCATCTATCATTGTTCTGTCTCATCTCAGCCCGTCCCGTATTAGTGGCTGGCTGGTGCCAGCAAGATTTGAACTTCTGGAGGGCGGGCCCAAAGGTGCTTTTTCAAGAGGCAACTGGATTTTCTTGTTCTTAATAATAAATAATAATAATAAAGTTGGAAGGGACCTTGGAGGTCATCTAGTCCAACCCCCTGCTCAGGCAGGAAACCCTATACCATTTCAGACAAATGGTTGTCCAGTCTCTTCTTAAAAACTTCCAGTGTTGGAGCATTCACTGCTTCTGGAGGCAGGTTGTTCCACTGGTTAATTGTTCTAACTGTCAGGAAGTTTCTCCTTAGTTCTAGGTTGCTTCTCTCCTTGGTTAGTTTCCATCCGTTGCTTCTTGTCCTGCCCTTCCATTCCCCACCATCCAGTCAGAGCTGAAGAAGCTTCTTGGATGAGAAGCGAAACGTCTTCAAAGAAAAACAAAGAAAGTCCAGTTGCCTCTTGAAAAAGCACCTTTGGGACAACCGTAACCTGGGCGACTGAGAATCTCCATAGATATTCGGGAGGGCAGGTTGAAAGGGAAATAGTTAAGAAACAGCAAATGTGTGTCTCGAAGGGAGCAAAATGCAGCACAGGAAAAAAGACGAAAGATCCTAATTAGATTAGGAGCAATTCCACTCACATATAACCTATTTCCTGCTCACTACTTCCTTCCTGAGATGTCACAGATCTGTTTCTCGGTATGTCTGAACTTTTCCTACCTCTGCAAATGAGTCCAGTATAGCCCATGTGAGGTCACGATATATCGACGTGACATTCCATGCTAAAGATTGTCATTATGGAGGGTGACCATGGGTAGCGTAAAACAGCTTTGGCAATCGAATGTGAACAATTGTCATCACAATTAATTGGCCAGCTGCCAGGACCTTCTTACCGACATCGACGATGTCCAGCATCACCACCTCAGACACAGCCATCCCAAGTCGATTGGACGCTTCTACCCAAATTTCGTAAGGTGTGAACAGGGCTAAGTCCTTGGGGATGTGGCAGGAATATGGGCCAGCAGTGTGATACTCTTGGCAGATATTGTCACGGCCATACCATCTGCAAAAAAAAGTGTTCTTATTTATTTATTAGATTTTTATCCCACTTTTATTACTTTATAATAACTTAAGGTAGCAAACACACATAATACCCTTTCCTCTTCCTATTTGCCCCACAACAACAACCCTGTGAGGTGGGTTAGGCTGAGAAAGAGGGACTGGAATCAAGGTCATACTCCTTCCTCTTCCTATTTGCCCTCATGACAACAACCTTGTGAGGTGGGTTATGTTGAGAAAGAGGGACTGGAATCAAGGTCACCAAGCTGACTTTCATGCCTAAGGCGGGACTAGAACTCACAGTCTCTGGTGATTGGCCCAAAGTCACCCAGCCAACATTTGTGCCTCAGGTGCAACTAGAACTCATAATCTCCTGATTTCTAGGCAGCATCTTAAGCACTGTACCAAACTGACTTTCTTTATCCCAGAATGTTACCATGGGCAACCTCTCCAACACTCTAGCTGTAACTAATTTGGGGGGGGGGGAAGAGCAGTCTATCTTGTAAAAACAAAAATCCAGGTCTAGAAGATGAATATGCAGATAGGAGAATCCTCAGTGAGCTTCATACGATATTACAGCAACACAGAGGGCCCTCCATGTTTAAACGCAGTCTACCTTTGAGTACCCAATGCCTAGGGGCAAAGAACAGCTGAGAAGGGCTGCTGATGTTTCTCTGAGGACAGAGTTGAAAGGCAGCAGATCGTAATGTAATAGCATAGACCAGGGGGGTCTTCAAACTTGGCCCTTTTATGACTTGTGGACTTCAACTCCCAGAATTCCTCAGCCAGCGTGCCTGGCTGAGGAATTCTGGGAGTTGAAGTCCACAAGTCATAAAAGAGCCATGTTTGAAGACCCCTGGCATAGACAGACTTTAGCCACCAAGAAGACAGAAAGTCCTCTAGTCTAAATCACTGCTTCTCAACCTTGGCAACTTTAAGACGCATGGACTTCAACTCCCAGAATTCCCCAGCCAGCACGGGAACCCCAATCCAATTCTGACCAATACTGCCAGGTCAGTAAGAATTGTCTGAAATTCAACAAGATTACAAAAGTCCGTCTCGTTCTGCGTCTCTTTGTTCTAAAGGGCAAATCACCACCCGTGATGTGCCCGTGTCATCAGCCTACCTCAGCTTATATTTCAGGGTATAATTGGTATGCAGGTGTGTCTCGCCCTCCGACCCAGGTATCCATCTGCAGGTGAGGTCTTTCAAATTCTTGGACCAGCAAGAAATGTTGGTTGGCTTTTCAGGAGGCACTGAAAGATATAAATAAATCCATAGGTCTCAGGTACAAACAGGTAGTCCTTTACTTACAAACCATTCATTTAGCAACAAAGTTACGATGCCACTGAAAAAAAGTGACTTACAAGTGGTCCTCACACTTACAACCGTCAAGGCATCTCCACGGTTATGTGATCAAAATTTGGGCACTTGGCATTATTAATTCCCATTGTGGGTGGTTGCAGCATCCTGGGCTCATGTGATCTCCATTTGTGTACTTCCTAGCCAGCTTCTGACAAGCTGGGAGAAGCTGGATTTGCTGAACAATCTTCACTTAAGAACCGCAATGATTCATTAACAACCATAGCAAAAAAGCTCCTAGAATTGGGCACAACTCACTTAAACAACCGCCTGGCCTAACGATGGAAATTCTTGTCCCCATGATGGGAAGCAAAAATGCCAATAGCTATGAAATAGCAAAAGGGCAGCTTTTTAAAACAGCAGTGCTGCTCTCTTTTGGCCCTGGTGAGAAATTTCAAACCATGGCCTGCAGCTGCCCTTGGCGTAACAACAAGCCTGTTCCCAGCTGACGTTTCCATCCTTCCGAAACCAAAACTTTAAAAATAGCCTGTGATGATAAAAATTTAGATTATTGATTTAGACATCTGTCATAGTTCAGCTGACGTGTTTTTTTCTGTTCAAGAGCCAACATTCAAGAGCAGAAACTTTCTTGTATTGCTTAAAGGTTTCAGAGAGTAAAAAGCTGGAAAGACAAAAAAATGCAAAAGGTTTAAATGGGCTGAGGAACCCAGAATGGGATGGAGCCCTGCAAATAACTTGTTTTGAGCGACAATTGGATTTTTATCTTTGTAAGCCCCCAGGGTTAGTAAAAGTGAGTTGGGCGCAATCATTCATTCATAAATCAATAACTGAATAATTGAATTATTGAATAATTCAATAATTCAATAAATCAAGCAAGCTAGTTTAAATCTGGGCACATTCATAAATAAATAAATAAATCTAGTTTAAATCTGGGCACATTCGTTCATTCATTCATTCAGAAAAAGAAAGAAAGAAAGAAAGAAAGAGAGAGAGAGAGAGAGAGAGAGAAAGAAAGAGAAAGAAAGAAAGAAAGAAAGAAAGAAAGAAAGAAAGAAAGAAAGAAAGAAAGAAAGAAAGAAAGAAAGAAAGAGAGTGGAATAGAGAGAAAGAAAGAAAGAAAGAAAGAAAGAAAGAAAGAAAGAAAGAAAGAAAGAAAGAAAGAAAGAAAGAAAGAAAGAAAGAAAGAAAGAAAGAGGAATAGAAAGAAAGAAAATAAGAAAGAGGGAGAAAGAAAGAAAAGAAAGAGGTAAAGAAAAGAAAGAAAAAAGAAAGAAAGAAAAAAAGAAAAAAGAAAAAGAGGAATAGAAAGAAAGAAAGAAATAAGAAAGAGGGAGAAAGAAAGAAAGAAAAGAAAGGGAAAGAAAAGAAAGAAAAAAGAAAGAAAAAAAGAAAAAAGAAAAAGGAATAGAAAGAAAAAAAGAAAGAAAGAAAGAAAAAGAGGAATAGAAAGAAAGAAATAAGAAAGAAAGAAAGAAAGAAAGAAAGAAAGAAAGAAAGAAAGAAAGAAAGAAAGAAAGAAAGAAAGAAAGAAAGAAAGAAAGAAAGAAAGAAAGAAAGAAAGAAAGCTAGTTTTAACCTGGTCGAACCATTACCCACAAGCCTCGCAACAGAGCATGGCTTTAGCTCACCATCTAAAGGAAAAGTGAATTGTGATTTTTTTTCAGTCTATTTTCACTGCAGCTCTCTTTGACATTTCTACACGTAGTCCTCGACTTACAACCATTCAAAGTTTCAACAGCACTAAAAAAAAGTGGCTTATGACCAATTTTCACATTTACAATTGTTGCAGCACCCCTATGGTCACGTGATCAGAATTCGGACACTCGGCAACTGGCTCGTATTGTGACGGTTGCAGTGTTCTGGGGTCATGTGATCCCATTTTGCGACCTTCTGACAAGCGAGGTCAATGGGGAAGCCAGATTCACTTTAGAACCATGTTGCTAACTTAACAATGGCAGAGATTCATTTAACAACTGTGGCAAGAAAGGTTATAACAGGGGTCTTTGAAAGTGGCCCTTTTATGACTTGTGGACTTCAAGCGTGCCTGGCTGCCTGGCTGAGGAATCCTGGGAGTTGAAGTCCACAAGTCATAAAAGGGCCAAGTTTGAAGACCCCTGGGTTATAAGATGGGGCAAAACTCACTTAACAACTGTCTCGTTTAGCAGCAGAATTTTTTGGCACAATTGTGGTCATAAATGTCTATAGAGATTCTCAGTCAGCCAGGTCAAGGTTGTCCCAAAGATGCTTTTTTTTCCCTTGAAAAAGCACCTTTGGGATTGTGGTCATAAGTTGAGGACTACCTGTATATGGTCTGACCCAGAGAATAGGGGGTGGGGTAGGAAATCCACCCAATAAAGCCTCCAACGTACGTCCTACATAGAGACACGACCCAGCCAAGATGCTTCCGCCTTCCTTGCTGTGGCACACCAGATTATCTCCTGACTGCTGCCGCGATCCATTCATCTGGGAGAGGGTGACGCTCAGGGTGGTGGCCCCCAGGACCTTGTAAGTCTCAGCTGGGAGCTTTCGGCCATTCAGGGTCCAATAAAGGTCCTCGGCCTTCAGGCCTGAATTGGGCGTAACAGAACAGTTGGCCATGAATGAAGCACCAATGTGGAGGGTGGCGTCTTGGGGAGCTATGATGGCTGGGTCTGCAGCGAAAGGGGGAAAAAAAGATCAGATCAATCTCTGTTGTTGGATTGTTTGTTTGTTTATTCCTGGGGAGGGGGGGGAATCCCAAAATAATCCTGAATGTGAGATCTTATGCCACTTGGCAATCAGCAATAGTATTAGCATCCCTTTTTTTTTTTTTACAACACTAATAGAAAGTAGGCATTTTATATTTTTATTATTTATTTATTTACTGGTATTCCGCCTTCATTATTTTTACAAATAACTCAAGGTGAACATATCCAACACACCTTCCTCCTCTTATTTTCTCCACCACACAGCCCTGTGAGGTGAGTTGGGCTAAGAGAGAGGGACTGGCCCAAAGTCACCCCACCAGCTTTCATGCCTAAGGTGGGACTAAAACTCACAGTCTCCTGGTGATTGGTCCAAAGTCACCCAGCTGGCTTTCATGGCTAAGGCAGGACTAGAACTCACAGCCTTATCCGCTACACCAAATTTAATGATTAAGGACTGTCAATTAATTTATTAAATTTGTATGCAGCCTGACTCCCAATCACTCTAGCCATGCCTAGATGTAAATTTCTTTTGTTTGCTTCATAGAATATATTCTTTCCAAATACAGGTAGTCTTGAACAGAACAGAGGCACAGATAGCAAGGGAACAGGAGGGGAAAAAGTCACCCCAAAATACTGATTACATATCCAAGTTCAAGAGAAACCACCGTTCAAACAGCTGATCTGAAAAAATGGCAGTGGTCCACTGCACGTAGTTTTTGGCAGCCAAACACCAAAGAAACTGGGTTTATGTTTCATACTAAATCTCAACTGGCTGCGATTAAACGTAGTCTTAGATTTATGGCCACAATTGGACTAGAATTTCTATTGCTAAGCAAGGCGCCTATTAAATGAATCATGCCTGATTTTGTTGTTAGTTGCGAAGTCGTGTCCGACCCATCGCGACCCCATGGACAACGTTCCTCCAGGCCTTCCTGTCCTCTACCATCTTCTGGAGTCCATTTAAGCTCACGCCTACTGCTTCAGTGACTCCATCCAGCCACCTCATTCTCTGTCGTCCCCTTCTTCTATTGCCCTCAATCTTTCCCAGCATTAGGCCCTTCTCCAGTGAGTCCTTCCTTCTCATTAGGTGGCCAAAGTACTTGAGTTTCAACTTCAGGATCTGGCCTTCTAAAGAGCAGTCAGGGTTAATCTCCTCTAGGACTGACCGGTTTGATCACCTTGCAGTCCAGGGGACTCGCAGGAGTCTTCTCCAGCACCATAGTTCAAAGGCTAAATTCTTTTGCACTCAGCCTTTCACCAACCTTTTTTTGCCAGATTGTTAAGTGAATCTCTGCAGTTGCTAAGTGAAACATTCAGTCATTAAGCTCCAGACCAACAGAACAAGGCTAGCTGGAGAATTCTGGGAGTTGAAGTCCACCCATCTTAAAGTTGCCACGATTAAGAAACACCGATCTGAGGAGTTGCTTCCCATAAAAAAGAACGCATTTATCATGACACAAATGTTTTTGATCCATGACCAGCCTTGGACTGAAAGTATCTTATAAGGAAATCCCCTTCTAACAGAGTCTTAAAAACCTAAATAATCATATTGGTGGTTTGGAGCAATGTTTCTCAACCTTGGCAACTTTAAGATGGGTGGGCTTCCTTTTCCAAAGTGATAGAAGTTGCTGGGGAATTCTGGGATTTGAAGTCCACCCATCTTAAAACTCCAAGGTTAAAAAAAAAACCTGGTTTAGTAGCCTAATATCAAAGCATCTGCGGGCAGTTAGTGAGGCAACAAAAGTCAACATTGTTGTTGTTGTTGTTGTTAGTTGCGAAGTTGTGTCCGACCCATCGCGACCCCATGGACAACGTTCCTCCAGGCCTTCCTGTCCTCTACCATCTTCTGGAGTCCATTTAAGCTCACGCCTACTGCTTCAGTGACTCCATCCAGCCACCTCATTCTCTGTCGTCCCCTTCTTCTCTTGCCCTCCATCTTTCCCAGCATCAGGCTCTTCTCCAGTGAGTCCTCCCTTCTCATTAGGTGGCCAAAGTACTTGAGTTTCAACTTCAGGATCTGGCCTTCTAAAGAACAGTCAGGGTTGATCTCCTCTAGGACTGACCGGTTTGATCGCCTTGCAGTCCAAGGGACTCGCAGGAGTCTTCTCCAGCACCATAGTTCAAAGGCCTCAATTCTTTGGCACTCAGCCTTTCTTATGGTCCATACATTGCAACTGGGAAAACCATGGCCTTGACTATACGCACTTTTGTTGGCAGGGTGACGTCTCTGCTTTTTAGTATGCTGTCTAGATTTGCCATAGCTTTCCTCCCCAGGAGCAAGCGTCTTTTAATTTCTTGGCTGCAGTCCCCATCAACATAGCAGCTACAAATCAGCAGCAACTGAACCCAGCCTTCTTTTTCGTAATCCTGGTGTAATCCTGTCCTTTATTTGCAATTTATATAAGTAGTGTTCAGTGTTGTTTTTATTATTTTAGGATGTTAACAATGCCCCTGTTGCCTTTTCCTTAAATCAGAGGTGTCCAACCTAGTGTACTTTAAGACCTGTGGACTTTAACTCCCAGAATTCGCCAGCATGGGGAGTTGAAGTCCACAAGTCTCAAAGTTGCCAAGATTGGTCATCTCTGTCTTAAATGATGACCAACAACGTGCCAATACAAAAACAAAAACAATAAATAAATGCATCTTGTCATTTTGCCACCGACTTTGGATTGAGGATCCTTAAAAATGAACAAGCGATGGATCTTTCCTGGGATTGGAAGAGCGGGGTTCCTTCTCCAAGCTTAATTAATGCAGGCGGTAGTTGTCAAGGTCTCCAACCTCCGTGTGATGCGGGATTTCTTTGTACAACCGCCACTAGGTGTCACTCCAAACACTCTTTTTCCTGGGGGGGCAGTTCAGACATTAACATATAATTTGGGCTCCACTTCCATTATAGGATTTTGAAAGGCAGTAAACCTTGCTGGGTGGGTTCAATGAGGAGTTTAGCGAGAACATGGATTGATCATCAGAAAGGTCAACACTGTTGAATGCAGTGCATTGTAGAATCCTATTAGCGTTTTATGGAAGTGTCCTGTGGGAACACCTGGATGAGACACGGATCCTATTTCAGAGAAGACAATCTTCAAGTTTTAGGTCATCTTTTCAAAAGTCCATTTACTTCAAGTGCACTTTAAAATTCAAGACCCAGGAGACAAATTGAAGCCAGATCCACACTAGCCTTTCAGGAGGAGATGTTCTGCATTGGGAATGTTCTGCACTTCATTTTAAACTCGAGTCAACTTAGTTCTTACCTTAACCAAGCCAAAGCAATCTTCCTTCTTATTTTATTTATCTCCTACTCTGTTTCTACTCAAAAAAGGCAAAGTGAGGTTTTCCTGAGGATCTCTTTTTACTTTATCCCTGTAACAACCAGCTGGTTGAGGTAGATCACCCTAAGAAATTATGAGTGGTTCAAAATTAAACAGGGAGATTCTACGGCTAAAGATGGACTTGACCCAAGACCTAGTTTATCTCCTTGACCACCACCTCATAGAATTATGGAGCTGGAAGGGACCTCGGAGGTCTTCTAGTCCAACCCCCTGCTCAAGGCAGGAGTCTTATGCCATCACAGTCAAATGATTGCTCAGTCTATTTTTGAAAAGTTCCAGTGAAGGGGCACCTACAACCCCAGGAGGCAAGCTATTCCTCTGATTAATTGCTCTTACTATCAGAAAATTTCTCCTTACTTGTAGTTGTAGAAATAAATTCGTTGGAACATCCATCCATTTATCCCTCCATCTCTCCCTCCATACATCCTTCCATCCTTTAATCCAGGGGTCCCCAACCCCCGGTCTGTGGACCGGTACCGGGCTGTGGCATGCCAGCAACCGGGCCGCACAAACAAGCAAAGCCCCATCCACGGGATGTGGGCAGCACACAAAAATACGCACCCTCCGGTCTGCGGAAAAACCTCTCTCCACGGAACCGGTCCCTGGTCACCTCTGCTTTAATCAAAAGGAATCAGAATTCAACCCCAAACATTTGATCTCACTCAAGCAAAGCACAGGAGCTAAATTAATTGTTTGGTCTGTTAAAAGTAGCCGAGAAATGAAATCTAGTATTGATTCCATAGAGTTTTCCCTCAAGGCATCTTTTTATATTTATGTTACGTTTATGTTCTTGTATTATTAAGTGTATCTGTGCAGCAGGGAGGCCACATAGCGAGTCAAAAAAGGTGAAGAGGGAATCTGCACCCACAATTGCTGCTGCCATTTTCACATTTTGGACACTGTCCAATTTCCTAAATCAAATCAAAACATAGAAATGCAAGAGATCATGTAGTGTAAAGAACGACCTACTAAAAATCATTTTTCAAAACACTCCCCCATCCCTGTCAGCAGAGGACAGTTTTCACGATCTTCCAAAAGACAGCACCAAGTAGGCCAGCCGAACTTCTACGGCAGTATTTCTCAACCTCGGCAACTTGAAGATGTGTGGATTTCAACTCCCAGAAGTCCTTCTCTGCCCTCATAGCTGGGGAATTCTGGGAAATGAAGTCCACACATCTTAAAGTCGTTAAGGTTGAGAAACACTGTCCTAGACAATGCCTAGTCAGTGGTTCTATTCAGCAAATGTCACGAAGCTGAGACATATTTTTATCCAGAAATTAGCTAAATTGAAAGAGAAAAACACAATTCCGTGCGCTATTCCTATTTCCTAAATCACCCACTCAGCTGCCAGTTTAGTCCCAGGCAAAAAAACCGAAAGAGAATTAAGTTGTCCTCTTTCTGGCCATTGTTTCTAAAACACAATGATTTATCTCAGAACCGAACATTTTTATATACAGCCCTGGCTAATGCCCCAAACATCTTTCAGAGAAAGGAGTGTTCTGGGTGGTGGAACCAAAGAACCGAAGAATTGCTATGTAAGGAAATCCAACCTAACAATTACTATACCGAGGGGAGGTCAAGTTTATGTCTGCTTTCCAAAAGGGCCCCCCCAAAGACCACGAAGTTTGCCGGTTGTACGTAATGATGCAGGCCGAATTTCAGGGTTTAGCACTGGCGTTCCTCCAGAGCCAAATGGATGTATAGATGGGATCCCTTTACAGCAGATTCTCAAACTTCACAAACTGGGTTTTCCGAACAGGCAGCTGATTGTAATCAGCTGATGGGGTTCCAAAAAAGCCATTTCTTTCCCCCCCCCCTCCAAGGAACTGGACTTTTCTTTCTCTAGATAGATTCAGAGAAGATATATTTTGAAAGGGAAGGGCGTAAAGATTTCAAATTGGAGGGAAAAGGAGGAAGATAGAGCAGAATAGCAGAAAGCAGAGAAAGAGTAAAAAAAAAGGCTGAGAAATTGAATATTTATGCCTTCTAATAAGCCTGGCAATATATTTTATAGTTTTTTTAAAAAAAAGCTATAATGGCCAGGTATTAAGTGACATTGGAAGACTAAATTACTCTTAACAAGCTGCCAGACAGTTTTCAAGTGGCTGGATTTTATTAAATTTCCTTATTATGGGGTCTCTAAGCGGCTGGAGGAAGAGTTAGCCGTGAAAATTTGATAAAAGTGATTGAAATGATACGTTTTTCCCAGTGGTGGGATTCAAATATGTGAACAACTGGTTCTCTGTGTGGATGCCGCTTCCAGAAGTCCATTCTGGGCCTGGGCAACAAAAAAATTAGCTATCAGTTCTGCTGAAGTGGTGCGAACAGGCTGAATCCCACCACTGGTATTTCCTCACTCTCAACTCCAATAAGCATTTATATGAAAGGGCAATACTGTAATGATTTCCTAGAAAATTCTAAATATTTAGGCTGAATTTGCTCAACTTTGCATATAGTTCAGTTGTAGATTCTCAAATGATAGCAGTGTAATCTCAATTCTGCTTATATTATTTGGGACTGTAAAGAGCAACTTAGCAACCAAGTTGCTAACTTAACAGCTGTTGTGATTCATTTAACAACTGTGTCAAAAAGGGTCATGAAGTGAAGCAACTTCACTGAACAACTGTCTTGCTTCACAACAGAAATTTTGGGCTCAATTGTGGTCGTAAGTCAAGGACTACCTGTATTCAGATGCTGGGATGAGTCTATGCCTATAGAATCAGAATGGTGCACACCATGGTCTTCCCTGTGACCCTCTATGGAAGCAAAAGTTATTTGAGGGGCTGCCACAAAGAAGAGAGCGTCAAACTATTCTCCAAAGCACCAGAGGGCAGGACAAGAAACAGTGGTCGGAAACTGACCAAAGAGAGAAGCAACCTGGAATTAAGGAGAAACTTCCTGACAGTGAGGGCAATTAACCAGTGGAACAGCTTGCCTTCAGAAATCGTGGGCGCTCCATCACTGGAGATTTTTAAGAAGAGACTGGACATTCACTTGTCTGAGATGGTATAGTTCTCCTGCTCGAGCAGGGGCTGGACTAGAAGACCTCCAAGGTCCCTTCCAGCTCTATTCTATTCTAAACTCTGGTGTTGGAGGAGACGCCTAAGAATAATATAGACAGCCATGAAAACAAACGAATGGGTCAATGAACAAATCAACCCCAGAGTTCTCACTCAAGGCACAAATGACCAGGCTCAAATCATCCTAGTTTGGACACATTAAGCAATGACCCAGCTCTCTGGTGGAAGTTCTGATGCTGAGAAAAGTTTTAAAAAAGATAAAACGAATGGCTGTAATTCAAGAACTACCCATACAGCTAGTCCTCGACTTACCACCACAATTGAGCCCAAAATTTCTGTTGTTAAGTGAGACGTTTGCCCCATTTTACAGGTTTCTTGCTTCAGTGATTAAGTGAATCACTGCAGTTGTAAATCCAACTGTTGTAAGTCAAGGACTACCTGTATTTTGATCATTTAGCTCCAGAAATAAAGACCAACGAAGGTCCTTGAGTTTGGCTTCTACTTATGGGAAAGAAGAGGAGATGGTGCCAAAATGAAGGCTGAAGGGAATTCATCACTCAAGTCTGATGATTTGCAGAAACAAACCTGCAAAAGTTATAAGTCACAAGTCTTTTCCTTCCACCACCCCCTCTATTAAAAAAAAAAAAAATGAGCGGGAGTTTGTCTTGTCACACAGTTTTAACTTTCAGAAGCTGCTTAAACACTGGAAGGATGACAAAGAAAGATTTTTTTTTTAGATTAATGCTTTGATGAATGAGCGGTCAAGCGCACGGTGCCATTGCTAGCCAAAATAGATATATATATTTAACTCTGGTGTTTATTTAAACGGGAAACGCTGCTTAATCCCGGGACATTTACAGTTCTGTAAAACCTAATGGACATCCGTAGCTTTTCTCGGATATACTTTTATGCTTGAGTTATTCTTTAAAAAGCACAGGAAAAAGCAGAAAAAGACACATGGGGGGGCGGTGGGGAGAGAAATAGGAACAAGCTGGGAGAGTGGAAAGAATTAAAATGGGAATTGATGCCAAAATCATAACAACTGATGCTGTGCATTAGTGAAAATCATGCATCTTGTTTATTGTATCTATGGGTGGGTAAAAAAAATGTATTGTGCATACATATGGGTCATTGTCTATTAATAACATATATAAAATAACTTAAATTGTAGGTTATTTTGTATTAACAATAGACTTAAAATAAGCTACTAGAGGTGGTCCTCGACTTACAATCATTCATTTAGTGACCGTTCAAAGTTACAACAGCACGTGAAAAAAGTGACTGATGGCCATTTTTCACACTTACAAACGGCTGCAGCATCGCCGTCGTCATGTGATCAAAATCCGGACACTTGGCAACTGGCATGTATTTGGGACGGTTCCAGCGTCCCGGGGTCATATGATCCCCTTTTGTGACCTTCTGACAAGCAAAGTCAAAGGGGGAAGCCGGATTCACCTAACAACTAGGTTACTAACTTATCAGTTGCAGTGATTCACTTAACAACTGTGTCAAGGAAGTTCGTAATATAGGGCAACTGTCTTGCTTAGCAACAGAAAGTTTGGGCTCAATTGTGATTGTAAGTCAAGGACCACCTGAATTTTTTTTTTCTTTGAGGGCATTCTCTGATTTCAGAGGTCTATGGTCTGAAACCTCAGATTCATGAGTGTTGGGGTGTTGGCGGAAGTGTCAACAAAATCAAAATGGCAGCTGCATCTGTGCAAGCAAAACCCTGCCCCCTTTTTTATATGCATTCCAAAAATGGGTGGGGCTTCAGTCCCGGCTGCTATTTCAATTCTCCCTATGAGTGCTCTTGCATTATCCCCATATATTGTCTGCAAGTTTTAAATGTAACTAGACAATCCCTGTCTTGTTAGGTCATCATTTCAGAGACATTTCCTTCCAAAACAGAGAAGCAGAAAGACCAAGGGTGGGTAAAAAAGCAGAGAGCAGGAGTAACTTCTTTCCAGCTTCCCTACTGAGTTTTCTCGTCAGAATCTGGCAGGGTGTCTTGAAAAACCTCCCTACCCTACCCTATCCTACCGGTAAATACCTGCTGCTTGGGGGAAGGGGAGACAAGGGATTGTGAGACTGGCTGGGAAACTGTCACAGAATGCTGAAAATGAAGATCAGATAAGCACAGTGCAGCAGCAGCCAGTAACACTGAAGCAGCCACAGGTTTCCCAAACTTTCTTTCCCTGGGAGTCACGAGTCCTGGATTTTGGACACATTCTGTAAATTAGCCCCTTTGAGGTACCTTGGTTCAGAAAGTGTTGCCTTATAATGCACTGTTAGTTAACTCAGTTCAAGGTGATGAATAGAGGGCGGCGCAGTGGCTCAGAGGTAAGACACTGGGTTTGTCATCTGGAAAGCTGGCAATCCAGGATCGAGACCCCAGCACCACGCAACAGGATGAGCTCCTGTCCTCGCCCCAGCTCCTGCCAACTTAGCAGTTTGAAAGCATGCAAATGTCAAATGTGAGTAGGTTCCACTTCAGTGGGAAGGTAACAGCGCTCCATGATGTCCTGCTGGCCACATGACCCTGGAAATGTCTTTGGACAACAATGGCTCAATGGCCTTGAAAAGGAGATGAGCATTGCCCCCTAAAGTTGGCAACAATTAGTGGAGTAAAATCCGCAGGGATTCCTTTACCTTTTTTTTTAAATAGCTAGAATAGAAGACAAGAACACAAAATAATAGGATCGGAAGGGACCTTGGAAGTCATCTAGTCTAACCCCCTGTTCAAGCAGGAGAACCTATACCAATCTGGACAAATGGTTGTCCGATTTCTTCTTAGAAACTTGCAGTGATGGAGCACCCGCAACTTCTGGAGGCAAGCCTTTCCACTGATTGTTCTCACTGTCAGGAAATTTCTCCTTAGTGCTAGGTTGCTTCTCTCTGTAATGATTTTCCACCCGTTACTACTTGTCTTGCCTTCAGGTGCTTAAAATTGACTCCCTCTTCTCTGTGACAGCCCCTCAAATATTGGAAGGCTGTTATCATATCATCCTTAGTCCTTCTCTTTGTTAGACTAGACCAGGGGTGGGCAACCTTGGCTCTTTTATGACTCGTGGACTTCAACTCCCAGAATTCCTGAGCCAGCATGGCTCAGCATGGAAACCTCTCCCTGTCCCCTCAGCACGGCTGGCTCAGGAATTCTGGGAGTTGAAGTCCACGAGTCATAAAAGAGCCAAGATTGCCTACCCCTGGACTAGACATACCCAGACATACCCAGTTCCCTCAAATGTTCATCATGGTTTAGCCTCCATATTCCTTATTCTCAAGGCCCAAGCTGTTCCCAACCTTTTCTATACCCCGCACCCCTAGAACGCTTCTGGTATATTCTCGCATCCCTTACAAAAGTTCGAAATAATGGCAACGAATTATGCATATAAACTATAATTTTGAAAACCCAAGTTTTCACACACCCTGGAATGTCGTCTCGCACCCCCAGGGGGTGCAAGCACCCCTGGTTGGGAACCTCTGATTTAACAAATATTTGAAGTTACAATGACACTGAAAAAAGTGACTTGAAACCGGTCCTCACTGCAGCGTCCCCATGGTCACGTGATCAAAAGTCAGGTGCTTGGCAACTATCCTGAACTGATTGCAGCGTCCCAGTCACGTGACCTTCCCAGCTGGTCTCCAACAAGCAATGGGGGGGGAGCCAAATTCACTTAATGGCCACATGATTCACTTAACAACTGCAGTGATTTGCTAAACAACCGTGGCAAAAAAAGGTCATAAAATTGGGTGCGACTCACGTAACCAAATGCTTGGCTTAACAATGGAAATTCTGACCCAGATTGTGGTTGTAAATGTAGTCATAATAATCGAACATCTCAGACTTAACAATTGTTGATAAGGAAGACAAAAAAGTCTGGATAGTGGACAGGGAAGTACCTGGAGACAGCAGAATGGAAGAGAAGGACTACTGGAGAAGATAACAAAATACAAAGACCTGCAAATAGAAATAGAAGGACTGTGGCAAAAGAAAGCAAAGATAGTCCCAATAGTGACTGCTGCCTTGGGTGCAATCCCAAAACATCTGGAGCACCCCTTAAACACCATCAGCATTGACAAATTCTCCATCAGTCAATTGCAAAAAGCAGCTTTACTTAGAGCAGCTTACATCCTGTGCCGATACCTTAATATTATAAAACATGTAATAATTCTCACTATTAAAAAAAAAACTTTTCCCCCTCCCAGCCATGTTTCTCTTTGTTTGAATTAAAGTTTCTGCTTAATTTGTACACTGTAAATTTGGGGGGGGGGGGTAATAGTGGGGGAAGGATATAGAAATAAATGTGAAGTTTGCATAACCAGAAAACAAACCAAATTAAAACCTATTCAAATTATTCAATAATAATTTTCGACTATCCCAGATCCTTGGGAAGCACTCAATAGGTAGATAAATATATCAAATCCAGTCTGAACATCTGGCTGACTATGTGACGGACCAAAATAACCATAATAGAAGAAACTTTATTTGAACCAACTGGCATGTCTAAAACAGGACATCCAAGCTGGTTATGCTAACAGGTAATGACTAGCCAGATCATCCTGTAAGCCAAGGCTTTAAACCTGAACCTCCCCAATATTAAATTCGCCCCTAATTATTTATAAATTTTCTCTTCCTAAGAGAAATCTGGCTACTGTTGTGGTTTTATAGTAGACAGATCCCCTGATGGAATAAAACTACCCAATTTTTTTTCCTTCTTTTCTTCTTGGTTCAAATCAACCCACTTTTTTTTTTTTTTTTTTAAAGAAAAAATCTAGAGGTTTGCCTACATACCAGTATGATTGAAATCTGCTCACGCTGGCAAAGTTTTAACATACAAACTCTCCTTCTTGCTCCCGAGGGACCACACGATTTTTCTCTTCCAGATCCCAAAGAGCTGTAATACCTGAGACAGCTTGATTGAAATGGGGAATTGGCCAAGTCTGCTAATTGGGGCCTTATGACCTCAGTAAAGAGAAGGAATTCGCTCAAACTAATCCAGGTGTTCACATCCCAGTGCTTGGGAGGTTCATGAGAGTGAAGAATGGAAAAGGGAATTCTTTGGGGGGGGGTCTCGGTTTCCCATCTCCCAACAAACTGTAATACAGCCAAGGAAAGCTGCACAGAACTATAAAATGGCAGCTTGCTGTAACAATGTCTTTGTGTTCTTTTTACACATGGCATTACACATGTGGAAACAGCAGGTTTTTCTTTCAAGGTGCCTCTTTTGGGGAAACAAAGCATTCCACAATCAACTGGCAGATTAGCTGTATACAGGTAATCCTTGAGTTACGACAGTTATGGGGCCTGCCTATTACATAATTCATAACATGATTGTGGCATGCTGCAAACAGCTGTAAATGCAAGCTGCCAAGCACGGAAAATGCAATCACATGACCACGGGAGGGAAACTGTTGGAAGTGTGAACCCCAATGTAAGTCGTAACTTTGAATGGTCACTAAGCAACCAGTCATAAGTTGAGGACAACCTGTACATTGATTTTATACCAGGGGTCCCCAATCGCCGGGCCACGCAAACAAGTGAAGTCCCATCCACGGGATGCATGCAGCACGCAAAACCACGCTCCCACGGTCTGCGGAAAAACTTCTCTCCAAGGAACCAGTCCCTGGTGCCCAAAAGGTTGGGGGCCACTGTTTTATGCCATTTAAGGGTTTTTTTTCACAGTACCAAGCAAGGAGTCCATTCCAGCCATTACTATAGTTTCTCCCACTTTCAGGCAGTCACAGCATCTCAACAGCATCGAAAAAGAAAGGAAAAGAAACAGAACAGTGACTTCATTAATTAATTCATCCATCCATCCATTCATTTCACAAATTTCTATAGCCACCCATCCACCTAAGATAATTTTGGTGGCAAAGGGAAATGAAGAATTATTATCCTTTGGCTCAAGTTCACAAACTTAAATCAATACAGGTAGTCCTTGACTTATGACCACAATTGAGCCCAAAATTTACGTTGCTCGATGAAACATTTGTTAAAAGTGAATTTTGCCACATTTTACAACCTTCCTTGTTACACTTGTTAATCAAATCACTACAATTGTTAAATAGTAACATGGTTGTTAAATGAATTTGGCTTCTCCATTGACTTTGCTTGTCAGAACGTCGCAAAAGGGGATCACATGACCCCGGGACACTGCAACCGTCATAAATACATGCCAGTTGTCAAGCGTCCGAATTTTGATTATGTGATCATGGACCTGCTGTAACAGTAGTAAGTGGGAAAAATCGTCATAGGTCACTTTTTTCAGTGCTGTTGTAACTTTGAACGGTCACTAAACAAACTGTTGTAACTTGAGGACTACCTGTACATTGAAAAGGAAAATTTAGCAACGCAAAACACCAACAAGAACTCAAGCAAAAACTGCAGTTTCTATTCCTTTTTTCCAGGGTTCCTCTGCCCCATAATAAAAAGACAGTGGCTATAATCATATTCTGGTGTTACATTCCACATTAAACAGAATCCATTCTGGGATTGGTTTATTTGTAAATGTGCACCAGGTGACCAGCTTAGCTTATATTTGAATTTTAAAATAATTATTTCCCCCCTGCTGGTTTTGCAAGTGCTTTCGTACAACAACGCAAAGCAGTGGCTCAGACTGAACTGTGTAAAACAAAATAAACCCAAAGAATAAAATCACACCAAGCAATTCAGTCCACACAAACAGAGCCTCAGCCACCAGCTGCTGCTCAACGGCTTCAAAATTTTCACACAATAAAGAGAACGAAAGAGAAGTCAATGGTCCGGCTTCAGGAAACCGAAATAGCTCGAAGATAGTTTTACCGTGTGGGTGGAAGAAATCAAGCCACCCTCTCAAGGTCCTCCTCTACATGGAAGAAGGGGGAGAGGGCAAAATAGTCAAAATGGCAACCAAGAATGCAGGTTTGAAGCCTGCCCTTTTTCAGGTGTGTTAAAATCACAAATGGTCACAGCGTGACTTTTCTGATGTGGACACCCAGGGATGGTCCAGCAATAGAGGTAGGCCTCAGCTTACGACTAGTTGCTTAGCAACCATTTGAAGTTACGATGGACCCTCCCAAAAGCTACTTACAACCCAGTTTCAAAGTTTTGACATTGCATTTTGAGTGCTCAGCAATCAACCTGGATTTACAATCGTTTGCAGCCCCCCCCTCCCCCCGGCAGTCACGTGATTGTGATGTACCACAGTTTGAGTAGAAACGCACATTGACTTCTAGTTTCCAGCAAAAAAAAAAAAGTCCCATAACAAATATTGCAACATTTGCTGCCACGTTTGCTTAGTAACCGCTATAAAAAAGGTCATACGATCAGGTCTGGTTATATTATGCTCCAATTTATGACTGTCATGGCTTCTGACCGTAATTGCCAGCCTCAATTAAGTGCTCACCGCTGACATCTTGATCAGCGCACCAAAGCATTTAAAATATAGCCAAGTTACAGGCAGTCCTTGACTTACAACCACTTGGGATGGGAATTTCCATCACTAAGTGATATATGGTCCTTAATTGAGTCACACCCGATTTTGATGACTGTTTTGCCACAATTGTTAAGTGAATCACGTGGTCATTAAGCGAATCAAGATTCCCCTGCTGATTTTGCTTGTTGGAAAGCTCAGAAACAGTTGTATATGGCAAATCGTGTGACTCTGGGCTGCTGCAGTTGTCATAAATACAAGCCAGTTGCCAAGTACTTGAATTTTGATCCATGTAACTACAGGGAAGTTGCTACAAGTACGAGGACTGATGCAAGTCACTTTTGTTAGCACTAAGTTTGTCGTTAAATGAATCGTCGTAAGTCCAGGATGCTATATAGCAGGGGTCTTCAAACTTGGCAACTTTAAGACTTGTGGACTTCAACTCCCAGAATTCCTCAGCCAGCCAGGGCTGGCTGAGGAATTCTGGGAGTTGAAGTCCACAAGTCTTAAAGTTGCCAAGTTTGAAGACCCCTGCTATATAGCATTCAGAATAGCAAGCAGGACATGAGTTATGGTGTTGCAAAGTCTGTATTTAATGCTTTCTGGGAGCTCTCCTCCTTTTATGGTTTTATCCCTGGGAATCTGGAAAACTGAATAAATATAGAAAAGTAAATATGGTGTTTCATGCCCAGGAAAATGCCAAGCACATTTTCCTGGCTTTACCAGTTGGGATTTGCTTTTTCTTTATTTTTGTTATTATACTGAGATCATTTTAGGACATATATTCCAGATTTTATCTCTTTCCTTTTATTTGCTGGATGTGTTATCCCCATCCATTCCTTCAGGGTTTAGAATAGAAGAGGGATCACCTGGTGCCCTCCTTTCTGTTTCTATTCTGCTGCAGTTTTGCACATAAAAGGGTTAAGGCTGGAATAATTAAGGTGCCTCCCTTTGCGGTAATCCATGCTAATTACTCTCAGTATTATTTCAGTGGCTCTGAAAAGCCTGGTGATAATACAGATAATTTAAATTCTTGCCTGTTGTTCATGTCTCTCACTCTCCCTACTTGCCTTTTATCCTCCTTTTGCCAGTTAATTACTTTTGAAGTTTGATACTATTTTATAAATAAGCCTCGAGCTATACTTTTTGCTAGCTCATCTGAATGGAGTATGCACACTTGCTGTGATCTGGAGTGTGCTGAGTGCAAATTGAAGTGGAAATTACCCACAATAATTTTCCAATGCTTGCCATAAAATAGGGAGGGAACCCATTTTTAACATGGGATCAGAGAGAATTTAACAGACTCTCAGGTAACCAATTTCAACTGCAATTCTGTGTGTGACCACTAGATTGCAGCAAAGAAATAGAAAAAAAACCCTCCTCTTTGTCTCCCTCTTGTGGTGGCATGGATATTTGAACACCAATAACAGCAGGAGAAAAATCAAATAAATGAATAAAATATGACTCCCAGCTCCATATAGCCTTAGAGTTTCAGGCCACACTTGCGTGCGGTAGCCTGTTCTGTACTAATTCACACCCATCGAAAAACTGTCTGCAAGGCTGCTACATTTGGGGAATCTCTTGATGCAGATTGTCTTATGGCAAAAGAGTAATAAATTGCTTCATCTCTAAGCCATCCAAATTTTCTTATGAAAAATATAATTTTAATGAAATAAATAAATAAGCTGCTATAAGGCACTTTACTCCCTCCACCAGAAATGGGAAATATATAAGAAGTTAATAAAGATGGTAGGAAAAAATAAAAATAACAGGCTCCCATTAGTCAGCTGTTCATATTGGCATTCAGGATTGATTGATTGATTCGTTTGTTCATTCATTTGTAATCCCAAAACTAGGAAAAAACGGGTTCTGTCTTGGCACTGCAAAGCAGAACAAGAGTTAATGCTCTTGACCAGCAGAACAATGACCTTTGGCTAAATACATACAGGTAGTTCTCAACTTACAAACACAACTGAGCCCAAAATTTCCGTTGCTAAGCAAGATAGTTGTTAAATTAATTTTGCCCCATTTTATGACTTGTCATGTTGTTAAGTGAATCACCACAGTTGTTAAGTTAGTAACACGGTTGTTAAGTGAAACTGGCTTCCCCATTGACTTTGTTTGTCAGAAGATTGCAAAAGATGATCACATGACCTGGGGACACTGCAACCCTAACCCTAACCGTCATAAATATGAACCAGTTGCCAAACATCTCAATTTTGATCACGTGACCACGGGAATGCTGTAATGGTCATAAGTGCGCAAAACGGTCATAAGTCCCTTTTTTCAGTGCCATTGTAGCTTCAAATGATCATAAACAAATAGTTGTAAACTGAGGACTACCTATATTAGCAGAAGATTTCAGATTAATCTCCCTCAATTTGGTTTGCTCTCAGCATGCTAGAATCTTTTTCATTTTAATGTATGTCAATATGTATATAGGAAAATGACAGTAAAGCTATTCCATTCCATTCCATTCCATTCCATTCCATTCCATATTCTATTCTATTCTATTCTATTCTATTCTATTCTATTCTATTCTATTCTATTCTATTCTATTCTATTCTATTCTATTCCATTCCATTCCATTCCATTCCATTCCATTCCATTCCATTCCATCCCATCCCATTCCATTCCATTCCCCTTTTCCTTTTCCTGAGCAAGAGTGAAGATTTTTCTGGCAATTGAGCTGGGGGCATTGGAGCAAAATATCCTTGCTACTTTTCTGAATCTAGAAGGCAACCAATTTTGTTGTTGCTCCTAATCAGCTCAAGGGCTGGCATTTGCATGTTTTAATGAGAGAAACGGAGGGGGAGGGGAATTGAATGAGATATCTGGGAACCAATGAGAAGTTAACTTACAAACTATATATGAGTAGTAAACTGTGTTCAGTGCTAGTTTAACTTAGTTATTTTGTCCTGCCCTGAAAATATTCCTGAGAATAATTCACACAAGAATATACAACAAAATTGAGGAGCGTCTAGGTAACACACAATTTGGTTTCAGAAACAATCTTGGTACACGAGATGCGCTATTCAGCATCCAGGTTCTTGTACAGCGTTGTAGAGATGTCAATCACAGTGTTTACATGTGCTTCATTGATTTTGAAAAAGCATTTGATAAAATAAGACACAGCAAACTATTCGAAATCCTGAAACAAGGGGGACTAGATGACAAAGACATCCAAATCATAAAGAATCTATATTGGCATCAGGTAGCAAATGTGAGACTAGGCCAAAAATACTCAGCTGATGCAGAAATACAAAGAGGGATCAGACAGGGATGTATTCTGTCTCCACTGTTGTTCAATATCTACTCTGAGTCAATCTTCAACGAGGCACTGGAGAACATCGATGCTGGCATCAAAGTAAACGGTGTTTGGATCAACAACTTAAGATATGCTGACGATACAGTTCTGCTTGCCAGTAAACATGAAGACCTTCAGCTCCTCATCAACAGAGTCACAGAAATATCTGAAAAATATGGCTTGAAGCTTAACACCTCAAAAACGAAGATCATGGTTGTCAGTAAACAACCCGTTAATTTACCACCAATAAATTCGGAAGGAATACCATTAGAAAAAGTTGAAAGGATCACGCACCTCGGTTCTAATTTACATGAAAGCTGGGACATGACCACTGAAGTAAAGACAAAGATAGAGAAAGCTCGAACAGCATTCTTAAAAATAAAAAAGGTCTTCTGCAGTCACAACATAAGCCTAAGATTGAAAATCAGGCTTGTCAGGTGTTATATTTTTTCTATCCTGCTCTATGGAGTAGAGAGTTGGTCTCTGACAGAAGGCCACCTGAAGAGACTAGAAGCATTTGAAATGTGGATTTACAGACAGCTGTTACGTATAAGCTGGGTTGACAAGATCAGAAATGAGGGGGTGATAAGCCGCCTGGAAAAGCCAAGGGAAATCATCAAAACAATTAAAAAATGAAAGTTAGACTATTTCGGACATGTGATGCGACACCCAGAAAAATACGGCATACTCCATTTAATCCTCCAGGGAAAGATTGAAGGCAAACCAGGTCCAGGCAGAAGAAGAACATCGTGGCTTCAAAATCTAAAGGACTGGTTTGGACAAAACTCAGCAGCACATTTTCGTGCGGCTGCTGATAAAAACAGGATCGCCAACATGATCGCCAACGTCCGATAACGGATATGGCAGAAGAAGAAGAATTTTGTCCTGCAGGCCTCATTTAAGAAGGAGAGGCCTTTCAACTCCTAGGGTTTTACCTCAGAAAGGTTGCATAAAGGTAGTTCTCAACTTGTGACTACAATTGGGGCTGGCATTCCAGCACAAAGCAAAATGGTTGTTAAATGAGTTGTGCCTGGTTTTACAACCTTTTTTAGCCATGGTTATTAAACGAATCACTGGACTTGTTATGTGAATCACATGTATATTAAGGGAAACCAGGTTTGAGGTGTGAGGACCAGTCATAAGTGACTTTTTTTCATTGCCATTGTAATTTCAAATAGTCACTAAACGAATGGGTGTAAGTCGAGGGCTATCTATACTCTGTCTCACTATCACAAGCCCAAGTGTAATACATATATTTTATGTGGCATTTTGAACGTATAACCTGACATTGGTCACTTCCTCTCAGCTCCATAGACTTTTAAAGAATATGTGTCTATGGAGATTCTCAGTCACCCAGGTCATGGTTGTCCCAAAGGTGCTTTTTCAAGAGGCAACTGGATTTTCTCGATTTTCTTTGAAGACGTTTCGCTTCTCATCCAAGAAGCTTCTTCAGCTCTGACTGGATGGTGGGGAATGGAAGGATTTATATTCCTTGCGGACAGCTGGTCATTTGCACTCTTTTAGAGAGTTGTTGAGGCCACTTGGAGGTTTGTCTGTGTCCTCAGGGTCACTTGAGTAGTGGATGAGAAGCGAAACGTCTTCAAAGAAAAACAAGGAAGTCCAGTTGTCTCTTGAAAAAGCACTTTTAAAGAATATTATTTCGACCAGGGGAATCCAACCTTGGCAAACTTGTGTCCCAAAGGTGCTTTTTCATGAAGTAACTGGACTTCCTTTTTTCTCTTTGAAGACATTTCGCTTCTCATCCAAGAAGAAGCTTCTTGGATGAGAAGGGAAACATCTTCAAAGAGAAAAAAAATGAGCTGAAGAAGCTTTTGGGATGAGAAGCGAAACATCTTCAAAGAGAAAAAAGAAAGTACAGCTGCCTTGTGAAAAAGCAGCTTTGGGACAACCATGATCTGGATGACTGAGAATCTCCATAGACATTTAAAACTTGTGGATTTCAGCCCCCAGAATTCTCCAGCCAGCATGACTGGCTGGGGAATTCTGGGAGCTGAAGGCCACACAAATTTTAAAGTTGCCAAGGTTGGACATCTTAAATTTAGACGAAACCAGGTGCAAATCTGACTCTTTCAGAACCCGGAAAAGAGTTGAAAAAGAATCCAAGGTCTCAAAATAAATCCTTTGGGTAGCGTCAGAATATAGTTTGCAAAAAATGAATAGCAAAGGCTGATGGTTTGTGCTTTGCTATAACTACTCATCTATTCTAGCCGGGCCATTCAATCCTAAGTAAATATTTAACTGGCTTCCTATCTTTTTTGCTGATGCAAATGAAGAGAAAGAAACCCTAAACCAAAAAATAAAAAAATATTGGCATTCAGGAGGTAGGGGTTAGGGGGTGGGCTTCAGCTGTGACTCCCCACCATGGGGCCCAACCCCACAGTGAAAATCCTAGCCTACAGGTATGCTATTTTTCTTCTTCTTCTGAGCCTATCCTATTTGGGCATTAAGTTTCATTCCTTAAGTGCAAAGGAACTGTTTTACTGAGAAGCATTTTAGCCTGGGGGCATCCAGTCACCCTAACCTCAGCCAGAATTTTGTTGTGCACACAGCGTGCTCTCTAAAAACATCACTCCTGGGACAAATTTCTCACCTTAAAAGTGGAAATGTATCCTTCCTGTCCCAGACATAAAGAGCGGTGTGTGTTTGTGTCTCTCTTTTGAGTGTGTGTCTAGCTTCTCTTTCCCAAGCATCCCTCCCTCCTGTCTAAGGGAATCGATAACATTTTCTCCAGAAACAAATGCCTAATATTGCATTTGCAAGACTCAGGAGCCAGCGGCAAAGAATTGGTGGGGAATTCACTTGCTCTGATTGGTACGTGCAAGCAGACCCCTACGAAAGGATCGAGGTTTGCCTTCTTATAAAATTTTGAGATGCCAGATGTGTTCAGGTTTAAAAAAAAATAAAAAATTAAAACACCAGCGTACGTTCTGTTTTGTTTCATGCTTCTCTTTTGACTGATTCTTCCAACAAAACAAAGTGCCCCAACAGAGGAATACCGGCAAAAGGGGGGGGAGCTAATTTTTCTTCTGCCCCCAACCCCAGCAAATAAGGCATTAAGTTTTTCCAAACCACCAACTCCATTTTAGTTTAGCCTAGGGAAGATTTGTTGTTTTTTGTCTGCAGTTATGCTACCACTTCAATACTCTCTTTTTCTTCCTCTCTTTTTTCTCATCCTCTCTCTCTCTTTCTTTCTTTCTTTTTCATTTCTTTCTCTCCCTTTTTCTTTTTCTCCCTCTTTTTCTTTCTCTCTCTCCTTTCTCTCCTTTTCTTTCTCTCCCTTTCTCTCTCTCTCTCTCTCACACACACACATACACAAACACACACACACACTTTCACCCACAGCAAAATGTGGGCTCAGTCTTCATTAGGACAGAGATTCCTCCAGTCTTTCCACTCCTGTCAAAATCCCCTGTATAAATGGATGACTCCATAGAAATAGATGGGTGGGGAAGTAAGGCAACTGAGTGCAGTAAAAGAGAATCAAGCTCTCAATTGATTTAAGTCTAAGTTTATGACCATCATCTATGGGATTATTTATGGCCACTTTTTCTAGTCTGGTATGTCAGGGCAAATGGTGCAAAACTGCATGTTTTTATGGGCTTCCTGATTTTGGTTGCAGCTGCTGGAGCCCTTCCAAATAATTCCACCACACTATACATCGTATTGGAACAGAAGGGAAAATAATTCCATTACAGCTGTGCAGCAGTTTGGGAATAATTCGGAAAAGGTGCTGGGGAGCACCGATTTCTGGAATCGTGCAACCTCTGCAGCTGCCATGTGATGCTGGGAAAAGATGCAGTTGCTTTAAAGAGTTGCAGACCGGTGCTGCTTTTGTACATCCAGTGTAACAAAGAATTTTGGGGAAAATGTATGAGAAAACCATTGCCCAGCCCCGTATTAAAATGTGGGAACATCACATGCTAACTGCATTTAATTAATTGCTTGTTAAGTGACAGGACGTTTAATCAAATTCCTGTTCCCTTGGAATACAGCCTCCGGGGGCTGCTCAAAGGCCTGGTTGCAGCCCCCATCTTCAAATCAGTTACAGGCAGGGAATAACAAAAGCTGAAAAAAGTTTGGAAGGCACCACATCGGGAAAAGAGAGAGCCAAAAAGGCGGGGAAGTCATCTCATCCCTGTGCAACTGAGGGGAATTGTATAATTTGTGTGCTTTGCAAGATGACATCCATGCTGCGGTTTCCAGCAGATATGTAGGCTGGGAAGGCCACTCTGCAGAGCAAGATATAAATTTTCTGAACTCCCTTAAAAGCAAAAGAGGTGATTTCTCTATTTCCCATGCAGAAGTGCATCACAACCTGATATTTATGGACTGCATGTCCCTGTGCCATTAATTTTCTGGTTAGGGCAGATGAAAATTAGCGATCGTACATGGCTCTTTGCTAGTCCATAAACTTTAATTAAAATAGTGTGGTGGGTTGTCTATGTTCTTAAAAAGAGAGGAAGAAAAAGAATGAGAACCTTTTACTCAAGTTTTGCATGAAATGCTCTTCAGCACAGAACTAACTATGACTCTTTTTTTAATAACAGACATCCAAACCAGAGGATACTACACTAAGGCAGAGGAAAACATAACTTGAAGCTTTTATTCCATAACATGCCCTGATAATTATTTAGGAGGTAACATACAAAGTCTGCGCAGTGGGATTTAAAATACTAGGAATTGGATGGGTGAGGAGAGGGGCTTCACCAGAGGGGCTTCACCAGAGTAGCAGATCTGCAATTCCTTTCCAAAATGGTCATTTTCTCCCTTCTCGGAGAAAAAACATAGCATTGGACATAAACACCCATGACTTAAAATGCTACAGAACATTGCTTGCATTCAATTTGGGGCAGTTCTGTTTTTTGGCAAAAATCATTTATTGACTTCTATTTCTCTATTTTGATATGAAAGCTGGAGGATAATAAACAGAAGTTTCACTATTTTTGACCATGCTCTACGACACATTTCTGTATCTAACTTTAACCCACCCACCCCAGTTCAAGATAGTCTCATACATCATGCTTTGTCAGAAAAAAAATTAGCCAAGGTTTATGGTTGACCTGATTAAGCCTCTAATCTAATCCTGGCTCATCCTTTTTGCCCTGGGTTAAGTCTGGCCAGCATTACAAGGCATAACGTTTGGGACTGGAGAAAGATGAAGAAAGACAATTAATTCTTTCTAAGACTGACTTGGAATGAAAACGTTTGCTTAAACCCAAGAATAGAAAAACTCCTAATGGCTAAAACTAAAACAACTGTGCAAAAAATTCTGGATTTAATATTTTTGGATGCAGTGCAATAGAGGGGGTTTGAGGTTCAGAGCGTCCCAATTTATACATAGAAGCAATTGAAAAATTTCTCTCCAGTTAATACACCCAGACATTTAATTTAATAAATGCAGAGCCTCAGTTTGAGAAGGAGGAATAAGATTTTTCCCCCTCCAATTTTCACATTTTACATACCACAAATCTTATGGTCTAAAATATCCTTTGGGTGGTAGCCTTAAATAAGTTGCTTTTTAAAAACTCACAATTCTCTCCCTCCTCCTTGGCCTGGCACACACACACATCACCAACAATAATTCCAGAGAAAAACATTGTGTTTTTTCACTATCAGCTCAAAAGCAAACTTTCTAAAAAATATGTGTGTAAGCCTCCCACACACACACACATACATATTTTGAGTTTTGCTGGATGCTCATTTTTTTTCCTTCTGACATGTTGAGAATATATATATATATATAAAATATTCCTCTCAGCCAAAAGTACAGGACGTGTCCAACTCTGATCTGGAAGTGCAGCGAAGAAGAAAGATTTTTTTTTACTAAAGAAGACTTGAAGATGGAGATATACATCAATTAGGACTCTCTAGCCTAGCAGAATGTTGTTGGCTTGAAAAATAAAAGAGGATGCCTAGAATTTGAATACCTTCCCTTAAACAAAAAACCCACCCTACTTTCAGATCTAAAATTAAAACGGTCCTCTTCCCCTCTTTCTTAATCTGAAGACAGACGGAAAGACAGACGGGACAGACAGATAAATGGGGTGTTTGTGTTTGGTTAGGCAGTTTTAATTCTTTCCACCTCTCTCTAAAAAAAACTCTACTTCCAAATTTTTAACACCTCCCTTGCAATACCCACACATACCCACAAACAAACACGCACCCCCCCCCATCCCTTTGAGGCAGTTTATAATTTAGAAAAAAAGAGAACTCAGATCTAGAAGAAGGGTGCGGAAGGATTAAATTAATCCCTAGAGGCATTTTTTTAAAAAAAGATAACCGAAGAATTAGCAATGGAAGCCAGGATAATTGAGAGAAAAAGGGGGGAAACCCACGAGAGAAAGTCCGATGACGGGCAAAGGATTTGTTTCTTTTCTGCTTTTAAAAGGGAACATCTAGGGTTCGTCAGCCGTTCCTTTTTTAAAAAAAAAAAAAAAGATTCACCAATATGATTATTACAGCGGTTATTGGTGTTATTATAATGATGATTACTTTACAATGGCATGTGCCAATGTTGGAGCCTGAACTGAAAGAAGCCTTAAAAGAAAAGAACAGAATAGAAGAATACTTTATTGGGCCACAGAAGGAATCGATTCCAGTATTAAAGTCAAAATCTTTGCATTTTATTTTCAGCTGGGGGTGGGTGAGTGGGTGGGTTGGATATCTCCCCACGGGACACCCTCCCGTCCCGAGGGCCTCCACGCGCCTGCTTCTTCCAAGACCCCCTCCTCGTTTTAATTCACCCCCCCTTTCTCCCACCCATCCACGGAGACCCCACCATCTGCCCACCACCTTCGTCCCCGCTTCCGAAAAGCGACGAGATCCGTCGGAGAAAGTCAGTGGGAGCCGCCAAGCGCGTTACTTACAGCTACGCGAATCCACTCGCGGGACGAGGAAGAAGCAGAAGAGAAAAAGTTTCATCCTTGCGCAAAAAACGGCGTTGGGGAATTGGGCAGGAGGGGGGAACGCGAACCTATTTTTTAAAAATATATCTATCTATATATCTTGGGGTGGGGTGGGGTGGGAACTGTTCCTTTCCCCCCCCCGAAGGACCTAAGTTTTCTTTAAAGTTTGCCAAAGGGGGGTGGGGGATGTTTTTTTTAAACTTCTACCCCAATTTTTTTTTCTCTTTCTTTCCTACTCTTTTTTTTTTTACTTCTACTCCAATCTTTTTTCTCTCCCCTGCTCTTTCTTTCCTTTCTACTCTCGCCCTCCTCCCCCCCCCAACCCTCTATAGAGAGAGAGGCAAACCAGGGCTTATCCGAAGCTAGTCTGAGCAGTTCAAACTTGACAAGTCCTCTAATATGCCTTTTGCACTCCCCGCCCCACCCCGCCCTTCCCCGCCCCGTGGGCTTTTGGTGGAGCGGGGTGGGGGGGGGGGAGACAGAGAAATGAACTTGGAATTAACAAGCCTTTGCTAAATATCTCATTTCCCCCCCCGTCCCCTCCCCAAAAACCAGACACCCCCCCAACTCCTTGTTATATAGAGAACCAGCCCGCTCCTTTTCGATTTACAAGAGGAGAGGCGGGAGGGATCCAGAATCAACTCCCCCCCCCCCGCACAAAACAATGCCCATCTTCCAACTCATTTCCCCCCTTTTTTTTTCCTTCGTTTGACCTCCTTTTGCCTCTTACTCAACCGGCAGCTGCAAAGGGCGCTTCTGAGTCAGTGGAAGAAATCTTTTACCCCGCTGGTTGGCTTGGAGGGCGATTTCTTTCGTGGGTGCGGTATTTTCCTGCCCCCCTCCCGTGTCTGGTCTCTCTCTCTCTTTCTCTCTCTCTCTCTCTGCGTAGTTTTGACCGCTGAGGCTCTTCTTCGGCATGCGACCCGCCCCCCCCAAAAAGAGGGTCTTCCCCCCACACACACGTCTGTTCCCGGGCGCAAAGACGGCGGGTACAATAAAGAAAAGTGCCCTCTGGTCCCGCAATTGTCTCTCCTAGCCCCCCCCCCCCACCTCCCGTTCCGGGACATCGGAGCGGCTGGCTTCCCCCAGCTAATTAAGTTCAAAGGTACTTTATGGTCGCGATGAAGTCGCCCAAGGCGAAGTATAAACTTTTTGGCGGGCATGTTCAGCGGTGCCAGTTTGAAGTAACACAGGAAGCCGCAGCCAAGAGTTCTGTGTAAGTCAAAAGTTTTCTTTCTTTCTTTCTTTCTTTCTTTCTTTCTTTCTTTCTTTCTTTCTTTCTTTCTTTCTTTCTTTCTTTCTTTCTTTCTTTCTTTCTTTCTTTCTTTCTTTCTTTCTCTCTCTCTTTCTTTCTCTTTCTTCCTTCCTTCCTTCCCATCTCTCTCCTTCCTTCCTTCCTTCCCTCCTCCCATTCCTTCCCTCCCTCCCTTCCATCTCCTTCCCTCCTTCCCATCTCTCTCCTTCCTTCCTTCCTTCCTTCCTTTCCTCCCTCCCTCCCATCTCCTTCTCTCCTTCTTCCCATCTCTTTCCTTCCTTCCCTCCTCCCACTCCTTCCTTCCTTCCTTCCTTTCTCTTCCTTCCTTCCCTCCTTCCCATCTCTCTCCTTCCTTCCTTCCTTCCCTCCTTCCCTCCTCCCAACTCCTTCCCTCCCTCCCATCTCTCTCCTTCCTTCCTTTCCTCCCTCCCTCCCATCTCCTTCTCTCCTTCTTCCCATCTCTTTCGTTCCTTCCTTCCCTCCTCCCACTCCTTCCTTCCTTCCTTCCTTCCTTCCTTCCTTCCTTCCTTCCTTCCTTCCTTCCCATGTTCATTATCCATTAAACTCTTTGCCTTTTACAGTAATTGTTGGTCTATATAGAATAGAACTATTTATCTCTGTATACAGTAGGTCCACCTTTGACAAAAGTATAAGGAAATAAATGTTTCCTGCTTGACTTAAATGAATCTATTTAATTATACCTTGCCACCAGACCAAATCGGAGAGGCTTTCCAATCCCTAACTCTGGGGCAGGAAGATCATAGTCTGAATCTCAGCAAGTTCCAGTTAAGTTTGTTCAGAAACAGTGCCATGTGACTGCGACTTGGGGGGTCTTCCTGGACTCATGGCTTCTGCTGAAGCAGCAGGTGGAGGAGCTTTGCAAGTATTTAGCCATCAGAATAACAGAATAACAGAGTTGGAAGGGACCCTGGAGGTCTTCTAGTCCAATCCCCTCCTCAGGCAGAAAACCCTATATCATTTCACGCAAATGGCTGTCCAGTCTCTTCTTAAAAACCTCCAGTGACGGAGCACCCACAACTTCTGGATGCAAGCCGTTCCACTGATTAATTGTTCTCACTGTCAGGAAATTTCTCCTTAGCTCTAGGTTGCTTCAGTCAGTGATTTGCTTTCTGGAATGATTTTCAACTGCCCGGGCTAGTCTAGAACTTTGGAAATTCCTTGTGGCCTTTCATCCAGTAACAATCATTATTGCCAATCCCTTCTTAGAAATATTCTTAAAGAACATATTATAAGGAAATCATAACTTCTTAAAAAATATTTCCTAAGAAAGAAATTGGCAAGAGTCTCCTCGTGGCAAGATGGGGGCAAATAAATTTAATAAGCAATAACAAATAAAATAATTATAACTATGAAGAAATAATATTGATTGGATGTACAGTATAAGACTTTCTGAGCGTTTGGAGCATTTTCCTTCCCCCCCCCTTCTTTTTACACAATGCAAATTCAAATCAGGGGGGGGAAAGCCCTGCCCATTGAGTTCTCCAGATTGTGCGTTTTTCAAACTAAAATCAAGCAGTTTTTGAAGCAAAATTTAATTGTCTGCTGATCCCACGCTACTCTCTCCAGCCCTAAGAGGGAAAAATACAAAGTCCTGCTGGCTGAGAGAATCAGAAAAGAGGATTTTTGAAAGGGTGCCATCATTTGGAGGGGAAAAAAAGAAAATTTCTGCTAGCTAAGGAACAATTACACTACCCCTCCCCATACACACACACACACACCTCTCCAGGAGAAAAAAAATAGAATCTCAGCTCTGCCTTACACAAAAGGATTACATGTATGGTGAGAAAAATTAAGGATTTCCTGCATTGGAAATTGCTGTTTGTCTGGCTTCACTAAACATGCTTAGATTATGTACAAAAGATTCCTCCAGGGTTCAGAAAGTAAACTCCCTGAGACATGATGGAATACGTCAATGAACACAGAAATTGTGTTCCCACAATATGTATATATCCTGAATTAAACCATTTTCTGGCTTTGCACAATACACCAAACTATATATTAGCCAGTGAAGCTGGATATGCATTAGAAAAAAATGAATGATCAGCTAACTGCAGGATTCATTGTGAAGGAAGCCATGATTCTTTCTCATTGAATAACAGAATAGCAGAGTTGGAAGGGACCTTGGAGGTCTTCTAGTCTGACCCTCTGCTCATTTCAGACAAATGCTTGTCCGATCTTTTCTTAAAAACTTCCAGTGTTGAAACAGCCACAACTTCTGGAGGTAAGCCATTCCACTGATTAATTGTTCGAACAGTCAGGAAATTTCTCCTTAGTTCTAGATTGCTTCTCTCCTTCATTAATTTCCATCTGTTGCTTCTTTTCCTGTCTTCCGGCGCTTTGGAGAATAGCTTGACTCCCTCTTCTTTGTGGCAGCCCCTGAGATATTGGAACACTGCTATCATGTCACCCCTCATCCTTCTCTTCATTAAACTAGACATACCCAATTCCAGCAGCCGTTCCTTATATGCTTTAGCCTCCAGTCCCCTAATCATCTTTATTGCTCTTCTCTGCACTCTTTCTAGAATCGCAACATCTTTTTTACATCGTGGCGACCAAAGCTGGTTGCAGTATTCCAAGTGTGGTATTATTATAAAGTGGTATTAACATTTCACGTGATCTTGATTCTATCCCTCTGTTGCAAGACACTAGACCGGGGGGGGGGGGGGAACTAGTGAAATTTAACATGAATCAGACTTCACAGATTGGATAAATGCAGCTTTTGTTTTCTTTTTAACAGACATAGTCTCCAGTGTGTTCTGTGAACATAGTGAGGGAAAGATGACTATGTCTCTGTAACGTATGGTACCGCCTAAGAATGGTCTGGATGACCTCAGAGGTACCTTTTGAGGTTCTGAGTGTGCATTTATTATGTGTAATACTATGTCACTGTTTCCCAAAAGAATGCAACTGGCACACATTCTTCTGGGTTTCCCAAGACTGATAAATTGTCTGGCTTCCAAACTTTTTAAAGGCATCTAACTGGCTTTGTCGATAATGCTTGTTGCATCGTTGATCCGATTCTGCCTGCATTCTTTTGAACTATCTTTGATTTACAACCATTCCTTTAGCGACTGAAGTCACAACAGCACTGAAAACGGTTGCTTCTGACTGGTCCTCGCACTTACAACCATCACAGCATCTGTACAGTCAACGTGATCAAAATTTGGGTGCTTCGCAACCAGCCTGTATTCATGATGGTTGCAGCATCCCAGGGACACAGGATCGCCATTTGAGACCTTCCCACCGGCTTCTGACAAGCAAAGTTAACGATGGAAGCCAGATTCACTTAACGACCGTGTGAGTCACTTAACAACTGCGGTGATTCACTTAACAGCCGTGGCAAAAAAAAAACAACTCATAAAACTGGGCATGACTCATTTAGTAACCACCTTGTTTATTAATGGGAATTCTGATCCCAATTGTGGTCATAGGTTGAGGACTTCCTGTATAGTTTATCTCCTAAACAGCCCTGCAAGGAAGCCAGGAGGAAGAGAGGGGTGTTTGCAAAGACTCCTGGACAATGAGACAGCTGTGTCTAAGTTGGATGGTTATCCCAAAAGTGCTTTTTCAAGAGGCAGCTGAACTTCCTTTGTTTTTCCCTGAAGACTGAGAATCTCCATAGACAAGATGAATGGTTGAAAGTCATTCCAGCTTTGTTCTTCCTGGGTCGTTACACCCTCACTACCATTATGGTGTTTGTAGAAGTTCAACCCAAGGAAGAAATAGGGGAGACATGATAGCAGTGTTCCAGTATCTGAGGGGCTGCCACAAGGCAGAGGGGGCCAGGTTGTTCACCAGAGCACCAGAGGGAAGGACGAGAAACAATGGTTGGAAACTGATCAAAGAGAGAAGCAACCTGGAATTAAGGAGAAACTTCTTGACAGTGAGGACAATCAACCAGTGGAACAGCTTACCCCCAGAGATCGTGGGCGCTCCATCACTGGAGATTTTTAAGAAGAGACTAAACATTCACCTGTCTGAGAGGGTATGGGTTCTCCTGCTTGAGCAGGGGGCTGGACTAGAAGACCTTCAAGGTCCCTTCCAGCTCTATTCTATTCCATTCCATTCCATTCCATTCCATTCCATTCCATTCCATTCCATTCCATTCTATTCTATTCTATTCTATTCTATTCTATTCTATTCTATTCTATTCTATTCTATTCTATTCTATTCTCTTTCAAACTAATCTCCCATACAAAGACAAAGTTGAGGAGAGGTTGAAGATGAGAAAACACATCTGTTAGTTTAATTGCATGGAATTATTCCTTTGGGGGGGAGGGGTTGATTTGGTGTGGTGGCTAAGGCCTCAGACCAGGAACCAGGAGAGTGGGAATTCTAGATCCACCTGACATATGAAGCCAACTGGATGACCTTGGCCACTCTCAATTTCTCAGCCCTAGGTAGCAGGCAAGGCCAAAACACTTCTGCAAATTCTTCCCCCCCCCCCAAATGTCAGAGACTTAAAGGCACTCTCCCCCCCTCAAAAAAGTATTTCACCATCTCTTACAGCCATTTGTCTATAATGATATAGGGCAGGGGTCTTCAAACTTGGCCCTTTTATGGGCCTGGCTGAGGAATTCTGGGAGTTGAAGTCCACAAGTCATAAAAGGGCCAAGTTTGAAGATCCCGGGTAGGGTCTCCTGCTCAAGCAGGTGGTTGAATTAGAAGACCTCCAAGGTCCCTCCCAACTCTGTCATTCTATGTTATTCTTGGTCCCCAAAACAAAAACAGTATACAGGTAATCCTCAACTTCCAACAATTCATTTAGTGACCACTCGCACTTAAACAATGGCATTGAAAAAAGTGAGTTATGACCATTTTTCACATGACCGTTGCAGCAGCCCCATGATCATGTGATCAAAATTTGGGTGCTTGGCAACTGGCGTGTATTTACGATGGTTACAGAGTCCAGGGTCACGTGATCCCCACTTGCAGCCTTCCCAGCTGGCTTCTGACAAGCAAAGTCAATGGGGGAAGCCAGATTCGCTTAGCGACCACATGATTCACTTAACAATTGCAATCATTTGCTTAACAACAGTAGCAAAAAAAGGTCATAAAACGGGGCAAAACTCATTTAACAATTGTCTCGCTTAGCAATGGAAATTTGGGGTTCAATTATGGTTGTAAGTCGAAAACTACCTGTATGTTTGGATTCAGCTATGCATAGGTAGTTTTTTTTTGTTGTTGTTGTGTCTTTAAGGAGATCTTGACCTTTGGTGACTGCGCGGACAAATCCCTGCAATTCTATTGGCAAGTTTTTCAGAAGTGGTTTTCCCCTTCCCTTCTTCCTAGGCTGAGAGAGAGAAGGATGGATACAGGAAAAGCCAGTTGGCTTCGTGCCTAAGGCAGGACTAGAACTCACAATCTCCTGCTTTCTAACCTGCTCAGTTTTTTAAAAATGTTTAAAAATATGTCAGATAGATGCTGGAAATGTAAATATAACTCAGGCACTTATTATCATGTTTGGTGGACATGTGGTAAAGCTAAGGTCTATTGGAAAAAGATACATGCCTGGTTAGAAAAAATGTTGGGAGAACATGTTGATTTTAAACCTGAACTTTTCTCATTAGTGAGAAACGGGTGAAGCGGGCACAGCAGCGCCTGCATTTTCTGCGCCGCATGAGAAAAGCACATCTTCCTTCCCCTGTCCTGACCACTTTCTACAGGGGGACAATCGAGAGCATCCTGTCATACATCATCACCGTCTGGTTTGGAGGCATCACTGCTTCAGACAGGAAGGCGGTGCAGAGAGTGGTGAGGATGGCCGAAAAGATCATTGGCAGTTCCCTCCCTCCCATCCAGGACATAGCACAGAAGCGTTGCTTGAGCAGGGCCCGCAAGATTTTCTGGGACACTACACATCCTCTTCACGACCAGTTTTCCTTGTTACCTTCTGGGAGGAGGGAGCTTCGTGGTATCTGTAGCAGAACATCCAGATTCAGCCATAGTTTCATTCCATACAGCATTAACCTTGCGAACTCTCAAGCTTCCTCCTTGCGTTATATATTCAAGATGGACAGTATTTAATATTTATTTGCTACGTATATGTAGGGATGTGGGTCTATATATATGTTGTACATAGTATATTTAGGTGTGTGTCGTGTATGTGTTTCACTTTGAGAGCGGGCAACTAAATTTCATTTTTGATGTGTGCCATTGTGCCCACAATATAAAAATGACAATAAAGGTTATCTTATCTTATCTTATTAGGTATAATGCCAGAAAAGATTAACAAACAAAGCCTATCTTTGATTTTGCACGTCACGGCAGCAGCAAGAATAATTTTTGCGCAATATTGTAAAAATGAAGGATTACCACCGGAGGAAGAATTAATCAGAAAAATATTGGAATGCGCAGAGATGGACAGATTAACTACGAGACTGAAAGGTAAAGAAGAAACAGAATATTACCACACTTGGGATTTATTTTATCAATGGCCGCTAGAGGAAAGAATGAAGGATCAGGAACTGAATATGTATCAGCGTTTTTAAACCCAGACAGCACGTTGGTTGAAAAAGTAATACATGTATGTAAGAGAAAACTAATAAAATCTTTATAAAAAAAAAGAAAAAGAAATCCCGGTCACTCGGGGTGGGAAGCTGCTTAAGTCAGAGCAGTGAGTCAGAGAGAAGGAAGGTCAGGCGATTCTCTTTGCAAAAACAACAATTCTCCCAGTCTCTGGGTGAGAAGCCGTCGAAGGATCCCGTCATCGTCAGTGCCAACCTTCCAGGAAAGGATCAAAGAAATCTAGCTAATGCAAGGTTGCCAGGAGGAAACTCCTTCTCCTTTGCGGACCTTGAGCTTGGAGAAATAACTGGAGGGCTCAGTCACACCCTCCTTGGAAAAATTAAAGCCGAAACACTTCCTTCTCTTCACCACAAAGCCGAAACCATGAAAATGAAGACTTATTCAGAAGGGGCCTACTACGTGACAGCTTCGCTTCAGCTCCTTAAGCCTTTCACTGTGTTTTTTAATTTTAATTTTAATTTTAATTTTAATTTTAATTTTAATTAGTATGGGAGGGTCACAGTTTCCTCTGGAGTTCCAGGCTAATGTGTGAATTAGGCTTAGGCATATAGAGATGACCTTGGAGAATAGCCATATTTGTTGAAGTTCAATAGTATAAAACTTTCAAGCAAAGTATAAAACTTTAAATACAAGTAGTCCTTGATTTACAGCTATTGGTTTAGTGACTGTTCGAAGTTACAACGGCTCTGAAAAAAAATGACTCGTGACCAGTTATCGTACTTACAACCATTGCGGTCTCCCCAGGGTCATGTGATCAAAATTCCGACGCTTGGCAACTGACTTATACTTACGACGGTTGCAGTGTCCCGGGGTCACGTGATGCCGTTTTGCGAACTTCTGACAAGCAAAGTCAATGGGGAAGCCAGATGCACTTTACAACCACGTTACTAACTTAACAACTGCAGTGATTCACTTAACAGCTGTGGCAAGAAAGGTTGTAAAATGGGGCAAAAAACTCACTTAACTGCTATCTTGTTTTAGCAACAGAAATATTTTGCCCAATTGTGGTCGTAAGTCCAGGACTACCTGTAATAGTAAATTTTAATAGTATAAAAATATAATGGTAACTACTATGAAGATGTGTGGATTTTATACTATAACACTTTGAGTTGGTAGGGAATTTTGGAAGTTGACCTCTATATATGTCCTAAACTTGCTGAGGTTGAGAAACACTGCTATAAAAGAACAAATTCTAGAATTAACTGGCCATATCAATCAGTCTGCTGTGTATTTTGCATATTGAACGAGACAGCAAAATTTAACTGTATTTAACTGTATTTCGGATAACAGAGTCAGGAATATATGGGGGGGGGGAATTGTAAAGTTGATCAGAATAATCAGGAACTTTGCTTAAGCCTTATTCATTTATTTATTAAATTTATATGCCATCAATCTCACTGTCAAGTGACTTGGAGGTGTATATATATACCTCCAAGTCACTTGACAGTGAGATTGATGGCATATAAATTTATATATATATATATATAAATTTATATATATATATATATAAATTTGTATATATATATATATATATATATATATATATATATATATATATATATATATATATATATATATATATATATATATATATATATATATATATATATATATATATATATATATATATATATATAAATTTGTATATATATATATATATATATATATATATATAAGAAAGTTATAAAATATTAAAATGCCATGAAAGCCAGCTGGGTGACTTTGGGCCAGTCTCAGCCGAACATTCCAGGAGGATGAAGGAGTATTATGTATATTTGCCATCTTGAGTTATTTATAAAGTAATAAAAGTGGGATAAAAATCTAATCAATAAAATAAATAAGCAGAGAAACAAGCACTGTTAAAAAAAATGTCCTCTTAGTATTGTGTGAATGCAAGCACTAGATTTCCAGTCTGACTCGCCGTTCGGTTTCCACCTGTCTCATGTGGTGAGCTAAACCTTATTGAATTAATCCAGACATTAATCCAGACAGGCTGGCTGGGGAATTGTGAGAGTTGAAGTCCACACATCTTAAAGTTGCCAAAATTGAGAAAGGCTGACCTATGAGTCCATCTCCAAGATAAATCTCAAACAGGCCATTTTGCCAAAACCTCTGATGCAGCTTTTAATTGGGAACTGCCAACGTGCCTGTCTTCTGAGCTCTATCTTCTGAGGTTTGTCCGCACCCTCTTTGCTAATGATTACTTCTGAATAGGGAACGATCCAGAATGTGATTTGCAAATTGGCACTTTCATAAACTTGCTCTCCCCATTCTTTTTTTTGTTTTGTTTTGTTTTTTTAATGACCCATTGTCCAACCTCCGGGGAGAGAGAAGATGGAAAGATCGGTGGGCCGGGAGAGGCAACAATTGCCGGTGACATCAACTGTTTCTTCCACACCTCCCATGCTGTGTAATGGGGACAGCGTGTCCCCTTACAGGGACACTGAGTCACCAGCACTGCCGGGAATCCAAAGCTATGGCTCCCTCTTTTTCCTTTCGAACTTTTGCGGCATGAATCACCCAGCCCACGGACCGGGTGGCTCACTCAATCCGCCAGCTTAGCAGGGTTTAGAGAACAGAAGAAAGTTGCAAAGAGAAAGGTGTTGCCCTGCTTTTATCCAGGATTTGGGGAGGGCTCCGGTTCGTATAAATGGCTTCTCTCAGCATCCCCCATTTTTCCATCTTTTCCCACTAACCCTAGAACTAAGGAGAAACTTCCTGACAGTTCGAACAATTAACCAGTGGAACAACCTGCCTCCAGAAGCGGTGAATGCTCCAACACTGGAAGTTTTTAAGAAGAGACTGGACAGCCATTTGTCTGAAATGGTATAGGGTTTCCTGCCTGAGCAGGGGGTTGGACTCGATGACCTCCAAGGTCCCTTCCAACTTTATTATTATTGTTATTATTATAACCCAACATACAGGCAGTCCTCAACTTACAACAGTTTGTTCAGTGACCGTTCGAAGTTACAATGGCACTGAAAAATGTGACTCGTGGCCATTTTTCACACTTATGACCGTTGTGGCATCCCCACGGTCGTGCAATTTACATTCAGATGCTTGGCAACTGACTCACATTTATGACGGTGTCCCAGAGTCATGTGATCCCCTTTTGTGACTTTCTGACAAGCAAAGTCAATGGGGACAATCAGATTCACTTAACAACCGTGTTACTAATTTAACAGTTGCAATGATTGACTTAACAAATGTGGCAAAAAAAGTGGTAAAAAGCGGGCAAAACTCACTTAACAATTTTTTCACTTAACAACATAAATTTGGGCTCAATTGTGGTCATACGCTGAGGACTACCAGTAAAGGGCCAGAGGATTTGGGGAGAACACTTGTGTCTCTGTAAAGAGGGGAGGCCATGTTTTATTGGTGTGATCTCCATTTCAGATCAGATCAGAGCCTTGGGTGAGATTTTTTTAATCATTTTTTATTTATTAGATGCTTAGCATGCCTTTATTACTTTATAAGTAACTCAACGCAGTGAACGTACATAACACTCCTTCCTATTTTGCTCATAACAACCCTATAAGGAGGGTTAGGCTGAGAAAGAGCGACTGGCCCAAAGTCATCCAGCAGGCTTTCATGCCTAAGGTGGGACTAGAACTCACAGTCTCCTGGTGGTTGGCCCAAAGTTCCCCATCTGGCTTTTATGTCTAAGGTGGGACTAGAACTCACAGTCTCCTGGTGATTGGCCCAAAGTTCCCCATCTGGCTTTCATGCCTAAGGTGGGATTTGAACTCACAGTCTCTTGGTTTCTAGGCCAGCACATTAACCATTAACCCAGTTCTGTCCTAGATTTTGGAGTCTAGTGGCTGTGTTCACACAACACAGACCAATACCCAGGAGATGCTTGCTGGAACTTGATGAGTGTTGATCTTAGTTACGTCTTCTATCACTCCAAATGGCAGATAAGTCCAGCCCATCTGGCTGGTTAATGATTTGACATTGTGTGCGAACTCAGGAAATGAGATAACTCAACAACCGACCTCATTAGATTGTGGGAACAGTCAGTAGGTAGAATCTGAGGAACAAACCAAGAGAGATCTAAAAAAATGATTGTAAATCTCTGTGCAAGTTGCAGAACAATAGAAAAAGCCCCCAAACTCAAAGGGTTTCCTTGTAGGAACCCAAACATTTGCTCTCAGTTAGGGACACCCAAGTTTTTTAAGCTGGTTTATTCATTTGGAATTTTGAGAGCACACTTACAAAATGGTTGCCATAATGGGGCTAATCAATCCACGCACTCTGCATTGCAACCTCTTATAATATCTCTGAGTATATCTGGGGTCCAGAAGCTTTCTTACAAGATACAGGTAGCCCTCCATGGGACCAACCTGTTTTTCTGACTTTTTTTGCTGCAGTCGTTAAGCGAACATGGAGATTGTAAAGCAGCTGCAGCCATTGTTCGGCAAAAACCGAGGTTGTTAAGCAAAGCAATAGTTTGCTATGAATATGGTTTTGCCGAAAGCCAGAAATGCCGGGATTTGGTAAAACCATTGCAAAATGCAGTCATGTGATCATGGGACACTGCAAACAGCTGTAAAGGCAGTGGTGTTGCGGAGTTCAGTTGCATAACTGCAGAGAGGGTTTGGGTTGCAAGTCTGCCAGGTCGTAACTTCGAACAGTCACTAAGCAATCAGTTGTAATTCAAGGACAACTTGTATTATGATTAAAGCTAGTCCTCTTTCTTTCCTTACCACCTGCCATCTTCCCATTTACTTTCTTTTTTAATAAAAAGACTTAAAAAAAATAAACTCAACAGGGCCATAACTGCTAGCAGATGTTTCTGCTTACACTGAATCTGTGGGCAAAGACTGCAACTTCATTATGCACTTGCACCAAATGTTGGGGTGCAAATCCTAACATACGTTCTTTTCGCATGATCAAAGTTTACAGCAGGTGCACGTGAACCCAACTTTAAACTATTGGGTTTAAAACTGAACTTCTATTTTCCAAGCTTCCAAGCTTTCCAAAGAATCCTCCATAAATGCAGACTTCAGCTTCCAGAATTCTCAGCAAGGCCTATGGAGGGTGGCTGTGGAATTCTGGGAAATGAAGTCCATGCATAGTAGTTGGGGAATTCTGGGCATTGAAGACCATGCACAGCGACTGAGGAATTCTGGGAATTGAAGTCCACACATCTTCAGGTTGCTGAGGTTGAGAAACACTGCTCTACTGACTAAAAGTTCTAGTGAATGAAATTACCGGCACAAATCACATTCTTAAGAAGTTAATATTGCTAATATTTTACCAATTAATTGAAATCTTCCAGAATAAATAAATAAATAAAAACATTGAGTGTAGGAGAAGAAGCACGCCTCTTTGCCCGCTGTGGCATTCTCTGGCTTGCCACAATAGGGTGGGGTCACTCATGAATCTTGACCGACAAGAGAGGACAACACACAGGTTTTCCTCAGGACGAGTGAACCCAGGGCGTGTTCCTCTTTTATTTGGCAACATACATGAGGAAGTGAACAGGTGTCAATATAATTGGTTACATGTATAGGAAATAAGTACATGCTATCATATAATTGGTTACATACTTGTTGCAGGGCAGAAAACTAAGTAGGTTAACATGTAATTGGTTCTACTTTCTTACATAGCGTCCTAGCATATAATTGGCTGATGCTTTCTATAGGATGTGGTTTTCTCTCATGTCCGGAGTTATCCGGACAGGCTCTGTGGCTAGCGTTTCTGCGTAAACAGCAGGTATTCAAGCATAGCAAAGGATGTGGTTATGTGATAGGATGTGCACTTTCGCATATTCAATGCAGCTATGCTAGTTTCTTATACATTGTCAGGTTCTGACAATAAATCTACATTTGATGCAAAGCAAAGTTACTTGACCATTGCAGAAAATCCCAACAGCCCGCCTCAGCACAGTTTTTCCTTTTTAGGGGTTACATTAAGCCTGTGCATTTACTCAAGATTAAACCCCACTCTGGAACGTAGGTTTGCAGCCTTCTCCAAATTCCCTAAATTTGAAGCTACAGGAATCCTTGGCCAGACGTAAGATCTGACTGCAACATGATTCTTTGCCTATTATGGGCTGTGTTCTTTTAAAAGAACGACTGGAGAAGATAAAAACATTAGAAATGAGACAAAATCTCACCATTGAGCCTTCGCTGTTCCAAGGTTTTGCTCACTCTGTGGTTAGATAAATGTGCATTAACCTCATCGTCTACGCTGGTTGTTTGGCTGCTATGTTTCAAGAAACACAAGATTAAAGCATAGAGAGCCAGCTGGTCTAGTGGTTAAGGCACCAAGCTAGAAAATGGAAGACTGTGAATTCAAGTCCTGACTTAGCCATGAAAGCCAACTGGGTGACTTTGGGCCAATCCCCAGGAGACAGTGAGTTCTAGTCCCGCCTTAGGCATGAAAGCCATCTGGGTGACTTTGGGCCAATCACCAGGAAACAGTGAGTTCTAGCCCCGCCTTAGGCATGAAAGCCATTTGGGTGACTTTGGGCCAATCACCAGGAGACGGTGAGTTCTAGTCTCACCTTAGGCATGAAAGCCTGCTGGGTGACTTTGAGCTAGTCACTCTCTCTTAGACAACCTCACAGGATTGTTGTGGGGAAAACAGGCGGAGGAAGATGTCTTAAGATATGTTCACCATCTTGAGTAATTTGTAAAATAATATAGGTGGGATATAAATGAATAAATTAAATAAAATGTTAAAATTAGGAAGGGTCACTAGAGGCCATCAAGTACACACACACACACACACACACACACACACACCAATTTAGTGCTTTTACAAGTTTTCCTGATAAATTTCTGCTTAAATACTACCAGTACAGGGGGACACACGCCACCTACTTAGATCTTATCTTCCATATCTCCAATATTCTATTGATTAGCTCTTACTTTTAAAAGTGTATCAAGATTATTTAGCTAAACTTCGCTTCCCTGCCATTTCCAATTATTGATTCCACACCTGCCCTCTAAAGCCATGTTCGTTAAAACTTTTATTTTTCTCTCAGGATTCTTTCCCATTTAAAAATTATGGAGGACCCCAAAAAGCTTCTGTTTGTATGGGTTTAATTAATCAATATTTACCATATTAAAAATTAAAATGGATGCATTCACTACCGCTACTGCTTTTCATGGCTGTTAGTTGGGATTTTAATATTGTTGTTGTTTTTTTAAAGATAGGCTCATAAATTAATTTTATGGAGCCCTGAGCGGATCTTGTGGGATCCCCAGGGGTCTAAGGACCACACTTTAAGAAATGTGTCTCTGAGGCAGTGTTTCTCAACCTTGCTGACTGGGGAATTCTGGGAGTTGAAGTCCATCCATCTTTAAGATGGGTATTACAATTCACCCATCTTAAAGTTGCCAGTATTTTTTGTTTGTTTGTAAAACACTGCTTCAAAGTATCACAGAATAAATGCGGTCTGACTGCTGTCCAATGGCCTTTTCAATATTGGAAGATGGCTATTTATGTCTACAACTCTGGAACATGATCCAGGCAAGATTAAGTGGTTTATGTGTCCTGGTCTAGCTAAAATTAGTCTTGGTTATGCATGGTTGGAAGCAACGCAGTTTAAGCAAAACAGACTGGGGAAGGAAAGCACAAGCCTATCACTGAATGTGGATTGATTGATATCATAGTTAAATTGAATCTCCACATTCAGAAGTAGTCTCAAAATAAATCACTGAAATAGACTGTAAATACCTGAAATCTTTCTCCTTCAGGTAATTTGGCAACTGCTGGACTGAGATAATAATAATAATAATAATAATAATAATAATAATAATAATAATAATAATAATAATAATAATAATAATAATAATAATAATAATAATAATAATAATAATAATAATAATAATAATAATAATATAACAACAACAACAACAACAACAACAATAATAATAATAATAATAATAATAATATGAAGAAGAAGAAGAAGAGGAGGAGGAAGAGGAGGAGGAGGAGGAGGAGGAGGAGGAGGAGGAGGAGAAGAAGAAGAAGAAGAAGAAGAAGAAGAAGAAGAAGAAGAAGAAGAAGAAGAAGAAGAAGAAGAAGAAGAAGAAGTTGGAAGGGACCTTGGAGGTCATCTACTTGAACCCCCTGCTCAGGCAGGAAACCCTATACCAGTGGTGGCGAACCTATGGCACGGGTGCCAGAGGCGGCACTCAGAGCCCTCTCTGTGGGCACGCGTGCCGTCGCCCAGTCCTAGGCCTTCAGTTGGGTTTTATAAAACCTTTTCGCTTTAGGCCTCTGCCGCCATGTGCAAAAAAAAAAAAAGGTTCAATCAGTCAATTTCAACTTCTCGTAGGACAAAAAAAGATCTTGCAAAGTTGGAATTGATTGATTGAACTTTTTAGTCCCACCCAGTCTGCCGTTACCACTGCAGCCACGCCCACCCAATTGGCCACACCCACCCAATTGGCCACACGCACCCGGCACTCACGATGCATAAGTGGGTTTTGGGTTGCAGTTTGGGCACTCAGTCTCTAAAAGGTTTGCCATCACTGCCCTATACCATTTCAGACAAATGGCTGTCCAGTCTCTTCTTAAAAACTTCCAGTGTTGGAGCATTCACAGCTTCTGGTGGCAGGTTGTTCCACTGATTAATTGTTCTAACTGTCAGGAAGTTTCTCCTTAGTTCTAGGTTGCTTCTCTCCTTGATTAGTTTCCATTCGTTGCTTCTTGTCCTGCCTTCAGGTGCTTTGGAGAATAGCTTGACTCCCTCTTCTTTGGGGCAGCCCCTGAGATATTGGAACACTGCTATCATGTCCCCTCTCGTCCTTGTCTTCATTAAACTAGGCATACTAGATATATTTTGGACTTCTTTAATAAAACTCCTTCTAAAGTGATGACAACTGCGCTTAGAAGCAGTTTGCCTCCCATATCCAATGCCAGCTATTTTGGGGGACATTTAGGCTGCCCAATATAAGTAGTCTTTGATTTACAGCCATTCTTTCAGTGACCATTTGAAGTTACAATGACACTGAAAAAATATATAGCCATTTTTCACATGACCATTGCAGCATCCCCAAGGTCACATGATCAAAATTCAGGTTGCTTGGCAACTGACTCATATTAATGACGGTTGCAATGTCCCGGGGTCACGTAATCAGCTTTTGCGACCTTCTAACATGCAGGAAAACCAGATTCGCTTAATAACTATGTTACTAGCTTAACAACTGCAACGATTCACTTCACAACTGTGGCAAGAAAAGTCGTAAAAGGAGGCAAAACTCACTTAACTGTCTTGCTTAGCAACGGAAGGTTGAAGACTACCTATGTTAGAAATAGAACGCTGAATTGTTGTAAACAATATGGCCTGTGTGATGTACAGAGTCTCTCAATTTATGGGTGTAATTGAGCCTAGTGTTTACAGTCACGACAGTCATAACGCAGGACCCATTTCTCCTACCTTTTTTGCAGAGGTCATTAAGTGAATATGGTGTTCATTAAGCAAACACAGTGGCGGTTAAGTTTGTTTAAAAACTACTTAATTCATTTAATGACCGTTGCATTCACAACCTTTCACAACGGTTGCTGGAACTGGGTATGTCTAGTTTAATGAAGAGAAGGACTAGGGGCGACATGGTAGCAGTCTTCCAATATCTCAGGGGCTGCCCCAAAGAAGAGGGAGTCAAGCTATTCTCCAAAGCACCTGAAGGCAGGGCAAGAAGCAACGGATGGAAACTAACCAAGGAGAGAAGCAACCTAGAATTAAGGAGAAATTTCCTGACAGTTAGAACAATCAATCAGTGGAACAACCTCCCTCCAGAAGCGGTGAATGCACTGGAAGTTTTTAAGAAGAGACTGGACAGCCATTTGTCTGAAATGGTATCGGGTTTCCTATCTGAGCATGGGGTTGGACTAGATGACCTCCAAGGTACCTTCCAGCTTTATTATTATTATTATTAACCTATTGTTTCCTATGGACGTTTTTTGTTGGAAGCCTGAAGTAAATGCCATAAAAAAAATTGTAAATCCAGAGAGTCAGTTAGATCTAGTGGTTAAAGCACCAGGCTAAATAGTGGGAGGCTGTGAGTTCAAGTTCCATTTTTGCCATGTGAAAGCCAGCTGGGTGACTTTGGGCCAGTCCCTCTCTCTCAGCCCAACCCACCTCACAGGGGAAAATAGGAGGAGGAAGATGTGTTGGATATGTTCGCCACCTTGAGTTTTTTGTAAAAAAAATAATAAAAGCAGGATACAAATAAATAAAAGTAAATATTGAACCGCAGTTATGTGACTGTAGGACACTGCAAATGGCTGTAAATGCGGCTGGTTGCCAAGGGTCCAAAATTCAGTCTTGAGATGGGGGGACAGTTCTAGGGGGACAGCCAATAGAACTGGGTCATCAGCAGCTGTTGGGTGGTCTGTTGTAACTTTGAGGAATCACTAAGCAACCAGTCACAAGTCAAGGACTACCTGTAAACTAATTATGAAAATTATATGCTTAGAAACAGGTTCTAAATTTCTAGTCACTAACATTGAGAAAATCATGACTGATAAGAATGGATTGAATAAAAGGGGAAATTAAGCTTAAATAAAAATCACGAAAATAGGATGCATGGTGAACTAATGAGACGATGGTTATAAGAATAATATAAGCTGATAAAAATGTTATACATAGATGTTATCACTATCTGTATAAATATGAAAAATGTCTATATTTAATCATTTATATATTGAAAACATTAAGAATTATATTTGTTTAAGGTTGAAGAAGGAGAATACAAATGGGAGAAGGGAAGATCAAAGAAATATATTATTAATTAATATACCAATTAGGGAATTATCAAACGTAATCGTTATTGACTGTTAATTATTATTGCCGTTTTTCCCCCTCAAATATAGAAACCAAGACAACATGTTGCACACCAGGCACTGGAGACTGTTATTGTTAAAAAAACCAATAAAATTTAATAAATAAATAAATAAATTTCTAGTCACTTGTTTGCTCCATGGAGCAAACATGATTGGACTAAAATTATATTGGCACTCTGTGTCTCAGCAGAATGATTTTTCCAAAAAGGAGATGATAATAATAATAATAAAGTTGGAAGGGACCTTGGAGGTCATCTAGTCCAGTCCCCTGCTCAGGCAGGAAACCCTATACCATTTTGAACAAATGGCTGTCCAGTCTCTTCTTAAAAACCTCCAGTGTTGGAGCATTCAACAGCTTCTGGAGGCAGGTGGTTCCACTGGTTAATTGTTCTAACTGTCAGGAGATTTCTCCTTAGTTCTAGGTTGCTTTTCTCCTTGATTAGTTTCCATCTGTTGCTTCTTGTCCTGCCTTCAGGCGCTTTGGAGAATAGCTTGATTCCCTCTTCTTTGGGGCAGCCCCTGAGATACTGGAATGCTGCTATCATGTCCCCCCTCGTCCTTCTCTTCATTAAACTAAACATTAAACTACTTGCCAGGCCTGTTAGTGGCTTTGTTTGCTAATCTCAAGGCAGAGGTATGGCAAACCACCCCATCCCTTTTAAGGCATTTCGAGAGCTTTGAGCAGGTTTGTTGACTTCACCTGCTCTTTTGCTGCAAGACCTAAGTGGTTTTCCCCAATTGTTGCAACAAGTTGTGCTAAGCTTTTTGCCATTAGGAGACGGGTGGGGCTTGGAGACCGGCCCAGAAAGGAAACAGCTTGCTTGGGCAAAGCAAATATCTGGGTAGGTTATGAGGGGTTTTTCTCTCACATTCCTTGACAGTTTTTCTTTTCACTGTAGAAATTAAGATGACTTTGGGGAATGTTTGGCACTTCATGGACTTCAATGCAGGATGAAAGATCTAAGTTTCATAGAACAAATCAAACCAGAGTCCTCACCCGAGCAGGCACAAACGATCAGGCATAAATTACCATGCAGGTTAATCCTCGACTTACAATTATTTGTTTAGGGACCTTTCAAAGTTGCAATGGCACTGAAAAAAGCCACTTATGACCATTTTTTACACTTACGGCCATTGCAGCACCCCTGTAGTCACGTAATCAAAATTTGGGCACTTTGCAACCGGCATGTATTTACAATACTTGCAGCATCCCAGCATCCTGGGATCGCCCTTTCCCATCTTCCCAAGGAGCTTCCAACAAGCAAAGTCAATGGGGGAAGCAGGATTGGCTAAACCAGGGGTAGGCAACCTTGGCTCTTTTACGACTCATGGACTTCAACTCCCAGAATTCCTGAGCCAGTCCACGAGTCATAAAAGAGCCAAGGTTGCCTACCCCTGGGCTAAATGATTTTGTGATTGACTTAAGAATGGCAGTGATTTGCTTAACAACCTTGGCCAAAAAAGCTCATAAAAGCAGATATGATTCACTTAATGACCGCCTTGGTTAGCAATGAAAGAGCTGGTCCAGTGGTGGGATTCAAGTACCTGAACAACCAGTTCTCTTATTGGATGCTCCAGGCCTCTGAGGCCTAGAATGGACTTCCCGAAGTAGCATTCACACACTTCTGGCGGGCCGTTCTAGGCCTGGGAGGCCTCCTTCAGGCCTCTGAGGCCTAGACTGGACTTCCGGAAGCAGTGTGCATTCAGCCGGTTCTCTGAACTCAGCAAAATTTAGCTACCAGTTCTGCCGAACCAGTGCGAACTGGCTGAATCCCACCACTGAGCTGGTCCCAATTGTGATTGTAAGGACTACCTGTACTATTGTCATAGTGGCATCAGGGGGTTAGAAAATTCAAAATGGTGGCAGGACTTACGTGATGCAAGCCCTGTAAAAAAAAGGGGAAGGATTTCAATGACAGGGTGTGGCTGCCATCTTGCCTTTTTTGACCTCTTCCCCTCTGGATGCCTCTGTGTAACCTGAGTCCTTTTAAAAAAAACAGTATTGGAAGATCTGTTAGCCCAACATTAGCTCTTCAAGGGGTTGACTCTCAAATTGTTCACCATTAATAACTGCAATATTCAGCTGTTAGCACTTGTGCACAACTGCTACTGGTTTACACCTTATGTGAATTTATTCTTGTCGCTTTCTTTAATTGTGACCCTGTCTCTTGGCTTAAGACCACATTGCATTTAAAAGCACTTTAACTAATGATGATGGTCATGTTCTTCCTTATACCCTTTTTAAAGTAATGTTATATACAGGTAATCCTTGACTTACAACAGTTCATTAAGTGACCGTTCAAAGTTACAACAGCACTGAAAAAAGTGACTTATGACTGTTTTTCGCAATAATGACCACTGCAGCATCCCCTGGGTCACGTGATCAAAATTCAGATGCTTTGCAACTGACTCATATTTATGACGGTTGCAACATTCCAGGGTCAGGTGATTCCTTTTTGCGACTTGCGTGTTACTAATTTAACAGCTGCAGTGATTCACTTAACAACTGTGGCAAGAAAGATCATAAAATGAGGCAAAATTCACTTAACAAATATTTCACTCAGCAACAAAAAAAATGGGCTCCGTTGTGGTCAAGGGCTACCTGATATGTTGACAGAATGATTGAGAAAACTAGTTTTTAAAGAGATGTAGTGAATTATATGCTGACTTTTTGGAATGTAACATTCTCAGAACAAAGAGAACTTGTACTCAGAAGATACTAAAAAGACTAGGAGATGGGAAATACTATAATTTCAGTTGCAAAGGATTGGATTTCAGAGATGTGAAATTGGCAATTTTTGAGAAAATTATATGCTTGGTTAATCAGAAAATGTCACATTATCTATTCCTTTGGGAAAAATATTTGAACAGGATTGGTAAGCATTGAAAACTTAGTTTTATTTTTTTTAAGACTTACAAAATCAGCCGATATAGTTATAACGGCACTTTTTGTGTGTTCTTTTTATGCATTTTCTTACATAAAGTTCTTTTTCCTTTCATTTGTATGTCTAGTAAACTGATTATTTTTATTTCACATTATTTTATGTGTGTTTGATTGAAACGGGATCATTAAAAGTATTTGGTTTTTGAAAAAAAAAAATGACCCATGAAGCCACATTATGGCTTAGCGTATGTGTATAATGCAAAGCTATTCCAGGTAGACTTTGACTTACGACTGTAATTAGATACATAGGAACATAGAAAACTGACAGCAGAAGGAGGGACAGAATGAAATGTGAATGGCAAAAATTAAAATAATTTTTATTTAGTTTAAATAATTAAATAGAATGGTTAAATTGTGCCGAAGCGAGTTGTCCCGGTTTTATGATTGTCCAAATCACTGCCCAATCCTAAAACTATGTCCGTACAAAACTGAACTGAGCATATTTAACAACACAGCTGCTCTCTTTTTAACTGACCTGTTGAAGCACGTTGCGGGAACTCTGCTGATTGATCAAAGGGAAGGAATAAAATAAATAAAACCTGACATCTGTTCAGCAGTGACTAACAAAAGTCATTAATGTTGAATAAATCTTCACTTTACATTTTCTCAGTTTCTCGTATTTCGATACTAAATTCATTCTTTCTTATTTTTGCTGGGAGAGAAAAAAAAACTTTTTTTAAAAAAGCCACAAGATACAAATGTGTGCCTAAGTTTTGTGAATGTTTTTTCTCCTTATTAGTCCCTGACTTACGACAGCAACTGAGATCAGAATTACTGTCGTTAAGTAAGGCGGCTGTTAAGTGAGTCATGCCTAATTTTACCTTTCCTGCCATGGTTGCTAAGCAAATCACTGCACTTGTTAAGTGAACCACGTGGTCATTAAGTGAATCTGGCTTCCCCCATTGATTTTGCTTGTCGGAAGCTTGTTGGAACGGTCTCAAATGGTGATCACATGACCCTGGGATACTGCAACCGTCATAAATATATGCCAGTTGCCAAACACCTAAATTTTGATTACATGACCTTGGGGATGCTGTGACAGTTGTAAGTGTGAAACTGTAAGTCCCTTTTTTCAGTGCCATTGTAACTTTGAACAGTCACTAAATGAATGGTTGTAAGTCGAGGACCACCTGCATAGTCACAATTAACTCTTAAGCACCTGCTATCTTCAAAGAATCAAAATTAAGAGGCTGGGATAGGTTCTGTTACTGGATATTTGATTAGATTTGCTTGGGGAAGAAAAATCTGCCAAGCAATTTGTAATTCAATTCACTTAACCATGAGCCAGCAGTGTATACAGCAACCAAAAAAGCCAATACAATCCTGGGCTGTATAAACAGAGGCATAGAATCAAGATCACGCAAGGTAATAGTACCGCTTTATAAAACCCTAGTAAGACCACAGCTGGAATATTTTGGTCACCATATCACAAAAAAGATGTTGAGAGTTTGGAAAAAATTCAGAGAAGAGCAACTGAGATGATCAAAGGCCTGGAGACTAAAACATACGAAGAACGACTGCAGGACTTGGGTTTGGCTAGTCTAAAGAAAAGAAGAAATAGGGGAGACGTCTCATGATAGCAGTATTCCAGTATCTGAGGGGCTGCCACCAAGAAGAGGGGGTCACATTATTCACCAAAGCACCAGAGGGCAGGACAAGAAACAATGGTTGGAAACTGATCAAAGAGAAAAGCAACCTGGAATTAAGGAGAAACTTCCTGACAGTGAGGGCAATTAACCAGTGGAACAGCTTGACTCCAGAAACCGTGGGCGCTCCATCACTGGAGGTTTTTAAGAAGAGACGCTAGACAGTCACTTGTCTGAGATGGTATAGTTCTCCTGCTTGAGCAGGGGGCCAGACTAGAAGACCTCCAAGGTCCCTTCCAGCTCTATTCTATTCTATTCTATTCTATTCTATTCTATTCTATTCTAATCTATTCTATTCTATTCTATTCTATTCTATTCTATTCTATTCTATTCTATTCTATTCTAGAGATCCTAGAATGATACAGTGCAATAGCAAACTGAATTACTGTCCACTGATAGCCAAGTGTCAGAACTGCCACTTCACGCCTGCCCTTCGCTATTGTTCAATGCCAGTCTGCCAAGGACTGGGGGGGGAAGGGTGGAAGGGAGGATGGACGCTCAGGGGAAAGTGAAACTTGATGGAAAGATGGCTGGCTCTCAGAGACAAGTCTTCAAGGCTGTTTCCCTGGGAGAAGAATACAGCTGCAGGAATGACTGTTTCACAAACGTCTCTTTTAATGAAAGTCTAGTTCAGGGGTCCCTGAACCCCCAGTCTGTGGACCAATGCCAGGCCACAGCATGCCAGAAACCGGGCCGCACAAACAAGCAAAGCCCCATCTGTGGGATCCAGGCAGCCCACAAAACCATATATTCTCCTGTCTGTGGAAAAACCTTTCTCCACGGAACCGGTCCCTCGTACCCAAAAGGTTGGGGACCTCTGGTCTAGTTTAATGAAAAGAAGGACTAGGGGTGATATAATAGCAGTGTTCTAATATCTCAGGGGTTGCCACAAAGAAGAGGGAGTCAAGCTATTCTCCAAAGCGCCTGAAGGCAGGACAAGAAGCAACGGATGGAAACTAACCATGGAGAGAAGCAATCTAGAACTAAGGAGAAATTTCCTGAGAATTAGAACAATTAATCAGTGAAACGACTTGCCTCCAGAAATTGTGAATGCTCCAACACTGGAAGTTTTTAAGAAGAGATTGGACAACCATTTGTCTGATAAGTTATAGGGCTTCCTGTCTGAGCAGGGGGTTGGACTAGATAGAAGACCTCCAAGGTCCTTTCCAATTCTGTTATTCTGTTTTATTCAAACTGATTGGATGATGGGGGGGGGGGGAAACCAGCAATGGGAAGCATCTGGGAGGGGAAAGGTAGACTATAGGGATTTGGCGCGTAAACCTCAGTTCTGGCTTTGCTTTATTGTAGTCCACTTGACCTTTAGTAAACTATACCTTTCTCAACAAATGGAGTCAAGGATGGTTCTTATTTAAAAGTGCAAGCTGAAGCAGGACTGACAGCCAAGTACTACTATAGATGCAGGAGAAAAACAAAATCCTGAATATTATAGTTGGTATGATACCAAGATAGTCATATTTGGGGTCTAACAAAATGAGACTATAGATCAGGGATGGGTCAGTCCCCCTTTTTTGGCTCACTACAGCCCTTAACTCCCACCTACAGGTCACATTGCTGAAATCAGACCATGTAAAGTTTTGAAAAAATGCTTAGGGCTTGGAAATTCCCAGTTTCCGAAGTTATAATACATTTTAGTTTAAGATACAGGTTATCTTTGACTCACAACCACAATTAGGACCAGAACTTTCATGGCTAAGCAAGGCAGTTGCTAAGTGAGTCGCACCCAATTTTACGGCCTTTTTTTGCCACAATTGTTAAGCAAATCACTGCAGTTGTTAAGTGAATAATGCAATCATTAAGCAAATCCAGCTTCCTCCCCCCCCCATTCCTTTGTTTGTTGGAAGGCATCTGGGAAGGTTGGAAGTGGTGATCACATGACCTGGGGACACCGGAACCATGATTTACACGCCAGTGCCCAAATTTTGATCACGTGACCATGAGGATGCTGATGATGATCCTAAGTGCAAGAACCAGTCAAAAGTCACTTTTTTTTCCAGTGCCGTTGTAAATTCACAGGTCACTAACCAAATGGTCGTAACTCGAGAACTACCTGTCACCACTTAGTAGGTTTAAAAGGTATGTGTTTTGAATTTCTTGGTTGTTGGTTTTTTTTATAATTTTATTCACTTATAACATAAAATAGGAAAATACAAAAGCAAATAATAAGGGACAACAATAGGGAAAGGGAAAACGAAAAAGTGTGGAGAAAGGGAAGGGAAGAAACAAAAGGCGTTGACTTCCGGCCCCCTCTGTTGCAGTAAAATAAGGCATTAAGATCAAATCTCAACTTTTTCCATTTTTATAGTATAATAATAATAATAATAATAATAATAATTTGGAAGGGACTTTGGAGGTCATCTAGTCCAACCCCCTGCTCAGGCAGGAAACCCTATTCCAGTGGTGGCGAACCTATGGCATGGGTGCCAGAGGCGGCACTCAGAGCCCTCTCTGTGGGCACGTGCGCCGTCGCCCCAGTCCTAGGCCTTCAGCTGGGTTTTATAAAACCTTTTCGCTTTAGGCCTCTGCTGCCATGTGCAAAAAAAAAAAAGGTTCAATCAGTCAATTTCAACTTCTCGCGGGGAAAAAAAAGATCTTGCAAAGTTGGAATTGATTGATTGAACTTTTTTAGTTCCACCCAGTCTGCCATTACCACCACAGCCACGCCCAGCCAATGGGCCACGCCCAGCCAATGGGCCACACCCACCCGGCACTCGACGATGCATAAGTGGGTTTTAGGTTGCAGTTTGGGCACTCAGTCTCTAAAAGGTTTGCCATCACTGCCCTATTCCATTTCAGACAAATGGCTGTCCAGTCTCTTCTTAAAAACTTCCAGTGTTGGAGCATTCACAGCTTTTGGAGGCAGGTTGTTCCACTGATTAATTGTTCTAACTGTCAGAAAATTTCTTCTTAATTCTAGGTTGCTTCTCTCCTTGATTAGTTTCCATCCGTTGCTTCTTGTCCTGTCCTCAGGCGCTTTGGAGAATAGCTTGACTCCCTCTTCTTTGGGGCAGCCCCTCAAATATTGGAACACTGCTATCATGTCCCCCCTCGTCCTTCTCTTCGTTAAACTAGACATACCCAATTCCGGCAGCCGTTCCTTATATGTTTTAGCCTCCAGTCCCCTGATCATCTTTGTTGCTCTTCTCTGTACTCTTCTCTGTACTAGCCATGAACTAGCTATTTCTATATCAACAAATCAGTCTACTCAGTAAAACCCAAATTCATAGTATCATTTTTTCCACCTCAAGCAGAAGTCCAGAAGCGGTTTCCAAGTAGAAACAGAAGTACTTACGTTCTTTTCTTTTATCAAAACAGTCAATTTACCCATCTCTGCTAACTCCATCAGCTTTTCATCCATGGTGGGAATCGAAGCCTCCTTCCATTTTTGTGCATAGAGCAGTCTTGCTGCCGTCACTATATATAAAATCAGAGTTCCAATTTTTCCCCCCAAGTCTTTTTCCATTAGACCTAGAAGGAAAGTTTCTGGTTTAATCTTTATGCTCACTTTAAGAATTTTCTCCATTAGTGGATGTGTGAATCCTACTCCAATATTCTTTGCTTTATCGCATGTCCACCATAAATGATAAAAGGTCCCTTCTTTACATTTACATTTCCAACATTCATTTGAAATACTTTTATACATTCTAGATAACTTATATGGTGTTAAATACCAGCAGGACATTATCGTGTAAAAAATTTCTTTTAAGTTATAGTTTAATGTAAATTTTAAGCCTTTCATCCATATATTCTCCCATTGTTCCAACATCACGTTATACCCAAAATTCCTTGCCTGCATTTCTTGGTTGTTTATTTCTTTTTCTTTTCTTTTTTTCTTTTTTCTTTTTGGTGTACACAGACCAGAGTCACATTATCTTAAATAAATAAATAAATAAATAACCTTTATTGTCATTTTTTATATTGTGGGCACAATGGCACACATAAAATAATGAAATTTAGTTGCCCGCTCTCAAAGTGAAACATATACATGACACACACCTAAACATACTATGTACAACATATATATAGACCCACATCCCTACATATACATAGCAAATAAATATTAAATACTGTCCATCTTGAATATATAACGCAAGAAGGAAGTTTGAGAGTTCGCAAGGTTAATGCTGTATGGAATGAAACTATGGCTGAATCTGGATGTTCTGCTACGGATACCACGAAGCCTCCTCCCAGAAGGTAACAGGGAAAACAGGTTGTGGAGAGGATGTGTAGTGTCCCAGAAAATCTTGCGGGCCCTGCTCAAGCAACGCTTCTGTGCTATGTCCTGGATGGTAGGGAGGGAACTGCCAATGACCTTTTCGGCCATCCTCACCACTCTCTGCACTGCCTTCCTGTCTGAAGCAGTGATGCCTCCAAACCAGACTGTGATGCTGTATGACAGGATGCTCTCGATTGTCCCCCTGTAGAAAGTGGTCAGGACAGGGGAAGGAAGATGTGCTTTTCTCATGCGGCGCAGAAAATGCAGGCGCTGCTGTGCCCGCTTCACCAGTTTCTCACTGTTTAGCGACCAAGTCAGCCTACTCGTTAGCTGCACGCCCAGGAATTTGATGCTGGTAACCATCTCCACAGGAGAATCATTAATGCACAGAGAAGTGTGGCTGTGCCTGCCTTTTCTGAAATCAACAATGATCTCTTTGGTTTTTCTTGTATTTAAAACTAGGCTTTTTTCTTTACACCAGTTCACCAACCCCTCAACCTCCTTGCAGTAAGCTTCCACCTTGTCATCCTGAATAAGGCCCACTACTGTTGTATCATCTGCGAACTTCACAATATGGTTGGTGGCAAACCTAGCACAGCAGTCATGGGTCAACAGGGTGAACAGCAGCTTAAGACGCAGCCCTGAGGAGAACCTGTGCTCAAGAAAATGGTATTAGAGGTATTTGTTCCAACTCGCACATATTGTGGCCTGTTGGTAAGAAAATCCAGAATCCAGTTGCACAAAGGAGTGTTTAAGCCTAAAAGGCCCAGTTTGTCTACTAGATGCTGGGGAATGATTGTGTTAAACGCCGAACTGAAGTCGACAAACAGCGAACGCACATGAGTATTTCTTTCCTCCAAGTGCTTCAGGCTCAGATGGAGAACGGAAGAAATAGCATCCTCCGTAGAGCGATTTGGTCGGTAGGCAAACTGAAGCGGGTCAAATGCTGGCGGGAGGCTAGATACAATAGTGTCTTTTATCAGCTTCTCAAAGCATTTCATGATGGTGGATGTCAGTGCAACCGGACGGTAATCATTGAGGCCTGTGATTGTGGACTTTTTTGGCACTGGCAAGATGATGGCCATCTTAAAACACGATGGGACCACTGCCTGCTGCAATGAGAGGTTAACAATATCAGTGAGAACACAAGCCAGCTCCTCTGCGCATTCCCTGAGGACACGTCCAGGGATGTTATCTGGGCCTGCTGCTTTCCGAATGTTAACTGTCTGCAGTGTTTTCCGGACAGAGGTGACATCAAAGCTAGGCACTTGCTCATCAGGATGGGTCACAGCTTTCCTAGCAGGAGTACTATTTGATGCCTCAAATCTACCAAAGAATGCATTCAGTTTGTTTAGGAAGTCTGTGTCATCCTTACATCTCGATGGAGCCACCTTGTAATCCGTAATGGCCTGGATCCCTTGCCACATTTGCCTGGTGTTTGTTTGGTCCTGAAAAAAGTTCTGAATTTTCTGGCAATGGGCTTGCTTTGCACCTTTTACGGCACTTTTCAGATTTGCTCTGGCTGTTCTAAGTGCCAGCATGTCCCCAGATTTAAAAGCCACATTCCGTGCTTTCAGCATCTTGCGGACCTCATTAGTCAGCCACGGTTTTTCATTCGCCCTCACAACAAAGCTTTTCAGGACACAGACATCTTCTATGCACTTTTGGATATATGCAGACACCGTGGTGGCATACTCCTCAACATTTGTATGTTGGTTATCAGTAGCTGCTTCCTTAAACATGCCCCAATCTGTACATTCAAAGCATCTTGTAATGCTTCTATAGCTCCCTCTGTCCAAATCCTCACCTGCTTTACTGTAGGTTTCACTCTGACTAATAAAGGTTTATATGCTGGAATAAGCAGCACTGAGAGATGGTCAGAGGAGCCCAGGTGAGGGCGGGGGATAGCTTTGAAAGCCTTCTTGATGTTGGAATAAGCAAGATCCAGTGTATTGTCCCCTCTGGTTGCAAAGTCCACATATTGATGGAAATGTGGCAGGGTAGCTTTCAAATCCACTTGGTTAAAGTCTCCCACAACAATAAATGCACCTTCTGGGTGAGTAGTTTGTAAGTCACTGATGGTATGGTGGAGAACCTTCAGGGCCACTTCTCTGTTTGCATCAGGGGGGATATACACAGCTGTGATAATGGTAACAGAGAATTCTCTGGGCAGATAGAAGGGTCTGCATTTGATGGTCAGAAGCTCCACATCTGGATGTCCATATAAATGTTTCCGGCAAATAAATAAAGAAATTTTTGGGAGTACATTTTTTTCCTTTCTCGTTTGAAAGGATCGTCTTTATGAGTGTAGACGAAGCAGAAGAGAGGGAAAAACTCATTTCAGAATTGGAGGCCTCCAGGATTTTCCACTTTATTGACTTGTTTGATTTGAAAAGAAAAATGTGTACGTTGCCAGCAACCTATGAGAAAACGTCACAAAAATTGCAAAATCCATCTATCAGATGAAAAAGAAATAAATAGAATTATGTGAAATAGCTGCCATCAAACAAGCCCGAATGCTCTCTTAAGGTGGACTGGTTTTATTATCTCAAAACGTAATCAACGCTGGGCCACAGGTTATCTCAGGGAATAAGCTACTCTAGATGCTACACAGAGTAAATCAATCTCTCATTTACAAACACCACCACCTCGCACCCCAATTTCTTTGAGGGTGAAGACCAGAACATAATCTGCATATGAGCTTATGTAGGTTGTTTCAGATTGCATTTGAGGATAGTCCTGAAGCAGGCAAGGGGAGATGAGGGATTTAAAAAATCAAATATTCATTCATTCATTCATTCATTGGATTATATCCTGCCTTTATTAATTTATTAATAACACAAGGCAGCAAGCATAAATAATACTCCTTCCTCTTCCTATTTTCCCCACAACAACCCTTTGAGGTGGGTTGCGCTGAGAGAGAGGGACTGGCCCAAAGCCACCCAATTGGCTTTCATGCCTAAAGTGGGACTAGAACTCACAATCTCATGGGTGATTGGCCCTAAATCACCCAGCTGGCTTTCATGCGTAAGGCAAGACTGGAACTCACCATCTCCTGGCAATTGGCCCAAAGTCACCCAGCTGGCTTTCATGTCTAAAGTGGGACTAGAACTCACCATCTCCTGGTGATTGGCCCAAAGTCACCCAATCGTCTTTCATGCCTAAAGTGGGACTAGAACTCACTGTCTCCTGGTTTCTAAGCCAGCTCCTTAACCACTACATTTTTGTTGCTAAGCGAGACCGTTGCTAAATGAATTTTGCTCCATTTAACGACCTTTCTTGCCACAGGTGTTAAGTGAATCATTGCAGTTCTTAAGTTAGTAACATGTTGGTTAAATGAATCTGGCTTCCCCATTGACTTTGCTTGTGAGAAAGTTGCAACATGATCCCACGACGCTGCAACCATCACAAGTATGAATCAGCTGTCAAGTATCTGAGTTTTGATCAAGGGACCAGGAGATGCTGCTGTAAATGTGAAAAACGGTCATGTCATTTTTTTCAGTGCCGTTGTAACTAAACTAACGAAATGGTCACTAAGTGATCTGTTGTAAGTCGAGGACTAGCTGTAGATATCTGCCCATTTTACAGGTGTCACATGGCACTCATAAAAGGGGATGAAGCTTCGATGGCATGGCCTCCATCTCCATCTTGCCTTTTTTATCCCCCACTCCATCCCACAAAAAGTTTTGTTTTTGTTTTGTTTTGAAGCACCCTGCGCTTATTTTAGACTCAAATGCACCACCGTTTGCATCTGAGAATAGCAGGAATCCGTGCAGGAGGTGAAAAGAGGTGTAAAGAAAGTTGGGGGGGACCACGTGCCCATTCCTCGGTCTGCGATCTGTTAATAAGTTTTGTAAACAAGCCCAGATTAGACAGGGATCTTCCCCAAGGAGGATGCAAACTGTGCTGAAATCACTACGGCTGAGTAGCTGGGAACAGAGCTAACAAGGTTTCATTTACTGAGACAACTATTATTTAGCATATGATGAGAACTTGACAGAAGAGAAGTAAACATACACACAAAACCTTCCTTCATACAACCCTGTAATCCAGGGGTCTTCAAACTTGGCCCTTTTATGACTTGTGGACTTCCAGAATTCCTGAGCCAGCATGGCTCAGCTTGGAAACTCTCCCTTTCCCCTCAGCATGCCCGGCTGAGGAATTCTGGGAGTTGAAGTCCACAAGTCATAAAAGGGCCAAGTTTGAAGACCCCTGCTGTAATCCCTTAATTTGGGGGTAGAGTCAAGGCAACTAGATAAAAGCTGGGCATTTACTGGCTGAATGCCCTTCCTGACTCCTATGTGGAGTTGGCAGCCGATATTTTTTCTTTGCACCCTGATAGAGAAAGATCTCCCACTACCTAGGACTGAACCCTCAAACTTCGGCGTGGGAGGCGAGAGTCTTCACCACTAGGCCACCACACTGCTCATAAGTAAGCACATATACACAATCTGCATAATTATATACAAAGCGTCTATGGGGGTATCGCAGTGGCCTCGTAATCGGATGTCTAATTTAGCTATCCAGGCGATCGATCACCTCTGGTGTTCCTTCGTGCAGAGCTTCTAGGCTAGGGAACCCAAGAACACACATCATGGGCAATTTTGCACAATATGTTTAATTGTTTGCATATCAGTGCCACAATCACAACAAGGGGAATCTTTCTGATACAGGGCAGAGACACTTCTTCCAGTATCACACCTAATTCTGTTCGGTTTTGACCAGACGGAGCGAGGCAGATCTAAGCCGAGACAACGAAGGGCTTCCCGAAGGCCACACAACATGGACTTTCCTAGTATTGTCATATTTGATCAATGGCATAGGTTTTCTTGTATTTTAATTTGACTTGTTTTTTTTTTAACATGATGCGAATGGTTTATCAAAACATTGCAGGCTGGAAAAGCACCCAACCGCATGAGTTCACCGGCGTTCAGCATTCAATTCTTTAACCTCGAGACAAATTAGTTGCAGGAATGCATTAACCCCTCCGCCTCACTTTCTCCTGTGTGTAAATACATATTCTCCCTCTTGCTCCAACCCTCACACACACACACACACACACAAACATTTTGTCATTCTCTTGCACCAGCTCCAATTTGCTGAAGCTTCATATGTTCCCCATTACGCCCCTTGGCACATGTTGGGGGTGAGTGTGCACCCTGGGCCATAAATTCCCTTAATGAGGATTGGTGCAGAAAGAGTGGAATCTACCAAGGGGGCAGGCAAGAGGTGTGGGGGAGACGAAAAGGAAAGTGGGGGTTAAGGGAGAGGACGCAAGGGGAGAAGGGGAGGCAGAGCAGGTGGGTCTGCGGTGCTATAAAACCGGAGCGATAAATCTTACATTTCTGAGAATGGCAGTGGCGTGGTGGAAAACCTTGGAAAAAGTCAGGTTTCTGCTCAGGGGAGTCCCTCGGGTTGAATCTCAGCTCTTCGGGGGGCCTCTTCTGTTTTTTAAGTCCTGAAAAGTACAATTTCCTTGAGTGATGGGAAGCCCACAGAATGGGGCCGAAGAGCAGGAGCGAAGGCTTAGCAGATGAAAAAGTAGAGCTTGCTGGAGAGAGACGGAGATAAGTGGCAAAGCCTTTGATGTGTTTATTACTGGAATTATTAGCAATATTTATAGCACATCCTGTAAGGGTTTCTCACTCTGGTTTCCAAAAGGAGCAAATTATTGCCTCGGTACAGCTGTGCTAAAGATTGGCTCTGATGCCCAGAATCCATCAAAGGAGGAGAGGATAATCCTTGTAGGTCATTGTGCCAGAATGAATGGAAGTCGTGTGTCATTCCAGCATGCAGTCATTCGTCCTGTTCACAGTTAACTCAACAAGCCACTTACCCAGTTACAGCAATTTGTTAAAAGATAGACTCATAGGGCTGGAAGAGACCTATAATAATAATAATAAAGTTGGAAAGGACCTTGGAGATCATCTAGTCCAACCCCCTGCTCAGGCAGGAAACCCTATACCATTTCAGACAAATGGCTGTCCAGTCTCTTCTTAAAAACTTCCAGTGTTGGAGCATTCACCGCTTCTGGAGGCAGGTTGTTCCACTGGTTAATTGTTCTAACTGTGGAACAACCTGCCTCCAGAAACGGTGAACCTCAGAGGTCTTCTAGTCCAACCCGCTGCTCAAGGCAAGGTCAAATGGTTGTCGGTCTGTTTTTGAAAACTTCCAGGGATAGAGCACCCACAACTCCTGAAGACAAGCTATCCCTTTGATTAATTGCTCTCACTGTCAGAACATTTATCCTGACTTCAAGGTTGGTTCTCTCTTTAACAAGCTTCCACCCATTGCTTCTTGTCCTGCTCTCTGGGGCCTTGGAGAATAAGTCAAGCCCCTTTGGGAGACAGTTATTATGACCGGCAACTCTGTCACTAAGCGACGCAGCTATAAAGTGAAATATTGCATGACTGCGCCCAAATGAGGACATCAGTTCAGTTGCGGTCCTTAAGCAAATTGCCCCCAGTCACTACCGTACAAGTACAACATCACTGAACCACAATTTGTAATTTCCTGCCAGCTTCCCCACTGACTTTGCTTGTCAGAAGCCAGCTGTGAAGATCACAAATGCTAATCGTGTAACTGTGGGATGCTGTGACCTATGAGTGCACAACTCTTGTCAAGTGCCTGAATGGTGATCCTGTGACTGCAGGGACACTGCGACAGCCACAAGTTCAAGGTCTAGTCATCAATCTACTTTCACAGCTCCAGTGTAAGTCTGAACAATCAGCGAACGAGGCAGCTGTTAACCAAGGACTATTTGATTGTGTGTGTGCAATGTGTTAATGTTACGCATACAGTTAAAGTTGTGTGAAGTCAGCCATTGGGTAAAGGAGGGAAACACTTTGTGGTTCCCCCTCTTGATGTCAGCACATGGCCCTCCCCACCTCCTGTGATAAGGAGATTACAAAATTGAACCGACAAATTCCATAAATACCAAAAAAAAAGGCACATGTATGGAAATCACAAATAAAAATTATATGGATTACTCCTTTGGAAGATGTCTGTGGAGATTCTCAGTCACTCAAGTCATGGTTATCCCAAAGGTGCTTTTTCAGGAGGCAACTGGACTTTCTTGATTTTCTTTGAAGACCTTTCGTTTCTCATCCAAGAAGCTTTTTCAGCTCTGACTAGATGGTGGGGAATGGAACGATTTATATTCCTTGCAGAAAGAGAGCTGGCTTTTTGCATTCTTTTAGAGCAGAGGTCTTCAAACCTGGCCCTTTTATGACTTGTGGACTTCAGCTCCCAGAATTCCTCAGCCAGGTACGCTGAGTTCTGTGTCCTCAGGGTCACCTGAGTAATGCAAATGTGTGTGGAGTCTTCTTACACTAATCAGGTGACCTTGAGCATGCAGAAGACCTCCATATGGCCTGAATGACTCTCTACAACAGGGGTGTCAAACTGCCAGCCCACGGGCCGTGTGCATCATTCAGAGGCCGCGCCCACCCCCAGCTCCGGCAATGCGAAAACAGTTGCAATACGTCGTGACACATCCCGTGACGCAGCGAGTTTGACACCCGTGCTCTAAAAGAATGCAAACAACCAGCTGCAAATAATCTGCAAGGAATATAAATCCTTCCATTCCCCACCCTCTAGTCAGAGCTGAAGAAGCTTCTTGGATGAGAAGTGAAATGTCTTCAAAGAAAAACAAGAAAGTCTAGTTGCTTCCTTTTGAAGATCTTAGCTATTCCTTGTCACCTCTCCCTTCCTCTTAATATGAGGTTTGAGGTTCACTTCTCCCACAATACATTCTCATTCCACGGATACTGAGAGGTCTGGGCCCCCAATGGGTACCAATACATTCCCCCAATCCCTAAAATTTCCCGTAAAATTGCTTGCACTTTGCAAACATGTGTTCCCTTAAACCAGTTGGTTTGATTAGGGTTCCTCAAGCTCGCCTGCAAAAAACCAGGCGACCCTCAGAGGTCAATAAAGTTCTATATGCATTTCTTTGCTGCCATCTAGTGGCTGACTGACGCTTTGCAGCTCAGATCTGGTAATCTGAAGTGTGATGCCATCTGCTTGTGTGTCTGTGTCTGTGGGACCTTGGGATAGAGGAAGAAGAGCTTCAAACAGGACAATTGGCATGGGAAAAGTCTCTCGGCCCACAGAAGGAGGGAAGCATCTGAGAAGGGACCCTCCCTAGTTTTCCAGAGAGCAAAAGGAAAAGAGGAGAGAAATACTTTCAGTCTTGCAAGATTCTACACTTCCATTTCCTTTTGCAACAGCTTTTCTTTCAGTCTCGTCTATCCCAAATAACCATTGCATGAAAATCAGGATATAAAACCATTAATCCATCTGTTCATCCAACCATCCATCTAACAAAGGGAAAGTAAACTATTTACAACGATTGCAGTCTCACCACAATGTATTTGTGTTTCATCTTTTACAAAAGCAATTTGGAAGGAAGTTTTGCAGGAAATCTAGGGGGGGGGCACCCCCAAATTTTTAGGGGTCACCCACAATTTTAAGGGCTTGGATTGTTCAGTTCTGCCTTAAGGGAGTACCGATGGAATATTCCTTCTAACAGGCAGAGCCGACAATATACAGGTAGTCCTCGACTTATGACCACAATTGAGCCCACAATTTATGTTGATAAGGGAATTTTGATCCATTTTACAACCTTTCTTGCTATAGTTGTTAAGTGAATCACTGCAGTGGATAAGTTAGTAACAGGGTTGTTAAGTGAATCTGGCTTCCCCATTGACTTTGCTCGTCAGAAGGTCACAAAATGGGATCTTTCCTTTTCCTTCTATACACCATACCTTTTTTTTTTTTCCCCTCCCCCTACTTTTCTATTGCTTTTTTGAATTTCTTTTTGTATTCTATATTTGGATAAACCAATAAAAGTTTGAAACGTAAAAGGTGATCACATGTCTCCGGGACACTGCAACCGTCATCAGTATGAGTCAGTTGCCAAGTGTTTGAATTTTGATCACGTGACTGTAGGGACGCTGTGTGAAAAAAGGGTCATAAGTCACTTTTTACAGAGCTGTTGTAACTTCGGTCACTAAACGAAGTGTTGGAAGTTGAGGACTACCCTCATGTGCCTACCCCTTTTTCTCTCTTTCACATACCACCTTTACTTTTCAATCCTTGTTTCTTTTACCTGCACCCACACCCCCAGCATATTTATAGGAGGGGAAAATATTCTTTAAACCATCAGCTGAAGATCCTCGGAGTAGCATCAGTGTTACTAATGCAATGCTCAACCTCCCTGAAGGAGACCTGGCCTCCGTTCTGAGCCTCTTGGCTTAATCCTTAGCACATCATCCCTCGTCTTCCTGCTGCAAATTCCCTTATTACACTGAAAAATGAGGCATCTGCCGTAAAATCAGATTTAAGCCACGGGCTCCGTGGGGGGGGAAGGGTTTACATTTGCTTGATGTCCCCGCAGGCTATGGGGGGAAGAGCATGGGATGGCACCAGGGTGGCGCAGACTGTGGGAGGCCCTCGAAGCCCCCCGCAGGTTGGTGCTTAAGCTGACTGGGGGCCTGCTGGGGGCCCAAGTGGGAATGCAGAGACACCCTGCTGGCTTCTGCCTTGCAGTATGGAGATTTTGGCATATTGAACAGATGTGGACGATCGGGTGCCGAGTACCAAGCATTCCTGGGTGATTAAGCCACAATTTTCAAAGGTCCTCGGGCCACCCCCAAAGACAGATGAAGCTTGCAAAGAATGCCCAGTTATCGTTCTTGTCCTCAGCCAAATGAAAAATGAAGGGGAAGCTTGCGATGATCCGGAAGCTGACCCGTCTGGCACCCGGAGTGATACAGTTGTGACATCACCGATAGCGAACTGGAAGCCACTTCCAGATCCTTGTTGTAATAATAATAATAATAATAATAATAATAATAATAATAATAATAATAATAATAATAATAATAATAATAATAATAATAATAATAATAATAATAATAATAATAAGTTGGAAGGGACCTTGGAGGTCATCTAGTCCAACACCCTGCTCAGGCAGGAAGCCCTATACCATTTCAGACAAATAGCTGTCCAGTCTCTTCTTAAAAACTTCCAGTGTTGGAGCATTCACAGCTTCTGGAGGCAGGTTGTTCCACTGGTTAATTGTTCTAACTGTCAGGAAATTCCTCCTTAGTTCTAGGTTGATTCTCTCTTTGGTTAGTTTCCATCTGTTGCTTCTTGTTCTGCTTTCAGATGCTTTGGAGAATAGCTTGACTCCCTCTTCTTTGTGGCAGCCCCTGAGATATTGGAACACTGCTATCCTGTCCCCCCTCGTCCTTCTCTTCATTAAACTAAACATGCCCAATTCCAGCAACCGTTCCTTATATGTTTTAGCCTCCAGTCCCCTGATCATCTTTGTTGCTAGAAGCATTTTGACCAAACAATATGAGAAAATAGAAGAGAAACAGGAGAAGTACATAGACATGTAGGGTCATTGAAGTATCCCAAATATGAATGTTTGAACATTCTGTACAGATAGTCCTCAACATACAGCCATTTGTTTAGTGACCATTCAAAGTTATAACGGCACTGAAAAAAGTGACCGATGGATCGTTTTTCACACTTAAAACTGTTGCAGCATCCCCATGGTCATGTGATCAAAAATTGAACGCTTGGCCACTACTCATATCTATGACAGTCGCAGTGTCCTGGGTTCATGTGATCTCGTTTCACGACCTTCTGACAAGCAAAGTCAACGGGGAAGCCAGATTGATTTTACAACAGGGGTCCCCAACCCCCGGTCCGTGGACCAGTACCGGGCCGTGGCATGCCAGCAAACGGTCCGCACAAACAAGCAAAGACCCATCCACGAGATGCATGCAGCACACAAAACCACGCACCCTCCGGTCCACAGAAAAACCTCTCTCCACAGAACCGGTCCCTGGTGCCCAAAAGGTTGGGGACCTCTGCTTTACAACCTTGTTACTAACTTAACAGCTGCAGTGATTCACTTAACAACTGTGGCAAGAAAGGTCGTAAAATGGGGCAAAACTCACTTAACAAATGTGTCACTTAGCAACAAAAATTTTGGGCTCAATTGTCCTAAGTCGAGGACTACCGTATTTTAAACCAATTCTTTTTTTTAAAAAAAGAAATATTTCAGATTAGGGCCCTGGATACTGCTCTAGTGCCTGGGGGAAGAGCCAGGTCTTCGAGTTTTTCTAAAATCTGGCAGGATTTGAGTCATCTAAATTTCAAGGGCAACCCCTAAGGCCGATGTGGCAACAGAAGGCACACCTCTGGGTTCCATAATATCACAATTGGTAGGAATCAGAGCATAGCAACCACGTTGCATGTTGTTAAACAAGTGGCCATATTCCCAGTTTTCAAGCTATTATGGCTTGGTTGCAATGATTCCGTATCAAAAGAAAACAAACCACTTTAGCAAATCTAAGTTTTGTTAACTTTAGATAGATAGATAACCTTTATTCTCATTTTTTACTATGGGCACAATGGCACACATTAAAAATGAAATTTAGTTGCTTGCTCTCAAAGCGTACACATACATAACACACATTTAAACATACTATATACAACTGCATCCAGTTTTGGTCACCACGATGTAAAAAAGACGTTGAGACTCTAGAAAGAGTACAGAGAAGAGCAACAAAGCTGATTAGGGGACTGGAGGCTAAAACATATAAGAAACGGTTGCTGGAATTGGGTACATCCTTACATATAAGTAACATATAAATATTAATCACTGTCCATCTTGAATACATAACAGAAGGGTTAGGATTTGGTTTTGGAGGATTTGGGGAGTTGAAGCCTGATATTTGATACGAAATATCAAAATCTGATATGGTTGAGAAAGACTGGTTTAAAAGTTCAATGAACATGCCCAAATTCTCTGGAGCAATAGATGTATGCATATGCATACTAATCTGGTTTAAAAAAATGGAGAATGTAACATCCTCATCCACTTTTTCCAGACAGTAACTACTGTACAGGTAGTCCTCATTTAGCAACTGTTCATTTAGTGACCATTTGCAATTACAACAGTGATGAAAAGGTAATTTTGTGGCCCATCCTTGCATTTACGACCTTCATAGGTCTGAAAGGCAAAGCAAAGCTGAAGTCAGATCATAAGCAATTGTAGTTTCACTTAGTGACTGCTCTGCTTAATGACCCATTTGTAGGTTCCAGTTTGCTAGGTGAGGACTACCTATCGCATCCTATCATCTTTTACTCTGGGAGAGTATGGCTAAAGCTTCACTAGCCTCTTTCCTATTGGTTAAGGAGGCAGGAATAGTTGTGATTTGACTGCTGCAGCCAATCAGCACCGTGCTCCATGCTGATCTGCCTTGGCAGTGAATTCTAGGCTAGGGAGGCCTGCTTTTTCAACCCCTCTTTCTCTTCAGCTCTTTTTCTTGGAGGACTACAGATATGCTGAAGGAGCCAGTTAGTTTGATTTAGGTGTTCTGTGACCAGTGGTGGGATTCAGCCAGTTTGCACCAGTTCGGCAGAACCTGTAGCTAATTTTTTGTTGCCCAGGCCCAGAATTTACTTCCCGAAATGGCATCCACACAGAGAACCGGTTGTTCACATATTTGAATCCCACCACTGTCTGTGACACAATGGACAGGATGAATTTAATTTAATGTGACATGCGGCTGGATCTACTGAGGGTTACTTTTTTATCCCAGAGGATTAGTGGATCTAGTAATCGCTTTTTGGTGTTCTTACACCACACTATCCCCTTCTTCTCCCATCCCCATGGTTAACCAGGTTGTAGCAATAACGTTTGTGTGCGAGAGACAAAAGCCTAATGTTTTGCAAAGGTGATATCTCATAACTACACTAACAAAGGCCTCTGCAAGTGTGTATGAGAAAGTTAAGATGGCAACCACAACCATACAACAGAAGCCCCACCTTTAAATTGTGCAATTGTAGCCAGCATCTTGCTTTTTGGATAGGCGCCCTTGTAAAAAAAATAATAATAATAATCTATGAGCAGAGACATTTTTGGTTGGAACAACTGCTTTTGTTTCGTTCACATGCAGCTATTTATTTAGATTTGTCTGCTGTCAAGCCCCCAAGTTTTTTTGGCACCTCCTTTTATTTACATTCCATTTTTCTGTTATAAACCATTCAAGGTGGCTCAGAAACTATAAAATCCAGAGCGAATCCAAGAGAAAACTAAAACAGGCAAAGAAAGGGGAAAAAAACCAAATTAACTAAAGGTGAACAGGAGGCCCAACAATCAAATCAATCCCATCCACCACCCTTAAAAAAAATAGAAAAAAAAATGCAGTGGTGCATTATTCTATGCCAAAAATATAATAACACTGGTGCTTTTTTATTCAGTCAAAAGACTGATCCCATAGATTTATTTAGGGCAGGGATATCCAACCTTGGCAACTTTTAAGACCTGTGGATTTCAACTCCCAGACTTTCCTTGGCAGCCGTGCTGGCTGGGGAATCCTGGGAGTTGAAGTCCATAGGTCTTAAAGTTGTCAAGGTTGGACATGCCTTGATTTAGAGGCAATATCGCTTAGCAGCTGGATTATGGACCAAAAAATTAGTTAAACTGCTAAACTGCTCTAAAGCTCATAGGAGTTCATAGTTCTCAGCCTATTCTACCTCAATGAGTTGTTGTGAAGACAAAAAGAGAATAGGTTTATCACGTGTGCCCTCCTAAACTAAGATTAGTATTAAAATTGTCCTGCCATTAAATAAGTTGTCACTTAATCACAAGGCTAATTAATTGCTGAATTAAATAATAACTGGGTTTGACAGGTAGTCCTCAACTTACAACCACTCATTTGGTGACCATTTGAGGTTATAAAGGCACTGAAAAAAAGTGACTTAGACTAGTTTTCACATTCATGACCACTGCAGAATCTCCATGGTCATGTGGTCAAAATGTGGATGCTTGGCAACTGGCATGTACTTATGACAGTTGCAGTGTCCCAGGGTCAGGTGATCATCCTTTGTAACCTTCCCAGCCCGCTTCCAATAAGCAAAGTCGATGGGGGAAGCCAGATTTGCTTAACAACTGCATAATTCACTTAACAACTGCAGTGATCTGCTCAACAACTGTAGCAAAAAGGTCATAAAATGGGGCACAACTCACTATAGAACTGCCTCGCTTAGCAACAGAAATGTTGCGCTCAATTATGGTTGTTAAGTCAGGGACAACCTGAATAGCTGTTCCTTCTAAAAAGATACTCTCGAAGCAGCTAACCACCCTTTTGAAATCACAGTAAATAAAAAGAGTAAAGATAGTCCTCAACGTACGACCACTATGGAGCCCCCAAATTTCTGTTGTTAAGTGAGACATTTGTTGGTAATTTTGTCCCATTTTACGACCTTTCTTGGCACAGTTGTTACGTGAATCACTGCAGTTGCTAGTAACCCGGTTGTTAAGTGAATCTAGCTTCCCCGTTGACAAGGCAGAGGGGGCCAGGTTGTTCACCAAAGCACCAGATGGAAGGATGAGAAACAATGGTTGGAAACTGGTCAAGGAGAGAAGCAACCTGGAATTAAGGAGAAACTTCCGGACAGTGAGGACAATCAACCAGTGGAACAGCTTGCCACCAGAGATCGTGGGCGCTCCATCACTGGAGATTTTTAAGAAGAGACTAGACATTCACCTGTCTGAGACGGTGTAGGTTCTCCTGCTTGAGCAGGGGGCTGGACTAGAAGACCTCCAAGGTCCCTTCCAACTCTATTCCTATTCCTATTCCTATTCCTATTCCTATTCCTATTCTATTCTATTCTATTCTATTCTATTCTATTCTATTCTAATCTATTCTATTCTATTCTATTCTATTCTATTCTATTCTTATTCTATTCCATTCCATTGTCAGGTCGCAAAAGGGAATCACATAATCCCAGGACACTGCGACTGTCATAAATATGAGTCAGTTACCAAGCGTCGCAATTTTGATCACGTGAACATGGGGGGATGCTGCAATGGTCGTAAGTGTGAAAAACGGTCATAAGTCACTTTTTTCAATGCTGTTGTAACTTTGAACAGTCACTAAACAAACTGTAGTAAGTCGAGGACTACCAGTTTAAATGAATGGTTGCAATGGGGTTTTGTAGAACACACTCGGTTTTTAATCTGGTTCTCTGCTTTCCAGATGTGTTGGAACCACTAACATTCCCAGGTAGTGTGGCCAAGTTGGCGAAGACTGGATCGCTCAGCCAATTAATCAACCCAAGTCTATATGATTAATCAACCGAAATGGGATGACACTGCCTTAATTGCAACAGACGATTCAGATAGCTTTGATCTTTCTCATAGCGCCTTTTTAACACAGCATCGATAAGCCAAAATATGTTATCCAGATGTGCTTGAAAAATTGCTTGCAAGATAAAATGGCACTTCCAGAAATTATTTGCTTCCTAGACCTCCAACACTTTTCATCTGGGGCAGAGGCTGGAAAATGGGGGTCCAGCCTCCCTTCCCAATACGGAGGAGATTATTCGGGAAAACCTGGAGAGATGTTGGGGAGGCTGCCCATGGAATAAGAGAATAACAAAATACAGGTAGTCCTCGACTTACGACCACAACTGAGCCCAAACTTTCTGTTGCTAAGTGGTTAAGTGAATTTTGTCCCATTTGACGACCTTTCTTGCCACAATTGTTAAATGAATTACTGTAGTTGTTAAATTAGTAACATAGTTAAGTGAACCTGGCTTCCCCATTGACTTTGCTTGTCAGAAGATCGTAAAAGGGGATCACGTGACCCCAGGATACTGCAACCGTTGTAAATATGAGTCAGTTGTCAAGTGTCTGAATTTTGATCACGTGCCAATGGACATGGACAGTTCATTTTGTGACCATTCAAAGTTATAACAGCCCTGAAAAAAATGATTTATACTTTTTTCACACTTACCACTATTTATACAGTTTTTCTAACCTACGACCGTTGCAGCATCCCCATGGTCACATGACCAAAATTCAGACTCTTGGCAACTGACTCATATTTATGACAGTTGCAGCGTTCTGGGGTCATGTGATTGGCTTTTGCGACCTTCTGATAAGCAAAGTCAATGGGGAAGCCAGATCCACTTAACAATCACGTTAGTAACTCCAAAACTGTGGTGATTCACTTAACAACTGTGGCAAGAAAGGTTGTAAAATGGGCCAAAATTCATTTAACAGCTGTCTCGTTTAGCAACAGAAATTTTGGGGTCAATTATGATCATAAGTCGAGGACTACCTGTATTTATGACAGTTGCACTACCCCTTGCCAGCCAGCTTCCAATAAGCAAAGTCAATGGGGGGAAGCCAGATTTGCTTAACAACCATAAAAAATTGTAAAATCAGGCATGGTCAGATGATGACTCACTTAATGACTTAGCAATCACTTAGCAATCGAAGTTTCAGTCTCAGTTGTGGTCATAAGTTGAGGACTACCTGTATAGTGAATTTGAAAGGTGCACTTAATATTTTTATAAGAACCAAAGATCCTAAGGGGGCACATATGTCATATACTTCAGTGAACATTTTTTCTCTGTTTTTCTGACAGGGATTTTGGTGAGTTCCTTCGTTCTTTAAGTTCTGAAGTCTGTTTTAGGGCTATGCTGCTGCTTTTGGATGTATTTATACAGCACATTTAATTGAGTCAAAATCCTACGCAATACAGAAAAGTTAATTAGCATTCCTCCCAAGTTTTGTTCCGTTTTGCTTTACTTGTGTATGAGAGAACTCACCCATTTGTTGAGTTTATGGTTCAATGCATAGTGTGTGAAGTTGCCCAAACAAGTTCAATCACCAGGTTGAATGTTTGCTATTATGCATGGCTCCGGAATTAGGGCTGGGATGTAGTATTTGCAAGGGAATTAGTGTTTGCAAGGCTGAAACTCCAGAATTGTTGCAAAAATAGATTTCCAAAAAAACTCTGGAGCATGAAGGAAAGAGATTCCCACTGACAGGAATTTTCATGCTCACCACTATCATGGATCCTCAGCTCTCCTTGTAGAGATAAAAAGCTGTAGGGCAGAGGTGGGGAATGATGGCTCCTTTATGACTGTGGACTTCAACTCCCAGAATTCCTGAGACAGCAGGAATTTACTTCTCTTCTCTTCTCTCTTCTCTCTATCCATCGATTAAATAGCTTCTCTCTTCTCTTCTCTCCTCTTCTTTCCATCCATTTGATACATTCTTCTTTCTTCTCTCTTCTTCATCCATCCATTAGATAGCTTTTCTTCTTTTCTCTTCATCCATCCCTCCATTTGATAGCTTCTCTTCTCTTCTTCTCTATCCATCCATCCATCCATTTGATCTCTTTTCTTCTTTTCATCCATCCATCCATTTGATAGCTTCTCTTCTCCTCTCTATCCATCCATCCATTTGATCTCTTCTCTTTTCTTTTCTTCTCTATCCATCCATTTGATCTCTTCTTTTCTCTTCAGCCATCCATTTGATAGCCTCTCTTCTCTTCTCTTCTCTTCTCTTCTCTTCTCTTCTCTCTTCTCTTGCCATTTTACCCGGGGACACACACACACACACACACACAGACACACACACACACACACACCCGGGGGCATCCCTTGCTCGAAGCCTCTTTGTCCCGCCTCGCCTCCGTCTCTCCCCCTTGCCCGTCTTGCGCCCAGCCTCCGCCGCGCTCTGTCTCCTCGCCAGCCCCGCTCCCGGGCACGGCGGCTTCCCTCCCTCCTCCGCCGCTCCCAGGCTGCTCCGCTGCTCGCCCGGCGCGCCCCCGACGCCTCGCCGCTTCTCCTGCGCCCGCTTCTGGCTGCCGTCGCCGGCTCGCCCCGCTCCTCCTTCTCTCTGCCGCCGCCGCCGCCGCCTCCCGTGGCAAAAAAAGGCCCGCGCGCGATCCCCTCCCCAGGACACCCTCCGGCCGGGGCGATGGCAGCGAGCGCCGCGCTCTTGCAGCTGCTGGCCGCGGCGGTGGCCCTCGCGTGCCTGGCTGTGGCTGCTCCTTCTTCGCCGCCGCCGCCGCCGCCCTCCGAGGACGCCGATCCCTTCGCCGCTCAGCTGGGCGACATCTCAGCTTGCCAAGCGCGGTGCGCCCAGAGCCTCCGGCAGAGCCCCGATGCCGCCGCCGCCAAGGTAGCCATCGCCGCGGGGAAGGAGACGGGGAGAGAGAGGCCGGGGACGGGGAGGCGGGAGGGGGGGGGAGAGGGGCGTTTGCAAATTAAATTTTAAAAAAGCTCAGTAGTCGAATAACGGGGGAGACCATCATACAAATCCCGGGGGGGGGATCTGCCCCCGCCTCAGCTGTTTTCCTTCTCTTCCAAGAGAGAAAAAAAATATGATTTTCTTTTAAAGGCATCCATATTTTCCAGATCTGTATTTCTGGTTCCCGCATCCCTATTTCTGGCCTCTGCATATCCGCAGCTACCTGTATCCGTGGCTGCGCGATGCAGGCGGAGAAAGCCGGGGAAGAACCTCAGCTGCATTATAACGACGAAGCTCTGTGCAAAAGGCGGAGTTGGGGGGGGGGGGACACACATCACCAAGCTATCTTTGCTTACAGAAAATGGATTGGATGAAAGCAACCATTTTCCCCAAGCTTAAGAAAGGGGAGACAGTCGGACAGATTTGCAATAATCGAGGTTTTGTTTTGTTTTTTAAACCACACATTTTCCTTTATAATTTTGAATACTTATTTTACCCAGGGTATAATTCTGCAGCCTGCTTTTTTTTTTTTTTTTTTTTTTCAGAAGCCTAATTTAGCTTACCCTCTGCCTCTTTGGCTTGCTGGAGGGGGTCAATCTGACACCTGACACACCCTCCCTCCCTTGGTGGACACCCATTTTATACCGAAATTCTGCATTGCTGCATTTGAATCTGGTCTTTTATGAATGCCACATCAGAACTCTATAATGCACGTGTGCTTGAGTTTGCAATGATGTTTCCACTTGCCTAAGAGTAAATCCTATTGAACTTGCTGGAAATTATTAATACAGGCAGTCCTTGACTTAAAATCGTTCCTTTAACAACCGTTCAAAAATACAATAGCACTGAAAAAAGTGGCGTGAGTTATGACCATTTTTTCACACTTGCAACCATTGCAACATCCCCATGGTCATGTGATCAAAATTCAGACGCTTGGCAACCGACTCATATTTATGACGGTTGTAGCGTCCGGGGTCATGAGATCCCCTTTTGTAACTTTCCGACAAGCAGAGTCAATAGGGAAGCCAGATCCACTTAACAATGTTGTTACTAACTTATCCACTGCAGTGATTCACTTAACAACTGTGGCAAGAAAGGTCATCAAATCTGGCAAAATTCACTGAACAAATGTCTCACTTAGCAACAGAAATTTTGGGCTCAGTTGTGGTCGTAAATCAAGGACTACCTGTATTCATGAAGGTTGCAGTGTCCCGGGTTCAAGTGTTTGTCATTGGCGACCTTCCCCGGAGGATTCCAACAAGTAAAGTCAAAGCTGGAATTCGCTTAAAGACCACAGCAGAAAGGTTGTAAAATCGGGCCTGCCTCACTTAACGACTGCATTGGAAGTTCTGGCCCCAATTGTGGTCGTAAGTGCAGGACTGCTTATATTGCACCTGTATTGCGCTTGAAAACGGTTTTTGGAAAAGTGTTCAAGCTGCTTCTCCAGATCTGTGCATGTTTACATGGAAGCAATTATAAGCTGCATTCAGCATATTTCACTCTCATGCAAAGCAGGGCTGAGCTTTGGTGCTTTTCGGTCCCTGTTTCTGCAGTGAAATAAAAATTCAAAACCCTGTCCTCAGTGCCAACATTTCAATGAAGTTTGTTCCCATACCGGATGGAAGGTCTTAAATCACATTTATCTTCTGCAATAGATATGAAGGGATTTCCTCTATGTCTCTTGCCAAAATGCATCCGTCATGCTCAAATAATGTCAAGTTATCCCAAAGGAATTTATAATATGAGATGCGGGCTTTTTTTGAATTAAACAAGCGAAAGACCTGGAGCAGGCTACATTTCATTTTTTTTCCTCTTTTTTTAAACAGCCGGCATATCTTGTGGAGAAATTAAAAAGCCCAGCTGATATGGTTCGAATGCCAAAGTGGGGTTGTCCAAATTCTGTTTCCTGTTTGGAAGCTTAAAGATCAGGCTGCATGGAGAAAACTATTTTCTCCTGTGTGGCTCCTGGTTAGTTATTTTATTCAGTTTGGTCTAGACTCTAGTGATTAAGGTGCCATGCTAGAAAGTGTGAAATTGTGAGTTCAAGTCCCGCCTTAGGCATGAAAGCCAGCTGGGTGACTTTGGGTCAGTCCTTCTCTCTCAGCCCGACCCACCTCACAGGATTGTGGTGGGGAAAATAGGAGGGGGAGGGTATGTTGGACACGTTCTTCATCTTGAGTTATTTGTAGAAAGAATAAAGCGGGATATAAATAAATAATCAAACAAAGTAACTTGAAAGCTCTGTCAAAAATCCAATAACACAAATAACATTATATATACTTATCCCAGCATTTAAAAAAAAAATCAAAAAAGATGCTATCATGTATCATCAGAAATCATGAGTACTACCGGTAGGAAGTACACCTTCAGGGATCTCTGGCCCTGAATGCATCTTGAAAGGGCAATATTTTCAGGTGTTTACTAAATATTAGAAGTGAGGGCCTGGATCTTATACAGGTAGTCCTCGGCTTATAATAGTTCTTTTAGTGGCCATTTGAAATGACAACGGCACTGAAAAAAGTGACTTATGACCTTTTTTCACGCTTATGACCATTGCCACATCCCCATGGTCATGTGATCAAAATTCAGACACTTGGCAAAGACTCATATTTATGACAGTTGCCGTGTCCCGGGGGTCATGTGATCCCCTTTTGCGACCTCCTGATATAAGCAAAGTCAATGGGGAAGCCACATTCACTTAACAATTGTGTTACTAACTTAACAACTGCAGTGATTCACTTAACCTCTGTGGCAAGAAAGGTCGTAAAATGGGACAAAACTCACTTAACAAATATATCACTTAACAAGATAAATTTTGGGCTCCGTTGTGTTCATAAGTCGAGGACTGCCTGTATTTGTAGTAGTAGTAGTAGTAGTAGTAGTAGTAGTAGTAGTAGTAATAATAATATAATAATAATAATAATAATAATAATAATAATAATTATAATTATAATAATAATAATAAAGTTGGAAGGGACCTTGGAGGTCATCTAGTCCAACCCCTTGCTCAGGCAGGAACCCCTATACCATTTCAGACAAATGGCTGTCCAGTCTCTTCTTAAAAACTTCCAGTGTTGGAGCATTCACCGCTTCTGGAGGCAGGTTGTTCCACTGGTTAATTGTTCTAACTGTCAGGGAATTTCTCCTTAGTTCTAGGTTGCTTCTCTCCTTGATTAGTTTCCATCCATTGCTTCTTGTCCTGCCTTCAGGCGCTTTGGAGAATAGCTTGACTCCCTCTTCTTTGGGGCAGCCCCTGAGATATTGGAACACTGCTATCATGTCATCCCTAGTCCTCCTCTTCATTAAACTAGACATTCCCAATTCCATACAACCTTCTTCGTATGTTTTAGCCTCCAGTCCCCGATCATCTTTGTTGCTCTTCTCTGTACTCTTTCTAGAGTCTCAACATCTTTTTTACATCGTGGTGACCAAAACTGGATACAGTATTCCAGGTGTGGCCTTACCAAAGCATTGTAAAGTGGTATTAATTCTTCACGTGATCTTGAGTCTGTCCTTCTGTTAATGCAGCCTAGAACTGTGTTGGCTTTTTTGGCAGCTGCAGCACACGGCTGGCTCATATTTAAGTGATTGTCCACTAGGACTCCGAGATCCTAGTGGACAATCACTTGTAAAAGTGATAAAGGTGGCACACAAGCAAACAAACACATCACTGTCCCACTGCCCCTTGTGAGATGTTGGGACTTTTAACAAAACTCTGTGCAGGCTTGACTTGGATGGAAAGATTGTGGGTGGAAAAAGTGGTCTCATAAACAACCAGGCCTCAAGTGATGTAAAACTTGATGTTGGACTTTAAAGGTTATAAGCAGCACAATAAATTGCACCTGAAACAAACCAGAAACCAATGCAGCTCATGAATGCTGGTGTTGTAGGACAATATTAGTTTGTCTGTACTGTATTACAGATAGTCCTCAATTTACGACCATTTCATGACAGTTTGACAGCACTGAAAAAAGGTTACATACAGCCTTGAAATTATGACCGTCACACCATTCCCCCTGGCAAACGTGATTGCAATTTGGGCACGTGACAACTGACTCGCATTTATGACATTTGCAACTTTCCCACCCAGTTTCCAACAAGCAAAGTCAATGGAGGAAGCTGGAATTGCTTAACAACTGCAGTGATTTACTTAATGACCGTGGCAAAAAAAGGTCGTAACATTAGGTGCAGTCACATGATGCCTCTATGACACTAACCAATAAATTTTCCCATCCAAATTGTGATCATACGTGAAGGACCACCTGTAGTATATATAACCTGTTATATTTTGCACCAGTTGTAGCTTCCAAATAGTCTTCAGGGGCAATCCCTTGTAGAGCATACTGCAGTAGTCGATATCTGGGGTGACAAGGTCATGAGTGAATGTTGCCAGTGCCGCCTTTCCCGGGAAAAATACCAGTTGGGTTTTTTTATTGTTTGTAAGCCACATAGAGTCACTGAAAGAGAGTAGGCGGCCATATAAATTCTCTAAGTAGATAAATAAATATGTACTGATTGGTTTGAAAGAAGGGTCAAAGAGGCCATCGATATCAAAATTGAACAGCCCTCTCTCAACAGAGGGGGAGGGATACGACATCATTGACCTCCAGTCTACAACACAGTCCTTTCAGCAGTTGCAAGAAGGCTCCACACCCATTTGCACCACTCAGGTGACCCCGAGGACACAGACAAACCTCCAGGTGGGCTCAAGGACTCTCTGAAAGAATGCAAATGACCAGCTGTCTGCAAGGAGTATAAATCCTTCCATTCCCCACCATCCTCTCAAAGCTGAAGAAGCTTCTTGGTTGAGAAGGGAAACGTCTTCAAAGAAAAACAAGAAAGTCCAACTGCTTCTTGAAAAAGCACCTTTGGGACAACCGTGATCTGGGTGACTGAGAATCTCCATAGACACATAAATAAATAGGTACACCACCTGAAGCTGGGCAAAGTCATCCTTGGGCACAGCTTCCCTCTGCTGTTCTAGAAGTTGAAAATCCAGGAACACCCACAACTTATGCGCCAGCACAAGCCCCTCTGAAGCTAAAACTGATATACGGGTGGTCCTTGACTTATGCAACCATTCATTTAGTGATCGTTTGAAGTTACAAAAGATGCTAAGATCAGGCACGACTGCCTGGCATAGTGCAGGTAGTCCTCGACGTATGACCACAGTTGAGCCCAGAATTCATGTTTGCTAAGTGACAAATTGGTTAAGCGAGTTTTGCCCCCTTTTACAACTTTTCGTGCCACATTGGTTAAGTGAATCACTGCTATTGTTAAGTTAAGCAACCGGGTTGTTAAGTGAGTCTGGCTTCCCCGTTGACGTTGCTCGTCAGAAGATCACAATAGGGATCACGTGACCTTGGGACACGGCAACCGTCATAAATATGAATCAGTTGTCAAGCATTGGGATGTAAATCATGTGACCCTGGGGATGCTGCAGTGGTCATTAGTGTGAAAAAGGGTCATAAGTCACTTTTTTTCAGTTCTGTTGTAACTTTGAACAGTCACTAAATGAACTGTGGTAAGTCGAGGACTACCTGTCGCTCCATCTTAAGAAAAGATGTACATATTGTGGAGCATGTTGAAGGCCTCCAGCATCTGTTGCCTAGGGCAGAGGTAGGCAACCTTGGCTCTTTTATGACTCGTGGACTTCAACTCCCAGAATTCCTGAGCCAGCCATGCTGAGGGGAAAGAAAGAGTTTCCAAGTTGAGCCATGCTGGCTCAGGAATTCTGGGAGTTGAAGTCCACGAGTCATAAAAGAGCCAAGGTTGCCTACCCCTGGGGCCCTAGGGTGATGGCTTCATTCTGCCTTGTGGCCGGGCTTGTCCTGCCTTCAAGGACTCTTCCAATTCCACAGGAAGTTTCCTATAATATATTAATTAAATACACATGATTTTTAGCCCATAAATCCCTGAGAAAGCACTTTAAAAGCATATGAAATAGAGTTAGTCCTCAACTTACAATCATTCATTTAGTGACCGTTTGAAGTTACAATGGCACGAGAAAGTGACTTATGACCGTTTTTCACACGACCATTGCAGCATCCCCCTGGTCACGTGATCAACGTTGGTGTGCTTGGCAACCAGCACTTCTTTATGACAGTTGCACTCTCCTGGCGTCATGTGGTTGCCATTTGTAACTTTCCTAGCTGGCTTGCCCCAAGCAGAGTCAATGGGGGAAGCCAGATCCACTTAACGACCACATGATTCACCTAACAATTGCAAGTGATTCCCTTAACAAAGGTGCCAAAAAAGGTCATAAAATGAGGCACAACTCACTTAACATCTGCCTCGCTTAGTAACAAGAAATTTGGGGCTTAACTGTGGTTGTGTCAGACCTGCCCCCTCAGGAAAGCAAGACTCTTGAATCCCTCGAGCTGAATCAAAAGAACTTTTACTGAGAGAAACTGGATGCAGTAAAGTCAGGCGGAATCTGAGGGTCCCGCACGAAGCACAAAGCAATTCTTTCGCTTTCTCCAGTCCCAAGTCCCCCTTCCCCCTGGGCAGCCCACCGGCAGCCAATGTGATGCTGAGAAGAAGTTTTGAGAAGGTGAGGTGCTAGGCCAGGGGTAGGCAACCTTGGCTCTTTTATGACTCGTGGACTTCAACTCCCAGAATTCCTGAGCCAGCATGGTTGGCTCAGGAATTCTGGGAGTTGAAGTCCAGAGTCATAAAAGAGCCAAGGTTGCCTACCCCTGTGCTAGGCAGATAATAGTTCACATTCAGGGCGCGATGGCCTTGGAACCTGGCAAAAAACAGCTGGGAAGGAGTCGTCCCATCTCCGAAGACAATCCCCCTCCCTAATTCCCAAGGGAACAGCAAAGTGGAAAATCCCAAGCATGCCATCCCCCCTGCCCCCTCAGCACAATGGCAGGACACCAGAGTTGAGGAGTACCTGTGTGAACTCACTCCTTTAAAACAAACCAGATGTTCTTTTAGCCCCGATAGGCTGTTTCCAACAGGGATCATCTTAATGATTTTGTAGATTTCAGATAGGTAACCAAGGTAAGACAAATTAAGACTTTTCCATCTCAACTGGCTGCTTTCAGGGTTTCTTCTGGAAAGTATAAATGTGTTCTGATTGCTGGCAGGGTGCATTTCCCTCCCACTTTGGATTATCGTATCTTCTTATTAATTTTAATGATGTTGCTTTGGATTTTTGTCTTAATTGGCCTGTTGTTCAGCAGTTTGAGAACATGAACCACATGAAAGAGGGCTGAAAATGTTGATAATATGGACAAATAAACCATATAAATACATTATATAATCTTTCATTTCGGAACAGTGGCGAGGGGTTGGAAAAATTTTAAAACTGCTTCCTCGATCGGAATAAAAATGTCATTTTTATCAGCTGAATTGGATTCACACAGCCAGCTAAGCCACAATTTGTTTAACCGTGGAAATAAAGCATAGTGGCTGGATTCCCAATACAGGTAGTCCTCAATTTACAACAGTTCATTTAGTGACCGTTCAAAGTTACAATGGCACTGGAAAAAGTGACTTATGACCGTTTTTCATACTTACAACCATTGCAGCATCCCCATGTTTATGTGATCAAAAATCAGTTGCTTGGCAACTGGTTCATACTTATGACTGCTGCTGTGTCCCAAGGTCAAGTGATCCCCTTTTGTGACCTTCTCACAAGCAAAGTCTACGGGGAAGCCAGATTCACTTAACAACCGTGTTACTGCCATAACTTATCAACTGCAGTGATAAGTTAACAAATGGGGCAAGAAATGGGGCAAAACTCACTTAACAAATGTCTTACTTAACAACATAAATTTTGGGCACAATTGTAGTCATAAGTTGAGGACTTACCTGTACAAGTAATCCTTGACTTACAGCCACAATTGAGTCCACCGTTTCCGTTGCTAAGCAAGACGATTGATAAGTGAGTTTTGCTCTATTTTACAACCTTTTTTGCTACAGTTCTTAAGTGGATCACTGCAGTTGTTAAATGAATCCTGCAGTTGTTAAGCAAATCTGGCTGGGAAATTACAGATGGTGATTACATGGCCCCGGGACAGAGCCAGTTACCAAGCGCCCAAATTTTGATCACGTGACCATGGGCATGCTGCAACGGTTTTAAGTGTGAAAACTCGATAAACTTTGGTAGAAAACCAAAGTCCTTCAAGCCAATCTTACTTTTATTTTAAAATTATAGTACAAGTAGTCCTCCAATTACAACCATTCATTTAGTGACCATTCAAAGTTACAACGGCACTGAAAAAAGTGACCTATGAGCGTTTTTCACACTTACGACTATTGTAGCATCCCATGGTCACATGATCAAAATTCAGACGCTTAGCAAAGGGTTCATGTTTATGACGTTTGCAGTGTCCCAAGGTCACGTGATCCCTTTTGCAACCTTCTGACAAGCAAAGTCAATGGGGAAGCCAGATTCACTTAACAACCGTGTTACTAACTTAACAACTGCAGTGATTCACAACAACTGAGGCAAGAAAGGTTGTAAAATGAGGCAAAACTCATTTGACAACTGTTGTTTAGCAAACAGAAATGTTGGGCTCAATTGTGGTCGTAAGTCGAGGACTACCTGTATTTCTTTAAAGTTTGCTAAGTCTACTTTAATACTTACATTACCATTTCGATGTGCTTCCTGCTTCAAAATAAGTATTAAATTAAGTCACAGGTTCAAATCCATCCTCAGCCATGAAAGCTCCTGGGGTGATTTTGAGCCAGTTTCTTTCTTTAAACTAAACTGTCTAACAAAATGGTAGAGGGGAAAAATGAGAGGAGGGAATCCTATCTCGATGGCCTGGATGTAAGCTAGGATATATGTATGAGAAATAATTAGTTTTTTTTTTTTAAATAGTAGGGAATCATAACATCAATTTCCAGCAAGGGCTTGCCAAAATTTAGGCACCAAATATGGCCTGGGAGCCACAGGTCCCTCACTTCATATATTCTATATTATAGCTTTCTTCAAAAATTTAAAGCAGAGTTTTCTCAGCCTTAGTGACTTTAAGGCATGGAGACTTCAACTTCCAGAATTCTCCAGCCAGCATTCCGGAGAATTCTGGGTGTTGAAGTCCACACGTCTTAAAATGGTCAGGGTTGAGAAATACCAGTTTAAAGCACTGTTAAGTAGAAGATGAAACAGATCTGTATTTGGGGGCTGCAGAAACAAGGATCAGAACTGAAGATGGAGATTTCAGGGAAAACTTGAGGAGTAATGCCTTAGCCATTAGGTTTGGCAATGGAAGAGCTACCTCTGAAAGGGACAGGGTCTCCTTCATTGTTGGACACACACACACCCCCAATTAAGAACTCTGCAGCCACAACCTGCTATGCAGATTCTGCCCTGAGCAGAGAGGTTAATCTAAATGACCCTCAGAGCACTTCCTGGTTCTATGATTCTGTGTATTGTTGTCAAAAAAAAAATGGACTGTGTTTTGTGGACCTTGTTTTGTGTTAGGTTTGGAGACATACAATTGCAATTGTAGCATCTCAATTCTCCCTCCTGCCCTGCAATTTCCTTTGCCTCCCCCAGGATGCTATTCTCAACGCCTGTTACCGGGGCTGCCGGCTGTTTTCCATCTGTCATTTTGTGGATGCCACTGCTGAGCTGAATGCAACCAGAGCCGAGTGCGAATCGGGTAAGGCAGTAACTCTTGTGTCCCTCCTCCTCCTGGTTTTCTTTCTCCCTGTCTCCCTCTTTAATCCATTCACCCCTCCTCCCCCTCCCCTCTTTTACATTATCCAGAACCTTCTCCCCACTTAGGAGGGTCATCTCTCTTCCTTCTTTCGGAGCTTCTGTAACAAATTCCCACCAACAGTCTAGGATAATGGAAAGTGCAGGTGGGAACGGAACGGCCTTCCTCTCCTAGTCTAAATCTGTCAAAGCAGAGATTTCAAAAGACTGGATTTGCATACACGAATGGTTTTGATAACTTTTCGGGGCCTGGTTGAAAAGTGGGATGCCCAGACTTTAAAATGAAACAAATCCCATCCCATCTGGAACTGAGGCTGGTTGGACCTCCCGTTCCGACGTTCCCAAGAGGAACCATCTGCCCAGCAACTTGTTCCCAACAGCCACATTCTTCTGGATTTTCAGCAGCTGCTTATTCGGATGTAACTGCCTTTGAAAACTGAGCACCATCTAAGCTGTCACGAGGTGCTGATGTATTTATTAAAGAAGCTAGGAAATCATCCCTCACTATCGGATGGAAGGTCTGTCAACTTGTCTGGGCCAAACCTGTGTCTCTGGGAAGCAGAACCTAAAGGAATCTCAAAGATGCTTTTTCACGAGGCAACTGGATTTTCTTAAAGGAAATTACTTACTATCTCTCTCTCTCTTTCTCTCTCTCCCCCTCTCTCTCTCCGTCTGTCCATCCATCATCTGTCTGTCTGTCTGTCTGTCTGTCTGTCTGTCTGTCTGTCTGTCTGTCTGTCTATCTATCTATCTCTCTATCATCTATTTTCTATCTATCATCTATCTATCTATCTATCTATCTATCTATCTATCTATCTATCTATCTATCTATCTATCTATCTATCTATCTATCTATCTATCTATCTATCTATCTATCTATCTATCTATCTATCTAATCCATCCATTCATTCATTAATTCATTCAATCTCTATAGCTGCCCAACTCAACCAAGTGATTCTGGCTGGTTTTACAATTCTAACATTTTTTAAAAACAATTAAAACAACTTAAAATACATTAAAGCAATATAACAAGGTCCATAAAAGAAACAAGTATAAATATAAACAGCAGCTGTGATGATTAATCCAATAATAGTAAAGCCTTGACTTACAACCACAATTGAGCCCAACCTTTCTGTTGCTAAGCAAGATAGTTGTTAAATGAGTTCTGTCCCATTTTACAACCTTTCTTGGCACAGTTGTTAAGTGAATCACTGCAGCTGTTAAATTAGTAACACGATTCTTAAATGACTTCCCCATGGACTTTGTCAGAAGGTCGCCAAAAGTGATCACATGACCCTGGGTCACTGCAACCATCATAAATACATGCTAGTTGTCAAACATCTGAATTTTGATCACATGACCGTGAGTATGTTGCAACGGTCATGTGAAAACAGTCATAATTCACTTTTTTCAGTGCTGTTGTAACTTCAGTCACTAAACAAATTGCTGTAAGTTGAGGACTACCTTTAATGGAGCCCTTCACACATTCTGAGCCCCAGGCCTGGGCACCTAGCCAAGTTTTTACTTGTCTCTATAGCCTTCTTTCCAAATGTAGTCTGCTGCCTCTAAACATGGAGGCTCCATTCACCATCCCAAACAATTATTTGAAGACAGGGGTCTCCAAACTTGGCAGCTTTAAGATTTATGGATTCCTGGCTGAGGAATTCTGGGAGTTGAAGTCCACAAAGTCTTAAAATTGCCAAGTTTGGAGACCTCTGTCTAGGTGGAGAAGGGAGGACGAGGTTCAAGGCCCCGCTCAGTCACATGAGGTCCCTGGAAGGTTTCAACCTGATCCACAGGTAGTCCTCAACTTACGACTCGTCACTTATGACAGACTCCCCCCCCCAAAAAGCTATTGATGAACTGGTTTTGGAGTCCTGTCATTGTTCCCCCCTCCACATTTTTGGGCACATGGCCACCAGCTCACATTTATGGCTGCTTGCAGTACCCCACAGTTAGGTGACTGCGATTTATGATGGTTTTGTTGGAAATGGGCGTTTACTTTCAGTTTCTGGCAAAAAAACGCCCCAGAGCAGTGATGGCGAACCTTATAGAGACCAAGTGTCCAAACTGCAACCCAAAGCCCACTTATGCATCGTTGGGTGCCGGGTGGGCGTGGTCCATTGGGTGGGCGTGGCTGTGGTGGTAACGGCAGACTGGGTGGGACTAAAAAGTTCAATCAATCAATTCCAACTTTGCAAGATCTTTTTCCCCTCCCCGCTAGAAGTTGAAATTGACTGATTGATTGAACCTTTTTTTTTTTTTGCACACAGCGGCAGAGGCCTAAACTGAAAAGGTTTTATAAAACCCAGCTGAAGGCCTAGGACTGGGGCGACGGCGCGCGTGCCCACAGAGAGGGCTCCGAGTGCCGCCTCTGGCACCCGTGCCATAGGTTCGCCACCACTGCCCCAGAGCAAACAATGGGTTTGCTTACCAACCATCGTGTTTGCTTAATGGCTGCTGTGAAAAATGTGGTAACATCAGGGTCCGGTCATATGGTGACCTGCTTTATGACCATCACAATTCTCGACCGTAATTGCTCGACTAAATTAGGGTCATAACTTGAGGACTACCTATATTTTTACAGTGCTGTTGAGGGAAGAAAATGAACAAAGATCCCCATGCAAGCTACCTTAAGCTTCTGGAGTAAAAGCAGGATATAAATCTCACAAATAATTCCATGAATAAGTAAAATAGATTTCAGGATGAAGAAATAAGGATTTGCAGGAACTGAAATCCAGAATAGAATGGAATGGAATAGGAATGGAATGGAATGGAATGGAATGGAATGGAATGGAATAGAATAGAATAGAATGGAATAGAATAGAATAGAATAGAATAGAATAGAATAGAATAGAATAGAATAGAATAGAATAGAATAGAATAGAATAGAATAATAACTTTATTATCAGTTTGGATGTACACTAATCGGCATACATTAAAATGAAATTTCATTGCATACAGCTCTCAAAGGGTCACCACCTCCGATATACACTACATAAATATGACAAAAATAAATAAATAAATAAATACAGAATTATGCATATACCCACATATATTATATGACACAGAGAAACACACTGTAGTGCATTAGTGCTAAAGAAAGCAAGTATGGCTAGTGCCAGAGCCACAATTTTGCATTTGGTTGGCATTTTTGAACTAGATTTGAAATTTCAGGTGGAAATGGAATTGATTTCCGAACCCTGAATTGTGGCCATTTGTGCTGAATTCTTCCTTTTTTTCCTCTCTTTCGGATATTGTAGCCTGCATGGAAGCCTACATTGGTGCGGAGGAGCAGTTTGGCTGTACAACCGGATGCAAGACACAGCTGCCAGAAATGGAGAACAGAGGAGAAAACATGGTAACTCTGACTTTTATGCCAAAATGATGATGAGAGAGAGAGAGAGAGAGAGAGAGAGAGAGAGAGAGAGAGAGAGAGATTATTATTAATATTATGTCATCATCTAATGACAACACTTTAACTAGCTTAAAAGTTCCTCTTTCTGACTGAGATTTGGGGGGAGGGTTAGGTGGGGTCTTGTTGCTGATTCTGCACATGAGCAGGGATGTTCTTGTCACAGCTTCATCTCTTGGTGGCCATCACACCATAACACATTTAACTGAAATAGAAGAGAAATAGGGCTTCGCTGTACAAAGCCTCCTTTCTGATCCAGTAAAAATAGTTGGAGAGGATAAATATATGTAAAAGCACTCAGTCTTTGCCGCCACAGTGTGACCCCATAGAACAGTGGTCCCTAAATTTTCTGGCTCCACGGACTGGTGGTGGCTTGTGATGGTGTGCGGGGGGGGGGGAGAGAGAGCTTTGCACGTGCAACCTAGATCCTGCTCATGCACAAACGAAGCCTCACATGCTTGCCTGCCACTTGTGCGGACCAGTTCCTAACAAGCCCTGGACTGGTACCCGTCCACAGACTGGGGGTTGGGGACCCCTGCCACAGAATGTCTTTTGAAAAGTACTAGCACAGTGATGGTGAACCTTTTAGAGACCGAGTGCCCAAAAACCAGCGCCCCTGCCGCTCTGTCCCGCCCACTCCACCCCCGCCCCGCCCCACCTGCTGGGCCACCCACCGCCTCCACAGCCCACCGCAGATCGCCCAGGCGGCTCTGCAGCGCCATCATGGCCACGCCCTCTGCTTGCACCCCGCAGTATCGCGCGACGGGGCGCGTGGGCGGAGTCCCTGCTGCCCAGCTGCCATGTGCTTGGCTGCGCTGCTCCGCGCCCGGGGGCGATTCTCTGAGGGGGCTGCTGGTGAGGAGGGGGCTGCGGGGGGAGACAGGGCTGGGGCAACGGCACGCGTGCCCACAGAGAGGGCTCTGAGTACTACCTCTGGCACGCATGCCATAGGTTCGTCACCACTGCACTAGCACATGATTCCTGGCTTCTGCAAAGTCTCATGGAAACTAGACATTTCCTAGAAAAAGAGGGTGATTCTGTATTCCCAAAATAGTGATTGATGTCCCAGATAATGCCATTGTGTGCTCCCAAAATGACCAGGAAGTTATATGACTAGATGAGTGCTAACTGGAATGTTTGTTGTAGGAATGAGGCCTGAAAATAATTTGGTAATGACAAAGTTGCACCAAAACCATGAATTAAATTAGATGAAGACCAGTCTAAATTAGGACCTGAAGATACAGGTAGTCCTCGACTTAAGACTGTAATCAAGCCTAGAATTATAGTCATAAATCATGGTGGTCATTAAATAGGTCACTGTGAGACTCTGCCCAATTTTACAATCTTTTTGTGGTGATCCTTAAGTGAATGCCACAGTCACTAAGCAAACCCGTTTCCCCCCAATAAGTTTATGCTGGAAACCAGAAGTAAATACTGGAAACCAGCAAAATATGCCAAAAGTTGTGATCACATGACCACAGGATGTTGCAAGCAGCCATAAAGGCAAGTGGGTTGCCAAGTCTCAAAAATGCGATCACATGACTTTGGGGGGGGGGGCTGTGACCAATTGAACATTGAATAAGTAGCCCTGGGGAGGTCTGTAGTAAACTTTGAATGGTCATTAAGTGAGGACTGCTTGTGGATAATTTATAAACATTTATGCAAAGAGGAAGAGGAACACGTATCAGTATCAGGGACATCAGCAGCATACGTGATTTAGATTTCCGATTGTAATGGTAAGTGGAAATGACCTCGGGAGACCGAAGGAAAAGCTGCAAATTAGACAGGCAGCATGTAAAAGGTATCTCCGTGGTGGCGCAGTGGTTAGAATGCAGAATTTGCAGGCTAACTTTGCCCACAGCCAGGAGTTCGATCCTGGCCAGCTAAAGGTTGACTCAGCCTTCCATTCTTTCGAGGTCAGTAAAATGAGGACCCCAGATTGTTGGGGGCAATAGGCTGTCTCTGTAAACCTCTGTAAAGCACTATGTAGCGATATATAATTGTTATGTCAGGCCACAGAAGGAAGGGGGAAAATGGAAGTGTTTCAACAAAGACCCTCCTTAGTTTTTTTGAGACTAAAAGGAAAGGAGAGAATACTTTCAGACTTATAACATTCTGTTAATGCAACCTTAGAAGTAGAGCTAGAACAGTGATGGCGAACCTTTTAGAGACTGAGTGCCCAAACTGCAACCCAAAACCCACTTATGCATCATCGAGTGCCGGGTGGGTGTGGCCCATTGGCTGGGCGTGGCCCATTGGCTGGGCGTGGCCCATTGGCTGGGCGTGGCCCATTGGCTGGGCGTGGCTGTGGTGGTAACGGCAGACTGGGTGGAACTAAAAAAGTTCAATCAATCAATTCCAACTTTGCAAGATCTTTTTTTTCCCGCGAGAAGTTGAAATTGACTGATTGAACCTTTTTTTTTTTTTTGCACATGGCGGCAGAGGCCTAAAGCGAAAAGGTTTTATAAAACCCAGCGGAAGGCCTAGGACTGGGGCGACGGCGCACGTGCCCACAGAGAGGGCTCCGAGTGCCACCTCTGGCACCTGTGCCATAGGTTCGCCACCACTGAGCTAGAAAGAAAGAGCTAGAACTCCTGGGTGTGCTTTTTTTGGGACTACCTTGCAGGGTTAACACTTATACCATAGTGGTCAATTTTATGGTTTCTCTCTATACATTGGTCCTATTCCTACAGCATCGTAACTGAGTCAGTAGGGAGTTCATGAGTTGCAGAAATACCAATTGACCCTGTCAAGCAGTCCCTGGAGGGTTGAATTTAATTCAATATAGACACAATCATTGATGGGGTTCAAACTTTGTATAGTCACTGGTGGCATAAGATGACAAATTCGCCCTTTTCAAATCTATAGTCCCTGAGAAAACAAGCTGAAGAGAAAGAGTGGCCCCAAGAAAACCTCTCTAGGACAGAAGAGAAGATACCTCCCAAGTGCTGATTGGCTGCAGTGGGCAAGCCAGGTCTCCCACTGGTTGGTTGGCTGGCCAATGGGAAGGGCTAGTGACCTAAGGAAGCTTTGCTAGTAATCTGATGCAAAGGCTTATGGGACAGCAGGCATATCTTGGAAAAACCAGCAGGATCTATTTCCCAAATGGTTATTTTTGTCCCCGATAGTGTGAATTACCTATAAAGAAATCAGGATTAATAGCTAACTGAGTTAAATGTTAAAGCAGACTACCAAATACATTAAATTTACATGTTTTAAATTTAGGATTACTCCAAACACTAAAAATATGCTTCTTTTCCTATTTTACAATATATTCTATGGTACCATTTAAGAATTGACATTTCATGCTTTTTGGAAAAGGAGGAATTTCTCTTAGATATTTTGTTTAACTACATTTTTCAGAAAAATAATAATAATAATATAATAATAATAATAATAATAATAATAATAATAATAATAATAAGAAGAAGAAGAAGAAGAAGAAGAAGAAGAAGAAGAAGAAGAAGAAGAAGAAGAAGAAGAAGAAGAAGAAGAAGAAGAAGAAGAAGAAGAAGAAGAAGAAGAAGAAGAAGAAGTCACGTTTTCTAAGGCCATTGTAACTTTGAACAGTGGTTAAACGATTGCTTATAAGTCAAGGATTACCTGTAATGGACATCGCCATGTCTTCTGATAGCAGAGGTGGGGAACTATGGTTCCTTTATGACTTGTGGACTTCAACTCCCAGAATTCCTGGGCCAGCATGGCTGACTCAGGAATTCTGGGAGCTGAAGTCCACAAGTCATAAAAGGGCCATTGTTCCCCACCCCTGCATTCCACTGGTAAATTACAAAGAAATGTTCTTTTGTTTTAACCCTTTCCAGTCATCTTTGCTGGATGATCTGTGGTCCTAGTATTTGAAGAGAGGAAGAAATATTTCTCCTCATCCATTTTCGCCATGCTGTGTTGATTTTATAGCCCTCAGTCATGTCATCCCTTCACTCACTTTTTTTGAAAACTAAAGAATGAGGGATCCTCTCCGAGCTTGGTTGATTTTTGCAGAGGTTTCATTACCCAAACGAGGTAACATCATCAGTGCTAGTGATGATGAACACTAGCACTGATGATGTAATAATAATAATAATAATAATAAAGTTGGAAGGGACCTTGGAGGTCATCTAGTCCAACCCCCTGCTCAGGCAGGAAACCCTATACCATTTCGGACAAATGGCTGTCCAGTCTCTTCTTGAAAACTTCCAGTGTTGGAGCATTCACCGCTTCTGTATATTTCACATACCAAACAAAAAAGATACCAGAAGTAGGGAGACTGTGAATTCTAGTTCCGCATGAAAGCCAGCTGAGCGACTTTGGGCCAGTTTCTTTCTCTCAGTCCAACTCGCCTCACAGGGTTGTTGTGGGGAAAATGGGAGGAGAAAGGAAACTTAGATATGTTTACCACTTTGAGCCATGGTGACTGAGGGGTTAGAATGCAGGCTATATCTGCTGACTCCCGGCTGCCAGCAGTTTGGCAGTTCGATTCTCACCGGCTCAAGGTTGACTCAGCCTTCCATCCTTCCAAGGTTGGTAAAATGAGGACCCAGATTGTTGGGGGCAACAGGGCTGACTCTGTAAACCGCTCGGAGAGTGCTGTAAAGCACTATGAAGCGGTATATAAGATTGAATGCTTATTGCTGTTGCTATTAGAGCTATTTATAAAAATACAGAGAGAGAAAAAATGTAAAAACAAAAATAAATAAATGTAGGTAATGAACTGGGTGCCTTCCACATGCAGAACAGAGGCCCCAACCCTTTTGAACACGAATGGAGTATTTGCATGTGTGTACCACAGAAGTGGGGCTTCAGTCACAATGCCGTTATTATTGTCGTGCAGGTTTTGAACCCACCCAGATGCTCTGGAGAAGGCCATCCCTATGGGGCCTCACTCATAACAATGCTTTCCCTAAGCTAGGCCACCTGGTGACTGCATTAATCTCTTTTTTGGCAACAATATTTCTGCTCCTTCATTTACTGACATTATACTCCCTGGATGTGGACTTTTCAGTTTGGCTTATTAATTTATTGTTGGGTTTTTTTTTTTTTTTTTAATTGTTTTCATTGAAATCTGCCAAAGCAGTGACTGAGTGGATGAAAAGCTTCATTATAATCTAACTCGGACCAAGTAAAATAAAAAAGGCTGTTTTGTTATCTGGATGTAGGCCCTGCAGACCTTTCTGTTTACGCTGTAATTATTCAGCCTGGTGGATACACATTGCTAAGCCGGCAGCTGTCAGGACTGGTTTCAGAATTTGTTATCGCTGTTTGCTGGGTTGGGTAGGAAATAGCCATTTTTATTAAGCTGATCCCAAAAGGCACGTGGGAGGACAGAATTGGAGAGCTACAATCTGTCTGTCTGCCTGCCTGCCTGCCTGCCTCAGAATCTGGCTTTTATTTCTGGTGTTGAAGAATGTCTGGAAAGGCCTGCTGGAAAGCCACAGGCCCTGACCTAGCTTTTTTGTTTTTTCTTGCCGTGGCCTCCAGGAATCCCACAAGCAGAAGCTAAATGTCTTGCAGGCAGGAAAAGAACAAATAACTAGCTGGGATTAGGAGAATTTGGCCTGCCTGTGACTCATTTTGCACCTGTTGCCGTGATGGAAATGCTAGAATCTCTCTGATTATAATTGCCATCCAAAAACTGTCAGGGAAGGACAAAGGGGAGGAGAACCTTAAAGCACATAAATATTCAAAACATCACTTCTGTTAGGCTAGTTTGGGGCTTGGTTGTGTTTTATATAATATGCTATGCAATCTGTAATTCATTCCATTAAAGAGACAGGGTAAGGTAGAATCTGAATTAGAACTCTTTCTGATTTGCAGAAGATTGACAAGGATTTTATCAGACTCCCCCAATCTTTATCCTAAGAATCTTAACTATTATTTGGAAATAGGTTCCTTCTAGGCAGGGATTTTGCAGATTTTCTACTCGAGTGTTTGTTAAAATGCGGTCCAAAGAACCTAAGGATCTCACAAGATCTTTGCAGGCATCCGTCACATTTTCCCTTTTCAGCTGATACAAATAGTCCTCAACGTACAACTATAATGGAGTCTACCCATCATAAATTGCGATGATTGTAAATCGGGTGACTCATGTGACCCATCTGATTTTACGACCTTTTTTGTGGCATTCGTTAAGCAAATGCTGTGGTCATAAAAACAGTTTGCTATGGGCCGGTTTTGCCAAAAAGTAGAAGCAATGCCAGTTTTGGGCAAAACCGTCATAAAACGTACTTATGCGATTGTGGGACGCTGCAAATGGGTTTTAATGGCGTAGAACCCATTTAAGCTGAGGATTAGCTGCATAGGACTCATCTATACTGTTGTGGTGAAAAGACACTCCTCTAATATCATTTGTTGCAATGGTCCGTGAGCATGTCCTTGAGAGACCTGTGGCAGTAGGAGTAGCTGCAGACTGAATAAAGGTCAGATAAGAACAGTTTAATCTCCAGAAGGGGGGGGGGAATCTGGAAATCATCTCAGAAGGGACCTTCCCTAATTCTTGGACTGTAAAGGGTAGTGGGGAGAGATGTACTTGCAGATTTGCAAGATTGACGTCAGCCCTTCGAGGTAGTCCTGACAAGAAGCACCAGCCACGAGTATCAACTCAAACTTTATTGTGAGGTTACAGTAAGAGAATCTGGCTCTGTAAAAGGAGAAATAACTCTTCTAGCAGCAGGGCTTCCTAGCAGAAAAAAATGGGGAAATCTTGACATAACGGAGCTGTTTTTCTTGCAGCACAGTCTTTTGGGAAAAAAAAAGTGTTGTAGGGAAAATAGCATTTGCTTCCCAGGTGCAGAATTCTGTTGAAGGATAAATGTCTGAGGGGGGGGGGTTAACTTTCTAAAGCTGCTTCTTTCTTTTAAAATATGATTGTTGTTTATAACAATTGGCTTTTCCCTCTGGGACAAGAAAATCAGGAGAGGGAAGAATTACTTAAAGACCGAGGTGGTCTACTGCAAAGCAGGCCACCGTCACGGCGTGGCACTCTTGCGGATGAAATGTAGGGCTTGTCAGTTCAGAGACTCTGAGCTACCTGTTTTGTTTTTTTTTAACCTGCCCTTCTTTCTAGCTGTGTGGTATCAGGGCAAAATTGCAGGCAGGCAGGCAGGCAGACCAGGGTTTCATGGGGTGGGGGAGCCCAAGGTTTGCTTTTAAGCAGATAAAGCCGAATTCTCCAAGGTTGATGTAGTGGGGAGAGGATGAAGTGGTGGAAAATTGTGTTCAAAACAAAAATATTCAGTCCTGTACTACATCTATCAAAATATATGGTAGGAGAGGGAGGGAGGGAGGGAGGAAAGGAAGGAAGGAAGGGAGGAAGGAAGAAAGAGAAAGAAAGAAAGAAAGAAAGAAAGAAAGAAAGAAAGAAAGAAAGAAAGAAAGAAAGAAAGAGAAAGAAAGTAAGAGGGAGGGAGGGAGGGAGGGAGGGAGGGAGGGAGGGAGGAATAATGGTTCAGAACCAGTGGGGCAAGGATGATGGGGCTTGATTTAGCCATGATTTCTGGGCTTGTCCCTGCCTTTTTATGATTAGACAAAGACAGCTTTAACACAATTCTCTTAAACACATTGTGCTACTCTCCTGGTTAAGTCTCTGATCAGTAGTTCTGGCAACACACAATAACATTATCTGGGTCAGAAAACACCATATTGGGAATACAGGGTCTCTGCGCACTTTCTCCAGGAACTGTCTGTTATCCCCTGAGCTGTGCACCCAAAAAGTACAGAAAGTCCTCAACTTACAACTATTTGTGAAGCTGTTCAAAATTACAATGGCACTGAAAAAGTGAGTAACAACTGGTCCAATCACATGAAATAAATTGGGGCACTTGGCAACCAGCGTGCATTTACAATGTCTCAGGATCATGTGATCGCCATTTGCAACCTTCCCAGTGGTTGGTTTCCTATGAACAAAGTCAATGAGGGAAATTGGATTCACTTAATGACCACCTGATTCAGTTAATAACTGCAGTGATTTACTTAACAATTAGAAAAAATGGTTGTAAAATTGGCCGTGACTCACCAACCACCTTGATTAGCAATGGAAATTCTGGTTGTAAGTTGAGGACTACCTGTACTGGCATGGCTTCATGACATCTCAGCTTGCCTTCTGTCGCCAAGCATCTGTTCAGAGGTGTGCTTGATACTTGATACTGACTTTGCCAGTTAGCTTTTAAATGACATTCCTTATTAGAATAGAATAGAATAGAATAGAATAGAATAGAATAGAATAGAATAGAATAGAATAGAATAGAATAGAATAGAATAGAATAGAATAGAATAGAATATGAAGAATGGAATGGAATAGAATAGAATGGCACCAAAGGTAACCGTTTAAGTGGCTCTTTTCAATTTCATTGACCAGAGAGCGAAGGAAGGAATCAGTTCAAGAGTGCTAATTTCATTTTGTAATTTAATAGATCCAAGATGAGAAACCGGCCTCATTCTCCGTCTTTGACCTAGTCTCCAATTTTTGCAATGATATTGTCAGCTCTGCTCAGAGTTTTATTTCTTCCACGTGGACCTTCTATCTGCAGGCAGATGATGGAAAAGTAGTCGTGTTTCAGGTAAGTAATGGCAAAAGTGGGGTGGGGTGGGGAAGATTTAGGAAAGGAATAGTACCGTATATGAGAAACCTAGGTCAGAAAGGAATTAATGGGAGGGGGCTCTTTTTAATTGATTAGAGTTCTGTTCTGCATTTGCATTACTCAGTATATTTAGTTACTGACTTAACTCACGTTATTTAGCACAGAACATCGAACCATCAGCTAATTAACTGAATGATTTTGATTTCTGCAATATGTTAAGCCAGGAAAACAAAAATAACCTAATCAAGATTAATATCAACCAAACTGAATTTGCTGCACAGATGCAGCCATTCACATATTATTGAACCTAGCCTGTTCAGATCTCTGGCAAGTGATTTCCCCCTAATTAAAATTTTAACTCACAACTCATCTAATAGAACCAGATTTATGTAAAAATGCAAGCTACATGACTTTGTAGAGGCTCCTTCCTTCCTTCCTTCCTTCCTTCCTTCCTTCCTTCCTTCCTTCCTTCCTTCCTTCCTTCCTTCCTTCCTTCCTTCCTTCTCCTTGCAGTTTCTTCCACAACAATATCCCTGTAAAGTAGGTTGGGCTGAAGGTTAGTGACCTCAAGTTAGCCAAAGAGTTTCTATGGCTGTGGGTGGACTTAGTACAATGCCTTAACCACTCCATCACCCTGGCTTTCTATAGAATTGTAAGGACTTTTTTTCAGCTTTCCAGTCTAGCCTAGAGTCCTGGGATTTCTTAGTGGTCTCTTATCTAATACAAATCAGGTCCAACCCAGTGTAGTCCTTAAGATCACCCAACATTGGTTAGGTGCTGCCACCTGCTGTGACCAAAGCAGATTAAAACCAAAGTAATTCATTAATTTAAAACTCTTCTTTGAGCTAGGCTCTAGGACAGCTCGCTGTGGACATTTCCATAAAAAAATGGGACATAAATATGGAAATGGCGGATAACAGTGGTGGATAATATTTATCGCGCTGAGTTATCTCACTTGGAATTGTCTTGTGGCAAATTGTCTCATGGCGAGTTAGCGGCGGCAAGATGGTTGCGGTGAGTTGGACCATTTGAACTGAGCGCCGCTCCTTGTGACTCGTAGACCGTTCTTTTATGGCCAAAAGAGTGAGGGTAGAAAAAACTGCAGTCCACTTTTCTCCTGTGGGGGTGGAGCTGTGAGATTTTGAGGCAGAATGAGCACCTTTAGACTTGCAGATGGTGAAGATACGGGTAGTCCTCAAGTTAGGACCATAATGGAGCCTGCTATCATGGTCATCATGTCAATGTTCCGACTAATGGAACACTTCAAAAGAACTTCCAGGCTTTGTTTATTCTGAAAAGTCTTTAATCATGTACACAGTGTCGGCACATATTGAATGGATGCCAAAATCTGAATTTCTCTTGCTTGCGTCTGACTTTTCTTGCTAAACCCCTCCCTTATTTTGCAGTCATAAGTCACATCTTCCAATTAGCCTGGAGGGCAAAGATTCACTTCTGTTCCTTATCCCGCACTTTCTTTATAAATCTCCTCCCTTTCTATGTCATCTGAATTAACTCTAAAAATACCAGACAGTTCTGCATATCTTGTCAAAGCAATAATATCCCATATTAGCAGCGTTGACACATCACTTGTGATGAGCATAAAATGGGTCGGTCATGTGACTGACCCAATTTTGTGATCTTTTTTGTGATGATCATTAAGCAAACCAATGGTTCGCTATAGAATAGAATAGAATAGAATAGAATAGAATAGAATAGAATAGAATAGAATAGAATAGAATAGAATAGAATAGAATAGAATAGAATAGAATAGAGCTGGAAGGGATCTTGGAGGTCTTCTAGTCCAGCCCCCTGCTCAAGCAGGAAATAGATGTGGTTTTATTGAAAACTGAAAGTAAATGCCAGTTTCTGGCAAAACCATCATAAAACATGATCCTGTGACCGTGGGACACTGCAAACAGCCATAAATGCAGTCAGGTTCCTGAAGTGCAGTCATGCGATTGTGGGGTGGCCCGACTGTCAAAACTTTGAATCCAGATCATACGTAACCCCAGGAGGGTCCATCGGAACTTTGAACGGTTGCTAAGCCACTGGTCATAAGTCAAGGATATGTCTACCCATTTTCCTCCTTGAAACCACATCACAAAGTGGACCCTAACCTGGCCCACCTTTTGAGTGCGACTATCAACCTCCAGCTCCAATATCTAAATCGGGTCTTCAAACGTGGCCCTTTTATGACTTGTGGACTTCAACTCCCAGAATTCCTCAGCCAGGCACGCATGCCTGGCTGAGGAATTCTGGGAGTTGAAGTCCACAAGTCATAAAAGGGCCACGTTTGAAGACCCCTGATCTAAATAAAGTCCAGGATTACTTTCATTGCTGAAAAAACATACTGTTTTATTGAATACGTGGCATGGTATATAGGCGAAAGAAAACTAACTCTAAAATCCCAAGACATCTAACCATGGCACCTAACAATGACATTCCCAGCCCAACCCCCCCCCCCAGATGTCCACATAGCTCACGTGAACAAATTCTCTTTGTTGTGAGAACTGCCTGTTCCCTTCTTCACACCTGCTAGAATGTCCTTGAAAAGTTTCCAGACAGCCTTCTCTCAGCAAACTTCGGAAGAAATGGAGAGGTTTCGTTTCTCCAACTAACCCAGACCAAAGCCTCATTTCTCCCCCCCCCCTTACTCTCAATGGCAAGATGAAAACAAAGAGACATGTAGTAGCTGCCAAACTCACTCTTGACAGAAACCTGCAGGATGCCAAACTTAGCCTAGCCCAGGGGTAGACAACCTTGGCTCTTTTATGACTCGTGGACTTCAACTCCCAGAATTCCTGAGCCAGCCATGCTGAGGGGAAAGGGAGAGGTTTCCAAGCTGAGCCATGCTGGCTCAGGAATTCTGGGAGTTGAAGTCCACGAGTCATAAAAGAGCCAAGGTTGCCTACCCCTGGCCTAGCCCTTCCTTTGAGCCAAAGGCAGCTGTCCACTGCCGGTTTAAGCCTCCAGAAGACATGGTCCTTAAAGCTGTAGGAACACAGGGTCTGGAACGTGGTTTATGTGATACCTTTGCCTGGGACACCCTCCTCAGAAAGTCAGCTCTCTTTAAACAAGATACAGTAGATTCGGAAGAACTTCAGAACCTTCCTGATGTCAGCGCTGTGACAAACCAAACTGAAGCCATTTTCATTTTGTCTTCGTTGCCACATTTTTTAGTTAGAGATTTAGATGAAGGAAGGGGTGTGTGTGTAGTTCTCAGTTAGCCAAAACAATTCATATGTGTGTGAACCAAGGTCAGTGCTGATAACGTTTTGGCGGGCTGGAGAGCTGGGAGGAGAGCCCACATTTTTTGCAACAATTGGTGAATGTGATTTATGACAGCAAATGAGGGTGGAAATTGCAATTGTAACTTTGTAACCAGGAGGTGGGGATTTTTAGTTTTGGGTTCACCTATGTATGTGCCAATACTTTGTTTCCAAATAAAATGTTCTCTTAAGGAAGAAAGTTTTTCCTTGAAGTTCCTTTAACCGGTTTCATCTATCGGAACCATGACACCTGAGTGTTTAAGGGCCACTTTACCTTTCTTTGACAGTCACAACCAGAAGTTGAGTATCCAGTTCCTGAGGCCCAGGCACCCAAGTCAGAGGTTTCGGAGAAGACTTGGACAGACTCAGCCCCCAACACCTTGAAGCCACACACAGGTAATGTGACGAATCAGGATGAATTTGGGCTGGGCAAAGGCAGATTTAAACTGTCCATCGTAGATAATGATGGATACCACTTTCAACTCTTTTAAAAAGCAGCCTTCAAAATCAGTGGGTTGTCAGTGATTTCTATGAGTCTTGGTGATTAATGACTCTCTAAAACAACGTTTCTCAACTTTGGCATCTTTAAGATGTGTGCACTTCAACTCCCAGAATTCCCCAGCCAGCTATGCTGGCGAGTTGGGAGTTGTAGTAATTCTGGGAGTTGAAGTCCTCATATTTTAAAGGTGCCACGGTTAAGAAACACTACTAGAATGCAGGCTGTTGGGCAGCAACAGCAGAAAATACTGCCCTGTCCAAGGCTGTTGCCTCCTGAGTTTCTTCGGTTGGCCACCAAATTCAATGATTTGGATGAGAGGATAGATGGGGAACTCATCAAATTTGCAGATGACACCAAGCTGGCAAGAATAGCCAACACTCCAGAAGATACTTAAGATACAGGAGGATCTGGACAGACTTGAACATTGGGCGCTATCTAACAAAATGAATTCAGTGCTGAAAAAAGTAAGGTTCTACATTTAGGCAAGAAAAACCAAATGCACAGCTACAGTGTAGGTGGTACCTTGCTCAGTAGCAGTAACTGTGAGAGGGATCTCAGAATCCTAGTGGACAATCACTTAAATATGAGCCAGCAGTGTGCTGCAGCTACCAAAAAAGCCAACCCAGTTCTAGGCTGCATTAACGGGTAGAATCAAGATCACGTGAAGTGTTAATACCACTTTACAATGCCTTGGTAAGCCCACACTTGGAATACTGCATCCAGTTTTGGTCACCACGATGTAAAAAAACATGCTGAGACTCTAGAAAGAGTGCAGAAAAGAGCAATAAAGATGATTAGGGGACTGGAGGCTAAAACATATAAAGAACAGTTGCTGGAATTGGGTATGTCCAGTTTAATGAAGAGAAGGACTTGGGGTGACATGATAGTAGTGTTCCAATATTTTAGGGGTTGCCACAAAGAAGAGGGAGTCAAGCTATTCTCCAAAGCACCTGAAGGCAGGACCAAAAGCACGGATGGAAACTAATGAAGGAGAGAAGCACCTTAGAACTAAGGAGAAATTTCTTGACAGTTAGAACAATTAATCAGTGGAACAACTTGCCTCCAGAAGTTGTGAATGCTCCAACACTGGAAGTTTTTAAGAAGAGATTTGTCTGAAATGGTATAGGGTTTCCTGGCTGAACAGGGGGTTGGACTAGAAGACCTACAAGGTCCCTTCCAACCTATTCTACTCTACTCTACTCTACTCTACTCTACTCTACTCTGTTCCGTTCCGTTCCGTTCCATATTTTCTTTTCTTTTCTATTCTATTCTATTCTATTCTATTCTATTCTATTCTATTCTATTCTATTCTATTCTATTCTATTCTATTCTATTCTACTCTACTCTACTCTACTCTACTCTACTCTACTCTACTCTACTCTATTCTACTCTACTCCGTTCCTTTCCATCTATTCTATCCTATCCTATCCTATCCTATCCTATCCTATCCTATCCTATCCTATCCTATCCTATTCTATTCTATTCTATTCTATTCTATTCTATTCTATTCTATTCTATTCTATTCTATTCTATTCTATTCTATTCTATTCTATTCTATTCTATTCTATTCCATTCCATTCCATTCCATTCCATTCCATTCCATTCCATTCCATTCCATTCCATTCCATTCCATTGCTCATTGAGCTGCACTGCTTACCAGTCTGCTTCCGGGTGCAATTCAAGGGGTTGGTGATCACCTTTAAAGCCCTTCACGGCATGGATCCAGGTTACTTGAGGGAACGTCTCACCCCACTGGGATTGGCCCGTACCACTTGTGCCAGCAGAGGGTCCCGTCAGCCCGAGTATTCCAGCTGGCCAGTTCTTATAATAATAATAATAATAATAATAATAATAAAGTTGGAAGGGACCTTGGAGGTCATCTAGTCCAACCCCCTGCTCAGGCAGGAAACCCCATTGCAGACAAATGGCTGTCCAGTCTCTTCTTAAAAACTTCCAGTGTTGGAGCATTTAGGGTCCATGAGGAGGGCCTTCTCTGCTGTGGCTCCTGCTCTCTGGAACATCTTCCCCCCCCTCCGATGTGAGGTTGGCCCCCACCCTTCCATCCTATCAGAACAGCCTAAAGACATGGCTCTGCCAGTCGGCTTAGGGACCCAGTGGGGGATCAGCTCAGTGGAGGTGGTTGATTGAGTAATAACAGATCTCACCTCTCCCCCCCCCTGCGCTCCCGCCCTCCCCATGTGTCTTTGGCTTTAAGGTTTCATTTTAACATTTTTGTTTTAAATAAGATGTAACTGTGAGCCACCCAGAGTTACCCTATGGGAAGATGGGCGGCCAATACAATTTAAATATAAATAAATAAACTTGCTAGTGCCCGGCTCTTTGTAACCTGCTTCTCTTATTTCCTTTTTATTTTTTCTTTATTTCTTACGTTTTATTCGTTTTCTTTTCAGGCCTTCAGGAGAAATTGGAGAAACCTCCGATCGAAGAGCCCAAGAGTCCAGCCCCAGCCCCAGCCCAGCCCGTGGTGGAGTCTCAGATGCCTCTGGAGCACGATTTCCTGGGTTGCATGTCCAAGTAATACCGCCCTGGGTTTTTTAATCTTGTGGTTTAGAATTTAGGAAGACAGGGGAACTGAGGAAGTTGGGGAGTGAAATTGTACTTGGGTTGGATCAGGTGCAAAACAAATTGTAGGTGAAGCTGACCGTGGGGGGGGGGGGGGTAACCCAAACATCTGCATTTGGCTTGAGGAAACTGCTGCTTTCCCTTCCTTTCCCCCCCCCCCTTTGTTTTATTTCCTCTACGTTAAATTCATACAGGGAGCCTCTGACTTACAAGCATTCGTTTAGTGACCGTTTTTTTTGTCACATGACCATAGGGATGCAGCTGTGGTCGTAAGTGTGAAAAGCGGTCATAAGTCACTTCTTTTTAGTGCCGTTGTAACTTTGAATGGTCACTAAATGAACGGTTGTAAGTTGTATTATAACTTTTAAAATAAAATAAAAATAATATTGGCCAGCTGCCCTTTGGTTTTCTAGCTTAGTCTATATCAGGGGTAGGCAATCTTGGCTCTTTTATGACTCGTGGACTTCAAATTCCCAGAATTCCTGAGCCAGCCATGCTGGCTATATTGAATGACTGACCCCAGGAATTTCTTTCTTTGGGGTTTTTTTTTTTTTTCCCCCTGTTTTAATCTTTTTCATTGATTAGTTCTCTTTATTTTCACGGTTTCTTTATTAGGTGTAACTTAGTTCATCTTTTGTAGTCTTGTTGAGATGTATTTTCTTTAAACAAAAAAATTAAGAACTCAGGTTGATAGCTCTGACGGTATGACCGAAGCTCCATCTGTATTTTTTTTTTAATATGCATCAATGTAGATTAAAAAACAGACGGAGCTTCGATGGCACAGTTGCCATCACCATCTCCACTTTTCTGATCCTCCCTTTCAGACACTCCTAGTTAGATTAGATCCCTAATTAAACAGCAAAAGCTCTGTGAAATGTTAAATAAAGAATAAAACATTGGCAGAAGTACCAGTTAGAAATCAACAGTTAATCAGCACTCAGAAGTAAGGCAAAAATCTTCATCCATGTATAGATGTATTACATTTTTATCAGCCTTTATAACTTTAGTTAATTACTCAAGGCAGTGAATATACCTAACACACCATCCTCCTCCTATTTTCCCCATAACAACAACCCTGTGAGGAGGTTTGGGCTGAGAGAGAGTGATTGGCCCAAAGTCACCCAGCCGGCTTTCATGCCCAAGGTGGGACTAGAACTCACAGTCTCCTGGTGATTGGCCCAAAGTCACCCAGCTGGCTTTCATGCCCAAGGTGGGACTAGAACTCACAGTCTCCTGGTGATTGGCCCAAAGTCACCCAGCTGGCTTTCATGCCCAAGGTGGGACTAGAACTCACAGTCTCCTGGTGATTGGCCCAAAGTCACTTAGCCAACTTTTCTGCCTAAGGCGGGACTAGAACTCACTGACTCCTGGTTTCTAGGCCATTTTAATTACTAGCAAAACTGGCTCAACACATGTAAATGGGGATACATGTATTCCCCTTCTCCATCCATCCATGGTAACTTTGTGGCCTCTTTTTGGCGGGTGGGGGGGCTGCTTCTGGGTGATACAGGCGTTCGGGACTGCCCCGCTGGATTCTGGCTGCTTGTCTCTTCCTTTCCATCATGGTGATGCTCTGGCTGAGTTGCGCCAGTTTGGTGACTGCGCCGGATCAACACGTCAAGACTCAGGTAGGGAGAAATGAATAAGAGGTGGGTCCTTTCTGTAGCTCTGTTCATCACTGTAGAACAGGGGTGTCAAACTCAATTTCATTGAGGGCTGCATCAGCATTGCGGTTGCCCTGGGGGGGCGTGGGTGTGTGGCCAGGGTGGGTGTGGCCTACTGGGTGGGCGTGGATGGAGTGGGTGTGGCCTACTGGGTGGGCATGGCCAGCTCTACATCGTTCATGTCAAGGGTGCCTGTGGGGGCCTGGGCAGGAGTGGGACAGATCTGAGGGTCTCTGGCAGAAGGGGGTGGGACCAGGGCAAGTGCCAAGGCATGGTCCACTGGAGGAGCCTCCCCAGCATGCACCCAGGGGGTGGGGCCGACGCAGCAGGGGCTGGTTCCTCGCTGTTTCCAGACGGCCTTGTGGAGCTAAGACTGAATGCGTTTCAGCATAGATGGCCACCACAAAATTGTACATTGGCTCCCGGCCAGCCTGGGCCAGGGCCAAGGCAGTGGGGGCTGTTCCCTCACTGTTTCCAGGATGGCTTCGCGGGCCACATGAAATCACTTCGCCAGCCGCATCTGGCCCCCGGGCCTTGTGTTTGACATGTCTGCTGTAGAAGAAGACTTTTTTTCAGGACTTTTGAGGAATTTGGATTGCATAAACTCTAACTTGGGGTTCTGTAGATCAGGAAGACGAGTAGGGAGGTTGCCTCGGCCCCTGACTTTTTCCAAAAATCATTTATCAATCTTTAAGTACCCAAAGAGTCACTATTGTTTTCTTTGGCAACAGGTTAATCTGTCAGTCCCTTTGGGTATTAAAGTGTTTGATGCATTCAGAAGGAATTAATTACCTTTTATTATCAATTTTAATAACTAATCAATGTATTGTGATATAACATTTTTGCTCTTAAATACACATATAGTCCTTGGATTATGACCCTTCGTTCAGCGACTGTTCAAAGTTACGACAGCCCTAAATGAATGGTACTTATGATTAGTCCTCATCATTCTGGCTGTTGCAGCACCCTCGGGGTGATGTGATTGTGATCTAGGCACCTGGCTTGTGATTATGCTGTTGCAGCAAGTCACAGTCATGCGATCCTGATTTCCGACCTTCCTTGACCACTTCCTGCAAGCAGAGTCATTGGGGAAGCCAGCAGGAAGTTGAAAGTTGCTATCACGTGAGATCCTCACTTAGCAACCTGTAGAGCAGTGATGGCGAACCTTTTAGAGACCAAGTGCCCAAACTGCAACCCAAAACCCACTTATTTATCGCCGGGTGCCAGGTGGGCGTTGCCCACTGGGTGGGCGTGGCTGTGGTCATGGCAGAATGGGTGGGTGTGGCCAAGGTGGGCGTGGTCACCTTGATGTTCCTCCTGTGGGGGCCGGACAGGGTTGGGGGAGATCCAGGGTGTCTCTGGCAGGTGGGGTGGTGGGCAGGAGGCTCGTCCTGCGGGGCGAGGCCAGGCAAGGCGAGGCAGAGCGGGGGTGCCATTGTCGCAGGGCAAGGCGATGCAGGGGCCAGGGCGGCTGCTGCCTGACACCATCGGCCCCCGCACACAGAGGCCAGCGAGTGCATGGGGGCCACAACCTGCTGTCAGCAGCCACAACCTGCTGGCCCCTGAACCGGCGCACTCTAGGGCTCCGCAGCCCACCACCAGCAGTTCAGAGAAGCCGCCTCTGAGCTCGACGGTCGTGCCCGGGAAAAGGAGAGCATGCGAGGCCAAGAGGGATGGGATGGGGGGGAGGGAAACCAGCTGTGCTGGGATGCATCTGGCCATGTGGGACTTCGGCAAGTTAGCGGGCGGCTGCTTGAAGAGGGATGGTTGCCATCTCTGGGGCATGGCGCAGGTGCCCACAGAGAGGGCTCTGAGTGCCGCCTCTGGCACCCGCAGTTCGCCACCACTGCTGTAGAGTCTTCATTTAACAATAGCAATGAGGACTGCCTGAAATGCTCTCGCTTTCAATGCCAAAAATGTTATCCATCATTTGAACCTACAGCGAGTCATACTCTCCTTGCTGGTGGATGATCTTGTAAAAAAAAAAAACACGCGATATTTGTGAAGCGCAATACAGCGAAGCACAGTAAAATGAGATATCTCGTTATTTAGTTAGTTATTTATGTTGGAATTGCTCCCCAAAGTTGTAGAAGGTACTTGAGGATAGCAATAGCCATAGAGCTTATATATTGCTCCATTGTGCTTTACAGTACTCTCTGAGCTGTTTACAGTATCAGCATGTTGCCTCCAACAATCTGGGTCCTCATTTTCCAACCTCGGAAGGATGGACGGCTTGAGCCATTCAGGATCGAACTCCTGGCTGTGGGCAGAATTAGCCTGCAATACTACATTCTAACCACCGTGCCACCAGGGCTCATGGTAGGAACGGTAGGGAATTCTGGGAAGCATAGACAGAATGCAGCTGTGAGGTAACATATTGGGGAAGACTGCTGTGGCCACTCCCCTTCATACAATTATAGGTAGTTCTCAACTTCCGGCCACAATTGGGATCAGAATTTCTGTTTATAAGCAAGGCAATTGTTAAGTGAATTGCTCCCAATTTTGTGATCTTTTTGCCAGGGTTATTAAGCAAATTACTGTAATTGTTATGTGAATCGTGGGATCCTTAAGTGACTCTGGCTTCCCCCATTGACTTTTCTTGTGGGGAGCCAGCTGGGAAGGTTGCAAATGGTGATCACATGGCACTGGAATGCTGTTACAACGGTTGTAAATACATGCTGGTTGTCAAGCGCCCAAATTTTGATCAGGTAACTGTGGACGCTGCAATGGTCATAAGGGCAAGGACTAACCATAAATCATTTTTTCAGTGTCGCTAAACGAATGGTTGTGAGGCCTGACTGTATGGAGTTGGAAGGCACTGCAAGAGAGTCCTCTAGTCCAGGGGCCTCCAACCTTGGCAACTTTAGGACGTGTGAACCCCAGAATTCCTCAGCCAGCATGGGAGTTGAAGTCCACACGTCCTAAAGTTGCCAAGGTTGGAGACCCCTGATCTAGTCCAACCGTCTGCAATGTGCTGGAAAACCAATTAAACCAGGAGTGTCCAACCTCGGCAACTTTTAAGACCTGTGGACGTCAACTCCCAGAATTCCTCAGCCAGCCATGGGGAATTCTGGGAATTGAAGTCCACCGGTCTTAAAAGTTGCCAAGGTTGGACACTCCTGAATTAAAGAATCCTCAAGAAGCGGCTGACCAGCCTCTTCTAAAACTGTCCAAGAAGGAGAACTAACTATATGCTGACTTTCAATGAAAGCACAGCCAGGTTTTTTTGTAACATCTTGTATCTTTCCTTCTAGCCCCTGAGCATCAATGGAGACAAAGAGTACCTGGAAGACCTAGATGGACCTGTGCCCTATTCCTTGCGCCCCGTCATTGCTGTGGCCATCTGTCCTGCGGAGGAGAACAAGGAAGCAGGCCTACTGCCGGTCAAGGTGGATTTAGACAAGACTGTCCTCTAAAGGGCCTGCCCCTGCCCCCAGTCTCCAGTCCTCTTAATGCCCCATCCGCCTCTCCCCTCCTCCCGAGTTCCTCTGAACAACCTTCCATGATGCTTCCCAGCTCCTCCCATAGCACATTTTGTTCACCGCTCTTTCATCCAGGAAGGTCGTGAGAAGCCCAGCAGTTTTCTGCAAGACTATGCTGGAACATCCACGTTTATGTCTTTTCACCAGCAGCACCACAACTTTGGTTGTTGAGAAAGAGTGGGCTAGAGAGACCCTGACTCTCAAATGCTGCCATTGCTTTTGTGACTTTTGAAACGGAACAAGCCCTGGTTGTCCCCAGCATAAGGTCCTGAGATTGGCTAGGGGGATTTTGGGAAATTGGCTTCACTTTACTGAACAAGGCTGGGTGATTCCCTGTCCCTCTGCCTCAACACCAGTGGGGGAGCTGCTGCTTATTCTGGTCTTCTTTTGTCTAAAAGAATTGGGGGGGGGGCTTAATGGGGGTGGTGCCTGCTTTTTATCTGAGCTTTGGTGGGAATACAACATGCAGAAAAGCCGAGGGTTGCTGATCACGAAAAGTTTGCTGTTTTTCTGTGCCCTGATTTGCCTGACAGACTAGGATAGGGTTCAGTGGATCATGATTTCCCAAGAAGCCACAACTGCCTAGGTTGGCACACTGCATGAAACCATTGTCTGCCTATTTGAGCAGCTGAGTTTAGTTTAATATTTACTTTAATAAATTTATATGGCCACCCATTTCACTTTGAACATGACTCTGAGCGACATACAACCAACACTTAATAGCATAGCTGTTTTTAAAAAAACAAAACCTTAAGCATTCAAATGAAAGTAGGATTGCAAGAGAGAACATCTAGCTAAACACAATATAACCATCCTATAGGCTCCCGACGGGATCTCCAAGCCCCATCTTGAAAATCCAAATTTTCAGGGCTTTCCAAAAGACTAGCAGGAATGGGGTTATCATCACCTTGGTGTGGATGATGCTTCAGAGGGCAGGAGCCACAGCAGAAAAGGCTTTTTTCTGTTCATGCAGCAGGCTAAGCCACAAAGCCACAAAGAAACTACCTTACAGTTTAGAGTGCAGTGTGATCCAGCTTATATTTCCTTTTTTTTCCCACCTCACACCAAAATATATTTTTGACAAACAAGATACAAAGGAAAGGCAGATTCCTCTGGATCAATGTTTCTCAACCTTGGCAACTTTTAAGGTGCGTGGACTTCAACTCCCAGAATCCCCCAGCCTCTTTCCAAAGTCTTCTTTTGGGACATTGGCCGCCAGGAAATACTGACCATATTGGATATAGGGCAGGGGTAGGCAACCGTGGCTCTTTTATGACTCGTGGACTTCAACTCCCAGAATTCCTGGGCCAGCCACGCTGAGGGGAAAGGGAGAGGTTTCCAAGCTGAGCCATGCTGGCTCAGGAATTCTGGGAGTTGAAGTCCACGAGTCATAAAAGAGCCAAGGTTGCCTACCCCTTGATATAGGGGGACAAGTCAGATGATTTGAGTGTGAAAATGGGTTGGACCTAGATGGGAGCTATGGGAAACTCCTCCCCCCCCCCAATTTCACCTAAGAGAGAGACAATTAGGAATCGGCTCAGGATGCTGCCATGTCCTCAATTCTAAGATCCTTCCCTCCTGATCACATGACCCAGAATGGAGCTGCCTTCATTTTAATCCTCCTCCTTCTTGGCCACATGATCCAGAATGGACTGTTAGGTCCTCCATCCTAAGCTCCCTCCCTCCTGGTCATGTGACCCAGAATGGCGCTGTCCTTCATTTTAGCTTCCACCCTCTTGGTCACATGATCCAGAATGGAATATTAGCTCATCTTTTGTAAGCTCCCTCCCTCCTGGTCATGTGACCCAAAATGGAGCTCTTAAAAACATCCTCCATTTTGAGCCTCCTCCCTCTTGGTCACATGACCCCAAAAATAGCTGCCACACCCTCCATTCTGAGCTCCTCCCCTCTTGGTCATGTGACCCAGAATGGGTTTTATATGACCTGCCCTGTGTTTCCCAGTTTGCTCAGACACAAATGGGTGCAATGGGAACAGAGAGCAGAAACGCTGCGTTGTTTCAGTACCCACAAGAAACTAGGCACTTATGGCTACTGCTTGGAAAGAATTCCAGAAGCTGTTCTCTGTTGGCTCTCCCTGTTTTCTTTTTCCTCTGGTGACAGGAGGCCCTTTGGCTCTGTGAATTTGGATGACAAGCTAGAACTGGCCTATAGCAGGTGTGGGCCTGCAGCAAGGACCTGGTCTCTGGGGCTGGGTATTCCTTTCTTGGCACTGCAATGCCAGTGTTCCTGCCCCCCCCAGATCCGATAAAGAACTGTCAGCTTCATTCACACAACATGCTTAGCTTGATTCAGTTCTCTGTGGTTTAGTGTGTGTGAGGGGAGGGAGTTAGAGTTTTCTTTAATCCCTCTATTATTTTTATAATATAATTCAAGATGGCGAACACACCTAATACTCTGTTGCTCCTCCTATTTTTCCCACAACAACAAACCTGTGAAGTAGGTTGGGCTGAGAGAGGGTGCCTGGCCCAAAGTCACCCAACCAGTTTTCATGCTTAAGGTGGGATTAGAACTCTCAGCCTCCTGGTGATTGGCCCGAAGTAACTCAGCTATGCCTAAGGGGGGGGGGGGACTAGAACTCACCATCTCCTAGGGATCGGCCCAAAGTCACCCAGCCGGCTTTTGTGCCTAAAATGGGACTAGAACTCACAGTCTCCTGGTTTCTAGCCTGGTGCCTTCACCACTAGATCAAGCCAGCTCTCTTGTTGGTTTTATTCTGCAAGTCCAGAACAATGGGCAAACTCAGTAATCATGTTAAGTATGCTAAGGGGAGGCAGCCAGGGTGCACTGTGTCTAAACATTGAGGCTCCAAGTCTGAGGCTTTCCTGCAAAGCTGCACTGTCTTTTTTTTTTAACTTAAAAGTCCCACATCATTGGGAAACACCAAGACAAGAAAACAAATTAAAGAGCAAAGGGGTACAGGGCTTCCTTCCTCAGGATCACTGAAGCAAAGCGAAGTTTTGCTCCAAAACAATTCTCAACCTATCATCTGCCCTGATTTTACTCAGAAACCTCTCTGAGTCTAACAGGGACATGTTGTTGTAGTTGTTACTGTTGTTGTTTCTATTAATTATTATTATTATGCCCTTGATGAATGCAGGGCACTTTCGCGAACCCAGTATGTGTTTGTGAGCGATGCCCGTCCTTCCACTTTCTCCCCTCTGGAACCTCACCACGTGCAGCGGTTATCACAAGTGCAAAAGTTTCTTCCCTCGCAAACTGGTGTCATTTTTTTCGCTTGCTTGTACATTCAGCCTAAGGATTCTCTGTACATAGATTTAACTTATCTCCTCACCCCACTTTTGGCTCTCTAACTCCCTTCCCCATGTATCAGGGTGCGTGTCTGCGTGTGCGTATGTGAAAAAAGATGATGTCTGTGACCCCGCAAAGCCTCACACACACAAAAAGGGGTGGATCTTTGATCATGATGTTGTGGTCGTCATCTTGATCTTTTTTAAAACCGCTTCTGCGGAGACGTTTGCTGCATATTCTGAGTTGAAAATACTGCTTAAAATGTATGGGGCAAGAGCGGTCCCCAACATGGTGCCCTCTAGATATATTAGGGCTCTAATTCCCAGAATGGGAAGTCAGCAACATAGCTGGAATGCACCAGGTTGAAGAAGTCTGGGCGAAGGCAATCCAGAGCCTTTAGTTTGGCTAAAAGGAGCTTGCTTTGCACAGTAACTTTTTAGATTTTTGAAACACTTAACTCTTAAATATATTCTGGCATTCTTCATATGGGAAGAGTATTAGGAAGGTTTATATATATATTTTATATCTCTCTGAAATTCATTCACCTTTCATCAAAATTTCTGCACCTAATTATTTGTGTGAAAAAAATAAGCTATCTTCATGGTACCTTTGTTCTGCCTGGCTTGTTTTAATTCCCTTAAAATTGTCTTTTTCTCCCCCTCTTCCTATACTCTACTTTTTCTTTCCCCTTGGGGGAGAGTTACAAAGGCATAAGGCCTTGGTTGAACTGAGGTGAGACTTGTTGAAAACTTGTATCTGCTAACTATATCTGTATCTTTAATAACCCCTTCTGTCTGTCCCGGAAATCCGGAGAAGTTGTTTATTTAGTTTATTAATTTAAATTTTAAAGAAAAGATACAATAAAATCAAAGCTGTGAAAAGGAGCTGTCATTTTTACTATTTTTTTAGTTTGAAATTTTTTCTTTTTCTTTTGAAGACTTTCAATCAACAACCCATGCTGTGTGCTCATTGCAAGAAAGAAATTTGGAGATTCAGGCCTGAATAACTTTACATTTATTACAGATACACCTTTACAGAAATGTTTCAGAACTCTCACCTGATTAAAGAAATCTAATTTAAAAGGTTGTGTGAGGTCCATTGTAGCTGATGCATTCTGCACATATTTGGATAAGTTTACGTATGTTTGCACACAAATAAAGTGAAGTGGAAGAACGAGATATGCTTCTTTTGTCTAGCGGATCCATTTATGCAATGTACAGTGTTAGAAGAAGTATCCTATTTTCTGTGAAGGAAAAGTGATAATGCCTCTTCTTAATTAGAGGTGCATATTCTTAACTTCTGGCTGTGTGGGTGGCAAAACCTTGGATTAACTCATTAAAAATTCCATGAAATTATAATGGGGAAAGGGCTCATCTAAAGGCTTTCTGGAGAACAAGATTAGCCTTGGGATCAATCGAGGGGCCATCTTAGTTCAGCATTTTTCTCAAAGCCAGATTTATATCTTGATTTTATTTACATCATCTGTAGCCCAGCTGATCTATAGCTTCTAGGATACAGTACTCACAAGTGGGAAATTGTGAATATCCCTCCCCATACATGGAATTATTTCAAATATTTGGAGGCCTGCTTCCTCCGGTGGTAACACTGAGTCTTGAAGACTGATAATCCTTGATATTTATTTTTAACTCACTTTTATTGTTTTATAAATATATATACTTGTTTTGTTTGAATTTATTTAGTTATTTAAAGCCATGTAATGTACCGGCTCAAGTACTTTGGCCACCTAATGAGAAGGAAGGACTCACTGGAGAAGAGCCTAATGCTGGGAAAGATTGAGGGCAATAGAAGAAGGGGACGACAGAGAATGAGGTGGCTGGATGGAGTCACTGAAGCAGTAGGCGTGAGCTTAAATGGACTCCAGAAGATGGCAGAGGACAGGAAGGCCTGGAGGAACGTTGTCCATGGGGTCACGATGGGTCGGACACGACTTCGCAACTAACAACAACAATGTACCAACAGTCCCCGACTTATGTCGACAATTGGGATTGGAATGTCCATTGTATGTTGTTGCAGTGATTAGTCGAATTAGACCTGATTTTGGGACAATTTTTACTGCAGTCATTGTGCACATCACTGTGGTGGTTAAGTAAATCACATGGTCATTAAGTGAATCCAGCTTCCCAGTTGCATTTTTTGACAGAAATTGGCAAAAAAAAGGTAGCACATCGCGATCACATAATAGTAGGATGCTGCAACTTGGTCATAATTTGTGAGCTGGTTGCTAAACGCCAGAAGTGTGATCATGTGACTGGGAATGGTGTCATAGTCGAAAGTGCAAGTATAGTTTCTAAGTCACTTTTTCTAAGGCCATTGTAACTTTGAACAGTGGTTAAACGATTGCTTATAAGTCAAGGATTACCTGTAATGGACATCGCCATGTCTTCTGATAGCAGAGGTGGGGAACTATGGTTCCTTTATGACTTGTGGACTTCAACTCCCAGAATTCCTGGGCCAGCATGGCTGACTCAGGAATTCTGGGAGCTGAAGTCCACAAGTCATAAAAGGGCCATAGTTCCCCACCCCTGCATTCCACTGGTAAATTATAACGATATGTTCTTTTGTTTTAACCCTTTCCAGTCATCTTTGCTGGATGATCTGTGGTCCTAGTATTTGAAGAGAGGAAGAAATATTTCTCCTCATCCATTTTCGCCATGCTGTGTTGATTTTATAGCCCTCAGTCATGTCATCCCTTCACTCACTTTTTTTGAAAACTAAAGAATGAGGGATCCTCTCTGAGCTTGGCTGATTTTTGCAGAGGTTTCATTACCCAAATGAGGTAACATCACCAGTGCTAGTGATGATGAACACTAGCACTGATGATGTAATAATAATAATAAAGTTGGAAGGGATCTTGGAGGTCATCTAGTCCAACCCCCTGCTCAGGCAGGAAACCCTATACCATTTCAGACAAATGGCTGTCCAGTCTCTTCTTAAAAACTTCCAGTGTTGGAGCATTCACAGCTTCTGGAGGCAGGTGGTTCCACTGGTTAATTGTTCTAACTGTCAGGAAGTTTCTCCTTAGTTCTAGGTTGCTTCTCTCCTTAATTAGTTTCCATCCATTGCTTCTTGTCCTGCTTCAGGCGCCTTGGAAAATAGCTTGACTCCCTCTTCTTGTGGCAGCCCCTGAGATATTGGAACACTGCTATCATGTCCCCCCTCGTCCTTCTCTTCATTAAACTAGACATACCCAATTCCAGCAACCGTTCCTTATATGCTTTAGCCTCCAGTCCCCTAATCATCTTTGTTGCTCTTCTCTGTACTCTTTCTAGAGTCTCAACATCTTTTTTACATTGTGGTGACCAAAACTGGGTGCAGTATTCCAAGTGTGGCCTTACCAAGGGATTGTAAAGTGGTATTAATACTTCACGTGATCTTGATTCTATCCCTCTGTTAATGCAGCCTAGCATTATCTAGTTTGGGTAATGTTATCTAGTTTGGGTAATGAAACGTCTGCAAGAAAAAGCTCAGAGAGCACCAAGGACCCCTCATTTCAGCCCTGAACTACAAATATTCTCCTTTATTGGTAAGGTAAATAATCTCTGTTTAGTCTTTTTCTTGTAGGAAATGGGTATAAACCCCCTGATAATTTCATTTTCCCAACTAGAATTGTAAACAATATTCCAGGTACAGTTACGCCATAAATAGAAACAAAGAAGGAAGCAAAGAAGATGGTTGTTAGATAGAAGGGCCAAATGAGGCCTAGTGCTCCATTTGCACTTCTCCACCCTGTGACCCCACACAGTTGTGTGTTGTTCCCAAAACTGGGCCTTAGCTTGGTGTCGAAGCCAATTGATCACCAAACACAAGGTGTGAAACAAGAATATACTTTTATTTTGGTACCAAGATATAAGGACCCTGGCTTTGAAAACTGCCAAGGCCCTGATTAGTTTTACAGCAGTTTTTATAGTCAAAGGTGAATCACATACACCCCTTTGCCCTCCCCCCAATAATGCATGCATAACATATAATATTGATTGGTTACCTGGATTGCAACCCCCTAAAGCAGGGGTCTTCAAACTTGGCCCTTTTATGACTTGTGGACTTCAACTCCCAGAATTCTGGGAGTTGAAGTCCACAAGTCATAAAAGGGCCAAGTATGAAGACCCTTGCCCTAAAGCTTTCTCGCTTGCTATGCAAAATAGCTAAATGTCACACCACCCGTTGCCCACCTCAGGTCGGGGTTTCTTGCAAAGTTTCTAGTTTCATATTCTAGCTATGTGGGTTTGGGTTTTCTTGTAAGTGAGCTATTTATGTACCCAACATCCTGGCTAAGTGGTTTCTGACAGGTGAGTCTGCCTCCCTTCATTGCCTCTGCAGCCCCCCTATTCCCACTGCAGCCCCCCCTCGCAATGCTATCAAGTATTGGCAAATGTTAGCAAGCTTGTACTGCAAATCCCCCAGTAAGCAGAGAGAATTAAAAGTTGTTTAATTGTAAATGTTTCTCTCAGAATTCATATTCCTCACACTCTCATGTTCATTACACCCACATCTGGGTCTTATCTCCACATATGATCCTTCTTCTGATCTCCAGGGCCTCATCTGTATTATATTCTTTCATCTGATCCTTTATGTGGGAGAAAGGAAGAAGGAAAATCCTTGACTTTTGAAAACAAAAATGAAACTATTTCCCAGGAGCTGGGAACACACAACAAAACTTGGTTTGCACCACAAGTTTTAGTGAACTCTGTGGAGGCCTGATTTCTGATTATACCACCCATTTTTAAAATCTGTTCTTTCCTCTGTGTGCTTGTGAAGTGACAGCTGTCTCACTGTTTTGCAGCAGCTGAGAGCTGATGGACTGATCCCTGATCCTGTTATAAAGAGGCTGGGATAGAGTATCTCTTCTCAGATAAAAGCTGCTCTCTACAAAGCCTTTATTTGAAAAGAAAACAAACCTGAATGAAAATGAAAACAGAAGACTAGAATGAGAGAATGTTGGGTAAAGCTGGTTTCTTTGTGATAGGGAAAATTTCTAAATATTGCAGGAGAGAAGATTAAACGGCCACTTTAAGATGGGTGGACTTCAACTCCCAGCATTCCATAGCTAGCATGAGGAATTCTGGGAGTTGAAGTTCATATATCTTAAAGTGGCAGAGGTTGAGAATTGCTGGCCTAGCTGAATGGAAGCTCCAGACAATTCTTTTTACCCTCAGATCTAGAAAGGGAATGTGCTATGGATAATTTTTTTAAAATGCATCAAAGATTATGAATATGAAATATTATAGAGATGCTTTGCCTCTGACTTGCAGAGGAAAAACATTTAATATTCTCTGGGGCAGTGTTTCTCAGCCTTGACAACTTTAAGATGGGTGGACTTGATAACTCCCAGCATTCCCTAACCAGTATGCTGCCTGGAGAATGCTGGGAGTTGAAGTCCACCCATCTTATAGTTGCCAAGGCAGAAACACTGCTATAGAGCAATGAGAGATTTTTTGTTTAATCCTTGTACTTTCGAAAAGCACCATTTCTTTTTATTTATTAACATGTTTCTCTTCAGGACAGGATCACCAGAAAGCACTTTTTTCGTACACTCAGCTGGGTCAGACCCAACAAGAATGGCTGGCCAGGTTCATACTATGGCTCTGTTTATGCAATATACTTAAAGAGTGATTAAACTCAATTTTCTTGGTTTACATGACATTTAGCTAGGTTTAAAACACATGCTAACTTTGACTGTTACAGGGTTGGGTAATTGGGAGTCCTGCATATCTTGTTAACCCAAACATAGGCTCAGTTTGCACAAATATTAGAAATATTACCGCAGAGGCCAGCACAGACACGGCCTTGAAGGATGAACACAGTGCAGCAGCCATTACAAAAACATCAGCTTTGCCTGGAAGACAGGAAGGGTGAAGAAGAAACTCAAGATCACCCTCCTTAACTCTCTGAAATGTAAGAGAGAAGGAAACAGAAACACCGTTTGGTATTCAAGATTACAGCCTATGCCAGGGGTCTGCAACCTTGACAACTTTAAGACTTGTGGACTTCAGCTCCCAGAATTCCTCAGCCAGCATTCTGGAAGCTGAAGTCCACAAGTCTTAAAAGTTGTCAAGGTTGCAGACCCCTGGCCTATGCCAATTCAGTAGAATGTTAGTATTGCTTATGGTCGGTTTGGTGACCTGGTTTTACCTCAAAGGGCTGACAGGCTGGCTAATTTGTGGTTGTGTAGCTCCTGCAGAAGTAGCTGATTAATGTCTTGAATGGAGAACTGAACCAGGTATCAGATTCCCTAGTAGTCCAAGCATCCCTTTAGATATTTTGGACCCACATTTACGACTACAGTCAGGACCAGAATTTCCACGGCTAAGCAAGGCGGTTAGTAAGTAAGTTACATCCAATTTGATGACATTTTTTGGCGTGGCTGTTAAGTGAATCCCTGCAGTTGTTAAGTCAACCGTGCGGTTAAGAAAATTTGGCTTTCCCCATGGACTTTGCTTGCTGGAAACTGGTTGGAAGGTTGCAGCTGGCAATCACGTGACCCTGGCATGCTGCAACCATCATAAATACATGCCAGTTGCCAAGCACCTGAATTTTGATCACGTGTCTGTGGGGACGCTGCAATGGTTGTGTGGGGATTGGTTGTAAGTCACTTTTTTCAGTGCTGTTGTAACTTCAAAGGGTCTTTAAATGGAGGGTTGTAAGTCAAGAACTACCTGTAGAGCTGACATCCAGATTCGAAATGCAAGATAATGAATCTTCATTTGTGACACCACATCCATTGGCTTGCAAATTTCAGGACTTATAGCAGAGGTTGTCATGCAGTGTCTAGAAGTCATAGCACTTCCACAAATACAACTGAAAATATGGATCAGATATGTAGACGACACCTTCACCATAATAAAAAAAGGACCAATTAGAGCAGAGGTCACCAACCTTTGTCAGTTGGCGGACCGGAGGAAAAGGGAGGGGGAAGCATTTTACATGGGTGCGTGCGCGCATGGGGCCACGAGCATGCGCAAACGGTGCGGGGTGAGCACCCGCGTGATACTAGCCCTGCCCCGTTCTTGAGTGGCACAGCATGTTTCTGTGTCCCGCGGCGCAGCAGCGGCTGTTTTTGCACCTTGCAGTGCAGCAGTGGCCTGTTTCCATGCCCCGCAGTGTGGCAGTGTCCATTTTTGCACCTCGCAGCATGGTGGCGTCCTGATTTTGTGCCCTGCAGTGCGGCAGCACCTATTTTCACACCCCACGATGCGGTGGTGGCCCATTTTTCCGCCCTGAGGCGTGGCGTCATCGTCCCGTTTTTGTGCCCCGGTGCAGCGGCATCCCATTTTTGCACCCTGCAGCCACAGCACTAGCGCAAGTGAGGAGGTGTGCACGCACATGCATGCACACTGGCCAGCCTGCCCCGCGGCCCGGTGGCCAGCAGGCCTCGGTCCACTACTGGGCCACAGCCCATAGGTTGGGGAACCCTGAATTAGAGAACACCCACAGAACCATCAACAACATTTTTAAAGGAATCCAGTTTACTAGAGAAGAAAAAAACAAGAACTCGCTACCCTTCCTGGACATCCTGATCAGCAGAAACAACAATGGCAAACTAGAAACACAAGTCTACAGAAAAACCAGCCATACTAACCAGGTGCTTCACTATCAAAGCAATAACGCAACCTCCCACAAGAGAAGCTGTGTAAGGACTTTATTTAAACGAGCCCAAACACACTGCAGCAACCCAGAATAGCAGGAAAAGGAGTTGGAGTGTCCATACAACACATTCCAACAAAATGGATACCCACGCAACTTCATCAAAAAGTCCCTGACCACTCAACCCAATATAGCACAACCAACACAAACTCTAAAAAGAATTACACTGCCATATGTCAAGAATATCTCAGAAAGGGCAACTAGAGTGCTACAAGCACATGGAATCAGCGTAGCACACAAGCCAACTCAAGCCCTTCAAAACATCCTAAGCCAGGGGTAGGCAACCTTGGCTCTTTTATGACTCGTGGACTTCAACATAAAAAAGCCAAGGTTGCCTACCCCTGTCCTAAGCAAACCAAAAGACCCAGCAACCCCAGAAGAAAAAACAGGAGTTGTCTACAATACACAATGTAAGAACTGCAACAACCACTGTGTAGGACAAACAGGCAGAAGATCTGGCAGAACGCATCCATGAACAGCAGTCAAAAGGCTTGATGAAAATTCTTTATTTTCACAACACATAGACAGATTTAACCATAGTTTCAATTGGAAAAATGGGACAATACTAGACCAGGCCAAATCCAAAAATGCCTCGGAATTTCTAGAAGTCTGGCACTCTGACAAATCAGCCATCAATAGACACGTGGACATTAACAACATCTATAGACTGTGCAAGAGAGACAATCACACAGCCCAAAAGGGAACGAAAAGCCCCCAGCACTCCCCACCAGTAATCAGCACCCAGATCAGCATAGATTAACTCCAAGGTCAACTTCAGACCAACAATCAAGTGGTAATACCCCAATCGAGAAACTGCCAAAGAGCCATTAGTAAACAGCCCTATCGAAGAATCTCCTAAGACCGCCCCTACCCACACAGACAAGCAAAACAGCACAATATAAACCAGGGGTCTTCAAACTTGGCCCTTTTATGACTTGTGGACTTCAACTCCGAGAATTCCTCAGCCAGGCACACTGGCTGAGGAATTCTGGGAGTTGAAGTCCACAAGTCATAAAAGGGCCAAGTTTGAAGACCCCTGATATAAACGGACAACAAACAGCACTCCTTACTAGCACTGATGATGTTACCTAGTTAGGGTAATGAAACGTCTGCAAGAAAACAAGCAAGCTCAGAGAGCACCAAGGACCCCTGATGTCAACCCTGAGCTACAAATATTCTCCTTCATTTTACTGCATACATTTCCCAAGCTTAAATCTGGCATTGTAAATTCTTCCAGAAGACAAATATTTGCATAAGATTTTGTTGCCCTAGTAGTTTTGATTGACATCCTGCCTTTTGTTCAGGAGCACCAGTACAATTGCCATGGTTGTTAAGCCAATAACTGCAGCTGTTAAGTGAATGGTGTGGTCATTAAGCAAATCTGACTTCCCCCATGGATTTTTTTTTTTTTTTTTTTGGTTGGATGGGAAAATCACAAATGGCAATCCCACAACTCTGGGACGCTTCAACTGTTGTAAATACATGCTGGTTGCCAAGTGCCCAAATTTTGATCACGTGACCGTGGGGACGCTGCAATGGGCGTAAATGTAAGAATCAGCCATCAGTCACTTTTTTGGGGTGCCGTTTCACTTAGAACGGTCACTAAATGAATGATTGTAAGTTGAGGGTTACTTGTATGTCACGCTGACACTCTGTGAAAACTACCCTGTGAGCTGAATTAGTTTCAACCTAGAGAAAGGAGCACCCACACAGCAGCGACTGTGTTATCCAAACACCATCAGGGATGAAGAATAACAAAACAAAGCAAATGAAGGAGATCTCCCTCCCTCCCCCTCCCCATTTTGGGCATTTGTTTGCTGTCAGATGGGAGTTCATGTGACTGCCTTGTTTTTAGATTCACTTTGACGCCTACACATTGAGACCAGCAGAGCATCCAATCCCATATTTGTGTATAATTAATAAACAGGGAGGGTGTGTTTGGGCGGGGGGGAAGAGGCACTTTGTGCTTGCAACAGAAGCTACGAGAAGAAATTACTATGTATGTAAGATAACGTGGTTATGTGCCCCTGTCCAGATGACTAATAAAAACAGTGTTTTTGCACCATCAGGTCAGTGTCGACTCTTAGCAAACACTGAGACAGATTTTCTCCAATTGATCTGCTTCCAGGCTGGTTCTTCAGGTGTGCCCATCACTGCTGAAATGGGAATCCGTTCAGGTTATTCAAAATAAATAAAGACTATTAAGCCTCCACGTGACGGATTGGCTCACAAAACATACTAAGGCAAGGATTGGATTTCCACAACACACATTAAAAACCACTTTAGTGTAGACTTAAATTTATAGGCTGCTCAACTCTGTCCTGATTCTGGGTGGTCTATAAATTTAGTCCAGTGTGTAATAAGATCTTAACCTACCTAGGGAAGTAATTTCAGCTTAGCAAATGTATTGATGTAACCAGAGTTTATAAGCTACAGCAAAGCATAAAATACAATACAGCAGAATATTCCAGTGAAGTAATTAAAGTGCATTAGATGTATGAAGGTTAAAATAAGACAAAAGCCAGAGCTACAACTAAGAAGCGTTTCTTTCTAACTTTAAATGTCAGAAGAGCAAAGGTAGCAACTTGGTGGCTAACACTTGGAAACACATCTGCAAGGAGATAGTTCAACTGTTGGGGGTCCATGTCCCTGAGTTCACCTATCATTTGAATAATTTGGCTTTAATCTAATTGTACATGGAGCACTGGAAGACATAATGAAGAATGCCTGAATAATATCCTCCACTTGACCAACACCACCAAGACAAAAATGTTGATGATTGAACTGCAGTGGCTTCATATTAGATGGCTGGCTGGCTGAGGAATTCTGGGAGTTGAAGTCCACAAGTCATAAAAGGGCCAAGTTTGAAGACCCCTGCATTAGTAGATAGGAGCATTCAGGTTCTTGATTACGGAAGCAATAGATGCATCTTGGAATGCCTGCGGAGTCAAGCTGCAAATAGTTCAAACTGTAGAACAAGGGTCCCCAACCCCCGGGCTGCAGTTTGTACGAAACCAGGTTGCAGGAGAAAAACGTGAATGGACCTTTGTGCGCGAGTGCAAGTGCCTGCCGCTCGCGCGAGTGGAGCCTCACGTGCAAGCACAAGTGTCTGCCGCTCATGTAAATGGTGCTCGCACAAATGGAGCTGTGCGCATGTGGGCACCTGCCACTCACACGGCCCCCCGTATTGGGCCGGGCCACCAAGCTGGAATAGTTGGGGACAGCTGCTGTAGAGCAGAGGTCCCCAACCTTTTGGGCATCAGGGACTGGTTACATGGAGAGAGGTTTTTCCGCGGACCTATGGATGGGGCTTTCCTTGTTTGTGCGGACCAGTTGCTGGGATGCCGCAGACCGGTCCCAGTCCACGGACTGGGGGTTGGGGGTTGGGGACCCCTGCTGTAGAGGGTCCATCAATATGACTGTTAAGAGTTGACACTGACTTGGTGTACATAATTACATCCATCATCGAGCTAGATATTAGCAGACAAGAGAAATAGATTTAGGTTGGATACTGGGAAGAACTACCTAACCATCAATCAAATAGGCTGCCTTGTAAAGCAGTGTGCCTTGCTTCAGGCCCTTGAACAGAAGCCGAGTGGCCCCGTGTCTGAAATGCTTCAGTAGATCTTGAATCATTTAGGAACTTGGACTAGATGATTCTGAGCCCCTTCCAACTCTGTGCTTTTATTTCTCTATTATTCATAAGGCTGAGACCTAGATTAAAGCCGCCCTGGAATGCATATTTATGCAAATTAAGGTTTCAGGAACATTTTTTTTTCAAAATCTGCAAGATGATGGGCATAAACTAGTGATCTAAGCCCCATTCCTTCTGTCATGCATACCGTAGAAAAGGAATCACAAGGATGTGTCGACCATCTTGCAGATTTTACCTCTCTGCACAAATAGCCCTGCGTGGCTTCAGCCTGCTCTTTTTTTTGAACAAACTTGTTCCCTTCAGCTATTTTGGTTTAGCTTTTGTGCTGGCTATGGATTATGGGAGATGAAGTCCAGGAGGCACCATGGAGAAAATACCTGGTATTCCGAAAATTGGACAGTACAGATAGTCCTCGACTTACGATCACAATTGAGCCTAAAATTTATGTTGTTAAGGGAGACATTTGTTACATTTGTCCCATTTTACAACCTTTCTTGCCTCAGTTGTTGGACTGGAGGCTAAAACATATAAGGAACAGTTGCTGGAATTGGGTATGTCTAGTTTAATGAAGAGAAGGACGAGGGGGGACATGATAGCAGTGTTCCAATATCTCAGGGGCTGCCCCAAAGAAGAGGGAGTCAAGCTATTCTCCAAAGCAGCTAAAAGGCAGGACAAGAAGCAACAGATGGAAACTAATCAAGGAGAGAAGCAACCTAGAACTAAGGAGAAACTTCCTGACAGTTAGAACAATTAATCAGTGGAACAACCTGCCTCCAGAAGCGGTGAATGCTCCAACACTGGAAGTTTTCAAGAAGAGACTGGACAGCCCTTTGTCCGAAATGGTATACGGTTTCCTGCCTGAGCAGGGGGTTGGACTAGATGACCTCCAAGGTCCCTTCCAACTTTATTATTATTATTATTATTATTATTATTATTATTATTATTATTATTATAGTTGTTAAGTGAATCACTGCAGTTGATAAGGTAGTAACCCGTTTGTGAAGTGAATCTGGCTTCCCCATTGCCTTTGCTTGTCAGAAGGTCGCAAAATGGAAACACATGACCTTGCGACATTGCAACCGTCATAAATATGAACTAGTTGCCAAGTGTCCGAATTTTGATCACACGATCATGGGGGTGCTGCAAAGATCGTAACTGTGAAAAACGGTCATAAGTCACTTTTTTTAGTGTTGTAACTTTGAACGGTCACTAAATGAACTGCTGTAAGTTGAGGACTACCTGTAAGAACCTTCTGAGGAATAACCAAAGAATATAGGTAATCCTCGACTTATGGCCACAACTGAGCCCCAAATTTCTGTTGCTAAGCAAGACACACGTTAAGTGAATTTTGCTCCATTCTATGACCTTTCTTGCCAGAGTTTTAAGTGAATTACTGCAATTGTTAAGTTACTAACATGGTTATGAAGTGAATCTGACTTCCCCATTGCCTTTGCTAGTCAGGACACAAAAAGTGATCACATGACCCCAGGACACGGCAACCATTATCAATACATGCCAGTTGGCAAGCATCTCAATTTTGATCATGTGACCGTGGGGATGCTGCAACGGCCATTAAGTGTGAAAAATGGCCATCAGTCACTTTTTTCAGTGCTGTTGTAACTTTCAGTGGTCACTAAGCAAACAGTTGTAAGTCGAGGACTACCTGTAACCCTCTTCCCTCATTTGCCTAGCACAGAGGTAAGCAACCTTGGCTCTTTTATGACTCGTGGACTTCAACTCCCAGAATTCCTGAGCCAGCATGGCTCAGCTTGGAAACCTCTCCCTTTCCCCTCAGCATGGCTGGCTCAGGAATTCTGGGAGTTGAAGTCCACAAGTCATAAAAGAGCCAAGGTTGCCTACCCCTGGCCTAGCACAAGTCTGTTGGGAGTTATGCCGACTTGAAAACTGCCCGCTGCATCCCAGAGCCCATTGTAGCCTCACTGGCACATGTTTCTGTTTCATCAGCGCTTGCCATCTGTGGGAAGAATATGATTAGCTCACAAGCTTCTGGTTTGTGTAATGATCGGACCACAAACCCACACAGGACAGGATTCAACAAAATAATAAATAGTATTGCAAAAGGAGCAATGCTTTGATTTTTATACCAAAGCAGTGCTTGGAATGACGATAAGAAGCAACCGGCAGTTCAATTATTGGTGAGTATTTAAAAGCACTGGAAAGTCCAGGTTCAGCCTCCACTCACCCATCAGTTTGCTATTTTGCCTGGGTTGGCACAGTAAATTAAGCAATAATATGGTTGGTATGGTTTAGGGCGATTGTACTAGGTCAATCAGTCTGTTTACAATCCATTAGTTTATGCATTCAATGACAGACAGGCACAGCCAAAGAGCCATATGTGGCCTATGGGCCATACAATGCCCAGGTCTGTTCTAGAGGGTAGGAGTCACAGCGGAAAAAGGCCAACTTAAGGTTCCGATCCAATGGAACTCCTTAATAGACAGGACCTGTAATATATCCTCATCTACCATGGGTAGATGTAAGAGGGTAGACCTGCAGATAAGTCATGATGACGCAGTGGTTGGGACAGGGGTATCCAGCCTGTGGGCCACAGGACAGGCTGGCCAGTGCGCGCGTGTGTGTGCGCACACACCCTTATTTGCACTAGTGCCACAGCCGCAGGGCACGAAAATAGGATGCCGCACCGCAGGGTGTAAAAATGGGACGCCGCCGTGCCTCGAGGTGCGAAAATGGGACGCCGCCCCACCTTACAGTGTGAAAACAGGATGCCACCGCGCTGCAAGGTGCAAAAATGGACGACGCCGTGCCACCTGGAAACGGCACTGTGCCACACAAGAACGGGGCAGGGCTAGTGATCATCAAGCGGGCGCTAGCCCTGCCCTGTTTGCGACACGCATGTGCTCGCGGCCCCATGCACACACGCATGCCTGTGTGTAAAATGCTTCCCCCTCCCTTTTCCTTCGGTCCCTCAACCGAGAAAAGTTGGTGACCTCTGGGTTAGAATGCAGTATTGCAGACTAATTCAGCTCAGTGCCAGGAATTCGATCCTCACCCGGCTCAAGGTTGACTCAGCCTTCCATCCTTCTGAGGTCAGTAAAATGAGGACCCAGATGGTTGGGGCAACTCTGTAAACCGCTTAGAGAGGGCTGTAAAGCACAATGAAGCGGTATATAAATCTTAGTGCTACTGGTCTAAGTCCCTGAGGATCAGGCGTTTCTAGGTTTTGTTTTTTTAAAAAACCAACCAAGCAAAACCAAAATCTGAAATTCCATTACAGTCACTTTTTGACTTACAACATTTAACAACTGTGGGGCTGTTGGTTGCAGCAATCCGAAAAATATATGGTCAAAATTTGGGTGCTTGGCAACTGGAGTATATTGATGAGGGTTGCTGTCGCCATCTGCAACTTTCTTTGCCTAACTCCTGAACGATTGGCTTAACAACCAAGGCAGGAAAGGCCATAAAATCAGATGCAACTCACTTAACTGCTTTGCTTAGCAATGGAAATTCTGGTCTCAATTGTGGTTGTAAATCAAGGACTACCGGTTGTTAAATATGGATTCAAAGTATCTAAATGCTTGGACTAGAGAATCTGATACCTGGTTCAAATCTCCATTCAGGATATTAATCGGCATGTCTGCCTGAGCTATTCAACCACAAATGGACAAAAGTGTCTCAAACGATTCAGAAACTGCACTTTAATGAATCACCCATAAAATGAGGGTCAGACATTACTCTTAGCTGTGGGGTCCTTGGTGCTCTCTGAGCTTGGTGGTTTACTTGCAGATTATGGTAATACTGCATATTATATACTGCATCCAGTTTTGGTCACTACGATGTAAAAAAGATGTTGGGACTCTAGAAAGAGTACAGAGAAGAGCAACAAAGATGATTAGGGGACTGGAGGCTAAAAGATATGAGGAATGATTGCTGGAATTGGGTATGTCTAGTTTAATGAAGAGAAGGACGAGGGGGGACATGATAGCCGTGTTCCAGTATCTCAGGGGTTGCCACAAAGAAGAGCTATTCTCCAAAGCACCTGAAGGCAGGACAAGAAGCAACGGATGGAAACTAATCAAGGAGAGAAGCAACCTAGAACTAAGGAGAAACTTCCTGACAGTGAGAACAATTAATCAGTGGAACAACCTGCCTGCAGAAGCTGTGAATGCTCCAACACTGGAAGTTTTTAAGAAAAGACTGGACAACCATTTGTCTGAGATGGCATAGGGTTTCCTGTCTGAGCAGGGGGTTGGACTAGATGACCTCCAAAGTCCCTTCCATCATCATCATCATCATTATATTAAAAAATGCAAGAAAACCATCAAGCTCAGAGAGCACTACGGACCCCACAGTTCAATCTCAAGTAACATTCTCTTCTATTGATTTCTCTTAGCTCCCAAATTGTTCCTCTAATCCCCAGGCCTGCATCAAAAATACCCCTTCAATTGCACTGTAGGCATCATTCTTGTTTCCTTGAAGTTGCCCAGCTGGGGGGGGGCTTGAGAAGAAGAGATATTGCCAGATGTGCCGGTGCTCACCAGGGGAACATGTGCTGAATGTCTATGTTCTTGTTTATTTACAGATAGTCCTTGACTTACGACCACAGTTGAGCCCAAAATTTCCATTGCTAAGTGAGACAGTTGTTAAGTGAGTTTTGCCCCATTTTATGATCTTTCTTGCCACCGTTGTAAAGTGAATCATTGCAGTTAATGAATTTGGCTTCCCCACTGACTTTATCAGGTCGTCAGAAAAAGTGATCACATGATCTCAGGACACTGCAAACATCATAAATATCTGCCAGTTGCCAAGCATCCGAATTTTGATTATGTGACCCTGAGGATGCTGCAACACTCCTAAGTGTAAAAAAAAGTTACAGGTAGTCCTCGACTTATAACCGTGGTGGCGAATCTATGGCACGCGTGCCACAGGTAGCACGCAGAGCCCTCTCTGTGGACACGCGGGCCGTCACCCCAGCCCTAGGCCTTCAGCTGGGTTTTATAAAACCTTTTCGCTTTAGGCCTCCGCTGCCGTGTGCAAAAAAAAAAGGTTCAATCAATCAATCAATTTCAACTTCTCGCAGGGAAAAAAAAGATCTCGCAAAATTGGAATTGATTGAACTTTTTAGTCCCACCCAGTCTGCCGTTACCACCGCAGCCATGCCCACCCAATGGGCCACGCCCTCCCAATGGGCCACACCCACCCAATGGGCCACACTCACCCAATGGGCCACGCCCACCCAGCACCCGACGATACATAAGTGGATTTTGGATTGCAGTTTGGGCACTCCGGTCTCTAAAAGGTTCTCCATCACTGACTTACAACAACTCATTTAGTTACTGTTTGAAGTTACAATGGTACTGAAGAAATGGCTTAGGACCGTTTTTTACCTTCATGACCATCGCAGCATCCCCCATGGTCACGTGATCAAAATTCAGACGCTTGGCAACTGACTTGTATTTACGACAGTTGCAGTGCCCTATTGCCTTGTGATCCCCTTGTGACCTTCTGAGAAGTAAAGTCAATGGGGAAGCCAGATTCACAACAACCATGTTACTAACAACTACAGTGATTCACTTAACAACTGTGGCAAGAAAGGTCCTAAAATGGAGCAAAGTTCACTTAACAAATGTCTTGCTTAGCAACAGAAATTTTGGGCTCAATGGAGGTCGTAAGTCAAGGACTATCTGTAGAAATCACTTTTTTCAATGCTGTTGTAACTTCGAACACTCATTAAACAAATGATTGTAAGCCGAGGACTACCTGTATCTAGCTGTTGAATTCAGAAGCATTTAGATGTGTGGCATCAGAGTCCTCACATTTTATGAGAAAACTATATATATCCTGGGCGCTGCTTATCACCACTCCAGTCCAAAGGATATCTGAAAAGGTTAAATCATGGCAAAATTTACAACTGAACCTTGGACGATCGGTTCAATTGGATGATTGAACCTTCATTTACATACTCCAAAGGATACAACTCCTCAAAATTCTGTATAGTACACAGGGCAGGGAAAGAACAGCAGCCTGGATGAGTGTGGAGTCTGTTCCCACATTCAGAAACGTCTCCAACTCTTGCGTCGGCCTGCACGCTTCACTCCGCTCCAGGAAAGGCTAAACTACCCGAGGGAAGAGTAAATTCGACGGGGGTTAACCCCGGCTAAGCCCAAAGTGGCTTCTCCGGGGCGAATCCACCAATGCGCTTGCCAGGATTGTACTAACCCCTCAAAGCAGGCGCCGTGTGAACGCAGCCCGGGGAGGGGCAGCGGGGTCTACGCCTTCCGAGCGGCTCAAGGAGCCCCTGGTGAGCCGCGAAAGGCGCAGCGCTGCCCTTCCGAGGCGGCTGCAGAAAGCGCAACCGAGGCCCCCCTCTTGGCGCCCTCTCACCCCGGGACGCCTTATTTTCACGCCGCTTCAAAAAATAATAATAAACCAATTCCTCCCGCTTTATTCTTTCTTTCTTCGAATAGAGAGAGCGCCTCCCCACCCCACCCCACCCCGCTTGCCAGGGGGGTCCCGGTTTTGGTTTTTGCGCGCGCGGAACGCTTCTCCTCTCCGGACGCTCGCGCGCCCTGCGCTTGGGGACGCGCGGAGCGCCTTCTGGTCAGTCTCTCCCGCGCCCTGTCCGGCCCTGCCCTTCCCCTTCCCGGCGTCCCACTCCGGCTGAGCCCCGGCTGGGGCGGCCTCCAGCAAGCGGAAGGCGGCGGGAAGATGGCGGAGCCCGGCGGGGCCGAAACCTTCGCCGAGCGACCGTCCACGCCGAGCAACAGCAGCCTCAGCAGGTGAGGACCGGAGGAAAGACGGATCCCCTCTCCTGCCTGCCCCCCCCCAGCCGTCTCTAGTCCCACCTCCTTGGGGAGGGAGGGAGGGAAGGGATGGCGCAGTTCCCCCCCTCCCCAGCTCTGCCCCACACGGGACCGTGGTTTGCCCCTACGACGGAGAGCCCTCCTCAGTACCCAGAGGACGACGCGGTGCCCTCTTTCTCTCCTCTTTCGTCCGGGTGCTTCCCCCGCCCCGCAGCTGTTTTGCATTTTTATTTTGATTGCGATTCTCGGATTTCTGACCCATCTCTGGAAACTGGGCGGGGCTCTTGCCAGGAGGCTGTCGGAGTGTGTCTCTTGTGTGTATGGTGCTGTAGTGGCACGCCAGGTTTAATTAACCAGGTTACCGCATTAGCCCGTTTTCTGCCTTTGCACAGGATAAGGAACCATACCCACCTGCTGACTGTGCACTCCAGTCAGGCTGAACTAGGGTAGAGCCCAGCATAATTAAAGCTAAATGAAAGATAGGGTGCTGTGCAAAATGAATGATGACTGACCTGATTACTTAAGTTGTGTGAGCGTGGGCAATGTAATCCTGGGTGAGGGTGGATCGTCTTCCCCAGCCCCATAGCTCCATATTCTTGTCCTTCTGTATCCATCTGTCAGTGGTTCCCTTGTATGATGAACTCAAGATCTCCCATCTGTCAGGATGATGGGAGGTGTAGTCCATCACATCTGAAAAGTGACTTGGGAGCCTTTGGGTCTTCTTTCCACCCCATAGTTGTTCTGCCTGCCCCAAGAAAGATTTTTCCTCCTCTTAATTTAAGATCCTCGGCTCTTCCCCATCCCTCGTTTTGCCCCCTTCACCTTTTAGTGCAGTCACATTTGTTGCTGAATGACAATTCCCAGCAACCCCAACTAGTGTGACCCAATATCTGGAGAGCTACAGGTTGTCCTTTGGTTGCTTTCACACAAAAGTTTGATCACCCTTGCTAAATTAACCCAACTCTTTGCTGTTGCCTAGTGGTTGTGCCAATTTTTATAACCTAATGGTTCTCAATCTTTTCTTCACCATGGACACCCTTTAAATACCTTTTGTGGCCAGAAACCTCCAAGACTTAAGATTTAAATCATAACATTTCTTCAACCCTTCATGGACCCATTGTGACAACATTGTGCCCCCCCCCAGGGGTCCACGGACCACAGGTTGAGAACCACTGACCAAAGTATAGTTGTGGAGCTCTTGGTGTCCTCTAAGCTTGGTTGTTTGCTTGTAGATGTTTCTTTACCCAACTAGGTAACATCATCAGTGCTAGTGAGGTTTGCTCCCTGTTTATATACAGTAGCTTCTATATAAACAGGAACCCAGTCTGGTCCAGTGGTTAAGGAAAATGGCTAGAAACCAGGAGATTGTGAGTTCTAGTCCTGCCTTAGGCATGAAAGCCAGCTGGGTGGCTTTGGCCCAGCCACTTTCTCAGGCCAACCTACCTCACAGGATTGTTGCTGTGGGGAAAATAGGAGGAGAAAGGAGTATTAGGTATGTTTGCTGCCTTGAGTTATTTATAAAGTAATAAAAAATAATAAAGTTGGGTGATGAAACATCTGCAAGCAAGCAACCGAGCTCAGAGAGCACCAAGGACTCCATAGTTCAACCCTCAGCTATAGATATTCTCTTCTATTAAAAAATATGGTGGTCCTAACTAAGTTAAAACATTCTTACTTATTTGAATATTGCTATAAAACATCTCCAGGTATTTTGTGTTGTGTGAACCCAGTTGCTATGCAGCATAGGTGTCCCTTTATCTCATTATGTGATCATGTCTCCTGCAGCATTATCATCTGCCTTCCCTCGTGTGTTTTTTTAAATATTTCCTATTTTCCTCTCTCTGGGAGGTCCTGACTATCCTCTGCCTGCATTTTTGTTGTGGGAACTTAAAGGAGGCCTACTGGGTAAGAGGAAGGACCAATCAATCAATCAGAATAGAGCTGGAAGGGACTTTGGAGGTCTTCTAGTCCAGCCCCCTGCTCAAGCAGAAGACCCTATACCATTTCAGACAAGTGGCTGTCCAGTCTCTTCTTAAAAACCTCCAGTGTTGAAGAACCCACAATGTCTGAAGGCAGGTTGTTCCACTGGTTAATTGTCCTCACTGTTAGGAAGTTTCTCCTTAATTCCAGGTTGCATCTCTCCTTGATTAGTTTCCATCCATTGTTTCTTGCCTTCTGGTGCTTTGGAAAATAAATTGACCCCCGCCCCCTTGTGGCAGCCTCTCAAATACTAGAACACTACTATCCTGTCCCCCCTAGTCCTTCTTTTCTCTAGACTGGCCATACCCAAATCCTGCAACTGTTCTTCATATGTTTTAGTCTCCAGGCCTTTAATCATCTTAGTTGCTCTTTGCACTTTTTCCAAAGTCTCAACATCTTTTTCGTAATGTGATAACCAAAACTGGATGCAGTATTTCATGTGTGGCCTTACTAAGGCTTTATAAAGCGGTACTAATACTTCACGTGATTTTGATTCTATGCCTCTGTTTGTACAACCAAGGATTGTATTAGCTTTTTTGACTGCTGCTGCACACTGCTGGCTCCTGTTTAAGTGATCGTCCACTAGGACTCCAAGGTCCCTCTCACAGTTACTGTTTTTGAGCGAGGTTTCGCCTAATCTGTACTTATACCTTTGGTTTTTCCTGCCCAGGTGTAAAGTCTCCACATTAAATATAATTTTGTTGGATGGGGCCCATTGTTGAAGTCTATCAAGATCTTTTTGGATTTTGAGCTTGTCTTCTGGGGTATTGGCTATTCCTGCCAGCTTAGTGTCATCTGCAAATTTGATGAGATCCCCTTGTATTCCCTCATCTAAGTCATTTATGAAGATATTGAAGAGTACTGGGCTTAGGACAGAACCTTGTGATACCCCACTGCTTATTTTCCTCCATGTAGATGTAGTACCATTAAGGACTACTTGTTGAGTATGGTTTGTCAGCCAGTTACAAATCCATCTGGTGGTGATGTTGTCTATCCCACATTTTTCTAGCTTACCAAGAAGTAGGTTGTGGTCTACTTTATCAAATGCCTTCCTGAAGTCTAAATATACTATGTCCACAATATTTCGCTGGTCTACTAATTTAGTCACTTTGTCAAAGAATGAAATAAGATTGGTTTGGCATGATCTGTTTTTAACAAACCCGTGCTGGCTACTAGTTATAACTTTATTTGTTTCTAGATGTTCACATATCTGTTTTTTGATTATTTTTTCCAGTGTCTTCCCAGGTATTGATGTTAGGCTGATAGGTCTGTATTTCCTGGGTCTGTTTCCTCCCCCCCCTTTTTTTTTTTTGAAGATGGGAATCACATCAGTCTTTTCCAATCCCTCTGGTAGTTCCCCAGTGCTCCAAGGTTTTTTAAAGATATGATACAATGGTTCTGAGATAACATCTGCCAGCTCCTTCAGAACTCTGGGGTGTAATCCATCAGGCCCCGGTGATTTGTATTCATCAAGGTCAGACAGGTGTTCTCTTACCATTTTCTTGCTTATTTTAATTTTTATTTCTAGTCCATCTTTTACATTTATGTTTTTGGTAAGTTGGGCTATAGTTTCTTTTTGTGTGAAGACTGATGCAAAGAATGAGTTAAGCAGCTCTGCTTTCTCTCTACTGCCTGTTACGTCCTTGCCATCTTCTCTCCTTAGTGGACCGACTGTTTCCTTGACTTTTTTTTTATTTATATGTTGAAAGAAAACCTTTTTATTATCTTTAATTTTGTTGCAAAAGTTCATTCTGAGTCTTTGCTTTCCCGAACTTTCCAGCATGCTGAACCAACCAGGCCGGTTCACATGCTGGTCCCACAATAGCCAACAACATGTCTTTGAGGAATGTGCTGGTCAGAGTAAATAGATATTTTAGGAATTAAGAACTGTCCCCTTAAGGGATAGCCTTTTGGGTAATGTAGTTTTAAGTTACCTGGTCATATCTGTGTTTCGGATTGGCCACTGGGAGGGACTTCTGATTGGCTACCTGGGATTACTGGCTACGTGCAGGCCAGCGCGGTTTTTATGAATTCCAGCTACGGGAGCTGTTTGCTCTTTTAACATGGGAGATACTATCTCTTTTCACCTACATTTTGGGTTCAGTTCATGAAATGTGCTTCAGAAGAATCTCTCCAGTAACTGTGAGTTAATGTTTACAGCAGTGGTGGCGAACCTATGGCACGCGTGCCAGAGGCGGCACTCAGAGCCCTCTCTGTGGGCACGCGCACCATGCCCCGGAGATGGCAACCGTCCCTCTTCAACCAGCCACCCGCTAACTCGCCGAGGTCCCATGTGGCCGGATGCATCCCAGCACCCATGCGCTCGCTGGCCTCTGTGTGCAGGGGCCGATGGTGTCAGGCAGCAGCTGCCCTGGCCCCTGCCTCACCTTGCCCTGTGACAATGGCACCCCCGCCCTGCCTCGCCTTGCTTTGCCCCGCAGGACGAGCCTCCTGCCCACCGCCCCACCTGCCAGAGACCCCCTGGATCTCTCCCAACCCTGCCCGGCCCCCACAGGCGTCCCTCCCCATGAGCAACATTGAAGTGATCATGCCCACCTTGGCCACACCCACCCAATCTGCCATGACCACCATAGCCACGCCTACCCAGTGGGCCACGCCCACCTGGCACCCGGCGATAAATAAGTGGGTTTTGGGTTGCAGTTTGGGCACTCGGTCTCTAAAAGGTTCGCCATCACTGGTTTAGAGAATGCCTGATGAATTAAAGTAATCTGCATGAAACCCTTTCCGTGGAGTTTATCTGCCTGTATCAAGCAATAGTAGCCCCACTTTGCTTGGAGCAGAACAAGGAAGAAGCCCACAAGCAGGAGGAATGCTGAAATTCCTCCCATCCCCATCTAAGTGGAAATGCTGGGCATGGCTGCTTGTTCAGGACCATCAAACCTCCACAACTTTCTGTGTTATATCTAGGTTTTTTTTAAAAAAAACTATCCAAGTTCATCCACGTGAAACCACCATTTCATCTAGTGACCATTGCATTCCCTTTCTTTGTTCATCATAATCTCCTATAATTCTTATCCCCTCAGCAAAAGATTCTACAGTTGTCTTCCTTTAATTGCTCCCTTGTCTCCCGTTATGTTTCCTGGTTGTGTGTTCTTTCGATAATCGTTTATTACATTTCTTATTTCCTAGGTGAACTAGGAAATAGATCCCCCGAGTCCCAGGTGGAGATTCCTCCCATTTGTTCTTCTCCACCTCATCTAATATTTTCCCTTGAAAATAATTGTGTGTTTTCCCACAGTTATTCCCTTTATTCTGCTCAGCTTTTTCCCCTCTCTCGTATGATATCTTGCTAAAATTTTAATAACTAGCGTAAACATCAGGATCAAGTTGAATTCTAAATATATCTACTTAAAATAGCTAGATTTCTCTGTGGTTGTTTTAATTGTGCCCATTGAGTATGAGAGTCCTGGGTTTTACAGATTCGTCAGTGTGTGCATTTTATGGTGGATTATTTTTTTGACTTTCCTCCAGGTGGTTTACAAATTAGCAGGTCTAGACTGATTAATGGATGACAGGGATATCAACTAAGTTCCTACAGCATCAATTGTTAGCAGAGGCTAAAGTGGGTTAAATTCCTAATATCCTGATTTGGAATTTCCAAAGTGTATCTGATAGGCCCAAATGGAATTTGGACAGATTGATCTTTAACCTGATCTAGTTTTTTTTTTTTTTTTTTAATTGAAGCAGATGAGGCTGGTACTATTCTGGGAACCTGCTGAGTTTTGAAATTACAGTATATAGGGATTTTAATCCAAACATCCTCTTTCAGGCCTAGTGCCACATACAGGTTATTCTTGAGTTACAATCATATTGGAGCCTGCCCATCATGGTCATAGGTTGTGACAGTTGTAAATCAGTCATCCACATGCAGCATTCATTAAGCAAATGCCATGGTCATTAAGTGAAACAATGATTCCTATAGCAGGGGTAGGCAACCTTGGCTCTTTTATGACTTGTGGACCAATTCCCAGAATTCCTGAGCCAGCCATGCTGGCTCAGGAATTCTGGGAGTTGAAGTCCACGAGTCATAAAAGAGCCAAGGTTGCCTACCCCTGCTATAGGCCGATTTGGCCAGAAACAAGAAGTAAATGCCGTTTTTTTTTTTTTACAAAACCATTGTAAAACACAGTCACATGACTGCAGGATGCTGCTAATGGCTTAAATATAGGCCAGTTACCAAGCGCCTGACATGCAGTTACATGACCAGCCATCAGAACTTAAGAACAGGGTCATAAGCACTCCAGAGCAGTCCATTGTAACTTTGACATTGATTGTAAGTTGAGTTTGCTTAACACCGACCACAAAAAAGGTTGTGAAATTGGGTTGGTCACGTGACCCGTTTTACGACTATCACAACTTACAAGCATGATCGGTAGGCTCCATTGTGGTCATATATCAAGTATTACCTGTGGACTCTTTAGACCCATCTAATGCAGTAGACTTTTTGCCTTTTGGTACTGTCCAGAAGACGGTAGAGGACAGGAAGGCCTGGAGGAAAGTTGTCCATGGGGTCGCGATGGGTCGGACAGGACTTCGCAACTAACAACAACAATGCAGTAGACTATTTCCAAGCATTAGGTAGATGTCTTTCCTATCACTTGGTATCTGATTGTTATCTAAGGGGCTGTCACGAAGAAGAGCGGGTCAACCTATTCTCCAAAGCACCTGAGGGCAGGACAAGAAGCAACGGATGGAAACTAATCAAGGAGAGAAGCAACCTGGAACTAAGGAGAAATTTCCAGACAGTTAGAACAATTAACCAGTGGAACAACCTGCCTCCAGAAGTTGTGGGTGCTCCAACACTGGAAGTTTTTAAGAAGAGATTGGACAAGCATTTGTCCGAAGTGGTGTAGGGTTTCCTGCTTGAGCAGGGGGTTGGACTAGAAGACCTCTGAGGCCCCTTCCAACTCTATTATTCTGTTATTCTGTTTTTAAACTGGGGTAGCAAAAGAATGGAGAAAACATTCATGGTACATCTGAGCAATAGTGCAAGGCATTATGGGACCAGATGAAAGTGATGCCATAATGCCAGAGAATTGGAATTAGGAATTATATTCTTTTCCTTAATAAAATAAATGTATGGGACCCATAAGTCCTTCTTATCAAATAGCAGCTGTGAGGTAGGGAAGACATTAATTCTTATTCTTATGCCATCTTATGCCATTTCCTTCTACTTTATGTCACTGCAGCCTTGATCCTTACTGATTCACTCATTTTGCACCTATTTGTAAGTAGGTAAATAGGCTCTTATATTAGTTTAAAAAATTTTATCCTACCTTTTTGCTGATTAGGCATGAGATTTATTCATTTCTTGTTTAATCTGGCCTAGTTTTACAGGAAAGAAACAATTACAATCCACATTATATTCATATAGAAATAATTTAGCAGGACTCTTGCTGATGTGCAGAGCTGAGCAGATTTAGGCAAAGAAATATTGGAGTAGGATTCATATATTAATGCAGAAAATTATTAAAGTGAACATAAAGATTAAACCAGAAACTCCTTCTGTGTCTAATGGAAAGAGAATTGGAAAAAAAATTGGAACTCTGATATTATATATGGTAATGGCAGCAAGATTGCTTTATGCACAAAAGTGGAAGGATGCCTCAATTCCTACCATGGACGAATGGTTACAAAAGCTGATGGAATTAGCAGAGATGGCCAAATTGACTGTGCTGATAAAAGAAAAGAACATAAGTACTTTTGTTTCTACTTGGAAATCGCTTCTGGACTTTGTGCTTGAGGTGGAAAAAAATGATATTACAATTTTGGGTTTTACCGATTAGGCTGATTTGCCAGTACAAAAATGGCTGGTGGATACTACTATAGAAATGTAAGAAGTTGAGATTTTATTTTAATGTCTGATTTTACTGCAACAGAGAAAGTCAGAAGTCAATGTCTTTTGTTTCTTCACACCTTTTTTGTTTTCCCTTTTTCTATTTGTCTGAAATGGTATAAGGTTTCCTGCCTGAGAAGGGGGTTGGACTAGATGACCTCCAAGGTACCTTCCAACATTATTATTATTATTATTATTATTATTATTATTATTATTATTATTATTATTATTATTATTATTATTGTTGTTGTTGTTGTTGTTGTTGTTGTTGTTGTTGTTGTTGTTGTTGTTGTTGTTATTATTACTGTTGTCCCCTGCTATTTGCTTTTGTATTTTTACATTTTATGTTATAAATGAATAATAATGATAATAATAATAATAATAATAATAATAATAATAATAATAATAATAATAATAATAACAACAACAATAACAATAATAACAATAATAACAATAATAACAATAATAATAATAATAATAATAATAGCTGGGCAGATTTAGAATACAGTCTAACTCTAAATCCTTTTAGGACTTACGGTTACCTCGAATTGTATCCTATGGTCAATTGGCAACCAATGGAGGTCTTTTAACACAGAGTCCACCCTGGTCAAAACTTTGTCGTGTTTTGCACCAATTATAGTTTTCAGATGCTTTGCAGGGATAGGCCCCCAAACTGCATATTACCACAATCAAAGCAGAAACAAGGTGTGGATTTACCGTTTCAAAATCTGGCCAGCTCGAAAAGGATTTAAGGTGGTGCATTATTTGTTGATTTGTTTAGGGCGGCAATGGATAAGGCCGCTCATTCTAAATACATAACTCTTGGGGGGGCTAACAAACCACACTGAAAAATTTACATGAAAATACTATAAAAATAATATAAACTCCTGGGAACAGAACAAAAGATGAAGTTAAGATGATCAAACCTGCTTTAATTTTGCAGATATACATTCATGGCTAGACGTTGTGATTGTTTCAACTCTCAAAGCTGCCTGAGAGTTATTTCTGCATTGGCACAAATCTGAAAAATATGTTATTTTATAGTCTGAACTATCCTTGAGTTACGTGCTAAGAAATGTTACCTAACTGTAGATTTATAACATAAAGGGAATTGATGGACTTGGAAATACATTATTTCATTAAAGGGGTGTTCTCAATTAACATTAGCATTATTCAGAAGTTTGGCATAATGTTTTCCAAAGAGAAAAACTAGCATTGGAGGCCAACTGTGAAAGAGAACTTGCTGATCTAAGATTTTTCCATTGCAATGATCCTGTGCTTTCTTGGTTCAGGAAAAATAACAAGAAGTCTGAATAGACTTAATTTGCCTGAGACAGAATATACCGAAAAGAAATTTTTTAAATCACACACAATAGGGCAGATTAAGAGAGAAAAACTAGGCTAAAGGTTGTCCTCAATTTACGACTATAAAGGACCCCCCCCATCATGGTTGTAAGTTGTGATGGCTGTAAAACAGGTCAGACATGTGATCGACCCGATTTTATCACCTTTTTTTTGTGGCGGTCTTTAAATGAATGAGGACCCAGATTGTTGGGGTTTACAGAGTCAGCCTATTGCCCCCAACAATCTGGGTCCTCATTTTACGGACCTCGGAGGGATGGGAGTCTGAGTCAACCTTGAGCTGGTCAGGATCGAACTCCTGGCAGTGGGCAGAGTTAGCCTGCAATACTGCATTCTAACCACTGCGCCACCAGGGCTCCTATCTCTTGATAAACTCCCCCGCCCCATCTATTGCACGCTAACTGTGTAGCTCATTCATGCTCATGTACTTTCCAGATTTGAAAATGGCCAACACATCTCTCCCCCCCGCCCCGCTCCCCCAGTGAAGTCCTGAGGATTTGGTTCGCCAGGGTATTTAGCAATCATTGTAAAGATCTCAAAAGTTTCAGTCACCATAGCTTCCTCAAAATCATCTGAAGGAGTCTGGCTATCTTATATGTTTTGGTCTTTATTTTTAAAGTGTCGAATTGTCATTGACATACTAACCTCTTTAACTGGGCAAATTTTTCAATCAAGCTACCTCAAATGGGCTAATTTAGAGAATTTTCCAAAATCTGGGACTCGTGACTCACATTGAAATGAAATTTGGCAAATTTTATGAAAATATTGTATGATATAAAAGTTATCAAAACAGTTTATGACAAAATACAAAATGTCTTAAAACATTCCTGTGCTGATTGATGTTTGACTGTGCTATACAGTTCAACATGGACTATTTTCAAGGGAGATACATCTCTGAATGTATCCCAGCTTTTCCAGTGAAGGCAATACAGCTAAGCTCTTGACTTATGACTACAATTGAGACCGGACTTTCCATTGCAAAGTGAAGTAGTTGTTAAGTGAATCATGCCACAGCTGTTAAATGAATCACTCCAGTTTAAGTGAACCTCATGGTCATTAAGTTAATCCAGCTTCTCCTATTGACTTTGCTTGTTGGAAGCCGGCTGGCAAGATCGTAAATGGAGATTTGGGGACCTTGGTAAAATGCTTACTAAAAATAAGGAAATGATAGAAATGTTTTCTGCGGTGTAAATGCTGATAGGAAGGCAATATGTAATACGTGGTCTGTTGATAGGCATGAACGTTGAAAGAAATAAAAACAGTTGTGCACAAGAACAGGGTTTTATGGAAGGGAGGAATATAGAAGTTGGATACAGTGGGAATGGGGCACTGGAGAATTGTGTGTGGCAAAATAAGGGAAAGAGTCAAACATAAGTAGATGATGAATTAATATGGTCTGTGTGCAGAAGTGAGGGACTACATTGAAGTGGTTTGGTTATGTAAAGAGAATGAAAATTAAATTGCAAACAAAATACATTAAGAAAGAGTACAGGTAGTTCTCATTTAATGACACTAATGAGACCAGAATTTCTAACTGTCGACTTAAATTTCTAACTGTCGCGGTGAATGCTCCAACACTGGAAGTTTTTAAGAACTTTTAAGAACATTTGTCTGAAATGGTATAGGGCAGGGGTAGGCCACCTTGGTTCTTTTATGACTCGTGGACTTCAACTCCCAGAATTCCTGAGCCTCTGCAGTGACCGTACATAAAGGCCTGTGTCCCTTTAGTAGTGAAGGAATAAATTAGTCTTTAGCAGTGGCTTGAAAAGAGATGGATTGATTATTAGATTGATTATATACCATAAAGTCGTTTTTGACTCCCAGTGATCACATAGATCAATGTTTCTCAACCTTGACGGCTTGAAGATGGGTGGACTTCAACTCCCAGAATTCCCCAGCCAGCATGACTGCTGGCTGGGGAATTCTGGGAGTTGAAGTCCACTCATCTTCAAGCTGTCAAGGTTGAGAAACACTGACATATATAGATTTTCTCCAGGAGATTCTATCCCTAACTTGTTCTTTCAAGTCCCCCAATTAGTGCCCCCTGTACTGAAGTCTATTCCCCTTGCTGCTGGTGGTCGTCTTCTTTCCTTCTACATTTCCCAGTACTAGAGCTTTTAAAGAGAAAAGTTCAGCTTTCTTCAAAGAATAAAATCTTTTCAGCTAACAACCAAGTTCCAGTTTCTTCCAGGCTCCCAAAGTAAGTTCTGAATTGGTTGAAACGGTATGTATGCAACTACGTGCAAACAGCACCAACCACCACAATTGTGGCGTGTGGGCCTTGGCAAAGAATCACTCAAGGTTTTCTTTTGTGCCTTTCCTGGAACCTCTGCCAAGGAACAGATGCTGTTCTGTGTTGTTTCCCCCCCACCCCACAACTATAGTAACACAAACAATGGGACTGCAAGGCAACAAGGCGTTAAAGTGGTTTTTTTTAAATGCCATTATTTCACATTCTGCAATGTGACCTCTCTCTCTCTCTCCCCCCCAGGGCCCTCAGTCCTCATTCTAATGGCTTTTCAATGAAAAGGTTAAATTATATCATGCTCCCAGTTGAAACCATAGTTTCAACTTGGAAACTGTGAGTATCCTAGACCTAGATCAAGTCCAAAAATGCTAGAGAGTTCCTGGAAGCCTGGCACTCAAAACAATCAGCCATCCACAGGCACATGAACATAAACAACATCTACATACCATTCAAAAGAGACAGTCAAAAAGCTAAAAAGGAAAACAAAAAGACCAATGCACCACTTCTCCAGCAATCAACACCCAGATGAGCAGAGATTAGCACCAAAATTAACATTAGACTAACAATCAAAAAGCAAACAATACCACAATCATGCCAAACAAGCTGACAGTAAACAACAGCCCAGTCAAGGAAGCACCAAGACCACTTTGACCAACTCTGACAGGGCAATCCACTAGTATATAAAATGAGAGCAAACCCAACTTTCTCCTAGCACCAATGACATTACCTAGTTGGGTGATGAAAGGTCTGCAAGAAAACCCACCAAGCTCACAGAGCACCAAGGACCCCATATATCATGCTCTGTTTTATATATTCCAAGATTACTTTTCCTGTTTTCATTTTTATTAAAGAAGTAGAGTGTGAGTGTGTGTGTGTGTGTTTGTGTGTGTGTGTATGATTAGGGTCCATTGGTAACCACAATGGAGTTTAAAGGTGTTTCTTGTATTAAGAGCCATTGTGACGCAGTGGTTAGAATGCAGTACTGCAGGCTACTTCTGCTGACTGCCGGCTGCCAGCAGTTCGGCAGTTTGTGTCTCACCCTCTCAAGGTTAATTCATCCTTTTATCCTTCCGAGGTCGGTAAAATGAGGACCCACATTGTTGGGAGCGATATGCTGACTCTGTAAACTGCTTAGAGAGGGCTGTAAAGCACTGTGAAGCGGTATATAAGTCTAGGTGCTATTGCTATGACCTTGAAGAATGCTTAATTTCTTGTGGGAAGATGGGGCCTTGTTCCCTTCATTCTTGTATAAAAAGGGGTAAAACAATGGCTCTCAGCCTGTGGTCTGCGGACCCCTGGGGGGGGGGACAGAATGTTGTCCCGGGGGTCCTTGAAGGCTTAAAAAAATGTTATGATTTAAATCTTGAGTTAAGTCTTGGGGGTCTGTGGCTATAGTTTGTGGACACAAAAGGTATTTAAGGGGGGTCCGTGGTGAAGAAAAGATTGCAAACCACTGGGTAAAAGATATTTCCAGTTTGAGAGACGTGTTACAGAGCAGGTAATAATAACACTTCCTTGCAAATTGGTGGTGGGGCAGTTTTGCAATAGCATATATTGTCCTTAAACTGTGTATAAATCTGTTCCTTTTTCCACGGTAGTCCTCGACTTATGACTGGTTGTTTAGCAATAATTCAAAATTACAACGGACCTCTCTAGGATACTTACAATCAGGATTTGAAGTTCTGATGGCTACCTTCCTGGTCATGTGACTCCATTTGGGCACTTGGCAGTCAGCTCTCATTTATGACTGTTTGTAGTGTCCTGCAGTCACATTATCATAATTTATGATGCTTTTTTTGCTGGAAACCTAAAAAACGCCCATTGCAGACAAAGGGTCTTCTTAATGAGCATGGCATTCATTTAATGACTGTAGTATTAGCTTAAAGACTGGTGCAAAAAAGGTAGCAAAATCAGGTGCAGTTACATGGTGACCCACTTAATGACTGGCACAACTTACAGCCATAATTCTGGGTGTCCCAAAGGTGCTTTTTTTTTCAAAAGGCAGCTGGAGTTTCTTGTTTTGTTTTTCCCCTCAAAAACGTTTTGCTTCTCGTCTAAGAAACTTCTTCAGTTCTGCTTCTTGGATGAGAAGCGAAACGTTTTGAAGGAAAACAAAAATCAAGAAAGTCCAGTTGCCTTTTGAAAAAGCACCTTTGGGACAACCATGACCTGGATGACTGAGAAACTCCATAGACGTAATTATGGCTCATAAGTTGAGGACTACCTGTATTGTACAGCTGGAAAAACTAGGCAGAAAAGGGTAATCAAAAAAGATCAAAGGCCTGGAGCTACCTGTATGACTAATTCAAGGGGAAAAAATACCTTGTAATTTATCCCTCTCTCTCCCCCTTTCTAGCATGGCGGACAAGAACAGCACATTGAAATGCACTTTCTCTGCTCCGGGCCATAGTGTTACCCTCCTGCATGGCCTGGCTTCTCTGCGGGCTCAGGCCCAGTTGCTGGATGTCATCCTCACCATCAACAATGAGGTCTTTCAGGTGCACAAAGTTGTTTTGGCAGCCTGCAGTGACTACTTCAGGTGAGAGGCTCGAACGTCCTCATGGAAGCTGTTTTCTGCTCTTTCAAACCCTGTTGAAAGTGTGGGTCCTAGATGGTGGGTTTGTGTCAGGGAATTGCGCAGTAGGTTTCCAAATGGAATCAGAGAGACTGACACGAACTTGGAAGTTTTATATAAATAAATATATTTTACATCTATATTCACAGCAGACAAGATAATTAGGCACCTCACTACATCATGAGGTAAATTGTCAGGTAAATCACAGAACAGCATACAGGTAGTCCTCGATTTACAACAGTTCATTTAGAGACTGTTCAAAGTTACAATGGCACTGAAAAAAGTGACTTTATACTTATGACCGTTCCAGCATCCCTATGGTCATGTGATCCAAATTGTGTCACTTGGCAACTGACTCGTATTTATGACAATTGCAGAGTCCCGGGGTCATGTGATCCCCTTTTGCAACCTTCTGACAAGCAAAGTCCACGGGGAAGCCAGATTCATTTAACAACTGTGTTATCAACTTAACCACTGCATTTAACAACTGTGGCAAGAAAAGTCGAAAAATGGGGCAAAATTCACTTAACAAATGCCTTAGTTAGCAACAGAAATTTTGGGCTCAATTGTCGTAAGTTGAGGACTACTTGTACAGAGCACACAGAAGAAAAAAAGGCGGGAAAAAAGGGAACTCGCCCTTTACACCCACAGCAACCAGTCATAACGTAGATTGCCTCATGCAGGAGCCAGCTCTCTCCAACCAATCAACGACAACTGTGTGTTCTGGCCCATTATAGACTTTACTGCTGCAGGTATTAAATTTAAATATCCTAACCCAGTGATGGCGAACCTTTTAGAGACTTGAGTGCCCAAACTGCAACCCAAAACCCACTTATGCATTGTCGAGTGCCAGGTGGGTGTGGCCCATTGGGTGGGCGTGGCCCATTGGGTGGGCGTGGCTGCGGTGGTAACAGCAGACTGGGTGGGACTAAAAAGCTCAATCAATCAATTCCAACTTTGCAAGATCTTTTTTTTTCCCACGAGAAGTTGAAATTGACTGATTGAACCTTTTTTTTTTTCCACACAGCGGCTGAGGCCTAAAGCGAAAAGGTTTTATAAAACCCAGCTGAAGGCCTAGGACTGGGGCGACGGCGCGCGTGCCCACAGAGAGGGCTCCGAGTGCCGCCTCTGGCACCCGTGCCATAGGTTCGCCACCACTGTCCTAACCGTTTGCAAGCGAGGGCTGTAATTAGTCCTTGACTTACAACCATTCTTTTAGCAACTGTTACAAGTTAAAGCAGCGTTACGACCAGTCCTTGCATTTGCAGCCATCGCAGCATTTCCCATGGTCACATGATCAAAAGTTGGGTGTTTGGCAACCAGCATGTCTTTACCGCAGTTGCAGCATCCCAGGATCATGATTGCCATTTGTGACTTTCCCAGACAGCTTCCGACAAGCAAAGTCAATGGGGAAACCAGATTCACCTAATAACCACAAGATTCACTTAACAAATGCAGTGATTTTTTTTAACAAAGATGGCAAAAAAGCTCATAAAATTTGGCATGACTCACTTAACAAATGCCTTGCTTAACAATGGAAATTCTTCTGGTCCCAATTGTGGTCGTAAGTCGAGGACTATCTGTATTGCTCAGCAGATGGCTTTCATGCAAGAAGGGCAGGCATCATCTCCAGACATCTCCAAATCCTGCCTGAGATCTGGAAAAGTTGCTAAGCTCTGTGGGTCAAAGGGTCTGTGCTGGTTGGAGGGAGGCCACATCTTACGTTTGTATAAGGCAAAGATACTGTTGCATCTGAGAGAGCTTTTGGGAAATGTAGGTTGCAGAGCTACCAAAGTCCAAACCTAGCCCATATATTGTCAAAAAGAAACCATTGCACCTTCTTTCCAGGCATTGGCAAAGTTGCATTACTGTAGTGTTTGCCCTTTGGAATCTAGGTGATTTTCATGGGACCTCCCCAAATAATTTAAATCAGTGTTTGCAAACATGACAACTTTAAGATGTGTGGACTCCTAGATTTCCCCAGCCAGAATTCCCAGACTCACCTTGTAGGGGAGGTGGGGGGGGCATAACAATTTAATAAATAAATTTCCCCAGCACATATTTAAAGTTGAGAAATACTGCTTCCTCCCTTCCTTTCCTTCCTTCCTTTCCTTCCTTCCTTCCTTTCCTTCCTTTCCTTCCTTTCCTTCCTTCCTTCCTTCCTTCCTTCCTTCCTTCCTTCCTTCCTTCCTTCCTTCCTTCCTTCCTTCCTTCCTTCCTCAGGTCTATTTCTCTCTAATTATCCTATCCTTTCATTTTTTTGATATGTTGTTCATGAATATAAAAAAGTACTTCTTCACTCAACTCATGGCACCCCAGCCCTCTCGAAAAAACTCGCGCTATCTGTGTAGCTCCCATCCTGATGACAAGTCAAAAGTCTCTATCTCTTCTCCCAGCCTTTAGGTGGTTGAGCCACTGTAGGTTTTAATTTTGTTGTTCTGTGTGCTTTTCTCTTCTGAATGCACATTTCTTTTTTAATTGTGTTTTCCTTTTAAAATGTAAGTCATCCAGAGTGATTGGGGGTCAGGCAGCTTCTAAATTATATAAAGAAATAACCTTCGCCTTAAGGGCTGATACCCATAATTCTAGCCTGATTCTTTTTGTATTCTTACTATCCTAAATTTATGTGTTGCTTATGCTTGGTATTATAGTTAGATGAATCAGGAGTTTTTTGAGTGTTACATTTTTTTGCAAAAAGTTTTCCATTCCTAAAAAGAAAAGGCATTTTGCAATTTATTAGTCAGGATGAATGCATGCAGTGCAATACCAGTCAAACTTTGATGGGTTGTTCTAAACACTAATATTGTAATATTAACTGTAAACAATAACATTTTCATCTTAATCAGTATACTTGGAATGTAAGAGGAAAATGGACAGAACAAAACAAAAACAAAATATTAAACAAAAAAGGTTTAAATGTTCTCAGGTTAGGTTGATGAAGAATACTTGGATGAAAACCAGAGGTAGATTTCTGGATAGAAAAAAAATCTTGAGATCATCAATTCTTGAGCTGAATGTTGATTTATTTACATTTGCAAGCCATTCAGTTATAGCCTCTAAGTTGTTTAACATTAGTACAATGAAACAGTCAAAATAGTAATAAGCAATAATTATCAAACCAACACATCAGTTATGTGCATCAAAAAAGGTAGCAACCAGCTATTTTATAATATTTTGCTGGATGATTACATTCAGACTTGTTTCTTGAATGCTTTGAAGAAGAACAGTATTTTAAGTGCCCTTCTATATATTAACAGGGAGGAAATGGTCCTGTACTACTTATAACTATGTTATTTTAATATAAATGCACAATCATCACCCTATGTTGGTATTTTGCACCTGATTCCCAGAACCACATAATTTTGATTGCCTAAACTCAGCTGTTGAGATAAGATAAAGTTGACCCAATCTGGAATAGAATGAAGACCAGACCAGCTTTGCTTTGAAAACAGTTTTCTGGCTTCAGAATGTGTCCTGAATCACCATGTTTCTTTTTTTAAAGAGTATATTTCTTGTACCTCATTCTGATGAATAAAACATATACTCAAATCTGCTCATTTTTGACCTAAATTGGTGGGAATTTGTTTAGATCAGGGATGTCCAATCTTGGCAACTTTAAGACTTGTGGACTTCAACTCCCAGAATTCCCTGACCAGCATGCTATTTTAAAGATGCCAAGGTGGACACTTCTGGCTTAGATTTTCATGTTCTTTCTGGAGAGTATCCACCATCCCTTCTGAGATTGGGGCAGACTCCAGAGAGGTGATTACTACTGGTAATCCTCATTTTATGACCTTAATGGACGGTGCCCATTATGATTGTAAGCCATGATGGTCATAAAGCAGGTCACCCACATGACCAACCTGATTTGATGACCTTTTTTTTTGCGGCAGTTGTTAAGCAAACACTGCGGTTGTAAAGCAAACCAACTGTTTGGTGTGAAGTGGTTTTATTGAAAACCAGAAGTAAATGCCGGTTTTTAGCAAAACCATCGTAAAATGTCATATGACCACAAAATGTTGCAAATGGATATAAATGCAGGCAAGTTGCCGACTGCCTAAAATGCCGTCATATGACTGTGGGGGGGGGGGGGAACCTATCAGAAATTTGGAACTGGGTCATAAGTACCCCCGGGGAGGTCCATTGTACCTTTAAGTTGCCCAGACTTGCTGCATCAGTGAGATGGGCAGCATAGAAATTTAATAAGTAAGTACATAAACTTTGAATGGTCACTAAGTAACCAGCCATAAGTCGAGGATTACCTGCAAATGCTCCTTCCATACCACACTCTGGCTCTGGTTGTTATGGAGCAGGTGTGAAAATGCCCCATTGGAGATGATCAAGGCTCTGAGTCATTAGTCAAATGCAGTTGGATTCAGACCTTTCCAAAGTGACCTCTGGGCATTAACCATCTCTTCCCTGTTTCGAACTTTGGGTTTCCCATTTTCTATCTGTTTTTGATCACGCTTGCCTTATTTGTGCCTGCTGTGTGTGTATCTGTGAGCTTCTGCACACACCCTGGTCCTTGTTTTTTGATTGGTGTTTGTTTCCGTAGTAACATCAACCCCAGAGATTTATTGCTCTTCATAATAAGGAGCAATTAAGGGGGGGGGAGAGAAGATCTCCTACCAGATGCTAATGGCTCTGTCGCATTCTGTGCACTACACGCTGGCCCCAGTGTGGGCTTGCTGCTGAGCTATAATTGTTTCAAGGGTTTCTCTTGTAACTTGGGTGTTTTGTAGGGTTGTCGTGGAGGAACAATGAATAACATAATCTTCCCTTTGGTTTGTAGCTCTGATTTTGATGCAAATGAAGGGTAAAAGGAAAGAGACAGCATTAAAGACGATTTGGCAGCTGTTGCTTTAATCTAGATTTCAAGATTACAAGACAGTTTTTTTTTTAAAAAAAAATCAGGATAATTATAAGTTGACCGTGCTTTTCTTGATATTCAGTTCTTTGTAGCGACAAAGCATTTTCAATCCTTCCCTATAAGAGGAGGGAAACTGCAGCTCATAATTTTCTTTAGGGGGCTGGAGACTAAAACATATGAAGAACGGTTGCAGGAACTGGGTATGTCTAATCTAACGAAGAGAAGAACTAAGGGTGACATGATACTAGTTTTCTAATATTTGAGAGGCTGTCGCAAAGAAGTAGGGGTCAACCTATTCTATAAAGCACCTGAGGGCAAGACAAGAAGTAACGGATGGAAACTTACCAAGGAGAAAACCAACCTAGAATTAAGGAGAAATTTCCTGACAATGAGAATACAGTGGAATGGCTGCCTTCAGAAATTATGGTTGCTTCAACACTGGAAGCTTTTAAGAAGAGATTAGACAACTATTTGTCCAGAATGGTATAGGGTCTTCTGCATGTACAGGGGGTTGGACTAGAAAACCTCCAAGGTCCCTTCCAACTCTGTTATTCTGTATTCTGTATCTTCTGTTTGTTGTCTTTGATAACAACAGACTTACAGTTAGTCCTTGACTTATGATAACAATTGGGACCAGAATTTCCATCGCTAAGCAATGATGAATTAAATAATGTTGCCCAACAAGGTGGGTGTTAAGTGAGTCAGGCCCCATTTTACAACTTTTGCCATGGTTATTAAATGAATCTTTGCAATCTTTGGATAGATTTTTTGTTAAGCGAATCATGCAGTTGTTAAGTGAATGCAATGCAGCGCTTAGAAAATGGCGGCTGCTTCTGGAATCACACCATGTGGCTGCCTGAATGTTCAGCACTGTGGAAAGCTCAGGAGATATTCGAAAGCTACAGAGCTCTGGTGCTTTCTGCAGCACTGTGTAGACTGCATTAGGGAAGCAGAATGAATGCCATAGTCCTTGGATCTGCTTCTCCCACCCCCCAGGTTCCCCCCCCCACTGGGTCCCTGAAGAACTTGGGCTTCCTCCCCACATCCCATCACTCATTGCCTTTTGAAGATCTTGGGAGCTCTGGAGCTTTCCACAGTGCTTTGCGATCCGGGTGACAGTGTGGTATGATTCCGGAAGCGACTGCCATTTTCTGAGCGACTGCATTGAATTCTGGTCTCTCAGAAAATGGTGTCCACTTCTGGAATCGCACCACGCTGTCCGACGGAGCAATGTTCTGATTCCCTAACTCGGTCTGCACAGTGGTACAGAAATCTCTGGAACTCCAGAGATCTTGGATAGGTCCTTGGATAGATCCTTTTTTCAGGATTCACTAGTTTTGATGGCTGTTTACTATTTTCCGACGATTTAAGCCTTCAACTTAAATATCAGCTATATATGAGCAGCTGTGAAAGAGAACTCTTTTTGCTCTCCTCTCCTCTTTACGGAGGCATCTGTTTTGATACGGCATGGAGGGCTGGATGGACAGCCTGATACAGGAGGGTGGTTTTTATCTTCTTATTTTGTGTCCATTAAAGCAGGTAAGCTTCTACAGGTAGTCCTGGATTACAATTATTTGTTTAGCAACCGTTCAAGGTTATAACGGTCTCATTAAATGGTTTTTAATGAAAAAATTGACTTACAACTGGTCCTCGCACTTATGACCATTACATCAGCTGCACGGTAACATGATCAGAGTTTAGGTGCTTGGCATGTATTTACAGTGGCTGCAGTGTCTTAGAGTCATGTGATTACCATTTGCGACCTTTTGAGTCAACTTCGGACAAGCAAACTCAATGGGGGAAACTGGATTTGCTTAATGACCACAGGTTTCACTTAACAACTGCAAAGGTTTGCTTAACAACCCTGGTAAAAAAGATTATAAAATTGGGCCTGACTCACTTGCCTTTGCCTTGCTTAGCAAAGGAAATTCTCATCCAAATTGTCATAAGTCGAGCACTACCTGTAAATCTCTTTTTGTAATCACGTAAGATTTTTCTCTCATATCACAAAAAGGACTCTGTACGATGCTGGCCTATATGTATTTTACGGCTTTCTATGTTAATATATATCCTTCAGTTTTATTTTAATAGAGACACTTGAGACAGTCTTTAACATAAAACTAAATCAAAATTCATAAAAGCTCATTTTAAAAGGCAGTGATTTGAGAAGATATAAAGGGTTCATCAATGTTTCATAGAATCAGAAAAACATCTTAACATCTGCACATGTCGAATCCTTGTGGAAGGTCTAATGAGCTGGTGTAAACAAGGAAGGGCTGAGGCAGATTTTCTGAGACAAGGAGCACTTAGCCATTGCACAGGAAAGAAACGTACATTTTTGTTAGTCATTTATAATAATTTAAATATGCTTATTCATTGAGAAAACAACCTCCAAGTGGAGTCACAGATGGGTAGTCCTTGAATTATGACCACTATTGGGACCAGAATTTCTGTTGCTAAGCAAGGCATTGTTAAGTGAGTCCTGTCCGATTTTACGACTCTTTTCACCATGGTTGTTAAGCAAATCACTGTAGTTGTTAAGTGAATCGTGCAGTTGTTAAGCACATCTGGCTTCCTCCATTGACTTTGCTTGTCAATAGCAGGCTGGGAAGATCGCAAATGGTAATCACATGATCCTGGGATGCTACAACCATCGTAAATATATACCAGGTGCCAAGCACCCAAATTTTGATCAAGGGACTGTAGGGATGCTGCAATGGTTGTAAGTTCAAGGACCAGTTGGTTGTAAGTCACTTTTTCAGTGCCATTGTAAATTTGAATGCTTGCTAAACAAATTGTTGTAAGTTGAGGACTATCTGTATGTAATTTACTGTGATGCATCAACCAATGGAAAGGCGAATTATTTGTTGCACACTTTCTCAGCTGGCAACTTGTGGAAGATTTACTTATTTATCTATCAAATTTATTTGTTTCTCAATTTTATTCATTAAATTTATTTATTTATCAAATTTGTTTGTTTATCAAATTTATTTGCCGTCCGTCTTGCGGTTCAGGTGACTCTGGGCACCTTAGATTCTCCCTGATGATGTCCAGGAATGGTGAATCTCATCAATTTCGTCTCCTGTTCTTTGATTCTTTTAGGGCCATGTTCACTGGTGGGATGAGGGAAACCAACCAAGACGTGATAGAGTTGAAAGGAGTCTCTGCCAAGGGCTTAAAGCACATCATAGAGTTTGCCTACAGTGCCGAAGTCACCCTAGACCTTGACTGCATCCAGGATGTGCTGGGAGCAGCTGTCTTCCTGCAGATGGTACCCGTGGTGGAGCTGTGCGAGGAGTTCCTGAAATCGTCCATGAGTGTTGAGACCTGCCTTAACATTGGGCAAATGGCCACCACCTTCAGCCTTGCCTCCTTGAAGGAGTCCGTCGATGCCTTCACCTTCCGGCATTTCCTTCAGATTTCTGAGGAAGAAGACTTCCTCCACCTCCCTTTGGAACGACTCGTCTTCTTCCTTCAGAGCAACAAGCTCAAGAGCTGCAGTGAGATCGACCTTTTCCGGGCTGCCATCCGGTGGCTACAGTACGACCCAACACGCTGCAGCAGTGCCAGCCAGGTTCTCTGCCACATTCGCTTCCCGCTCATGAAATCTTCGGAGCTGGTGGACAATGTCCAAACCTTTGACATCATGGTGGAGGACGTCTTATGCCGGCAGTACCTCCTAGAAGCTTTCAACTATCAAATATTGCCTTTTCGGCAGCATGAGATGCAGTCTCCCAGAACTGCAATCCGCTCCGATGTCCTTTCTCTCATAGCTTTCGGTGGCACTCCATATACCGATAACGATAGGACTGTAAGTGGCAAAGTCTACTATTTGCCCGATAGCAGCACACGCCAATTCAAGGAGCTGACAGAGATGGAGGTGGGAACTAGCCACACCTGTGTGGCTGTCCTAGATAACTTTGTTTACGTGGTTGGGGGACAGCATCTGCAGTACCGCAGCGGTGAGGGAGCCCTTGACGTCTGCTACCGCTACGATCCCCACCTCAACCAGTGGCTACGCATTCAGGCAATGCAGGAGAGCAGGATCCTGTTTCAGCTGAACGTGCTGTGTGGCATGGTCTATGCCACAGGAGGCAGGAACAGATCCGGCAGCTTGGCATCCGTGGAAAAATATTGCCCCAGAACCAATGAATGGAGCTATGTTTGCCCCCTCAAACGCAGGACATGGGGCCACGCGGGGGCCACAGTGGGAGGCAAGCTGTACATATCGGGCGGGTATGGAATATCCGTGGAGGACAAGAAAGCCTTGCATTGCTATGACTCTGCCCTGGATCAGTGGGAGTTCAAAGCTCCCATGAACGAACCACGCGTCTTGCATGCGATGGTCAGCACCAATAATAAGGTTTATGCCCTCGGGGGCCGCATGGACCATGTCGACCGTTGCTTTGATGTCTTGGCCGTGGAGTATTACCTACCAGAAGCCAACCAGTGGACATTGGTAAGTCCCATGCGGGTAGGACAATCTGAAGCTGGCTGTTGCTTGCTAGAGAAGAAGATCTACGTGGTGGGAGGATACAACTGGCACCTGAACAACGTCACCAGCATCGTGCAGGTGTATAACACGGAGACGGATGAATGGGAGCGAGACCTCCACTTCCCGGAATCGTTTGCTGGGATTGCTTGCGCACCGGTGATTCTACCACAGCCAACAGCCTGGAGGTGACTATTGAAAATTGCCCGATCTTCTGAACCCTCCTGTGCATGCTCTTGCCTGGCTTGTTTTGCAAAATAAAGTTGTGTATTCATGGCGGACAAGTGAACTCTTCTGCCTACACTCTCTTGGTTTTTTTTGTTTTCCAGCAGCCCTTTTCGACTCTGTTGGGAATGGGAGTGTGATATGGAAGACTGTCCTGAGTAGGGAATCTTCTCAAGAAGCAGCGGTGGTGCACAACCCGGTTTCTCTTCCCTGACAATATCACGTCTGCAGACGTTCAATAACCTTTTTTTCATTTTTGAACAACGGAGGGGTTCACTGTATCTCAGAGTGTCGTTATATGGAGGTGTATGGCAACTGGACAGTTTGGAAAAAAAAGTCAAGAAAATTAAGATCATCCTGAACTTCCCAGAAGCAATGAGTAGAGCAATTGAGGGAAGGAGAAGAGGGCTCTAGGAATCAACAATCTGTGATTTCGTACAGGAGTATTTTCCTGAAAAGCAGCTTTGAACAACTGTACAAAACATACCTGTTCTGTTGTTGGAAACTCGATAAGACATGTTTTCCTATGCAGAGATTTAGGAAAGTGCCAAGAAGACTCCGCAGAAGCTTGGAATCTGTGGAGAGGAGGCCAAACCAGGATTATTAGCACAGGTAAATACGACTTCCATAAACTGACAGTATAGATATTCCTCGACTTACAACAGTTCATTTAGTAACCGTTCAAAGTTACAAGGGCACTGAAAAAAGTGACTTATGACCGTTTTTCACACTCATGACCGTTGCAGCATCCCTGTGGTCTCATGATCAAAATTCAGACGCTTGGCAACTGGTTCATATTTATGACGGTTGCAGTGTCCTTGGGTCATGTGATGACCTTTCCTAACCTGACATGCAAAGTCAATGGGGAAGCCAGATTCATTTAACAACTGGGTTAGTAACTTAACAACTGCAGTGATTCGCTTAACAACTGTGGCAACAAAGGTCGTAAAATGGGGCAAAAATCACAACAAATGTTTCACTTAGCAACAGAAATGTTGGGCTCAATTGTGGTCGTAAGTTGAGGACTACCTGTACCTGTTATTTTTTTATCGTAATCATTTTTGGGGAACATATGTGGAGAATCATACTTCAATAGGGATATGTTCCTGGCCAGCATGCTGTCTTGACACTTGAACACTTTCTTGAATCAAGAATGTTTATTATTGGACAGGATGGCCAAGTACAGTCTGAACAATCACTTGATGGGATGGTTATATTTATCATTCCTCTTAATTGTTGGTTATGGAAAACCTCTTTTATATATCTGCAGCTGCTTGGAAAATGAGATGAGCAGAACAGATTGACATTCTGCAGGGTGAACTCTGGTGATAGGATATGTAACGTGCTGAATGGGCATTTATATTCATCTGCCAATTCAGTACTCACATCTGCTGTGAGTCCTGAATTGGCAGATTATTTCGAGTACAGGTGGCGCTCGACTTACAACTATTTGTTTACCGACTGTTCAAAGTAACAGCGGCACCGAAAAAAAAGTGACTTGTGACCATTTTCCACACATGACCGTTACAGCAGCCCCATGGTCATGTGATCAGAATTCAGATGCTTGGCAACTGGCATGTATTTATGTCAGTCGCAGTGTCCCGGGGTCACGTGATCCCCTTTTGTGACCTTCTGACAAGCAAAGTCAATGGAGGTCAGATTCACTTCACAATCAAGTTACTAACAACTGCAGTGATTCACTTAGCAACTGCCTTGCTTAGCCACATCAATTCTGGCCCCAATTGTTGCCGTAAATCGACTGTAATGTCTGCAAAAGAGAACCCTGAGGGAGGAGGGAGAACATCAGAGGGTGTTTGATGGGGGATGTTTGGTCTAGAACAGGGGTAGGCAACCATGGCTCTTTTATGACTCGTGGACTTCAACTCCCAGAATTCCTGAGCCAGCCATGCTGAGGGGAAAGTGAGAGTTTCCAGGCTGAGCCATGCTGGCTCAGGAATTCTGGGAGTTGAAGTCCACAAGTCATAAAAGAGGCAAGGTTGCCTACCCCTGGTCTAGAAGTAGCTGAGATAAAATTCCCTGATGCAGTTCTCCATTTTCTGAGTATCTACGGAGATTCTCAGTTATCCAGATCATGGTTGTCCCAAAGGTCCTTTTTCAAGAAGTAACTGGACTTCCTTTGTTTTTCCTTGGAAGACGTTTCGCTCCTCATCCAAGAAGCTTCTTTAGCTCTGACTGAGTGGTAAGGAATGGAAGGATTTATATTGTTTATAGGGCACAGATTAACCTCCAAATGGCCCCAACGATTCTCAGAAAGAGTGCTAATGACCAGATGACTGCAAGGAATATAAATCCTTCCATTCCCCACCATTCAGTCAGAACTGAAGAAGCTTCTTGGATGAGAAGCGAAACGTCTTCAAGGAAAAACAAAGGAAGTCCAGTTGCCTCTTGAAAAAGCACCTTTGGGACATTCCCTGAGTAATTGTAATGCCTGTGCTGGCCATTCTGGCAGAAGACTGCTGCTAACACAGTTGAAACTCATTTCTTCCTTTGCTTTTTCTGTATTTAAATAGCCACGTATGCTTCAGCGGCAGCCTGGAACAGCAAACGGGAACTTTGCATTAAATACATAAAACCAATGAATTGCAGCTTTTCAGAAGAAGCTTGAATGTGTATGCTTAGGAGTTTCACATCTTGCTGATCAGGTTTGTTTTTATGTTACGGAACATGAACTTTGGAGCATTTTCCAAGTGTGGAATAAAAACATAACTTTCATATATCGGCCTCCTGAATTATTTCAATGCACAGTGTACAAGCTGTTTGCTTGATTCTCTGTTTTGCCCTGGGAAAGGAACCAGGAAAACGCCGAGATACAGTATTTATATGCAATAAAGTACATTTGCCTAGAAAAAAAATGTCTTGTCTAAAACAGGGGTCTTCAAACTTGGCCCTTTTATGACTTGTGGACTTCAACTCCCAGAATTCCTCAGCCATGGCATGCTGGCTGAGGAATTCTGGGAGTTGAAGTCCACAAGTCATAAAAGGGCCAAGTTTGAAGACCCCTGGTCTAAAACTTCAATCTTAATAGAGACGTGAAGTGGAATAATGCCGATGGTCCTCAATTTAACAACAGGTTGCTTAGTGACTGTTCAAAGTTACAAGGGACCTCCCGGGGCTACTTACGAACCAATTTGAAGTTATGATGGCTGCTTCCTCCTCCGCCTTCCCTACAGTCACATGATCACATTTTGGGCACTTAGCAACTAGCTCATGTTTAGAGCCATCCATGGTCACATGACCACAATTTATGTGGTCTTGTGTCCATGGTCACATGACTACATGGCCACAAGAGATTGGGCAACCATTTGAAATGGTACAGGGTTTCCTGCCTGAGAAGGGAGTTGGACACTAGAAGACCTCCACGGTCTCTCCCAACTCTGTTATTATTATATTATTACAACATATTTTGCTGGAAAATGGCATTTACTTCCTGTTTCCGGCAAAAAAAAATGTCCATTGTGAACAATGGATTCGCTACCAACTGTCACATTCACTTGATGACAGTGGCTTTTGCTTAATGTCCATGGTGATTCACTTAACAACTACCACAAAATGGTCATAAAATCAGGTACAGTCACGTGGTGACCCATTTAACAACCGGCATAACTGTAAGTCTGGGTTCAGTTACAATTGTAGTTTGCAAGTGTGAAAGACAATATGTGGCTGAGAAGGGAAATATTGCGATGCGCTCTGAAAGAGACTTTTAAAATCTCATTAACAAAAAAAAAGTCAGTATTTTCTAAGGAAGCAAAGATGGATGCTTCAGGATATCCCTTTACATATGAACTGAAAAGCATGGCCAGATGTTAATTGTTCCCTTTTAATTGGTTTAGCAATTCAATTTCTTTGAAATTAAGAAAAAAGTTCTGGTGGTTATTTTTAAAAAATCTTCTTGTAAATAGCATTCTTGATAGAATTTATTGGCTGAATTTATACCATCCATAACTTAACCTGGTTACTGTATTAACCTATTTTCTGGGTTTTTGAATGACTAAATGGGCTAGCTGTATTCAACTCACTAAGCCAGCCAGAAAACTAATCAAGGTTAAAACTAACCAAGCCTGGCATGTTTGCAGGTTACTGTCATCAATTGGGCTTTGATCTAGAATTTAAGCCGCAATTTAAAAAAAAATATCCATAAAAACAACCAACACAATTAACCAATCAAAATACAAACCTAGTCCCGACTCCAGCTCACAACATGATTAGCTCCCATAAAATAGAATCCGTTCACAGCCTAGGGGAAAGATTTAACTGGAAAATTGTTCCACCGTGTGTGAATGCAATTGCAGTGATTATGGAACAAGGTTCAGCATTTTGGTAAGCTTGTAGACATTGTAGAAGGAGAGCAGGGGCACTCGGCGGTAGCAAAAAGATCAAGAGGAACTTGGGAACATCTGATAAAATGAAGGGCACTTCACAAAAATTTAATCCAGGGGTATCCAACCTTGGCAACCTTAAGATTTGTAGACTTAAGCTTCCAGAATTCCCCAGCCAGCAGTGCTTGCTACCTGTAGCTAATTTAAGTGGCTTGTTTTTAGACCTAGCCAGCAACAACAAGAACAACAAAATCTACTGATTTGTTTCTGGCTGCGTTGAAGAAACTAGATTTTTGACACAGTAAAGTTTCAGTCTTGATCTGCAATCGTGGTAGGCCTAGTTCGTCTTTTAAAATGGCAAGTGGACCATAAATGGGTGTCATCAGAAGGGGCAGACCTGAAAATGGTGGGTTGAGTTCTAGTTCTTAAAGGAGAGGGGTGGAGTGTTTAACCTCCCAGAATCTTTGTGTTCGCATTCCAACCCTGATCGTGTTTAGCACTAAAATCTCAGGATGCTTAATGGAGAGACAGATAGGGCCTGAGGTTGCATGTTGCCTACAGGTTGCAGATAGACAGCTGAGCGGACGACAAAGGTAGCCGTGTTTTTGTTCAGAAGGATCCCTTAAAGTTTGGGTGGAAATGAAAGAAGCACAGAGCAAAAGTCAGGAAGAATCTGGTACAGTAGCTTGTTTTGATTTGTTAGTCTGATAAGATATTACCGAATGTCTTCCTGATTTATGACTGATCATGGCTGTCCTCTTACAGATGGGCAGGGCAGCAATAACAGGGAGCAGAGTCACCTCACCCAGATGAGTAGAACTGGGCTGAGCAATCTTTAATATCTACTCCAGACTTTTCCCAGGTCTTAATGTCAAGACTGGTCTGTCCCTTGCACAATCTTTTTGAAGATAAGGAGAACATTTGCTCTCCTCCCATCATCTGGCATTTCACTAGCTCTTCAGGATTTTCCAGACAGTTCAGTCAGACCATAAATTCTTCCAGCATCAATTCTTCGGTCGTTCAGCTGCTTCTGGCCATTTAAGCACACTTGAAATAAAGATTCCTCTTTATTTCAAGCTTACATCCTTCTCCTGTATTCTTCCCTTCACAATTTATTGGTGGAATGCATTCCACCCCCCACCCCCACCCCGGAAAAGACTGGGCAAAGTAAGACTTGAATCGCTCAGCCTTTTATTCTTAGCTCACAGCATTTTTCTTCACTGAACAGCTGATATACTGATTATTTTAATTTTGATTGCATCTAAAGAAACCCATTGTTCTTGGCATCCTTTGCTAATCAACTTCACAGCTTTCACTTTCTTATTACCAACTATAAGCCTAGTCTACCTGCCTATATTCTTCTGTCTTTATAAACCCTTTGCTTTTCCTATATGCCTCCTTTCCCTTTTGGGGGTTTAAAAACCCTTTTCAGGTTTTAGTAAGCTTTTGGGGTAATTACCCTGGCTTCTTTGGTGTCTTCCATTTCCCCCCCCTCCTTATTACAGTTGTTTGTTCAGGTAGTCCTCGACTTACAACAGTTCATTTAATGACCATGTGAAGTCACAACGGCACTGGTGGCCGTTTTTCACACTTACGACTGTTGCAGCGTGCCCACCGTCACATGATTAAAATTTGGACGCTTGGCCAACTGGCTTATATTTATGATCTCATATTTATGACGGTTGCAGTATCTCGGGATCACGTGATCACCTTTTGCAACCTTCTGACCAGCAAAGTCACTAGACCTCATGGTCTCCAGATTTGTAGCCTGTGGCTTTAACCAAACTGCACCAAACTGGCTCTCGTACTTTATTTAGCTCTCTTTAAAATAAGAATTTCACTTTCTTCCAGCCCTCTTGGTATTTCCTTTATTAAATGCTTTGTATTGGTTTCAAGTCAAGAATAGCTGATTCGCCTTGGCCTCTTCCAATACCCGCTGAAAGAGAAAGCTGTCAACAAGACACGTCAGGAATTTCCTGGAAGGACCATGCTCAAAGACATTTGTATCCTAACAGATGTTGGGCTAATTGATGTTTCCCATTTCGATGGCTTCATGCCTCTTGGAAAGGCCTGCCATTTGTTTTGGGAAGGCATCATGCAAATTTTCTCTGTAATTGGTTGGGTGATAGTAAGCCTCATGGACCATATTGTTTTCATTTGATCCTCCACTTATCCAGATGCTCTCTGCAATATTGCCAGGTTTATCCATTTGTCATTCTCGGCAGGAATGGATATTTTTAACCCACAGTACAAATCCTCCCCCTCTTTCTTTTGCTTCTGTCTTTAGAACAAGTGGCATCCATAATTTGCTATATTCCGGTCATGGTGCCATCTCACCAGACCTCTCACTCCTGTTCAATCATATTTGTCCTCCTGAGCTCATTGTGTTTACATTCCATACTCCGAGCATTAGATAGTAAAGGCCATGAACTTTTTGAGCCAATGTTCTTTTTTATTTTAATTTCAGTGGTTTCAGAGGCCTCGTTTCAGCAACACTCCCATTTTCTACAGAGCACAAGTTTTTATCTGATAGATAGATAGATAGATAGATAGATAGATAGATAGATAGATAAGATAGATAGATAGATAGATAGATAGATAGATAGATAGATAGATAGATAGATAGATAGATAGATAGATAGATAGATAGATAGATAGATAGATAGATAGATAGATAGATAGATAGATAGATAGATAACCTTTATTGTCATTTTTTTACTGGGCACAATGGCACACATCAAAAAATGAAATTTAGTTGCCCGCTCTCAAAGTGAAACACATACATGAAACATACTATACACAACATATGTATAGACCCACACCCCTACAAATACGTAACAAATAAATATTAAATACTGTCCATCTTGAATATATAACAATATATCTGAGGTGTTACTGCAAAGATTTCATCTTTATCCCTCTCTCTTTGAAGTCCTCCTTGGTAGATATCTCCTTTAGGCTATGTGCATAGGTTCTCAAACTGTGGTCCATGGACCTCTCGGGCTGTGATGTCATCACTGGGGGTCCGCAAAGAAATCTTGAAGAAATATTATGATTTAAGTCTTGAGTTATGTTTTGGTGGTCCATGACCATAGTCCATGGCCACAAAAGGTATTGAAAGGGGATCTGTGGTGAAGAAAAGTTTGGGAATCACTGGCAAAAGTCATTTCTAGCCATCTGTAAAGTTATATACAGGTAGTCCTTGACTTACAACAGTTCGTTTAGTGACTGTTCAAAGTTACAAAGGCACTGAAAAAAGTGACTTATGGCCGTTTTTCACTCTTACAACCTTTGCAGCATCCATCCCCATGGTCACATGATCAAAATTTAGATGCTTGGCAACTGGTTCATACTTATGACGGTTGCTCTGTCCCCAAGGTCATGTGATCTCCTTTTGCAACCTTTTGACAAGCAAAATCAATGGGGAAGCCAGATTCACTTAACAAGCATGTTACCAACTTATCAACTGCAGTGATTCACTTAATAACTGTGGCAAGAAAGGTCATAAAACGGGGCAAAATTCACTTAATGGCCGCACCAAGAAGAGTGCCTAGCCAACAATTTCCCACATGCCTTTTCTAACTGTTGACAAAGCTGTGTTAGTAGAATTGCATTCCAAGGACAAAACCTGTTCCTCCCAACACAAAATGCATTCTTTCCCCCATAGATGGTGTGTATGTGTGTGTACAAAGACACCAGTGCTAATCTCTGCAGGAAAATGGCAGTCTTCTCTGCCTCTTATACAACAAAGTAGCTGAGTCACTCTGGGTGTCATATCACAGATGTGTGAGACCTTGCACACGACTTGTATATTGCTGTCTGGCTTTGGTGACACTCTATCCCACTTTTAAGCCAAGATTGCTACTCAGTAGGAGCTTAAAACCCAGCTTTACAACAAAAATGTGACCCATAACTGAGGAAGAACAAACTCAGTGCTGTGATAATAATGCTTCTGCAAACATAAAAGAAGATTTTGAAGCCCTTCCTTTCATCACTCCTCCATAACAACCTCTTCTCAACTCTATTCTCACATACAAGGTTAATTAAATCTATGTCATCAATTTAAATCAACCCTGGATTAAAGTAAATCAATGAGGATTTTGTTCTGTCTCCAATGCCTTCAATTCGGCCCAGGCTTGTAACGAATCTTCGCCTAGAAAGGGTTGTCAAGAACACTATAATTTCTTCCCTTTGTCTTCTTTTAAGCTTTCGGTGAATCCTAACTGAGAATTGTAGCTGGTCAGAGATTGGATGAGTCTAATAGAGTGGATGTCCTGAATCATAGTTAATCACCTCTTACTGTGCAGGAGAACCCAGTTTTTTTATCATTTGTTTCCGTGGTTTTCTGGGCAAATATTTCCTCCATTGCTAGACACTGAAACTCAGAAGTATCCTTTTTCTAATCCAGAAGGATTGATAGACCTAGAACAGAGATCCCCAACTTTTTGGGCACCCGGGACCAGTTCCGTGGAGAGAGGTTTTTCCACGGAGTGGAAGGTGTCATGGTTCCGACAGATGAAACTCTTCAAAAGAACTTCGAGGCATTGTTTACCTTAAAGAATCTTTCATTCGAGAAACAAAGTATTGGCACTACCTAGTTAAAGCCAAAAACTGAATTCCCCTCCCCTGGGCAGAAAGTAACAAAGCACAATTCCCTCCTCCAATTAACAGTCATAAATCACATTCCCCAAATCTTTATCAACTCTGGCCGCAATAACCTTGGATTCCCACGGCTGAGTTATTATTGTTATGACTAACTGGACTCTCATCCACATTCCCCCTCCCAACATCAACTAACTCTAAAAGCAAAAGAGTAAAATGGCTACATTCCCATCTGTTGTCAAAGCAAGAACATCCAGTTAGCAGCGTTGACAGCGTGGTTTTGTGTGCTGCCTGCATCTCGCGGATAGGGTTTTGCTTGTTTCTGTGGACCGGTTGCTGGCATGCTGTGGCTCGGTACTGGTGCACGGACCCGGGGTTGGGGACACCTGACCTAGAACTAAGAAGAAATTTCCTGACAGAACAATTAACCAGTGGAACAACCTGCCTCCAGAAGTTGTGAATGCTCCAACACTGGAAGTTTTAAAGAGATTGGACAACCATTTGTCTGAAATGGTATAGGGTTTCCCGCCTGAGCAGGGGGTTGGACTAGAAGGCCTCTAAGGTCCCTTCCAACTACTCTACTCTACTCTACTCTACTCTACTCTACTCTACTCTACTCTACTCTATTCTATTCAGCATATAAATGCTGATCAGTGTTACAGTGTACAAGTACTATGTTATTAGTATCACATATAAACTTAACAAATCTTGATACTAATGCTTCTTGTAGATACAATAGTCCTAATTACTATCATTGGCTATTTATTTCTGAATAATTTATTTACAATTTAAATTATTCAAAGTTTCCAAGAGATCAGAATGACTAAAATGAAGAGCTGAAGCAATCAGATGTATGTATGCATTTATTTTCACATTTTTGAACTGTTAATATTCCTCCGAGAATGCACTTCAGCTCCCAGAATTCCCTAGCTAGCATGGGATTCTGGGATCCCATCTTAATTCCCTGAATTCTGGGAGTTAAGTCCTCACAACGTAATGTTCCCCAAATTGAGAAACACAGGGTTATTTGATAGCTGTGAAAAGAGAGTGAAATCCATGGAAAGAGCCTCCATAACTGCTTAGCCAGGTGACTTTGTTCTGAACTTGTTAAACAAACCACGGTGGCCTGGGTTGATATCAAAGGAGAGCCTTTGAAAAATCATGAAAGTATACAATATCTTGCTATAATTCTGAATCCATTCCATAACTAGAGTTTAATATTGGTTAGGGGTTTGTCCTTAACTTGGTGCAAACTAAGCTTGTTGTCTCATCTGTTGCTCAACTTTAAGAACTTGAAGCTATGTGGATTTCAACTCCCAGAATTCCCCAACCAGCATAGGTAATGAATGGCTTGGGAATTCTGGGAGTTGAAGTCCACACATTTTCAAGCTGCCAAGGTTTAGAAACACTGAACTAAGGCTAAGCTGCCGAAGATGATGCAAATGGAGAAAGTATCCAGAAAAAAATCTAGGCACCAATGTAAAGCTATTGGATAAATAGCTACTGAGGAATGGGAAAGAGACATGTGAAGGGGAATTTTTTTTAAAGAGAATAAAGTCCCCTTAATAAGGAAGGACAAGTACGGTAGAGAGAACAGACAGCTTTGCTATTTAAACGAGCAATATTGGACACGCTCTGAGCATGCGTAACACAGCCCGCTTACTTGCCTGCTAAGTGTGAAGGGGGCTGAGAAGAACCTCCGCGCAAGCGTAGAAAGAACTACTCGGCCCATAGAGATAGGAAAAAAGTCCATTGTGCGCCTGCTTCAAGGAGTTGCGCGTGCGCCAAAGTTCCTCGCCTCCAGGTTGGCTTCGCAAGTCGCGACTCTGAACTCTTTCCACCTCCCTTTCCCTAGTCTGCCTGTTCTTACGCCTGCGCAGTTCGGGCCGTTCGGCTACCGCTTGCTCGGACGGCTCATGCGCAGAAGCGCGGTCCTAGCCTTTCGGGCGCTCGCTTCGGCCTCGTCTCTCTCCTGGTGCGCCTGCGCAGTTGGCGCCGCCTGGTTGGTGGTGGTGTCTGGAGCCCGGTGGGAGGGGGGAGTCGGGGGTGGGGGGGGGAAGAGGAGGAGGAGGGATGCGGACGGGGGAAGATGGCGGCGGCGTCGTCGAACAACCCGCGGAAATTCAGCGAGAAGATCGCGCTGCACAACCAGAAGCAGGCCGAGGAGACGGCGGCCTTCGAGGAGGTCATGAAAGACCTCAGCCTGACGCGTGCCCACCGGGTGAGGAGGACCCGACGGAGGAGGGGAAGGATGGAGAGCGGGAGGGACCGATGGACTGACGCGCTGTCCGAGTCCCCTCAGAAAGGGGGGTGCATCGAAATTCGCTCCTCTTCACTGTGGGGCTTAGGCAGGGGGCCGTTTTTAAAAGTCCATTTCGGAAGGGGAGGTTGAGGGGAGTCGAGGGGCACCCCCTTTTTCCTTTCCCCCGAGAAAAGGGGAGGTGTTTAAAAACCACCCCCTCAATTTGGGGCTGAGGGAAGGGGATTAAAAGACTGTTAAGTACGGCGCGGGAGACGCCGGATTGGCATCCTTTTCCCCTCACCGAGTGGGTGTGGGGGAGAGAGCGGATGGGCCAGCCCGTCATTTCAAGTTGAGGGGGGAGCAGATGCCCCCTGATCAGGGATGGAGCTGGGAATCAGAGCAAAAATCTGTTGAGGAAAAAGGGAGAAGTTAAGCCCCCGGTTTAAAAAAAAATAAAAATCCCGTTAATGTTGTGATCATTACCCTTTACAGTAACGGCTTATGTTACTTGCGAGGGGCCTTAGTATTTGTGATCAGAAAGGCAGGATGTCATTTAATACGTGTAGAAATGCTGGATGCATTCTCTCCCCTTGAAAAAGAAATTGGAATGAAAGGCCCTTCCATGCTTTGGGTGAGAGATGGAGTGCAAAGATGGATAAACTAAAGAAAGGAGGTCAAGGGGGATGAAATGACCCACCTGTGCTCTTCTTTTGGTACAAGGAAGCAAATTATGCCTTCCCAGCCTATCATGGAGTTATTAAAAGAGGGGGAAAGGATGGATGGATGGATGGATGGATGGATGGATGGATGGATGGATAGATAGATAGATAGATAGATAACGAGCTTGGAAGAAGAGTGGGTCAGGAGAAGGAATTTTAATTCCTTTCTACTTCAGGTGAGGGATACTGGGTTAATAAAAGGTAAGAATAGGGGTGGGGGAGCACGGGAGTGGAGTTAACCTCTCCAAAACAGAAGGGAATCATAACACTTTTGTCTTTCTTTTATTAAATATTAGGGGAATAAGAGAGAATGAGTGAATTTTGATAAAAGAGGTCATAATGACTTCTCTTTCCTCAAGGGATGGGCAAATTAGTATTTTTAATATCTAACCATGTAGCAGGACTGTATTACTATTATCCTCTACATCGTTCCTATTACCTACTCCTATTGGTATTTTATGACTATCACTTTGTTGGTTGTATCTTATGATTGCATCTCATGGTTTATCACTTTGTTGCTTGTATGTATGCTGAGAGCTTATGCACTGGAGACAAATTGCTTGTGTGTCCAATCACACTTGGCCAATAAAGAATATTCTATATAATGGCAAATATGGGGAGGAGGCTAGCAGCGCCTATATTTTTAGGCAGATATTCCCCTGCTCAATGTATAGATAAATATAATGATTTATAAATATTCCTTATAAGTATATAAGGAAGTTGTAGAGGAAATCCCCTCCATATGTATGGGAAGGAAATAATAACTCTCTTCCCAATTTATGGACAGGGAATTGAAGAGTCTTGCGTATATTGGGAGGAGTATTTAATTAAAACATTCAAGAGGTGTGGTAATTACACCTCATCTTGTTATGTTTATAATGAGGAGTGAGGCTCCCGTTCTTTTATTTGTATATAAGAAAGGACAGTATTGAGGGATGAGCAGTATTGTGTATTTGAAAAAGGGGAGAAAATTAATTAGCCCTTAATTTATGCATAAGGAAATCAGTTCATTCTCCCTATGTGTGTTTAGGAGCAAATTAAGAAAAGGGGTTAAAAATCTTTTCCTTGATAAAAGAGGAGTGTGAAAATGAGGGAAATGCAAAATTAGAAAATGTTTACATCTAATGTACATGGTTGTGTGTGAATTTTTGAAAGGGTGACTTCTACCCATCTTTGCTTTTAGGTGGTATGTATTTTCCTGTGGGATATTGTGAGGGCATTGTGAGAAGAGGCTCTCTTTCTATTTGTTTAAGCAATTGCTTAATGTTAGATGAGCAGGGAGAATTACAAAGAATTACAATCTATAGTCTGGGATACAGTATTCATTCATTTAAGGAAACAACTATCCAGTCTTTAAGAATCTGTTACCTGGTTTTGTAGTGGGGGTCAGTGTGATCAGGTATCAGAATATACTTAATGAAGTATGGATTATCAAGATACTGTTGTTTTATCAGGGAGAATCATTCTTTTCTATTTTAGAATGCAATTAATGCTCTCCTGCTTGGGTGGAGTATCTGGATTTGAACAAACAGGGAAAAATATCTTTCCTTTGTATTCTCTCTGTCTCTGGGTGGAAATATATGAGATTGAGGATATTTAATATCCATTTGTTCTTACTGAAAAAGAAAACATTGAAGAAAATAATTTTATTTCCCATCCTTGCAATGTTGTATAATTGTGAATATTAAAGAGTTCAAGATAGTGCTTATATCATTTTAGTGGATAATAGTTATGTGAGAAAGAGCACTTTAAACAGCTATCTATATTAGTAATAAAATGTTACTAGAACTTTGAATTGTAGTATGCAGCTCTTTTCTGAAGTCACTATTCTTTCCGTGAGAAAGATTGGCTTTGTATTGAAATTAAGTTATTAACTAAAAGGGAATATTGCATTTTCTAAATGTAGAAAAGATCAGCTATCTTCTTCTCAGAAATGACTTTAAGGATGGGAGAATGGCTATTGCAATGCAGTTAGGCAATTATAAATGTCATAAATAGAAATATTACAGTGGAGTAAAATGAACATCCCTCCTTAAAAATGCTGGTTGTCATCTATAAAATTTTCTATATGGCCTATTGACTTGGGAGACTGCCGGTTTCCCATAGGATGTGCCCAACCATTTTGTTCTTGCAGCGTTGGCATACTCCATAACCAGTTTTGTCTATTGGGACTCCAGAATCACACATTCTTTGCAGTACCTTTGCATTCTCCCAGACATCTGAATGGCCCCCAGAAGAAAAGACCTGGTTCCTCACACAGCCAGGGAGAGTAAACACCTTTTCACTCCATCTGGTCTGTCCTTTTATCTTTTACTGATTTTATTGTAATGTCTTTATTTCTTTGTTGTAAGCTGCCCAGAGTCATTGAGATTTGGGTGGCAGATAAGTTTAATAAATGCTTATTTTACAAATGCAACTTCATTTATTCAATTTCTATAATCACCCATGTCAGCCAAGTGACTGAATGGCTTACAATTCTAAAACTGTAAAAGAGTTAAAACAATTAAAAACAATAAAAATGTCCAAATAATAAATACAGCAGCCGAGGTGGTTTAGCCCAGTGGTTCTTAACTTGGGCGATATCGCCCCCCAGGGGGCGATTTCATTTTTCAGGGGGGCGATGGAACGAAAAGGGGCGATGCGGGGGCGAAGGAACGAAAAGGGGGCGATATGGGGGCGATGGAGCGAGAAGTTTTGGGGACACTTTTGAGACTTTTTCGTAGTGAATCGCTGTATATCTGTCATACAAAAACATCAGATCGCTCACTATTAGTGGATTGAATTGTGTTTTCAAATGTTCCTCCAGCTAGCTTCAGTACAAAACGCCGTACATATGTGAATACGCATCGCTTATCTTCATGTGCGTTGCGCAGCAGCCTCTACCCATACAGTGGCGCACTATTGGCCAGAATGGGCAGTGATGGAGGGGGGAGCGCTTCTTTCGAAACATCGCATGCTGAGTGGCTGTCCCCTGTGACATTATATTTTCTTTGTGTCTTTTTAATCCTTTTTACAGTGTGCATGACTATATATACTTTCCTCAAATCTTAATTTAGTTTCAGAGTTTTCGTCTTGAAATTCTTAGTTTTTCTTTTCGGGCATTTCACTTTCTTGCAATTGAATTTTGTTTTCAGTGGTCATTACATTTAAGTGTCTTGAATAAATAAGATAATAATGAAATACATGATTCACGAAGTTTGGGAATAAAGTGACGGGTGGCACCAAAATTTTTCACACAGTTGAGATATGGGAAAAAGACTGGAAATAAATTATTTGCATTGATATGTCCTGATGACAATTTTAAAGAAAACAAAAAAAGTGTTTGCATAAATTGAAGAATTATTTCCTATGTTGTGATTGAGAGGTTATGTTGGGGGAGGGGGGCGATGACAACTTCCTCATTGGCTCAAGGGGGCGATTCGTTCAAAAAGGTTAAGAACCACTGGTTTAGCCAACTTAACAGTAAAGGCAAGGAATGGGGCCCTTAACTCTTTTGGAGCCCCTGGTTCAGGAACAAGTTTTTAAAGCCTTATAAAAGAAAATCCCACAGGTTTTGGGGTCATTATAATCTCCAACAGAAGAATATTTCACAAAGCAGAGGCTACAGTGGAGAAGGCCTGTCTTCTTGTTCCCTCCAATTAACACCCTTTGAGTGATGGGATTTGCAGCATGTCTACAAAGAGTTAACAATGGAAATAATTTAACTGATGACTTTGTTTCAGAAAATGGATGGGATGAACATAACAGGATTTTTACTTTTGCTATTTATCAAGTGTAGCCTCCTATCCCCTGAAAAGGTCACCAGCACTGCAGCATTTTTGAAATAATACAAAAAAAGGTGCTTCAAGGTATATAGGAGGTGTGAACATAGCATCTGTCTGCAACACTTTAAAGTAGCAATATCTTTTCCTGGGCTTGTGTTGTTGTCTTCTGCAGCTGCCATGTGACCTCAGGAAAGACAGATCGGCTAAGAATTGTGACTCCATGCTTCTAGACATCTTTTTGGAATTAAATTGAAGGCTCTACATGGCTCCACTCATCAGTATGTCCTGTTTGGCATAGAAAAATCTATTGCTACCAATGTTTGTTTTTAATGGTTACTGTGGTTATTTTTTTTATTACATGTCAACTGAGGGGGAACATATATTGATAATAAATGAATACATATGGTCTAGTTTTTGATGGAGCCACATTGTGTGTTTACACTGAAGATTCATGCTGGTAAGGGCCATTCTGCAAGTTCTTCCCACATATTAAAGATTATAGCCGGTATAAAAGTTCTTTCAGAGTTGAGGTAAAAATACTTTTTTTTTTTTTTCTGTAATAGAAGTGGGACGATCAGCTTGTAATTGCCAGGATATTTGGGATCCTAGTTAGTGTAAAGACATCTAATTTATTAGGGGCAACTCAGAAAAAGGCACTAAGAATGAGGTAATTTGGAATGTGGTATAAATTACATTACAGATTGGAACAGAAGAACAAACTAAGTTGAAGCACACTTTTCTCTGTTGAAAGTGTGTTTTCTTGTTTGTGGATCTGTTATTGTTGTAGTAACTTAGTGCAGCCTGAAGTCTTTATACAGAAGATAATAAATTCCTTTATATATAAAGTCCTTTTCACATTTTGCTTAAATTCTTGCTGGCCAGATGTGTTAATACTGATATTTCAGTACATATGCTATCTTGTATTATTATGGAAATGTATCATGTCAGAATATAAGGGTTAGAAAAGCTCTGGACTAGAAATAAGGCAACACTGATTTAAAATATCCACCTGATTATGAAGCTCGCTGGGTGATTTTGGGCCATGTCTAATTTACCTTACAGCAGAGCAGGGGTGTCAAACTGCCGGCCCACAGGCCGGATGCGTCATGTGGAAGCCGCACCCACCCCATTGCCGGCAATGGCAAAACCGGCCTGATACGTTGCGTGATGTCACGTGGCATCGCGAGTTTGACATGTCTGCCTTACAGGGTTGATGTAAGATTTTTTTAAAAAAATTGGGATAAAACTATATATGTTACTTTAGATTTCTGAAGAAAGATCAGGATATCCATTGGGTAAAATCAAGTAAGACCCATGATAGGGAATTCCAGTTATGTCCCATAGCATCTGATGACAGATGAATAAATATCTAGCTACACAGGGTGAGCTATTTGAACCAGTCTGGACTCTTCATTTCTTGTTATCTTCACACTGGTGTTCATTGTTGCAGAAGAACAGATGTAGTTGATATGGAGAATTAAACAGGACGTGCTGTGGGGTGTGGAGACATTTATTGGGCTAAATTAATGGTAGTGGTTTACAGAGGGCTGATGAAAGTGATGTAGCTCTGTGCCTCTGCTGTTTAAAGTGCCCTTTCCTATGAGTTCTTAATGTCATTGACAACACTGTTAAATCAGTGTGCTACTTACTATTATTGCATTTGGCAAATCAGTAAGACTTGTGAGGGTTTCTCATCCCTCCACCCCAATTCTTAAGCAAACCTTTCTGATTGTGCTTGTATATTGAATAAATTCAGACATGGAATTGTAGCATCCATGGCAAATGCAGTGCAGATACTCTAATAGTCTTGTAATGTCTTAATTGTCATCCAATGCTTGAAAATACATTTTCCTCCAGCTCCTCCTAGTCCCTTGTGGTTATTGCAAAAAAACAAAAAAAGTAGCTACGAATTACACAGTGATTATTAAAGCTGTGAGTCTGGTTTTATACTCATCCAGGAATGATTTTACATGGTTTTTTGAAAACCAAATTTATTTCTTAAATTTTATGGAGCCTTGTTTTTTCACTGTCATTCCTTTCTCTGCATTATCTTGTGCTTCATGTCCATTAGTGTGTTTGTGTGCTTTTTCTGAGGATCTAAGATAGCCAAGTAATAAACAAATGATTACATTTATTATTTGTTTTCCAATGGATATTATAAATGGATCCGCCTGGGTTCAGCTGCTTGCTAATATTGTTAATGATACTTTTTGGTAGCTCATTATTGGCAGTAGCTTAATTGATCTGCTAACTTGGTTTTTGCTTCTGTTCTGGAAGATCTTCAGAAGAATTTTATCCCTTCCATGACCGATCAACTCCATGCTTCCTTCAATAAAATTCCTTATCCTCTGCCTTATGATTGAAGCATCCTAATATGCAATTATTTTTATTAGAATGGAAAAAGTAGTGGTGGGGGAAACAATACTTTTTCAAACTCTTCTGTTGCTGCAGCGCTATGTTCCTTTTTATCTGTATCCCTTGAGTGACACCTAAGGGGATGCAAATCCCTCTCATTCTTTCATAGGCTCTGAAATTTTGGTTGGGAATCTGATTCATATGTTTTCATGACAGAAAAACAATGTATACTGCATAGAGCTTTATTTGTCATTTTATGCAATATTTTAAAGATGTCTGCTCGAAGCAATTGGAACCAATTCTTTTTATTATTATCATGTTTGTTTATTATTGCAAAAAAAAAATTATATCGCCCAATTGTAAATCTCTGGTAAGTGTGCAACAATAAAAATAATATATAGGTAATAATAAAACCGTATACAATAAAATTATATTGTGGTTCATCAATATAGCTTATGCGCCAAAATCTTATTTAGAAAGAAATGTTTAGCATCATCATAAATGCCAAAAGGAGAAGGAGCCAGGCATACTTTGGGGATAGAAAATCCCATTTGTTTCAACACTTCTCATGAATTGAGATTTCTTCAGGGTTTTTTTTTAATTTAAAATTGGTCCTTCTTCCATCCATCTTTATAAAAATTAAATAGCATGTCCCAAATGGCTAACTAAGCACAAAGGAACAGTCCAGTATCCATTTGCATATTTTTCCATGTATTCCACCAGTTATGAATCTCTGAGCCAACAAAGAGTAGGCTATTCATGTTGTCACCAAGAGTCAAACACAAGGAAGTTTTTACGGTTGATTTCAAGCATTTAGCATTTTGCAATAAAGATGCACCAGCAACGGCAGTCTGCATTTTGTTGAATCCTGTCAATCGATGAATTAAAAAATACGACATATTTTTAAAATATCAGTACTTTAAAAACTACATGAACAAATAAAGGTTGTATTCATGGGCACAAGTGTAGCAATTATATTGTACAAAATTAAAGAGTTTTTTTTTTTTAAATGTGTGGGTGAATGCTGCCTAAATAGGTGTGAAATACTGTATATGCTAACTGCAAAAAAAAAAAAACCCTCTTCAAATTGTAACATTAGGGGAAAAAAACTAGTTTTTTTCTTTCCCTTTTTCCTTAGTTCTGGTTAGGGTGGAATGCATAGTTTATCCAATTGTCAGAGACACTCTTTGAGGTAGTTTAGACTAATAAGTGTCTCAAGCCTGCCTCATGTGCTTCTTAATTAAGGATTCAGTTTTGGTCCACATAGAATTAGCCTTACTCCTTATTGTTGACTGGATTTTGAATTGATTGAGTGATCATTTGGTGAATTTGATTGGGCTATGGTGGCATATAGTCAGTCAAATGGGCTATGTGCTGATGGGATTGATGGCAAACCTACACGACTGTTGTGTCAGAAACTGCAGCTCTTATTCTCCTTGCATTGGGAGTTTTGTTGCTTGTCAGCTCTGCACAGTAAAGCTTTTGCCTTGCTTTAACTTCAGGTGTGTTTAAGTAAAATATTGCTAGTTAGAACAGAAGGTGCTTTAGGACATTATCCCCATTCATGTCCTGCCAACTAATTGTTTCTTCATGACTGAACAGAGAGCACAACCATTCAGGTGGTTACTTTGCCAATTGTAGTGTATCCTCTCATCTTCCTGGTAGGAAAATATATTGTAAACAGTCAGCAGAGCTTCACAAAGAGAGTGACAAAAAAGCCAGTGAAAGAAAGAAAACATGTTTTGCAGGGGGAAAAGTGTTCAGAATATGCATCATATGCGCACCTGGTTCATCTTGGCATGGATTCAGAGGGTTTCATGGACATGATTTTGATTTTCTCTACTCAATAATATTCAAGAGAATCGGTCTGTGGAAGCGTCTTCAGCTTAGTGCTAAGTACAGGTTTGCATGCCTGAATTCAGTCTCCAAATGATTAGGTGACAAATTATGAGAAAGACTTTTAGTTTAAGGCTTGAATTGTTAATTCTAATGGGGTTTTGAACCTAAAATGAACTTGGTAACCTCTGGTGCCCAAAAGGTTGGTGACCTCTGACCTAGGATGTCCTAATGTATCAAAGTAGTGTATGTGCAGATTCAAGCAGTGTGGCCTTTTGTCACTAAGAGATGGAAATTTTGTCAGTGTGCAGATTTTCTAAGTGCCAGTCAAGATTTTTTGGTATGGCACCCGGTGTGCCAATAACCACTGGGACCACCATGGCAGGTTTATGTCATAATCTTTCAGTTTTGATTTTCAGATCTTGGTACTTTGTGATCTTTTTCAACCCTATGTTTTCTACTATCCCCTGATTTCTTCTGTTCAATCACAGTTAAACATGGTGTGTTATGAGTTAAGACTGTATCAGTTTGTGTTCGGAAATACCACAATATTTTAACCTGTTCATTTTCATCTTTTTCACCTCTATATTCCCACCAATATTTTATTACCAGAACATGATAATTTTTATAGATGTTTCAATGAATTGTTTTGGCAACTATGTTATGTTGTTGTTTATAATCAGTTTGTGCTACCTTCTTGCATGATCTGATCATATAATCTAGTGCAGTGGTGGCGAACCTATGGCACGCGTGCCAGAGGCGGCACTCGGAGCCCTCTCTGTGGGCACGCGTGCCGCCGCTGCCAGCAGCTTGCGCAGGTCCATTAGGCTGCTGCCCGGAGCGGCAGCCCTACCCAGCACAAAGGAGGCAAAGCGGCCAGCTAGCAAGCTGAAGTAGAGGTGGTAGAGCATGCCCACACCCAGCAAGCCAAAGGTCGCCCCGAGCAGGGAAAGCCGGATCCCCATCGGCGCCATGGCCCCCCAGTCCCAGCTAGGATTGCATGCTTCCCCATCTATGCTGGGCTTCCTGCCCACCACCCCACCCGCCAGAGACCCCCTGGATCTCCCCCACCCCTGCCCGGCCCCCACAGGCATCCCCCCCATGAGCAGCATTGAGGTGGCCATGCCCACCCCAGCCATGCCCACCCAGTCTGCCGTGACAATCGCAGCCATGCCCACCCAGTGGGCCATGCCCACCTAGTGGGTCACACCGCCATGTCCCCCCTGAGGGCATCACAATGCCCTGGCACTTTGTGATAAATAAGTGAGATTTGGGTTGTGGTTTGGGCACTCGGCCTCTAAAAGGTTCGCCATCACTGATCTAGTGTTTCTCCTGCCTCTTTCCACAATCTGCACTTTGGATCATTTCATGTTTTTTCAGTTCTGGCCTAGATTGCATCAGTTTAAATAGGTTGCTCTTGCACAGCCACAATCAAGCCTTCAGTTTCTTTTTTTTAATGTTTAATGTTCCAGTTATAAGGCATTGGCAGGTTTTATTTTTATCCAGTTCCCCCTCATTTCTTTTGTAGAAATTGACCATGCAATGCTTTTCCTTGCCAGCATTCTGTTTGCATTTTTATCACATTATTTTGATATTCACTTCTTGTTGCCTGCACATTCAGTAAGTTCCAATTTTACCTTGCATCAATGCTTGTTCTTGGCTGCCTTTTACATAATCAGCCAATGCACGCTTTTCTTGGCAGTTTGTTTGATCTGAAGAAGACCTCCTCCTCCATTCCTGTTGGGCAGGTATAATCAATATCACTGCAGGGATATATAATTTATAGTTAATTCATTACCTTCCTTTTTTTCAGTCCAGACTGTCTAATTCAGCTTGTGTCCAGTTAATAATTCCAGCTGTGTATTGTATCACAGGTATGGCACAGGTATTGATGGTTTTGGTGGTGTTTCTACCATTCAGTTATTTTTTAAACACTTTTCTCACTTGTATGTATGTATTATTTACTGATTCACATTTTTTACCTGTCCATGCTTGAGGTTATCCAACTGTAAAATGCTCAGATACTTGTAGGCTTGATCCTGATGGCTCCTGATGGTTTGGCCATTCAGTATTTAAATTCCATTACTATTCATAATGCTCCTAAATCATGCTGCTGTAGCACATTACTCTGGGCCAAATTCCATTGCTATATCTATGCTAAAAAATTCTAAGGTTTTTGTCAATGACTGGATTTCAGTTTCTGGTTTTCCATAAAGCTTCAGATCACCCATATAAAGCAGATGTGAGATTTAATGGTATTTTTTGCTGTTTGATGAACCAAGATTTGTTTTCGTCAAAATCACTGAAAGTGAGATCACACAGCAAAGACAAATAATAAGGGTGGTCATGAGTCACCCTGGAAGATGCCTCTCCTAACGTTAACAAAACCATATTTTTTTCATCTACAACTACCAGGTTTGTCTTCCACTGATTCATTATTTTTTTCTATTAACATTGTAAAGTTTTTACTGACACCAGTTGTTTCCAAACATTTTATGATCCAGTTGTGTGTAATGAATCAAATACCTTTTTATAATCAATCCACACCTTATGTATGTTTTTCACCTTTTGCAATTGTTTAAAACCATTTTATCAATCAATGGTTTATCTTTTGTACCTATGGTTTTCATTAATTTCCTTTCTGTTCTACTGGGAGAATGTTATTTTTTTCTAAATAATCTTGGATGTTGTCTGTTATTATGCCAATAAGTAATTTAAATAGTGTAGGCAAGTATGTTATTGGCTGGTAGTTTCCTGGTGTTGTCCCTTTCCTTATCTTTTGGAATCAGATAAATTTTATTGGTTATTAGCCAGTCGCTGATATCTCCTTTATGCAATAGTTCATGGAGCTATAACTGTATGTAAGCTAATCAGATATTTGAGCCAAAGGCCATGTGATTGGTTATTTCCAGGCGATGTCCAGTTTTGAATCCTTTTCACTCTATGTTTAACCATTTCTGTTATTAGTTCTTCCATTTGACTTTTACTAAATTCATGTTGAGTTTTTTTTTATCCATCCAGCATTTTTATTGCAGCTTTTTTGAGTCTCCCATAAATCTTTCCAAAACTGTACTGTTCCCTTTTTGTTTTGTTTTCCATTTTCAGAATTTTTATTGCCATTTATACTTTGGTAAAATCATCTCTAGTCTCATTGAAATAGCTGATTTTGCTTAAATTGGATGATTTGTGCCTCATAATGTTAAATTTCCCCTGCTGTTGTCGTTATTTGCTGTTGTATGATTTCCAAAGTTGCTTCAAATTTTCTGCTGCTAAGCCAATATTTTTTATTAGGCTTGATCTTTGCATTCTTCAATTTTTGCTTTTTCGTGTTCTTTAAATTACTCACATCTGATCTAATACCTTAATCTTGACCCCCAATCGGCTCTTCCACTTTGCAATTGAACATGATTTTAATTTTGGATTTCTAATGTCATTATCCAGTTCTTCTGCAGCCACCACCACTGCTGTACTGAGGCAAGCTGATTGTTCTGTTTGATAGACATTATTTTAACCACTGCATATGGCTTATTCACATCCTTCATAAGGTGGCAGGTCTTTTTTTTGATACTATGTTCAAGATTGGCTCTCTTTGTCTTTCTATTGGTAATTCTGCATATGTCATAGTTTTTTCTTTTTCTTTTTCTTGTTGGGGAGTAGTTCATGCATGGTTTCAGTGCTGGCCTATACTGCTCTGTTGTTATTGCTTCTTCTAACTAAGTTATCAGTTTTTTAGTTCATATCAGCTTTTCCCTTTATACTTGCAATTGTTACAATCTGAGTTTCTTCTACTAGTCTAGTATTATTTTGGGGTCTTCTATTTTTCACAATTTTTCTGAATCTCTTCTAGTTCTGCATTCCTGAATATTTTATTTCTGGTAATGAATCTCCTTTTGTCTGCTAATAGTTGTTTAGTGATATTTGATTCTGGATAAATTCTTTTCCAATATTCAAACATTTGCTTTAAGTATCTCCACATGCTTTGTTGGTTCCGATTTATAATAGCAGGCAATAATGGTGTAATTTTCAAACACAGTACACTTTTGTCTTGTCTGTGGTGGTGGTTGTTTCAGTAATCCTACAAGGCTAGGCCTTGGTTGCCCAGCCATAGCTCTTGAGTCTTGTTGCCCACTTGTTGACAGATGCTCAGGAACTTTAACATCTGACACAGGTGATCCAGTATGGGATTCTATTTCTTTTCCCCCCATGTTAAATGGATTGATGGATACACCTAAGTTTGGCTCTTTTGCTAAGACTTGTCTGGCATGGGTGATCTTATGGTAGAATACACTACTGCCAGGATAGCTCTCAACCACATCAGAGCATTAATTATTATTGGTTTGGTTTGTTGCACAATCAGCCAAATGTTTGGACTAGATTGGCATTTTTATCCACCTATCAAATCCTTTCCCAGGATCTGGAGTAGGCAGATGTTGTTTGATGGTGTTAAAGGTATTGTCGCAGAGCGTTAGCTGTTCCAAGTAAAGCTGCAATTGACTGATGATAATTTTGTCAATGGCGATGATGGTGTTTAAGTAGTGCTCCAGACTTTTGGGGATTGCATCCAAGGCACCTTTTACTTTGGGGACTATCTTTGCTTTCTTTTGACAGAGTTGTTCTACTTCTATTTGCAGATCTTTGTATTTTGTGGATTTTCTCCAGTTCTTTCTCTTTTCTTCTGCTGTCTCCAGGTGTTGCCCTGTCCACTATCCAGACTTTCTTGCCTTTCCTAGTGACAATTGTTAGGTCCAGAATGTTATGTGGCAGATGCTTGTCTGTTTGAGTTCTAGAGCACTTTAGCTGCTTTATTTTCTATGACTTTGTCTATTTTGTGGTCCCACAAGCAGATGGTATTTCTTGCAGATATTCCAATGTACTATTGTTGCTTCGTTGTTTTGTTATAGTTTGCGATCATTCTTGTTATTTATATTTTCTGTTTCCAACGTTGTGTAGTCACAGCTACCAGTTCTTTAGCTGGGTTTGACCTTCATATGCATCAAGTTATTCTCAAAATCCTAGGATATCATTGTGGATCCAAGCAGTACTGCCTTTTGTAATTGACAGATAGAAATTTTTGTCAATTTCTGTATTTTCTAAGTGCATTTTTGGTACGGCTCCCAGTGTACCAATAACTATTGGACCACCCTTGCTGGTTTATGCCATAATCCTTCAATTTTGATTTTCAGATCTTAATACTTCTATGATCTTCTCCAAATCTTTGTTTTCTATTGTACTGTACACTGATATTGCTACATCAGTTATCCTTAGTTTCTTCTTTTCAAACATAGTTAAAACTGGTGTGTTATGAGATAAGACTTAAGCAGTTCATATTCAGAAATTCCACAATATGTCTAACCTGAGCAATTTTGACTACTTTTTCAATTCTTATTTTCTGACCAATTTTTAATTACTGGCACATGATGACTTTTACAGATGTCTCTGTGAATCATTTTGGTAGCTGTGTTACAGTTGTTTGTTTATAATTAGTTTGTGCTATCTTCTTGCTCAAGCTGATTTACTTCTGCCTCTTTTCACAATCTGCACTTTGAATCATTTGACGATTTTTCAGTTCTGGTCTTGATTGCGTTAGTTTGAATAGCTTGCTCTTTCACAGCCAGAATCAAGTCTTCAGGTTTTTGTTTGTTTTTTAATGTTCTGGTTGTGAGCCATTGCCAGGTTTTATCTTTATTCATTTCCCCCCTCAAACTTTTGTAGAAATTGACCATGTAATGCTTTTCCTTGCCAGCAATCTGTTTGTGCTTTTATTACATTAGTTCAGTATTCACTTTTTTGATTCCTGCACATTTCGTAGGTTCCAATTTTTAACTGGCATCAGTGCTTGTTCTTGTCTGTCTTTTATATAATCAGATAATGCACGCTTTTCTTCTTCGACAATTTGTTTGACCTGAAGTAAACTTCTGCTTTCATTTCTGTGGGGCAAAATTTCCAGTATCATTAGAGGGATGTAAAGCATAGTGAATAGTAATCAGTTTCCTTGTTTTTTTATTCCAAACTATCCAATCCAGCTTGTGGTCTTAAGTCGAGGATTACCTGTAATGGATGAATCTTGGCTTTTGGAACGACGGATGGCTGTGCTGGTAGTTCCGCCCTTGGATGTCTTTAAGCTAATTTTCTTTTCATGCTTTTTTTTTTTAATAAAAATGATGTGAAGTTAGAATCTATTGACATCGGTTGTGGTTTCTCTATTTTTTTTTACCTCTCCAGCTTTTCTGGCAACAAGATGCTTTGCTATTCCATTTCTGAGATGGTGCATCAGAGTTTGCTCTCTTATTGCCTGGGTATATTTGATCTTTTCTCCCTCCCTGCAGCATTTTTCTTCATTAAGCATTGTTTACCATCATGCTTTTACTCTCGCACCCAGTGCTCGTTACAGAGCAGGCTGTGGGCTGCCGTCTCGCTACACCCTTCTTCATTTTCAATCTTGAATGCCTGTTTTCTTTCGTTGTCGTTGCTGCCCCCTCCCACACTTGCTGCTATGATTTTTGGATGCAATCTTGTGTTGGTGGGTGGTGATATCTTTTTATTTGGTCTTTTATTATGATTTGATTAGAAATGCAGAGCTTTATTTCAGATCCTCTTTCCCTGGAAACAGTTTCACTGTGAAGAACAGATAAGCCCTTGAACGAGGGGGTGGAGAGGAGGCGGCTGAGTGTTATGTTAGCAGGGAGTATTCTGACATTCTGCTGTATTACTTAGTGTGGGAGGCAGATGGCTGATGATCAGGACCGTGCAGTAGTAAGGATACTTTGAAAGAGGAGGGATTTGCTTTTGTGGTACACATCTCTAAGTAACGGGAATCCATCTTGTCACCGTGGGGGTATTAAGAGGGAAATACTGCTTTGAAGTGTACATATAGGATATTGTATCAGGAGGAAGAAGTGGCTATTCCTAAAAATTAGTTTGTAGAATGAAGGTAATACATACTTTCTGCTCAGTTTTGGGGTCCCCCCCCAATAATTTTATTAAACGATTATATTATAAAAGAAGGAATAGCAGTGTTCCTATATTTAAGAGCCTGCCACAAAGAAGAGGGAGTCAAGCTGTTCTCCAAAGCACCTGAAGGCAGGACAAGAAGCAATGGATGGAAACTAATCAAGGAGAGAGTCAACCTGGAACTAAGGAGAAATTTCATGACAGAACAATTAAGCAGTGGAACAACTTGCCTTCAGTTGTTGTGGGTGCTTCAATACTGGAGGTTTTTAAGAAGAGATTGGACAACCATTTGTCTGAAATGATATAAGATTTCCTGCTTGAGCAGGGGGTTGGACTAGATGACCTTCGAGGTGTCTTCCAGTTCTTATTCTGATATTATACAAATAAAACTAATATAATCTACATAGTAGAGCAGCGGCTCCCAACCTTTTCTATACCTCGCACCCCTAGAATGCTTCTGATATATTCTCGCACCCCTTACAAAAGTTTGAAATAACGGCAACAAATTATGCATATACACTATAATTTTGAAAAGCCAAGTTTTTGCACCCCCTGGAATATCATCTCGCACCCCTGTTTGGGAACCCCTGTAGTAGAGGAACTTATTATAGGAAAAGGAAGTTAAATTTAAAAATGCAGAAAAGAAAGGAAAAGTGAAAAGGAAATCTCCCCCTTCATCCTGGACAAGTATAATCAGCATTAACAACTTATGACTATCTCTTAAAATAAAACCAAACACATCATTACTAGATCATCATATAGTTTCATTTGCAAATCCATAACTTCCATCTCTTTCTTGTAAGCTACCGTTTTTTTTTATCCACCTGCAAGTCGATTTCATTTTTATTCAATGGGGCTGGTTCCTTTTCACCTTCAGATTCTTCTATAAAGGTAAACGATTTTAAAACTTCCTTTCGCCATTCATCAAAAATCTCTTTTTAAGATAGCCATCTGGTGTCGTATGATGTCCAGCCTTCAAAGTAATCAGTTATTTTGAAATATAAACAAAGGCATTTTTCCATGAGAAAGGATTTTTTTCAATTGGCTTCAGACTTTAATCTTAAAGGTCATTTGGGCCCATAATTTGTTTAAAACTTTCTAAAGCCAACATTAATCATCTATTTGCTGCATATTGTGCAATAGTTGTTTTGTAACACATCTTTAAATTTGTAGTTAATTTTTTTTAAGGTTTGGACTCACCCAATGATTTTAATACAACTTGCCAATCTGAAGGTTCTCAGTCTTTTAAAAAAAAAAAATAGCAAAAAAGAAACAGAAGTCCAAAATCATTAAACTTTGGTCAAACTTAAAGATCATACAGGCAACATTAGTTGCTATAAATATCGTGAAATCCTACAATCCCAACCAATTGCAAGCCAACTGTAAAAATGCAATTCCTACCACCTGCTCACAGAAAAATAGCTATGAGGAGTACGTATGGGTAATTTCACAATGTCTCCTTACTCCAGAAAGATTTCGGCAGTCCGAATCCTGCACTTGAGTACCATTTTCAGCCAGAACGTGTATTTTAAAGCAGAGTTCCCCAACTTTTCCAACTTTGTGGACCGGTGGGTTGGGGGAGAGGGAATGGTTCCGCATGAGCGGTGAGCAAACGTGCACGCGCATGTATGCAGCTCCATTTGTGCAAGCGGCAGGCACCCGCACCCGCCACTTGTGCAAATGGAGCGTGCACACTTGCCTGCCGCTCACTCAATTGGGGACGCACCCGTGCGTGCTTGCCTGCCACTTCCGCGGCCCGGTTGCGAACGGCTCAAGACACAGTAGCGGGTTATGGCCCAGGGGTTGAGAACCCCTTTTAGAGGGACATCAGTTCACCATCATGGCTCACTGTAAGCTGACCACTCTGCTGAGTTTTGGTTTGGTTGGGTTTTCAATAATTTTTATTAAGGATTACATTAAACCAGAATCCAACAAAAACCTAATGCAGAAAGAAATACATTAAAATACACCCAGGCATACATGCCTTTCTCTGCTCAATATTGAACACAAACACAGATGCATCGTTCTTTGCTGTCTGTTTGTTACAGCAAAATGGAAGGTTAATATTGCTACTATTATTGGTAAAGTCAGTTTTTAAGTTCTAAATATTTTGAAATACATTCTTACAGTCCCAAATGGAGGACTACTGTGTAATAGCTAATACAGGGAAGGAAGATACAGGGAATCCTTGACTTATGATCATTTGTTTAACAATGGTTCAAAGTTATAATGATCTCAGAAGAAGGGACCTACGACCCATCCTCAAAATTGCGACCATTGTACCATCCACATGATCATGTGATTGCAATTCAAGTGCTTGCCAGCTGGCTCCCCATTTATGATGGTCGAAGTGTTTTGTGGTCACATGATTGCAATTTGCAACCTTCCCAGATGGCTTCCGACAAGCAAAGTTAATTGGGGAAACCTTATTTCCTTCACAACCCCATGATTTGTTTAATGACTGCAGTAAAACTGGCCATAAAATCGAGTCCAGCCATGTGACAATTTGCTTAAAGACCACATTGCTTAGCAACCGGAATTCTAATCCCACTAGTGGTCATGAGTCAAGGACTATAAAATACCGGAGCAATTACTCCTTCTCTGGTTGGTCTCGGTTTGTCATAAAGCTTTTACTGAGAAGCAAGAGTTTCTATCGGCTCTGTGAATCTGGATTGATTGATTATTGTAGTGGATTCATCTTCCAGGCAAAGGGAGAGGTAAAGTTAATCTGGTGATAATACCGTCCAGCTCTCTGGAGATTAAAACCAGAGGGATTTTACTAAGACAAGGCCATCTCTCTCCCTCCATCCCAAAAGCTTCTACACCTGTGTTTCAACCTTTTATTTCTTGGCCAGAAAGGTCTTGTTAGATTCTTTTTTAGGCATCTTAATAAATAAATACATTTAAATTATTAAACACATTCCCTTCGTTTTATCAAACATGAGACCTAATGGGCAACAAGTAACAAAAACGAGCAAAATAATTTCTAGTAGGGAATCTAGGTGGTCCTTGACCTACGATCGGTCGTGTAACAACGGTCTGAAGTTACAACATCCTTGTGTCTGCAAAGCATTTCCGACCTTCACAAAATGTCACATATACCCTTGTGGCCACGAGGTTGCGATCTGGGCACTTGACAATCCATTTCCACTTAACAACCGCGATCATGTGATTGCCATTTGCAATCTCTCCTGCCGGCTTCCCCAGAAAGTCAGTGCTTTCCACTTGGATTTCGGCAGTCCACACGCCTTAGTTTACCATTGCCTCTCTGCCAAACCTCCACGTGCATGACTGTTTGGGAGAGTGGAGAATTTGCTGGAATCAGTTTGCAAAAGAGCCTTGTCTCCCAGCAAAGAAAAAATTGGTGGGGGGGAGGGGGAGGTTGCTTTTTCCAAAAGTGGCTGCCTTGCAGCATGGTGCCATCGCCTGGATGGCAGGAAAGGAATGGCAGAGCAGAGGAGAGCCCTCCTCCCTTCACACACACACACCATTTTCCCCCCGCTCTTCTTTCTCATGATAGATAGATAGATAGATAGATAGATAGATAGATAGATAGATAGATAGATAGATAGATAGATAGATTTTATATGCTGCTCATCTTGCAGTTTGAGGCGACTTGGAAACTCACCTGCCCTCTTTCCCTCACATGTGTGTATGCTCACACTCATTTCTGCCGTTTCTTCTCACTATAGGTAGTCCTTGACTTATAACAGTTCGTTTAGTAACCGTTCAAAATTACAGAGGCACTGAAAAAAGTGACTTAAGACCGTTTTTCACACGACTGTTGCGGCATCCCCATGGTCACATGATCAAAATTCGGATACTTGGCAATTGGTTCATATTTCTGACGGTCGCAGTGTCCTGGGATCATACGTGATCACTTTCTGCGGCCTTTGACGAGCAAAGTCAATGGGGAAGCCAGATTCACTTAACAACGGTGTTGCTAACGTAACAGTTGCAATGATTCACTTAGCAACTGTGGCAAGAAAAGCCATGTCAGAGCATGCACAGTCTTACTGCGCTCAGATAACCCAGGAGTAAATACAGTAAACAGTGGTCTATATTAAATGGTGGTTTATATTATACTATCTACAATGTACACTAGGAACAAAATACATACACATGGTAATACAGCAAACTCCAACAGACAGCAGGAAACGGACGAGAGAGAGAAAGAGACTCCAGCAAAAGCCTTCCCTTTTATACTCAGGCTCTTAAAGGGATACAGGCACAGACACAGTCCCTGCTGAGTCATTCCTATCATTGCATCATCCACCTCATATTACATTACATCATTACATAAGCTGTTTAGCTATTAAATTAATACCTCGACAAGTCATAAAAATGGAGCAAAACTCACTTAACAAATGTTTCACTTAGCAACATAAATTTTGGGCTCTATTTTGATCGTGAGTCGAGGACTGCCTGTAGTGTAGATGCATGTGCGCACTCCGCCTGAATGCCCTCCTGCGCCAAGCCAAGCCTTTCTCGGCTCCTTCCGTTCTTGTCATCTCCCTTCCACTCCTGCCTAGGCAACCACTGTAAAAGAGAGAGAGGATGGGCGAGTTTGACAGGGAGCTAGAAGAGCAGAAAGCAGTGGGGGAGGAGGGAGGGAGGGAGACCAGCCAGGGGGGCGAAGAGAAAAAGAAAAGGGGAAGAAAAGGAAGAGGGAGGGAGTACACTTAGTTGCTCTTTTCCTTATGGGCTCCCCCCCCCCCGCTTGGCTGTACCTTTCCAGCTGTCCGGGCCAAAGGCACACATGCTATTCCTCCGGGAGAATGGAGAAGGTGACACCATGCAGCAGCAGCGACCAGGCCGCAACTGTTCCTTTGCTCGGAGTCAAGATTCTTCTGCAAAGTTATTCAAGCAAATTCCAATTGCTCCTAAGCAGTCACGCCTATGAAGGTTTAGAGCAGAGGTCCCCAACCTTTCGGGCACCAGGGACCAGTTACGTAGAGAGAGGTTTTTCCACGAACCGGAGGGGGCATGGTTTTGTGTGCTGCCTGCATCCAGTGGATGAGGCTTTCCTTGTTTGTGTAGACCGGTTGTTGGCATGCCATGGCCCGGTACCAGTCCACGGACAAGGGGTTGGGGACCCCTGGTTTAGAGAGCTTGGATTTGGGCAGGGAGGATTTTCAGCACCAAAGACAGTGATAGTAGGTAAAGTGTGCAGGGTACCTCAGGAGAGCGGATGAGGCTTGGGGAGGCTTCGTAGAGGCTGTGTGTGTGTGTGTCTTCCCCTACCCCCTGAGGCACCCTGTGCTCCTTACCTGCATCTGCTTAATGACTCATGAGATCCCTCATCGACTGCAACCAGAAGTGCCAGGATTGCAATCATTGAGAGAAGCAGCTCATGTGTTGGCTTGCTTAATGACTGCTTCACTCAGTGACCAAGATTTCTGTCCCAATTGTGATTGTATGTCAAGGACTACCTGTATCTTCATGCTGGTAGGGTGCTGAGATTAATTTATAAAAGTGCGTCATGTACTCTTCTTGTGATATTTAATAGCTTAGACAACTTTCAGAGAAGTTTGGGAAATTAATGGAAGAAAGGCTTATCAGTTTAGACTGTGGATGCCATTGTCAGGATTACCCTGGTTATCCTTGCAAATTGATGAATATTAAAATAATTTAAACTAGGCGTACCCACCCCCCACAGTCTAACTACAGTATATGACTTTATGCCAGGTTTACTATTGGCACTGCCTTCTCTGCCTTATATTTTCCTGCATGTTTTCTTTTGTACTTGTTGAGGGAATTTCTTTAAGTTATTCTATATCAGGTCTTGGTTGAAAAGAGAAAACAAGGTTAAGTACACACAGGTAGGAACTTGTGAACTGACTAGTTCTGTTTTCCTTTTTTGCTAGTTTTAATCCTTTCATCTTCACTCTGATTGGCTTAGCACCTTTCCCCAAACAAAATATAATTTCTATGACTAATAGAGCAAAGTAGGGTCTGATTATTATTAGCCAGATTAGATCAGATGAAAATAAAGTGTCTATGCTTGATAAATAGTATTTGAGTGTTAAAAATATTTGAAAAATGACCAAATAGATTTTAGCAAATTTCTGTTGCTAAATGAGACAGTTGTTAAGTGAGTTGTGCTCCACTTTACGACCTTTTTGTCACAGTTGTTAAGTGAATCATGCAGTTGTTAACAAATCTGGCTTCCCTCCATTGACTTTGCTTGCTGGAAGCCAGCTGAGAAGGTTACAAATTGTGATACAACCATAAGTCCCTTTTTTCAATGTTGTTGTAACTTTGATGGTCACTAAATGAATGGTTGTAAGCCAAGGATTATCTGCAGTCAGTTGTTAAACAATCTGAATCAAAACCAGAACTTGGTAAATTACCTAAATGGCTGAATTAATAAATAAACAAATCAAAGTTTCTTTTCTAACTTGCTTAGCAAACTCAGCTTTCCTTTACACAAAATAGCAAACCAGGAATTTGCAAAAATGAAAGTTTCCGATTTATTCATCTAGTTAAATGGGAAAGGGGGACTGATTCCATGTGGCAATTTGTGCAGGCTCATTCCTGCATATAATACTAAATAATGGTTTATTTTTGTGAATTGGGCCACCATGGTGTTTTTTAAAAAAAAATTGATTGGTTAAATGATGAAATGAAGGATTAAATGCATTTATTGCAAGTGAACTCTACTGATGTTCCCATGCTGTATTAAATGTTCTGATGAAAAGATGGGGAGCCTGTAATTTTCCTAATTCCTGCGTAGCTATCTGGGAACAAACTAAATAACCAGAAGACACATAATTCAAATGACCTAAGCAACTAAACTCTGGGCAGCAAGGTGAAGGGATAAGGTTATAGGTGATGTTTTCTTCCATCTTTCCCAATCTAGGAACAAGAAGGGAAAGCACAATCCCCTGATAGTGAACAATTAACTAACAAGATGGTGTTGTGAAAATAACAGTTTTAATTCCTTAACTGTTACTAGCACTTATAAGAAAGAACTCATAAGAAAGGAAGGGCTGCGTCCAACACAGGCAAAGAAAAAGGTACAGGTAGTCCTCGACTTATGAAAACCATTGAGGCCAAAATTTCTGTTGTTAAGTGAGTATTGCCCCATTTTATGATCTTTCTTGTCACAGTTGAGTGAATCACTGCAGTTGTTAAATCAGTAACATGGTTGTTAAGTGAATCTGGCTTTTCCACTGACTTTGCTGGTCAGAAGGTCACAAAACACTACGCTGCAATGGTCATAAACACATGCCAGTTATCAAGTGTCCAAATTTTGATCACATGACCATGCAGAGGCCGCAAAAGTTGTTAAGTGTGAAAAACGGTCACGAGTCCCTTTTTTCAGTCCGTTACAAACTTCAAACCGTCACTAAACAAACTGTTGTAGCAATCACACTTAGACTTATATACCTCTCTTCATAGTGCTTTACAGTCCTCTCTAAGCGGTTTACACAGTCAGCCTCTTGCCCTCAACCATCTGGGTCCTCATTTTATCGACCTCGGAAGGATGGAAGGCTGAGTCAACCTTGAGCCGGTCAGAATCGAACTGCTGGCAGTCGGCAGAATTAGCCTGCAATACTGCCTTCTAACCACTGCATCACCACGGCTCTTGAGGACTGCCTGTATTGTCCTGCAATCCTTTTGAAGGGCGTTTTAAACTAAACTTGGAAAGGGCAAGAAGGCAGGACAAAGACGGGCTGTGACAAAGCCTCTGGGCCCATCTAAATCCCTGGTGCATTCCAGAGAGTCTATTTCATCCACCCTCAGCTCATGGATCAAGGCAGAAGAGGTATCCTTCCCACCCTTTTAATTCCCTCAGCCTTGCCAAGCTTTTTTTTTTTTTTTCCCTACTCCATTATCTCCCTGCATCACAGTCCAAATTAGGTGTGTTTCTGCTTGCTGATCATTGCTTCGAGGGAACAATCAGTCTTTATTTGGTCCAGAATTGATTGGTTCTTCTGGCAGACCTTGGTGCTTGCAGTAACTGTCTCCCTATCCGTAATTTGAAGGTTTCCATTTCACTCATTCTTTGTCCAGCTTTCTTAGCCATTCATTACCACTGGAAAGATCAGTGCTTTAACTATTCTGATCTTTGTTGTCATAGAAATAGCCTTATCGTTTCTGCGATGTTGCATAAGGTTTTCGATGTTTTCTACCTCAGATTAATCTCTGCTTTCCTTAATGGCCCTCTTCGCCTGTTTTGAGTCCAAGGAAATAAAACCATCCACTCCTTCACTTTTTTATCCACTTTTTTATATGCTGGCTGATATTCTGTCGTCTTAAATGTGTAACCTTAACCCAGATTTTCTACTTTCCATTTTTGTTTTTACGAAATCATCCGAGTTTTCTTTACATTTTCCCAATAAACAGGTATCATTTACTTATCTCAGCTTGTTAGTGTTTTCAGACTCCTGTTTGAGGTCATTTTTTCCAATCCCGATATTCCTATATTTGCCATGTGAGTTAAAAAGATACGGGGGCCATATGGATCTTTCTCTTACAGGTACCACTCATTTAATGACCAATCACTTAGCGATTGTTCAAAGTTACGATGGACCTACCAAAAGCTACTTATGACCGGGTTCCAGAGTTCCAAAGGCCGCACACACACCCGTAGTCACATGACTGCATTTTGGGTGTTTGGCAACCATCTCACCTTTATGACTGTTCGCAGTTCCATAGTCATGTGACCACGATTAACAACTTTTTTGCCAACAGTTTCCAGCCAAAAATGTCCATAGGAATAATTTAACAACTACCACATTCACTTAATGACTACTGCAAAAAAAGTCATAAAATTGGGGGCGGTCATATGGCTGCTTTGACTTATGACTGTCATGATTGACAAACGGAAATTCCAGGCTGCATTATGGTCGTAAATTGACAGCTACCTGAACTTTTCCTATTTTGTATTGTATTTTCTCCAACTTCGAGTTCTTTCTCCCTCACTTCTTGTTCAGTGTAAAAGTCTTCAAGAAAAATATTCACGTGCTCTGATACAGCATTTAGCCTTAATATATTGCACATGCTGAAATATTCTACAAGACTTGGCTGTAGCCGATAAATAAAAGTAACTTTATCTCCCTCCTCCCAAGTCCTGCTGTGCTGCCTCATTGTGAAGAGAGGTAGATCTGTGTGTGTTCCTGGGAGGGATGAGTGAAGAACACAAGGAGTTTATGCCAAGAGTACATATCCCCAGCAGAGTCACCAAGGTGTGAAGGTTGTCCCAGTTGCCCAGGTAAAGCAAGCAGGCACTTCTATTGGGCAGCAGTGATATAAGAAAGTGCTGCAGACTGATGACCATTTCAGTAATGATGACAAAGGCTTATATTGTGTAGGAGAAAGCAATAGTAAACACTCCTGTATTTTACAGAGAAAACCTCATGGTTAGAAAATATAAAATGATTGCTGATATTTCACGCACAAATTAAATACAAGTAGTAGTAGTAGTAGTAGTAGTAGTAGTAGTAGTAGTAGTAATAATAATAATAATAATAATAATAATAAAGTTGGAAGGGACCTTGGAGGTTATCTAGTCCAACCCCCTGCTCAGGCAGGAAACCCTATACCATTTCAGACAAATGACTTATGACCACGATTGAATCCAAAATTTCTGTTGCTAAGCAAGACATTTGTTAAGTGAGTTTTCCCCCGTTTTATGATCTTTCTTGCCACAGCTGTTAAGTGAATCACTGAAGTTGTTAAGTTAGTCACTCGTTTGTTAAGCGAATCTAGCTTTCTCATTGACTTTGCTTGTCGGAAGATCGCAAAAGGTGATCACATGATCCCGAGACACTGTAACCGTCATAAATACGAATCAGTTGCCAAGTATCTGAATTTCGATCATGTGACCATGGAGCTGCTGCCATGGTCATAAGTGTGAAAAATGGTCATAAGTCACTTTTTTTCAGTGCTGCTGTAACTTTGAACAGTCACTAGACGAGTTGTTGTAAATTGAGGACTACCTGTATTTAGGATAACCCAGTGCAGGTGAAAGCCTTGCAGGGAAACAGCGAGGGGCCAATGTGCAAACTTTAGAAAAGGCTGAAGAACACAAAGCATTATTGCTGAAGCACATAAATAGTTGAGAAAGCCAAAGAACACCAAAAAGAAGTCAGGGTGTGATTCAATAATGATAGAAAGGCCTTAATTGTGTCAGGGTTGTCAAAATCATGCCAATAAAATTGCAGAATGTTGTCCAGACATCAAAAACTGAACTCAAAGGCACACATGCAGAGTATTTAGCACCTGTTGAAATTTACCATAGAATTTCCAGTGTCTTCCACTGTCAGTAATTCACCAATCCAGTAGTTCATAGGCGTATATTATATTGATGACTATTAAATATAATACGGTAGATATATTCCTGTCATTGGCTTATCACAAAGCACCTGTTTAGCAATGCCCTTTTAGCAATAGTAATAGCATTTAGATTTATATACCGCTTCTCAGTGCTTTACAGCAGGGCTTTTCAACCTTTTCACCCATTGTACCACTTTTAGGATATGGCAACATCCGAGTACCACCAGTCGCCTAGCAAGGTGTCAAAAACTTGATGACCAAAAAAAAAAAGGAAAAAAGTGATAAAGTACAGGTAGTCCTCGACTTACAATAGTTCACTTAGTGACTGTTCGAAGTTACAATGGCACTGAAAAAAGTGCCACCCAAGCCACAGCCGAGCAAGACACCTGCCTGCCCACCCGGCAGCGCTCTTCCTCCTGTCCAAGGTTTTCATTGTTGTGAGCATTTCTGTTGAGGATTGGCAGCGGGGGTGGGGTGGGGGGTGTTTGGTTTTTATTCCCCCTATCTGCTGGGTGGTTGCAGCAGGCTTTGGTCACTTCACATGACCCTGGGACACTGTGACCGTCATAAATATGAATCAGTTGCCAAGCATCTGAATGTAAATCACAAGACCCTGGAGATGCTGCAATATTCCAGCTGATCGGTGCTTCTTCTGGACTCAGCAGAAGCGCCAGGATCAGTGCTGCTTTCCAGCTGATTGGTGCTTCTTCGGGGCTCAGCAGAAGCACCAGGATCAGCACCGAGCTCCAGCTGGAGCCTGGCGCTGATCCTGGCGCTTCCGCTGAGCCCTGCAGCTCCAGCCATCTCTCGCTCAGGCTTGTGCGGTGCTGCCACTGGTTCAGCTCATTCCCCTCCCCCACTACCACTTTTCTAGGATGGTCGCGTACCACCTGCCAGGTGCAAATGTACCACAGGTGGTACCCGTACCACTGGTTGAAAAGCCCTGCTTTACAGCACCGTGTGGGTGGTTTACAATGTCAGCAAATTGTCCCCAACAATCTGGGTCCCCATTTTACTGACCTCGGAAGGATGGAAGGCTGAGTCAGCCTTGAGCCCCGTCAGGATTGAAACTCCAGGCTGTGAGCAGAGTTTGCCTGCAATACTGCAGGTAATCCTGTGCCACCAGGGCTCCTTTTTAAAGTCTTCCTGCCATTTTATTCTTTTGCAGGATCTCATCACCCGAATCATCATGTCATTAATGAATAATAGAAGGCAGGGTTGGAAGGGACCTTGGAAATCAACTCTCTGGCCTCATGTGGTTTTTTTTTTCTTTTTACGGCCCTTTAATTTGGGGTGGAGTCAGGGCGACTGAATGGAGCTGAACGTTTACTGGCCTGATGCCTTTCCTGATGCCCGTGTGGAGTTTGCAGCAGATATTTTCTCTTTGCACCCTAACAGAGAAACATCTGCAGCTGCCCAGGATTGAACTCTCAACCTTCCGAGTAGGAAGCCAGCGTCTTCACCTCCAGGCCACCGCTCGGCTCACCCTTGCCCCCATGTTGTAATCCACAATTATAATATCCCTGAAAATAGCCCTCCAAACTCTGTTTGAATCCTTCCAGTGAAAGAGAGTCCCCGACATCCTGAAGCAGTCTGTTCAATTGTTGGACAACAATTAACACTACAAAACTTTGCCTGGTGTCCAGCCAATGCATTTTCTTGTAATTTAAACCCATGTGCTTCTTGTTCTCCTTCTGAAATAACTCTGAACAATATTGATCTCACTCTTGCATGACAGCCCATCCAACACATGAAGATAGTTATCATGCTTACCCTCAATCTTCATGTTCTCCAGGCTAAACATATCCAATTGCTAACCCTAACCTTTTTTCCTTCAAGGCCACTTGTCATTTTGATTTACCTACCTAAAATGTGCCCACAATTCAGAATGCTAGGCAAGGTTTGGCCATCATAGAATAGAAAAGAGCAACTCTTCCTTTTGACCTTGGTACCAGATTTCCCTTGATATGCTCTCAAGTAACTTTTTTTGTGTAGTTGAATCAAATACATGTAGTCCTTGACGTATGGCCACAATTGAGCCCAAAATATATGTTGCTAAGTGAGTTTTGCCCCATTTTACGGCCTTTCTTGCCACAGTTGTTAAGTGAATCCCTTAACTGTGTCCAGTTATTAAATTAATAATATGATTCTTAAGTGAATCTGGCTTCCCCATTGATTTTTGCTTGTCAGAAGGTGGTAAAAGTCGCGCACACGACTCTGGGACATTGCAGCCATCGTAAATATGAGTCGGTTGCCAGGCATCTGAATTTTGATCACATGACTATGGGGAGGCTGCAACGGTCGTAAGTGTGAAAAACGGTCCTAGCTCACTTTTTTAAGTGCAGTTGTAACTTTGAACAGTCACTATTGTAAGTCGAGGACTACCTGTATTGCTTCAGTTTATACTCTACCACAGTGATGGCGAACCTTTTAGAGACCGAGTGCCCAAACTACAACCCCAAACCCACTTATGCATCCTCGAGTGCCGGGTGGGTGTGGCCCATTGGCTGGGTGTGGCCCATTGGGTGGGCGTGGCTGTGGTGGTAACGGCAGACTGGGTGGGACTAAAAAGTTCAATCAATCAATTCAACTTTGCAAGATCTTTTTTTTTTCCTGTGAGAAGTTGAAATTGACTGATTGAACCTTTTTTTTTTTGCACATGGCGGCGGAGGCCTAAAGCGAAAAGGTTTTATAAAACCCAGCGGAAGGCCTAGGACTGGGGCGACGGCGCGCGTGCCCACAGAGAGGGCTCTGAGTGCCGCCTCTGGCACCCGTGTCATAGGTTCGCCACCACTGCTCTACCATAACACCCAGAATCTTTTCCTGGGTACTATTGCTCAGAATGGTCTTTCCATCCTGTGCTCAAGATTTTGCCCTACTTAAATACATCTTACAGGTTTCTGACCATAGTTCCTGCTTGCCAAAATCCTTCGGAACTTCGATGCTCCTCTCCTCATCATAAATAGCACAGTACCTTAAAGTGGAATCCTACAGTATGTCATTTGATGCTTCCAGCTTGATGAGGAGGCATTGAATGACTTGTTTGGAATAATTGGCCTACGTTTTGCTAATCTTCTGTACTAGAATCTCATGGAAACTGGGGAGTCCTTTACTGAACGCAAGGTGCGCTGCATCCTCACAGCCAGCCTCTTAGAAAGACCAGGTTGGTTTGACATGATTTATTTTTGACAAGGCTCCATTCTTTAGTTCTCAAAGTGGCCTGTTCCAATCTATCTTGGTCCACTAGTTCCTGAACATTTCATTTGGTACAGCTCGTTTCTACTTCGACAGATTTTCTTTTCCCTCTCTGGTCCATATTTCTCACATTCAGCGTTCCAGTTGTATGTGTCTTTACATAAAAAGTAACTTCTTTTCCAACAATGGCACTATCATTGATGATAATTACTTGTGGGTATGATCAAGATCTATTTGTGAAAGTTCAGTATCCTCTGTCATCATCTGGCAGTTAACCCACCACAACACTACCGAAGTAGTTTATTTCATGTATTTATTTATTTGCCACCCATCTCGCCACAAGGCTAGTTTGCCATGCCTTCTTCCAGATTTGATTTTGTAGAGTTCCTTCTCGTAGGTACTTTGGCTTCTCTCATGTCTACAGAGCTCAGCTGCCGCGTTTGTGAATTGCCTTAACTTCACATCCTTTCCTTCTTGTTATTTTACCAGCAAGCACACCATTCCAGGAACTTTTCTCCCCATCAGTATTATTCTTGTCGATTTAGCCTTGGCTGGTTTATGTGGTTTACATTTGTCTTCATGCTGGTTTAGGTCAGAATGTTAACTTCAGCTTCTTTATCCTCATTCACCAGCATTTTGTGCAATTATTATAATTACAAGATTAAAAAAAAGACATTTTCTAAAATCAATAGAAGTAAATAAAATAATTCACTACAATACTGTAAATATGGAAAGTAAATACCAAATAATCTAAATATTATAATTAATAGGATTATAAAACTACTTTGTGAATAGAAACTAAAACGCCAGCGTACTAAATACTAAACCACTAGGTGAACATGTATTACATTAAATTATTATATACACATTACTATATGTATATGCATATAGTAATTGGATATAAATCTTACTAAGTCAGTGATTGGTAAAATGCAACAAAGGACTAAAACTTAAAGAAAGTTAAAAACCATTTTAAAAGGTGGAAAAATGGAATTATATATTGTGGTAGAGTTCTAAAAGTGGTTTTCTGTGTAAAGCAATGGAGGCTGAAAAAAATTTGCAGTTCTCTTAGAGATGTTACGGTTCCTGTCCTACAGTAAGAAACAAATTAAATAGTTCCCAGAACTAGTGAGACAACAATTAGCAAGCAGAGTTATAAGGGTCGGGTGCCAGTTACTATAGAAAAGACATATAAGAAGTAAATGGGCTAGAATTTCAGATTCCTCCAGTCACAGAAGCAGGTTCACTGGGCAAAAGGGCTATATTGTGCCTGCCATCCAAAATTTTGTAGCGCAAAACCTAAAAATTGGGATGAGAAGACAGCTCTGCAGGTAATACCGAATAGATAATTTGCTGGTGTGAAAAGGTTCCTATTTATATATTGGTGGTGTTAGTGATCTAATTTGCCCTGTCCTACCTGGAAAACTTTGAAAAAATATGTTGCCTGATTGTGGCTCTCCCTCTTAGTAATCTCATTACCAGGAGAGCTGTGTTTGAGCAGCCAAACTGGCATCACTAACTCTGGATTCTCGCTTTCCAGGAAGAGCAAAACCTGTCAAGAAGAATCGTGGCAACCTACATCCTTAGGACTAACAGGGTCAAATCCTCCCGTGTATTTGAAAAAAAACTGTGTCTCAGTCCACTCCATAGGATCTGCATGGCTGGAGTGGAACTCTCTGAATCCAAGCAATTTTAGCCACCAATTGCCAAGCAACTGTCCTAAACGATTCCTAAGGATATCAATCCTACATGTAGGGTTTCACACTCACCTATCTGCCTGGCAGTGCCCTAACAGCCTCCCAAGTCTCCTAGACCAGGGGTCTTCAAACTTGGCAACTTTAAGACTTGGGGACTTCAACTCCCAGAATTCCTCAGCCAGCCCTGAGGGCTGGCTGAGGAATTCTGGGAGTTGAAGTCCGCAAGTCTTAAAGTTGCCAAGTTTGAAGACCCCTGTCCTAGATCACCATCATTACTCCCTTGCCCCTCTCCTGGAAGGGTCTGGGACAGCTGGCTGCGGGACAAGAGTTACACTAATATCGAAGAAATAGTCAAATAGAATCATTAAAGAAAAAATGCCAAAGGAGGGGCAAAATGAAACGGGAATGACAAAAATAATAATAAAAAAATTTAACATTATTTTTAAAAATTAAATGGTCAAATGGTCCCACAGCAAGCTGTCCCGTGGCGAGTTGGCCATGGTGAGTTGTCTCGCGGCAAGTTAGCCATGACAAGTTCGTCGTGGCGAATTGGCCACGACGAGTTGTCCCATTCCACTCCTGTAATTGTAGCTGGCACAATACTTAGAAGTCCAAATGGCCACTCCCTCTGTGCCCAGCTGGGTCTCGAAGTAATGCATGCTAGCCCAGCCCTCTCATCTTTTTTAAGTTATGGATATGGTGAGCCTTGTTTGAGACTGATCAAAATGATCCCTAATAACCTGTTTTAAAGTTCATTTAAATAAGACCTTATTTGGAATACTGTGTCCAGTTTTAGTCACCACAATACAGAAGATGTTGAGACTCTAGAAAGAGTGCAGAGAAGAGCAGCGAAGAGGATTAGGGGACTGGAGGCTAAAACATAAAGGAATGGTGGCAGGAAGTGGGTATATCTAGTCTAACAAAGAGAAAGATTAAGGGATGATATAATAGTCTTCTGATATTTGAGGGGCTGTCACAGAGGAGAGGGGTCAACCTATTTTCTGAAGCAGGACAAGAAGTAATGGATGGAAACTTGCCAAGGAGAGATTCAACCTAGAACTAAGGAGAAATTTCCTAACAATGAGAACAATTAATCAGTGAAATGGCTTGCCACCAGAGATTGTGGGTGCTCTTATCACTGGATGTTTTTAAGAAGAGATTGGATAGCCATTTGTCTGGAATGGTGTAGGACAGTGGTGGCGAACCTATGGCACGGGTGCCAGAGGCGGTACTCAGAGCCCTCTCTGTGGGCACGCACGCTGTCACTCCAGTCCTAGGCCTTCAGCTGGGTTTTATAAAACCTTTTCACTTTAGGCCTCCGCTGCCGTGTGCAAAAAAAAAAAAAGGTTCAATCAAGCAGTCAATTTCAACTTCTCACAGGAAAAAAAAAGATCTTGCAAAGTTGGAATTGATTGATTGAACTTTTTAGTCCCACCCAGTCTGCCGTTACCACTGCAGCCACGCCCACCCAATGGGCCACGCCCACCCAATGGGCCACGCCCACCCAATGGGCCACGCCCACCCGGCACCCGACGATACGTAGGTAGGTTTTGGGTTGCAGTTTGGGCACTCGGTCTCTAAAAGGTTCGCCATCACTGGTGTAGGATCTCCTGCTTGAGCAAGGGGCTGGATTAGAAGACCTGCAGGGTCCCTTCCAACTCTGTTTTTCTGTATTCTTCCCAGTGTTGACATTAGCTAACTGGTTTACAGTTTCCCAAAGCCAGCTTTTCTTTTCTTGTTGAACAAGGGGGAGGGAACATATAATCATCTCCAGCCTTGCACCTCAGAGATTATCCAACATGAAGTAAATGGAATAATGTCAACAAACTCCTTTGGGCTGTTTCCAGGCAGACCTTTTATTGTGCAGCATTCATTACGGTAATTTCATAGGACTTCCAGATGACATTTTTATCCTATTTTCTTAATTAGGATAATCCATTTAGGTTGAACGGCATAGAACAGAAGAGCAGACCTCTGAATGTGTAGATGATTGTTTATGCTTTGTGTTCCTAAATTACAGAGCTTTTGGCATCAGTGACAATAATTCCCCTCTCCTGCCTATCACTTATCTGAGTTTTTGTAGGTATTTCATACACTTGCACGTATACCTTTGCATTTTTATTTTTTATCTTGATTCTTCAGAATTCTACAATTGCCTTACTAGCTTAGCTTTGCGCCACATTTTTCTTTATATTTTCACCTTTTTGTTAGATGTAAATAATAATAGGTGATATATCTGCAAATTAGCAGTGTTCCTTTTAAAAAAACAATATGCTTATAAGATCACTTCAGTTCCATGGAGGTTAATGTGGAAATCAGTCACCATTATTCTGACGGAAAATAATCTAAGCCATTGCTCCTTAAGGCAATTCATTAATCTACCTTAGCTAGCCTTGTGATTCTGTTATTAAAGCTTTCATTTCAAATGGCAGCTTCTTTTCAATCTTATAAACACAGGATAACTGAACTATGATAAATGATCTCAGCAAAGGATGCTTAATATTTGAGTTCTTTTGAATTCTTGTCTGTGGTTTTAAAAAGGGTCCATTCATGCCTCAGAAGGTGGCAGTATTTGGCTGACTATCTAGGTTCAGGAGCAAAGTAGAAGTGGATCTAGTTAATATTTCCATGGGAGATTACCAAAAAATTCCAGGAATTTAGGCTAGGTCTTCTGGAAAGTGAAGTGAATCGTGCGTGCCCTATTAAATAGCGCTAACAGCAGTGCTGCAGCAGAATCTTTTAAAATCTTACAAGATGACACAGTTAGCTACCGGGATGGAAAATAAAGCAGAGGCTGAAGAACTGGAAAAGATCAAATTATATTTTGATACCCCCAAAAAGCACAATGAAAAGAATGTTCAGCTACCAAACTACTGCACTTACCTTGCATGATAGTTGAAGACAGCATTCCAGATTCTGCATTCCAGACTTTTCCATTTTACATGGAATGAGAACAAGACATACAAGCCGGATGTCATGGTTAATAATAATAATAATAATAGTAATGATAGTAATAGAGTTGGAAGGGGCCTTGGAGGTCATCTAGTCCAACCCCCTGCTCAGGCAGGAAACCCAGACAAATGGCTGTCCAGTCTCTTCTTAAATTCTTCCAGTGTTGGAGCATTCACCACTTCTAGAAGCAGGTTGTTCCACTGGTTAATTGTTCTAACTGTCATCTGTTCCGACAGATGAAACTCTTCGAAAGAACTTTGAGGCATTGTTTACCTTAAAAAATCTTTATTTTGAGTAGCATGATATCGGCACTGCATAATCGAAGCCAAAAACTGAATTCCCCTCCCCTGGGCACATAGTATCCAAAGCATCTTTTCGGCTTTGCGGACTAGCGGAAGAGGGGATAGTTCCGCACAAGTGACAGGCAAACGCGCACAGCTCCATTTGCGCAAATGGAGCGCACGCTCACGCTTTCGCCCGCTGCTTGCACGAGTGGGGATGCCCCTCCCGCAGCTCCGTTCCAAAAGGCTCAAGGCCTGGTAGTGGGCTGCGACCTGGCGGTTGGGGACCCCTGCTCTAAATGAGTAGTTAAGGTGCTGGACAAGTTGCAGAGAGACCCACGTTCAAGCCCACTAAGTGACTTTGAGCCATTTTTTTTCCCCTTAGCTCAAGAGCTAATGTTAAGATGTTAAACAAGAAATAGGAAATGCAGCTTCTAGTCCACCCAGAACTATACAATCAGCAAAATGTTTACAGGAGTCTGCCAAGATTATATATTGCCGTCTTATTTACGCAAGCCATGAAAAATGTTGGCCTAGGAGAAATAGAAGTTGGAATTAAAATCTCTTTGAGAGATTCAGCAGCACCAGTCTCTGTTTGCTGGAAGCAAGAAAGATTTAGGGAATCACTTGTTGAAAGAAGAGATTGCAAAAGCTGGTGGGCTGCTCAATATTTTTTTAACAAATCTCTTAACATGTCAACAACATGTGCATTCCTAGTACAAATAGCTGGTCAGGAAGTTGAAATAATAACAAACCTTTATATTCCCAGCTTTCCACATTCGCAGTGAGTTTTGCCCTATTTTACGACCTTTCCTGCCACCATTGTTTCTTTTTTAAACATTTTATTAAGATGTAGAGTAAAATACAAAGCAAATAGTGGGACACAGTGGGGAGGAAAAAGGAGAAAAAAAAGAGATTGATTTCTGTTGCAGTAGGATAGAGCACTAACGTCAAGCCTTGACTTTTTACTTTTTCACAATATTAAAAACTAGCCATTTCTGTAACAACAAATCAATCTAACCAGTGAAACCCAAAATCAAAGTTTCATTTCTTTGCCACCACTGTTAAGTGAATCACTGCAGTTGTTAAGTTAGCCACATGGTTGTTACGTGAATCTGGCTTCCCCATTGAGACCCCAGGACACTGCCACCGTCATAAATATGAGTCAGTTAACCAAGTGTCTGAATTTTGATCACGTGACCACAGGGATGCTCCAATGTTCATACGTGTGAAAAACAGTTGTAAGTCACTTTTTTCAGTCCCATTGTAACTTTGAAGGGTCACTAAATGAACTGTTTTAAGTCAAGGACTACTTGTACTAGTGTTTCTCAACCTTGACAACTTTAAGACCTGTCGACTTCAACTCCCAGAATTGAAGTCCACAGGTCTTAAAAGTTGTCAAGGTTGAGAAACACTGCTATGTACAATATTAACATACAAGACATCACACTGACAACAAAAGTACATCCTGCCATTGAGGGTTTTCCACCCACATTTTCATCCTCCGCGCTTTAGGTAGCTTGCTTAGGTCTTTCCTTGACTTTTTGATTTTTTACACCCTGGACCCTGTCTTCGTATTTCTGTTTTGTAAGGGATGGAAATGAAAGGTAAGGTGAATCTCTGCCAGGGGGAAGCTCCGTATAGCTACAATTTGTCTGTAATGTTGGGTGAAGAACAAAGGGTATTTAAACTGTATGAAAGAAATTAAGTAATGCGCAGTTACGATAGAGGTTGCAAAACCTTGTGTATGTTGGCTGGCAGAACCAAAGTTTGCTGGATTCCACATTACCCTGTTTGCTAATTCACTTCAGGCGTAGAAAGTAGCTGATCAAGTGGGCACTCTGGCGGCTTCTTGATATAATTTGTTGGTGCAAATGTGTGACTTTGTATTTCTCACATACGGTCCACCTCCCCTTGCCAGTAAATTCTTATAAATGATCTATAAGCCAAATGTGAACAAGAGACTTCATTTCTGCTATTTTTGTTACTGTGCAACCATTTTTTTTTTTTTTAAAAAATGGGATAGTGGTGAAAAGGTCTATTTTAAAGAGCTAACATTCTCCCCACGATGGGTAGGAAGAGGCAATATATTTTGCTACTAACTGAAAGGGTCACTGCTCCAGACCCCAATGCTGCTGTTAATTCTGGTGAAATGGTATTCCTTAATATGTTTTCTTACACTGCTCAAAAAGGGACAGCTGGTTGAGGCCAGGGGGTCACTGTACCAGCGTCATTAGAGGCCAAGGATTGCCACCATTTCTATATTGTAAATGAACTTCAGCAGAGAGGAAGATATAAACAGCTAGATCTTGGTTTCTTTCTTGGAATTCAGATCTAGAAATTATATGGTGGTGGGAGGGAAGGTGGCATTAGTAATGTGTCTCGATCTTCCCCTATTATCAGCCCCACGTTCAATCTTTCCAAATGTATACAGGTTGTGCCTCAACATACAGCCATTCAAAGTTACCACGGCATTAAAGAAGTGACTTACGGTTGGTCTGCACACTTACAACTATTGCAGCATCCTTACAATCAGGTGATCGAAATTCGGGTGCTTGATAACTGGCATATATTTACATTGGCTTCAGCATCCTGGGGACAAGAGATCTCCATCTGCAACCTTCCCAGCCAGCTTCCAACAAGCAAAGTCAAAAGGGAAAACTGGACTTGCTTAACAAACACGGGATTAACAACTGCAGTGGTTCACTTAACAACTGTGGCAAAAAGGTTGTAAAATTGGGCGTGAACTCATTAACAACCACCTTGCTTAGCAACGGAAATTCTGATTTCAATTGTGGTTATAATTCGAGGATTGCCTGTAATCAAGCCAGTTTGTTCCTTTACTCTTTGCAAGCAGCAGTAACAGGTAACAGGCCATCCAGTTTGGGAATGCTAACCTGTTTCCAGCCAGTCAAGGCAATCGGGAAAGTCATAACCTAAAGTTCTGATAGTGACTACAGGTAGTCCTCAACTTACAATCATTCACTTAGTGACTGTTCTACTGGTCCTTGCTTGCCCTTACAACCAACGCAGCAGTTTCACAGTTCCATGGTTTAAAATGGTTGCTTGTTAACTGGCATGTATTTATGATGGGTGCAGCGTCCCGGGGGTCATGTGAATGCCATTTGTGAGCTTCCCAGCTGCAAGCAAAGGGGGGGAGAAGTCAGATTCACTTAACCGTGTGATTCACTTAACAACTTAACAGCTACAGTGATATGCTTAGCAGCCATGGCAAAAAAGGTTCTCCAATTGGATGTGGCCTTGCTTAGCTTAGCAACAGAAATTCTGGTCCCAATTGTGGTCATAAATTGAGGCCTATCTATATAGGTTTCAAATTGCTTCCAGATTTTCCCTTGGATTCGTTTGTTAAGGTGCCCAATATGTGTCATGTAAACTAAAGTTGCAGGCAGGTTTCCAAAAGGAAGGATAGGCCCTACTGACCAAGTTCCTATTTTGTCTGAAAAGATACCCAGACAGCTCACTTACCTTCTTTCATTGCAGCCTATTTGCAGCCAGTCTAAGCAGAGAAACCCTGCCTGGCTCTATTGTTCGAAAGCCTGACTACATAGAAAGCAGTTAATAGATTGACAGAACACATGGCTTTGCATGCAGAAGTTAGTTTCTGGCACCCTTGGTTAAGATTGCCTCTGCCCTTGAGGATTTAGAAAACTCTTACCATTCAGACTAAAAGTGCTGCACAATTCATGAGGTGAATGTATACACACTCTCAGGTTTAGTTTTTGGCATCTCTCATGTGACAAGTCTCGAATAGCAGTAGCACTTAGACTTACATACCGCTTCATAGTGCTTTTACAGCCCTCTCTAAGCGGTTTACAGAGTCAGCATGTTGCCCCCAACAATCTGGGTCTTTATTTTATAGTCGATAAAAGAAGGATGGAAGACTTGAGTCAACCTTGAGCCGGTCAGAATCAAATTGCTGGCAGTCAGCAGAGTTAGCCTGCAGTACTGCATTCTAAAAACTGCATCACCACGGCTCTTTATAATAAGACTTTTGCGCCTGAGACTTGAAGAATAGCTGTCAGTCAAGAGGAGACAGGACTGGGCCAATGGTGTCAGTGAGCCAATTTGATAGATAGACTCATAAAAAAAAAAAACAAATATTGGGCTGTGTGTGTGTGAGAGAGAGAGCTTTTGCCGTTTCCCTGTTCTACATGGTAAGAGCCAGGGTGGCGCAGTGGTTAGAATGTAGTATTGCAAGCTAATTCTGCTGACTGCCAGCAGTTCGATTCTCACTGGCTCAAGGTTGACTCAGCCTTCCATCCTTCCAAGGTTAATAAAATTGCCCCATATTGTTGGGGGCAATATGCTGACTCTGTAACCCGCTTAGGGCTGTAAAGCACTATGAAGCGGTATATAAATCTGAAGCGGTATATAAGTCTAAGTGCTACTGCTATAGGAATTCATGGGGAGTGGCCCAGTGTCAGTAGCATCTTATTTTTTATGTGCTGTCTGCCACCCAGTAACGGAACGATAGTCTGTGCATTCCTTCACCCCAACATTATTTACACATGCTGCAGAGCTACTATACTCTAAAGCAGCATGCTGGCTGGGGCATTCTGGGAGTTGAAGTCCACACACCTTACATCTGCCAAGGTTGAGAAACTCTTCTCTAAAAGAATATAAATACCCCTTGTTTGCTCATATCAGAACTATGCTCAGTTACATAAGTGCATATTTATTCTGCTGCTAAAAATAAAAACGGGAGCAGAAAAGCTATTTTAATCTTGCTCAGCAGTGGGCATGTCTGCTTTTTTTTGTGTTGGGTTTTCATTTTGAGTAATTTTGTTTGCTGAATAGATAATTTAGTTAAACGGGTAGGTAAGTTGACTGTGGGTAACAGGAGCATAATGGTTGCAAATTGAGCTATGAATTATTAAATCTTCAGCTTGAATATCTCTTCTGCCAGATATTTCCTTGGTGACTTTACGCAAATCACAAACATTAGTTATTTCACTTGTAATAAGGAGATAATAATACTTCACAAGAAATTATGAAAATTACAGCCTTACATAGATGGAATGGCTTGAACACTCAAAAGTGTTATTTTCTATATAAAATTTAACCAATGAGACATATAGAAAAAAAAGAACTATATATCTGAGAGTTATTTCTATACCTAGGTTTTTTTAAATAAGTCTTGAATCATAACTTACTATTCAAAAACTAAAAAACAAGCAGGTCCTTACATTAAATTTGTAATTTAATAAAATATAAGTTTGTTCATCTACTGTATGTCATAAATTATCACTGAATAATATTTTGAAGCCAGATGGCTAACTTGTTGTCCTCCACACTACAACTAATAACAGTACCAACTGAGATGCTGGAAATTCAACAAAAAGTGAAGCTTAGGTTCCAGACATTTTTTGCCGGGTAGAAATGAGCTAAGACAGTGATGGCGAACCTTTTAGAGACCAAGTGGCCAAAAACTGGCTCCGCTCCGCCCCACCCTGCCTGCCCGCAGGGCCACTCACCGCCTCCAGGGCCCGCCACAGATTGCCCAGGCAGCTCAGCAGCACCATGGCGGCCACACCCTCTGCCCGCGCCCCGCAGCATCAACTGTGCGCATTGGGGCGTGAGGGCAGAGTCTTGTCTACACTGCCTGGCTGCCATGTCCTTGGCTGCGCTGCTCCGCGTGGGCCACGCTCGGGGCGACTCTCCTCCAGGGGGGCTGCTGGTGAGGAGGGGGTCGCTGGTGAGGGCGGAGGCAAGGCTGGGGCAACGGCACGTGTGCCCACAGAGAGGGCTCCGAGTGCCGCCTCTGGCACCCGTGCCATAGGTTCGCCACCACTGATGTAAGATGTTATGTGAGGGAAGTAGTGATCAGTAGAAATAGCAGACGATCAGATACTTTGTAACAAACAAGCTATTTTTTCCTAATCAGAGAAACAGAATGACCAACGATAGGCAAAAAAAGCCGTGGGAGCAGAAACAACTTCTGAACTTCCTTGTGGGAATCTGGCAGGGAGCATTGGAAATCTTTCCTTCTCCTTTCCTTTCCTTTGTAAGTGGCTGCTGACGGGTGGGGGAGGGAGCAAGGGATTGTGAGACTGACTGGGAAATCGTCACAGACGTTTGACAATGAATCACATGACTGCAGACTGCCCATGAAGAAGAAGATGTTTTGCTTCTCATCCAAGAAGCTTTATCGGTTCTGGAAGGATGGTGGGGGGCTATTGAAGGAATAGTTCTGACAGGATTGTGTGTGGGGGGGTTTGGAAGGATCATATTTCTTTGCAGTCATCTGGTCGTTAGCACTCTCCCTGAGAGCTCTTGAGGCCACTTGGGGGGTTATCTGTGCCCTCAGGGTCACCTGAATCAGAGTGCAAATGGGGGTGGGATCTTCTTGGAACTGCTGAAAGGACTGCATTGTAGGCAGCAGATTTGTTGTTAGTTGCGAAGTCGTGTCCGACCCATCGCGACCCCATGGACAACGTTCCTCCAGGCCTTCCTGTCCTCTACCATCTTCTGGAGTCCATTTAAGCTCACGCCTACTGCTTCAGTGACTCCATCCGCCACCTCATCTCTGTCGTCCCCTTCTTCTCTTGCCCTCAATCTTTCCCAGCATCAGGCTCTTCTCCAGTGAGTCCTTCCTTCTCATTAGGTGGCCAAAGTACTTGAGTTTCAACTTCAGGATCTGGCCTTCTAAAGCAGGGCGTTTCAACCTTTTCACAGACTGTACCACTTTTAGGACATGACAATATTTGAGTACCACCAGTGCTTAGCAAGGTGTCAAAAACCTGATGACAAAAAGGGGGGGGGAAGGGGGGATTTTGAGTTTTACTGATTAGATTCATTTGTTGTTATAAAAATGGCTAGTTTATAATATTATGGAAAAGTAAAAAGTTGAGGTTCAATGTTAATGCTTCCTTCTACTGCAACAGAGGAAGTCTGTTCTTTTTCCCTTCTCCCCCTCACTTTTTCCCCTTTTTCCTCCCCACTGTATCCTACTATTTGCTTTTGTATTTCTGTATTTTATTCTATAATCTAAAAAAAATGTTACAAACTGTAGAAAAAAGTAAAAAAGTACCGGTTTTAATTTCTTCAGCGGCTGTACCTTTGCTGAATCACTTTCCCTTTGCACTGACAAATGTATAATGAATTTATCCATGTTTATTAATATGCACCACTACCAGCTAGCTCAGGGGTCTTCAAACTTGGCACTTTTAAGACTTGTGGACTTCAACTCCCAGAATTCCTCAGCCGAGCCCTGACAGTCCTACAGCTCCAGATGCCTCTCCCTCAGGCTTGGGTCGCTTCAGCTCATTCCCCTCCCCCACTACACTTCTCTAAGATGGTCGCGTACCACCTGCCACATGCCAAAGTACCACAGGTGGTACGCGTACCACTGGTTGAAAAGCCCTGTTCTAAAGAGCAGTCAGGGTTAATCTCCTCTAGGACTGACCGGTTTGATCGCCTTGCAGTCCAGGGGACTCACGGGAGTCTTCTCCAGCACCATAGTTCAAAGGCCTCAATTCAGAGGCAACAGATAGGTGGTTATCTTATCCCTCCCCCTCTGTTAACATAAATGGCCTATTTTACCCCTCTTTCAAGTCAATGGTCCTCTCTTATCTAGAATGTCGCAACTATTCTTCCATCGTCCCCACCATCTTGCCAGAACCGATGAAACTTCTTGGATGAGAAGCGAAACATCGTCTTCTTCTTCTTCAAGAAAAAAACAATCCACTTGCCTTTTGAAAAAGCACCTTTGAGACATCTAATAAAGATATTTCCTAGAAACTGGGGTGGGGGCTGGGCAGGCAATGCAATTTCCAGCTAGCCCCACCTCATTTCTCCAATTGGGAGTTTGAGTTCTCCCTCCCCCGTTGTTCTAAACAGTGTTAAGCCATCAGAGGCTCAATATGCCCATTTTTCTTTTCCAGAATAATAATAATTAAAAAAAAAATCCGGGGGATTGCGTAACTCTAGTTAAAGGAAAAACATTACGGTAAACCAGACTTCTTTCTCCAAATCAGGGAGCACCAGATGTCCAGCCCTAGCGAAAGGGGCAGCCTTTGCGGCTCTACTTGCCAGCTTTCCAGAGGCATCTGTTCTGCTTTAGAAAGCAGAATGTTTGAGTGGGTGGACCTTGGTCTGATACAAGGCAATTGTTTCTTGTCTGCCCACGAGGTCCTCTTTAATGCCTTATCCTTAGCAGATCAGACAGGCAGCCCAGTGAGTCGATGAAAAGGACAGAGCCTTCTGTTTGTTTTGGGAGGGGAAGTGCACCGCAATTCCCCCATTAGGTTCAGGATTCAAGCTGGCAGGACGGACTGTCGGCTGATTGACAAGTCTGAATCTGCTCCTCCTGGGTTTCCGCAGTCTGTATTGATCTCTTCTTATTTTTAACCCGGCTGCATCAATAATATAAAAGCAGTTTGAACGTCTCTCCATTTTTGCTTCAAATGGGCAGGAGGAGATATTTCGTGTGCGATTCTTGGTGAAGTAGCTTGCGTGCGGCGACTTTTATAACTTTTTTTTAAAAAATACTGTGTTTCATAATCAAAGGACTTCTATGTAAAGTAAGACATCTAAAGCTACTGTACAGGTAGTCCTCGACTTAACAACCCTAATGAGGAACAAGATTTCTGTTGCTTAAGCAAGGCGGATGGATGGTAAGTGAGTCGTGCCTGATTTTATGAACTTTTCCCCCCACAGTTATTAAGCAAACCACTGCAGCTCTTAAGTGAATCATTGTCATTAAGCAAATCCGGCTTCTCCCATTCTTTTCTGAAGCCAGCTGGGAAGGTCACAAATAGTTTAGGGCAGGGGTAGGCAACCTTGGCTCTTTTATGCTGGCTCAGGAATTCTGGGAGTTGAAGTCCACGAGTCATAAAAGAGCCAAGGTTGCCTACCCCTGGTTTAGGGTCTCCAGCTTGAGCAGGGGATTGGACTAGAAGACCAATCACATCACCCCGGGATGCTGCAACTGTCATATATGCTTGTTGCCAAGCACCCAAATTTTGATCATGCGTAGGATCATCACAGTAGGATGCTGTGATGGTCATAGGTGTGAGGACTGGTTGTAAGTCACTTTTTCTCAGTGCCGTTTCACTCACTAAATGAATAGTGGTAAGTTGAGGACTACCTCAATGCAATACATTTCCCACTCACCTGATGGGACAAAGCATTTGCCTACCTGGCAATCATCTGCTGGTCGTAACAAGAGTCACCGAAGACACTCCCTAGGATAGATGTTTGTTGCAAGAAGAAAAATAGGAATTAATGTAAAGTCAAGTCCATCTAATTTTTGTAAGTTCAGAGAAGAATTTGGCTTTCTATTTTCCACCCCAAAATGGTGCTTCCAGGTTTTACCATTACGTTTTGCTGATTATAGGATTGATTTGCTCAAATTCTATTGATAGGTCGTTACTGGACAAGGCAGTGTTCTCAGAGCGATTAAGAAAAACAAAACTCACAGAAGGGTGGAACAATTTGGAGTGGAAGAAATAAAAATTGGGGAAACAAAGAAAATAATGCATCCATCTGAGATAATGACTGCAGAAGAGAAACATAGATTGGAGAAAGAATGTGACCTTTCAAAAACATTTATCCACATAGATTTTCTCATGTAACCCCAGAAAATGGGAAAAGAAGGAATAAGTTAGTGGAATTGAAAGATGGAAAGAGCGGCAGCTGTTACAGTGCTCTATAATAGGGCTTTAACTAGATCTGGTGTTTTCCACATGTGTCCATTTAGAAGCAGCATCTTTTGAGTTCAAGAGGACTGACTAATATGGCTTGCATATTAATGTCTGCATCATGAGTAAGATAATTGAATGAGAAGAATAGCTTAAAAACCAATGGAGATTTTTCTCTGGGTAAAATACTATACCTGAGTCCATAAGCTGTAGAGAAGTTAGTTGTCTCCCCCAAACTACCACAATTGAGCCCAAAATTTATCTTGCTATGTGAGACAGTGGTTAAGTGAGTTTTGCCCCATTTTACAACCTTTCTTGCCACAGATGTTAAGTGAATCACTACAGTGGTTGTGTTAGTCACACGGTTGTTAAGTGAATCTGGCTTCCCCACTTGACTTTGCTTGTCCGAAGGTCGCCAAGGGTGATCACGTGACCCCGGCACAGCGCGGCCATCACTCAGTCAGTTGCCAAGTGTCTGAATTTTGATCACATGACTCTGGGGGATGCTGCAATGGTCGTAAGTGCGAAAAATGGTCATAAGTCACTTTTTTCAGTACCGTTGTAACTTCGAACAATCACTAAGTGAATTGTTGTAAATTGAGGACTACCTACAGTAGTGGCCAAAATTGTGGAAACATTTTGGGGAAAGTGTATTTTTGAGGTTTGATGGCTAATAACACCACTTTTTTTTTTGAGTAGTACCATAAAATTATATATCAATGGAAAGATAATTTAATCAAGAATGTAATACAGCAAAGTTTGTTCAATTATCTGTACTGTATTCTATGAAAAGTTATAGCCAAATAACCCGAAAAAGGAAGCACAACTTGCTTAGGTTGATATCAGGCAGCTTTCCTTCATCTGATTGTAGCCAATGAGCACGAGTGTTTTGGCAATGAGCCAATCAGATCACAGTAGGATTCAGTTATTGATGTCATGGATTGAAGCTGAGAGGAGGACATTTGTCAGTGTGTTCTGTGATCGCTGTCAAGTTGGTTGGTTTTTTTTGTGTGTTCTTTCATTTAGTGAGCTTGTAAAACGTAATAAAATTAAAGTAATGGTGCAAAGAGTTGACTGGTCGCTCAGACAGCGATGTAAAATAGAATTATTAAGTGAACAAAGCTACAGTTATAAAGAAATGAGAAGAAAAATTGGTGGAAACTTAACCAAAGGTGGCATTTCTACTGTACACTTTTCCCAAAAGGTTTCCACAATTTTGGCCACTACTGTATATTATACTAGTTTCAATTTTTGGTTCTCTGAAGATGTGGGGGGGCATGAGACCTTTCCTATTATCTAATACTTAAGAGCTTGTTAATTGCAGATGCCAAGAATGTAAGCTGAGGTCTTCGGCATGCAAATTGGATCTCTCTCCATCTTATCATCCCGCCACTTCAGTGAAGTTGCCTGTTAAACATTATACCATCACAGCTGGTGAACTGTGTTGACCGGAACTTTTTTTAAAAAATTTTTTTTAGTAATCTTCTGGCAAACACACTGAATTATTATTTCTTCTTCTTCTTCTTCTTCTTCTTCTTCTTCTTCTTCTTCTTCTTCTTCTTCTTCTTCTTCTTCTTCTTCTTCTTCTTCTTCTTCTTCTTCTTCTTCTTCTTCTTCTTCTTCTTCTTCTTCTTCTTGTTGTTGTTGTTGTTGTTGTTGTTGTTGTTGTTGTTGTTGTTGTTGTTGTTGTTGTTGTTGTTTGTTGTTTGTTGTTTGTTGTTGTTGTTGTCGTGTCCGACCCATCATGACCCCATGGACAACGTTCCTCCAGGCCTTCCTGTCCTCTGCCATCTTCTGGAGTCCGTTTAAGGTCACGCCTACTGCTTCAGTGACTCCATCCAGCCACCTCATTCTCTGTCGTCCCCTTCTTCTCTTGCCCTCAATCTTTCCCAGCATCAGGCTCTTCTCCAGTGAGTCCTTCCTTCTCATTAGGTGGCCAAAGTACTTGAGTTTCAACTTCAGGATCTGGCCTTCTAAAGAGCAGTCAGGGTTGATCTCCTCTAGCACTGACCGGTTTGATCGCCTTGCAGTCCAGGGGACTCGCAGGAGTCTTCTCCAGCACCATAGTTCAAAGGCCTCAATTCTATACTCTGCAGTACCCTTTGGATAATACATGTCTGCTCACAAGCTTTTCTTGCTTGGGTTAAATATACCCACTGTCACAACCATTCCCATAAGCAAGGTTCTGTTTTTTCCCTTTTTTCCAGAGCCCTTGTCAATTTGATTGCTTCCCTCTCAACACGCTTCAATTTGACAGTGCCCTTCCTCAAATGTGCCTAGAGGTGGATATGCCCAGCCCTGAGAGGCCCAGAGCATGCGAAGAGATTAATCTCCTGCCTGGGTTAGCCATTGCTGATTATCACATTTTCTCAGCTGCTATGTATTTTTAATTTCTATATTTCTTGCTGGAATTGTTTTTTCCTCTCTCTTAATGCCGTTTGTTCTTCAGAATCCCTTGTTGAGATGGATAAGCTGTACATGTTTATTTGGAGGAAGATTTATTTGGAAGGTGGATTGAATTGATTGATTGAACAAATAAATAGCTAAATCTAGGTATGGTCTGATCAACACAGGAATACATTTCCTTTGACTTTGATGTTATACTTGTTATACACTGGTGGTCCTCGGCTTACAGCCATCCATTTAGTGACCGTTCGAAGTTACAACGGCACTGAAAAAGGTGAGTTATGAGCATCTTTCATGCTTAAATCACCACGGTCACATGATCAAAACTCAGATGCTTGGCAACTTGTTCAAATTTATGACAGTTGCAGTGTCCTGGGGTCATGGGGGATCACCTTTTGCGACCTTCTGACAAACAAAGTCGATGAGGAAGCCAGATTCACTTACCAGCTTCCTAACTTAACAACTGCAGTGATTCAACTGTGGCAAGAAAGATTGCAAAATGGGGCAAAACTCACTTCACATCTGTCTCGCTTAGCAACAAATTTTGAGCTCGTACGTTCTCTATAGTGTAGGATGGCATTTGGTTTGCTTTTAGCTGTTTTCCACTGTTGCCTTCTGTTCAACCTGCGATCCACAAGACACCCATTATGGGAATGGCATTTTTCTCTTCCGAAATAATAACAATAACAATAACAATAATAAAAAGTTGGAAGGGACCTTGGAGGTCATCTAGTCCAACCCCCTGCTCAGGCAGAAAAGCCTATACCATTTCAGACAAATGGCTGTCCAGTCTTTTCTTAAAAACTTCCAGTGTTGGAGCATTCACCGCTTCTGGAGGCAGGTGGTTCCACTGGTTAATTGTTCTCACTGTCAGGAAGTTTCTCCTTAGTTCTAGGTTGCTTCTCTCCTTGATTAGTTTCCATCTGTTGCTTCTTGTCCTGCCTTCAGGTGCTTTGGAGAATAGCTTGACTCCCTCTTCTTTGTGGCAGCCCCTGAGATACTGGAAGACTGCTATCCTGTCCCCCCTCGTCCTTCTCTTCATTAAACTAGACATACCCAGTTCCAGCAACCGTTCCTTATATGTTTTAGCAATTTTTAAGTTTTCATTTACTATCATATTCTAGGTCTGCCTCTTTTCCCCCGTTCCTTTCACTACTGAAATAACTAAAAAAAAAAAAGCCATTTTCATTGCTCTTAGTTTTTCTTTTGAGCTCAAGTTGCATGTATTTATGTTTTTATTCTAGACTGTGGTGCATCGACCAATCAATTAAAAATCTAAGCTTTTAAAAAATTGTCCTCATAACTTTTTTCTGAAAATATTAAGTATTTGGAATTATACATTCTTGGCGATTACATCCATCTACTATATATGTTGTTTTTGACTGTAAGCTAAGTAGCAGTAGTGAAAATACAGATAGATAGTCCTTGATTTACGACCGTCATGGAGCCTGCCTATTATGGTAGTAAGTTGTGTAAGAGCTCTTGACAGAGCCGATTTTACAATACTGTATTTTTTGGAACGTCTGTGAAGCAAATCACCGTGGTCATTAAACGAATATTCAGTTGTTTAAGCAAATGCTGCAGTTGTTCAGTATGTCCATTGTTCGCTGTGGGGTGGTTTTGCCGACAACCAAAAGTAAATGCTGGTTTTTGGCAAAAACATTGTAAATTGCAACCACATGATTGCAGGGCACTGCAAATGACCATCAATGCAGGCCGTTGCCAAGGTAGCCAAAATGTAGCCATGTGACACTGGCAGAGTACCTTTTGGGTGGGGGTCCATTGTAACTTGGAAGTTCGCTAAGTGACTGCAGTAGAGACTGGCAACTGTGTGGCTAAGCAGCAGAGTCCTTCTGTGTGACATTGACATTACTTACGTCAGTTCTAACTGCAGTTGTTAAGTGAATCACTGCAGGTGAATAAAGACATTGTCCTGTGACCGTGACATGTGACTTCCACCGGCTTCCAAGTTGACTTTGCTTGTCAGTAACTGGCTGCAAAAAATGCAACTGGCAATTACATGATGGCAGGACACTGTGACGGCTGCAACTTCCCCGTCATAACTTTGAGCAGTCGCGGTACAAGAGCTCAGCGAGGAAAGACGACCTGTATGTATAGCTCAGGGTGGAAAGGTTGGGATCCCGCTGTCCACTGAGCTTGTTTTTCTTCCTGCAAAAACATCTCAAAGGTGCTTTTTCAAGAGGCAACTGGACTTTCTTCGGTTTTCCTTGAAGACATTTCGCTTCTCATCCAAGAAGCTTCTTCAGTTCTGACTGAATGGTGGAGAATGGAAGGATTTCCATTCAGCAGTTCCAAGAAGGTTCCACACCCATTTGCACTATTCAGGTGGCCCTAAAGGGCACAGATAAGCCTCCAAGTGGCCTCAGCGACTCCCAGAGAGAATGCTGATGCCCAGATGACTGCAAAGGAATATAAACCTTTCCATTCTCCACCATTCAGTCAGGACTGAAGAAGCTTCTTGAATAAGAAGCGAAACGTCTTCAAGGAAAAACAAAGAAAATCCAGTTGCCTCTTGAAAAAGCACCTTTGGGACAACCATGACCTGGATGACTGAGCATCTCCATAGACATTCCTGCAAAAACATAATTGCCAGACTAGGGAATATTGCCAATGCTTTGGCACAAGAAAGCAGCGATAGCTGGGTTTTTATGTGTGACAGACTGTCCCACCTGTCTGGATGAGGGTTGTTTTTGTGCCTATTTCCAATTGGCCTACCTGGCTTGATTGGTTGCCTTGTTTCATCCTGGATGGTTCCTGCCTGTCGTGTTTGTTCTTGTTTATCTATTGCTGGGTGTGCAATAAGGAGGAAATCCCCTTGCTTGCTTCTATTCTTGGTCTTTTGTTTGCTTTTTGTAATAATTTATAGACCAGGCTTATGTTGTTATTATATGATGATATTATTGGCTGATCTACCAAAATACTAGGCTTCTCGGAATTGGATTTGGGTTAATCAAAAATGATTACCATTTCTTGGTTGAATTTTATCTGTGTTTGTGAAATTGAAGAATTTTCATTATAAGCCAACTAATATTCCTGGTTATGTATTCTGTTAATCTTTTGAATGTTTAAATATAGTAGTGACTTTCTTGCATAAATTATAAATAATTCTTCTTTTATCTTTGTGTTGAATCTTGGGGGAGGGGATGGCAATTTTTTCTCCCACAATTTTATTAATTTCATTTATTAATTTCATTCTACAAGAGTCAATTTTTGAACAATATACATAAAACAAAAATAAACCCCTTGCCACTCCAAAAGGAAAAAAAACAACAGTACAATGCAACAAATAAAAACATAGAAAAAGACTAAAATCCTATAATTATAAATATATTCTATGTTTACTTGATTTTATACATCTTCAAAAAAAGAAACTAAATTTTCAGTATTCACCAAGCTTTCCAATTTTTTTTTCCAGAGAGAAAAATATTGTAAAATTTTCTGATTGACAGGACATATAATTTTGTTCAAAATTGTTAGATAACACATTTTTAAAACCCAGTCTTTTATATCTGAAGTCAAAGTACTTTTTCACCTCAGGAGGATTATTCTTTTTGTTATTCCTGGAATACAAAAAAAAAAAAATCTTTGTTCACAACATTTTAAGTTCCAAGTCATACAATAAGCATGCTCTTAAAAAGCAAAGTTGGATCTTTGAGTTTCTTTGCTTAAGATGCTTTAGAGGGATTTTCACGGTTTGTGGGCTGCTATTATTATGGGCTGAGATTTGGTTGGCCTTGGCCTGGCTATTCCCTCGGGTATTGAGGCCAGGAGGTTAGGTAAGCTCATTGTGTAATATAGGTTGGTGTGCCTTAATAGTGTGCCTTGTGGCTGTGATTTTGCATTGTCTCTCTATTGTGTATTATAATTATGGTTTTATTCCTATACACGCCCGAAGTCATCTCTTTTTGGAATTGGGCAGCGATATAAAGCCATTAAGTAAGTAAATACGCCTAGTTATTTGATGGTTTCTGAGTTATTTTTCATGTATGGGAGAATTATTCTTTTCATATCCTTCAGACCTTGTATTCCACTCATAAATTTTATTTCATAAGATTTCACTAATACCTTACTCAGTCATATTTGCCTTCTTGCATTTAAACTTTTAATTCATCCTGTTTTTCTGCATACACTTTACATTTGTATGGGCACATTGGAATTTTTGGAGTATATGAATTGACCCACTCCTTTCTTTATTGAAATAACCTTGCATATCCTCTCAGTGAAATCCCAATACTTGGCACGACGCTATTTTCCGGCATGCTCTTCTGCCTCTCCTATAGGATTTGGTTTGGATCAGGTTTGCAAGACGCCTTCCAAACACTTTCTGCCCAATTCTTATGAGGTGTAGCCCATCTCTTGTGAGGAATTCCTCATCTTGAAAACACATACCATCATCTAAACCGGGGATGTGCAACTTTGGCAACTTTTAAGACCTGTGAACCTTTGCTGGCTGGGGAATTCTGAGAGTTGAAGCCCACAAAGTCTTAAAAGTTGCCAAGGTTGGACATCCCTGATCTAAACTGTTTTTATTGGCATAAGTTGCTTAGCCAGTGGTTCCCCTCCAGTAATTTGTTGTGGACCCTGGCTGGCAGGATCCAGAAGAGTCTTTTCTGCCTTGGCTCCCACTGTTTGCAACATCATGCCCCTGAGGTGAGATCTGTACCCATCCTTTTGACCTTCCGCTAGGTCAGGGGTCTTCAAACTTGGCCCTTTTATGACTTGTGGACTTCAACTCCCAGAATTCCTCAGCCAGGCAGACCTGGCTGAGGAATTCTGGGAGTTGAAGTCTACAAGTCATAAAAGGGCCAAGTTTGAAGACTGCTGACCTAGGTCCTGAAGACCTGACTCTTATCAATTGGCCCAGGGCCCCAATGGAGGGGGTGTCATTCTGGAGGTGTCTAATGCATTAGATAAGACCCCACCTTCTCCCTGTGCGCAACTTGCTTCCTTTCTCCTCATCTCGCTCAAATTTTAATTCAGATTTAATATCCCTATTTATTGTTTAATGTTTCATTTTGGCATTTTTATTGATTGATGGTAGGCTGCCTAGAGTCTCCTTGGCGAGAAGGGCAGCATATAAGTTTAATAAATAAATATTTTCTCTCTCTCTCTCTGCTCCTGGGCCAAATCCCTCAAGAGGAAAGAATGAAAAATATACCGTCCCTATTCCCTTCTCCCTTGCAAAATGTCTTCAGGTGATGTCCGACGGTATCATTTGTTCTAGCAGGGATCGGTAGAAAAGGATATTTGTCAGTGGGCTTCAGAGTGATGAAGTGTTTGTTTTTTCCTTTCAGGTAATGAATGTTGCGTTTTAGTTGATAGACTGTCCATCTGTAAATTGGTGCTTCATTTCCTTTCTTTCATTAGAGAGATTCCAATCATCGCTATGACTCCATCATTTTCTCCTCTTTAGAACAAAGGCAAGAATCTTGCTAAATGGCTTCCTCGGTCCCAGAGGCCTTTGATAGCGGCTTTTCATCCAGGAATCTAGAAATGTGATCAGCAATGAGGCCCTGGAATAGATTCTGAATCTCCAGAGTATAAGAACTATTCTTGAGAGACTTGGGCTATTATGTCCCATTCCTCCCTTCCTTCATCCTCTCTACTTGCTGTCTTCCATCTTCTGGAAGGCTTCTTGAAGCACTTCTTATGTCTTATTCAAGGATTTCAGACTCTGAACAGCTTACATTCCCTACCCCATGAAGAAGGTTAATAATATGCATAACAACAACGTCAATTTACACTTAACCCGCTAAGAAACAATACCAGAATACATTAAAATAAAACTCCAAATGTTAAGGAGAGACAAAAATTCATCACATATCTAACTCTAGGGCCTCTTGAAAAGTCAGGTTTTAATAGTCTTTCTAAAGCCCAGCAGAGTTGGAGCTGCACAGATCTCAGAGGGAATACTGTTGAGTCTCTTAAACATTACTATAATCTAAAATTTGTACGTGTGAGCTTCTCTTTCCACTCTTTATAGTTTCTTTGTTATCCATGAGATTTTTCCTTATTTGCTGGAATTGTGACCTAAATCTAAAAATCATGTTTGAACTTATCTTAGCCATTTGCAAATGAAATAAGATGCATAACTCAAAAAGGATCTTCTTTAGGTGGGTCACAAAGGTGGTTTTTTTTTTTTTCAAAAGGCAGCTGGATTTTCTTGTTTTTCCTTGAAGACGTTTCGCTTCTCATCCATTCTCAGATGAGAAGGAAAAGGCTGCAAGGAAAACAAAGTCCAGTTGCCTCCAGGTACATGGATCAAATTTGTCACACATCTTTGGGAATTTTCAAGCCTAATTATGAGCTTGGGGGAGGGTTCCATCCATTGAGGGGTAAGGCACTGCTTTACAATTAATTCAGAGTGTTTAATGTTATGTTTAAAAACCTGCATGGCACAGCACCAGGATACATGTCCAGTCAGTTGATCTAGAGTCTCTTTCCTTTCAAGTATGTGGGGTGTGGTCTGGATAGTAGCCCCCACTTCGTAAAACTCCCTCCAGAAGTATAAATGACTGTGTTAAGTTAAACACATTAAACACATTAAATCTGTATCCTTTCAGCCCAAGGTATCTAATAGATGTGCTTGGTTTTCAGAGGGCACTTGGGGAGATGTCTAGAGCCTCTGGAAAAAAGATAAAAACATATATATAAGCCCATAGTAGGGCTTACATTGTTGCAATAAGAACAGCAACATGTAATTATTTTACTGCTCATAAGAAGTCTGCAAATTGCCAATCAGTGGTCCTTTTCAAGGTACAGGCATCCTCAAATTATGACCATAATTGAGCCTGTGCTTTGAATCCCAAATCACGATGGTTGTAAAGCAGGTCACCATGTGACCACACCTGATTTTAATTATCCTTTTTGTGGGTATCATTAAGTGAATGCAACAGTCGTAAAATGAACCCATTGTTCACTATGGGGCATTTTTCATCGGAAACCAGAAGTAAATGCCGGTTTCCAGCAAAAACATTGCCAATTGTGGTCATGTGACTGCGGGATGCCGCAAATGGCCATAGCTGCAGACTGATTGCTGAGTACCCAAAATGCAGGGGAGGAGTGGGTGGATGTTGGAAAATTGAATCCAGGTCATAAGAAATTTTGGAGGGGATCCGTTGTCACTTTGAACAGTTACTAAGCAACCGGATGGAAGCCAAGGACTACCTGTAACCCAGAGTCTCTTAAGAAAGGAAAGGTATGAAATGCATCTCAAGGGATGCCATGAGGAGTATTCTACACATCTGGAAATAAAATTGCTCAGATTCATTCCAAGTTGGACTCTGGATAGGCAGATCCAAGCTAAAGTTGGCTAAAGCAGCGGCCTTAGTTGTACGGAGCTTGAGCCTGTGGACAAGGCAGGAAAGTGGACCAGGTTCTTGAGATTATTAGCACTGTTACATGCCTATAATATCCATATCCTTCCTGGTTGATGAAGACTGTCAGGAAGATGCGTCGTGAATGGGTGAAAAATGCACCCTTGCGTGAATTTTCATCCTTCTCACCTGTTCTGAAGGATGGAGTGATATATTCTCTTCTCAGGAAGCCATCTCTGCAGTTCTGTCTAATGTGTGTGTATATCACTGAGTGCCCAAACTGCAACCCAAAACCCACTTATGCATCGTCGAGTGCCGGGTGGGTGTGGCCCATTGGCTGGGTGTGGCCCATTGGGTGGGCATGGCCAATTGGGTGGGCGTGGCTACGGTGGTAACGGCAGGCAGGGTGGGACTAAAAAGTTCAATCAATCAATTCCAACCTTGCAAGATCTTTTTTTTTTCCGCAAGAAGTTGAAATTGACTGGTTGAAACTTTTTTTTTTTTTTTTTTTCACACGGCGGCAGAGGCCTAAAGCAAAAAGGTTTGATAAAACCCAGCTGAAGGCCTAGGACTGGGGCGACAGCATGTGTGCCCACAGAGAGGGCTCTGAGTGCCGCCTCTGGCACCCGTGCCATAGGTTCGCCACCACTGCCATAGAGTATGGCTGTAGTATTATTATTTATTCCTTTTATTGTCTTCTTTACTTTGCCCTTTTATTGGTATTATCCCCCAGCGAGGCACTACCTTGACGTGTTTATGGGACTTGTCTGTTCTGAGGAAGATGGGAGCTGTGCCAAACATAAATTACAGGTAGCCCTTGACTTATGACCAGAACTGAGCCCAAAATGGCTTTTGCTAAGCAAGACAGTTGTTTAAGTGAGTTTTGCCCCCTTTTACAACCTTTCTTGCCACAGTTGTTAATTAAATCAGTGCAGTTGTTAAGTTAGTAACACGGCTGTTAAGTGAATCTAGCTTCCCCACTGACTTTGCTTGTGAGAAGGTCGCAAAAGGTGATCACATGACTCAGGGGATACTACAATTGTCATAAATACGAGTCCGTTGTCAAGTGGCTGAATTTTGATCACGTGACCCTGCGGATGCTGCAGCAGTCAGGTCAAAAATGGTGATCGGTCACTTTTTTCAGTGCCGTCGTAACTTTGAATGGTCACTAAATGAACTGTTGTAAGTCAAGGACTGCCTGTACATAAATTTATACCACCTCAGTTGTTGCCCGGGTTAACAAGGACCACGCTAGATGTTGTTAGTATTATTTTCTCTGTTGCCTTGCAAGCACAGTGAGTGCTTTTGTACCGGAGACAAATTCCTTGTGTGTCTAATCGCCCTTGGCCAAATAAATAAAATATTCAAGTCGGTGACATCTGTTGGGACTGGGTTAGCGTAGCGCTATTTGCTTGGTCCTACCTGATGTATCGAAGGCCGTCAATCATGGCATCCTTCTGAACCACCTGCAAGAGTTGGGAAGGAGGTTTACTGTGCCACTGCCTGGATCTCTTCGCACTGTTGGACTTTCGGGACTCAACAGTTTCCCCCACTCCTGATAAGATAGGATAAGATAGGATGAGATGAGATGAGATGAGATGATGAGATGAGATGAGATGAGATGAGATGAGATAAGATAACTTTTATTGTCATTTTTTTTTACTGTGGGCAGAACGGCACACATCAAAAAATGAAATTTAGTTGCCCGCTCTCAAAGTGAAACACATACATGACACACACCTAAACCATACCATGTACAACATATGTACAGACCCACACCCCTACATATACATAGCAAATAAATATTAAATACTGTCCATCTTGAATACATAACGGAAGGAGGAAGCTGTATGATCAAAAGCTGTAGGGTGCCATTTTGTGAAGCTCTCTGGCTACATGAGGCGAGGTAGCCTCAGCGTGCAGATGATAGGCGGTTATTGGATCTTAGCCCCTGATCAGCAGGTAACGATATTATTCATTTAACAGGTAGTCCTCGACTTACAAGAGTTCATTTAGTGACTGTTCAAAGTTATAACGGTCCTGAAAAAAAGTAACTGACCATTTTTCACAGTTCCGATCTTTGTAGCATCCTGGGGATCACGTGACCAAAAATTCAGGTGCTTGGCGACCGCTACATACTTACAACCGTTGCTGTGTCCCGAGGGGGTCACGTGATCCCCTTTTGCGACCTTCTGACAAGCAAAGTCAATGGGGGAAGCCAGATTCAGTTAATAACCAAGTTACTAATTTATCAGCTGCAGTGATTCACTTAATAACTGTGGCAGGAAAAGTTGTAAAATGGGGCAAAACTCACTTAACCTGTCTCACTTAGCAACAGAAAGTTTGGGCTCAATTGCGGTTGTAAGTTGAAGACTACCTGTATTCCAGTGCACGAAGGCTATTAAGAGTCTGTTGGCAGGCTGTGTAATCTTTGTGTTGTTTCATTAACTTGGGTTCTTAATATTTTTATGGTGATTATTTTCTCACTTTGTTGTCTTACATTTATTTATTACTTTCTGCTATCTGAAAGTTGCTATGGTGATTGTGGTGGCTTATAAATCAAGTAAATAAATAACTCCATTCTTAGATGGTCTAATCCAGGGGTAGGCCACCTCGGCTCTTTTATGACTCGTGGACTTCAACTCCCAGAATTCCTGAGCCAGCCATGCTGAGGGGAAAAGGAGAGGTTTCCATGCTGAGCTATGCTGGCTCAGGAATTCTGGGAGTTGAAGTCCATGAGTCATAAAAGGGCCAAGGTTGCCTACCCCTGGTCTAATCGATAGAATCTACACTAGGTATTCAACTTGTGATTTTTGTGATCACTCTTTGTTTTTGTTTGTTTGTACGCTATCCAGAGTCTTTGGGGATTTGGGTGGATTATAGAGATTGCTAATAAGTAAACAACCAAGCAAGCTTCCTTTAGCTTCCTTTCCTTTGCTCGATCAAAGATTCCTCTAATCCAGGGATCTTCAAACTTGGCCCTTTTATGACTTGTGGACTTCAACTCCCAGAATTCCTCAGCCAGGCATGCGTGCCTGGCTGAGGAATTCTGGGAGTTGAAGTCCACAAGTCATAAAAGGGCCAAGTTTGAAGACCCCTGATCTAATCCCATCCTTGCATGAATTTTAAATATTTTTTTTTAAATAAGACTGCAATTATCTGAGGCTCACAGCAGTAACATCAGGCAAGGTTGGATTTTGGTAGGCAGAGAGACCTACTAAAACACCCAAATCTCTGCAGCCAAGGTTGGGTGAAGCTAAGAGATTTCCATCGCGAGGCAAAAGCGACAACCAGAACCATGGATAGCTCCAAGCCAGCCAGCCTCTGGCCTTGAAAATTCTCTTTTCCTACATCAATAGGAGAAAATATCTCCACTAAAGCCAACTGAAGCTTTAATTAGACAGCCATAACCGTAGCATAATGAGCTCCGTTCTCTCTCGGGGAGTTACATGGATCGTTAGAAGACCTTCTCTTGACTCTGCATTCTCAAATTTCTGTTCAGACCAAAGAGATGGAGGTTGTATGAGGGCTTCTTTCTCTAGGTAGAACTGCCAGATTTAGTATCCTGCCCCGGAAGAGGCAGAATAAGGGGTGGATTATATTCTCCTCTGAGCCACCACCTGCCTCCTGTGCATCGTGAATGGTCTGATGGTTCATGGGAAGGAAAACGCTGCCTTTCAAGCATTCGAAGTGTTCTACCTGTCAGCAGCTTTTTTTTTTTTTTTTTCCTGAAAGGGAGGTTTTATATATTTTCATGCACGATAAAGTGGTAGTTAAAATGACTGCCTTAAAATGCAGATGATTTTGCTGCATCCCTTACACTAAATTAGGAGATGAAAAGTTGAGGCATATAGGTTGAAATGCTTTGATTTTATTTTATTGACCCTATGCAATGTAATGTTATTAAAATGAGGGCACAGGCTAGGTCAGTGATGGCAAATCTTTTAGAGACTGAGTGCCCAAAAACTGCCCCACCCTACCCCTGCACCGCCCCACCCCTGCCCCGCCCCCACCCACTCGCAGGGCCACCCACCACCTCCACGGCCCGCCGCAGATCGCCCAGGCGGCCCAGCAGCGCCATGGCAGCCACGCCCTCCACCTGTGCCCCGCAGCATCAACGTTTTGCGACGGGACGCAAGGGCAGAGTCTTGTCCCCACTGCCTGGCTGCCATGTCCTTGGCTGCGCTGCTCCAGACGGGCCGTGCCTGGGGGCGACTCTCCTCCGGGGGGGGCTGCTGGTGTGGAGGGGGCCGTGGGGGGAGGCGGGGCTAGGGCAATGGCACGTGTGCCCACAGAGAGGGCTCCGAGTGCCGCCTCTGGCATTCGTGCCGTAGGTTCGCCACCATTGGGCTAGGTCCTGTCTACCGATAGGTGAAATGTATTTTCAGGTATTTGGTTCTCTCTATAACTAGTGGGACTGTGTGTGTGTGTGTGTGTGTAAAAGAAAGTAATATCAGTTGTATAACCAATAACTGTTAACAATAAAATAGTTGTCAAAAGCTTTGAGGAAGGGGGTCCTTTATGCCTTATAATGCTCCCAAACCAGACCATACATTATGACAGGATGCTCTTGATCATCCTCTGTAGAAAGTGGTCAGGACAGGGCAAGGAAGATATACTTTTCTCACGTGACGCAGAAAAAGCAGGCACTGCTGTGCCTGCTTCATCAGAGTTTCACTGTTGAGCGACCAAGCTAGCCTACTCGTTACCTGCACACCCAGAAACTTGATGCTGCTAACCACCTCCACAGCTGAATCATTAATACACAGAGCTGTGTGGCTGTGCCTGCCTTTTCTGAAATTGACAATGATCGCTTTAGTGTTTTCCTATGTTTAAAACGAGGCTGCTGTTACACAGTTCACCAAACCCTCTTATTTCCTTGCGATAAGCACCCTCATTGTCATCCTCAATAGGACCCACTCCTGTTGTATCATCTGCATACTTCACAATATGGTTGCTGACAAACATAACACAACAGTCATGGATCAGCAGGGTGAAAAACCAGCAGACTTAGGAGAACGTGTGCTCAAGAAAATGGTGTTAGAAATATTAGTCCCAACTCGCACGTACTGGGGCCTATCAATAAGAAAATCAAGAATCCAGTTGCACAAAGGAGTATTAAAAGTCTAAAAGGCCCAGTTTGTCTACTAGGTGCTGAAGAATGATTGTATTAAATACCGAAGTGAAGTCGACAAACAGCATTCGCACAAGTGCTTCTTAGCTCTAAGTGCGCCAAACTCAGATGAACAGAAGAGAAGAAATAGCATCCTCTGTAGAGCGATTTGGAGAGTAAGCAAACTGATAATGTCCTTTATCAGCCTCTCAAAACATTTCATAATGATGGATGTGAGTGCAACTGGACGGTAATCATTGAGACCCGTAATTGTAGACTTTTGTTTGGCACTGGCAAAATAATGGCCCATCTTAAAACACAATGGGACCGCTGCCTGCTGCAGTGAAAGATTGAAAATACCTGTAAGAACACAAGCCAACTTGTCTGCACATTCCCTAAGGACATGCCCTGGGATATTATCTGGGCCTGCTGCTTTCTGAATGTTAACCTTGCTGCTGAATGTTAACCTGCTGTTTTCTGAACGTTAAAGAAAAGAAAATAGTGGAATTATTTGAAATCAAAGCAGCATTGTTTTCCCATCCTCCTCCTGCTCTTACTGTTCTAAAGACTCATTGAAAGCAAAATTTATCTCGGCTTTTAAGAAGCACTGCAGTAGATCTGTGGGATCTTTAAATTCACGTCGCATTTTGAGAAAAATCTAAATTTTTGAAAGACGGTTCTCAATATCATAATCCTAAACACCCCCTTTTTAAAAAAAACAACAACAACCCCACGTTGTTTGGGTGAAGAGTTGCATAGTAAGAGTGAGATAAGAGGTTTTTTTTGTACAAGACAGGAGAAGCTTAGCAACCACAGCTGTGTCTATTACAAGGAACCAGCATCAAGAGGCAGTTTTTGCTTAGTACCAGCTGGGTGCTGTTAAGGAGGGAAGTTTCTTTTCTGGAGGCTTCTGAGATATGATGCACACTATGTGCATGTTTTCTAGGATGAAAGTTAAAAGACAACCTAAAAAAGAGATGTGTTGTTCTCCCATGAGGTTCTAGAGCAGGGGTAGGCAACCTTGGCTCTTTTATGACTTGTGGACTTCAACTCCCAGAATTCCTGAGCCAGCCATGCTGAGGGGAAAGGGAGAGGTTTCCAAGCTGAGCCATGGCTGGCTGAGGAATTCTGGGAGTTGAAGTCCACGAATCATAAAAGAGCCAAGGTTGCCTACCCCTGTTCTAGAGGTATGAATATGACTCTCCTAGGATCTGTAGGATGATGATACTTTCTTGACAATATGCCTTTTGAGCGGAGTGGGCAACTGCGGTAACTTTACAATCTGTGGACTTCAACTCTCAGAATTCCTGAACCAGTCATTGCTTTGTCAGGAATTCTGGGAGTTGAAGTCCACAGTTGCCATAGTTGCCTACCCCAACTTTTGGGACTCACCCACTGCCTTCATCCCCCAAAATAATGTTGCGATCTCTCCACAGCCAGTCAGCAGGACTTCCCAAAACTCAATTGGTTTATTCTGGGTTTAAAACAAAATGCATTCTACATTTCTGGCACATCCCTAATGCAAAGCCTGTGTGTTGCAGGATAGATTTGATTTGACAGTTCGATTGGGTGTAGTTCAGCTTTTGAGTCAGCGATAAGATTGAGCTTTTTCACCCATTTCCCCACTTTCCCAACTCTAAACATCTCTTTGGTTTGCTGGTTTGCTTAAAGAATTTACATGGCTGCCCAACTTGAACAGTGTGAGTCTGGGCAGCTTACAAGAAACAACCAGGGTAAAAATGGCAATGTGCAATAAACCTTAATAAACTGCCTTATTCCAAGTCTGTTCATTAGTACCTGTAGCCTTAACCTGTCAGTCTTAATAACTGTATCTCTGACACCCTGGGACTGAACCTGAACCTTGTTCAATCTGCACATTCATTATGCTCAGCACTAAATTCGGACCGTCTCCATCTACTGAAACTTTCACAGGAAGCTGTCAGTTATCTCTTCCTAATTAGCACGAGAACACTCCTTTTCTCTCACTTACCCTCTCCATCTTTTGTTTTTCTAGTTACAGCTACAGAAAACCCAGTATTTGCAGTTGGGGCAGAGCCGTGGCCAGTACTATGGAGGATCCTTGCCAAATGTCAATCAGATTGGCAGCAGTGCGATGGACATGCCCTTCCAGGTGAATTTTCCCAGCTCTGCTCAGAGGAATGATGGGAACAGTAGAGACCAGTGTCTGTGTCCTGTACCCAAAGTTAAACGTGTCCATATAAATCACAGGTAGTCCTTGACGTATGACCACAATGAGCCCAACATTTCTGTCGCTCAATGAGACAGTTGCGAAGTCAGTTTTGCTTCATTTTACCACCTTTCTTGCCACAGATGTTAAGTGAATCACTTCCAGTTGTTAAGTGAGTCACACTGTTAAGTAAATCTGGCTTCCCCATTGACTTTTTGCTTGTCAGATAGTTGCAAAAAGCGATCACATGATCCTGGGACACTGCAGCCATTGTAAACATGAGTCAGTTGCCAAGCATCTGAATTTTGATTACATGACCCTGGGGATGCTGCAATGATCATACTTTACAAGTATGAAAAACTGTTACAGGTCATTTTTTTTCCAGGGTCATTGTAACTTCAAACAGTAAGTGAACTGTTGTCAGTTGGGGTCTACCTGTATGTGTGTCTGAATATTAAATCTTTTAGAGCAGGGGTCTTCAATCTTGGCCCTTTTATGACTTGTGGACTTCAACTCCCAGAATTCCTCAGCCAGGCATGCTGGCTGAGGAATTCTGGGAGTTGAAGTCCACAAGTCATAAAAGGGCCAAGATTGAAGACCCCTGCTTTAGAGGTTTCACACTCTTTTTACAATGCCAATTTCCCCAGAGATGAGATAGTCACATGACTTATCTCCCTCCAGCAGCCTGATCCTATGGTGGGACATCCAGTAGATTGCGTTTTAAGCTCTTTCTCTGTCTTTTCTTTAGACTCCCTTTCAGCCATCTGGGTTGGACACCAGTAGGACAACTCGACACCATGGATTGGTAGACAGGGTATATCGTGACAGGAATCGCCTTGGCTCACCACATCGGCGCCCTCTCTCTGTGGATAAGCACGGAAGACAGATATCCTTTGATTTGATAAATGGCACGAGTAGGATGGGGTAAGCAGGAATATTCTTAGATCTGTAGGTGATTTTTATTAGATGAGCAAGGGTTGAACAACAGCGATGGCAAAACACTTTTTCTTCTCCTCTTTAAAATAGAGTGATTAAATTAAGTTGGGGAGGACAGAGTACAGACGTCTGTTATTTCAAAACAATTCTTAGGCTAATCAGCATGAATTTCAAGGCATTTTGTTCTTGAATCAGTGTTTTGTGCTTTTAGTGGACATATAAATAGAGCCTATTGGCTTTGCTCTAGCTCAGTGATGGCGAACCTTTTAGAGACTGAGTGCCCAAAAACCGCCCCTGCCCCCCACCTGTCCGCAGGGCCACTCACCGCCTCCACGGCCCGCTGCATATCGCCCAGGCAGCCCAGCAGCGCCAAGGCGGCCTCGCCCTCCACTCGTGCCCCGCAGCATCATCTGCACATGACGGGACACAAGGGCGGAGTCTTGTCTCCGCTGCCCGGCTGCCATGTCCTTGGCTGTGCTGGGCCACGCTTGGTAGCGACTCTCCTCTGGGGGGCTGCTGGTGAGAAGGGGGCCACGGGGAGGCGGGGCTGGGGCGATGGCATGTGTGCCCACAGAGAGGGCTCTGAGTGCCGCCTGTGGCATGTGTGCCACAGGTTCGCCACCACTGCTCTAGCTGATTCTGCAGTGTTGTCCCATGATTACTTCGGTTTGGTTATATATCATTGTTTTATGTGATCCTGAGTGGTTGGGAACACTAAGAGAATACAGCAGACCTGGAAAAATAATGGCATCACACTAACAACAAGTCATTATTTCTTTCCAAAAGAAGAGAACAAATAGGGCAAAAAGTGTGTGTGGGGTTTTTTTTTGGAAAAAGAATTCTTGAGGGAAAGAAGCATCTAAAAAATATTTCTCCCTTAACTGTCTAATTTACGTGGATAGCTGTCCATATGGTACCGTCTATCTGTCTCCTCCTTCAGATACAAGCTGGAGAAGGTATGTATGCAATAATTTTGAAATACAAAAGTCTAATTTTTCAGTTTACACATCAATCTCTAAAAGCATATTTTTGCCCAGTAAAGACTATATTATATATCATATCATCCAATAAATATTTATTTACCTATCTAATTTATTCAGCCAACCAGGGTCACTCACTGAGATGGGCGACATGTAATTTGGATAAAAAAATAAATGTTTATTTGACAAAACAATTATAATTATTAGTTTAACTGATTAGGTAGGTGTCTGCATGTTTAATTGTATGCTCCTTATAGTAAAAACATTAAAAGCTAGTGGACTGCCAATCCTGGACCATATTTTATTTGATTAAATTTACCAACAGTTTAAATAAGACACTGCATTAAATAAGAACCCACGTTAGGACTGGTAATGGTTTACGACCACAGTTGACTAACCACCTTAATTAAATCCGGGGTTGGAATGTGGGCAGTCGTTGTTCCTGAAGTGTATCTGTAATGGTTCAATCTACTACTCTAAACTTAAGTGCCTTCATGAAAATTGGTATCTTTCTCCTCACTACTTCTACTCTAAGGCAGGTAACAATTAGTATAAATACTTCACATAGTCAAAACAACATTAATAAAGCAAATTAAAAACCATAGCGGCAGAATGAAATAATTTTAAAAGCTTAGGAAATTAATCTCTCTCTGAACATTTTGCTTCCCTAATATATAATCTGGGGAAAAACATTCCAAAGCATTCCAGAGGTAGGATAGGTGGACCACGGCGAGGTCCTTGGTGCTCACTGAGTTTGGTTGTTTTCTTGCAGATGTTTCGTTGCTTAACTAGGTAACATCTTCAGTGCTAGAAGGGAGTGGGGTTTGCTCTCTGTGTATATGCTAGTGGCCACATGTTTCATATACTAGTGGTCACATGTTGGCCACATGTTGAATGATCATGGAGTAATTCTGTCCAGTACTCCAAGCAAATTATACACTCCAGGATTCATCTTCCATGTCTTCAAAGTAGCCTCCAGCAGGAAAACCCTCCAGCTTCAGTAGCACTTCCCTGATTTTTAAACATTTCTCTGGCTTAAGATGCTTTTTTAACTTTCTTCCCAGCAAGGTCCCTCACCTAATTCCACCCTCTGAAGCAATGGAGACAAGTCCGCTCTTATCTTTTTCATTACAATCCTTCACATATTTAAAGACAGTCCTTAAACATTTCTAAGATAGACAAAAACAGAAACAGCTTCCGAGTTGCTATCTGCCTTTTTCTAGAAGGCAAAGAATGGAACTTCAGAAATTAACTTTGAGGGTGATATCAGTAGAAGGGCAGCCTCATATGTGTGTCACTGTGGTCTTTCACATACTCCGATCTCAATGTACATAAATTCTAAAAGTAAGGAGCAACATTTTGAATGTTGAATGTTAAGAAACTGGCAGTCTCACTGAAAATTAACTAAAGTTTCCAGCAAGCACTTAGTGGGCAACCATAAATAGAACGTGCTGTGAGTATGTCAATTTTAAAAGTCTAGATATTTTTGCTCTGATTTTCAGAGATTGAATTGGTTGTCAACCCTTATGTACAACCCATACAATAAATAAAAGTGGCGAGAATCACCACTGAAACATTAAACCAAAGAGTCAGTTATCCTAAGGAGCAAGGTTGCAACGAAGAGGGAGAAAGCTACCATATTAAAAAAAACAAAAACATGATCTCATAAATTCACTTAGTGTTGTTCACACATATGCACAAAATAGGGACTTTCACAATAGAAAAGTTAGCAAGGTCCTGTTCTTTTTATCACCCACTTTACTTCAGCGGCTATGAGTTTGGAACAGGCCTCTGCAGTCAGTTTGAATGGCTTGCTGTGCTCATGAAGGTAAAGACAAATAGTCCTTTTAGGTACTCTTATAGTTTGCCATTAATGTCATTTGCATCACGCTTGGTTATTAGTTCATAAAAAAACTGTGGCTATAAACTATCCAGCAGAATATATTACGGAATATGAGGAATACTTAGCAGCTGGGGAGCTTAATTTTTGCCTCCCGTGAAAAAAAATGTGTACATTGCAAATGCTTTTTCTATTTGGCTAGCATCTTAATGGTTTCTTCCCCTTTGTCGCCAGGACCAATTCTGATTCTGCCCTGCACCAGAGCACAATGACCCCCACCCAGACAGAGCCTTTCTCAGTTGGGTCACAGGATATGCAGCAAAAAAGAGGTGACTTTAAAAAAAAAACAAAAAACAAAAGCAAGCGCAATCCAGGAGTTGTGAAAAAGAAAGAAAGAAAGAAAGCTGTAAGATTGCCTGTAAACTTTGCTAGAGGCTGGGGTGTGTGTGTGTGTGTGTGTGTGTGTCTGTAGGAATTGGAGAGATGTAGCAAAGATTGTGAAATTTCACATTAGAAAAATGCTGTCCAAAAGCTGAAGTTATTTTGGCTGTATGTGCATTTGATCCCGAAGAGGAAGAATCGGAACAGAAATGGGACTCGCCGAAAACACTGAAAAGTATGTTAATGGTTATGTTTATACAAAACATAGACCAGGGGTCTTCAAACTTGGCCCTTTTATGACTTGTGGACTTCAACTCCCAAAATTCCTCAGCCAGGCATGCTGGCTGAGGAATTCTGGGAGCCGAAGTCCACAAGTCATAAAAGGGCCAAGTTTGAAGACCCCTGACATAGATAATGCATTGCAATGAATCATGGCAAATAATAGTTGGGTTCCTCTCTCACCCCCCAAATTCTTGCATCTCCAAATAAAACAAATACAGTGAATAGGGAAATTCACATTACTGTGTTAGATGGACTAGTAATGTGATCAAGCCCAAAGCAGCTTCCTATACTCCTCTGCTTTTCAGGGATATGCTGAGAGGATCAGCATTCAATAAGTACATCTCTGAACTTTCAGCTCTTCTCAAGGTTCATATAATGATGTAGGTAACCTAGTGTCCATCATATCTGAACTTCACACCAAGTTAGTATAAAGTTTTATTTGGCCTACTACTTGCTCCTTGCTATCAGGTAGCAGCTCTCCTGGACTTCTTGATATATATTGAAGATGTCAGTTAGTTTTGTCGCTGAGCTATGATCTTCCCTTAGGAAGCTTTGAAAAATACTTTCTGCTGAACGTAACTCTACCTGAGTAATAGCTGCTTTTACTTTCCTGATGAGAGTGAATTGATCTTCAAGTCTTCATCTTCTTTCCTTCCCACTATAGCCCTGCGCAGCTGTCCACTCATGTCCTCTCCACATGAGCTTTAAAGAGTGGAGGGGCTGTAGACACGCACACCAGCCTTCTCCCAGCTTTGCCCTCACTGTCCTTCTAAAAGGATTTCTACTTACATTTGCTTGAATGTAAGGAAGCTGTTTCCTAATAAAAGCAGAGGCCTCAACTATGTTGAAGCGTCTTTTTTTGTTCAAATCTTTGGGGGAATCCCTTTTGTCCCCTCCCTTCAATGTCCGGGGATCGGAAACTGAGGAGGTGATGTGGGGGACCACAGACTGCCTCCACTCTTAGCGTGCACAAGAACTCTAAAGTTAGAGAGCTCACTGAGAACCAAGGAGATGGGATATCCCCATGAAGGATCCTCTCTACTCACTTCTCCTCTTTCCCAGGGAAGCGAATTTTCAGAGCACACTTGGCTGATATATTCTTTCTCACACTGTAGTCTTATTACTGACGGTTCCAGGCATGGAGGAAGATGCATCAGAGACCGAGAAGAATCTTTCAAAACAAGGATGGGATACTAAGAAGGTACCGGCACTAATTCTGTTCAAAGTGGAGGTTCTGGTGTATGAACTACTAATACCATTGCAACTTGTCAGAGATAGTGGAGCTTTCTTCTAAGAGTACAGCAGATATATAGAGGTGAAAGGGGCTGTTTCAGACTCCTAAAGGGAATGGTATGTTTGGTGTATAAACCAGGGCTCAAATACTCTGTGTGAACACTTTTTTAATTTTAATTTCCGAGCAATCAGAAATTGAATTTCGTGTTACTAATTACAGCATATTCCAACGATTTGCCTTTCTTGTCGTTTTTGGGTTTTTTTAAGGGAGAGGGGGACAACATAGAAATCCCCCTCTTTCACAGCCCAGCTCCCCCAAAATATTATTTTTGCCATCCACAGCTCGCTCTTATTCATGTGGAGGCATGTGTGGTGGAATTGACAGCTGAAGGGGGGTGGAGTTAAGAGAGTGGTCAGCTTGGAATTCCTGCAGGGGAGGAAGTGACAGAGAGCTTACCCCACTCTCCACCCTTCTAAATCCTTGGAGCGCTTATCTGGTTGTTCTCAAAATAGTGAAGTCAGTCTGGTGAGATTCTTGTAAATAGGCCAGCAGCAATAAAGAAACTTCTCTGATCAGCTGATGGCGTTCCTTGCGCCTGACAGCATGAAAGAGTTGGCTGTTAGGTGGAGAAGATGGACTAGGACAGCGGCTCCAAAACTTTTCTGTACCCCGCGCCCCTAGAATGCTTCTGATGTATTCTCACACCCCTTACAAAAGTTCGAAATAACGGCAACAAATTATGCACATACACTATAACAGTGATGGCGAACCTTTTAGAGTCCGAGTACCCAAACTGCAACCCAAAACCCACTTATGTATCGTCGGGTGCTGGGTGGGTGTGGCCCATTGGGTGGGCGTGGCTGCGATGGTAAGGGCAGACTGGGTGGGACTATAAAGTTCAATCAATTCCAACTTTGGTTGAACCTTTTTTTTTGCACACAGCGGCGGGGGCCTAAACCGAAAGGGTTTTATAAAACCCAGCTGAAGGCCTAGGACTGGGGCGACGGTGCGCGTGCCCACAGAGAGGGCTCTGCGTGCCACCTGTGGCACGCGTGCCATAGGTTCGCCACCACGGCACTATAATTTTGAAAACCCAAGTTTTCGCACCCCCTGGAATATCGTCTCGCACCCCCAGTTGGGAACCCCTGGACTAGGAGAATTTCCCATTCTTCCATGGAGACATTTTTTCCCCTCAGTAAATAAATACAGGTGTAGTACAGGTGTCTGGGTTGATCCAGGTGGGACAGAGCTTCAGGTAGCAAGCTTGACATCTCTTCTTTGATATAATGACCTTTTTGTTTTGTTTTTTTGCAACTGAGTGTCTCATGCTGACCTACTGTGCTCTGTTCTCTTTCAGACAGGATCCTCAAGGCCTAAATCTTGTGAAGTTCCAGGAATCAAGTATGTTTAAAGGGAAGGGCATATTTGGTTTCTGGGCAAATACGAAGCTAGCATCATCATTTTGTGAAAACAAATCTATGTTCTTTTGTGTGTATGTGTTTTCAGTAGATGGAATAACTGAAAAGTCCCGTGTAATGGCTTGCAATAATTTTAGTAGTTGCTGTTCAATAAGGAATATCGAGAATACTCTTGATCATCCCTCTTTGATATTTGATCATCCCTCTTTTGATATTTGGCTTAGCACATTTTCTGAAATAGCCGAATTAACAAACCATGGTTTTTGATGTTACGGCAAGTCATGGTCCCTGTTAAATATAGTTAAGGATTGTTGTAATTGCATCAAACAGTTCACAGTTAACACAGTTCTCTATGATTCAAGTCAAACATATGTGGCTTATTGTAATAGAGACATTAGAGGTGTGCACAAAACAGGAATTTTGCTTTATTTCAAACCTGAAACAAATGATTGTGGCCCAGAGGTTCAGCCGAATAGAAACCCAGAACATTTTACTAGATGTGAGTTTTGGCTAAAAAAAAAGCCCCAAGAGACTTTTTATGGGGTAAATATGATCTGAGTTTTAAGGTGTACTCAGGGCAGATCTTATTCGTACAAACCCTCCAATTTCTGTAATAGGCACTTAGCTTGATTAGGTTTTTTGAGAAATCTTTAAAAATGATTAACATTTTCTAGAAAACTATTTTTAAATACCTATCTATTTTTAGACTCCCACTGTGCCAGATAGCTAACTTCTGTTAAGATGGTGGCTGTTTGTAAGTGCTGTCTTGAAGAAAATCCTTACTTGTTGCAAGAAAGAAGGATGCAGTAGATAAAATTGTCACGATCCAGATTCCAGGCAGGAATCATCACCCTGTGGAAGGACCTGCCTCAATCCCTCTTCCCAAGGAAGCAGAACTCCTGGAACAGCTTCATTCCAAAAGGAACTTTTATTAGGAGAAGTTGATGGCAGGCATAAAAGGCAGGATCTGAGGGTTTCCCGCACGAATCAATAGGTTAAAGGAGCAACTGGCAAACCCCACCCCAACAGTCCATCCGGTCAGTTCAAAAGGATACATTGTAGCAGCTATAGTGAAAGGGAGAAGATACATTGTATGTTGTAGCGCCCATCGCTTCCCCCCCCCCTCCCGCCAGGAGTATGGCAGACCCCGCAGGAAGACAGAATAAAGAGAGCACACCCTGCCCAATAACTGGGTACAGACACCCTGTTTACTTCTGTGAGTTCCAATAAATCGGAAGGTCTTGACTCACATTTAACAAAATATTTTTTTCCCTTCTGTCTCTTGTCATAAATGCAGCATATTTCCATCGGCTGACCAAGAAAACACTACTGCGCTTATCCCTGCGGCTCACAACACAGGGGGATCACTGCCGGACCTGACAAATATCCACTTCCCTTCTCCTCTCCCAACCCCGCTAGACCCAGAAGAGTCCACTTTTCCATCCTTGAGCAGTTCCAACAGCACCGGGAACCTCACGGCCAATCTGACGCACATGGGGATCGGCACAGCCAATCAGGGTAAGGCGTTTGCAGGCACAGTCCGATGCATTCTGGGAAGGCATCTTCTTGATGATGTTTATTTTCAGCCAGGATGGTTTTCTTTGGTCCGTCGTTTGGAGGCTGGTAGAGATAGTCCTCGACTTAACAGCCATTCGTGTAGTAGACGACTGTAGTGGGAAAAAAGCGGCCTACGACTGGTCCTCGTACTTACAGCCATCGCAGCAGCCTCACAATCGTGTGGCCAAAGTTTAGGCACATGGCAACCGGCGTGTATTTACAACAGCGGCAGAATCCTGAGATCGGGCGGTCGCCATTTGCAACTTTTCCCAGCAGGTGTTTGACAAGCAAAGTCAAAGGGGAGGGGGGGAAGCTGGATTCGCTCAACGATCATGTGATTCATTTAACTGCGGTGATTCGCTTAACAACTGTGACAAAAAGGTAAAATCAGGCACAACTCACTTAACGACCATTTTGCATAGCAACGGAAATTCTGATCCCAATTGTGATCGTAAGTGGAGGATTACCTGTACAGTCTTGGGGACAATTCACTTTAGATTGTACCTGATGCTATATACCAGAGGCCCCCAACCTTTTGGGCACCAAGGACTGGTTCTGTGGAGAGGTTTTTCCACGGACCGGAAGGTGCGTAGTTTTGTGTGCTGCCTGCATCCTGCAGATGGGGCTTTGCTTCTTTGTGCGGACCGGTGGCTGGCATGCCGCGCGGCCCGGTACCGGTCCACGGACCGGGGGTTGGGGACCCCTGCTATCTACTACATCCATTCCCAGCCTGAAATCCTCCAGATTTGTTCAACTGGGATTTTTTTATTCAGCATGCTGCCTGATAATCATTGATATTTTAATGCATAGCTGCTCTGGAGGGTATCAGTTTGGGGAAGAGTGATTCAGCAGAGAGATTTTATTGATGTATTAAATATATATGCTGCCCATTTCACTAATGAAATGACTCTGAGATGGGAGAAGGTGCAAAACTCAGGTCCTCCTTCCTTTGAAACATTCGATTTGATTTGATCCCGATGATATTTTTGAAAGGTGTTTTTCAGCCTGTTTGGTGAGCTCCTGGAGAAAAGATGTGATAGAAATATTAATGATATTCTGATTCAGCCACATAAGAATAGAGGTAGTCCTCATGGTTTGACCTCTTAAAAACAGCATTATAAAAAAAAAAAATCAGGCCATTTTTTTTTCTAGAAAGGGGGGGGGGGGCAAAATGGATGCCTGAAGTTGCTTACAAGGTTTCCATTTCAACCCATTAACACAATTCCCCGAAAAAAGACTTTTATAATACCGGCTTACGACCACAATTGAGTTCAAAATTTCTGTTGCTAAGCAAGACAGTTGCTAAATGAATTTTGCTCTATTTATAACCTTTCTTGCCACAGTTGTTCAGAGAATCGCTGCAGTTGTTAAGTCAGTAACACGACGGTTAAGTGAATCTGGCTTCCCCATTGACTTTTGCTTGTCAGAAGGTCCCAAAAGGTGATCACATGACCCCAGGACACTGCAACCGTCATCAATACGAGTCAGTTGTCGAGCGTCTAAATTTTGATCACAGAACCCTGGGGATGCTGCAATGGTCGTAGGTATGAAAAACGGTCACAAGTCACTTTTTTCAGTGCCGTAACTTCAAACGGTCACTAAACGAAGTCGAGAACTAACTGTAGTTTTGGAAATCTGTCTGGAAAATCCCTCTGGCATCTTATTGCTCCTGCTAATTTTCTCTGTTGGGTGACAGGAATGACAACCACGGCAGCCTCTTCCCAGCAGCACCGGCAACCAACTGTCAGTCCCCTCTCACTGAACACCGATTCAAGGAGAAGCCAATCCCAGCAAGTGTCTCCCACGCTGTCACCTCTTTCGCCGATTACTCAGGTACGGGAGGGAATTCTCCGAGGGGGTCTTGAAAGCATAATAACATCATAGACCCAATCAGTGAGGAATGATCCAAACTGGGAGCCTTTACCAGTATAGCAACTCTGGTGATAATGTTCTTTCAGTCATAATTTTCCCTTGAATTGTAGATTTAGTGGTTTATGGGAAGGATAAATTAGTGATAATTCCATGTTGGTCCCATGTTGGAAGTTATTTAGCCAGATCCAGGATGGAATGCCAAACCACGATGGGCAACCTGTTACCCTCCAGATTTTGGTTTTCATTAACTAACATGAACGTTGCCTTCCAAAATGCCAGCATCTGGTTATTAATGACCCATTTTAAATGTACCTTCTGGAAAAAAAATCAAATCTATTTCCAGGCAGTTAGACAAATTTAATGTGCCCAGTGCATTGATTTAGATAGAGTTTGCACTGGCCCAGTTCTCAATTCAGGCTGTAAGCCCCAGTAAGATTTATTTGGCTTACCTTAACATATCAACTGAACTCAGCTATAGTCACTGAGGCAAGATGGGTGGCAAAGAAATATAATAATAAATTTGTAAGTCCTATTTAGAGCTTAGCATGCCCTGTAAATCCCAGACTTGGCCTGTAAATCATGGTCTGCAGCTCATGTTGTGTTAGCCCAGGAAATTGTGGTAAATGCATAATTAGTAAACTATTGATAGAATATTTGTAGCTCAAGGTTGAACTATTACTATAGGGTCCTTGGTGTGCTTGGAGCTTGGTTGTTTTCTTGCAGGCATTTCATTAGCCAACTATTAATACCACTTAATACCACTTTACAATGCCTTGGTAAGGCCACACTTGGAATACTGCATCCAGTTTTGGTCACCACGATGTAAAAAAGATATTGAGACTCTAGAAAGAGTGCAGAGAAGAGCAACAAAGATGATCAGGGGACTGGAAGCTAAAACATATAAGGAACGGTTACTGGAATTGGGTATGTCTAGTTTAATGAAGAGAAGGACGAGGGGGGACATGATAGCCGTGTTCCAATATCTCAGGGGCTGCCCCAAAGAAGAGGGAGTCAAGCTATTTTCCAAAGCGCCTGAAGGCAGGACAGGAAGCAACAGATGGAAATTAATCAAGGAGAGAAGCAACCTAGAACTAAGGAGAAATTTCCTGACAGTGAGAACAATTAACCAGTGGAACAACCTGCCTCCAGAAGCTATGAATGCTCCAACACTGGAGGATTTTAAGAAGAGACTGGACAGCCATTTGTCCGAAATGGTGTAGGGTTTCCTGCCTGAGCAGGGGGTTGGACTCGATGACCTCCGAGGTCCCTTCCAACTTTATTATATTATTATTATTGTTGTTGTTGTTGTTGTTGTTGTTGTTATTAACTAGGTAATACCAGCACTTCACTGACGATGTTACCTAGTTGGATAACGAAATGTCGGCAAGAAAGGAGCTAAGCTCAGAGAGCCCCAAGGACCCCTCTATTTAAACTATGGCTAAATAAACCATTGAACAGTGTTGTGTGCACACTCGTTCCATAAATACGTCCATAGAGCCAGATTGTTAGAATAGGAACATTCCCGCCTCCCCAAAAGATGAGCGTAATAGAGTCGAGTGTTTCCTTCTGAAGCCTTCACGCCAAGACATCTGATTCCACTGCAGTGATGTCCTTCTGTCCTTTTCTCCTTAAGGCTGTGGCGTTGGACGCGCTTTCCATGGAACAACAGCTTCCTCCCTACCCGTTCTTCACCCAGACAAGCGCGCAGCAGCAGTCACAGACCCAAGTGGCCAGTGCTTTACCACCCAATGCTTCTCTGATGCAGACCTCCGGCTTGCAGCGAGGCGTTCAGCTCCCCCCACTCTCCGTCTCTATCCCTTCCACAATCCCACAGTCTCCTCCGGGCAGCCAAACCCAGACTTCCATGGGGATAGACATCAATTCGGTAAGCTCGATGGGAAAGAGTTGAGACCTCCAGCTTCCTAGACATCTCGGACCAATAGCACAGGAAACAAGAAGAGGCTTGGTCAGAGCTGTCTGCCTCCCGAAAAGTGTCCGGTTTGGATATGTTCGGAACTGCACAGAAATATGGTGGTTCGTTGCCCTTCTTCTCCCCCGTAGCCTCTGGCAAATGTAGTCCTCCAAGTGTCATAGAGACTTCTGCGAAGGGACTGGATTAGAAACCAGAGATGATAAAGGCGGTTCTCAAAAGCCTTGGACGGGGACTGAATTTTTGAACAGGTTTGAGATACAGTTTCTACCTGGAGGGAAAATCAACAGTTCCCCGCAAGTTGAACTTAATGACTTCGCAGATATGTCCATATTAAGTTGTTCTTGGCAACAACATAGAAATGGTTTGTCTGGGCCATTGTCCAGAGTGGTTTTTTCCCCCCAGTCATCCATTGTATAGACCAGGGATAGGCAACCTTGGCTCTTTTATGACTCGTGGACTTCAATTCCGAGAATTCCTGAGCCAGCATGGCTGGCTCAGGAATTCTGGGAGTTGAAGTCCACGAGTCATAAAAGAACCAAGGTTGCCTGCTCCTGGTATAGACTCAGTTACAATGGCGGTGAGAGCACTGTTGGAAAGGCCGAAGGATCAGGTCAGAGATAGATCATCCTGGAGAAAACCTATGTGCATGGTTGCTAAGAGTTGACAGCAGCTTGACTGCATGGCAATGAAGATAATTAGGATCTAAAACCTTGGTCTCCTGCCCAAGGAAGTCAACCAGGTGCTGCCATCTGTGAGTGAGGGAAGGTCTACTCCTTCAACCCAGTCTAACAACTATGGAGTGATTTGACATTTTTCCTTTTTTTTTTTTTTAATGCTTCCCTGAGTAAAATAGAAAACGTATCCTGAAAAATGCCACCTCGCCTGCAGTCTCACCCACAACTCCCTCAGCTGGGCTTCATGGAGGTCTTAATTAATAAGTAGCCACAATCTTAATGAGATCACGGTCCTGTTTTATCATTAGTTTTTGATGCCAGGTGCCTGAAAATGTTTCCATCCCCTAACCTGTGGCTGGTCATGGCAGTTCCCCTAAAAGGCTCAAGCTCTGAGTCCCCCACCCATCAATCCTTTCCATACCTCTCCTTTGGCTAGCAGGCCGTCTCCCAGCCTGGGTTCAGAAAGCCTTAGAGCCAGGTGAGATCGGTGCCCAGCCATAATGGAAGTTTTCTCTTGGGATTGAATCAACGTAAGTCCAGTGTTTCTCAATCTTAGCCACTTGAAGATGGATGGACTTCAAACCTCCAGAATTCCCGAACCAGCGTGCTGGCTGTGGATTTCTGGGAGTTGAAGTCCAAGCATCTTCAGGTGTCCATGTTTGAGATAACATTGATCTAACTAGCTAGAAGCTTCAGTGTCTATGAACTCAAGCTGAGCACACAGAGTTGCTTAATGTATTTGCTCTTTGTTTCCAACCCCAAAGAAGCTTTCTTTTAATTTGGCACTCGTAGGTAACCATTTTTTTTTAAACTGGGATGGGTGATTGCATCCCTCTTCCCCGTTTTATGCAGACTTTTCCCCCCTCTTCTGTTTCCAAGGAGTTTGGAAATTTCCATTTTAGGCTAACTGTAGCTTGATAGCTAAACCTCGAACCCCATTTAACGGTTTGGAATGAGCCCTGGAGCCATGTCTTATGGTGGAATTGTTTCTCCCAGGAAAAAACATGCTGCACATTAATCACATCTGTTCAGCTTGATTGTGTCCTAACCTGCAAAATCATTTAAGATCAAAAATCATAGCTGGCTGGGGAAATCTGAGAGCTGATGTCCACAAGTCTTAAAGTTGCCACAGCTGGACACCCCTGACTTTAAGTGTGGCTTTCACCCAGAATAAATTGCCCCTGCAGTAAGCAATAGATTTCATGATATTTAGACACAACCACTAGCCGAGGTACCAGTGACTTCAGGGCTCTGTGTGTGTGACAAAATGCTGCCTCCCTGTTTCTCTGCCTTCCATATTCTAGCATTAGGTATGTCTGGTGGCTTTTTTTTAATAGAAAGACTGTATTCCTGTGACACTGGCCGTTCTAAATCCTTTGCCATTTTGAACTGCTGTGCCTGTTCTGCATCTCACAACGCAGGGTGGGGAGAGGCTGGCTTTCTACACACTTTATGAATCCTTCACAATTCTCCACTGGTCCGCACAAGTTTTCCGAGCAATAATCTTTGCAGCAAGGCTCGCTTCCTTGTGTCAAAGCTGAATCTGTCAACCAAGCTAAAGCCAGCCATCCTTCAGATAAATTTTAACACACCTATGTAGCGTTGAAGCGTTTCGGTCCCGTCCTTCGGACCTAATAATCTTTTTGCAAATTCAAACCGAGGCCTGAGAATGCAGGTGAGTTCCATAACCGTTTCCACAGGCTCCTCTGAAAAACAAAAGAAATTGTGCAGGTCGATGTGTTCCGCCTTATTTGCTGCACGGATACGAAAGAAACACAAGAGCTGAAGTAGAAGGGTGTGTTTCTCCCCCCCCCCCTCCAAGCTGGGATTTCGGAGTATTGTGGTTACTCAGTCTTCCCCTGTTTCTAGTTGGAAGAAACGCTGCAAAATAGGCAACCGGGATCATCCTGGGTTATAACAGATAGCCCTTTTTAGTCTGTGGAGATCCTCAGTCGTCCAGGTTGTCTCCAAGGTGCTTTTTCAAAAGGCAACTGGACTTTTATTTTTCCAGAAGACATTTTGCTTCTCATCCGAGAAGCTTCATCGGTTCTGGAAGGACGGTGGAGGTGATAGAAGGATTAGTTCTGAGAGGAAGGGCGGGTGTGTGTGTGAAGGTTCATCTTTCTTTGCAGTCATCTGGCTGTTAAGCGCTCTCTCGTGAGACCTCTTGAGGCCGCTCAGGGCTTTTTTCTGCGCCTGTATCAGGGCAAACGGGGGGTGGAATCTTCTTGGAATTGCCAGGAGGACTGCGCTGCAGACACACTGGACATGCGTCGTCGGCACGGCCGCCTGCGTTGTAGATGCTTCTTGGGACGAGAAGCGACATGTCGTCTTCCTCCTCAAGGAAAAATAGTCCGGTTGCCTTTTGGAAAAAGTACCCTTGAGAGAAGCCGTCTTTAGGTTCGTGACTTCTCCGAGCATTGTTGGAACAAGTACCGTGTGCTGCTGAATTCGCCCAGGACTATTCTTGCCTTCTGTTCTTTTCTCATTTTTCCTCCCTCCCTCCCCTCCTGTACATGGTAAGCAACCTGTGTTTTCTCTCCCTCTCCTCCTGTTCCCCACAGTCTCTTTAACACTGTGTCCTTCTGTAGGGCTCACTCCAGCAGTACCGCAGCAATGCTGGCTCCCCAGCCAACCAGTCTCCCACTTCTCCTGTCTCCAATCAAGCTTTCTCTCCTGGCAGCTCCCCTCAAGTAAGGGACTCTATGCTTCTGAGGCCTTTGGGTTCCTTGCTTCTCGTATATTTTCTCTCCTCGTCTTGATTTTCTTTTTCTTTTTTTCTTTTTCTTTTTTTAACCCGGCTTTTTGAACGGTTTCAAACTCCGTCCAGTTGGGTGGGATGTGTTCAACTGACTGGGATCCTTTGGGGGAATTCCTTCTTGTTAAAAAAAAATCTGATGCCACCTGACCTGACCTGTTCTTCCCATACTAATATCTGCCTCCTGGTGTTAAATTATCTTTCAAATGTCGGCCTTTCTCTTAAAACAGGGGTAGGCCACCTTGGCTCTTTTGTGACTCGTGGACTTCAACTCCCAGAATTCCTGAGCCAGCCACGCTGAGGGGAAAGGGAGAGGTTTCCAAGCTGAGCCATGCTGGCTCAGGAATTCTGGGAGTTGAAGTCCACGAGTCATAAAAGAGCCAAGGTTGCCTACCCCTGCTCTAAAAGGCTTTTGATGCCGTTCTTGGCTCCAGAAGCATGCCGAAATGTGTCACCGTGCATTTTATTTATGTCTTTATGTTTTTGACTGCCCAACTCTAGTGAACTCTGGGCGGCATACGAAATGTGAAATACGTTGACAGATGCGTATTGGAGGGGGATAAATGGGAAAGTGTGGATTCGTGTGAATTTTTTTTGTGTGCTTTTTGAATCTTTCAAATGTTTACAGCGCAAACACGTAAGAGAATTGTGCCACTGTACGTAAGAAAAGTCTTCTTGTTGAATTTTGTCTGTTTTCTCTGGTACGTTTTATGTGATGAGTATTTGTTTCTTTTGTGAACCGCAAAGTACAGCACCATCTTTAATTTGGATAGCTTTTTTTTTTTTTTTAAGAGTACTTTTGTAGAAGAAATTAGAACAGTGTTTCTCAACATAGACAGCTTGACGTTGTGTGGATTTCAACTCCCAGGCAGCTATGCTGGCTAGGGAATTCTGGGAATTGAAATCCACACATCTTCAATCAGCCAACCTTGATAAAAAGTAAATTAGAATATCTATAGCTATTAGCATAGTAGTCGGGACTAGTCCCCACATTTAGAGGTGGTCTACTTTTGAATATACCAGGGAGCATGTAAAATACCTGGAACAACAGAGATTTATTGAAAGCTAGAATAAAACAGGATATACTGGATACCAGATTGTGGAGATAGGGTTGGAAGAGATTTCTGGTCTTTATTCCTGGTTTATGAGCTTCTTGATCGATCCTCTTAGAAACATCAGTCCTGATGGTCTTCTGACTGAAAAAAGAAATGGACTGAAAGTAATACATTTAAGAAATAAAAGTAAAAGATTCTTAACTTAGAAAACAAAAATGCACTGCTATGGGATGGAAATATAGGTAGTCCTCGACGTACGAGCACAATTGAGACCAGGATCTCCATTGTTAAGCAAGGTGCTTGTTAAGGTTGTAAATAATGATGACAGGACCCCAGGATGTTGCATCCGTTGTAAATACATGCCAGACCCCAAGCGACCCAATTTTAATCATGTGATTATATGGATGCTGTGTCAGTTGCAAATGTGAGGACTGCTCCTGTGTTGCATTTTTCAGTGCCGTTGTAACTTTGAATGGTCACTTAATTAATGGTTCACAAGCTGAAGACTACCTGTAGTATATATGAGAATTATTTTGGAATAATAGTGGATCACAAACCGACTATGAGTGAGCAATAGGATGGGGCTGCATATAAGGCAAAAGTTCCATGGGAGCATAATTTCCAAATCATTGGAAGGAATCATTCTTTTCATTCTGTCCTGACCCAGTTCAGAGAAGAGTAATTAGAATGATTGGGTAACTAGAAATTAAGGTTTAAATTAAATGCCACACAGAAAAGGTTGCCTGTTCTCATTGCAGAGGGCAAGACTCGGAATAGTAAATTTAAGTTACAAGGAGGAAGGTTCTTCTTTATTTATTATCCCTCCTTTAAAAAAAATTTTTTTTAATAAGCAGCTCAAGAGGGCGAACATATTTAATACTCCTTCCTCCTCCTATTTTCCCCACAAGAACTGAACGTTACAGAAAAAAATCCTCATAATAAGAACAATTTAATAATGGGACAAATTACACAAGAGACATAGTGGCTCCTTTTTATTGTCTATCTTCAGAAGGTTGGACTCAGTAACCTAATTAATCCCTTCCAATTTTATGATTTTCTTTTTGTCCACTTGGGATTTCATCGATACCCATGACAGTTTGTGTGGCAAAGTTAAAAAAAATGGCCCCAATAGAGAGAGAGAGAGAGAGAGACTAGATAGAGCCATTTCTTTCTTTCTTTCTTTCTTTCTTTCTTTCTTTCTTTCTTTCTTTCTTTCTTTCTTTCTTTCTTTCTTTCTTTCTTTCTTTCTTTCTTTCTTTCTTTCTTTCTTTCTTTCTATATCTATCTATCTATCTATCTATCTATCTATCTATCTATCTATCTATCTATCTATCTATCTATCTATCTATCTATCTATACCTATCTATATCTTTATCTATCTATCTATCTATCTATCTATCTATCTATCTATCTATCTATCTATCTATCTATATCTACATATATATTCAAATTTCTTTTTTTTTTGTTGACAAAGAGTTAAATTTGTAATGTATCGCAGTAGCGACTTGAGCCTGTTTAATGCCCCTAGTTTGGGGGGCGGCAAGGCAAAAGTGATCATGAAATATGACTGCAGTATGGCAGTTAAAATACCAAGGTGCATCAACCAAAAAACTTTATATATATATATATATCTACATATATCTATATATACTGTATATATAGATATATATCTATATATATAGATATCTATATATCTATATCTAGATAGATAGATAGATAGATATAGATATAGATATAGATATAGATAGATATCTATCTATCTATCTATCTATCTATCTCTATCTCTCTATATATAGATATATATATAGATATATATATAGAGAGATATAGAGATATATAGAGATATAGAGATATATATAGAGAGATCTAGCTGTATCCAGGCTCTTTTGGAGATGGGATTGTAACAGAAAGGTTCTGCTTGAATCCCACTTCGACTTTCTTCAGAAGGCAAGATAGGTTTGCAACAGGGTCTCTGAAGCAGGAGAGCAAAATTGCACAACTCTTGTTTGACTGCCATGCACTAGGCTAGTGGTGTCAAGGTACAGAAACCCTTTACAGTTGCGTAGGCCTGGTGATCCTAGGTTCGGTTGAAGGATTGGGCTGCATTAAAAGTCAGCTTCATTCTCTTTTCCTGACCAAAGCAGTGGTGTGTAAGGTGTTGTAGTGTGCACCCCTTGGTTTTCTTACAGCCGGGTTCAGCCAGTTCGTATTAAGTGGGAAAGAGGAAAGTGTTGACAGAGCAAACCCTTCTCTAGCTTGCCCAATACTCTCTTTGCAAAGGCAGCAAAGGGACTAATCTTGGATCCTGAAGTGCTGAACCAGTGAAAAACTTCCCAGTTTTAATATCTTTGGAGCAGCTTTTGCTGCCGGTAGTTATTAAAACTGCATTTATGATTCCGTGGGGGGAAATCTCTATAAATTCTACATCTATTCTTGCTGATCTACTGAGCTGGTTGAAAGCATTTATTACACGGTTTTGCATCATTGCTCAGTCATAAAATGGAATATTTTCCAGTAGCTGGGAGGGGAGCAAGACCCTAGCTGGTGAAATTATAACCGAGCAGATTCTAATAATATTCTATTTCCCGACGAGGTGGAGTAGCTAGGCGTTTTTGCTAGGATAGCAATCCGGGAATCTTCGTGAGTGATTTCCAGTGTGCTGTTAACTCAGCGTTTATATTCCTCAGATTATGCAGCTTCTTTAAGGATGTTCTGAGAGGCATAAGGTGCATGCCTACAGCTGCTCTGGAGCATTTTTAGATTTGGATTCAAAACTGCACTTCCCTTTCGCTGAACAAGTGGCCATTCCAGAGTATAGTATAACCCACAGTACGGATAAATTAATTTCATTATCAGTTTCTGGATTTTTAGCAGATCATGGGACTGCATTTTGTTCCTGCCCTTTTCTGCAGTAAGCATTTCATAGTCTACTCCCTATTTCATTTTCAGATACAGTGGTACCTCGGTGCTCATCTTTAATATGAGTACCAAAAATGATAACTACCAAGCAGTTTTTTCCCCATAAGGAATACAGGTAGTCCTTGACTTACAACAGTTCATTTAGTGACTGTCCAAAGTTACAACGGCAGTGAAAAAAGGGACTTAATGATTGGTTTTCACACTTATGACCATTGTAGCATCCCCGTGGTCATGTGATTTAAAATTCAGATGCTTGGCAATTGACTCGTATTTATGACGGTTGCAGTGTCCCGAGATCACGTGATCACCTCTTGCGACCTTCTGACAAGCAAAGTCAACGGGCGAGCCAGATTTACTTAACAACAGTTTGATTAATTTAACAGCTACAGAGATTCACTTCACTTAACAACTGTGGCAAGAAAGGTCATAAAATGGGGCAAACTCACTTAACATATGTTTCACTTAGCAACAGAAATGTTGAGCTCAATTGTCATCGTAAGCCGAAGACTACCTGTAATATAGTGAGTCACAAGGCAGTTGACAACGACAAGTTCTAGCCTATGTGTTGAATACCAAACAAAATTTCCGTGTCAAAATGCATTGAGTACCAAATTTGATGAGTTTCAAAGCAGTTGAGTACCAAGGTACCACTCTACCAAAAGTTGACAGTTAGTTCATGTAGTACAGGAGTCCCCAACCCCCGGTCCGTGGACCAGTACCGGGGCCATGGCATGCCAGCAACCGGTCCGCACAAACAAGCAAAGCCCCATCCGTGGGATGCAGGCAGCACACAAAACCACACCCCCTCCGGTCCGTGGAAAAACCTCTCTCCACGGAACCGGTCCCTGGTGCCCAAAAAGTTGGGGACCTCTGATGTAGTATATTAACGGCAGCTCTTTTGATTAAATCTGGATTGGACATGCCATTTCTTTTTTATTGTATAGGGCTCTGGTAAGGTCAGTGGATGGTGTTAAAACAATTGTAGATTTTTTTCCCCCTTTAGAAATCAATTGTCCTTTAACATAAATTTGTCCAAATAAATTAAGTCCCAGTAACTCCCAGTCATTTAAGTGCTGGTATTGTTATGTTTTAACCTCCTTTTATAAATTACTTTGTAACTGGACTGTTGGTTTGATCCCTGAGCTTGGCAATTTGGCTGCAAACATTTTGTCTCCATTTGGGGGGCACGTCTTAAGTGCGTTTTGAATTGTACAATTCAAATTCAATTGAATTGTACAATTCAAATTCAGCACAATTCAAAGCGCGCTGAAGACGTCCCCCTGAATGGAGATGAAACGTTTGCAGCCAAATCGCCAAGCCCGGGGATCAAACCAACAGCCCAGTTACCACCCTGAGCTACTAATATTCAAACACATCTCACTTTGTAACTGCTCTGTTGTGATATTTTATTCTTATTCTAAGTTTCCTTACCAGACTGCATCCTTCCAATGCAGAATAAAATAAAAATACAGATAGTCCTTAGGACTATTTGTTTAACAACCATTTGAAGTTACAGTGGCTCTGAAAACAGTGACTTACAGCCAGTTCTCACACTTAACAACCACCGCAGCATCCCCCTAGTCACGTGATCAAAATTTAGGGGCTTGGCATCCTGTAATGTATTTATGGCAGTTGCAGGTTCCAGAGTCATGCAATCACCATTTGCACCTTTCCCAGGGGCTTCCAATTCACTGGGAAGCCAGCTTTGCTTAATGACCATGTGCTTCGCTTAACGACTGCAGCAAAAAAGGTCATAAAATTGGGCAAGACTCACTTAATGACTCCTTAATGACAGGTGTTCTGGTCCCAATTGTTGTAAGCTGAGGAGTACCTTCCTCAACTTACATTCCGTAAGTTCAGCGAACTATGCAAAGGGTTGTAGGATTGAAGGGGGGAAAAAAAAAACTTGGGAAAGCCAGAAGTTTGCATAATTGCTGTTCTGAAACCAGATCCAGTGTTGGGGATGCAGTTTCAAGCATCGGAGACTTGGGATATTGAAGGCTTGTCAGATTTTTGTCAACTGGAAGAGCAAATTATACAAATCGTCCTCAACTTACAATCACAATTAGGACCAGAGTTTCTGTTGCTAATAAGTAAGGCACTTACTAAATGAGTTGTGCTCTTTTAATGATCTTTTTTTTTGCCATTGTTGTTTAGCACATCACTGTGGATAACTGAATCAGGTGTTTAAGTGAATCCAGCTTCCCGTATTAACTTTGCTTGTCAGAAGCCGGCCAGAGAGGTCACAAATAGCAGTCACATGACCCCGGGTGCCGCAGCCATCCTAAATGCATGCAGGTTGGCAAACACCTGGATTTTGATCACGTGACCCTGAGGATGCTGCAGTGGTTGTAAACGTGAGAACTGGTTGTAAGTCACTTTTTCCAATGCCGCTGTAACTTCAAACAGTTCTAAGTCGAGGGCTACCTGTATTAGCATTCAAAAACAAGCAAATACACGCAGTCCTCGACTTAACGACCACGATTGAGCCCAAGCTTTCTGTTGCTAAGTGAAACATTTGTTAAGTGAATTTTGCCCCCATTTTACGACCTTTCTTGCCACAGTTGTTAAGTGAATCCCCGGAGTCATTAAGAAGTGGATCTGGCTTCCTTCCCCATTGGCTTTGCTTGTCAGAAGGTCGCAAAAGGGGATCAGGTGACACACCACCCCACCCCCCCGGACACAGCAATGGTCATAAATATGAACCAGTTGCCAAGCGTCTGGATTTTGATCACGTGATCCTAGGGAGGCTGCAACATTCTTAAGGGTGAAAAATGGTCAGAAGTCACTTATTCTCAGCGCTGTTGCAATGGTCACTAAACGAACTGTTGCAACTTGAGGACTACCTATACATTGTATTGTGATCTCCAGAATTCATTATCCCCATAATGCAGGGATAGGCAACCTTGGCTCTTTTATGACTCGCGGACTTCAACTCCCAGAATTCCTGAGCCAGCAAGATTGCCTACCCGTGCTATAATGTAATTAAGGAATGGCAGCCTCCCTGTTGCAACCGCCACTCTCTCCTGGCACGGTCTGCATGTGTCTCCAGAGGGTGCGTCATAATGTACTTCTCTAGTGCCTTGCTAGGCAATGCAGACACGGATAGTTGCAACTCTAGCAATTTTTACCTTTACATTTTGGATCCTTTGAATATTGCGGTAGTACGAACTGGCTGAGGTTGTCTAATGGACTTTTGAAACGTCAGTTTGTTTTCTTTTAGGGTTCAGGCACATACAGGTAGTCCTCAACTTAACAACGAACCCCCGCAAAAACTACTTACCACCCAGTTTCAAAGTTATGGCTGCTGCAGCACCCCGAGCCTGCTCTCCATCTCTAACCTAGCTCCAGAGCTCTGCAGATTTTTCGGGCCAATTTTTACACATGACGATAAAAGGCATCAGTGCATGATTTGGGGTTACATATGAATTCTTTGGTTTTATTCCAAACCCACACTTTAAAATATACCTGGTATTGATAATTGGAGATAAAGACTGCTGCAGAATTTGTTACCAAAGTACATCATAGGGAAAGGACTTTTTCTCACCTACTCCATATTTCCTGTTTTTCTAATGGAAAAAAAAGGTACTTGCATGGCAAAAAGACTCACTCATCAAAGCAGAAAAAAAAAAGGGGGGGGGACCCTTTCTGTTGCAGAAGCTTGCAATGCAGGCATCTAGTACTGTTTCAAAAGGTGATAGTTATTCTCTTGCAATCTTAGCTTTTTTCATGTTTTTGTTTTGATTTATGTTCCGTGTTATAAGATAGGCTATATTGTTTTAACTGTAGCTGTCTTTCTACACTGCTCAGAGTCACATTATGTGAGATGGGTGGAGATACAAATTGGCTAAATAAACAGATACATACAGTAGTGGCCAAAATTGTGGAAACCTTTTGGGAAAAGTGTACAGTAGAAATGCCACCTTTGGTTAAGTTTCCACCAATTTTTCTTCTAATTTCTTTATAACTGTAGCCTTGTTCACTTAATAATATTATTTTACATCGCTTTCTGGGCGACCAGTCAACTCTTTGCACCATTACTTTAATTTTATTAGGTTTTACAAGCTCACTCAACGAAAGAACACAAAAAAAACCAACCAACTTGATAGCGATCACAGAACACACTGACAAATGTCCTCCTCTCAGCTTCAATACGTGACATCAATAACTGAATCCTACTGTGATCTGATTGGCTCATTTCCAAAACAGGATGACACCCGATTGGCTCTCTAACCACTCATGCTCATTGGCTACAATCAGATGAAGGAAAGCTACCTGATATCAACCTAAGCAAGTTGTGCTTCCTTTTTCTGGTTATTTGGCTGTAACTTTTCATAGAATACAGTTCAGATAACTGAACAAACTATGTTGCATTACATTCTTGATTAAATTATCTTTCCATTGATATATAATTTTATGGTACTACTCCCCAAAAAAGTGGTGTTATTAACCATCAAACCTCAAAAATACACTTCTCCCAAAAGGTTTCCACGCTTTTGGCCACTCCTGTAACTATCTTTGGCATATTAATGTTCTTCACTCGAAATCAATGTATGTCCTCTCCTGGTGGTTTCATACAGTTGCTAAATATGAGGGTTCCTTGGTGCTCTCTGAGCTTGTTTGTTTTCTTGCAGACGTTTCATTACCCAAACTAGGTAACATCATCAGTGCTAGTGTTAAATAGCATGGAGGAGAGGACCAAGCCTTGTGGCACCCCATATTGAGACAGCCACGACCACTTTGGATTTTCTACTCCATGTTCCCTAACTGGAGTCTCCCAATTAGGAAGGATGGAACTATGCTTCAATCCCACCCCTTGTAGGTATTGCAGATGGTCCAGAGAGAGATCATGGCCAGCTGAAACCTGTCTGAAAAGGTTTTTAGATCAGGGGTGAGCAACTGTGGCCCTTCTCCAGCCTGCAGGCTTCAACTCCCAGAATTCCTGAGCCAGGAATTCTGGGAGTTGAAGTCCACAGGTCATAAAGGGGCCAGAATTGTCCACCCCTGTTTCAGATGATATGTTTCCTATGAAACCCTCTGAAACTGAAGCTCCATTACCAGAAAGGAAAGGTTGGGGATTGGCCAGGAATTGTCCAAGGTGGCTGGAGCTTTGAAAGGTGTAGGTCAGGGGTAGGCAACCTTGGCTCTTTTATGACTCGTGGACTTCAACTCCCAGAATTCCTGAGCCAGCCATGCTGAGGGGAAAGGGAGAGGTTTCCAAGCTGAGCCATGCTGGCTCAGGAATTCTGGGAGTTGAAGTCCACGAGTCATAAAAGAGCCAAGGTTGCCTACCCCTGGTGTAGGTCAACAATTTCTGGAGTAGGGCCATCTATGATCTACCCATCAGAATACCATCAACATGGAATTGTTCCCTTCAGCAACTGCTACTTTTGTAATGTCTAAGGGTTACGTTTCTCTGTCCCACGTGTTTAAAATCTGTGTGCAGAGATGTCTCTGAATGGTAGCGTTCTTTTCTTACTCTGTTTTTTTTCTGCAGTCATTATCTAGGATGGATAGAGCTGTAAATGTATTGTTTTCTCTTTATTTCCCATTTTTATCTCTCCCACTCCAAATTATCCCTCCCTTTTCTAAGTTTATGTTTCTGGATAATCACTCTGAGAACACTGCCTTGTCCAGTAATTTCCTATCTGTAGAATTTGAGCAAATCAATCCTATAATCAGCAAAATGTAATGGTAAAGCCTGGAAGCACCATTTTGGGGTGGAAAAGAGACAGCCAAATTCTTCTCTGAACTTACAAAAATGAGATGAGCTTGACTTCACATTAATTCCTGTTTTTCTTCTTGCAGCAAACATCTATCCTAGGGAGTGTCTTTGGTGACTCTTGTTATGACCAGCAGATGACTGCCAGGCAAGCAAATGCTTTATCCCATCAGGTGAGTGGGAAATGGACTTCATTTATGTACAGGTAGTCCTCGACTTACAACCATTCATTTAGCGACCATTCAGAATTACAACAAGTGACTTACGACCAGTCTTTCCACTTAACAACCATGGCAGCATTCCCATGGTCACGTGATCAAAATTCAGATCCTTGGCAACTGGCTCCTGTTTATGACTTTTGCAGTGTCCTGGGATCAAGTGGTCTCCATTTGTGACCTTCCCAGTTAGCTTCTGACAAGCAAAGTCAATGTGGGAAGACTCGCTTAGCAACTGAAATCCTGGTCCCATTTGTAGTCATAAATCGAGGGCTATTTGTAATGGGATTGAGCGAACAGGGCCTGGTCTAGACTAGAGCAGAAATGTACCAACAATCTCAGCAGATAATTTGGTCGACAGAGAGCTAATTTCACGGAGTGCCATTCTGATTTTGCCTCCTTCCAAGCAGCTTCCCCAGGGATTCCTCTACTTTGCTGCGTTAAGTTCGATATTGAATTTTCCCAGCACCGAAACCCTGAAAGAGTTGTTTAATTGTGAATTCTGCAACGTAATGGGGAAGTTGACTTAGCTCTAAGGAGGGGAGATTCGTTACCATTTCACATTTTCAAGCACACTTTTTTTGAATCAATCTATTTTAATTGGGGAGTGTGATTAAGAAAATCCATTGGCAATTTTGGAAGATAAATGTCACATAAATTATTTCAGAGATTCACTTATCTCCTAAATTAAAATGAACGGCCTTGTATTTCTTAAGTCGACCTTTTTTTAAAAGATTTCTACAATTCTGAGTTTATTGGTGTCTTGCTGCAATAGAAGATACTGACCATTATTTTTTAAATTTTAATTTGAAACATTATAGCATATATCACTGGCTAAAACCGCATTCATACCGCTATCTCCATCTTGAATGCCTTTGAAGTGCAAATCTCGTGTTCAAAAAACGATTGCATTTTTCTCTTTCTTCTGACTCCCATGCTTTGTGTACCACAAGTGTGAGTAAGCAAAGTATAAATGCAAAAGATAAGTAAGATTAAAAATTGACCTTGATTCCTGGGATTACACAGATCCACCCATGCAATTTTTGTGGCAACAATGTGGATATAGATTGTTCTCGCCTTGTGCGACTTTTCTTTTTTTTCCAATTTCCTAATCTAGCCTACAGCTCTGGAAACCACTTGTGGTTTTTCATCCAAGTATTGGTGAGGCTTGATCCTACTTAATTTACAAATCCAGACAAGATCAAGCAATGCCGAGAAATAAATAGGATAGGAGAATTTAATGGAATGAAAATTAGGGCAATAATTCAAGGTCTCCTATCCAACTGTGGGGCACTGCTGCCCTCTAGTGGGAAGAAGCTAGAAGTAAGGATGCCTGCTAAACTTTTGGGGTGTGATGCTGACTTTGGAGTAAGATCCATTAAAACTATGGTAATATGTAGCAAAGTGGATATGTTAAGATTTTGATTGTGTTTTACCAAGTGTCGGGGCAGTGATCAGTGATCAAGCAATTGATTCTTTTGGATCCAGAGACAAGGAACACTCCAATAAATAAAGGGATTTGAAGCATTATTATTAGCTCAAGCAAACAGAGTTAAGAGCACAACATAAAGAGCATATATATACCAAGCAAGATAATATCCAAATCTCTTACAGGATGGTCAGGAGCTCCTTCACAACAACAGCAGAGATACCCCAAGGGATGGCCAGTTGCCACAGTATCTAATGTTAGCTTCCATGCAGAAGTTCCCCCTTAATAACAGCAAACCCACAGTTTTAATCAAAATTTGATACTATGAATTCATGGTCCTGCTATAGTCAGGAGACTGCAAGACCTGACCTTGACTGGGTGGCACGTGACTCTGGATGAGAATCGAACGTCTTTCACAAGCGACTGGACAGCCGTTTGTCTGAAATGCTATAGGGCAGGGGTAGGTAACCTTGGCTCTTTTATGACTCGTGGACTTCAACTCCCAGAATTCCTGAGCCAGCATGGCTCAGCTTGGAAACCTCTCCCTTTCCCCTCAGCATGGCTGGCTCAGGAATTCTGGGAGTTGAAGTCCACAAGTCATAAAAGAGCCAAGATTCCCCACCCCTGGTATAGGGTTTCCTGCCTGAGCAGGGGGTTAGACTAGATGACCTCCAAGGTCCCTTCCAACTTTATTATTATTATTATTATTACAATGGGAAATGCTTTTTAATTATGGGAAGATTTTCCTCCCTCCTTCTCCTTTGTTTAGCATGTTAGAGCAAAAAACAAGCAGGTTGACTCAGAAGGAGCTCTAAACTTCTAGATTTTTCTTAACATGATGGAGAAGTCACTAACTCCTCGCAATACCACTGTTCTGCATTGCCACGACGACTGGCCTAGCCCAGGGTTTTTCTAGCTGTGTTTGGGGGAATCCCAGGTTTCTACAAAAACTGGATAGGGTTCTGGAGGGGACTAGAGGGGAAAAAGTGAACTCAGAGCAGCCAGTTGTCTATCACTAGAGATTTGCCTCTTGATCCGAAATTCTAGACATATTTCTAAAGTAACAGATCCTGCAGTCTTAAAATAAAAGTTTGAATAACACCAATTTTAATGACAACTTCCAAATATTAAAAAAAACAACCCAGAATTGAGCGCTCTGCTTTTCTACTGACACATATGGTTTTTCATTACTTTTAATTAATTAATTGCTAAGCGATTTAGGTTTAATTGACAAGTGTGTCCCTTGTCCACACAAAAAGTCATTTACCTGGTTTTTTTAGGAGTAATGTTAAGCATCATTTACCCAGAAGAAAAAAACCATGGAAATGGCCACAGACTGACCGTGTGGGTGGATGCTAGATATTCAACCTGGCTACTCTTAGTGTCTGGTTGCTCCTAGCCTTCTCCAGAACCAAAAGCAAAATCAGGAGGAGAGCTGGTTGCCTTCAGCCCCTGCTTGTAAAAGATCTCTTGTCTCGAAGTAGTGTGGACTTCTACTTCAACTGGGGAATCCTGGGAATTGGAGCCCACAAATCTTAAAAAGTTGCCAAGGCTCCGGAGCAGAGGTGGAGAACTATGGCCGTTTTATGACTTGTGGACTTCAATTCCCAGAATTCCTGAGCCAGCGCAAGTCTCATAAAAGGCCATAGTTCCCCACCCCTGCAGAGGGCAAATGATGGAGCCAAGTGGGATTTATGTCTGTAGGTGCACTGTCTCTCAGAGTGGGTTGGGGGTGAGAACTGGGGAAGAAATCGTGGCCTTCACATCCTACCTCTGGTGGGCCTTAGAAATAGGCCTTTGATCTGATCTCCAGGATTCCTTCCTTCAGCTCGAGCAGTTCAACATGATTGAAAACGCCATCAGCTCCAATAGTTTGTACAGCCCCTGCTCTACCCTCAACTACTCCCAGGCAGCCATGATGGGGCTGACCGGGAGCCACGGCAGTCTCCAGGACCCACAGCAGCTCAGTTACACCAGCCACGGGAACATCCCTAACATCATCCTGACAGGTAATGAAACGCTGTGATTTTAGCTCGTTGGGAAATGCAGACAGCAGGGGCTGCTCAACCTGTAAGTTCAAGGATAGGTAAACTTCCTTGCACCCGGGGGCGGTGCTTCAGTTATTTATTGATTTTATGAATAGCGATGCTATATAAGAGTCTTTTTTTTTTCGGGGAATTGTGTTAATGGGTTGTGATGGGTACTTCAAAACCTTGTAGGAAACTTCGAGCATTTTGCCCCCTTCCCTAGGGGGGGGGGGAAATGGCCTGTTGTTGTTTTTTTTGTAATCTTTTTTTTTTTTTTTAAAGAGATCAAATCACTAATTTCACTTCTTAAACTCCATAGCAATAAAAAAAAAAAACTGGAAGAGCATTCTGAGCTGGAGGTTAAGGGGGCTGCAGAAGGGGTCCTGGTTAATCCTGCGAGTGATCTGTAGGTTATGAATCACCAACCCTATTCGGAGAAGGAGGCCCTTTGCAAGTGAGGGTTGTGATGACTCTTTTAAATATAGAGGAAGGGATAGTGTCGGGAGTAAGAAAAGATAGAAAGAACTGGGTGTGGGGACGGATAATTTAACCTCCTGAAAGATCATTATAAAGAAGAACACTTTCGCATTCTGCGTCGGAGGCCAAGACTAGATCCGTTTTTTGTTCTTGTCCCGTTTAACACAAGGAGAAACTTCGTGATGGCCGGAATAATTTAAAAGTGGGTCCTGTTACCTGGAGCAAAGGCCAGAAAGGAAATTTAAAACTCCCTAAGATCCAAACAATTTAAGAGATTTGGTGAACTCTCTGCTTTTTATTTATTATTTATAAAATGGCTGGACCTTGAACTCAAGGAAAATTGAGCTGCTCAAGGTCAAGCAGAGCCTAGCCCAGGGGTAGGCCACCTTGGCTCTTTTATGACTGGTGGACTTCAACTCCCAGAATGGACTTCAACTCCCAGAATTCCTGAGCCAGCATGGGGGAACTATGGCCCCCTCATGACTCGTGGACTTCAACTCCCAGAATTCCTGAGCCAGCATGACTCAGCTTGGAAACCTCTCCCTTTCCCCTCAGCGTGGCCGGCTCAGGAATTCTGGGAGTTGAAGTCCACCAGTCATAAAAGAGCCAAGGTTGCCTACCCCTGGCCTAGCCACTCCCTGCCCCCCTCCTCTCCCCAATTTTGCACCAATCCTGAATTGTTTGCACTGAACAGGAGATTGGTTGAGGTTGGGGTGTCTTCCTTGGTCATCCTGCAGCTCTGACACAAGAGACCCTGGCTCCATGGTCATTGGTCATCCACTTGCGACTTGAAATAGGAACCATCTGTTTTTCCTTTTTTTTTTGTCTTTACTAGCTTCATCGGGTTAGAACAGATAGCTCAGATTGAAGGGGAAACTGAGCAAACCTGATCAAAATTCATTCTCTCTTTCTCTCTTTCTCTCTCCTCCTCTCTCTCTCTCTCTTTCTCTCTGTAGTGACCGGGGAGTCGCCTCCCAGTCTGTCGAAAGACCTCACCAGCTCTTTGGCCGGGGTGGGGGATGTCGGCTTTGACTCAGATTCCCAGTTCCCTCTGGACGAACTAAAAATCGACCCCTTGACCTTGGATGGGCTTCACATGCTCAACGACCCCGACATGGTCCTTGCGGATCCCGCCACAGAGGACACTTTCCGGATGGACCGGCTGTAGTGGGGGAGGAGGACGGGAAGGGGATGCCGCGGGGTCCAAAGGAGGGCACCCGAATCTCCCAAGTCCCGGAATGTCCACGCCGCTCTGGTGCTCGGAGGGAGATCGGGGCCGAGCCCGTCTCGGATCTCTTGCATCCCATCAGGGTCCCTGGAGAGCCACAGCTCCACTCTGGTGTCCAGTTTAGCAAATGCTTGTTCTACACTCGCCCCGGCAGCTGCCCTGCTCGCCCCTCTTACCCCCAGCACCACCTTAAACCTTGGTTCATGCCTTGCTTTGGGAGAACGTTCCTCTAAAGAGTTGTCTCTTCTTCTTCCCCAGGCCCCCTTTTCTCCCCTCCCTCTCTGTCACCAAAGTTCCAGCATTTGGGTCCTCTTTCGTCCTTCGCCCTAAAAGCTTTGGGCTTTGTGTTCGAGAAGTGGAGTGGCAGAGAAAGTTATATTTCTTTCCCCCCCCTCCCCCCTCCCCCAACTCCTCTTTCCAAGGCAGAGGAGCTGTTCGGAAGATAAAATAGGTGTATTGTTTTGTTTTCCTGTGTACGTAAAACTATCCAACCTTTGGCTTCTGTTACAAAAACAGACATCATCCCGCATGGAACCGAGGGCTTTTTCTCCCCCCCCCCGGGGAGTTAGGGGGCTGCTTGATGAATTGGGGGTGGGGGGGGGAAAGAGGAGGACATGGCTTCTGAAGCTACTTTGTGAATACCACTGCCTTTCCATGGAAAAGGACTGGACTTGGAGAGGCGGAGCAAGCCAGCTGTGGCTCTCCGAATGAACTCTGTAAAAGCAGCTGCTCGCATTGGGAAGTGGGGGTGTGTGTGGGTGGGTGGGTGGGGGGAAGAGTGGCTTGCAACTCTCTGCTTGAATCGCCACCCCTTGACTGTCTCCTGGAGTCCCATCATGGCCTGTTAGCTCATTTGCCTGTGTGCATGCAGCAGCTTTCAGAAACTGGCTGTCTGACCACCACCCCCCACCCCCTTTTTGGGAGATTTAGTTGCATGAGCCACATAATTCCTCTCGGCAAACTGACCGTGTAAAACTGTTTCTTTTTCTTATGGTTTTTTGTGGGTTTTTTTGGTCGTTCCTTCAAAGAATTTTCAGGGAGAGGCAAAGGCAAGCCGAGGGAGGGGGGAAAAGGCACAAACGTTTTTCTAATTATACGTGGAAATTCTGCAATTTGTCTGAAGGGATGAGATCTGGGTCGTCTCCTGCAGGTTTTTTTTCTTTTTTTTTTTTAAATAACTTTTTTTTAAGGCAGCAATCTCTCTCCCCCCCCCCCCCCCTCTCTTCTGCTTGGGAAGAAGTAGTTCTTGTTCTGCATGTATTAAAACAAAAAAAACAACAACACCCCGCCTTTCTCTTGTGCGTGAAGTAATCTGCCTCTGACCGAACCGGGGTCTGGATATCTTTGTGCTCCAAATTGATTAGATGGGAATCCTTGAAAGTGGCTTCACCCATAGAAAGAGGCCGTGAGGTGTTCAGATTATGGCATTCATCAGGCTAACCACCCTGGGATTTATCTGGCTAGTGGGTGGATTCAGTAAACAGTGGCCCCTCTAAACCAAGGGGTCTCCAGCCTTAGCAACTTTACAACTTGTGGACCTCAACTCCCAGAATCCCTCAGCAAGCACGGCTGGCTGTGGAATTCTGGGATTTGAAGGCCGCAGTGTTGCCAAGGCTGGATACCCCTGCCATAAACCACAGTCCCAGTAGGTCAGCAGTGCTTCTCTACTTCTGGGCTCTGCAAAATAGCCTGGTGTTGCCCTCTTCACAGAAGCGTTGTGCAGTAAAGGAGTGTTTGTTTCAAATGCAGTTTGACGATTTAATAAATAATTTACGGGGATGCGTTCAGACAAGAGGGGACCCCACTTTGAAAATTTGTAGCCCTGTCACCTTGAAAACTGCAGAACTCGGAAAAGTTCTCTCTTTTTTTTTACTCAGGGGGTCGATAAAATTTTTATTAAAACAGCTTCTCCTGATCTAGGATCCGTTTTGCTTTTAACATTCATCCCCGTTGGTTCTGGAATGGCCCTATGGCCGAATGCTCCTTCTAACACCGCACGGTTGATGAGATCCTTTAGGTCAGAGGTCCCCAACCGCCGGTCTGGGGATCAGTACCGGGCCGCGGCATGCCAGCAACTGGGCCGCACAAACAAGCAAAGTCCCATCCGCGGGATGCAGGCAGCACACAAAACCACGCCCCCTCCCTCCAGTCCGCGGAAAAACCTCTCGTCATGTAACCGGTCTCTGGTGCCCAAAAGTTTGGGGACCTCTGCTTTAGGTAATTCTTACTCCCTGGGACAAGGTTGTTTGAACGTGCAGCCATTTGTCTGGAGTGGTACAGGTAGTCCTCGACTTACAACAGTTCGTTTAGTGACCATTCGAAGTTACAACGGCACCCCAAAAAAAAAAAAAAAAAGGCGTCTCGCAACTGCTGCAGCATTCTCGTGGTCACACGATCAAAGTTTGGATGCTGGGCAACTGACTTGTGATGGTTGCAGTGTCCCAGGGTGATTTTCCAACCAGCAAGGTCACAATGGGGTAAGCCTAAAAAAATTCACTTAACAGCCATATTACTAACTTAACAATTGCGGTGATTCATTCAACAGCCATGGCAAGAAAGTTTGTAAAATGGGGACAAACCTCACTTAACAACTGTCGCGTTTAACAGCAGAAAGGTTGGGCTCAATGGTGGTTGTAAGTCAAGGGCTGCCTATATAGGGTCTCCTGCTTGGGCAGGGGGTTGGATTAGATGACCTCCTGGGTTCCTTCCAGCTCTATCATTCTGTATTCTCTAGCTTTGAAGAACCCTCTTTCCGGTCAAAGCTGGATGGCTGGTCCCCAGACTGAACACCCCCCCCCCACACACACACAATTTGCCCTGAATCTAAGATTTGATCCTGGTCACCACCACCTCCTGCTTTGTATCTCACCCACCTCCCCCCAGATAACTCTTACTGTTCTTTCCCCCCCCTATATTCAGACTCTGTGTGTGTGTGTATACAAGCACGTGCAGGTAGCAGGGATATCCATTCTGAATTATGTTTTGTTTGTGCCATGGTCAGTTTATAATTTTTGCACTAAAAAGATGGATTTTTTGTTTTGTTTTTTTGTTTTAGAAAAAAGTGTGGTAGGTTCTTTGTGTAACGTTTTTTGCTGTGATGTGTTCTTCTCCCCCCCCCCTCCCTCCCCCCCATCTTCTAAATTCTGAAAAATGCTCTCTCCATTTCATAACCCGTGTCAGTATTTTAGTTTGAACGCCTCTCATACGCCTAGTTGGTCTGCTTATTTCAAATTTGTTGTGGCTTATTCCTCAGAAGAAACCCATCAGAAAAGGCTGTGTCCCTGCTTTAAGCACAGGGGGCCCTAGGTACTAAGCAGGCAGTTTGCAATTCTCTAGTTTCCTGCAACACAGTTACATTGTGTTCAGTCAGATCTCTTGTCTTATTTCATCAGCATGCCAAAATTTCCCTTTGAACTTTGACCTGTAATTTGGGGGGCAACGGGTGGGCGAAATGCAGAATCCAATGTAGGGAAAGATTCGTTGATTCTTGAGCTGGATTTTTTTTACATGGAGATATAAATGGTTATTTTCTTTCTCTCATTTTTTTAGACTTACACATGTACATAGGAAAACTTGTGTATTGATAAATTGTAAGTAGTTTTACAAAATGGCCTTAATTTACTATTTATGTATATACATAACTGCGTGTGATTGTGCATGTACATGTGTGCATGTACTCACACACATATACATCCACGCAAACAGACAAAACCCTATCTGAATGCAATTTAAGTTGAAATCTGAGCTTCAGGGACCATTTTGCTTTCAACAAATATTACTTCAATTTTCCCTTGTCAGGCTGGGGGAAGCTGGAAGTACGCGTTAAAAATAATAAAAGTCGTAGAACAAGGAAGAAATTGAGGACATAAACAGCCACACAAGCTGTGTTGTGGATCTGATTTTGCTGGCTGAGGTAGTAATGATGGGCCCCGATGGCTATCTCTTTTACGCACCTTACTTTCTGTTGTTTTATAAAATGGAAACCTCCCTCCCTCCAACTCTTGAGTAAAATCTGCATTAAAGATTAAGGAGTGGGGGAGGAGAAAAATAACAAATGCACTAGAGCTCCAAGTTACGGGATCTGCAACTTGCCAAAATCGATGCGGGGTGGGAGGAAGGCAAAGGAATCTTGTTACGTATAAGGCTTAGAAACCCCAAAGTCGCTTTCTATTTTTTCGGATTCCGCTTTGTGTTTTTGTTCTGTGGGGGGGGGGAAGGATTGTCTGGGGAAATGAGCCTTTTTATGGTTGTTGATGTCTGCATGAATGGTGAAGAATCTGTCAAAAAGTGGTGCCTGTTGTCTAGGTAGAGAATTAAGACTTTAAATTTTTTTTTAAAAAAAAAAAACAGATATGTCTTAACTGTGAGCTTGATCTGGAGCCGGATTTGATCCCACATTGGTCATAGTTATGAAGTAGTCCTTCTTTACTTTCATTCCTTAAAATCTGATTTCATTCCCCACCCACCCCCCAAAAAAGTTAGGGGCAGTATTGACAATTTCTCTGCCCCCTTCCTTCATTTTAGCCCCTCATAATCAGCACAAGAGAGAACCTCGGTCAAGAGAAAATGACTGGCCCAAGATCGCTAAGTAAGTTTTGGGGGCCTTAAAGAAGCTCCTGTTTCCAATTTGAGTCGGATACTAAAATCCAGACGGAGGAAGCCTGGGGCTCTCTGGATATTTTCCCTGTCCATTTCCAGTAGTCCTGCCAACGTGGTCAGTGGCAAGGGGTTGTGGGTTTTGCCACCCAAAACATCTGAAAACCAGCATTTGATGGGGCCCTCCGAGCTTCATTGTTTTCCTGCAGACATTTCATTACCCAACTAAGTAACATCATCAGTGCTTGCTCTCTGCCTATAGATGAGTGGCTTGGCCTGTTGGTGCTGGTGGGAGTGTTTTTGATGGTTCCTTGATTAGGCTGTTAGGCCACTAGTCTATCAACAGAGAGCAAAGGCCACTCCTTTCCATCACTGATGATGTTGCCTAGTTGGGTAAGGAAAGGTCTGAAAGAAAGGAACTAAGCTCAGAGAGCACTAAGGACCCCACCATTCCAATTTTGTAGCTCACAACTTGAGCTACAACTATTCTCTTCTATTGGAACCACCAGGTTGTCTATTATTCAGAACTACTGCTGTGTCTTATCAGCTTCCAGGCTGCCATTCATTAGGTAGACACCAATGCCTACGGACCGGGGTGACGTGCATTCATTTGCCCTGCCAGCTGGCCTTAAGTCCCCTCCTGTCCTAAAGCCAAGTCCAGAGTGCCACCGGTCAGACCGAAGGAATATTATCTCAGAATGAAGGATATTTTGTGAGTAAAGACATCCCTTCTAGGACGTTTTTGGAGATTATTTTCTTCATGCTGAAAAATACATCCTTCAAATAACTTGTCCCCTCCCTGAGGCTTTGCTCCTTTTTGATTTCTGTACCATTTCAAAGGAACGCTTCATTTCTCTCTTAATAAGCTGGTTAGCGAAGGACTAGGCCAGGGGTAGGCAACCTTGGCTCTTTTATGACTCCTGGACTTCAACTCCCAGAATTCCTGAGCCAGCATGGAAACTTCTCCATTTCTCCTCAGCATGGCTGGCTCAGGAATTCTGGGAGTTGAAGTCCACAAGTCATAAAAGAGCCAAGGTTGCCTACCCCTGGGCTAGGTAGTATAGGCGGTACATTGCCCGTCTACCCAACCACCCATGGTCAAACTTTCTTCCCTTCTCCAGTTCCACTCTGGGCCTGTGAAGAAGCAAAAAGACTCTGACATCTTTACGTTTTAGGTCTTTCGACGCTCCAGGGGGGAACATCAAAATGTCCGCCAGGGGTTTGCTTTAATTTGACATACCTTGATTTGATATCTGTTGGTTTGGGGCGATCCTAAGATTGAGAGGAAGGGGAGTTCAGTGTAAATAATCTTTTCTCTCAGGGGAAACTGAGATTTGGTCCAAGTTGAGCTTGACAGTGCAGAGGAGGGAGGATAAATTATTGCTCTGTTAAATAGTGTCTAGTCCTGTATTCAGTTTGAAAAAGAGAAGGAGAGCCAGAGGCTGGGACATCCCCATGTGGTGGTGTTTCTCAACCGTGGCAACTTGAAGATGCGTGGACTTCAACTCCCAGACTTCTGGGAGTTGAAGTCCACGCATCTTCAAGTTGCCACGGTTGAGAAAGATGCCCTATAGAGGCACTCTTCCTCTGAATTCCAGGTCAAGGGTAAATCCCAGTTGCAAGTTGGCTTTCAGAAGACACCTGACCCTGGCATTGTTTTAAGAGACTAGACCCTTGTCTGATTCAGCAGCACGTTTTGGATGAGGGTGTGCAAAGGGGACAGCTTACCTTTTGCTCAAGGCCAAGCTATTGCATGTTCCAAGAAACTGCATCTTGTTATTGTTACCGCTGCATGTTAACAAAACTCTGGGCTTAGTCTCCTTGGAAACATAGTTTCTCCATGAGCATAATGTCTCCAGGTATTCCTATTTTGTTTCTGTTTTTTAAGTAGCCACCTAAGAGATTTATATATATAAATATATATATATATAAATATATATATATGAAGATGAGTATTTCTGTTTTTTCTTTCATGGATGGATGCTTTGCGACCTACCTACTTCATTTCCCTTCTCCATTGGCTGAACCGTTGAAAAATATTTAAAATGAGGCTGCATCTCCCTGACCTTATAAAGCTCTGTGCTTTTAAACAGTGAAGGCGCTTTAATTTTAGGGGGGGGAGAAACCCTCCCTTGTCACTGTGATGACATTGTGAAAGAGCAATTTAAATATTTACGTATGCACACTTTTTTTTAATAAAAAAGGGAAAAGATATTTAAAAAAAAAACATTTCTGTGTTTTATAGGAAGAGCAACGGTGGGTGTGACGCCACAGTTCACACCCACACAAGGGTATCATGATGACATTTAATAGCATATTATGAATCATTTTTATCTTTTTAAAAGCAGAACTTTTATCATTTTTGTGGTTCTTTGTGGCAAGATGTGAAAAGGCAGGAAGGATGATAAAACACTACATCAAGGCACTTATTAATCTGTGCTTTCATTATTTTCTTTCTTTTTTTTCCTTTCTTTCGGTGTGATATGTTTGTATATAAAAATAAATGTGAGATTGGCCAGTTTTCACTGTTGAAGAAATAATAAGGGATGGTTATATGTTACTTCTTTGGAGATGCATGCACACTCCTAACAGAGCATTATTCTTTTTTTATTTAAAGCAAAATTTAGCAAGAGTCAATATCCACAAGGCATATTTGGCAGAGGATCTATAAATACTCAAAAACATCTGTGTCCCATGAACACAGAACAGTTTATAACAGTGTTTTTCAGACTTGACAGCTTTAAGATATATGGACACTATTCCAATATCTAAAGGGCTGCCGCAAAGAAGAGGGGGTCAGCCTGTTCTCCAAAGCTCCTGAAGGCAAGACAAGAAGCAATGGACGAAAACTAATCGAGGAGAGAAGCAACCTAGAACTAAGGAGAAGTTTCCTGACAGTTAGAACAATTAATCAGTGGAAAGGCTTGTTTCCAGAAGACGTGGGTGCTCCATCACTGGAGATTTTCAAGAAGAGACTGGACAGCCATTTGTCTGAGATGGTATAGGGTCTCCTGCTTGATTAGGGGGTTGGACTAGAAGACCTCCAAGGTCCCTTCCAACTCTGTTACTCTGTTAACACTACACTCCATTTAAGTTATATGTAGCAAAGAAAGAAATTTGCTGAAAAGTTATTACTATTTTGCCTGAAAAAACATTGAAATCAACCACATAATAATTCACCGACGAAAGAAAGAAAGAAAGAAAGAAAGAAAGAAAGAAAGAAAGAAAGAAAGAAAGAAAGAAAAAGAAAGAAAGAAAGAAAGAAAGAAAGAAAGAAAGAAAGAAAGAAAGAAAGAAAGAAAAAATTATAATAATTAGAATGACAATAACCAGCTAAGTAGTAGAGGACTTTTAACTCCCAGGATTCCTCATAACTTAAAATTTGTCAGTTTTGAAAAACACTGGCCTATCATTACACTGGGGGAACAGAACGTTTTGGTCCAGTTCAACTCATCCCTTTCTTGGGAAGAGCTTTTGCAAGTCATCAAGGGCTGAAAACACTCTTTGGTCTGCCTTCATCCTTATTCCCTTCCTGGTATGAGACCCTGTCTTGGTGTCTTCTTTGAGAAGCTTTTCAGAGGTTCCAGGAGCCAAGCACATCATCGATGCATGAAAATGACGTATATCTATAAATCATAGTTCTCCCCCCCCCCCTCTGCTTGTCCATAGAAATTTGACAGCAAATTTGCTGGGTTCATGTGGCATGGTTTGTTTGTTTTTTTGTATTTAAAAAAATAAATGGCAAAATAGGTGCATTAAGTAAGTTTAGTGCACTATCACTGTGTTTATGCTGGATGCTTAACCTGATTGCTCTATGGATGTGTTTTCTGGGTTGGCTGAATATATTGAACCATTAAACTAGCCAGATGGCCCCAAAGAGAACTAACCAGAATGCAGTACGTTGTGTGAATGCATCTGCTAGGTTTGTTAGCATGCATTAAGCAGGTTAAGAAACTAACCACAAAGAAGGGTCAAGACAAGGCTTCCAAAATACTGCCTCGGCTGGCTGTAACATTCAGAGCAAATAAAATCCCAACTGCCTCCCCTCCAAACTTTTTCAAAAAGTTCTTCCCCTGGCCCAGAAACAACACAAGTGTGGCTGCTGGAAGTGTGTTAACGTCCACATTGGCCACCCTCCCTTCTGAGCTGGAAGGCACATCTGGAGGAACATTCATTCTTGGCTCTGCATTCTAAGAGGTTATCGGCAAAGTGCCAAAGAGTGAAGATGGGCAGTATATAAATTTAATAAATAATAAAATAAACCGAAGCACGTCCTGAGGGAAGGAGGCTCTACGAATCTGGGAAGAGGAATCTGGGCAGCCAGACCAGTGAACTGTAGCATTTAGACTGGAAAAGATTAAGGAGGACCCCAGAATATTGAGTCCCTTGAACTGCAAGGAGATCAAATCAGTCAATCCTAAAGGAAAGCAGCCCTGGCTGTTCTTTGGAAGGACAGATAGCTGAAACTGAAGCTCAAGTACTTTGGCCCACAGATGGAGGAGAGAGGGCTCCTTGGAATGATGTTGGGAAAGTTTGAGGGCAAAAGAAGAAGGGGGACAATTGGGCAAACTCCAGGAGACAGTGGAGGGTGGGGGGGCTGGCATACTATGGTCCATGAGGTCGCGAAGTCGTAAGCGACTTAAGTGTCTGAACAACAACAACAATAAAGGAATTTTGTAGGATTTTACATAGGATGGATAGACTTGTTTTCCATTATTCCAGGAGATGCTAGAATAAGCAGCTGGAAACAGAAGGGAGCTGAGCAGACATTTCCACCCATCACGAGCCATGTGGCAGAGAATCTGGCTATTTCAGAAAAAATATGGGCTCTCTGAAAGTATTTAAGCAGATCCTGGACAGGTATCTCTTGAGAAAGCTGTACTCGGAAGTCTTGCCGAAATATCAATATTCAGGATAATATATTGGCTGTTGAAATAGATGATTTTCATCATCACCTCCAGTTCTAGGCTGGCATTGCTGCCGTGCCTCCAAACCCTCTGAAATTTGGCAGACCGTAAATCAGCTTCCCATAAATGCAAGATGACTGGATCCCATCTGCGGGTTACAGGGGGTAAAATGTATGATAACGGCAGTTCCGTTGCCGTGTTTGTGCAGGATCCAGTAGTTTGTGCTTCAGTGTGTTGTTAGAAACCCAACCACAGTCTTAGCAGGTCATCAGTTTAGGAGGATTTGCTTTAGCATAGCGTGTTACAAAACACAACTCTTGTGTTTTGTTCACCTGGGATTAGTAGAACCCAGCCTTAATGGAAGTGGGGGGGGGAACCCCACGAGTATTGTGAAGTTGACCGCTTTCTGGTTTATCAAATAAATAGGAAGGCTGGCTTAATGGCTGCCATAACATCAGGCCTTGTCCTGCGGGTGCCTCAACTTGCAACCATCGTGACTTACAATGGAAATTCCAGGCTCCATTAGGGCCATAAGTCAAGGACTGTAATTCATGCTGAGGGCCACCCGTAAACAAAGAAAAATTGGCCGAGGGGATGCATTAAAAAAAAAAAAAAAGCACTTATAAAATGTCCACATCAAGCAATAGAAGCAAAAACAAATCAAGCATATTTTTATAACCCCTGCCTGCACAAACAGCCAGCCACAGAAAGGAGCCAGCAGAGAAGCAACAAAATCTCCACATCAGCACTGATGCCCACGAACAACACAATAGCAAGCAAAAATTACCCTTTGGGCTTGAGAATTGCTAACAACATCTCCATAGTGCAGCTTGTTCACTTTGCTAGCTACTTGGAAAAGAAAGCCCGGGAGAACTTAGGGTGACAATATTTCAGCCCAGTGAAACCTCCGTTTGCTTGTTTTCCTGTCCTTTGAATTTAAGTAGCTTGAAAGAATTACTTCAGTAAAAATCCAGCCAGTTTTATGGCCTCCAAACAATGTGGAATAAAATTTCCTGTTTTGTGGGGCTCAGAACATTTGGCCGCTAGCCTGGCTTTGAAGTCGAGACGTTTATTATCATCTTTTCTTTCGTGGTTGTGCAGGCACAGACTCCTGAGTAGACTCTAAATGTTGTGTGCACACACAAAGCTTCCACTAGCAGAAGGAAGCTTGTCTTTGTTTTTCCTTGAAGACGTTTCGCTTCTCAATCCCAAGAAGCGGAACTGAAGAAGCTTCTTGGATGAGAAGCGAAACATCTTCAAGAAAAAAACAAAGAAAATCCAGTTGTCTCTTGAAAAAGCACCTTTGGGACAACCATGATCTGGATGACCGAGAATCTCTATAGAAGGAGGGGAAACTTGGTTTTTTTAGAAAGGAGAAGGCAAATGTGATTTAAAAGGTTGGAGATCAAAGGGCTGCTTTTCCAAGCCATGGCTCTGTCTGAGGGGGGGGGGGAAACTTCATTTAAAAAAAATTGATCTTGTTCTAGTGGATTGTTGAAAAGCATGAGGACTAGTTGCACCACTAGTTGTGTGTGTCTTCTTATTTGTTCTGATACAGCTGCGTATCACAGTGTCAGTATAGTTTATGAGATTATATTGCGTTCGGTTTCTGAAAGGTCACGACTAAATTTCTTCAGCTGCTGATAATTTTAAGCAAAAGAACTTTGCAATTCTGCTCATGTAATTCCTTTTCTTTCTTTTTTGGGAAGTTTTTTTTTGGGGGGGGGCTGTGAAAGAAAGGTTATTTATTATTCTGTAGGACGTTTGCAGTAAGAGGCTACACAAAACAAGGGACTTGACTAAGGTGTGTGACTTTCAGAGATATTGTCTCTTGGTTATGGTGGACCTGAGCGTCGAAGAGAGTGAAAATAAGGACATGCAGAGGGGACTGGGCCACTGCAGACCTTCCCAGCACCTCCAGGACAAAAAAAGTGAGATGTGAAAAGGGTGCTTGAAGTGACCACCCAATCCAAAAGAATTTATTTTGAATTGGGGCTGAACTGAGAGGCCACCACAGTTTAGATCATCAGTATTTATTCTATAGGCTTTGCATTTCTTTCTTGGGGAATGCAATATTTTCCACCTTAAGTAGTTCCTAACTGTGGGCATAAGCAGTTGCACATTTAACATTATCTGTGTTTATAGTACAACTTTTAACTGTATTACTGGAAACATCCAGAACATTTGACTAAAGTTAGCAAGTTAAAGTCTAATTAATTCTAGTTAGTAGCATGGTAGCTATTAAGACATGGCTTTCTTTGGGGGAAGAAATTCATGTTTTTTTTTTATTCTTTTTCCAAATTTCTTACGGAGTATCTGAAAGCACGAAAAAAGAAGTTTTATCTGAATAATATAAATTCAGCTGCCCAGAGCAGCTTCTCTTATTGACAGGCAGCTAAAACAATGTACACACTTCATATTTGGGGGTGAACTGAAGGGGGAAGGGAACAGTCTATATATTTTTTTTTGTATTTGAACTGTGTAACATCCTGTTTACAGGGGTTTTGTTTTTTATCCATGAGGACTAGCAGAATGACTTTACCGATATATGCAAATCCTACCATTGAGCTACAGGTTTTTCTGGGGGGGGGAGGGGGGAGAACTTGGGCAGGAGTAAACGAACTCTGGAGCATTGAGGCTTAATTTATTGTGGCTTTTTCTCTCTTGGCAAAAAAAAAGAAGCCTTGAAGATGGCTTTCTAAGCGTGTGCGTGTGTGTATGTATGTATGTGTGTGTGTGTGTTCTTCCTTTTGCAAACTAAGAACATGACGATGTGAAAAAAAAAAAAGCAAAATTCTGTGCACATTCTTTTAAAGCCTCTTTCTTTTTTTTTTGTTCGTTTGTTTCCCTTTTTTTCTGTGAAGGCTTTTTTTTTGTCTTTGTAACTTTGCATTATTTGTAAATGAAATGTAATAAAGTTCAGCTGTTTTTCTCTCTGGCTGTTCAGCTCTGCTTTTCTGAAGAATATTTATAATCGATGTGTTTTATGTCACAAATTGGGGGTTTTGTCGTTTTAAAGTGCATTTCCTCCACCGAATGGCCCGGCTAGCCTTTTTTTTTTTTTTTTATCCTTTTCCAAACCTCTTCCGAAAGGAGCGGCAGATAATAAATACTACTTAACCTTTGGTAGACAAATGTTATTTTATTAACCAAACAGTCTGTATTTGTACAAACAGGCTCTCCGAGTTTCTCCTAAACTAGTGCAGTGTTTCTCAACCTTGGCCACTTGAAGATGTGTGGACTTCAACTCCCAGAATCCCCCAGCCATCTTCAAGTGGCTAAGGTTGAGAAATATTGCTCTAGTCTAGTGGAACGAGTCAAGCAGCTTGGATTATTGAGTTAAGTGTATTACTTTAGGGAACTGTCTTTTCCAAGATCACCTCTAGCCCAGGAACCACTGAATCTAAGTAGCACTTGCTCTCCAGTCAAGAGTGACTTGCTCATTCCTTGCTATCTGGTCCTCTTAACTGGAGGTGTGACCCAGGGCCTTCTCTGGGCAAAGCTGGCATTCTACTACTAAGGTTTGCTCCCTGCGTGGATGTTTCGAAGGCCGCCTGCGTGGCTTCCAAACCAGACAGATTCCCACTAAAATGCTGGAGTGGTGGTGATGTGGATTCCTGCACCAAACAGAAGCCTCAGCTTGTACAGGTAGTCCTCGACTTACAACCATTTGTTTAGTGACCGTTCAAAGTTGCTACGGCACTGAGAAAAGTGACTTATGACCACTTTTCACACTTAACAACTGTTGCAGCATCCCCACGGTCATGCGATCAGAATTTTGAATGCTTTGCAACCGGTTCCTATTTATGAGGATTGCAGAGTCCCGGGGGTCATGTGATTGCAGAGTCCCGGGGGTCATGTCCATCTGACAAGCAAAGTCAGTGGGGAAGCCAACTTCACAACTGTGATCCTAACTTAACAAGTGCAGTGACTCAGTTTTAACAGCTGTGGCAAGAAATGTCGTAAAATGGGGCAAAAGTCACTTTACAAACGTCTCGCTTAGCAACAGCAATTTGTGGTCGTAAATCGAAGACTACCATATATATATATATGGTAGGGACACCTTCCCTTCTCTTGCAGAGGGCATGGAGCAAAATCCAGGAGACCACGACAGGTCACTGTCCATGTCCCACCTCAGCGTCAGCAGTGGCTGACCCAAGAAGAGGCAAGAGGCAGGAGGCAACCCAGGGGAGGATGCCCAAGAAAGCCCCTTCGCTGATGGTGACGCTTCAGCCTTCCAGGAGGTTCCCCTGGTTATGTCCACCCTTGCGGACTTGTTAGCAGCTGCCACAGAGCGTGAACGGCTCTTCTGCGCTATGCCGAGCAATGAGGGCTCTCGGGGTGCATGTGGAAGAAGGTCTCGGGTGGAGGGGGAGGCTGGTTCTAGGAGGGGGAGGTAGTGGGGAGGCCATGGGGGCTGGCGGACACGGTGCTTGCCACGTATTAGGGGACAGTTCGCCATTTGCTATATCTTGAAGGGAGCAGAAGCAGTGTGTGTGGCGCGGGCGCAACAAGTCTCTTTTCAGCCAGCAGCAGTAGCATTTAGTAGTCGTGTTGGTTCCGGTAAGCCTCGTAGTCTTCAGGAATCGTGTCTGAGAAGAAGGGGAAGAGAGAGCATATGAACCAGAAGAGAAGATCAGCAGCTGAACGTAGGTCCAGATGCTCTGATGGGGGGCACCTGATGGGGGCTACCAGGGGGAACCCCTCAGAGGGATGCTAAAGGCCTCCGCAGAGAATCCTGAGCAAGGCAGCTCTGGATCGCGAATGCTCTCCAGATCCTCCAGCTGAGGACTATGCTTGTTCCAGGGATGCTTCAAGACCTCCCTCCAATGGCATCAGAGCGGCTTTGGGGACCACCGGACAGGATTGGATCGAGCCTCACTCACCATTGCAACGATACCGCAGGTTGGACCAGATGATGTTTTCCTGGGAGAAGCAGAAGACCCCCAGACGGCCCCCCCTCATGGTTGTGTCGAGGACAACGCCAGTGTCGGCCACCACCTCAGATCCCTCATAGAACCGAGTCCTGAAGTAAAAATCCAGAGAAGGATTTAGCTTATTTCTGGCAGTCACAATGTTTATATCCTGAGTCCCACGGCACCTTGCCTTGAACGCTGTTACGTTCTAGGGCAGAGGTGGGGAACGATGGCCTCTTTATGACTTGTGGACTTCAATTCCCAGAATTCCTGAGCCAGCCATGCTGGCTCAGGGAATTCTGGGAGTTGGAAGTCCACAAATCATAAAAAGCCCATCGTTCCCCACCCCTGTTCTAAGGCATCCAACGTGGGTCTATTTTAAAAAGTCGAAGATGGTAGATGCGATGTGCAATAAAGCTTCACCTATTTTGTGTGCGTTGTGATGCACATAAAAATAGGTGGAGCTTCAGTTGCGCTATCATTGGCCACCATCCTGTTCTGTTTGACACCATCCTGTAAGACTCCTGGTGTCCAATCTCTAAAACATAACAGCTAAACCTTGGATCAGTTTGTAAGTTTGTCTTGAAACTGAAAAAGGGATAAACTAAGGCTGATTGTCCACTATTTCTGTAAATAATTCAGACCCTTCTGATACAGATAAATATCTTTTAATGAGGGGAAATAGCCTTCTGTATGTCCTGCTGAAGACTCTCTTGAGCACTACTTAAGGCGTTTTCCACCACTTCACGAATGAATTTAGGACATTACATTGCTTCAGCTGACAAAATGGAGTTATAAACACTGGTAGGAAATCTTGACAGATTTCAGGTAGTTTTTGAAGAATGGTATATATCTGCATCTTTCAAATGCCTCATACAAAGTCTTAAATATAAGTGCTCTCTTGAAAGTCAGCTTGGAAATCTTAGAGTGATATAAAATTCCCTTTAAAAAAAGTAATTAAGCATTGACTACAGGTAGTCCTGCAGTTACAACCCAAGTCATAACGGTTGTAAAAGGGATCAATACAGACCCAATTTTACAGCTTTTTTTTTTTTTTTTTGCACCAGTTGTTAAACCACTGCAGTCATTAAACAAATCCATTGTTTGCTATGGTGCAGTTTTGCTGGAAACTGGAAGTGCTGGTTTTCAGCAAAACTGTCCTAAAACACGGTAGGTGGACATGGGATGCTGCAAATAGCCCTCGATGCAGTCTATTTCCGAGTGCCCAAAGTGCAGCGAAGTGCGCTGATGATGTTACCTAGTTGGGTCATGAAATGTCTGCGAGAAAACAACCAAGCTCAGAGAGCACCAAGGACCCCTCAATTCCAACCCCTGAGCTACAGAGATTTTTTTCAGTATTTCTTTACCGGATGTAGCCCACCTGGGGCCGGTGCTGTAAGAACCAGCGGTAGGAAGTCTTATCTTTCCAGCCGACGTTCCGGGGGTCTTTCCACAACAACTTGACCTGGTCAGCTGTGTCCCCCGTGTGCCACAGTGAGTTACGTAGGTATTCTCCAGGCCCGGTCTTTGATTTCACTGCCTGAAAGGGAAAAGCAGGAGGAATAATGACCCCCTTTCCCACTCCTGCTACAGTGTCAGGGTAGAGGAGATGGAACACCACCATCATTGGAACCACCACCATCATTCAGCGATGTCCTGACATGCTTTTTTCTCCTGCTCCTCTTCCCTGGCTGAGCCGTGATGAGAAGGGAGCCCGATGGCAGCTCTGCCCTTACCTTGAGTTGGATGCCAGGTTCTGCCACAGCCCGGAAAGGATTGGCCTGCCAATAGGTTTGTTCCATCTGCTTCCACATCACCGCATAGAAGCTGGCGCTGTCCTGGTAGCCAAAGATGAACCCTGCGTAGTCGTCATCCGTGACCGTGTTCACATGGAAGGTGCCTTCGAAGTCCACCCCGTTGAACGCAGTGTACCCTGAGCCCGAGTGAGGAGAAGACAAAAGGCCATCGCATAAATACATTGCAGTTTTATTTCTTGCCGTTCCTGTCATAAGACTGAGAATAGCAATACAGGAGAATATTTTTGTAGCTCGGGTGAAATGTGGGGTCCTTGGTGCTCTCTGAGCTTGGTTGTTTTCCTGCAGACGTTCCGTTACCCAACTAGGTAGTATCATCAGTATGAGTAAGGAGTGAGGTTTGCTTTCTCTCTCTCTCTAAACTGAGAGGAAACCCCACTCCTTACTAGGACTGATGATGTCCTAGTAAGAAGAGGGAGTCGAGCTATTTTCCAAAGCGCCTGAAGGCAGAACAAGAAGCAACGGATGGAAACTAACCAAGGGAGAGAAGCAACCTAGAACTAAGGAGAAATTTTCTGACAGTTAGAACAATTAATCAGTGGAATAACCTGCCTCCAGAAACTGTGGGTGCTCCAACACTGGAGGTTTTTAAGGAGAGACTGGACAACCATTTGTCCGAAATGGTATAGGCCAGGGGTAGGCAACCTTGGCTCTTTTATGACTCGTGGACTTCAACTCCCAGAATTCCTGAGCCAGCCATGCTGAGGGGAAAGGGAGAGGTTTCCAAGCTGAGCCATGCTGGCTCAGGAATTCTGGGAGTTGAAGTCCACGAGTCATAAAAGAGCCAAGGTTGCCTACCCCTGGTATAGGCTTTCCTGCCTGAGCAGGGGGTTGGACTAGATGACCTCCAAGGTCCCTTCCAACTTTATGATGATGATGATATTACCTAGTGTGGGTAATAAAACGTCTGCAAGAAAATAGCCAAGCTCAGAGCACACCAAGGACCCCTGACAGAAAAGCCTCGAGGAACAGGAAGAAAAGCCCACAACCAAGACAAGGGTCAGAGAAGAGAAATCTCAGTCTAAAGCAGGCATGTCAAACTGCCGGCCCGCGGGCCAGACGCATCACGCCAAAACCACGCCCACCCTATTGTCGGCAAAGGGGAAAAAGTCACGATACGTTGCGTGACGCCACGTGACGTCGCGAGTTTGACATGACTGGTCTAAAGCAAGAATGTAATTTGAGAAAGTGTCTCAGATTTGAGCCTCCCTGTTTCTCTTGAAGGTAAAGGCAGGGAAGGGAAAGACACATTCAGATGTCCACAATTTGTTACTGTACCTTACAATAAAAGTACAGGTAGTCCTCGACTTAACAACAGTTTGTTTAGTGACCAAAATTACAATGGCATTGAAAAATGTGACGTGACCATTTTTCACAGTCACGACCTTTGCAGCCTCCCCATAATCGTGTGATCAAAATTCATGCTTGGCAGGCTGGTTCTTATTTATTTGCTGTGTCCCAAGATCATGTGATTCAACTTTTGCGACCTCACAAGCAAAGTCAATGGGAAAACCAGATTCACAACAACCAGGCTACTAACTTATCAACTGCAGTGATTCACTTAACAACTGTGGCAAGAAAGGTCATAAAATGGGGCAAGACTCACTTAGCAAACGTTTCACTTAACAAAGAGACGTTTTGGGCTCGATTGTGGCCGTAAATCAAGGACTACCTATACAGGTAGTCTTCAATTTACAACCATTTCTTTAGCAACAATTCAAAGTTAACAATGGCACTAAAAAAGGTGACTCACAACAGATCCTCGCACTTAGAACCACTGAAGTGTTAATAGCACTTTACAATGCCTTGGTAAGGCCACACTTGGAATACTGCATCCAGTTTTGGTCGCCACAATATAAAAGAGATGTTGAGACTCTAGAAAGAGTGCAGAGAAGAGCAACAAAGATGATCAGGGGACTGGAGGCTAAAGCATATAAGGAACGGTTGCTGGAATTGGGTATGTCTAGTTTAATGAAGAGAAGAACTAGGGGTGACATGATATTTGAGCGGGGTCAGCCTATTCTCCAAAGCTCCTGAAGAGAAGACAAGAAGGAATGGATGGAAACTAACCAAGGAGAGAAGCAACCTAGAACTAAGGAGAAATTTCCTGACAGAACAATTAAATCAGTGGAACGACTTTCCTCCAGATGTTGTGAATGCTCCAACACTGGAGGTTTTTAAGAAGAGATTGGACAACCATTGGTCTGAAATGGTATAGGTTCTCCTGCTTGAGCAAGGGATTGGACCACTAGAAGACCTCCAAGGTCCCTTCCAAGTCTTTATTCTGATGTTCCCCTGCCTTTATGTTGAAGAAAACTAGCGAGTTTCAATCTGAGGCGTTTTCTCTCTAAATGTTAAGAGACGACTCTCCTTGGCTATAATAATCCCAGATACTTTAATCTTTGCTTGCTTTCTCCCAATAGACAGGCATTAGCAGCAGCCTTTTTGTTCCCATTTGCCTTTTGCCATTTTCCAGTTCGGGTGTACATTTCTTACAAGATGTGCACATGCCTCATTTAAAGTAACTGGAGCTGAGAATAGCCCCCTCAAAGGCGGTTCATTCTGTTGACGCAGGCCTTTTCCACTGCAACAGTCTAGCTCTGCTTGCACAAGCTCCAAAACAGAGTTCACACTTTGGGGAGGCTATCTGAGGATGCAAAGCTCAAGATTTCCCGCAAGCCACGCACACAATCCTCACCCAATTGTCATTACAAGTAGTCCTCAATGTATGACCGATCGCTTAGTGACTATTCAAAGTTATGATGGACATCCTCAGGGGTATTTACAACCCAGTTCTGAAGTTCCAACGGCTCCCGTCCCCTCCGTGGTCATGTGACCGTGCTCAGCAACTGCTGTTTGCAGCATCCTGCAGTCACACGTCCGCGTCTTACGACGGCTTTGCCAAAAGTTGGCATTTATTTCCAGTTTTCAGCAAAAGCACCCCATAGCAAATAATTGGTCCGCTTAGCAACCACTGCAAAAATTTGTCAAATTGGGTTGATCTCATGGGTGACCCGCTTCAGAACCATCGCAACTGGTTGACAACCATCACAGGTCAACTATAATGGGTCCGAAGAAGGAACTGATCAAATTGAAGTAAACCTATTCGTGCTGTGTGATGACTTTTGCTTCGGTCTGAGTCAGGCCAGATGAAATTAAAATTTTGATCCGGCCCCCTTCTACTGGGAACCTGTGCACTGACCCACCACTGAAAGTTTTAAGTCTTGGCCCCGAAGGGTTGCAATTCCTTCCCTAGGCCTTTCTTTTAAAAGTGAACGTTGCAGCCTGAGGACCTCAAGAAGGAGCATCTCTGCATCCTGTATGTCACCCTTGCGTTCTCCTTCCTGGGTTATATATTTCCTCAGCCTATTTTCAGCTCTTCCAAGGGCAGGAATGGGTAACTATGGCAACTCTACAACCTGTGGACTTCAAATCCCAGAGTTCCTTAAGCATTCTTTTTGCTTAACGTTATACAAAGAATATGTACTCCAGGGGTCTTCAAACCTGGCCCTTTTATGACTTGTGGACTTCAACTCCCAGAATTCCTCAGCCAGGCACGCTGGCTGAGGAATTCTGGGAGTTGAAGTCCACAAGTCATAAAAGGGCCAGGTTTGAAGACCCTTGATGTATTCTATAAAGTAGACAAAATTGTTTCTACTAAGCACGACCGACCTACAGTTATGCCTGATTTATTGTTTATTTAAGTTAAAGATACTAAAGGCTGCAATAAAATTAAATTATTCCTGATGAAGGATTTATAGGCAGGTAGTTCTCGACTTACAGCTTGTCAAGTGCGGGAAATCAGGACATCCAGGCAGTTTGAATGAATATAAGGGTTGATTTGCAAGCTTACGCTCTCTACAAGAATCTGAACTACTAACGGTCAAAGCAAATTGGCGGGAGAGAAGAGTCAACGAAATTCAAGGTAGGCTGGATTTAGTTCTCTTGTGGGCGCAAAGAGACTTGAGACTGATGACATGCTTGACCCCTCCCTCTGGCTCAGCCTGGTCATCTCCTACACAACCATTTGTTTAATGAATATTTGAAGTTAAAACTGCCCTGAAAAAAATGGCTTATGACCATTTTTCACACTTGGCGATCCTTGCAACATCCCCGTGGTCATGTGATCAAAATTCCGACGCTTGGCAACTGGCTCATATTTACGACAGTTTCCGTGTCTCAGGATCATGTGATCACCTTTTGCAATCTTCTGACGAGCAAAATCGAGGAAGCCAGATTCACTTAACAACTGTTGTTACTAACTTAATTTAAGTGGTTCACTTAACAGCTGTGGCAAGAAAGGTCATAAAATGGGGCAAAACTCAATTACTGTCTTGCTTAACCACAGAAATTTGGGGATCAATTGCAGTTGTAAGTCGAGGACTACCTGTATATTGGAGTGTGTGTTGCAAATATTTTTGAAGTGTTTGCTTTCTTTCAGAGCTTAAACTGTAACTTACCCACAGCCAAACCTGGGTCACTGTTCATGGTCTGCACAATTTCCATGCCCTGCAAAAATAAGATTTTTTTTTTTAATGCTATGGATCAGGAGATTCCAACCTCCATCTGGAATTTTGAGAACAGGTGGGTATTTTCAGAAAATGACAAATAGCAAAATGGGATTTTTGCTGTTCGACAGAGTGACTGTTGGGAAGATGTTACAAAAATATTTTTATTCACCGAATGTTACCTGTAGTTTTTCAACAAGACACCCTCTGTTAGCCCACCTACTTGTGGCCTTTTTCTAGACCAGTGTTTCTCAACCATGGCATCTTTAAGATGTGTGGACTTCAACTCCCAGAATTCCCCAGCCAGCAAATGCTGGCTGGGGAATTCTGGGAGTTGAAGTCCATATATTTTAAAGTAGCCATGGTTGAGAAACACTGCTTTAGCTGGATGAGGCTACAAATCTCTTCTGTTACTCCCCAATTTGATTTACTTGGAGAAGAGTAGAGGAGTTGAAAAAGGAGGAAGTTGTCCCAAAATTGTTCGGAACAGAACTGCCCTGGATCAGACCCTAGTTTCTCCTGTACCATTAACTGGATGAAGAACAGACCAGTGTTTTTGCAGCCAAGACTTCACCCCAGCAGCCTTTAATCATCTTCACCCAGGAAGGTAAGTGATATCCCAGACCAGAGCAGGATATAAAGCTCCTCCAAAGTATTTTCCATCAAAGAAATTTATCCTTTCCCAATCTGAAGCTGTTCCAGACAAATTAGACTTCAGTTCCCAGAATTCCCAGTCATATGGTTGGAAGTACTCCCATAATGCCTTGTCAACCTCTCCATTGGCTGTGCTGGCTGGAAAATACACCTGTGAATATCTCGGTACCACTTCTCGTGAGGTCTTCGTTGGAGGGGAGATGCCTCCAATATGTGTAAGACTAGAAGAATTGGACTCGCCTTTGATCCGAACATTTTAAGAGCAATGCAATCGTTCTTCAGGACCGGAAGAGTTTTCAATCATGCAAAGCATAATGGGGGCCAAGAACAAGAACAAGCACATCAAGAAATCGCTAAGCAACCTCAAAGCTGATAGCTAACCTGGTTGAGGACAATCCAGTTGGGGTCTATCTGGGCATCGCCTTCAGGATCCAACACGACGGTTTGAAAGGCCCGGAAGTCAGTCAGCGTCACCTGAGCATTTTCAGGGCAAACGTCAATCTGGTCAATTACCTTGTCCTCATCAAAGTCATCCTGACAAGCATCTCCGACACCATCTCCTACAGAAGAGAGAGTGGGGAATCAGCTTCCTGCAATTGCCCTGGGTTCAAAGGCAGAATTAGGGTCATAGGCATCGCACACCAGCCTAACACTGCATTTTTACAGTCATGCAGCGCATTAAGTCCAGATCAGAGTCTTTTTTGGGGGGAGATTTGCAATGGCTTGCTCTCAGCTCTCATTACAAATCTTAGAAATTTCCCTCCTTCCTCAAAATAGAACTGGTGCAAATCATATGCTCCATCTATGTTGCATCTATCTCATTTTTCTCTCTGTGTGTGAAGACTAGAAGAAATGAAAATGGAGAGTTACATATGCTACCTTGGGGTGCAACAGGAAATAAAAGTCCAGTTTGTGGAAAACAATTGTTCCCCTGTGTTGTGGCTTGGCTGGACCTCATTTGGAGAACAAGGTCCAGTTCTGACACCAGAATTAAAAAAAGGGCTGATGAATTTTTCAAAGGAGAGCTCCTAAGATGCTGAAGGGTCTGGAAATAAAGCCCTATGTAGAATGGTTAAAGATTAGTATTTGACCTACAGAAAAGTCAATTAAAGAGAGGTAGAATAGCAGGCTTCAAATATCTAAAAGCCTGTCGGGAAGAAGAGGGTGTAGACTTACTCTCTATGGCCCAGAGGGAGAGGTTAAAAGCAGAAGATGACAAAGAAGTTTGGGTTACATGTCAGGAGAAACTTCCTGTTTTTGACATAAACTGGTGGATTCTTCATCTCTGCTTTTCCAACAACTGGTTGACCATCTATCAGAGATGCCCTCGAGAAATGTTTCTCAATTTCAGCATCCTCTGTTCCTCCCTGTTTCCTTTCTCTATTTAGTTTTACCTCTTTCTCTACCTGCTTCTACCTGACAAACATCTTCAGCTATACTTCTTAAGGTACTCTGCCAACACAGGCTGTTTTTTTTTAGAAAACCTATCCTTTCCAGGGGTAGGCAACCTTGGCTCTTTTATGACTCGTGGACTTCAACTCCCAGAATTCCTGAGCCAGCATGGCTCAACTTGGAAACTCTTTCTTTCCCCTCAGCATGGCTGGCTCAGGAATTCTGGGAGTTGAAGTCCACGAGTCATAAAAGAGCCAAGGTTGCCTACCCCTGCTTTAGACTAACCCAGTGTGTTCAAACTTGGCAACTTTAAGACGCATGGACTTCAACTCCCAGAATTCTTAAAGCTACCACGTTTGAAAAACATGGGCTGACCTTTCCAGTATGCTTAACTTTTCCTGGAAGTGGTTTTAGCTTCTCTCCCTAATGTCCATGTTGCTGTTCCACAAGATCTCAATAACAGCCCTTTTGGAAGAAAAGGAAAAGAACCTTTTCCAGTCACATTCAGACATACTTTGTGTTTTTTGGTCAAGTTAACTGACTGGGTAATTCTGGGAGTTGAAGTCCACAGAACTTAAAAATTGCTAAGGTTGAGAAACTCAAGTACTTTGGCCACCTAATGAGAAGCAAGGACTCACTGGAGAAGAGCCTAATGCTGGGAAAGATTGAGGGCAAGAGAAGAAGGGGACGACAGAGAATGAGGTGGCTGGATGGAGTCACTGAAGCAGTAGGCGTGAGCTTAAATGGACTCCAGAAGATGGTAGAAGACAGGAAGGCCTGGAGGAACGTTGTCCATGGGGTCGCGATGGGTCGGACACGACTTCACAACTAATAACAACAACAACAAGGTTGAGAAACACCTTTTTAGTGCAGGGGGTCTCCAAACTTGGCAATTTTAAGACTTGTGGACTTCAACTCCCAGAATATATATTATATGTTTATTTAAGTTTATATCAGCTTTCTGTCCTGTGGTGACCAAAGTCTTAAAAGTTAACAAGTTTGGAGACCTCTGTTCTAGTGGATCCTGCACTGGACTATGGACAATGGCCTCTTTCCAAATCCAGTATATGCAGTAGTGGGATTCCAATATGTGAACAACCGGTTCTCTGTGTGGATGCCGCTTCCGGAAGTCCATTCTGGGCCTGAGCAGCAAAAAATTAGCTACCGATTCTGCCGAAGTGGTGCGAACCGGCTGAATCCCACCACTGAATATATGTTATTTTATTTTAATTTTTTAGATTGGTTGTGGACACTAAGGGACAACTGTTCCATGTTTGTGCTTTTGCAAAGGCTTCACAAAGGAACAAAGGTGCTTTTTCAAGAGGCAACTGGACTTTCTTGATTTTATATAATAATAAAGTTGGAAGGGACCATGGAGGTCATCTAGTCCAACCCCCTGCTCAGGCAGGAAACCCTATACCATTTCAGACAAATGGCTGTCCAGTCTCTTCTTGAAAACTTCCAGTGTTGGAGCAGTCACCGCTTCTGGAGGCAGGTTGTTCCACTGGTTAATTGTTCTAACTGTCAGGAAGTTTCTCCTTAGTTGTAGGTTGCTTCTCTCCTTGATTAGTTTCCATCCATTACTTCTTGTCCTGTTTTCAGACACCTTGGAAAATAGCTTCACTCCCTCTTCTTTGTGGCAGCCCCTGAGATATTGGAACACTGCTATCATGTCCCCCCTCGTCCTTCATTAAACTAGACATACCCAATTCCAGCAACCGTTCCTTATATGTTTTAGCCTCCAGTCCCCTAATCATCTTGTTGCTCTTCTCTGTACTCTTTCTAGGGTCTCAACATCTTTTTTACATCGTGGTGACCAAAACTGGATGCAGGATTCCAAGTGTGGCCTTACCAAGGCATTGTAAAGTGGTATTAATACTTCACGTGATCTTGTGATTTTCTTTGAAGACGTTTTGCTTCTCATCCAAGAAGCTTCTTCAGCTCTGATTGGATGGTGGGGAATGGAAGGATTTATATTCCTTGCAGACAGCTGGTCATTTGCACTCTTTCAGAGAGTCATTGAGGCCACTCGGAGGTTTGCTTGTGTCCAGGTGAAGAAGCTTCTTGGATGAGAAGCGAAATGTCTTCAAAGAAAAACAAAGTCCAGTTGCCTCTTGGAAAAGCACCTTTGAGACAACCATAACCTGGATGACTGAGAATCTCCATAGACATTTATCTATCCCTCACAAAGGAAGAAAACGAGAGAGAAAGCATGGTGTCCTCACGATTTGTGTCCTGCTGGCCAGGATTGGGGACCAAACGGCAGTTGTCAGGCCCTGGGGGTTTGTGATCTGGGACGCCATCATTATCATCATCATCATCACACTCATCGCCAAGCCCATCCTTGTCAGAGTCCAGCTGGGAGCTGTTGGGCACCGAAGGACAATTGTCACGGGAATCCTGGTGCCCATCTCCATCTCTGCCAACGAGAAAGAAAAAGAAAAAAGAGTTGGGTGATGAGTGAAATAAGAGAATTATAGAAAAGGGAGATCTTTATCCAAGCTCACTATCCCCTAAATCAGGGCTGTCAAATTGCCAGCCCGCAGGCCGGATGCATCACAGCGAAACCGCGCTCACCCCATTGCCGACAATGGGAAAAATGTGATACGTCGCGACATGTCACATGACGCGAGTTTGACATCCCTGCCCTAAATTGCTCCCAACAACTACTGTTGGCACGCCTGTTTGAATTCTTTTCAGACGCCCAAGACTTAAGCCATCTGCCCATCAGTGAAGCTGCCAATTGCACCTCTGTATGAGTCACTCTTCTCCAATCGGCTTAGCTTACCGCTTTGCTAGATTTTGACATTGGGAGAACACTAAATGGTCTCATTGCCCATGACATAGCAATGCAATTATTTGCACGGATCCTCTACTGCTACACCTCTTTGGAGAAAGAGAAGGCCATTATCCCAAAGGTGCTTTTTCAAAAGGCAACTGGACTTTCTTTTTCCTTGAAGGTGTTTCGCTTCCCATCCAACATGCTTCTTTGGTTCAGTTCTTCAAGGAAAAACAAAGTCCAGTTGCCTTTTGAAATGGCACCTTTGGGACCCCCATGACCTGGATGACTGAGAATTTCCATAGACAAAAGGTCCTTATATCAGCTTTCTGTCCTATGTGGTGACCAAAGCTGTCAAGGCCTTCCCAACACAGTGGAACATGTGTTGCCAAAAGAGTCTTGTTTGTAGCACCTCTGTGTGACTTAACTACTCTTAGGTTTGTCTCCTTCCAGCTAGAAGGGATTTATAGAGCAATTATTCTTGCAAGGACGCAGACGGAAACTCAAACCTTGCTGCATGTGAAATGAAGGCAGATATTCTTCAAACTCACTTGTCCTGGTTGGTGTCACACGGATCCCCAACAAGATCGTGGTCAGTATCTTTCTAAGTAATGAAAAGTAGAAAACAGTTTTAATTGTTTTTCGACTTCCCTTCTTTTAGAAACCTCCCTAAGATGCTTTTATCAAATGCAGACTCGGAATTCTTGAATGTTTCGAGTAAAACATTTTCCACTTCTATCAACACCTCTATCTCCAAACTATTTCCCGTAAAGTCTCAAATTCATAAACCTACCCTCGCTCTCAAGTGACATTTCTATTGAATTGTTTAAGCTATAGTTGTTTACAAAAAGATTTGAAGCAGGTGGCTTCCCACAATCAAAAGATTTTATCCTGTACTGGATTTTCCAGGCTTATTTACCCAGGAGAATGAAAAGGCCAGGGCACCATCCCAGATTATGACTAATGGCATTCCAATTAAAACAGGGAAAGTTTGATTGGAAGGATTTGCAAGGACAAGACAGATCTTGGAATCAATCTGTTAGCTGGACATTGTGTAATTCCAGAAACTGCTACAGAATTCACCTTTCTGCAACTTTTCTCACAAACTCCGATTTAATTTGGGATGGGCCTCAGCTCAGCAGTAAACCTTTTTATCATACATCAAATCTGGTACCTCTGTTCCAAAAATTTCTTAGAGAAAAAAAAGCTGGGGGAAAATTGCTGTCTGTTCAAGACCTTGGACAGTGATTATTGCTCGGTGATCTTCGACTTACAACCATTTGTTTAGTGACCACTCAAAGTTACAACAAATGTAAAATGTGACAGATATATCCATGCCACGATACATATAATTTGGCAAGTGTGATGCTGGGGTGCCCTCCCAAATTTCCTAGCTTTGTCACAACTGCGACTTAAGAGCAGAGACCCCATTTCACCCTCTGGATCAAGTGGTCACTAAACAAATGGTTGTAAGTCAAAAATCATCTGTATTGGGTGTCCCGAGCAACAAGCAACAATCAAAAAAGTGACTTGTGACACGTTGCAGCAACCTCATGGTCACATGATCAAAATTCAGACACTTGGCAACTAGCTCATATTTATGACGGTTGCGGTGTCCCAGGGTCATGTGATCCTCTTTTGTGACTTTCTGACAAGCAAAGTCAATGGGGAAGCCAGATTCACTTAACCACCATGTCACTAACTTAACAGCCGCAGGGATTCACTTAACAACTGTGGCAAGAACGGTCATAAAATTCACTTAACAACTGTCTCACTTAGCAACAGAAATTTGGGGCTCAATTATAATCATTAGTTGAGGACTACCTGTAATAGGCTAGATCAGGGGTCTTCAAACTTGGCCCTTTTATGACTTGTGGACTTTAATTCCCAGAATTCCTCAGCCAGCGTGCCTGGCTGAGGAATTCTGGGAGTTGAAGTCCACAAGTCATAAAAGGGCCAAGTTTGAAGACCCCTGTGCTAGATTAACAAATAATCCAGGGCAGAGCTAAAATAGGTAGTATTCAGAGACCAGGATAGATCTCTCCAAAGAGTGCAATTTAATAGGTCACAGAATTTTACCCTTTCCTGACACCATTTCCTATGCACAAAAAATGCAAATATTGTAAACCGCCCAGGGACTGCTGCAAAGCGCTATGGGGCAGCATGAAAGTCTAAATCGGGTTTTCAACCTTGGCCCTTTTATGACTTGTGGACTTCAACTCCCAGAATTCCTCAGCCAGGCATGCTAGCTGAGGAATTCTGGGAGTTGAAGTCCACAAGTCATAAAAGGGCCCAGTTTGAAGACTCCTGGTCTAAATGCTATATTGCTATTATCCTTAGCAATTGCAGTCTTTTGGGTCATTAAATGACTAAATTAGCATACTGCATGAATCCAAGCCAATGTCTCACCTGATCTGGGTTACTGATGAAGGGGCAGCTGTCACAGACATCTCCAACTCCATCCCCATCGGTGTCCTTTTGGTCTGTGTTAGGGATCCTCACACAGTTGTCCATGATATTTTTAATTCCTGGAGAAAAGAGAGTGAAACAGCAACCATAAGAAGCAAAGAATGTGGGGAGTTGCTGGGCCCAGAGGGCACAAATGGGGTCTCTGCTCCTAAGCCTCAGTTGTGACAAGGCTGGGAAATTTGGGGGGGGAGGGTCACCCCAACATCGCGCTTGCCAGATTATGTGGATCATGGAATGGATATATTCGAGAGGTTTCTTTTAATGAAGAGCAAACTAAAAAATATTATACATACTATTTTTAGTTTGCTCTTCATTAAAAGAAACCTCTAGTGATCATTCAAAGTGCTGATGGACCCCCCCAAAAAGCTACTGATGACCTAGTTCTGAAATTCCAATGTTCATTCCCCCCCCATAGTCATATGGCCGCATCGGGGTGCTCAGTAACCATTCTGCTTTTACCAGTCACGTGTCAGTGATTTATGACATATTTTTCCTGGAAACCAGAGTTTTGGGGAGAAAACGCCCCATAATAAACAATGGGTTTGCTTAATGACTGCAGGGTTCACTTAACAACTGCCACAAAAAAGATCCTAAAAATCGGGTCCAGTGACGTGGCGATCCACTTTACGACCATAGTTGCCAGGTTCCATTATGGCCGTAAGTCGAAGACTACCTGCATCTTCAACGAAGCGTGAAAGACTGGTTTCACAGAGTCACGGTCTTGCTCTGTGAAACTCTGGAGAAAATACATATTTTTTAAATCTGAGCCCAGCCCAAACTCACGGTCCCCATCCATGTCGTTGTCACACAGATCTCCCCACCCGTCGCCATCACTGTCCCATTGGTCGTTGTTCTTGATATTTCGGCAGTTGTCGCAAGCATCCCCGAAGTTGTCTTGGTCTGCGTTTTGCTGGTTCGCATTGGGCACAAACACACAGTTGTCCTGCAGGGGGAAGGATCCCCACGTCAAAGAAATAAATGAGGAGAAAAAAAATGGAGCGACTGACAAAGCCTGCTTGTTGAGATATTGGTTTTTCCCTGCAATAAACAGGGAGATGTTTCAAGGAAGCTGGCGAGCAGGATAAGTTGGAGAAATCTCATGCTGAAGTAGTGAACATCATGTTCCCAAACTGCAGACGTTCTCTTTAGGCATCATACAAGCTACAATGCAGGGGTGTCCAACCATGACAACCTTAAGACGTGTGGACTTCCACTCCCAGAATTCTGGGAGTGGAAGTCCACACGTCTTAAAGTCACCAAAAGTGGACAGCCCTGATATAATGTTTGAATGGATCTCCTTGGAGTTAGAACAAGGATTCTTTGGTCTTAGGAAATACAGGAGGGAAACAGGCTGAAGACCACTGGTCCCTGTCAGGAGGAGTTCTAACCTCTGAGTTGTTTATCCCATCCCCATCAGCATCATCGTCACAGGCGTCACCGATCCCATCCCTGTCAGCATCTTCTTGGCCGGAGTTGGGAACCGTCACACAGTTATCCTGTAGGACCAAAAAAGAGGAAATGTCACTTAAAAACACACACACACATATATATATATTTGTATCCCACCTTTATTTTGTTTATAATTAACTCAAGGCCGTGAACAAACTCAATACTGTTTCTCCTTTTATTTTCCTCACAACAACCTTGTGAGGTGGGTTGGACTGAGAGAGAGTGAGTGGCTCAAAGTCACCCAGCCAGCTTTCATGCCTAAGGCGGGACTAGAACTCACCAACTCCTGGTGATTGGCCTGAAGTCACCCAAGTGGCTGTCATGATTAGGGAGGGACTAGAACTCACCATCTCCTGGTGATTGGTTGAAGTCACCCAGACAGCTTTCATGATTAGGGAGGGACTAGAACTCACTATCCCCTGGTGATTGGCCTCAAGTTACCCAGCCAGCTTTCATGATTAGGGAGGGATTAGAACTCACCATCTCCTGGTGATTAGCCTCAAGTCACTGAGCCAGCTTTCATGATTAGGGAGGAACTAGAACTCACCATCTCCTGGTGAGTAGCCTCAAGTCACCCAGCCAGCTTTCATGATTAGGGAGGGACTAGAACTCAGTCTCCTGACTTCTGTTGCCTTAACCACTAGACCAAATTTTTTGGGAGAGATTTCCTCTACGTCTGAGAGTGCCAGCCGTCATGCAAGATACAATTTCCCTGATGCTGACTTTGAACTACTTGGCAAAATAGTTTCTCAGTTATTAGATTTGAACTATGTTGGTCTGTGTGTGCCAAGAAAATTAAGTTATTTATTTTTTGAATTAAAGTATTTATTTGTTCCTGTGACTTCTGCACCACAGCAGTCGGATCTCAGAGGTTTACTGAGTCCAATAATTTGATTTTTTTTTTAAAAAAAACCCATTTTCCCCAAAATACATCAAAGAAGTGCAGTTCTAGGAGTATCTGCAAGATGTGGTCAAAAGAGTCAAGATGGCGGGCACAACAGTGTAATCAAAGCCCTGTCTTTTGCGGGGGGAGGGGGCAGTGGTGGGATTCAAATATGTGAACAACTGGTTCTCTGTATGGATGCTGCTTCCGGAAGTCCATTCTGGGCCTCAAAAAATTAGCTACTGGTTCTGCTGAAGTGGTACAAACTGGCTGAATCCCACCACTGGGAGGGGGGCATCACAGAGCCTCAATCTCACTGACATGGCCTCCATCCTGACTTTGCTGACTGGGGAATTCTGGGAGTTGAAGTTGCCAAGTTTGAAAAACACTGATTTATAAAGGTGACTTAGAATTCTTGGAGTACTTGGTTTAAGAGAAATGTAGTTAAGGTGAATTCAGATCAATCGCTGTTACGGATTAATCTTTCCATCGTATTCATTTTAACAAATGTATAGGATAGTGCATTTAATTGGCAAAGACATCCTGCAAAATTTTCATTTCCAATTACAAGTATGAATTGAGAAAGGTGGATTTCATTTTCCACACTTTCAGTAATCATGAAGTTTATCCCAGCTTTACTTGCTGGCTGAAATAACAAACTTCACAACTCAGCTCTGTTTTCAACTCAAGGCTTCTGACCCCACTTAAATGCTAATAAATATTGGGATGCCTTGATTGCATGGAAATTATTGGGTCATAGTTATAACTGTAACCTGTTTATTTGTGAACAGTTATATCCCAAGACAATTTCAGTTTTAAAATGGTGTTTACCTCTGTGGGAAAGTGGTAGCAGTAAACAGGGCCTCTTGGAGTTTTATTATTTTGAATTAACTCACTTCCAAAGAAAGGCCTGTGCAGAATTAAAAAAAGAGGTTGATTTACCTCAGAATATTTTCTTGGCAGTTTATTGAACATTTGTCATTTGGTCTATTTGCTCCAGATGTTATTGCTGCAGTTAGAGGTGTTGGCGGAATTAATTATAGCCAGTAAAATTTTCATATAAAAAGATCAAAGAAGCTGAAGACAAGACTATGAGTTATTTACATGATCTCCAGAATGGGGATTTGGATGTCCTATCTTGGTAAAACAGGCAGAGTGTTGCTTAAGCCATGTGAAATTAATTTCCAGGGGTTTTTACATGAGTTTAGTCACAATAAATCATTTTGTTTTGTGCACACTGAATTCCTCTAAGAATGTTTAAGAAGGACTGAATAAAATGGCTTTGTTGTTGGAATTGGGTCATTAATGTATACAGGTAGTTCTTGACCTGCAACCATTCATTTAGTGACCATCAGAATTACAACAGCGCTGAAAAAAGGGACTTACAACCGGTCCTCACACTTACAACCATTTGCAACATTCCCCCAATTCACATGATCAAAATTGAAGTGCTCGGCAACCAGCCTGAATTTACAATGATTGCAGCATCCCGGGGAGTCATGTGATCGCCACTTGCCACTTCCCAGCTGGCATCTAACAAGCAAAAGTCAATGGGGGAAGACCAGATTTGCTTAATTCTTATGTAATTCGCTTAACAATTGCAGTGATTCACTTAACAACTATGGCAAAAGAGGTTGCAAAATTGAGCACGGCTAACTTAACAACTGCTTTGGTTGGTAATGGGGAAATTCTGATCACAAATGTGGTCATAAGTCAAAGCTACCAGAACAGAAAAATTTTAGGCTGATGCTTCTATGTCTGTGTTTCTCTTCATAATGTCGGTTTTTCTGTGACTTTTCTCCCCCACCCCAAAATAGCAGAGATTACACTATTGAAATAGCACATGCACTCCCAGACTTATTTCCCTGCCTCTTACTCCTCTGCCTTGGAGGGGGCTTCACTGATAGAACATAAAATCATAGGACTGGAAGGGACCTTGGAAGTCAAGTAAGGAGACCTTATAACATCCTGGTCAAAATTCAAATATTTTTGAAAACCTCCAGTGATGGAGCACCCACAGTTCTGGCGGCAAGCTATTCCACTGATTAATTGCTCTCACTGTCAGAAAATTGCTTACTTCTAGGTCGGGTCTCTCTTTAACAAGCTTCCACCCATTCTTGTCCTGCCCTCTGGCTCTTTGGAGAATAAATCAATCCTCTCTTCTTTGTGATAACCTCTCAAGTATTGGAAGACAGCTATCATGCCCCGCTGATTCTTTTCTTAGATAGGTTAGGGCAGTGTTTCCCAACCGTGTCAGCTTGAAGACGGGTGGGACTTCAACTCCCAGAATTCCCCCAGCCAGCATCTTCAAGTTGCCAAGGTTGAGAGACACTGGGTTAGACATACTTAGCTCCCTCCACCATTCATCATACGATTTGGCCTCCAGATCCTTTATCACCATTGTTGTGCTTCTCTGCACTCTTTCTAGGGTCTCGGCATCTTTTTTTTTTGATCCCCACCACAGCAGGAGAAGCAGATGAAACCAGAAGTGCTTCAGCCCATGGGCTGAGGTCCCTAAGTCAAAGGAGGTCTCTTACCTTCTGACACTTTTCCTCAGTGCAACGAAGCTTCTCATCTGGAAACCCATCAATGTCTGTATCTCTTCCACAAATGTAGCCATTTCCAGCCCACCCGACGATGCACTAGAAGCAGAAGGAATCGTGAATGCCCATCCTTGCCACCATCTCCCAAGAGAAAAACAAAAAAAATTGGCTCTAAATTTGAGACAGACCCAGCCAGATACGGGACATTCCTGCCAGGAAGGGGGACCAAATTCAAATCCTCATCACTATCACCATCACCTGGGAACAATAACTTGATCAAGTCCTGAATTATCAATAGAAGAGAATATTTGTAGTTCAGGGTTGAACTGTAGAGTCCTTGTTGCTCTCTGAGCTTGGTTGTTTTTGTCCAGAAAACATTGGATTTTATTGCTTAATAGGTAACATGTAGCACTGGTGATGTTACCTGGTTGGGTAATGAAACGTCTGCAAGAAAACAACCAAGCTCGGTGAGCACCAAGGGCTCCACTGTCCTGGATTAGCCTCTGCTTCTAACAGAGTCCAGGAACATGTGTGTCACCTTACACTCTGCCTTGGTCAACAGCTTTGTTCTTCCTTTGCTAGCAGCTTTTAACCTTCTTTTCCTAAAATAAATTACTACGCAGCCCTTTCCCGCTCTACAGATGGAATCTGTCTGGAATTTGACAGCTTCTCCACCCAAAGGCACCCTGTACTGGGGAGGCTGAGTGTGCCCCAGTGTTGAGCCTAAAACAGGTTCTGAGCAGCTCAGCAAACGCAGGGCCTTTCCACCGTTCGTGAACGAGAAACTTCCAACATCCCTTTCCCAAATCTTGGGACTGTTTGGGAAGCCGGTGAGGAACCAGGGAAAGCCTCCAACTCACCTTGCAGAGGAGAGCCCCATCCCGCTCGACAGTGCACTCTGCTTTCTCATGACAAGGGCTGGGTTGACCGTTGGGGCAACGGCGCTTGGTCTTGATCCGGCAGCCAGAAATCTGATTCCCTTCAAAGCCATTCTTGCACGCCCCGCATTTGTAGGAGCCCTGCAGGAGGAAATGTGGTAGTCAACCCGATGGATTGGCATTCGTCTCCTCTTCCCAACAGACGGGTGAAACCAGCTCAATTACTCTTGTGAGACCTTCCCTCCACCTTCACTTTCTCTCCACCTTTTCTATCCTTTACAGAAAGTCCCTTGCAGAAATAACAGATGGAAGGGACCCTGGAGGTCTTCTAGTCTTCTCCCTACTCGAGCAGGAAACCCTATACCCCAGGGGTCAGCGTGCCTGGCTGAGGAATTCTGGGAGTTGAAGTCCCCAAGTCATAAAAGGGCCACGTTTGAAGACCCCTGCTATACCACTACAGAGAAGTGGTTGTCCAATCTCTTCTTTAAAACCTGCAGTGTTGGAGAAACCACAACTTCTGAACTTCGAGTCGTTCCACTGGTTATTTTTTCTCACTGTCAGTAAATTTCTCCTTAGTTCTAGGTTGCTTCTCCCTCCTCGCATTCTTTCTTGTCTTGCCTTCTGGTGCTTCGGAAAATAGGTTGACACCACCACCACCACCCCTTCTTTGTGGCAGTCCCTCAAATATTGGAAGACGGCTATCATGTCACCCCTAGTCCTTTTCACTAGACTAGACAAACCCAATTCCTGCAACCGTTCTTTATACGTTTTAGCCTCCAGTCCCCTAATCATCTTTATTGCTCTTCTCCACACACTTTCCAGAGTCTTAACATCTTTTTTATAATATGGTGACCAAAACTGGCTGCAATGTTCTAAGTGGAGTCTTACACTTAGACTGCAGGTGTAAATCCTGCTGTCTCTGATGATGTAGTGCAGGGGTCTTCAAACATGGCCCTTTTATGACTTGTGGACTTCAATTCCCAGAATTCCTCTGCCGGCATGTCTGGCTGGGAAATTCTGGGAGTTGAAGTCCACAAGTCTTAAAATTGCCACGGTTGGTCGCCCCTGATTGAAAGCATCCAAATGGGTGGTAATGCTCTGAGATTGACAGAATCCCACTGACTCCAGAGCAGCACATGCTCAAATGGAACTTCTAAACTCAGATTCTTTCCCTGGTTTTCAGTGAACGCATGTCCAATTCTGGAAGCCATTCACGGCTTACGATGGGACATGCATTCTGATGCTCATCCAAACCCAGACACAACAGGAAGTTTAGGCCAGTATGGCTGGCTGGACGCCAGCCCTTCTCTTCTGAAACATCAGTGGGATGGAAGCAGTGAGCCAGAAGAGTGGCCTGCAGCTGGTGGCTCTTAAATGAGACTCACTAATCTTGGAAAGCTAAGCAACCCATGAACATCAAATTGCAAGGAGAAGGTAGGAGAGAAGAAGGGAGCAGCAAGTCTGAGAAGGCTGGTCCAATTTTTCCCCACCCACTCTGGAGGTAATAAAAGTCCAGTTCTGAGAAGGCAATGAGAGAAAGGGGTGAAGAACAGTTACCAGGGTGTTAATGCAGATGGAATTTGGCACGCAGAGTCTGGCAGTTCCTTCCTCGCATTCGTTGACATCAGTACAGACCTGTTTAGAATAGAATAACAGAGTTGGAAGGGACCTTGGAGGTCTTCTAGTCCAGGGGTAGGCAATCTTGGCTCTTTTATGACTCGTGGACTTCAACTCCCAGAATTCTTGACCCAGCCATGCTGAAGTTCACGAGTCATAAAAGAGCCAAGGTTGCCTACCCCTGTTCTAGTCCAACCCCCTGCTTAGGCAGGAAACCCTATACCACGGGTCGGCAACCCGCGGCTCCGGAGCCGCATGCGGCTCTTTGAGGCATTACCTGCGGCTCCGGAGCCTCCTCCGCCATTTTGGGGAGCGCATGCGCGGGGGGGTGCGCGCGGGGGTGTGTGCGCATGCACGAACGGGCGCGGCTCCCAGGGGTTTTTTTTTTTAGGCCAAACGGGTCCGTGCGGCTCGTTCGATGTTTCGGGTGGCCGACCCATGCCCTATACCATTTCGGACAAATGGCTGTCCAGTCTCTTCTTAAAAACTTCCAGTGTTGGAGCATTCACAACTTCTGGAGGCAGGTTGTTCCACTGATTAATTGTTCTCACTGTCAGGAAGTTTCTCCTTTGTTCTAGGTTGCTTCCCTACTTGATTAGTTTCCATCCGTTGCTTCTTGTCCTGCCTTCAGGCGCTTTGGAAAATAGCTTGACTCCCTCTTCTTTGTGGCAGCCCCTCAGATATTGGAACACCGCTATCCTGTCCCCCCTCGTCCTTCTCTTCATTAAACTAGACATACCCAATTCCAGCAACTGTTTGGTAAAGCAAACACACAGGAATCAGGAGGAAGGGTGGGATTCCAATGATGGGAACATTATATGATTTACAACCATTCATTTAGTGACTGTTCAAAGTTACAACAGCACTGAAAAAAGTGACATGACCATTTGTCATACTTATGACTGTTGCAGCATCCCCATATGATCAAAACTGTGTCACTTGGCAACTGAATCATATTTATGACGGTTGTAGTGTCCCGGTATCATGTGATCACCTTTTGCGACCTTCTGACAAGCAAAGTTAACGGGGAAGTCAGATTCATTTAACAACCATGTTACTAATTTAACAACTGCAGTGATTCACTTAACAACTGTGGCGAGAAAGGAGATAACACGGGGCAAAACTCACTTAACAGCTGTCTCCCTTAGCAACAGAAATGTCGAGCTCAATTGCGGTTGTAACTCAAGGACTATTTCTGCAGGTCGCCCTTGATCTATAACTGGGCACTTAGCAATTATTCAACATTAAAATGGACCCCCCCAAAAGTACTTAGGATCCGAATTTTGAAGTTTCAATAGCCAGGCCAATCCCCTCCCCATGGTCACGTGACCACATGCACTCGGCAACCAGATGGCATTGCCTTCGGCAGCATCCCACTGTTATGTGATTGTGATTCACGACATTTTAGCTGGAAATCAGCATTCCTTCCCAGTTTCTGGCAAGAAACACCCATAGCAAACGAAGAGTACGCTTAACGACTTTATGACTGCCTCATGTGTTTAACAATTGCCAGAAAAGATTATAAAATTACGACTGTTCGTTGAATGACTATTAGGTTATGACAGACCTCCCCAGGGCTCCTTCTGACCCAGATTTGAAGTTTAGACAGCTGGCCCCCACCCCAAGGTCACGTGATTGCATTTGGAGCATTCGGCCACTGGCCCACATTTGTGGCCCTCCGTAGCATCCCTCAGTCATGTGACCACAGTCTTTTTTTTTTTTTTGCCAGAAACCTTGCAGTCAATGGATTCGTTTAATGACCCCTGCAAAAATGGTAATAAAATCAGCTATGTGCTGACCCCCTTAATGACCAACGTGACTTATGGTCGTAAGTCGAGGATTAACTGTATGCGTTAATAACTGAGGTTCAAAATTCACCTCAGAGGAGAAAATCCTCCTTACCTGTTTCTTGGCCCTGGCAAAGGCCAAACCGACTCCTCTGAGGCCTGACCCTCTGTAGCCAGGAGGACAGGATTCGCAGTGGAAACCAGGAGCCGTATTGACGCAGCGGACTCTGGGGAAGCAGGGGTTGGCTGTGCACTGCAGAGAGAAGAGCCGCCCGTTGGGGACCGAGAGGGAAACCGAGGCTTTGCTGCCCACCCATCCAGATGCCCTGTTCGGAGTGGGCATATCTAGAGATGGTTAGAGGCTGCCCCCACCAGGGCCTTGGACCCCAGTGACCTGAAAGAACTATAAAGTAGCTTAAAGCCATCTTGAATCTTTTCGGTCCACCAACTGGGGTGGGATGCTATGAAGATAAGATAACCTTTATTCTCTTTTTTTTTTTCTGTGAGCACACTGGCACACATTAAAAAGGAAATTCTGTTGCCGGCTCTCTAAAGAAAGTCTATATCAACCCCTACACATACATAACACACATATACACATGCTATATACAGGCATACATACAAATATAGATACACACACACACACACACACACACATTAATCACTGATTCTCTGGAATAGTGCAGGTGGCTTTCATGCCTAAGGCAAGACTAGAACTCTCCGTCCCCTGGTGATTGGCCCAAAGTCACCCAGCCGGCTTTCATGTCTAAGGAGGGACTAGAACTCACAATCTCCTGATTTAAGGGACAGTCAGAAATTTCCTATTTTTCTTCCAGAGGAGAAATCTGGTTTGGATCCAAGAAAGGCTCTTGGAGTCTGACCCTTCAAAACAGCCAGGCCCTGCCCGATCCTCAGCCCTTCCTTCTGGAAGCGCCTGGTTGGCGACAAGGTCCCTGTTCAGAGCAGCAGCCGACCCTGACCTCATTAATGTCGGTGCAGTGAGTCCCGTTGCCTGTGTAACCCAGAGGGCAAGACCCACAACGGAAGCTGGTCAGGGTGGTGGTGCAGGTGACCCCCGGGAAGCATGGATTCGGTGAACAGTAGTTAAAAATGGTCACATTGATTGGAGGGCCCCTCGCTCTGGTGTCCAAGCCTGGGGAGAGAGAGAGAGATTTGACCACCTCCATTAATATCATTGTTATGGCTGGTTGTACAGTCATCCAGACCTTTCTCTTTCTTCTCCTCCTTCTCCTTCTCCTCCTCCTTCCCTTCCTCCTCCTCCTCCTCTCCTTCTTTTCCTCCTCTTCCTCTCCTGTCTCCTCTCTTCTCCTTCTCCTCCTCCTCCTCCCCCTTTTCCTCTTGCATGCCACTGATGTTCTCTTCCGCTCTGCAATCATTTTTGTGGACAACAATAATTCCCCTTTAAATCAAGGAATTGGCAGTGTGGAGCCCACAGGCCCTTAATAGATGTTTAAAAAATTATAAACCCTGTAATGCAGAAACAAAAGCCCCGTGTTCTAACTCTACCATCTAAGGGCAGGGGTAGGCAACCTTGGCTCTTTTATGACTCATGGACTTCAACTCCCAGAATTCCTGAGCCAGCATAGCTCAGCATGGAAACCTCTCCTTTTCCCCTCAGCATGGCTGGCTCAGGAATTCTGGGAGTTGAAGTCCACGAGTCATAAAAGAGCCAAGGTTGCCTACCCCTTATCTAAGCGATCTTGCAAGTCTAAAAGCATTTCTTCCCTCCTTAACTTTTACTCTCCACAAAACTATGCAGGGCCTCCTCTGAGACGTTTCCCAGGTCCCCATTCCTTCCACGGGCTGAGATAACTTTTGTTTGACTGTCTCCGTGGCTGGGTCTCTTCCTCTTGTCTCCCAAAGTTATCCTCACATCCCATTACACATTTATTACATATTTTAAAAAAAGGGGGTCAGGCTTTGATGACGTGATTGTGGCTGCCATCTTGACACCCCACTCCCTCCTGAACCCCAGCAGACAGCCTTTAAAGGCACCCATTCTTAGCAGTAAGAAAGCCTGTAGCTTTTGGCAATTTCGCACATTCCTTCCTTTTTAACCATTTAATCTTATCAGCGAGTGCAAGGCACCTTCTGATGCATCCAGCGAGGATTAGTGGGAGACAAACACTGTCATCCTAAGTGGAAAAGCCTCAGCCTTTGGCACGGAGGAAATTGCAAAGAAAGTGGGGGGGAATTCTCTGCTGCTTTTTAACTGGGTTGCTGTTTCTTTCTGCAGATGACAATGAACAGGATCCTCCCTCTGATTAGCAAATATCCTGCTCACTTAGACCCAGCCTGGCTCCAGATGCTGCTTTCGGATGAAATGCCATTTATAGCGTAGCCACAGCACGTGGGTCGGTGTTTTGCACAGCAGCGTGTAAGTCCTCAATCAGCCAAGCTCCTGCTACCCAGATGTATTTTATATAATTTTAGATCTTTTCATATCATTTTAGATATTGTTGGAATATATTTCTTACATGTTTAAGGACAGTACATGTAGTCCTCATCTTACGAGCACAATTGGGACCAGAATTTCCATTGCTAAGCAAGTTTTTCGTGTGTTTATTCATATTTTTTTTATTTTATTTTTTTTATTCATATTTTATTTTATCTACGTCCTGCCTTTATTATTTTTGTACATGGCTCAAAGCAGTGAACACATCTAATACTCCTTCCTAACAGAATAACAGAGCTGGAAGGGACCTTGGAGGTCTTCTAGTCCAACCCCCTGCTCAGGCAGGAAACCCTATACCAGGGGTCTTCAAACTTGGCCCTTTTATGACTTCAACTCCCAGAATTCCTCAGCCAGCGTGTCTGGCTGAGGAATTCTGGGAGTTGAAGTCCACAAGTCATAAAAGGGCCAGGTTTGAATACCCCTGCCCTATACTATTACAGACAAATGGCTGTCCACTCTCTTTTTTAACACTACCAGTGCTGGAGCACCCACAGTGTCTGGAGGCAAGTCGTTCCACTGGTTAACTGTTCTCACCATCAGGAAATTTTTCCTTAGTTGTGTGAGGTGGACGGAGCTGAGAGAGAGGGACTGGCCAAAAGTCACTCAGTTGGCTTTCAATGCCTAAGGCAGGACTAGAACTCACAGCCTCCTGGTTTCTAGACCTTAATCACTGGACCAAAGTGGCTCTTACCGTATGGTTGTTAAGTGAATTATGCCTGATATTACAACTATTTTGCCACTGTTGTTAAGCGAATCACTGCAGGTCTTAAATGAGTCATGTGGTACTTAAGCAAATCTGGCTTTCTCCCATTGACTTTATTTGGAAGGTCGCAAAAACCGTCATAAGTACATGCCAGTTGCCAAGCACTCAGATTTTGACCATGTGGTCACTGGGATGCTACGATGGTCATAAGTGCAATTGGTTGTTAAGTGCCTTTTTTTTTACAGTGCCACTGTAACTTCAAACCTCACTAAATGTAAGTCGAGGACCAGCTGCATATGTAGTAGCCACTTTATAAAAGGAAAAGGCAGGCTGTTGCAATTTGAAACAAATGAGCACGTCCCTTGGCAAAGCTTGTGTAAAGGAAGACATCTATCCCATGCACACCCATGAAAGGAAAATATATCTTATGCAAGGAAAAATGTATTTAGTTTAGCTCTAGATAAAAAGATATTTGTTTAGTTATAAGTATGGAGGCATTTGCTATTTCTCTAAGACAGGGGTCTTCAAAACTTGGCCCTTTTATGACTTGTGGACTTCAACTCCCAGAGTTCCTCAGCCAGGCACGCTGGCTGAGGAATTCTGGGAGTTGAAGTCCACAAGTCATAAAAGGGCCAAGTTTTGAAGACCCCTGCTCTAAGACAATGTTTCTCAACCTTGGCAACTTTAAGATATGTGAACTTCAACTCCCAGAATTCCTTGGCCAGCATAGCTCCCAGAAGTCCCCAGTTAACATAGGAGCTCTGGGAGTTGAAGTCCACATATTTTAAAGTTGCAAAGGTTGGGAAACACTGATCTGATAAGGAAACCTTTGTTTTGTAATAGGTTCACACACTCCATTTCATCAATAACGAATGGCTAAATCATTTGTAAGCACTCAGAGGGACACACTTCTTGTACTGATCTAAGATTAACAAAGTGACTGATAATGAATATCGTAGGACATTATTTAACCTCAATAACATTGATTGTGCTGCCAAAGCAAAGTTTAAGAGAGAGACGCAAGATCTCACTCAGGAAAAAAACAATTAAAAATGTTTCAATCTGAAACTGGCTTTGCCAGCTTTTAATAGTCTTTTAATATTTCTGGTTCTCAGTCATCTAATTCCTGCAGGAAACATCCAAGTTTTTATAAAACTCAAAACATGAGTGTTAAAACAAACACCAGCCACTTTTCAACTGGACTCACCACAAGCATCACACTCCATCACGGTGTTCTTCAAAAAGGTGATCTCTTTGACCTGCGGAAAATCGTAATTATGAAAAAGTTCATAATCTTTAGTAACAGCAAAACTTGGTAATACTTAGAATAAGAAAGTGTGTCCGAGTTTGTCACGTCACATAATTAGTGTTAATCCTGCTTGATTGTTGTCTAATGTTACTCCAAAACAAGCAGAAAACATTTTATCAAGTTACCATCAGAAGAAAACCAACACCCCACCAATGCTGGAAGGGCAAGTTCCTGTATATAAGCAGGAAACAAACCCCACACTCCCTCACACTGATGATGTTACCTAGTTGGATGATGAAATGTCTGTAAGCAAACAACCGAGCTCAGAGAGCACCAAAGTCTCCACGGTTCAGCTCTGAACTATAGATATTCTGTTCTATTGCAACCTTGGAGGTTTTTGAACATTTAAGCAGGATTATACCTGGTCAGTTGTTGGACATTTCCCATCTAACAACTGACCAGGTCTAATCCTGCTTAAATGTTCAAAGCACTCCAAGGTTGCACCTGGAAGAGAGGTTGCTTAGACAAGCTAGCATTTCCTGTTTCCTCTTGCAAGCTGTGAAGTAACAAACTTCCAGTTCTAACCCCAACCTGATCATTATTGTTTGTTGTAGCAAACCGTCATAAATACATGCCAGTTGCCAAGCACTCGAATGTTGATCACATCACCATGGAGATGCTGCAATGGTCGTAAGTCTGAAAACTGGTCATAAGTGACTTTTTCCAGTGCCCTTATAACTTCAAAAAGTTATTATAAATCCAGGGGTCTTCAAACCTGGCCCTTTTATGACTTGTGGACTCCAACTCCCAGAATTCCTCAGCCAGTGCCTGGCTGAGGAATTCTGGGAGTTGAAGTCCACAAGTCATAAAAGGGCCAAGTTTGAAGACCCCTGTTATAAATGGTCGTAAGTCAAGGATTGTGGATGGTCTCTTTGCTCAGTCCAACTGAAAGATTGAGGGACACGGGAATGAAGGTGGCTTTGTGAGCATCCGTCTGGTGAAAATGCAGACAGTTAGCTCTCTAGCAAAACAAACAATTTCCATACAATTTGGGCTTTTTTTTTTAGTTCCTTAATCAAATCCAGACCCTGTTGGAGAATGGGACAGAACAGAACTGAGTTAGCCTCCTTGCCCCAGTCCCGATAGGGAGGCCGGAGACGACAGAAGTGTCCTTTCCCAGGGCAAAAAAAGGGCCCTTACCTCCCTCCATGCCAAATGCATTTGTTAAAAAAGTTATTTTTTTTTAAAGACAGGAGATTACAGAACGAGTATGGTTAGAAGGGAAGGTGGGAATTGCCCGTGAGCTTCCTTCTGTTGAAAAGGGATTATGTAATGGAAAAAGATCAGAAGATGTGGAGAGGCCTGACCCATAGAATCGCCAAGAGTTGGACACGACTGAATGAATAACGTCACCATCATCAATGGAAAAAGCAGGATAGGATGGGATGGAACGGGGAACAAGAACTGCCTTGTTGGATCTTGATGAAGGTCCAGCCCAGGGGTAGGCAACCTTGGCTCTTTTATGACTTGTGGACTTCAACTCCCAGAATTCCTGAGCCAGCATGGCTCAGCTTGGAAACCTCTCCCTTTCCCCTCAGCATGGCTGGCTCAGGAACTCTGGGAGTTGAAGTCCATGAGTCATAAAAGAGCCAGGGTTGCCTACCCCTGGTCCAGCCAGTTGAACATTCGACTATCTACAGAAATCCTCCCAACCTCAGGTAGACTGTTTCTGCACTTGGAGGTGCTACCATGCTAGACTTCTGTAAAATGACTCTAAGCTCACAGTGTTTCTCAATCTCAACATCAAGACGTATGGACTTCAATTTCCAGAATTCCTCAGCCAGCATGCTAGCTGGAGAATTCTGGGAGTTGAAGTCCATACGTCTTAAAGTTGAATTCAGTCATCTTCTAGTGGCGATTCCTATCTGGTGTACCCCACGAGGCTGACAGAAATGGCCTGGGTGCTGAGAATTGCAGTATGCGTGTGTGACTAGACACACACATCTCCCCAGTAATCCTTTCTCCAGCGCTGCCTCTGGAGTTCTCCCCAACTGCTACCCAGGGCTGCTGCAGAGGCTGATTTTATTTAGGACAAAGCAGCAGTGGAAAGCCAAAAGGGCAGCCACATCCCCACATCCACCACCCCCATATCCCCGCCAGCCCTTGTGCTGCTGCCCGGACTTTGTCCTGGCACGGGGGTCTGCCCGTCTGTTTTTCCAGTTAGCTGGCAGGAGGAGGCCGCAGCCAACAGCGGGAGGAAAAGAGAATGAGGAATGTGGTGTTGCATAAGAGGCAGAGAGACAGAGCAGGACCAGAAAAGGTCAGTAGCGGCCATCTGAGTCCTTCAGGCAAATCGGTGAGTAGGCCCCAAAGGCCAACAGTTGTCAGCCTCGGAATTTTCACAGTCAAAGATAAACTGCTCCTGCCTGTGGAGGTTCCATTTAGTACATACAGACTTTACTTTTTTGTTTTGTTTTTTTGTTTAGCCAGCTTCTGGAAGCCCAAGGGAGGGATTGTCTCCAGATACCCTCTTTTTCAGGAGCCTTTTGTATCTTCCCAGAGACTTAAGCTTTTGATTTTTTTCAGCTTCTAGCTGTCCTGTATCGCAGTTGGATATTCCCTAGCCTTGAGAAAAGGATGCCTATTTGCACCCTAAACATTACAGGTAGTCCTTGATTTATGATCACAATTGAGCCCAACATTTCTGTTGCTCAGTGAGACAGTTGTCAACTGAATTATGCCCCATTTCTTGCCACGGTTGTTAAATGAATCACTGCAATTGTTAAGTTAGTAACACGGTTGTTAAGTGAATCTGGGTTCCCCATTGACTTTGCTTGTCAGAAGATTGCAAAAGGGACACTGCAACTGTCATAAATATGAGCCACTTGCCAAGCGTCCGAATTTTGATCACGTGACCATGGGGACGCTGCAACAGTCGTTAAGAGTGAAAAACTTTTTTCAGTGCTGTTGTAATTTTGAACAGTCACTAAATGAACGGTTCTCAGTCAAGGACTACCTTTATTCTGTGGAAAAATTCGGCGGGGGGGGGGAGCGGCTTTTGTTTGCTTTGCATAAGGACAAACAAGTGAAATTGCCGCTCCACGTAAAATCCTTTGCTTGGTTGTTACTATCCCATTTTCTGGGCCTCAGCTATGCAGAGATGTCTGCGGGGAGGGGTCAAAAAAGTCAAGATGGCAGCTCAACCATACAAGAAACACCACCACCCTTTTTAATGTCTGCCACAATGCACATATAATACGGTGGGGCTCCAGTCAAATGGTTCGGGCCGCCATCTTGATTGTTTTTTTTAACCTCTCTACTTGCATACTTACCTTGAAGCACAAACCTCCCTAAAGGACTAGCATTTATGCAACCCTCTCGGTCCCGAAACGATATGAGCCAAAGTTAAATCTTTAGATGAAGATATTTGTGTTTGGGAAACATGCTACACTGGGTTAGGGCAGTGCTTCTCAACCTTGGCAACTTTAAGCGGTGTGGACTGCAACTCCCAGAATTCCCCAGCCAGCAATGCTGGCTGGGGAATTCTGGGAGTTGCAGTTCACATCGCTTAAAGTTGCCAAGGTTGAGAAAAGATTGGGAATTGGGGCTAATTTTTTCCCCCTTTTAGCAGCATAGTGAAATGCAGCTTATTTCATGTGTTAAATCATTCCATCTTTTATGTGAGCTCTGCAAATGACTCATTTCAGCCACCACCACCCCAGGTTCAATGACCGCTATAACGTTTCCCCCAATTGAACTTCCAGCAAGCAATTTTAGAAGTTAATTTCTTAGCTGCGCAGCTGATAAATGCACCAGATTTCTGTTTTGCTTTCGTTGCAAAGAAACATTAAGAAATGACTCGTATTCTTACCTGTTGTTTTAACAGTTCTCTGATTTCTCTCAGTGCTTTGTTGGTTTCCTTCATCTCTGTTAGCATCTGGGGCGAAAGGTCCCCTCCTAGAACATATGAGAAATGCTGAGTGAGTAAAAAAAAAAAAAAAACAGCTTCCCAAGACATCCCGCCTCATCTCTGCATATTTTCCGCATATTTTCATAGCCTGAAGGGTGGAATTATATCTGTTGCAACCAATGTGGGCACCAGCTGGGGAAGGCTGAAATTTCTGCATAGGTTCTTTCTGACAACTTGCAGGACTTGACTCACAGGTATGACTTTGACTTATGACAATTGGGACCAGAATTTCCATTGCTAATGGCTGCTAAGTGAGTCACATTCAATTTTACAACCTTTTTGCCCTGGTTGTTAAGGGAATCACTGCCGTTATTAACTGAATCATACAATCATGAAGCGAATCCGATTTCCCCCCATTGACTTTTCTGGGAAGGTCACAAATGGTGATCACATGACCCTGGGACATTACAACTGTTGTAGATACATGCCAGTTGCCAAGCGCCCCAATTTTTATCACGTGGCTATGAAGATGCTGCGACAGTCCTAAGTGCAAGGACGGCTTGTAAGTCACTTTTTTCAGTGCTGTTGTAACTTCAAATGGTTGCTAAATGAATGGTTGTAAATAAAGTAAAGTAAAGTAAAGTAATGTAATGTAAAATGTAAAATTTAAAATGTTTAAAAACTCTGCTTCTCATTTTTTTTTCTCCTCTTTGAGGAGAGGAAAACATCTGAAAGGCCTTGGGTTGGGAAAATATCTCTATCTGCCAATCATAATAATAATAATTTGCACTCCATCTCACCAACGTACCTTGGCTTCTGGTTTTATGTGATTTAATTATCTGTGATTGAATTTGTAGCCCACCTTTCTCTGCAGAGCAAATACTCCATGCAGTTTACCAAGATTTTAAAATTCAACTGAAATATGTAGTTATGGCTAATTAACCAAACTAGAAGTCAGAGATGAGGCTGTATTGAACAACTCTATTAAACTGAGTTTATTTATTTAACTCGGATGAAAGCTAGAACAATAATCACGACCGTGTTGTTTCCATAATTAATAAATCAGTAAATAATTTGTCTAGCATCTTAGTTCTTGCATCGGTCGAGCAGATAGAATGGGGTGTTAAACTAATAATCTTCTTCTGCCATAACCTCTGATAAATTAGTAGACTGCTACTTAATATGGAAGTTCCATTAGCTGTCTTGATAAGTGATTTCTAGACTTTTTTTTCTCTCTTCTCTGTCTAGTTAATCTCTTTCCAAAGCCATTTCAAGCTCTTCCTTGGTCCAAAGTCACCCAGATGGCTTTAATGCCTAAGGCAGGGCTAGAACTCACTGTCTCCTGGTTTCTAGCCTGGTGCCTTAACCACTGGACCAAATTGGCTGTCAACTCGCCATTATTTTGGCTCTTCCCTTCTGCCTCTTTTCTGGTGCCATAATAGCCTTTTTGAGATGCTGTGCACTCAGTGATCTTGTGTGGTTTCTAGTTGCAATTCAGGGGTTCAGAGGTGTGGGGGGGGAGGTCTGTATGGACACAACTACTTACCCTATAAAAGCAATTTCAGCCCCAGTTAGCTTTGGCAGCTTTGATCCTCCTGGTTTGCAAAGAAAATGGCTCAGGAATATCTTTCTCTTACATGCATATAAACATATAAGGAACGGTTGCTGGAATTGGGTATGACTAGTTTAATGAAGAGAAGGATGAGGGGGGACATGATAGCAGAGTTCCAGTATCTCAGGGGCTGCCACAAAGAAGAGGGAGTCAAGCTATTCTCCAAAGCGCCTGAAGGCAGGACAAGAAGCAACGGATGGAAACTAATCAAGGAGAGAAACAACCTAGAACTAAGGAGAAATTTCCTGACAGTGAGAACAATTAACCAGTGGAACAACTTGCCTCCAGAAGTTGTGGGTGCTCCAACACTGGAAGTTTTAAAGAAGAGATTGGACAACCATTTGTCTGAAATGGTATAGGGTTTCCTGTCTGAGCAGGGGGTTGGACTAGAAGACTTCCCCTTCCAACTCTGTTATTCTAATATTCTAATGCAGGTTCCTTTTAAGAAGAACACCTCCCTGTAAAAGCTGTAAAACTCATCTGTGTCCTGCTCCAAAGCTCCTGAAAAAAGCTGTATCTTTCAGCCTAGAAATGCCCAGTGCCTCTTCCAGGTTACAAGGAGGCTCCATTAAGGCAGGGGTCCCCAACCCCCGGTTTGTGGACCGGTACCAGGCCGCGCAGCATGCCAGCAACCTGGCCGCACAAACAAGCAAAGCCCCATCCGCGAGATGCAGGCAGCACACAAAACCACGCCTCCTCCAGTCTGTGGAAAAAACTCTTTCCATGGAACCAGTCCCTGGTGCCCAAAAGGTTGGGGACCTCTGCATGAAGGTATTTATATCCTGTCATTTCTCTGAAAGCAAAAGGCTGCTGTGGACACTGGGCTGCTCCTAATTTTATTCCCACAATAACCCTGTGAGGGAGGCTGGACTGAGAGAGAAGATGTAGACACCCCCCCCCAAAAGCAGCTAATAAAATGAAAAAACCAGTTGCTGCATTTACATACAGGCAGTGGTGGGATTCAGCCAGTTCGCACCACTTCGGCAGAACCTGTAACTAATTTTTTGTTGCCCGGGCCCAGAATGGACTTCGGGAAGCGGCATCCACACAGAGAACTGGTTGTTCACATATTTGAATCCCACCACTACATACAGGGCTAAATGGGTTCAGGTTCCCCATTATTCTGTTCCTTTGATTAAAATAGCAACTTGGAACCGTTTTCCATCCTGCAATGATACCTTTAGCATCATCAAACAATAACATCTGCCTGTTCCAGGTCCTTGGGAAGGACTCAAAAAATGGATAAAAATGTCAAATCCAGTCCAAACATCTGGCTGACTGTGTGATGAACCACAGTAAAGAAAAATTAGTGGGAACATAGAGTTGAAAAAGTACTCGGACATGATCAAGTTGAAATATTAAGGGATTTCCAAATACAAACCCATAAAGTCTGATCTCATAACACACCAGCTTTAACTGCGGTCGAAAGGAAGAAAGTGTGGATAATTAATGTGCCATTAGCAGGCGATGGTAGAATAGAAGATAAAGAATTGGAGCAGATTGCAAAGTATTAAGCTCTGAAAATCAAAATTGAAAGATTATGACATAAACCAGCCATGTTGGTTCCAGTGGTTATCGGCACATTGGGTGCCAAGCCAAAATTTAGAAAATATTTAGAATATATGCACACTGACAAAATTTTCATTGGTAATTACCAAAGGCCACACTGCCTGGATCCTCACATAAACTACGCCAATACACTACAACATACTAGTTGTATGGGAAGAAGTGAATGAGTATGAAGGCCAAAGCTAGCTAAAGGACTGGTTGTGGTTTTATACTGCTGTGAACAGACAATAATACGGTTATTTTGCTTGCGACTGCAGAAAATGGATTAATTCAGGAACATGTGGTATACATGTTATCCAGAGAGACTTGTCATCTAGAGAGACTGGTCCATGGAAACTTGGGGAGTTTTCCTCAGGAATAAATTAGATCTGATGCTAAAAGGCATCCTTAGAAAGAGGTTTTTTTTTTTTTTACAGGATCTTTATTTGCACAATATGTTTCATCTGGTTTTGAACTAACCCACTTTGTCTGGGTTTGGGCCTGCATAAGTAGTAACGTCTGAAGAAACTCAAGTTAGCAATAGGCAAAATGAACACTGTAATGGTGCCTTGCTTTTACTAGTCTGGTGTTTCTCAACTTGAGAACTTGAAGAGGTGCATATTTCAACTCCAGCCGCTTCTGGGAGTTGACGTCCACACTTCTTAAAGTTGCTAAGGTTGAGGAAAACTGTATAGATCAGGGGTCTTCAAACTTGGCAACTTTAAGACTTGTGGACTTCAACTCCCAGAATTCCACAAGTCCACAAGTCTTAAAGTTGCCAAGTTTGAAGACCCCTGGTATAGATAGCCCTCACTTAAAACTTACAACTGTTCTTTTAGCAACTGTTCAAAGTCACAACGGCACTGAAAAAAGTGACTTATGACCAAGTCCTTGCACTTACATCCATAGCAGCATCCCCATGGACACATGATCAAAATCTGGGTGCTTGGCAACCAGCATCCATTTACAACAGTTGCAGCATCATGTGATCGCCATTTGTGACCTTCCCAGCCGGCTTCCGACAAGCAAAGTCAATGGGGGAAGCCGGATTCTCTTAATGACTGCAGGATTCACTTAACAACCGCAGAGATTCGCTTCACAGCTGTGGCAAAAAAGGTCATAAAATGGGGTGTGGCTCTTATAACGACCATGTTCCTTAGCAATGGAAATTCTGATCCCAGTTACGGCTTTAAGTCAATGACAATTGTTCCAACATCAGTGGAACAACCTGCTTCCAGAAGTTGTGGGTGCTCCATCACTGGAGATTTTTAAGAAGAGACTGGACAGCCATTTGTCTGAAATGGTATTGGGTTTCCTGCCTGAGCAGGGGGTTGGAGTAGATGACCTCCAAGGTCCCTTCCAACATCATCATCACCATCATCACCATTATCATCATCATCATCTCCAAGGTCCCTTCCAACATTATTATTATTATTATTATTATTATTATTATTATTATTATTATTATTATTATTATTATTATTATTATTATTATTATTATTATTATTATTATTATTATTATTATTATTATTATTATTATCATTATTATCATTATTATTATGTATGAGATCATCAGCTTGCCTGGTTGCATGAAGACAGCAGTTAGCAAGGGAGCTGATATCCATTGAGCATCCAACCTTTCCTCTTTTTTCAATTTGCAAGAAACATTACCACCCAACCTTGTAGCAAGGAGTTCCATGCTACATGGAATAAGATAAGGAAGACAGGAGCAGTCTTTTTTTCTTTGCTTTCCATTTCTAAATTTCATTCCGTCCTTATGTCTGCCCAAATCTGGATTAATTTCCTAAAAATTTTTTGTGGGTGGGTGAGTTGCAAAGAGAGACAAAATTACTAGAATATGTAGTTGTATATAATTATTAATGATACTTCCATTGTAGCACGTAAGTTGTTCATTAGGTATATACAATTAAATATTGTGTGACCGTAAAGGGTAACAAAAGTACATGACTGCAACTAAACTTAACTCCAGAACACAACTCTCTGCATAAGGCTTCTGCCAGAGTTTGAAGAGCCAAATCATAAACTTAGATATCAGGGAGAGAAGCTACAGAATAATCCTTTAAATATATTTGCTGGCCAGCTTAAAACAGGTCTGTAAAACTCAGTGACAATAAGACGGCAACAGAATTTAATAAGAAAACAAGCAAATAGGTAGAGGGGGGAAAAACACCAGCGGCCAGAAAGGAAAGATCTATGTATTCTCAGCCTGGAAATTAGAAATTGATTTCTAAAATTAAGCTCTGGAAGGAACCTCAGAGGTCTTCTAGTCCAACCCCCTGCTCAAGCAGGAGACCCTATATACCATCCTGATCAAATGGTGGTCCAGTCTATTTTTGAAAACCTCCAGTGAGGGAGCAATCACAACTCTCAGAAGCAAGCTATTCCACTGATTAATTGTCCTCACTGTCAGAAAATTTCTTCTTAGTTCCAGGTTGGTTCCCTCCTTAATGAACTTCTGTCCATTATTTCTTGTCCTGTCCTCTGGTGATTTGCAGAATAATCCGATCGCCGTTCGTCTGTGATAGCCCCTAAATTAGTGGAAATTATCATGTCCCTCAAAACACTGGACGATTATCACGTCCCTCTTAATCCTTCTTTCTGATACCTAGGAGCTAGGCACGCTTAGCAGGGGACTGGACTAGAAGACCTCCAAGGTCCCTTCCAGCACTATGATTCTATGTTCTATAATTGAATTCTACTTACCTCTCCCACCAGGCATTTGACCCGATGTACAAGAGACGAAGGCCAGCAGGCAAAGCAAAACTCCGATGATGGTCCTCATTTTCAGAGCCTATGAATCTTAAGGGTGGCCCGGTACCTTTTTAAACCTTCTCTCCACCCCCACCTCCCTTGTGCTTTTTTTAAAAAAAAAAGAGAGAGAGATTTGGAATTAGTTAACCTGAATAGTTCACCTCTGCTGCCCCCGTCAAGCATTTGTGGTTTGCTATTTATGAAGCCGCATTCCACTCAACTGAAGTTTTCTCCCTTCTGATGCAGGAGACGTCATTTCTGGCTCTTGGGGTTTTTTCCTGGGGGTTGAGGGGGGGGGGAGAAAAAGAGAGACAGAGAATTTGTTAGAAAAATAAACAGAATGAGAAAAGCATTAGGAAAAACGGCCTGCATTGATTATACAGTGCATGTACAGGGAAGAGGGGGGAGAGAATGATGTATGACACTGCATTTCGATTCCAGACAGACATCAAGAAAAACTCTTTCTGAATTACAGCAGATTTTTTAAATATATATATATATATATCTATAATAAAGTTTTTCCTCCATAGCAACTCTCAGGACAATCTTTAGCATTTTCCTCCCCAAATAACCTCACTCGCTCCCTGCTCTCCGTCTGCTGTTTTGGGATGGGCTGAACAGAACAGAATGGCAGAGTTGGAAGGGACCTTGGAGGTCTTCTAGTCCAACGCTCTGCTCAGGCTGTGGCTGTGTATCTGTGTCCCATGTTCTGAGAAAGACAAAAATGTTCCCTTACCCAATTTCTTCAAATGGTGGATATCATAGGTAATCAAAATGGAATGGAATGGAATGGAATGGAATGGAATGGAATGGAATGGAATAGAATAGAATAGAATAGAATAGAATAGAATAGAATAGAATAGAATAGAATAGAATAGAATAGAATAGAATAGAATAGAATAGAAGCTGGAAGGGACCTTGGAGGTCTTTTAGTCCAACCTCCTGCTCAGGCAGGAAACCCTATACCATTTCAGACAAATGGCTGTCCAGTCCCTTCTTAAAAACTTCCAGTGTTGGAGCATTCACCACTTCTAGAAGCAGGTTGTTCCACTGGTTAATTGTTCTAACTGTCAGGAAATTTCTCCTTAGTTCTAGATGGCTTCTCTCCTTGATAAGTTTCCATCCGTTGCTTCTTGTTTTGCCTTTGGGTGATTTGGAGGGTAGGCTGACTCCCTCTTCCTTGTGGCAACCCCTGGGATATTGGAACACTGCTATCATGTCATGCCTAATCTTTCTTTTCATTTCTACCAGTTCAGTGTCAAGAATCATAGGATGTTGGAGTGGGAAGGAACACCCAAGATCATCTAGTCCAGGGGTAGGCAACCTTGGCTCTTTTATGACTCGTGGACTTCAACTCCCAGAATTCCTGAGCCAGCCATACTGAGGGGAAAGGGAGAGTTTCCAAGCTGAGCCATGCTGGCTCAGGAATTCTGGGAGTTGAAGTCCACAAGTCATAAAAGAGCCAAGGTTGCCTACCCCTGATCTAGTCCATAGGTGGCAAACTCGCCATGTCACGTGACATGTCCCGATGTATCGCAACGTTTTTTGCATTGCCGGAGCTGGGGTGGGTGCGGTCTCTGTATGATGCAACTGGCCCGCGTGCCGGCAGTTTGACACCCCTGATCTAGTCCAACCCTCTGCAAAGTGCAGGAGAACCAATTCGACCACCTAAGAGGTGGCTGTCCAGTCTCTTAAAGACTTCCAGAAATGGAGAACCCACCCTTCTTAAGGGTCTAGGACAGGGGTAGGCAACCTTGGCTCTTTTATGACTCGTGGACTTCAACTCCCAGAATTCCTGAGCCAGCCAAGGCTGGCTCAGGAATTCTGGGAGTTGAAGTCCACGAGTCATAAAAGAGCCAAGGTTGCCTACCCCTGGTCTAGGACAACTCGCCACAGCCAACTCGCCATGGGAAAATTCAGCGCAGGATTAGTTCCTTTTATTGTCTATGGAGATGTTCAGTCATCCAGGCATTACAATTACTCAGAGAATGTCCCAGTGGTGCTTTTTCATGGGACAACTGGACTTGAAGACGTTTCACTTCTCATCCAAGAAGCTTCTTCAGTTCTGACTGAATGGTGGGGAATGGAAGGATTTATACTCCTTGCAGTCATCTGGTCATTAGCACTCTTTCTGAGAGTTGTTGAGATCACTTAGAGGTTTGTCTGTGTCCTCAGGGTCACCTGAGTAGTGCAAATGGGTGTGGAGCCTTCTTGGCTGCAGGATGTTTTCTGCCCTGTGTCCCTACACCGTTGAAGACAGTTGTAGGCTGTTGGGGATGAGTCTGTGTTGTCTGCATCTCAAACTGAAGAGCAAATGGTTCCTGTGGTCCGCAGTGTTTTCTAGAAATCCGTTCATATTCCCGCACCATTCGAAGGATGTTCATCCCAAAGTGCATATTTAAATGTCTGTGGAGATTCTCAATCATCCAGGTCATGGTTGTCCCAAAGGTGCTTTTTCAGGAGGCAACTGGATCACTTCCACTATTCAGGTGACCCTGAGGACACAGAAAAAAACTCCCAAGTGGCCTCAATGACTCTCTAAAGCAGGGGTGTCAAACTGCCGGCCCACGGGCCGGACGCGTCATCCGGAAACCGTGCCCACCCCATTGCCGGCAATGGCAAAACCGTCCCAATACGTTGCGCGACGTTATGTGATGTCGCAAGTTTGACATGTCTGCTCTAAAGGAATGCAAATGACCAGCTGTCTGCAAGGAGTATAAATCTTTCCATTCCCCACCATCCAGGCAGAGCTGAAGAAGCTTCTTGGATGAGAAGTGAAACGTCTTCAAAGAAAAACAAGAAAGTCCAGTTGCCTCGTGAAAAAAAGCACCCTTGGAACAGTTCCTTTTCTTATTCATCAAAGCATTACGAAAGCTGGTAATCATGGGATTGATTTCCTTTGATACAGGAGATAAGCTAATTTTGACAAAAACGAGGTCAACAAAAATAAAAGGAACTAAACGAACCCTGCAGCGAGTTGTCCCATTCCGCTCCTTAGTGTGATAGAGATCCCACCACGATGAAGTTTTTCCTTAAATTATACCTGGTTAGAAATGATGATAGAGTCACTTGCTTTGTGATAAGAGCAGCGGTATAAATTTGAAAAATATAATAAATAAAAAATACTGTCGTATTTTCAAGGTTCCTGACAATGCTCATTATTAGATTATTAGATCCTGACCTTCGTTTTGAGACCTGTTTGAAATCCTTATGCATGACTGCAAATGGAATTTCTGCCACGAATTCCAGCAGAGTTTCCAGTCTTTCTCCAGAATTAGCAGGTGACCATTCTGGATCGTTTCCCTTTGGCGACCGTTTTGGCAAGACTTAAACCCCGAAGGTTTTCTCAATGGTTTTACTGTCCTTCAGCTTCCAAGACCTCATGAGATACAACGTAAGCTGAACAGAATGCTCTGTTTTCACCCAGGGATGTAAAAGAAATCAAGCACTGATTCATTTTAGCTGAAATGCCTGGAATTTGCCGGTGCCTCTTCTTAACCCTAACATTTTAGGGTGCACCAAAACACAATCATTGATGGATGTTCCATTTAATGGCAGTGCAGAGCTGATATACAGGTAGTCCTAGAGACGTACGACCACAATTGAGCCCAAAATTTCTGTGGCTAAGCAAGACAGTGGTTAAGTGAGTTTTGCACCATTTTATGACCTTCCTCACCACAGTTGTTAAGTGAATCGCTGCAGCTATTAAGTTAGTAACACGGTTGTAAACTGTATCTGACTTCCCCATGGACTTTGCTTGTCAGAAGGTCGCAAAAGGGGATCACATGACCCCGGGACACTGCAACTGTCATAAATACGAGTCAGTTGCCAAGCATCTGAATTTTGATCACGTGACCATGGGGATGCTACAGCAGTCGTAAGTGTGAAAAAACAGTCATAAATAACTTTTTCCAGTGCCGTTGTAACAAACGGTTGTAACTCGAGGACTACCTGTAATGGTTTGGTTAAACTTTGGGGCTTGGCCTAGGGAGACTTGGGCTCAAGTCCTCCCTTGATCGTGGAGTTCATGGGCTGATTCCGGGCCAATCTCCTACCTTATATGGATGTTGTTTTGAGGAAGGAAATGATGAGGGCACCACTTTTGAGATTTCACGGATCCATACTATAATAAGTTATTAGTCCTGTAATGGAGAAGGCAGGCAAGGGATAACAAAATTGTGCTTTCCCCCCCCCCACCCCCAGCCAAATGTCTTGTGGGAACAGTTCCAAAAGTCTGTTTCTCCATATTGTGTATTTTTTTTAATTACGCTTTTTAAAAACAAGTTTTTACATATTTTTATAAACTCTTGAGAAGTTTATTATCCTGGAAGTCAGGAAATGAATAATGTGCAATAAATTGCAACAACTCAGTGAGATAATAGGGTATGCTACTGAGTTTTGGATGTGTTTCATTCACAACTGCTATCTAAAAGGGCATCCTCACGAAAATACCGAATCATCAAAGTGGAAGAACCATGGAGGTCTTTTAACCCAACCCCAACCCCAGGTGGGATCTTGCAGACCCTCCCAGGTAAATGGCTTTGTTTAACATCTCCAGTAATGGACCCCTCACAATACCCCGAGGCAGGTTATACCGCTTCATAGCATTGATAGTCAGAAAATTCCTCCTTATTTTGAGGTTAAATCCACATCTCTGCGGCCCTGGGGCAACACTTTGAGGGTTATAATAATAATAATAAAGTTGGAAGGGACCTTGGAGGTCATCTAGTCCAACCCCCTGCTCAGGCAGGAAACGCTATACCATTTCAGACAAATGGCTGTCCAGTCTCTTCTTAAAAACTTCCAGTGTTGGGGCATTCACAGCTTCTGGAGGCAGGTTGTTCCACTGGTTAATTGTTCTAACTCTCAGGAAATTTCTCCTTAGTTCTAGGTTGCTTCTCTCTTTGGTTAGTTTCCATCCGTTGCTTCTTGTCCTGCCTTCAGGCGCCTTGGAAAATAGCTTCACTCCCTCTTCTTTGGGGCAGCCCCTGAGATATTGGAAGACTGCTATCATGTCCCGCCTTGTCCTTCTCTTCATTAGACTAGACATTCCCAATTCCAGCAACCGTTCCTTATATGTTTTAGCCTCCAGTCCCCTAATCATCTTCGTTGCTCTTCTCTGTACTCTTTCTAGAGTCTCAACATCTTTTTTACATCATGCTGACCAAAACTGGATGCAGTATTCCAAGTGTGGCCTTACCAAGGCATTGTAAGAAGAAGACCGTGATTCTATTTTGCCTGCAACTTCTCTTCTTTAGGCCAAAGAGACCATATTTAAGAAACCAGGAGATAGTTCTAGCCTTGCCTCAGGCCTGAATGTTGACTGGGTGAATTTGAGCCAATCACCTGGAGATTGTGAGTTCTAGTTCCATCCTAGACGTGAAAGCCAGCTGGGGTGACTTTGGTCCAATCACCTGGAGACGGTGAGTTCTAGTCCTGCCTTAGGCGTGAAAGCTGTTCCAGTCCCCCTCTCTCAGCCCAACTCACCTCATAGGATTTTTGTTGTTGTGAGGAAAATAGGAGGAGGAAGGAATATTAGGCATGTTCAATATTAGGAATATTGAGTTATTTATAAAAACAATCAAAACTGGATAGCCCCTCACTATCTTCATTGCTCTTCTCAGCACTCTTAAATTCCTCAGCACCCCTCTTGCATTGGGGGTGTCCCCAACTGGACACAGTATTCCAGGGACAGACTGATCAGTGCAACAGAGAGCAGGACCATCCCTTCCCATGACTCAAGCCTTATGGTATGGGTGCAGCATGGAATTGCATTGGCTGTTTTGGCAGCTGCAGCACACTGCTGGCTCACGCTTAATTTGCAGCCCACCGGGACATCTGGTCTGAGGTAGAAAGAAATTGCAAATTTGCTTCTCCATACAAGAAACTGGAGACCAAAGTAGCAGAGTTGACCCTGTTCTTATTTTCCAGAAGCATCTGACTGGCTCCTGATGAAAGAAACACCCAGTTCAGGTCACTGAGGTTCCCCATGTGCCCTGTGTGTGGTCTCCTTTGAGGGATATGACTTGGCTGCTGTTGAAAACAGGACTTTGCTTAAAGTGGACATTTGGCTCAGCTCAACAAGGCATCTCCAAACTTCTGAAATGGTTACGTTCACATGCAAAAATAGATGGAGAATGGGAAATAGTGGGAAAGGTTGAAGACGGGGGTTGTTCTGCAGAGGAGGAAGGAAAATAGGACGGTTGTATAGTCGCCTTGTCTTTCGTAGCATCAGCATGTCAGTTTGAAAAAGGTCTTCCTGGTGCTATAAAATGGTCCAGCTGCCAGCAGGCGCAACTGTTCAAAGAACCTCTGTATAGCTCTTAAAGAGATGCTTGTTGTGTGTGTTTGGAGAAGGGAAGCCGTGACTATCAAGGTGACAAGAATAGAAGGAATATAAGACAGGCTGTTCTTACGTGCACCTTTCCAGCTAGATGTCCTGGGAATGCAACTCCCAGAATCCCACTGGGCTGGAGGACACCTGGTTGGAGAAAATGCTAAAACGTTACAGAGAATAACAGAATAGCAGGGTTGGAAGGGACCTTGGAGGTCTTCTTCTTCCTGCTCAAACAGGAAACCCTATACCATTTCAGACAAATGATTGTCTAATTTCTTCTTAAAAGCCTCCAGTGTTGGAGCATCCAACAACTGAAGCATTAACCACCATTTATACAGGGCATCATGAAGAAACTTTAAAAATTGGAAACATTCGGTGCCATGCCAAAAAACAAACAAAAATGAGGCCTGGTGGAAAAAGTGGAATGTTATTTGTTTTTTCTCCAAGTATTAAAGGATTGCTGGAAAGCCTTCTCTCCTTAAATCTTGAAAGTCAAGACTTTTTGTAAAAGGAAGGAAATGTTGCGGCTGCATTCTGTTATAGTCCTTAGCCGGAGACAGGAAGATGCAATATTGCTGCTGGAGTTGCCAAATGCTGGCTCCATCTTTGCTCCTGTTCTTTGAGACATATTTTGGAGAAAAAAGACCACTCCAGATTAAAGTGTACTTTGCATAGGCTCTAAATTTAATCTGCTGAATATCTGTGGGCCAAGCTGAGGATAAAACCTTGTGGAAACGGTTAAACCTTATCCTCTAAGATGTTCCAAGTTCTTTTCCTTAGAAAATTACTTTGATGATTTAACTCCAGTGGACACCCACAATTTCGAGAATTTTTTTGCAATTCTGAGAATTGCCTTGTATCAGGTTGCTGAAAATTGGTGACAAAGTTTCCTGTCACTTTGAGGCAGGAAGTACATAGTTGTAATGTAAGCCCTAAAATGGTTTGAGGTAATTAAAAACACACACAGACAGACATCATCCTCATATCCAGAGAATAAAATCTGGACCTGGTGTTATGCATAAAATGGCCCACTCAATTTTATACCATGCCTATTACATGTCATGTTTCCACACACACACAAATGTTAAGGATGGCTTCCAGCCACCAACTGTTCACCTGTGAATGACATCTCTATTTTATTTATTTTTTATCTTACCTTTATTAGTTTTATAAAGAACTTAAAGTGGCGAATATGCCTAGAACTCTTTCGTCTTCCTATTTTCCCTACTACAACAACCCTGTGAGGTGGGTTGTGTGACTGGCCCAAAGTCACCCAGACGGCTTTCGTGACTAAGGCGGGACTAGAACTCACAATCTCTTAGTGATTGGTCCAAAGTTAGCCAGCTGGCTTTCATGGCTAAGGCGGGACTAGAACTCACAGTTCTCCTGGTGATTGGCCCAAAGTTACCCAGCCAGCTTTCAGGCCTAAGGTGGGACTAGAACTCTCAGTCTCCTGGTGATTGGCCCAAAGTTACCCAGCCAGCTTTCATGCCTAAGGTGGGACTAGAACTCTCAGTCTCCTGGTGATTGGCCCAAAGTTACCCAGCCAGCTTTCAGGCCTAAGGCGGGACTAGAACTCACAGTCTCCTAGTTTCTAGTCTGGTGCCTTAACCACTAGATCGAACTAGCTGTCCGTGTGATTTTTTTTCCAGGCGAGGGCCTTGGTGCTGGATTCAAGAAAATTATTATTTATTTATTTATTTATTTATTTATTTATTTATTTATTTACTTACTTGTTTGTTTGTTTGTTTGTTTGTATCTTGCTTTTATTGTTTTTATAAATAACTCAAGGTGGCCAAGATATCCAACATACCTTCCTCCTCTTATTTACTCACAACAGCAACCCTCCAGGTGTCCTGCTTGATGCCTTAACCACTAGACCAGTGATGGCGAACCTTTTAGAGACTGAGTGCCCAAATTGCAACCCCAAACCCCCTTATGCATTGTCGAGTGCCGGGTGGGTGTGGCCCATTGGCTGGGCGTGGCTGCGGTGGTAACGGCAGACTGGGTGGGACTAAAAAGTTCAATCAATCAATTCCAACTTTGCAAGATCTTTTTTTTCCCCCGCAAGAAGTTGAAATTGACTGAACTTTTTTTTTTTTTGCACACGTCGGCGGAGGCCTAAAGCGAAAAGGTTTTATAAAACCCAGCTGAAGGCCTAGGACTGGGGCAACGGTGCGCGTGCCCACAGAGAGGGCTCTGAGTGCTGCCTCTGGCACCCGTGCCATAGCTTCGCCACCACTGCACTAGACAAAATTGGGTCTCTAGTTCATGGCACTACATATACAAAGGAGCTATGATTTAATCATACAGTCAGGGAACTTTTTATTTATTTATTTTACCTCCCCAGATACCTTTTCCCAAATTCTGCATGATATCAAATTTATGCAATACAACATAATAGAAGAAGCTTTTGCTACATGCAACAACACTTTGACCTGCATGCCTACAATTTATTTAAACACAGTTTGCTTAACGTTTCTTGAGAATTCAGATATAACCTTAAACCACGGTTTGTTTAAAATCAGTTAGCTAAATGGTTTCAGATATTAGACCAAGCTATAAATAACAGTTTACAAATCGCAGTTGGCCAGGCACACCCAACACACAAAACTGAAACCAAAACCACCACAGAATGCTTAAGCCTTGTGTCTAAACCCAACCAGCAACAACACGGTATGATTTTGCATCCAATGTTTTAGATCAGTGTTTCTCAAACCTGGCAACTTTCAGATGTGTGGACTTCAACTCCCAGAATTCCTGGCTGGCTGGAGAATTCTGGGAGTTGAAGTCCACACATCTGAAAGTTGCCAAGTCTGACAAGACTGGCTGGGGAATTCTGGAGAATTGAAGTCCACACATCTTAAGGTTGCCAAGGCTGATAAGGCTGGCTGGGGGGGGGGGATTCTGGGAATTGAAGTCCACATACCTTAACATTGCCAAGTTTGAAAACATTGTTTTAGACTAAACATTTTAAAAACTGAATTAGTTTTGCTTCTGTTTATATTGATGCTTGATCTTGGTGAGCTTCTGTACCACAAGCTGGAAAGTATTTTAAAGATTTTTGTGGACTAACACACTATCTTGAGGTGTCCTGCTCTGCCTTCTTAACTAAAGTTGGGATGGGAAATTTGCCAGACCCACTCAGCAGACCCCAGTGAGGGCAGAGAGGCTGAAGTTTAACTTCGTCTTACGTTCAGACCCTCACAGAACAGATCAGATAATCAGGAAACGGGAATGAGTGAAGTTTCAAGTCTAGGTAACAGGGTGATGCTTTCCCTCCTGCCTCTAAGAATGAATCTGGAAGTTATTTTCTACTCCTGAGTTTGTGGTATGAGGTTCGGCAGTGAGCAAGCCGGGCCCAGTAGCTAGTGCTTAGCCTCTGGTCATGTTTTTGCTGAGTACACAACGTCCCTACAGTGTGAGATCACTTACTTCCTTTATTTTCCTTGGAAAAAGGAATGCATCGTTCTCCTGTTGGGTCAGGGAATTTGCTGATCTCTCTCCTGTGTTGCTATTTGAAAACCGAGCCTATCCGTACAGAAGCTAGAACAAGCAGACCGTTTGGGAGCCAGTGGTGACTCTGTTCTGATCCAAAAAGAGAGCAAAACATGCAGAGTGAAAAAAGAAGAAGAAGTGGGTGGCTAGGGAATTCTGGGAGTTGAAGTCCACCCCTCTTAAAGTTGCCAAGTTTGAAAAACACGGCTGGAAAGGATTGTTTTTAATTTTCTACGCTGCCCAGGCTCACGGCCATGAGATAGACAGCCCTATAAATCTCATAAACCAACAGACAAACGAGAAGCCCAAATGCCAGCCCACATTTAAAGTCAGGATCAGATGGCTGGAAAGAAAGAACAGGCTGAATCTGTTGGAAAATGGGCAGAAAGGGACCTCTGCCATTGTTGGGGAGAAAAACAAAACCTTGGCTTCTGCTAAGAGACAGGGGGTCCCAAAGGGCCAGAAGTCTGTTTTGCAACCCGGTCAGACGTCCAGCAGTCTGGGGGTGGGGTGGGGTGGGAGGGCTGGATGAGGCATCGACCGCAACAGAAGTGGGCGATGGTGTTTGGATCATTCCATCCGGTCCAAATTCCTCCCCACCTGTTCCCGCTCAGCCTTTCTGTTCCTACCATTTTTTTTTTCTTCTTCTTCTTTTAAACAGCCCTTGAGTGTCACCGGGACTTGAGCCAGTGTTCTTAAGAAAAAAGGCAGTTGTCCTTTTGTTGAAACTGAAGTGAGTCGCAAAGGAAAAAATGTCTGGTGTTTCCTGCTAGGCCTTTCCACCAAGTCCTCTGGGTGGACAGTTACGCCTTGAGCGGCCTTGCTGGTGGTAAGAAAGGCAAGTCCTGGCAGGTCTGCGCTCCGCCAGCTGCAAATTTCATTACAAGAAGCCATTAGGAAAGTGGACCTGGAGAGAAGGCAGAGAACCACCCGCCACAACAATCCAGCCGCGCTGCCAGGAAGTGTCCCCATCGGCTCCGAAAGTCTTCCGAAATGTTACCCAGATTGCAGGCTTCCTGGAAGCCCCCTGTTTTGACAACACAGGAGATTTTGGTCCTTGGAGACTTGGCAACCACAACAGAGGCCTGCTCTCTTGACTGGAAATCCAAGGTTGCATCCATAGCATCTCCAGTTCAAAAAGAATCATCGAGTCATAGGTCTGGAAGGGATCCTGGAGGTCTTCTGCTCCACCCCCCTGCCATCAGTGGTGGGATTCAGCCAGTTCGCCCCAGTTCGGCAGTTTTTTGTTGCCCAGGCCCAGAATGGACTTCTGGAAGCGGCATCCCCACAGAGAACCGATTGTTCACATATTTGAATCCCACCACTGCCTTATATCATCCCAGACAAATGGTTGTCCAATCTTTTCTTGAAAATTTCCAGCCATGGAGCATTTACAACTCCAGGAGGCAAGCTATACCATTGACTGATTGTTCTCACTGTCAGAAAATTTCTCCTTATTTCCAAGTTGGATCTCCCTCTGACAAGCTTCCATCCATTACTTCTTGTCCTTTCCTCTGGTGTTTTGGAGAATAAATCAAAACCCTCTACCCTGTGACAGGCCTTCAAGTTTTAGAAGACGGCTATCAGATCTCTCCTACGCCTTCTTTTCATTAGGTTAAACATACCTAGTTCCCTTCACTGTTCGTCCTACGAATTAGCTCCCAGACCACTAATTATCTTTGCTGCTCTTCTCTGCACTCGGCATTTTTTTTTTTTGTATTGTGGTGACCAGAACCAGACGCAGTACTCCGAGTGTGGCCTCACTAGTGCAGTTTAAAATGATATTATCGCTTCTCATGATCTTGATGCTAATTAAAAAAAAACAAAGGCATCGTGTTTTATTTTGATTTATTTCAATAGGTTGAAAGAACGGCCGTTTCCCAATCACTCTGGGCACTTTTGATTATGAAAAAGCTGGAACAATTTAAAAAAAAAGAAAGAAAATGAGGTGCATCCCTTAAAAAGAAGAAGCAATCAAAACCTAACCATTTCTTACAGGGCTCATACCACCCCCCCATTCCAAGACCTGGGAAAATAATCAGGTTTTCCCCAGGTGTTGGGAAAATCGTGTTTGGTCACTTGAAACCCTGGAGAGCTACCGTCAGAATGAACACCAGGATTGGGGGTTCTCCCACTCGGTGGCAAAAATTGGGGCGAACCAGCATTTTCTTTTCTCCTTGGATACTGAGAGTGATAATAGTCTTTATTAAGACTGCAGCCTCATTCTCATTCCTGAGACCAACTTTGAACGTTAATTGTTGTAGCACTACAATCAAGCCTCCTTCTCCTCCTCCTCCTCCTCTTCTTCTTCTTCTTCCTCTTCCTCTTCTTCTTCTTCTTCTTCTTCTTCTTCCTCTTCTTCTTCCTATTCTACTTCTACTTCTTCTTTCTTCTTCTTCTTCTTCTTTCTTCTTCTTCTTCTTTTTCTTCTTCTTCTTCTTCTTCTTCTTCTTCTTCTTCTTCTTCTTCTTCTTCTTCTTCTTCTTTTTCTTCTTCTTCTTCTTCTTCTTCTTCTTCTTCCTCCTCCTCCTCCTCCTCCTCCTCCTCTTCCTCTTCCTCTTCTTCTTCCTCTTCTTCTTCCTATTCTTCTTCTTCTTCCTATTCTTCTTCCTATTCTTCTTCCTCTTCTTCTTCTTCTTCTTCTTCTTCTTCTTCTTCTTCTTCTTCTTCTTCTTCTTCTTCTTCTTCTTCTTCTTCTTCTTCTTCTTCTTCTTCTTCTTCTTCTTCCTCTCCTTCTCCTTCTCCTTCTCCTTCTCCTTCTCCTTCTCCTTCTTCTTCTTCTTCTTCTTCTTCTTCTTTCTTCTTCTTCTTCTTCTTCTTCTTCTTCTTCTTCTTCTTCTTCTTCTTCTTCTTCTTCTTCTTCTTCTTCTTCTTCTTCTTCTTCTTCTTCTTCCTCCTCCTCCTCCTCCTCCTCCTCCTCCTCCTCCTCCTCCTCTTACTTCCTGGCTTTTTCTCCTTCTTTCTTTTTGTCTGTTGAAGAATTCTGAGAAACTTGGAAAGTTGTGTGCTCTTCTCCCTTATTTTGGTTGATCTTTTAAAAAAGGTATTATTGTACCCAGTAAGGGAATATTTGATCTTAAAACCAAACTATTACCAATAAGGCAACATTTCTCAGTCTTAAGAGCTTTAAGATGTGTGGACTTCAATCCCCAGAATTCCCCAGCCAGCTAGGAACTGAAGTCCACACATCTTAATGTTCCCGAGATGAAACGCTGCAGTAAGGATTCTTGGATTTCTGAGGCTTCCTTGGGCTCTACAGGGGCTGCATTTAGCAACAGGGCCTCAGCAAGTCTTTTATGTGTGCCCAGGCAATAATTCAGACTTTCTACAGACAAATTCAGCACCTCATAATCCAGGCTTAACTCTGCAGCACAACAATCATTCCACAGTATCGTTCGGTTTAGACGGATGCTAAGGTTGGGGGTCTCTCTGAATTTTGCTAGCTTTTCTGTAGATCATCTCGTATCCGGAGAGTCATCTTATACAAGGCAGGTCTTGTATAACTGTCTGCGGGAACGGGATGGTGCCCAGCTTAATTTTCCATCCCTCCTCACCTCCTGGCTGGGATTTTTTTTCCTTTCCAGAATTTGCACTGGTTTGCTTTGTTACTATGGAAGAAAATCCGGACCGGGTTAGTGCCAAACCGTTGCATTCCAGCTGATGCTGTGATCTTCCCGTAGCTTTCTATTCCTGTCCAGATCTGGTTAGTGACAATTTTGCAATGTAAGCCATCAAAGTGCGTCAAAACTCTGTTGATGACCTGGGGAAATTCCGGGACGTTAATTGGGGGGAAAAATGCCTTCCTCCCCTTCCCCCCCAGGACTCATCCAGATGACCAAGAGGATGGAGCAACTTCTGTAGGAGGAAAGATTTAAATATTAATGGATTTAGCAGAAGAGACTATTTGTAGCTCAGGGTTGAACTGAGGGGTCCTTGGTGTTCTCTGAGCCGGGTTGTTTGTCTGCAGACATTTCATTTCCTCAACTAGATGTCCATGGAGATTCTCAGTCATCCGGGCCATGTCGGTCCCAAAGGTGCTTTTTCAAAAGGCAGCTGGACTTTCTTTGTTTTTCCTTGAAGACGTTTCGCTTTTCATCCAAGAAGCGAACTGAACTGAACAGGCCCCAATATGTGCGAGCTGGAACAAATACCTCTAATACCATTTTCTTGAGCACAGGTTCTCCTCAGGGCTACGTCTTAAGTCCGCTGCTGTTCACCCTGTTGACCCATGACTGTTGTGCTAGGTTTGCCACCAACCATATTGTGAAGTTCGCAGATGATAAAACAGTAGTGGGCCTTATTCAGGATGACAAGGTGGAAGCTTACCGCAAGGAGGTTGAGGGGTTGGTGAACTGGTGTAAGGAAAACAGCCTAGTTTTAAATACCGGAAAAAACAAAGAGATCATTGTCGATTTCAGAAAAGGCAGGCACAGCCACACTTCTCTGTGCATTAATGATTCACCTGTGGAGATGGTTACCAGCATCAAATTCCTGGGTGTGCAGCTAACGAGTAGGCTGGCTTGGTCGCTCAACAGTGAGAAACTGGTGAAGCGGGCACAGCAGCGCCTGCATTTTCTGCGTCGCATGAGAAAGGCACATCTTCCTTCCCCTGTCCTGACCACTTTCTACAGGGGGACGATCGAGAGCATCCTGTCATACAGCATCACAGTCTGGTTTGGAAGCATCACTGCTTCAGACAGGAAGGCGGTGCAGAGAGTGGTGAGGATGGCTGAAAAGATCATTGGCAGTTCCCTCCCTCCCATCCAGGACATAGCACAGAAGCGTTGCTTGAGCAGGTCCGTAAGATTATCTGGGACACTACACATCCTCTTCACAACCTGTTTTCCTTGTTACCTTCTGGGAGGAGGGGGCTTCGCGGTATCCGTAGCAGAACATCCAGATTCAGCCATAGTTTCATTCCATACAGCATTAACCTTGCGAACTCTCAAGCTTCCTCCTTGCGTTATATATTCAAGATGGACAGTATTTAATATTTGTCATGTATATGTAGGGGTGTGGGTCTATACATATGTTGTATATAGTATGTTTAGGTGTGTGTCATGTATGTGTTTCACTTTGAGAGCGGGCAACTAAATTTCATTTTTGATATGTGCCGTTGTGCCCACAGTAAAAATGACAATAAAGGTTATCTTATCTTATCTTATCTTATCTTATCTTATCTTATCTTATCTTATCTTATCTTATCTTATCTTATCTTATCTTATCTTATCTTATCTTATCTTATCTTATCTTATGAAGCTTCTTGGATGAGAAGTGAAACATCTTGAAGCAAAAACAAAGGAAGTCCAGTTGCCTTCTGAAAAAAGCACCTTTGGGATTACTCAGCCAGGTAACAACATCAATGCTAGAAGGGTTAATGGTTTTTTTTGGAGGGGAGGTGTCACAAGTTACAGAAGCACTTCAAAATTACATATGATATCCACCATTTGGAGAAATCCGATAAGGGGACATTTTTGTCTTTCTCAGAACACGGGACACAGATAGACACCCACAAAGATTAGACTGCAAAATTGGGGAAGATTTCTACTTTTAGGCTGTGACAAACTAAGAAACTTTAGCTTCCAATGCATGTTACAGGTAGTCGTCGACTTATAACCATTTGTTTGGTGACTGTTCAAACTTACAGTGGCACTGAAAAAAAAGTGACTTACAACTGGTCCTTGCCAACACAGTGCTAGGCTGCATTAACAGAGGGATAGAATCAAGATCATGTGAAGTGTTAATACCACTTTACAATGCCTTGGTAAGGCCACACTTGGAAAACTGCATCCAGTTTTGGTCACCACCATGTAAAAAAGATGTTGAGACTCGAGTCTAGAAAGAGTACAGAGAAGAGCAACAAAGATGATCAGGGGACTGGAGGCTAAAACATATGAGGAACGGTTGCTGGAATTGGGTATGTCTAGTTTAATGAAGAGAAGGACGAGGGGTGACATGATAGCAGTCTTCCAGTATCTCAGGGGCTGCCACAAAGAAGACGGAGTCAATCTATTCTCCAAAGCACCAGAAGGCAGGACAAGAAGCAATGGATGGAAACTAACCAAAGAGAGAAGCAACCTAGAACTAAGGAGAAATTCCCTGACAGCGAGAACAATTAACCAGTGAAATGGCCTCCAGAAGTTGTGGTGCTCCAACACTGGAAGTTTTCTAGAAAAGATTGGACAGTCATTTATTGGAAATGATATAGGGTTCCAATCTACTCTACTCTACTCTGCTCTACTCTACTCTACTCAATAATTTTAAATATCTATTCCTACTCATTAGACAATTACATTATTACTAGTTAAGTCAGCTTATGTAACAATAGGCAAACTGCCAAATTAAACATATAAATGAACACGTGGAGTCCAGATTTTGAGATATCCTGCCAACTGGGGCTCTTCACAGTAAAATGCTATTATGAATATAAAAAAAAGGTTGTTCAAACTTGATAGAAGGCATTTCCAACCTTGCTTATCATTTCCTTGCCATTATAAAAGGCACAGAAACCATTTCTGTTATTTTCCTAAGCCGCCAAGCTGTTAGGTGTACATGTAGTCCTCAGGTTATGACCACAGTCGGGACCAGCATTTCCATTGCTAAGCAAGGCAATTGTTACATGAGTCACGCCTAATTTTATGACCTTTTTTGGCCACGGTTCTTAAGCAAATCACTTGTTAAGTGAATTATGTGATCATTCAATGAATCCGGCTTCCCCCGTTGACTTTTCTTTTCGGGAAGGTTGCTATGGCAATTATGTGATGCTGTAACTGTCACAAAGTGACAGCCCAATGTTACCTTATAGGAGAAATGGTCGACATAGAAATTTAATGAATAAAATATTTTTTTAAAAAAATAAAAGAACTAAAATAAAACAAAAAATTAAATTAAATTAAATATAAAATAAAATAAAAAAATAAAGTAAAATAAACACCAGTTGCCAAGCTCCTAAATTTTGATTATATGACCCCGGGATATGCTGTGATGATTGCAAGTGTGGGGGGTACTGGTTGTAAATTGTTTTTTCAGTGCCATTGTAACTTGTAACTTTGAGCAGTTGCTAAATGAATGGTAAGTTGAGCCATTACAGGTAGTTCTCGAGTTACAACTGTAATGGAGCCTGCCTGTTATTGTCGTAAGTCGTAACAGTAAAAAAACACACCTTATTTTACAACATTTTTTGCAGCAGTCATTGACTTGGGCCAATCACCAGGAGACTGTGAGTTCTAGTCCCGCCTTAGCCATGAAAGTCAGCTGGGTGACTTTGGGCCAATCACCAGGAGACTGAGAGTTCTAGTCCTGCCTTAGCCATGAAAGCCAGCTGGGTAACTTTGGGCCAATCACTAGGAGACTGTGAGTTCTAGTCCCGCCTTAGCCATGAAAGCCAGCTGGGTGACTTTGGGCCAATCAGTAGGAGACTGAGAATTCAAGTCCCACCTTAGGCACAAAAGCCCCCGGGAGACTCTGGGCCAGTCCCTCTTTCTCAGCCCAGCCCATCTCACAGGGTTGTTGTGAGGAAAGTAGTAGTAGGAAGGTGTGTTGGATATGTTTTCCACATGGAATTATTTGTAAAAATAATAACAAAGGCAAGATATGAATAAATAAACACAAACAAACATTGTATTCATGGTGTGGTCTGGCCATTCAGCATACAGCTAAACTTTCTCTGAACTTGTTAACCCCCCCCCCAAGAAAACATCCCCTTGAGCAGATAAGTTTAACAAGTTACATTACTGTGTCCTTATCAAACTTCATCCCCCCCCAACCCCACATGTTAAGTGTGAGGGCAGTGCTCTCATCAAGAAAACCAAATGTTTGGTCAGTCTAGTGGTTAAGGCACCTGTCTAAAAAGCAGGAGACTGTGAGTTCTAGTTCTGCCTTAGGCATGAAAGCTGATTGGGTGACTTGGGCCAATCACTGATTGGCATAGATCTGATGTCCCACCCTCATCTCAAAACTACCCTCCTTTTTGAGAATATACAGTAAACTGAAGGTCAACTTCCGGAACAATCCCATCCATTTCCTGATAGGGCAGCAAACTTCTTGTCCCAAAAATTAAAATAGGAGGAGGAAGGGATGTAGTATATGTTTGCCACCGTGAGTTATTTGTAGAAATAGAGGCAGTCTTCGACTTACGACCACAATTGAGCCCGACATTTCTCTTGTTAAGTGAGACATTTGTTAAGTGAGTTTTGCCCCATTTCTTGACCTTCCTTGCCACAGTTGCAAGTGAATCACTGCAGTTGTTAAGTTAGTAACCTGGTTGTTAAGTTAATCAGGCTCCCCATTGACTTTGATTGTCAGAAGGTCACAAAAGGTCACATGACCTTGGGACGCAGCAATGGTCATAAATACAAACCAGTTGCCAACCCTCTCAATTTTGATTACATGATGATGGGGATGCTGGAAAGGTCATGTTGAAAGAAAAATCTTCATCAGGGTCCAGTCCAAGCTGGGAATAGACAAAATGGAGACTGCTTTAGAAAGAAGGTTGTAGTTTATTGAAGAGAAGAGCCAGACAGAAAGATGGCTCTGGGAAAGCTGACCACATGTACCGGTAGTAGTACATGTAGTGGTAGTAGTAGTAATAGTAGTAGTAGGGAGTGGTGGGTTTTTATACATTCTTGAGCTTTTGTTTGGAGTTGTTCCTGTAGCATGAACTTTGACCTGAGTCTGAGTGTGCCTTTCTGGTATTCTGATGGTGGTGGGTTAATCCTATTATGTCCCAAAGGTCACATCCTGCTTCCCTGGGGCTGTGGCTGATGACTGTTGGATTTTTTGGTGTGAGGGATTGTTGATTCTAGGGATCTTTGTCTTTCTAATCCAAGCTTCCTGGCTCCAATCTTTCTGACAAGATTATCACCTCTGCATTTCTGCAGACCTGGTTTCTGTTTGGGGCAGAGAGATGGGGGGGGGGGGTTGGTTTCTGCCTTTAAAATCCTTTGGGGAAATATATTCTGCCTTTTTAATATTTCCCAAAATATTTCTTTCTCTGGATTCTTCCCACAGTCATAATTGTAAAACACGGTCATAAGTGACATTTTTCAGTGCCGTTGTAACTTTGAACAATCACTAAATGAATGGTTGTAAGTGGAGGTCTACCTATAATGAAGGTGGGATAAAAAAAAATCTAAAAATATCCCCCCCTTTCTATTCTGCAAAGTGCCAATTGCTGAAAAAAAACCCTCCCCAGGCAATGATTTAGGATGGAATGTGTATTAGTAGAGATCTAATTAACACGGCTTCTTCACAGATCCTTCGGGTAAACGGGTTAACATCTGGAACAGGCACTGCTTTGCTATGTCAGCCCTTCTGTCACAGGGTTTAAAGTTTCCTGCAAAGAGAAATTGCTTTGCTGCTTCCTACCAAAGGGAAGGGGAGGGGGGAGTGATAGAAAAGGTCGGAGGACAGTCAAAAACTTCTCTTATTGAATTTTTTTTTTTTTGCCCCTTGTTGATTTTGGATGTGGTGCAGTGAGGGAAAGAAGGAAAGTACACAGAGAATAAAATGAAGGTCTGTTTATGGTCCTTCCAGGCATCTGGGCAGAAAAATTCTGCTTACAATATTGTTTCAGGGCGCCCTCTAGTGGAAGAAAGATGAAGGTTGTTGCCTCACCATCCCTGAAAATGTTCACAGGTGCATGATCTGATATATTTGTGTGTATGTGTGTGTGTGTGTATCTAAAATAGTTTTAAAGATACGAGTCTCGGGTATATTCATATTCAAAAACTAAAACATAGATCACCGAGACTGAAGAATTTATTTTAAAAACTTAGCTTTCGTCAGTGTCTGCTGATATCGTCAAGAGTTCTAGCCAGGATTCAGAATCACATTCTCTGTGATGCCAAGCGTTTGGCTAACGAGCGTGTTACCCATCTATTTGGCTCATCCCCCCCCCCGTAGTTAATTGCTCTGTTGTTTCCGTCACGCTCATTGACAGCTGTTTGAATTTCGGCGCCCTGCTCCTCTCCTTGCGCCCCGCCAGTCATCTCGCTGCTTTTCTGACATTTGCATATGCGATGCTGCCGTTTCAGCTGGCTGTTCTTTCTTGCTGTCATCGTCCCTGTCCATGTTGGTTCCAAGTCTGTTGCTGTCACTCATCGGCGCCGTCTGCCTCCTCTCGATCATTTGCTGTGACCCTATGTCCATTGAGGAAGGGATACGATCCTCTGTTGACCTGTTTGTATCAGTAAGGATCTGTGACTGTTTCATCCTTGCAGTTTTCTTATTTAAAGATATCTGCCGGCGTAATGTCTGATAAGCTGGTAACAGTTCAATATGCCAGTTGATGGAATGCTTGTTAGACAGCCATGCCTCTTTTGGCAGACGGCCGCCCTTTGTTGCAATGACCCTGGCCTCAGTGAAGTTGAACATGTGGTTATGTTCTGCAGTGTGAGCCCACACTTGGGACCGCTGCTCATGGCGTTTGATGGCCAACTGATGTTCATGCAGTCTTTCCCTCACTGCACCACATCCAAAATCAACAAGGGGCAAAAAAGTAAGGGTTAAACCCAGCATTTAAACTTCAGAAAAAACACAAAATATCTAAGTCAGCATTCCCTATAATGACATACTCCAGATGTAATGTTGGTGGAAGCATTGGGGGGGGGGGGTGTCAAAAAAAGTCAAGATGCAACCTCCTATTGTGTGATCACAGTCAACATCTTGACTTTGTTGTCCCATGCTGTGGATGCCGCTGAATGCTGAAGTCCATTTTTCATAGGACATGCAACTGATCCTGCTCCCATTGGGCAAGGAAGACATCAATTAGTCTTGTGAATGACCAACTCCCTGCTGTGGCCAACTGGAAGCCTTTCTATCAGGCTACAGCAAAAACATCTGGGAAGCAGCTTGATTGAAAAAACCACGTCTGATACAGCTCTCCAAAGTGTGTCTGTTATAGCTTTTTAGAACAATTATTGTCAGAAATTAAATAGCAGACTAAAATTGCAGGAAGGGTATTCCCAGATAAATGTTAGGAATATTTCCTAAATCCTGATGCTGAGACTCCACAAAGAGTGTAGAAGAGAGTAACAAAGATGATTAGGGGATTGGAGGCTAAAACATAGGAAGAACGTTTGCAGGAATTGGGTATGTCTACTTTAAGGAACGGAAGGACTCAGGATGACATGATAGCAGTGTTCCAATATCTGAAGGGCTGCCACAAAGAAGGGGGGGGGGTCAAGCTATTCTCCAAAGCGCCGGAAGGCAGGACAAGAAGCAACGGATGGAAACTAATCAAGGAGAGAAGCAACCTAGAACTAAGAAGAAACTTCCTAACAGTGAGGATAATTAACCAGAGGAAGGGCTTGCCACCAGAAGTTGTGGGTGCTCCATCACTGAAGGCTTTTACAGTAAGAAGAAACTGGACTACCACTTGTCTGGATGGTATGGGGTCTTCTGCTTGATCAGAGGGTTGGACTAGAAGACCTCCAAGGTCCCTTCCAATTCTGTTATTCTGTTCTGTTCTGGAACCAATTATTAAGAAAGGTGGTATGGTTCTTTTTGCTGGATATAGAATCATGAAAACTGAAGCAATACAAAAAGATATACAGTACATGAAATAAATCAAGACCTTTAGTTAAAACAATGAGGAACTAAAACATTTTCCTGGAATATTTTATTTATTGTTCTGATTGAAATCATTTTCCCACTGTGGAACTAGGGTACCCGTTTGCAAATGGACAGCCTGGCTGGGGGAAAAAGTGGGTCTTGGCATCACACAGCTTCAGCACCTTAGACAGCAACCTCGGCTTGCTGGATACAAAAGCCCGGGGGGGGGGGGGGATATCCTTTACAAAAGTTGAGTCATTAGCACAATGACAAAATTTGGCCTGGGTGGGTAAAAAAAAAAATGCACCATCCACAGCCATTCCTGCTGAATGAAAAACAAAACAAAACTTAGGACATTACTTATGCTACACATCTACACAGAGCCCTGTTTTTCAAACTGGGCAACTTTATGATGAATTCCCAGAATTCCACAGGCAGCAAACAGGTATCCGATATCAGTGCCCAGAGGCTTGCCAAGTTTTGATAGGTAGGACTCAATCCTACCAATTACACTGATGATGTTACCTAGTTTGGTAATGAAACGTCTGCAAGAAAACCACCAGCTCAGAGAGCACTAAGGATCCCACACATCGGGGGATATTCCAACATGGATCTTGAATAGGGCTGTACTTTCCCTTTCAAGGATAGTGCCCAATTTGGGAGTTAATATCCATCCATCAAGTGCACAGAAGGTCGGTATACTCCTATCTTTGTCTTATTTTCTTGGAATCGGTTACAGGTAGGCCTCGACTTACAACCATTTGTTTAAGACACGGGTCGGCAACCCGCGGCTCCGGAGCCGCATGCGGCTCTTTGAGGCCTTACCTGCGGCTCCGGAGCCTCCTCCGCCATTTTGGCGAGCGCATGCGCGCATGCGCGGGCGGGTGCGGGGGGTGCGCGAGCGCATGCGCGCATGCGCGGGCGGGTGCGGGGGGGGGGTGCGCGAGCGCAGGTGCGCATGCGCGAACGGCGCGCGCATGCGCGAACGGCGCGCGGGTGCGCATGCGCGGGTGCGCGGGGCGCGCGCGCATGCGCGAACGGGGTCGCGCGCATGCGCGGGTGCGCGGGGTCGCGCGCATGCGCGAACGGGGTCGCGCGCATGCGCGGGTGCGCGCGCATGCGCGAACGCGCGGCTCCCAGCGTTTTTTTTTTTTAAGCTAAATGGGTCCGTGCGGCTCATCCGACGTTTCGGATGGCCGACCCATGGTTTAAGAGTTCAGAGTTATAACAGGGCTGAAAAAAGTGACTTATGACCTGTCCTCCAAGTCAGGGCTTTTCAACCTTTTCACCCATTGTACCACTTTTTAGGATATGGCAATATCCGAGTACCACCAGTCGCCTAGCAAGGTGTCAAAAACTTGATGACCAAAAAAAAAAGAAAAGAAAAAAGTGATAAAGTACAGGTAGTCCTCGACTTACAACAGTTCGCTTAGTGACTGTTTGAAGTTACAATGGCACTGGAAAAAGTGCCCCCCCCCAAGCCACAGCCGAGCAAGACACCTGCCTGCCCACCCGGCGGCGCTCTTCCTCCTGTCCGAGGTTTTCATTGTGAGCATTTCTGTTGAGGATTGGCAGCGGGGGTGGGGTAGGGGGTGTTTGGTTTTTATTCCCCCCGTCTGCTGGGTGGTTGCAGCAGGTTTTGGTCACTTCACATGACTCTGGGACACTGTGACCGTCATAAATATGAATCAGTTGCCAAGCATCTGAATGTAAATCATAAGACCCTGGAGATGCTGCAACATTCCAGCTGATCGGCGCTTCTTCTGGGCTCAGCAGAAGCGCCAGGATCAGTGCTGCTTTCCAGCTGATTGGTGCTTCTTCTGGACTCAGAAGCACCAGGATCAGCGCCGAGCTCCAGCTGGAACCTGGCGCTGATCCTGGCGCTTCCACTGAGCCCTGAGAGCCCCGAAGAAGCACCGATCAGCTGGAAAGTGGCACTGATCCTGGCGCTTCCGCTGAGCTCGACAGCCCTGCAGCTCCAGCCGTCTCTCGCTCAGGCTTGTGCAGTGCTGCCACCGGTTCAGCTCATTCCCCTCTCCCGCTACTTTTCTAGGATGGTTGCGTACCACCTGCCAGGTGCCCATGTACCACAGGTGGTACCCGTACCACTGGTTGAAAAGCCCTGCTCCAAGTTATGACCATTGCTCCACCAGCACAGTCAAGTGATCAGAGTTTGGGCACTTGACAATCTGCTTGCATTTTAATGATTGCAGCGTCTTGTGATCATGATTTGCAGCCTTCCCAGGCAGCTTCCAACAAGCAAAGTCAATAGGGGAAGTCAGAGTTGCTTAATGCCTGTATAATTTGCTTAATGCCTGCAGTAAAAATAAAATTGGATCTGGTCATAACGATGACTCACTTAATGGCCACATCACTTAGCAACTGAAATTCCGGTGCCAATTGTGGTCGTCAAAAACTGCCTTATTAACATTTTCTTTTTACAACAGAGCAGCGGGAGCAACCATTAAACGTGCATTAAGCGTTGATAAGCGTTTCTCAACTTTAGCAACTTTTAACATGCTGGCTGTGGAATTCTGGGAGTTGCAGTCCACCTATTTCAGGTGGCCAAAGTTGGGAAACGCAGCTATAAGCGTTCGAACTCTTTAGCCAATCACATTTCAGCTCGTGTCGTTTTGGTTTTGTTTTTTTTCCCCTCCCAACCTCGTTTGGTTCTTCAGAGAAGGGGCGTGGCTTCCAGGAAGTTTTTTCTATCTGATGAAATTTCAGCTTCGCGCCGCCGCGTGATCTAGCGCATGCGCGTTGTGGGGCTTCCAGTTCACTGGCCGTTACGTTGAAAGTCATGAGGTTTTTTTTTTCCCCCGTCAATTTGTCGGTCAACTTCTCTGCTAGAGTTTAACGTGGCGACAAAGCCAGAAGTAGTAAAGTTGTAGTAAATCCATCTGACGAGATTCCAAAACCGTTCGGCACGTTGGCCTTTTGCAGTCAAAAATAGATAGTTCCTATTATAGACGTGTGTTTTTTTAACCTGAGGAGCAGGGACAAAATAAGCGGTGCAGAGTTTATTGTCGGGAGCATCTCCCTCCATATTGTCTCATACGCGCATTTCTAGGGTTCGCGCGTCCTAATTAGCTAGTCGCGTGTTTATTCTCTTTTCTCTTTTCCGCGTGGATAGATTTCACCCCGTTTTTCTTCGATTCTCGAATTCTATTCTGATTGGCCCTCTGAGACACCGCCTCCTTCCTAAGTGGGAGTTTGATTGGAGAGTCGGCTTGTGCGTCAATGGGCCGGGGCGGAGCTATAAAGCGTGTCCCTCCCTTTCTCCCTCCCCCTCGTCCCGCTGCTTCTACCTGCGCGGCTGCCACCTCTCAAGCCTCCTTTTCCTGCTGTGCCTTCACAGACAGTTGAGTTGGCGCAGGCGCGGAGCGCAAGACGCGTGCGCGCTAAGGGGCTATTCTTTTTCCCTTCCCTCATCTCGGCTCGCGGCTCTCGGGCGTACGGTCAGCCGCCTCCTCATTGGCTGTTCCCTTGTTAGAGCGTCTGGCTCGGTCGACGGTTGAGGCCTAAAGTTCTGCGCAGGCGCAGAACGCGACTAAGGCAGTAAGAAGCCTCGCGCTCGCTCTGACGGGCCTCAAGAAAAAGAAGGAAACCCGCCCGCTCGCGGTTGCCAACACCGCCGCCTCCTCTCCTCCTCCTCCGTGAGGGGAACAGAGAAAGAAGGCCGGGAAAGACCAAGAACGGCCGCCGCCATCATGAGCGTGGAAGCGTACGGGCCCAGCTCGCAGACGTTGACTTTCCTCGACACCGAGGAGGCCGAGCTGCTGGGCGCTGACACGCAAGGCTCCGAGTTCGAGTTCACCGACTTCACCTTGCCCAGCCAGACTCAAACGCCGCCCGGGGGAGGCTCCGGTAGCGGAGGAGGCGTCGCAGCGCCGGGCACCCCGGGACTCCCGGGGGGTGGCGTCGGACCAGGCGCGGGGGGGCTGCCTTCCGTCGTCGTGCCGGGGCAGCTGGACGCCCAGGTGAGGCCCGCGAAGAGAGAGCGAACCGCCAGGCTGGGAGGGTGTTTTAAGTTCAAAGACGGAGGGGGGGGGGAAATGAGTGCGAGGCGAACTTTTAAGTCCACGTCTTGTATGTGTGGCACTTGGCGCGGGATGAAAAGGCAGCTTGCAGGTCCCGAGTGGGAGAGTCAAAAAGGCCGAGTGCTTCTATAAACTTGGATTCTAGGATTGTTTAAAAATTGCCCGAAGAAGCCGTACAGAGCCTTGTAGGAAAGCCTGTAACCCGCCTAGCCTTATACTTATTGGAAAGCATATGCGCGCGACAGATATTCCTTGTAGGTACGTATTTTGTTGCTCAGAGTGGCCTTTTCCAGGAAGGAGACAGATGGGACATGGATGAAGCATCTACTCGTTTATCTGCAATATGCATTACAGAATTACAATGTCTGTGCATGATATGATTATGTAATGAATTGCTTTCAAACATTGGTATGTTTATGTTTGCCAGTTGTGAGTATCTGCGTGTTTCAGTTGGGTAACTATGACTTGACTTCATCAAAAGAAAAGGGCCCAATGGTTCCTTGAACCTGTTTGCTGTGCCAGTGACTTTCGAACTTTTTCAGGCTGCGGAAGTTGCTAAATAAAAAAAAAATAATCCCTCTATTAAGAGGCAAAGCTTGGCGAGAGAAAATTGACTGTGTTCGGGCTATCTGGAATAGTTTGGTTAGATGCTGGAATTATAATGGCTTTTCAATGAGTCTTTAGTGGCAGCTAAGTTTGATTTGAGGCTGATGATGTGTTGTTAGTCATTCGTCTTCAAGCTGTGATTAACCTGTACCTTCTTTGTACACTTTAAAGTAGAATTGTGTGCACCTGTTTGACAGAAGACTGAATTGAGGTTAGCGAGACATTGAATTTGCATACTGGTTTCCAAGAAAGTGATTTGAACATTCTCCGTTTCTCTGACTTTCTTGCATGGTCTTTTAAAGAGTTTTTATAGAGATGACTTGTTGAATCATCTTTCAGAGCAGAATGTGAGCTGTGTGTTACTCTTTAAACTTTTAGTGCTTAAAGCAGTAGAAACACAACTGGGGATTGTGTATGTGTTTGGAAAATGGAAAAAGAATGTATATGTATTGTGATAAAAGCAATATTTTATCATTGTGAGGAAAATAGTATAAAGTATGCTTACTGCCTGGGGTTGACCAAATTTTTAAAAAGGCAGGAGAAAAATCTAATTCTAGACAAGGGGCAGTAGAATGTCTATGCACAGAAGCTCTTCCTAGATCTAGATTAAGGAAAGATTTATCTCTCAATTAAGGATAAGGTGTTCTATCATAGCAAGCATTGTGATAGTACTTTAACTTCTGAGTAATCGGGTGAGGCCTAAACTGGGGGGGGGGGAAGGTGTGTGTATACATGTATAATTAACACCTTTTCCAAGGAAATGGCACCCTGTTAAAGAGATGATTACTAGTCTGCACTTTTGTCTAATACTACTCAGTTTTGCATCTTAGATCAGATTTCCTCTAATGTGAGTCCTTTAGGTGGTTTAATCATCTTGTTCTGGAGAAGTCATTTGAAAAAATTTGTGAATGTCTGGAAGGATAGAATTCCATTTAGTATAGATGTGAGTTTTCAGGATATGCCATAGGTTTGTGGTGCTTTTCTAAGAATTTTCTGCTCTGTAGTTTCATTGCTGTAATGGACATTGCTTTATTTTCTTCACCATATTTTATTCCCAAATAGGAATGAAGTAGGAATGACATTCAAAACATAATACGGTTGCTGCTTAATTCCCCAGAAGAGGGTTTTCTTTCAAATATGTTGGAGACTTCAGAGTCAAGAAGAGTGTATAGCACATTACTTTTCTTTACTCTTGATTATTTTCTTTGTCTCTAAATAACTTTCATTATTGAAATTTAACCCATAAACCTAAAGCAGTTATATGCTGTTTGTGGAAACTCTGTTGCTATATTAATAAAAAGGGTCTTCAGGTTGGCAATTGGGGAAAGACACTAATGATAGATGTGGTTTTAAAATGTTAGCAACCTAAGATGTGTTGTACTGTTTCCTGTTAAAAGGAAAATCACCTTTAAGTCTTTATTAAAGTTTTCTTGGCAGTCATACAGAAGTGGCTTGTCATTGCTTTCTTCCAGGATGTTTGTTTTATTTCCTAGGCTTGCCCTAGAGGCCTGAGAGATGCTAACCAAGCCTGACGCTGCTTAGTTTCTGTGTTGCCTCCTACCAAAACAAGAATGTTAGCTCTGTGAATTGGATGAAGGTATATATAGTCATAAATACTTATATTTATGGCTTCTGGTGTTGATCTGAACAAGTTTCCCATCCCAATCTTAATATCTCCACCTACATACAGAATAGCTGAATATGGAAATAAGGAGAGATCCCCCTGCCTGGGCTATCAGAACATTTGAAATGTGGAATTTGATGGAACTTTTTGTTCTCATTTAAGTAATTTTTCAGTCATTCATTCTGGGAGATTTTCTCAAAGATCCTTTTGGAAAAAAGATTTCTGTGAAGAATGAGAATTGGGTTATTTCTGCTTTTGAAAACCTTCAGTTTTTTCTGGTATTTTTCAATATGAGTATCCCAGAGTAAGCTAGGAATGGTTGGGCTATGAATAATCTGAAATCATTAAAAAAAATTAGAACCTGGTTACTTTAGGGTGATAAACATACTGGTGTTTGATTTATCCAGTAACAGCTGTCTCTGCAAGATTCAGACACTTAAAACTTCTATTTTCTGTACTACATCTGTGTAAGAAACAGTGCTTCCACATCTCCTCTGCCTTAACATGGAAAGAATTAAACATATTGTTATATTTGCTGGCTCAGAAAAAAATGTGAATGGAAAACCCAGCAAGTAAAATACTTCTATTCAAAATATTATGTCTATTCTCTTTTGGTATTCTCCAGAATTGTTCACTACTGAAAAATAGAGTAACCACTTCCGCAGCTTTCTTATACTAAAAGGTTAATATTTATGGTTATTGGTAGGTTGGTGTACATCACTTCACATGCTGAGGCTTTAAGGGATGGTTTTGATCAATTGGCTGTGTACTAAGGCATCTGAGAGATATGATCCTTTAAAAATCAGATGGGGCAATATTTTTTACAAAAGATATTTTTCTGTGTATGTCTTATTTTAAACAGAAATTACCCTGAATTGCATATGTGCAATATGTGCAATATGTGCAAACTGCAATATGTGTATGAACAAGAAGATATCCTTTGAACTCTAATAACATTGCTCTCTGCTCTCCTTACCTAACAACAGGGAAAAATAACTTGGTTTTCAAGTTCGCACATTCTTTATTTTAGGTTTACATAAGATTAGAAAAACTGTTTTAAAAATAATTATGGCTTTTTTAAACAGATGGGGAAGCAGGCAGTTTTTATAGCCTGCTGTTCATCACTATGAAAGAAATAGGCAATCTGTGATACTAAATCCCTTTTTTTGCGTCCTGAAGAGCCCAATCTACTCTACTATTTTGACGAGAAATTCAGACAATCTATAATATGAACCTTAAAATAGGCTTAATTATACATCCGAAAAATGAAAGAAAAATTCCGGAACACCCTGTCCACCATGTTTCTTAATATACTATCCAAAAATGTTAACTGCAGTCTATGATCACCAAAAAGTGTTCATCAGCTATGTACAGCAATACATTGGGAACCTGCTCACCAAAAAACTAGATTTTAGTTTATTTTCTTATTTGTATGGAAGGGAAAGAGTGAGCCCCATGTTTGAGCAGGTTCCTTCTTGCCCATGCATGTAATTATGGTTTACTTATGTAAATTACATATGTAAATTATAGTTACATATGCTTACATTTGTATTCCTCAAAATGGATTTGTCAGATTACTGTGTCTTCTGACTAAAGATTGGATGGGCTTGAGACATAATTTTGAACTTATGAATTACCTAGTAAAGTAGTAAAATATCACTTGTTAAAGATATATTTTACTGTGGCGTTTTTCAAGCACAGCAAAGGATGTGGTTATGTGATAGGATGTGCACATTCACATATTCAATGCAGCTATGCTAGTTTCTTATACATTGTCAGGTTCTGACAATAAATCTACATTTGATGCAAAGCAAAGTTACTTGACCATTGCAGAAAATCCCAACATTTTACAATATTTTAATTTTGTTTTGTGCCTGCAGACTTGTAGCTATTGCAATTGCTAGAAACAGAGAGATTCCATTCTGAATCTCTCCTTTGTCTCCATATATCTGATTATGTGTACTGTATTTATATCTTATGGCTACTTGAGTTTTGTAGTGTTGTCTCTTCTTAAATTTGCCTGCCCAAGGAGCAATGATGGGTTGCTCTATAAACAGTCTTGCTTCTTGGAAACTTCATATGCTGTGGTGTTTAAGGTGCATATTTGTTTAGAAAATAGGTTGATTCTTTCCTAAGTAAATATGTGTTAACTTGCAGCATTAACTTTTCAGGAATTACTATTCTCTAACTTTACTGTAGTTTTATTCATAATGACATGTTTTCTCCTAACTTAGTTGAAGTAGTCTGAAAAATATTGGTTAAACTTTGAAACTGCCAGATCTACATAATGTATTTGTATTTGACAGCCATTTATTATTACTGATTTTTAAAACATTTTTTTTCTCAACTGGGAGAGCTTTGTGAAAACATTGTACAATTTTCCTTGCCACAATGTTTTAGGCACACGCCACCTTGTTCAGAATGGTAGTCCATGTTGGTTTAAAAGACATGAGTAATCATGATGTTTCTTGGGGAAGGTATTAGAAGGTTTAAAGGGGGGGATTGGAGTTGTATATGTAATAAAATAAAATGATAAAGTTCATGTAATTTGGTACTACTGCTGCGGCATTGATTTTTAAAATGGTACTGTGCAGTGCTGAGGTTTTTGGCTTTTTTTGAAGAACACATTTAAATGGTTTGCAAGACCATTAAGGAATATATGTAGATTTGATCCTGCCCATCTTAGTGTGACTTCATCTAATTGGTATTTCCAAACAAAATTGATAACCATCACTTTTTAAAATTAATAATGGTTATATAGCCTATGTGGTACCTAGGGATAGTGTAGCCTATAAAGATGATACTAACACTTGTTTAATTTCTTAAATGGTAGATAAATATATATGGAGGGCTTCTGGCATCAAGGATGGCACATATTGGCCTCACATTCTCTCCCCCTCCTATAATCCTAGTGGTTGATTGTTTTGATAATTATTCCTTTATTAGCTTCTTGAAATATTGTATTCTCTAAGGCTATAATCCTTTAAAAGATCTGACCCAATCTCTTATTGAAGATATAACAAGGTTTTTTTAAAATATATAATACTAATGAGATTTCTCCTTTTAGTGATAGCTACTATTTATTTGACTTCCAAGACCACCCACTCATTGAATCAGAATGACTTATAAGAGCTGAAAGCAGAAATCAAACCTCTCATTTAAGAATAAGGTGAAACATTGGTAGCAGCCACTTAACTTGAGAGCTATTGAAGGAAATCATTATTATGCACAGGCAAAATTTGTAAAATGAGGAACTTCAGGGTTCCTAAATTGGGGCTTTTCCCAAGGGTTAACCTTCACGTACTGGAGTGGGAATGGGGGTTAAAGAATTGCTTCAGTTCTGTTTATCCTGTTTATCCTGTTCTGTTTAAACAAAAAAATATTGTTTAAAGAATTGCAGATGTTCCCATGCTTGTTTAGCAAGCAAAAGTGTTCCGGTCTACAAAATCTATGGGTTGATTTCAAAATTTCCAGTGTTGCTATATCATTGCTTAGGAAACTTGTGAATTGGGGCTTTCTGGGTAGCCTTGTGACTGGGGTAGATCAAAGCAATAGAATTAGGGAGGGATTTGGTATACTCTATTTCTGTGATTTTAGAGGAGGATACATGTTTGAAGAGACTGGGTTTTTTTTAATGACATAGCTCTTAAAGTGTCTTGTGGACACTTTAGGAAAAGGTCTGATTTGAAACCCCTGATAGAAGAGGAAATACAACAAAAAGGCAGTAATCGGAAGCAAACATTACTACTGTACAGAAAACTGTTTTTTCTACTTCTATTTAAAAAATAGAGCATTATTTCTTAAAAGGCCATCGTAGTGTTTATTGAACATAATAATGAATTCAAGATTCTGTGCATGTGCTTGTAAATTGGCATTGATGTATGATGTATACTTAAAAAAAAGCCTTACGTTGTATGACTTGCTTTTCTTTAATAAATCACAGTTGCATATGTGATTTTTTTTTTAAACTCCAGGTAAATGGACCAGATGGCATCCTCCAGAATGGGGCAGTGGATGATAATGTGCCTAAAACCAGCCAACTTCTTGCAGAGCTCAATTTTGAAGAAGATGAGGAAGACACTTACTACACCAAGGACCTTCCTGTACATGCCTGCAGGTGAGGTAGTACAGCCTGGTGTTATGAGAGCAGGGCATCAATTTAATGCACTGGGAAAGCTTTGTCCCTGTGGCTAGTGAGTGATTTCCTTTTTCATTTCCCACACCATTTTGCCATTGTAACCTGGAACCAGTATCTAGTGACTCTCCCCTTAAGCTTCTGGGGTATATTTATGCCCTCACATAGAATCTGCTGGGATTGAGAATATGATTTTTATCAGTCGATTAAAGGCTTTACAATAGGTTCCCGTTAGGTTATATTAACATAAATGATCTTGTATGAGGCCCAGTCCTTTATCAGAGGGGTTTGCTGTTCTTATTCCATGTTTTTTGTAATTTTATATCTGACCCTTTAAGGTGCCTTAGTGCATCAGATCATTTTCTAACACGTTGCTTCTGGCTCTCTAAGAATATTGCATTTATGCTTACTGCCTCCAGAAGTTGTGAGTGCTCTAACACTGGTGGTTTTTAAGAAGAGATTGGACAACCATTTGTCTGAAATGGTGTAGAGTTTCCTGCTTGAGCAGGAGGTTGGACTAGAAGACCTCCAAGGTCCCTTCCCACTCTTATTTTCTGAAGCTCGGAAGATTAAATAGGTTTGGTTATGCCATACTCTTTGGTGTTTAGCTGAATAAGTGGTATTTTCTAACAATGCATTTTGAATGTCTGAACATACTTTCTAAGTTGCCGTGCTTATGTTCAGTGTGATGATGTTTGACATTGATCACAAGAGGCTATGTTGCCACAAAGGCCATGTTGTGATAGCATAAAGTTCAGAAGGTTAGTAATGCCTCTGCCAGCTTTCAGTGGTATAGTAGTCTTTGTTTCTTAAATCAGTTTATATTGGTGAGTGTCTTTGATTTCCTCTCCTTGAAGTAAAATGGATTTACAACAATGGTCCCTCTATGTTTTCCTTAGCTATTGTGGCATCCACGACCCAGCTTGCGTTGTCTATTGTAACACCAGCAAGAAGTGGTTCTGCAATGGACGCGGGAATACTTCTGGCAGGTAAATATTCACATTCGCAAAGAGAACATAATTCACTTCTGTTAAATGTATGAACATAGAAAGCTTTCAGGTGCTAATTCAAATAATTGGTCCACTTTCCCTGTTAGCAACTATCCAAAACCTTGAGGGAGAACTTGAGCCAATTGAGCTAGGTCCCTGTTGGGTATAAGTACTTGTAGTCTATTGTTCAATTATGGGACTTCACAGTTCCTGCAAAAATTCAGTCTTACTTGAAACTGCTTTCTACAATGTGGCTTAAACCTTACCAACATTTTAATAGAGCACTTTTTAGAGCTAAGTCCCCATAAGCTGTTTTCTGTCACTTACACAAAAGTCTTTTAGTATTTCATAAATTACAATCCCTTAATGTATTATGAATACAATATAAGGAAATACAACAATAGCAGTAAGAATCTGTAATGAATACTATTTGACTTAAATAGAGGTAGTCCTTGACTTATGACCATTCATTTAGCGACTGTTTGAAGTTAGAGTGGCCATTGAAAAAAGTGACTTATGACTGCTCCTCGTACTTATAACCACTGCGGTGTCCCCATGGTCGCTTGATGAAAATTTGGGCACCTGGCAACTGGCATATATTTATGACAGTTGCAGCATCTCAAGTCAGGTTGCCATTTGCGACTTTCCCAGCGGGCTTCTGAGAAGCAAAACCAATGGGGGAAGCTGGATTTACTTAACTGTGATTCACTTAATGACCGTAGCAAAATGGCGGTAAAATTGGGTATGACTCACTTAACAATTGCCTCGCTTAGTAATAGAATTCCAGACCCAATTGTGATCAAGGCTACCTGTGCCATGAAACAACTTAAAATAGCAACTTAACGGACTATGTGCATCATGCAGTAGTCAAGAAACAACACAAAGTAAATAGGTTTTTGCTGCTGTTAAAGGTTCACAGAGATGGGGACCTACCAATTTGTATTAGAACATGGGAATTGTACTGAAAGGCCCTTTTTCCCCCCAACACTATCAAATTGTTGGCACTAGCACTCTTCATTAGTAGGGGTCTTTGTGCAGGTTCTTAAGAGCAAGACTGTTGATACAGATGTAGATGGCTTGAAGTAAGCTGGGTCCAGGCAGTTAATGGTTTTAAAGATCAAAAACTGCACTTTGAATTGGGTCTGAAGATAATCAACAACCAATGCAATTAATACTGCATTAGTGTCACATGTTTTAGCTGCTAGCTTTCCACGAAAAGCTTGAGTTAATTGCATTATGCACTAGCTCACTCTTCCAAAGGGATTTGCAAGTAAATGCTGTTAAATAATCTAACTTGAATGGTGCTAGTGCATAAGCACCCAAGGAAAAGTATATCTCAGGAAGGTTTCACCTGCCATATTTTATTTGTTTATATTCCTTCTTTATTTTTTATAAAGAACTCAAGGTGTTGAACACCCACTACACTCCTTCCTCTTCCTGTTTTCCCCACGGTAACAACTCTGTGAGGTGGGTTGGTCTGAGAGTTAATGGCCTAAAGTCACTCAGCTGGCTTTCATGGGTAAGGCAGGACTAGAACATGGAGTATCAGCTGGTTGATATATCTTGCTAGTCATCACTGTCTGCAAGGAACAGTGATGTTCCTTGTGTTACCCAGAATGTGTTACCCAGAATGGGTGGTTTACCTAACCCCACTATTTATTCACTGCCTTCAGTTAATTTGTAAAAATAATAAAGACGGTATAAAATAAATATCCTTTTTACTTGAATTCTAGTGAAAAGAAGAAAATCTAGTGAAAAGAAGGACTAGGGGTGCCATGATAGCAGTCTTCCAATATTTGAGAGGCTGCCACAAAGGAGAGGGGGTCAACCTATTTTCCAAAGTACCAGAAGGCAAGGCAAGAAACAATGGAAACTAATCAAGGAGAGAAGCAACCTAGAACTAAGGAGAAATTTCCTAACGTAACAATCAGTGGAACAGCTTGCCTTCAGAAGTTGTGGGTGCGCCATCGCTGAAGGCTTTTAAGAAGAGACTGGGCAGCTGTTTGTCTGAAATGGTGTAGGGTCTAGAACAGGGCTTTTCAACCTTTTTACCGATTGTACCACTTTTAGGATATGGCAATATTCGAGTACCACCTAGCAAGGTGTCAAAAACTTGGTGACAAAAAAAAACCTGTTCAAAGTTGCAATTGCACTGAAATGTCTTATGACCATTTTTCACACTTATGACCATTGCAGCAACAGGGTCATGTGATTTATATTTGGATGCTTGGCAACTGATTCATATTTATGATGGTCACAGTGTCCCAGGGTCATGTGATCCCCTTCTGCAACCTTTTGACAGCAAAGTCAATGGCAGAGCTGCTGGTGGCCAAGTGCTAAGGCGGGACTCTCCTTTCCTCCCTTCCCTGCCTCCCTTTTTCTCATTCCCATCTCCTTCTGAAGGAAGAATTTGAACACCCCCCCCCCCCCGATATTTTCCCTCTTCCATATATTGATCAAACAGGAAAGGCCTCCAGAGACGAGAAAAGACAAGCTGCTGAGTGAACTAGCTTAAAAAGGCACTTCCCCTTTAAGAATTAGCTACTGGTTAGTAAGGAGCCCAGCCGGCACTTAAGGAAGAAAAAAAAAAGTAAGTACTGGCTGCCGGCTAAGGCAGCCTCCCCAAATGGCTCCATTCATAAGTAAAATCTGCAGCTCCAGAGGACTCTCTCACTGTAAGTCCTTGCCTGTGCTGGCTCTTTCCCTCCCCCACTACACTTGGCTAGGCAGGGCTGCGTACCACCTGCCACTCATTAATGTACCACAAGTGGTACGCGTACCACAGGTTGAAAAGCCCTGGTCTAGAAGACCTCCAAGGTCCCTTCCAACTCTGTTATTCTGAATTGAACTTCATTTTGTTTTTCCAGTATAAATAAGTTTTCTGTTTACATTTCAAAGAAAACTCTTGTTTTGCAATCAAGCATGTATTTTTCTGTCTTTTGTTAGCCACATTGTGAACCATCTTGTGAGAGCCAAGTGCAAAGAAGTGACTCTTCATAAGGATGGTCCTTTGGGCGAGACTGTCTTGGAATGTTACAATTGTGGCTGTCGTAATGTGTTTCTTCTTGGCTTCATCCCGGCCAAAGCTGACTCTGTGGTTGTTTTGTTATGCAGGTAAGAGAATTTTAGTTTTGTAGAAAGAAATTACTTGAACAATGATCACAAGAAACTATTAAGTGTGTGTTTTAATGTACTGAGTATTTTTTTTTACTGAGTAATACTTTTTGTGTTTGACTAATATGTTTCTCTCATATCCTGATTATGTAGGCAGCCTTGTGCCAGCCAGAGCAGCTTAAAGGACATCAATTGGGACAGCTCACAGTGGCAGCCTTTGATTCAGGATCGCTGCTTCCTTTCCTGGCTAGTCAAAATTCCTTCAGAACAGGAACAACTGAGGGCCCGGCAGATCACAGCTCAGCAAATTAACAAACTAGAAGAACTCTGGAAGGTATGTTTGAGAGATTCTGTCCATGGAGAGGAAAAAGGAGCTATAAGATGTTATCTAAGACGGGTCCTCAACCTTGGCAACTTACATGTATAAGACTTGTGGACTTCAACTCCCAGAATTCTGGGAGTTGAAGTCCACAAGTCTTAAAGTTGCCAAGGTTGAGGACCCCTGATCTAAGACAAGCAAATATAGTTGTAGGTAGGTAGGTAGATACATGGGTGGGGTGGGTGGGTGGGTGGGTGGGTGGATGGATGGATGGATGGATAGATGGATAGATAGATTAGATAGATAGATAGATAGATAGATAGATAGATAGATAGATAGATAGATAGATAGATAGATAGATAGATAGATAGATAGATAGATAGATAGATAGATAGATAGATAGATAGGATAGTGATTATAGATGATAGATGATCGATAGTAGATAGATAGATAGATAGATAGATAGATAGATAGATATAGATAGATAGATATAGATAGATAGATAGATAGATGATAGATAGATAGATAAATGATAGATAGATAGATAGATAGATAGATAGATAGATAGATAGATAGATAGATAGATAGATAGATAGATAGATAGATAGATAGATAGATAGATAGATAGATAGATAGATAGATAGATAGATAGTACTGGGTTCACAATTCAGCTTCCTGAGTATCCTTGGTTTCTTTCTAAATCAAGTTTCTGGACTGTGAAGATGCTGTTGAAGTTTTGAATACTAAAACCAGAAAGATGGTTGAATAGGAAGACCAGTTGTTGGGGCTTTGAAGCTTTGTCTAGATTCATGCCTTCATCCTACTCAGCAGAAGATGAATTCAGCAAATTGAGCAGAATTTGCACAATCTGTACAACTCATACAGTACTCTTTCCCATAGTACATAATTAGGATTTCTGGGTGATTTCAATCAAAGGCGGATATGGCTTTTATTTGCAGTATCCTTACATTTAGTAATTTAAACGGGCGTGCTTTGTATTTCATTGTTTTGTGACCTAAAGTATGTGATAGTCCATACATTCCTAGTATTTAGTTCCCTCATTTTGGAAGGATGCCCATAAACCAGCTGGAGAAGTTGGGTTTAGTGTCCTGTTGTCTGTGGTTGCAGGAGAACCCATCTGCCACTTTGGAGGACCTGGAAAAGCCTGGTGTTGATGAAGAGCCACAGCACGTCCTCCTTAGATATGAAGATGCTTATCAGTACCAGAACATCTTTGGTCCTCTGGTCAAGCTTGAAGCAGACTATGACAAGAAATTGAAGGAATCTCAGGTAAAATGCCCAAAAGGAGGCAGCCACTTGAAATAGTTTGGATTGGTGACACTGAACTGTATGCTCAGTTTGGGGGGGGGGGTTGGGGTTAAGTGAGGGTAAGACTTCTGAAAGCCTATAATTCATAAGTGTGGGAGGCATTTGAAATATAGTTGATATAAATATTTTGAAGCATTTTCCCCACTAAGGAATGGCAGAAGCTGCACGTACTTTCTACTTTGAACTGTATCCATAGTTCCATTACTCACTTGAGTCCTGGAGTTGGTGTTGGGTACTTACTTACTACTGTATTGCTCTGATAAAATTTTGAAGCAGAAGACTAGTTGTTCAGTTGCTAAATTATGTCCGACTTTTCATGACCCCACTGGACCATAGAATGCCAGGCTCCCCTGTCTCCCAGAATTTGCCCACATTCATGTTCGTTGTATTGATGACACTAACCATCTTATCCTCTGCCGTCCTCTTCTCCTTTCGCCATCTATCTTTCCCAACATGAATCCTTTTCCGACAAGTCCTCTCTTCTCATTTGGTGGCCAGAGTATTTGAGCTTCAGCTTCAGTTATCTGACTTTCCAAAGAACAGTCTGGGTTGATTTCTTTTAGGATTTGACTGATTTGATCCCCTTGCAGTCTGAGGGACTCTCAAGAGTCTCTCCAGCACCACAATTTGAAAGCAACAGTTCTTTGCTGCTCAGCCTTCCTCATGGTCCAACTCTCACAAGTCATTGCATCACTACTGGGAAAGCCATAGTTTTGACTATAAGACAAGTAGGTTAAGCTTGTATCTTTATAGGTGATGATAATAACTTGTTGTTGTTGTTATGTTGGAAGGGACCTTGGAGATCATCTAGTCCAACCTCCTGCTCAGGCAGGAAACCCTATACGATTTCAGACAAATGGCTGTCCAGTCTCTTCTTAAAAACTTCCAGTGTTGGAGCATTCACAGCTTCTGGAGGCAGCTTGTTCCAGTTATTTATTGTTCTAACTGTCAGGAAATTTCTCCTTAGTTCTAGCTTGCTTCTCTCTTTGGTATAGTTTCCATCTGTTGCTTCTTGTCTTGCCTTCAGGTGCTTTGGAGAATAGCTTGACTCCCTCTTCTTTGTGGCAACCCCTGAGATATTGGAACACTGCTATCATGTCCCCCCTAGTTCTTCTCTTCATTAAACTAGATATACCCAATTCCAGCAACCGTTCCTTATATGTTTTAGCCTCCAGTCCCCTAATCATCTTTGTTGCTCTTCTCTGTACTCTTTCTAGAGTCTCAACATCTTTTTTACATCGTGATGACCAAAAGTGGATGCAGTATTCTAAGTGTGGCCTTACCAAGGCATTGTAAAGTGGTATTAATACTTCACATGATCTTGATTCTATCCCTCTGTTAATGCAGCCTAGTACTGTGTTGGCTTTTTTGGCAGCTGCAGCACACTGCTGGCTCATATTTAAGTGATTGTCCACTAGGACTCCGAGATCCCTCTCACAGTTACTACTATTGGGCAAGGTACCACCTATACTAAACCTGTGCATTTGGTTTTTCTTGCCTAAGTGTAGAACCTTAACTTTTTTCACCACTGAATTTCATTTTGTTAGATAGCGCCCAATGTTCAAGTCTGTCAGGATCCTTCTGTATCTTAAGCCTATCTTCTGGAGTGTTGGCTATTTCTGCCAGCTTGGTGTCATCTGCAAATTTGATGAGTTCCCCATCTATCCCCTCATCCAAATCACTGATGAAGATGTTGAAGAGCACTGGGCCCAGAACAGAGCCCTGGGGCACCCCACTGCAAACTTCCCTCCATGTAGAATGCGGTTCCATTGAGGACCACACGCTGAGCACGGCCGGTCAGCCAGCTACGGATCCATCTGGTGGTGATGCTATCTAACCCACATTTTTCTATCTTATCAAGTAGTAGGTTGTGGTCTACTTTATCAAATGCCTTACTGAAGTCCAATTAAATTATATCTACAGCATTCCTCTGGTCCACTAATTTTGTCACCTGGTCAAAGAATGCAATAAGATTTGTCTGGCATGATCTGTTTTTGACAAACCCATGTTGGCTTTTGGAAATGTCAGCTTCTGTAATGCAACCCTATCTGCTTGCACTGGGCATGGTTACATGGTTACATGTTCGTTTCAGCATCATAAATTCATGGGCCTCTATTGGTAGCTTCAGTGTTATACTTTCTACAAATTGTCTTTGTTATAGTTGAGCTGCTTTTGATAAGTGCTTTGTTGGGACAGTTGCTCTGTATTCCTTGAAGAATTTTTTCTGAATTATTTAATTTGTATTCTATTCTATCTTAAAGTCACTGGGTACAGACAGAGTGATCTGCTATATACATGTATTGTTCTTCAGTAGAAAGCAACAGGCGTTGCAGCAAATATAATCTGGCCAAAAAGGTGGGCTATTAATAGATTAGAAGTGGGCAGTCTGATCATTCCAAAGCTGCATGTGGATTCTGTGCTAATTTCAAAAAGCATTTGCAAATAATTAAGTGAGAAGACAACTAGATGGTGAATAGGAAAAGAACTCCAGTTGTCTATGAATGAGAAGCAGCTCCACTGAATTAATCAGATTAATCAGTCCTCTTAATATTGATGCATTTGAAAACTTCCAGCAAGCATTGAATCGAGCATATTTCTAAAAAGTCATCAAAGATTACAAATCTGTTTATAGAAGGATTCGCCCAGGAGTGCTGGAATAAAATAGGAGATAAAAGGCCAGAACAGCTTTGATTCTAATTAAAGAATCAAAAAATGAAGAATTATCTTTCTTTATTTTAGACTCAAGACAACATTACTGTGAGATGGGATCTTGGTTTGAACAAGAAAAGGATTGCCTACTTCACCTTGCCAAAGACAGATTCAGGTCAGACTGGAATTAGCAATATTGATAAGTTTAAAAAGTGAATTGGGTTAATAAAAATCAGTGGGCAGATGATACTATATACAGTGCTATCTTCAAAAAGTATTCAAATTATTTACTGTGTCCTCAGATATGCGTTTGATGCAAGGGGATGAGATTTGCCTGAGATACAAAGGGGATTTGGCACCACTGTGGAAAGGAATTGGCCATGTGATTAAAGTTCCTGACAGTATCCTTTTTAATTTCACAAGATGGAGGAAGATGCAGAATGAGAATGCCCTAGTTGGCAAATGGATTTATTGCCAGATTTTTATAGTAGAATTATGAATGACAAGTGTCATTTTCCTGCGCTGTCTTAGAACTCTTGATGGTCATACAGAAAATTTAAAAAATGCTAAAGTAATATTTCAGTTTTGCCTCTGTTAACATTCAACTCACCTATAATTCTCTGCCTGGTTATCTTTGCAGGCCATCAATAGGGGTAGTATATTCTAGCAGTATACTGTAAGCCTTCATGTTATTTTGGTTCTATAAAGTTATGTGTCAGTCTATGTGGCAGCAGCGGGAGACACATTTAGAAGATTTTTCTGAAATTACTGCTTAACAAGCTTTTGTAGATTATGGTGATGAAATTGCAATTGAGTTGAGAAGTAGTGTCGGCGCTCCCGTGGAAGTGACTCACAATTTCCAAGTGGATTTTGTATGGAAATCAACATCCTTTGATAGGTTGGTGCAGTTTTATTTAGGGGGGCAGCTCTTGATTTTGATTTTTGGGGGAGAGTGAGAAAGTGCCAGAGTGCACACACTTGCGTCTCTCTTTTTCAGAATGCAGAGTGCCCTAAAAACATTTGCTGTGGATGAAACATCAGTTTCTGGCTACATCTATCACAAACTTCTGGGTCATGAAGTGGAAGATGTCATTATTAAATGTCAGTTGCCAAAGCGCTTCACAGCACAAGGACTTCCGGACCTCAACCATTCTCAGGTTTGTCCTGTTCCACAGCAAACCCAGAAATGGGAATTAGAGTTTCAGGTGTTGGTTTTATAACCCGTTTGACTTCACAGTCTTCTTTACTTTTATTCTCAGGTGTATGCAGTGAAGACTGTTTTGCAGCGTCCCTTGAGTCTTATCCAGGGCCCCCCTGGCACAGGCAAGACTGTGACATCAGCCACAATTGTGTATCACCTGGCAAGGCAAGGAAATGGGTAAGAGAGAAAAGGACACACTAGCTCACAACCTAAAGGGCAGAATAGATTTAATTTATGATTAAAGCTCTGTGCTTTGGAATGTGGATGTGACGCTCGTAAAAGGAGATGGGACTTTGAACATGCAGCCGCCATCTCCGACACCCTGTCAAAACTTGCTAAAGTCTAACTGCTTCTCTCCAGATTCTAGCAACTTTTAAGAGGTCCAAGATGGGCTAAGGCTGTAGTTCCTTTTTTCGCTCAACCATAAATCTGTTATCTTCATTGACTACACTTGTGCTGTCCTTAATAAGAGAGCCAGTTTGGTGTAGCGGTTAAGGTGCTGGCTTAGAAACCAGGAAATTATGAATTCTAGTCCCACTACAACTTGAAGGTTGTACAGCATGAATGTTGGCTGGGTGACTGTGGGCCAGTCACACTCTCTCTCAGTCCACCTCACAGGGGTGGTGGTTTTGGGGGAAAATCGGAAGAGGAAGAAGTATTATGTACTTTTGCTGCCTTGTTATTTATAAAGTAACAAAGGTAGGATAAAAAAATCTAATATTGGCAGATCTGGTTTTGTAATCTCTGTTACCCCTTAGTTTGCATTAAAATGATAATTTTGCCAGTGCTGTCCTAAATGTAATTTTAAAAAATGGTACAGGTTTTGGTTGGATGGAATTGTTTGCTCCCAGTTTTCACCTAATCTTGAGTCCCACGCTGTTTCCAAAGGCCTGTGCTGGTTTGTGCCCCAAGTAACATTGCTGTGGACCAGTTGACAGAAAAAATACATCAGACGGGGCTGAAGGTGGTGCGCCTGTGTGCAAAGAGCCGCGAGGCCATTGATTCACCTGTCTCTTTCTTAGCACTGCACAACCAGATCAGGAATATGGATAGGTAAGAATGAAAATGGTCTCACCGGTATTTTTTCTGGCATTTGTTCAGAGGATCATAATTTCCATATTTTCCACAACTGTTAAGCTTTGGGCATTATGCTAAGAGTTCCTTGCTCTAGTTTTGCGTTTGTTAAAAGCAATGAATTTCTTTATATCTGCAGATTAACTTTGAGACAGAAGTTTAAGTTTATGGTCTAATACTGCCTTTTTTTCTTGTTAAGTGGTTAACGCCTCCGTGTGTGTTCTGGTTGCCTTTGAATTGAAAGCAGGATGCATGAAACGAGGATAGTTATAACATTTCCTGCACTTACAGCATCCTAAGTAATGCGTATTTTGTTTCTCAGCATGCCAGAGCTCCAGAAACTGCAGCAGCTGAAAGATGAGACTGGGGAACTGTCATCCGCTGATGAGAAGCGCTACCGAGCGCTTAAAAGAACAGCTGAGCGGGAACTGCTAATGGTAATTGTTTCCTTCTACTTAGCTACTGTCCTCGTTTCTCACAGGGCTAGTGCTCTGTACTCCAGATTGCTCTGATGCAGGTAGGTGAGCTGTGTCCTTGTTCATCCTCAGTGCTGCAAAAGCAATCGGAGTAATCAGATACGCTTCGGTAATAAAATCCTGGTGGGTACAGCGTGAAATGCAAGGAAGCCATGTAATAGCCCTAGTGCACAGAGTCAGGGGAGCAGTTGGCAATAGTGTCATAGGAACAACAGTCCTGAAATTCTGCGGCTTTATCCCCCTTAGAATGCAGATGTCATTTGCTGCACCTGCGTCGGAGCTGGTGACCCAAGACTTGCAAAAATGCAGTTTCGTTCCATTTTGATTGATGAAAGCACACAGGCCACTGAGCCGGAATGCATGGTGCCTGTTGTTCTCGGGGCAAAACAGGTAGGCTGGGGCTGCTTTAAAAAAATACATTTTTAAAAAATTTTAAATCTTAAATTATTCAGTTTTTAAAATGTTATTATATTGATTAAATTGTCTACCGCCCGACTGCAGAGGTAGGCAACCTTGGCTCTTTTATGACTTGTGGACTTCAACTCCCAGAATTCCTGAGCCAGCATGGCTCAGCTTGGAAACCTCTCCCTTTTCCCTCAGTGTGGCTGGCTCAGGAATTCTGGGAGTTGAAGTCCACGAGTCATAAAAGAGCCAAGGTTGCCTACCCCTGGCCCAGACAGAGCCTGTCTATGAAGGAGATGGGCAGTTAAGAACTTTGATATATGAATAAGTAAATAAATAAAAAAATGGAATTGCCAAATGTTTTTAAGTATTTTTGCTGTCTGAGGATTGTTTGTACTGAGCAGGTTGGTTATGCGTGTAGTTGTTTTTTTTTTAAATGGGGGCCTACGTGAATCTTCAGAAAGGGAATTCTGGTTGCTTGCAAATGGAGATTTTAGAGGCACATTGCACAATGGCCCACATGCAAATACTAAATTGTTGTGTTTTAAAATTTCTGTCTAAATTAAAATTCGGCGTGCTTCTTGAGAAGGCTTGAAAGGGGAATCCAGGACGAAGCAATTGACGAAGTCTGGAAAAAAAGTACGAAACTGAAAGGAAAGGGGAGGAAAAAACCAAATAGGAATAAGATTACAGTTGAACTCAGATGGTTGTGGAGAAGAACAATAAGCAGCTTTATTTTTTTTAATTGTATTTGTTAAATTTATATGCCACCCATCTCCGCAATAAGGTAACTCTGGACCTTTATGCGAGGAGATTAAACGGGCATATAAGTGAATGTCACCCATTCAGTGGCTCAGGCAAAATTACAGATAGTCCTCGATTTACAACCGTTCAAAGTTAAGAACAGCATGGGGAAAAAGTGACATTTCTGGTCCTCACACTTACAACTGTTGCAGTCACCCCCGCGACCATATGATCAAAATTTGGGTGCTTAGCAACCAGCCTGTATTTGTGACAGTTGCAGTGACCCCATTTGCGACCTTCCCAGCCGCCTTCCAACAAGCAAAGTCGACGGGGGAGGCCAGGTTGGCCGAAACAGCTGAACGATTCACTTAACACCTGCGGTGATTTGCTTAATACTGTAACAGAAACAGTCATAAAATTGCCTGTGAACTCACTTAGCCAACCGCCTTGCTTAGCAACAGAAAATTCTGGTCTCAGTTGTGGACATAAGCCGAGGACTACCTGTAAATCAAAGGTGGATGAAAAGAAACTCTCCTCCTTTCCCCAGTTACTGCTTGGGAACATGGACCATTCAGAGCTGCTTTCAGTCATTGCCTTTTGATTGTCGCCTGATATTCAGCCTCTGGGCTTCCTGCAGATGGCGGGCGAACAGGTGTGTATGTGCGTGCATTGACCAGATCTCTTGTCTTCTCAGTTGATCCTCGTGGGCGATCATTGCCAGCTGGGCCCTGTCGTGATGTGCAAGAAGGCCGCTAAAGCAGGTCTGTCACAGTCCCTCTTTGAGCGGCTGGTGGTGCTGGGCATTCGGCCCATCCGCCTGCAAGTCCAGTACCGCATGCACCCGGCCCTGAGTGCTTTTCCCTCCAACATCTTTTACGAAGGGTCCCTCCAGAACGGTGTCACTGCAGGTAAATGGGGTTTGGATCTGTGTGCAGAGGGGATTTAGATTCCAGGGAATTTCGGCCTATCGGGCAGGCTTTAGTGTCCAAGAAGCATCTCTGTCAATTGTATCGACCAGCGTTTCTCAACTGTGGGGGAAATTTAAGAGGGATGGACTTCAATTCCTAGCATGGCTGGCTGGGGAATGCTGGGAGTTGAAGTTCATCCTCTTAAAGTTCCCCCGCAGTTGAGAAGCACTGTTATTTTGACATTGGGATACAGTTGATTATTGGGGTGGGGGGTGGGGGTGCTGCCGAGGTGCTTCTTTGAGATTGAGAAACCTCCATTTTAATCAAATAAAATAGGGTTCACTGAAGACCTTTATACTGACGAATGAGTCCCATCTTTCCTGCAGCAGACCGTGTCAAGAAGGGGTTTGACTTCCAGTGGCCTCAGCCAGACAAGCCCATGTTTTTCTACGTGACCCAAGGGCAAGAAGAAATTGCAAGTTCTGGCACTTCCTATTTGAACAGGTAAAGAAGAAAGATCAATGGCAACCAATAACCTGAGAAAGAAGGGAGAGGTTCAGTTGATTTCTTGGTAGGCCAAGCGAGGCATCTCTCCTTTTAAAGTTTATACAGTCCCTTTATCCAAAAATAGGAGAATGTGATTAAATCAGTAAATAAAGATTGACATTATTTGGTCTCATGGTTAAGGTGCTGGACTAGGTTAAGGTGCTGGACTAGAGGCCAGGAGACTGTGAGTTCTAGTCCCGCCTTAGCCATGAAAGCTGGCTGGGTGACTTTGGGCCAATCATCAGGAGAATGTGAGTTTTAGTCCCACTTTAGGCATGAAAGTCAATGACTTTGGGCCTATTCCTCTCTCTTATTCCCCCTTACGTCACAGGGTGGTTTTGGGGGAAATAGGAGGAAAGCATGTTAGATATGTCCACTGCCTTGCATTACTTATAAAGTGAGGGGAAACGTAATAAATAAAATCTTGTTCCTTCCTCATTTTACTATTTGGGAAAATGCTTTGCATATTTGAATCAACATACAAACTTTGTACGAGCTTAGATAAGAAAAAAATGAGTTTACTCTTCTTTCCTCTCCTCCCTTATCTTACAGAACAGAGGCAGCCAATGTGGAGAAAATAACCACTAAGCTACTGAAGGCTGGTGCAAAGCCAGATCAGATTGGTATCATCACACCCTATGAGGGCCAGCGTTCATACTTGGTGCAGTACATGCAGTTTAGCGGGTCTTTGCATACCAAGCTTTATCAGGTATACAGTTATGCTTTCCTTTCTTGATTCTTTGTATTCCCAGGTTTGCAGAAACCCAGTTGGTCTTTGCATTTGTTCCCAAAGTATTTATACTGCATTTACAAAATATTTTACTTGGAAGTGGTGTAGTTAGGAACTTCCAAAGAAGAAACCTTTTGTAGTTTTAACTTCCACCAAGAGAAGACAACTTATTTTAAGTATGTGATTTTTATTTGCTTTGGAGAAAGGATTGTGACGATGGCTTGTAATTTCATCTAGTGAGAGAAAACCTGCCCCTCCCCTCCATTTCAGGTTTATTTGTTGAAATAAAACATTTTGTAATGTGTGGGTGCACTAACTTCCCCTGCCCCCCAAAGGACGGAACAAGGTTATTTCTGGGATTCCACTGTGTTTTGATAATACTGAAATTTGCTTTAAGAAGTCTTTCTCTCTTCTCCCCCCCCCCCCTTTACAGGAAGTTGAAATCGCTAGTGTTGATGCTTTCCAAGGGCGAGAGAAGGACTTCATTATCCTCTCCTGTGTTAGAGCCAATGAACATCAAGGCATTGGCTTCCTGAATGACCCCCGGCGTCTCAATGTGGCTCTAACAAGAGCAAGGTATTGGACTTTCCAGAATGATCCGAGATAGAACCTCTGCTTTCAGAATCCCCTAATTACACATTTCAGATGGAGTCAGATTGGGGGGGGGGGAGCCTTCCCTGGCTCAGACAGCTATTAACTGTACTTGTCCAGCTGTTAAAAAGCGCTACAGAACTTTTTGAAACTTCAAACCTATTCTTTATTTCATTTGATATTCATTTTAGATACATTATTTACCTAAGAAATCCTGAGTTATTTGCAAAATCAAAGATAAAAAGATAAGGATGTGTGATGTTTCTTTGGTTTTCTCATATGTTTATGGGTAAATGTATTAAGAAACGCTTGCGATTTTTACTTACCGAATTTACTTTGCCACCCATCTCACAATTCAAGGCAACTCTTGAGTGGCTTACAACAAGGTAAAACACACAAAACATTTGACAATTACAAATATAAAAACTGGTTAAAATTACAAAAAATTTTAAAAATGGAAGTGTTTGGAGGTGAGAGGTGGGGGTACCTTTTTCTATATGTCAGAGGTCTGGGTTGGAATGGCAGATGTGTATTTTTGTAAGTAAATGGTGCCGTGTTGATTGTTGAGAACCTGAGTGATTTGAACCCAGTATTAGATTATATGAAAATTAATGCATCGTAGGCCACAAGATTTGAAAAATTGTATGCAGGACGGTTCTTTGTTTCCCAAGGACCGGACATACCAGTAGTATAGAAGACAACTGTATAAAATAAGTTCATTGTAGCACACATCTTTCCTAAAAATAAGCTGTTGCCCTGGGCTAATTCCAACCTCCTACGCTTTGCAAGATGATGTAGCCAGGCAAATAAGTCTTAATGGTTAGTCCTTTTAACAAATACAGCTGGTCCTCAACTTAACAATCATTGGTTCAATGACCATTCCAAGTTTTGATGGTACTGAGTAAATGGTGGTTATCACTGGTCCTTGGAATTCTAGCCACCCCAGGACCTCTTTGGTCACTTGATAATGATCTTGGGTGCTTGGCAACTGTCTTGCACCAGTTGCAGCGCCCTGTAGCCACATGATCGCCATTTGCAATCTTTCCTGCCGGCTTCCCCGGAAAGTCATTGGGAAAGCCATCAGGGGAGGTTGCAAGTCACTAGGCCAGGGGTAGGCAACCTTGGCTCTTTTATGACTCGTGGACTTCAACTCCCAGAATTCCTGAGCCAGCATGGCTCAGCTTGGAAACCTCTCCCTTTCCCCTCAGCATGGCTGGCTCAGGAATTCTGGGAGTTGAAGTCCACGAGTCATAAAAGAGCCAAGGTTGCCTACCCCTGCACTAGGTAAATCTCCCCCAACCGTGCATCCTTCCCCAGCCCCTCCAGGCTCACGCTGGCCCTTGCACAGTTCCTTGGGCTTCCTGGTGCACCCTCCTTGACCCTCACCTGCCCCTGCCTCTGCCTCATGCGACCCCATACACCCTCCTTGATCCTTGCCACACCTGCCTCACATACTCTCCTCGACCTTCACTGTGCCTTCTGCGCACACTCCCTCCCCCTCCCAGCAGCAGCCACTTACCTGCCAGGTGGCTTGCTGGTAAACTACATTGGACTTGCAACTTCCTGCTGGCTTCCCCACTGACTTAGTGGTGGGAATCGGGCAGGGATTTCCATCGCTAAGCGATGCGGTCGCGCTTTACCACTGCATTCCCTAGCGGATGGGAATTCTGGTCCCCATTACTGTCAAAAATTGAGAACGACCTATAGAAGTCTTACAAATTTGTAAAATAGCATACAACCTTTGCCTCCCTCTGAATTCCTTACACCTAAATGGATACGGTGCGACCTCAGCATAGTTGCTCCTCTAAGTTGCTGCCAAGCTCCAGGTAGGAATCGCCACAATGTGCTGCTTACTGTGGTTTGTGGTCCTGACATTTGGCTGATAACCCTCTTGCTTGCCTGTAACAATTTTAAGCTCCCAGACATCACTTCCTGCTTCCTTGTTTGCTTGCTGTCTTCTCTTCCACCTTTTCTTTGACACACACACACATTTGTAGGCTTAGGGCCTGGGTGGAGTGGGGTTGCGTATGGACACTGGCACGTTCCTAAAAAATCAGAGAGTGGCTGGTTCCGAACTGCTGGAATAGTGGCATGATGCATTTTAAGTAAACTGTGTAATTTGGGGAATGAATGAACAAGCCCATTTCCTCTAAAGTTTATGGGCTGTAAACTTCGACTGGGAGAAGGAATAAGCTGAGCCTATCCTTGGGGGAAGTAGGGGTGGTGGGGTAACATTTTTGCCTTGTTGCAGCTGCTTTTCCCAAGCGCAGAAGCAACCTCAGCTTTTCCCCTAGACAGGAAAAACAGAAAAACAAGTTGAATGGAGTACTTAAGATTTGTGAATTAAAACAAGATGAGATATAGGTAGTCCTTGACTTACGATGGCAATTGAGCCCCAAATTTGTGTTGCTAAGCAAGATAGTGGTTAAGTGAGTTTTGCTCCATTTTTTACAACCTTTCTTGTCGCAGTTGTTAAGTAATGCACTGCTGTTGTTAAGTTAGTCACATGATTGTTAAGTGAATTCGGCTTCCCCATTGACTTGGCTTGTCAGAAGGTTGCAAAAGGTGATTGCATGACCCTGGGACGCTGCAGCCGTCATAAATATGAGCCAGTTGTCAAGCATCCAGATTCGGATCACGTGTATGGGGATGTTGCAAGTTGTAATTATGAAAAACGGTCGTCAGTCGCTTTTTGGGGGTGCCGTTGTAACTTTGAATGGTCACTAAACGAACGGTTGTAAATCAAGGACAACCTGTAATGTTAATACATCTGACTAAATCTCAATTGAATATACAAAGAAAATAGTACGAGAGGCATGTAAAAATAACAGAATCAAAGTACATAACTAAAACTAGCAGAAACAATACTGCCATTAAATTAAAATCAGCTTAGGTGATCTTTCTGGAAGGCCAAGAAGGCCCTGAAAGGACACTAATGTGGACACTAACTCTGAAGGCATTTTCCGTATACCACAGATCAAAGGGGTTTCTCTGCAGTCATCAGCTGCCTGACTTAAAAGAAATACAAAAAGGGCAATATTCAAGAGTGTCATCCTTGCAACAACATTAATAACAAGTGGCTTGAAGTAGGAATCAGTTGGTGAGCAAGTAACCCTTCAGAGTGTCTTACTGTTGTCTTTTTAGATACGGGGTCATTATTGTTGGGAACCCAAAGGCCCTCTCCAAGCAACCTCTCTGGAACCACCTCCTGAATTACTACAAGGAGCAAAAGGTCCTGGTGGAGGGACCGTTGAACAATCTCCGTGAGAGCCTCATGCAGTTCAGCAAGCCTCGCAAACTGGTCAACACTATCAATCCGGTAAGCTACACACAGAGCAGTTTTCTTTTTGCGCTTAACTGCAAAAATAATAATAATAATAATAATCTCATTTAGCAACAGAGGTTTTGGGCTCCGTTGTGTTTGTAAGTCGAGGACTACCTGTTTTCTTCTAGAGGCCCTTTACAATAAAGAACAAACTGCTGTAAGAACTGAATTTGGAGAAAGTGATTAAGAGTAAGACAATATGATCTCTCTATTTCTTTTTCCTACGTAGTGAATTTATTACAAGAGGTAGGGTTGAAAGAGATGAGAGCTAGAATCAAAGTAGGAGTTCATACACAGCGGCGTGGACGATACCACTTGATTGAAAGTGAGGAATGCATATGAGCTCATTATGAAAGTAAAACACTGGAAGGTGAACATCTGGAATAAGGTTAAGTGTTAAGGCAAAAATAATTTAATAATAATAAAGTTGGAAGGGACCTTGGAGGTCATCGAGTCCAACCCCCAGCTCAGGCAGGAAACCCTATACCATTACAGACAAATGGCTGTCCAGCCTCTTCTTAAAAACTTCCAGTGTTGGAGCATTCACCGCTTCTGGAGGCAGGTTGTTCCACTGGTTAATTGTTCTAACTGTCAGGAAGTTTCTCCTTAGTTCCAGATTGCTTCTCTCTTTGGTCAGTTTCCATCCATTGCTTCTTGTCCTGCCTTCAGGTGCTTTGGAGAATAGCTGGACTCCCTCTTCTTTGGGGCAGCCCCTGAGATATTGGAACACTGCTATCATGTCACCCCTCATCCTTCTTTTCATTAAACTAGACATTCCCAGTTCCAGCAACCGTTCCTTATATGTTTTAGCCGGTAGTCTTTCTGATTGTAAAACTTGAGAGCAAACAAGTAAAAGTGACATAGGTTTATTTTTTTTAGGCTTAAGAATATAGATAGTCCTCACTCATTGACCACTATTGGGACTGGCAACTGTCACTAAGCTGCTCCTCATAAAATGAAAAGTCATGTGACCATGCCTGACTTAGGACAGGAGTTAGAGAATCACCTGTGATCATTAAGTACAATGTCACATGACCATGAATTGTGACTTCTTACTGGCTTCACCTTTGACTTTGGTTGTTGAAGGCCAGCTGTGAAGATCGCAAATGGCAATCATGTGACTGCGGGATGCTGCAGCTGTTGTAAATACCGGTATGTCCTAGTTGCCAAGCGACTGAATCACAATCTTGTAACCACAGGAAAGCTGTGATAGCTGTAACTTAAAAGAGGACCGGTCCTAAGTCTTTTTTCAGCGCTGTTGTGATTTTGAACGGTCACTGACTGAGTGGTCAGAAAGCGAGGGCTACCTGTTTATAAAAGTGGGAAAGTATGCTGGAGAAATACAGGCTATTAAGGGAAAGGCGGTAATAAATAAGATGATTAAGAGTGATAATATTTCAGTGACAAAAAATAGAATAAGCAATCCTCATTCCAATAATAGCATATGGTTGTGAAAATGGGGCTGGGGAGTTTTTATTGTTCTATATTGGTTTTTTGTTTTTCGTAAAGCCACCCAGAGTCACTAAGAGTGAGTGGGAAACTCTACAGATTTTCTAAATAAATAAATAACAATCAAACCCTGAGAAAAAACGAGAGGGAAGGGAGAGATCAAGAATACTGAGTAGATGCAATCGCCAGGGGTTAGACTCAAAGTGAGGGAGTCTTTACCTTTGCTAAGAGTACCATGGACTGCTAGTCACTGAGCCCCAGATCAAATGTGAAGGATGACACCTCTCTTGTTTGGAGACCAGGGGTCTTCAAACTTGGCAACTTTAAGACTTGTGGACTTCAACTCCCAGAATTCCTCAGCCTGGGAGTTGAAGTCCACAAGTATAATAATAATGATAATAGAGTTGGAAGGGATCTTGGAGGTCATCTAGTCCAACCCCCTGCTCAGGCAGGAAACCCTATACCATTTTGGACAAATGGCTGTCCAGTCTCTTCTTAAAAACGTCCAGTGTTGGAGCATTCACCGCTTCTGGAGGCAGGTGGTTCCACTGGTTAATTGTTCTAACTGTCAGGGAATTTCTCCTTAGTTCCAGGTTGCTTCTCTCCTTGGTTAGTTTCCATCTGTTGCTTCTTTTCCTGCCTTCAGGAGAATAGCTTGACTCCCTCTTCTTTGTGGCAGCCCCTGAGAGATTGGAAGACTGCTATCATGTCCCCCCTCGTCCTTCTCTTCATTAAACTAGACATACCCAATTCCAGCAACCGTTCCTTATATGTTTTAGCCTCCAGGCCTCTAATCATCTTTGTTGCTCTTCTCTGTTGCCAAGTTTGAAGACCCCTGCCTTAAACCATGCAGTTAACGAACAAAACTCACATGTACTCCTTAGTGTCAAGTGACAGGAAAGCAGTCAAACATAAAAGGCAGCAAAAAAATCCCTCCAAAGCCACATGAAGATTTGTGTATTTTGAAATGCACCCTGAAGCTCTGTTCCTACAAGATACAAGGGCATACAGAGGAGGGTACAGACAACCTAAGGCTCACCCGCAAGACTGCATTGATGGCATTTGCTTTTATACCACCTCACCGGGGCTAGAAGTAAGCACAGGCATGTTTCATAATCTTCTGCGTGCCAAAAGCAGGATCTAGGCACGTGACACAGCAACCTCCAAAGCTTATCAAGTCTGCTGACCGTTATCCCTTCCTATTAATCCACCTGAGACGCGCAGTGCTGCAAAGAAAAGCTCCTGCTCGAACTCTGAAGATGGACGCTCAAGGACCTGGAAGCGTGGGTTGCCGCCTCCTCTTCCCTTCCCAGTCAAATGGAAGAGAACTAGAAAGGGAATATTTGCAACTGAATGAATGGCTAGGCCAGTGGCGGCAAACCTATGGCACGGGTGCCAGAGGCGGCACTCAGAGCCCTCTCTGTGGGCACGCGTGCTGTCGCCCCAGTCCTAGGCCTTCAGCTGGGTTTTATAAAACCTTTTCGCTTTAGGCCTCCGCCGCCATGTGAAAAAAAAAAAAAGGTTTAATCAGTCAATTTCAACTTCTTGCGGAAAAAAAAAAGATCTTGCAAAGTTGGAATTGATTGATTGAACTTTTTAGTCCCACCCAGTCTGCCGTTACCACCGCAGCCACGCCCACCCAATGGGCCATGCCCACCCAATGGGCCTCACCCAGCCAGTGGGCCACGCCCACCCAGCACTTGACGATGCATAAGTGGGTTTTGGGTTGCATTTTGGGCACTCAGTCTCTAAAAGGGATCACTGGGCTAGGCAGCTGATAAAAGAGGGCTTACCAACATTGGCAACTTTTAAGATGCATGGACTTCAATTCCCAGAATTCCCCAGTGTTAAAAGATGTCAAATTTGGGGAAAGCTGCAGTAGAAGTTGGGTTCCATCACACAAATCAAAACTGATCACCTTGAAGCACAGTGAACTTGGATTGAGAAGATTTTAAAACTTAGCTGGTGTGGCTTGGAAAGTCTTGAAATAAGGAACTCGGATAAAACTTGCACAGGTTAGAAAGAAGCTCTTTTAATGAGCTTCTTTAAAGTGCTCAGTGAAAAAATAGAAATTGCTTATGAGTTAGAGAGTTGATGGATTGAATTCCCCAAGTGGAGTATAGCAGTTAAGAATGCAGTTTACTGAAGTACAAAAGGCAGAATTAGAATGTTTGTTAAAATAACCAGTCTTGCTCAGAAATTCAAGTAAATAGGGGTATAGAGAACATCTGGGCTATAAGGAGCAAATATAAGCCAGTCTGCTATTAATATTGTCTTACACGCACTATACTAAGGAGAGGATCTAGGTAGTGTTCTCCAATTTAAAAAAAAATAAAAAGTACAGATTTTTCAAACAAACATGAATAGCAGCGAGGAAGAGGTCAAGTGGGTAAAGGTATTCTGGATCTGATTCTAACTTAATTAGAAGACTTGGCTGAAATGGGGAAAAAAATAGGAAGAGTGAAAAAAAATAACCATTTCATATATTTTAAGGATTATTGAAGCTGCCCATAATCAGTCGCAAGATTTCATGACAGATGAAACAAGTGGGAAAAGACTCAGCTTGGGATGGAGACCCTATAAAGGAACATAATTTACACAGTGACGATGATGATTCCAATGGGTGGGGGAAGGGAAGACAACTGAAAGTGCAAATGTGGCTATGCAAAAAGCTTTGGGAAGGTCTCACAAAGAAAAAAAGGCTGCTGATGCACGAAGAATAGAAGGACAGGTTACCAGCAAGATTGCTTGTTAAGTGACCTGAAAGAGTCAACATTGTTTCAAGTAAGCTAAAATTCAGAATTGGCTGAGATTGCCAAAAGGTGCCAAGGACAACCTAAAGAGATTTTTGAAATGTTTAAGCTGCTGAGAATCCTCAACCACCACAAGCGATTACAAAAAGCAAGATCAAGGACTAGAATTTAACATTGGATGGAAAGAAACAGGCCGCGTTTGTTTTCTTTGAATAAGTTTAAATTTCCAGGCTTGGGTGAATTGTATTCTATCTAGGGCAGTGTTTCTCAACCTTAGCTATTTTAAGATATCTGGACTTCAACTCCCAGAATTCTGGCTGGGGAATTCTGGGAATTGAGGTCCAGACTTCTTAAAGACACCAAGCTTGAAAAACACTGTTCTAGGGCATGCTAACCCAGTGGAATACTTTAAAATCAAGGAAATTAAAGCCAACATTACCATACAGAAACACTAGTTTTGAAAGATAAAATTTTCATAATTACTTACCTCAGGATTAAACTGTGTAGTGTTGAGGAGGTGTAATTTTCTCCTTAGTAATTCCTTGATTAGGGTACTATTTTCTTCTTGATCACTCAACCCAGTATAGCACAACAGACACAAGGTATGAAAAGGATGACACGACAATACATCAAAAACATCTCGGAAATAACCAACAGACTATTACAAACAGATGGCATCACCATAGCATGCAAACCAACAAAAGCGCCTGAGGGCAGGACAAGAAGCAACGGATGGAAACTAACCAAGCAGAGAAGCAACCTAGAACTAAGGAGAAACTTCCTGAAGGTTAGAACAATTAACCAGTGGAACCACCTGCCTCCAGAAGCGGTGAATGCTCCAACACTGGAAGCTTTTAAGAAGAGACTGGACAGCCATTTGTCTGAAATGGTATAGGGTTTCCTGCCTGAGCAGGGGGTTGGACTAGATGACCTCCAAGGTCCCTTCCAACTTTATTATTATTATTAAAAGCCCTTGAAAACATCTTCAGTAAATCAAAAGATGCAGTAGCCCAAGAAGAAAAATAAACAGGGATCATCTACAACATACATTGTAAGGACTATAACGACTGCTCTGTAAGAGACAAGCAGAAGACCAGCAGAGTGCTGTCAGAAGATAGGGCAAAAATTCCACACAGACAGATTCAGTCATAGTTTCAACTGGGAAATTATGAACATCTGGAATAGCTAAATGCAAAAATGCTAGGAGGTTCAGGAAGTTTGGCATTCAGACAAATCATTAGAACGCTTTGGAAACCTTCCTTTGGGTTTGTGCTTGATGTTTGCTATTTGCTTAATGTCCCTCTTTGGTTTTCTAGATTTTGTTGTTTATTAGAGTATGCTAATCTGGGCTGTTGGCTTGATTTAATATTTTTAGCTGCTTTTATATCTTTTCACATTTTGTACATCACCCAGAGTCTACTGGGGTTGGGCAGCCAATAAATTTAAATAAATAATGGCTAAACCAGGCTTCATGACTGCCAGGGTAGCCGATATCTGGTTTGCCTGACAGATTCCTGCAAAGGTTCCTTAAGGTACCAATTCAGTCTTCACCACTGTGAATATAATGATTAATTATAATGTAATTAAAATTAAGGAGAAACTTCCTGACAGTGAGGACAATTAACCAGTGGAACGGCTTGCCTCCAGAAATGGTGGGCGCTCCATCACTGGAGATTTTCAAGAAGAGGCTAGACCAGGGGTAGGCAACCCAAAATACTCAAAGAGCCACTTGGACCCGTTTCCCACCGAAAACAAAACACTGGGAGCCGCAAAACCCTTTTGACATCTAAAATGAAGATGTATGTATGTATGTATGTATGTATGTGTATATATGTGTGTGTGTGCACTTGTGCTTCCTCTCTCTCTCTCTCTCTTTCCTCTCCCTCTCTCAAGGCATCTTGTTATCCTGTTTTTGGAACACCCTCATTTTTGTCAGCTCCATAATCACATTATGTGTCCTTACTAGTGTCCTGGGGAGGGAAGGGGGGCAGGAGGCAGCGGAGGGCGCTGAAAGGTGCCCGGGGCACCACGGCCCGGCCCGGGGAGACGCATGCCCGGCCCGGGGACGGCCCAGGAAGCGATACCCCCGCTGCTACCGCCACCGGGACTGCCGGCCAGCCCGGGGAGACGCATGGCCGGCTCGGCAGCCCCGGGAAACTCGTGGCCGGCTCGGGAAGCGGCCCAGGAAGCGATGCCTCCGCCGGCCGCCGCCCCAACCAAGACTGCCGCCTGGCCCGGGGAAACACGTGGCCGGCTCGGCAGCCTGGGAAGCGGCCCAGGAAGCCATGCCCCAGCCGGGACTGCCGCCTGGTACAAGTAAGCCGCCCTGCCCCGCGGCCGCTTCGTGGCGGTGCTCTGTGGGCTCGGAGCCCCCTCCCTCCCCCCCGCCACTGACCGTCTGTCTCCGGCTCTGCTCCTGGCTGGGCATCGCAGGGGCTGCTCTCCCTTGGGGCCCCAGCTTGCGGGAGGGCTGGCCCGCTCAGCGGAGGCTCCGGCGGGCCGCTCCCAGCGGGGATCCAGGAGCTTCCCCGCGCGGCTCCCCGGCCACGTGCGCCTCGGACGGGGCCAGCCCGGGAAAGGGACTTCCTGGCTGCCCTTCTCCCAGGGGGCGGGGCACCCAGGCGCAGGGCCAATCAGGAGCCCTGCGAGGGGGCAAGTCCCCATGAGAGAGAGAGACAGAGAGGGGAAGCGCAAGTGCCTCTCTCTGTCTCTCTTTGCAAATGGCGGAGGAGGCTCCGGAGCTGCAGGAGATGGCTCAAAGAGCCGCATGCGGCTCCGGAGCCGCGGGTTGCCGACCCGTGGGCTAGACAGTTACTTGTCTGAGATGGTATAGGTTCTCCTGCTTGAGCAGGGGGCTGGACTAGAAGACCTCCAAGGTCCCTTCCAGCTCTATTCTATTCTAATTAAAAAAAACCAAGAATGAAACAAAAACACCAGAATACATCCAGTCCATCAGCGAATACCCAGATAATCGGGGATTAACACCAGAAAAACAATCAAGCAAAAAACTGTACCTTAATGAACGAACTACCAGGGAGAAAACCACATCCCCACCAACATTGGCAGGACAAGCTACTGTATATAAACAGGGAGTAAATTTACTAGCACTGATGATGTCATCTAGTTGGCTAATGAAACATTTGCAGAAAAACCAAGCTCAGAGAGCATCAAGGACTCCACATATTCACACGGGTGAATATGGCTTGGAAGAGCCCCTCCCATTTCTGTTATACGATAAGTTAGTCACTCCACCCATATAATCAGTACATTGGTTAGTAAGTAAACATCTGCCTTAAGCTGATTCAGATCGTGAGTCATCTTGCACAAAGCAGCAGGAGCATTTCCCATGTATCTTTTCTAGCAAAACTCTAGCCCTTTGCAGAGCTGGGAGGAAAGCTGTATAGCAGTACGTTGTAAATGTGTTCAACAGTCCTGTAACGAAAGTTTTTGTTTGTTTATTAGGCTTATATGCCACCCATCTCGCCTAGAGGCAAGAAGTTACTCAGTAGCTATTCCAGATGTTTGTAACAGAACAAAAATAGTTTTTGTTTCTTCTTCATACATTTTAATTTGCATTCTGTTTTAGGGAGCCCGGTTTATGACAACTGCTATGTATGATGCCCGTGAAGCTATTATCCCTGGATCAGTTTATGATCGCAGCAGCCAAGGTAAGAGACTTTTAGGACTTTCGGTAATCCAGATAAGTGATCCATTGGCTCCTGAGCACAAAATAGCTACATTCCTAAACTAGTCATAGCCTGCCTTACATTGTGTGGTTGTTAATTGTTCTGATTTGTTAATTTGTTTAGCGAGGTTGCTTGCAAAGAGCAACTCACTCTTTGCCCGGTGGATTCGGTGGCATGCATGCTATGGGTTTTCCATATTGCCATTCCAAATCAAAACTTTGGAGGCAAACAATCCCTTATCCCATTTTGCACTAGGAGAAAAGGACCCGGGTAAAGGAAATCTATTGCAGTAGCTGTCTTATCTTAAAACTGCTCAACTTTCTCCCCACGTTCTTAGGCCGGCCATCCAACATGTATTTCCAAACACACGATCAGATTGGGATGATCAGTGCCGGGCCCAGCCATGTCACCACCATGAACATTCCTATCCCATTCAACTTGGTGATGCCTCCCATGCCTCCACCAGGGTACTTTGGACAGGCCAATGGACCAGCTGCAGGTGGGATGTTTGCAGGTGCAAATTATTTTGTTATGTGACCATTAAGAAAATGTGTGCAGGGGTGGCGGGTGGGAGGGGAATGAGGGGGTGGGGAGGGGAAGAAAGGATTGCAATTTGCAGCCTCTGGCAGATGTCATTAAAAAGTAGCATGTCTCTAGACTGGTGTGTAATTCATCTTCTCCAGTAGGCATGTATATATTGATCAATTGACTGGATTTTGTTTTTTAATTCCACTTCAATCTGTGAATACTTGGCAGTATGCAAATACGAAGATAAAGAACAAAACAAAAATATAAGAAAAGATAAACACCATAAAATGAGGTGTCCAGCCTTGTCAAGTTTAATGGCTGGCTGGGGAACTCTGGGAACTGAAGTTCACAAGTCTTAAAGGTGCCAACATTGGATACCCCTTCCATAAACCATTGAAGGGCATCACAATTCCAATTCCCTCCAGAAGTAGTAGAACAATATAACATATATGAAATAAAATATATCATCAATGAACGAGGTTTGCTCCAAAATGGCATCATGCTCCATCAGCAGGCCCTTGTCAATGAAGCAGACTCTTAAGTTTCTGGGCATCTGACTTGTTCTGATCTTGCTTACTTCACAACCAGAAAGCAACTCCTTTCATGTATTTGTCAAACAGCGGATAAGATTATTGTTGACAATTAGCCTTGAAATTGCCGTATTTGGGAGGGAAGTTAACAGTAACATATTCTGCTTAAGATCTTTGTGTATAATTTTTTAGGGGGAAAGGTAGATTTCTAGTTGGGAGTTTCTAGCACAGGGGTGGGCAATTAATTTCCCCAAACTGAGACTGTTGTGGAGGGCTGAGCCAACAGGCTCATGAAGGTGCACAGGCATGCACATGTACACATGTGTAAATTAAAAAAAATAGTCGCCTTCAAAATAAAAGCCATCTATGCGGGATGAACAGGGACAGCCAAAGGGCCGGATGTGGCCAGGTCTGTTGTAGCATGACTTAAGATTTCCTTCGCATTATATGTTTAATAGTTTCATGCACATAGAATGTGATCTATCCCAGGTGTAGATACCACCTGCCTATTTGGAGGTCCAGTCTTAATAATAATAATAATAAAGTTGGAAAGGACCTTGGAGGTCATCTAGTCCAACCCCCTGCTGAGGCAGGAAACCCTATACCATTTCGGACAAATGGCTGTCCAGTCTCTTCTTAAAAACTTCCAGTGTTGGAGCATTCACCACTTCTGGAGGCAGGTTGTTCCACTGGTTAATTGTTCTCACTGTCAGGAAGTTTCTCCTTAGTTCTAGGTTGCTTCTCTCCTTGATTAGTTTCCGTCCGTTGCTTCTTGTCCTGCCTTCAGGCGCTTTGGAGAATAGCTTGACTCCCTCTTCTTTGTGGCAGCCCCTGAGATACTGGAACACTGCTATCATGTCCCCCCTCGTCCTTCTCTTCATTAAACTAGACATACCCAATTCCAGCAGCCGTTCCTTGTATGTTTTAGCCTCCGTTCCATCCTTGCCAAACAAAGTTTTGTGTCTGTCCGTGTACAGGTAGTCCTCGACTTACAACAGTTCATTTAGTGACCCTTCAGAGTTACAACGGCAGTGAAAAAAGCGACCTACGGCTGCTTTTCACACTGAACGATTGTTGCGGCAGCACCCCCCAGGGTCACCTGATCAAAATTCAGACGCTCGGCAACCTGACTCACATTTATGATGGTTGCTGTGTCCCTGGATCGTGTGATCGCTTTTTGCCCCCCTCAGTCAGTGGGGAAGCCGGATTCACTTTTAACAGCTGTGTGGCCAGCTTCACAGCTCCATTGATTCACTTAACAACGAGGGCCGGAAAGGTCACAAAATGGGGCAGAAATCTCCCTTAGCAAATACCTCACCCAGCAACGGAAACGTCGGGCTCAAACCGTGGTTGCAAGTCGAGGACTCCCTGTACTGAGATTTGGTTGCCCTTGCAGGACGTGGAAACCTGAAAGGCAAAGCTGGTCGTGGTGGGCGACAGAAGAACCGGTTTGGCATCCCAGGGGCCGGCCAGTCGAATCTGCCCAACAGCCAGGCCAGCCAGGACGTGGTCTCCCAGCCTTTCTCCCAGGGCCCCCTGACTCAGGGCTACATCTCCATGAGCCAGCCCTCCCAGATGAGCCAGCCTGGCCTCTCCCAGCCAGAACTGTCACAGGTAACAACAGTGTGCTTCTCAGCTGCTGCTCGGGGGGAAGGGATTCTGAGCCAGTTCCACCGAGACGTAAGCACTCTTTGGGGAGGTGGCGGCACAACCTTCTTCGGTTTTAAGACCGGAGAGAGGTTTCCTCTAAAGGCAGAAACATCTTTGCTTCCTGGGGTATGCAAGAAGTGTTAGACTCTTTACCCCCCATTAATGCTGGTTGTCGTAACCTGACATCTGAAGAGTACAGGATTGGGAAGGCTGCCTCGGGTTGTCTTGTGTCAAGTCATTAGGAACCTCCTCTGATCAGTCATTCATTTGAGAAATTTATTTACTGTCCTGCGCAAGTGAGCTAAAGACTATAAGCCAGGGGTCCTCAACCGTGGCAACTTTAAAGACTTGTGGACTTCAACTCCCAGAGTTCCTCAGCCAGCAAAGCTGAGGAATTCTGGGAGTTGAAATCCACAAGTCTTAAAAGTTGCCACGGTTGAGGACCCCTGCTATAAGCCATTGTGAGGGTGTCAGAATTGTGAAATATCCTTCTAGTCATCTGCTAAGCTGGTTCTTAAAACCGTTTTGAATCATCTATTAGCAGCTTTAATCTTGAATTATTCTGCCGCTCTTCAGTCGCTTGTTCCCTCGTTCTTTCTGTAAAATGGTCACTTGTACCAGGCTTGGGAAAAGAAAACTTAAGTGTGTCTTAGTTTTATCAGTATCTCTCACCTGGTGGCTCAATAGATCTTTCTGCGTGAAAAAAAAAAAAAAGGCTGATTTGGAATTTTGTTTTTGTTTTTCTCTCTTCAGGATAGTTACCTTGGTGATGAGTTTAAATCTCAGATTGACGTGGCCCTGTCGCAGGATTCCACTTACCAGGGGGAACGTGCATATCAACATGGAGTGACGGGGCTGTCACAGTATTAGAGTGTAAGGTGGTTTAAGGGGCGAAAATAGCTTGATAGTTTCATCTCTTGCCTTCTCAGCTGCTCTGAATAGTCAAGCCTCCCATACGTGAGAGGAGTCGGCAGATTGGTATTTTCTTGGATTGTTTTGCTTCTTTTTGCTTATTTAAGATGGCTAACTTAAGGTTGTAATATTCCACTAGAGAAGATAGAAAGAGGCTGAGGGCTATGAGAGAATAGCAGAATAATGGAGGTGGGAGGGACCTTTGGAGGTCTTCTAGTCCAACCCCCTTCTCAGGCAGGAAACCCTATACCATTTCAGACAAACGGTTGTCCAATCTCTTCTTAAAAACTTCCAGGGATGGAGCACCCACAATGTCTTGAGGGAAGCCGTTCCACTGATTGATTGTTCTGTCAGGAAATTTCTCCTCAGTTGTAGATTGGTCCTCTCCTTGGTTAGTTTCCGATTCGCTTTGAGTTTTAGTCCCAAGCTCAGGAAAACAATTTCCAAGATCACACAAAATTACATTTCCCCCTTTTTTTTTTCTTCAGATGAAATGCAACCCCGAGATTAGGTTCTGCTGAGAAAAACATCTTGCTTTTATAATATTTTTGAGATTTGAAAAAAACACAAAATGTCTTTCTCTATCTCCTAAGTCTCCATTTGGGAATCCCCTGTGAAATCGAATGGGTAAATGTATGTCTAATCAAATGAAGCGTTTCATATGAGGCATCATTCTGTAGTGAAGCTTCCTATCACAACATATATTCCATTGGAGTTGGACAGCCAGTAAATTGACATAAATAAATAATAAATAGACAGTCTTTGAAACATTGAAAACCTTAATAGATAGGCAATTACCAATGTCTGTTGATCAGGCTATCTCAATGGAATTGTCATGGAGAGGCAGTTTCTTTTTCCATATTAAGTGCAGGCAAGACCCACGTATCAATTGTTTCGATCATTTTGGATGTTTTATTATGTAAAGTGCTCAAGAGTTTTTTTTATTATGTAAAGCGCCCAGTTCTTTACAACTGTGAAAACAAAGAAACATTCTACTAACAGCATAGTTTATGATTCACTTCGGCATAGTTTGATTCACATATTTGGGCCTCTTGAAGAAAAAAATTGATTAATATGAATGCCAGCATATGAGAGAGTGCTACTTTGGAAGTGGTGGCATTGTCTTCCTGGTTTAAAATTTAACTGTAGTTTTACTAATTAATTTATAGCATTTATAGGCTGTCCCAGCCCATTATGGCTCTGGGCAGCATTTATGCCAGTGATAACACATTGTTATGCTCGTTGATTGAACTATCTCAGATGAGAAAAACTTTTCAGAAATTGAACCCAAACTTAGGATGTTCACGACGTTCTTCTCTCTCCTTTAGGTTGAAGGAGAAGAGCTAAGCTTATGTGGAGCTTAGTTCAACAGCAATTTATTCAGGGTAATAAAAATAAAATAAAATGGATACCTGTTTTCCACTGCTAAAACTGAAGCAACTCTGTGAGAGCAACAGGAGAGAGAGGGATAAAAGGAGAGAAACCAACGGAGAGGAGAAAGAAGAGCAAGAGAGCGAAAGAGAAAGAAGAGAGCCCACTGCTAGCTCACTGAGGCAAGGAGACTGACCGGAGATGGGAAGAGAAGCACCGGAAGACCAACTGGCACCTCACTGGGAGGGAGAACTAACTCGCCCTGGAAGAACTGAGTGGCCAGCGACGTTCCCTGTCCCCTTCCCTGCCACCAACACGCCCACTGAGAAAAGAGAGGAGGGGTCTTAGAAGAATCATTTTGTTCCGTTTGCACTGCAAGCAGGGTTTCACAGTTAGAACAGGTGGGGAGAGGAAAACACCCATCTCAGAGTTGTTCACGTACCGATCTCTCCGTTTTTTTTTGTTGTTGTTGTTTTCAAGAGAAGGAAAGAAGGAAGGAAGGAAGGAAGGAAGACCTGTTGGCCTTTTTAAGAACAAGCACACCATCCAAGAGAAAAACGTCCTGAAGCTTGTGGGGAAGCCAGCTGCGACTGGTACCCGACTCTGAGATGTGTGGGTTTTGCTGTCCAAAATCTGGCCTTGAGCCTCGTGCGGCTTCGCCCACAGTCCGAATGGGCTTCTTGCGGCAAGATGGGATGGTTCTTTTTTAAAAGGAAAAAAAAAAAAAAGAAATTCTTTCAAAGAAGCACTGGATATTTTTTTAGAAGTTTGTCTCCGAAATTTAGTAGTGGACCTGGAGGAAAATCCTTGTTTTGAGATGCTTTAAAAAAAAAAAAAAAAACCATAAAAGATACACACATATATATATATCTATATCTGTATGTTTAACGCAAGTTAGAATACCAATCTCTTCTGTGTGATTTCAGTCAATCAAACTCGTTCTTCTTGGGGGAGGCGCATCTTGCAAGGAAGCCGAGACGCATCCCGCCAGTGCAGCTGGGAGAAATCGGAATGGTGGTGTCAGTTTTAATTGGTTCCTGCCTGGGCTCTTCTCTGGGTTGTTGGTTTTTAAGGCCTACGCTTTACAAAAGGGAGATGTGTATCTTGTGTGCCCTTTGGCCCCTGAGAAAGAAGAACGCTGGGATTGACCTGCTTTTTTTTTATTAGTTGCTGCCGACCTTGGGGAAAACTGTAGTGGAAACAGGGGATTATATTGGTTTTGAAGCAAAGCTGCTCTGATGATATATTGAGATAGTTTTGTCTGGGGAGGAAGAGCAGGCAGATATTTTAAGGGTGGCCACTCTGGGGGCAAATCCCATCTTTGGCACGGAGGGTATTTTTCTTGACGTTCTATATAGGGAGCTACGGAATGAGCATCGGAAGTTTAAACGAAGCTGGAGACCCCGTGAAGGTGCAGGACCCTCAGTCAGCTCCTTTGATTTACCATTTCAAATCCCAACTGGAAAAGGGACTATTTAAAAAAAAAAAAACCACGGAAAAGTCACCTTGGCTCACCGCAGAAAGCATGCATTTCTGCATTAAAAATATGGAGAACGCTGGCCTGTTAGCCTGCGATTGGTTTGATTTTTCTTGCCACCAAAGGTGGAAATTCCTTTATCCGAGACAGTTTCACCAACTGCCCAGTTGTGCGATTTTGTTTTTGTTTTTTTTAAAAAAATTAGTTTTCCAATCAAAGGGCTCTAAGCATCCGTTTTAACTTTTTGTATATGTTGAGGAAATCCCCCTAGCTTTACATGAATGAACTTTAGAGCCCCTACTTTTTATTTTAAAAAATTGGACATTTGTAATGTTCATTCCCACTTTTGCCCTACTACCCTGCCCTCCCCCCCCAAAAAAAAACACCCCTCAACACCGTTATGCAAGAAAGCCTATTTGGCGTCTTTTGCCCGGTTTAGCATTCACTAGGCCTTGCTTTATATTGCAGGTTTTGGAAGAGGGGGACACATGCATTGAAAATCTGCAATTGTTCTTATGAATTGAGAAGGTCTCCAGAGTTTAGACTTCTACCCTGTGTATGGGAAAGGCCACCTTCCTGCCTGAAATGTGGAATCTTTATTCCGACTGTTGGGAGAACTGCTTGTTAATTTCTTTTCTTCTACCATCCCCTTAGCTGTGTGGCTGTGTAGATTTTTGAGCTAGACTAAACGCTAAACCTCTTTGTGCAATGCAATCCATTAAGTAAATGTAGCTCCCTCCTCCCACTGTCTTCCTAACCCCTTCCCTCCTCACATTTCACTAGGTAGCAATGCTTGCCTCTTCGTGATTAATTTTTTCCCTTTTGTAGCGGTTATAAAATGCTGAGTTTCAGTGCAAAACCCCACCAGAACATCAGTGCTAGCACGGTGCTGATTTTTTTTCTGTCTCAGTTTGTTTTAAAACCTGTTTCTCATCAAATTAATAAAAAAAAACGCTTGCATTCTGTGCCTGGGGACTCGAAATTCTGATGTTGTTAACGTGTATAGCTATAAACCTTTCAACCAGAACAGTTCCAATATTACACACACAGACACATTCATCTTATATTTTTTAAATTGTACTGGCTTTTGCTGATTACCCTCTTAAACATTTAACAAGAGTGTACTGTGTTCCTGCAACCAGCACTCGGGAGCAAATGAACATTTTTTTATACAGTATTGTGCTGGAAGCTGGGACAGTAGTTCTTTAGTCTGTATCAAATGTGGCCACATCTAATCAATTTTTTTGTTAACTAGGGACAACTGCGGCATATGCCATGCCTCGTTTATATTGGTTTTAAAATCCAATCCCGTTTCCAATCTCGTCTCTTCAGCAAGATGCTTGTTGTCCACGCTATGTTTAGCAGTTTGTAAAAGGTGAAGATTCTGAATCCAAAAACATGAATCTCTGCACACCTAGCATTGATATTTCAGAGGTATGCTTAGGTTAGTGTTTCATGCAGAATTAAAATCAGATGATGACTGCTAGCTTTAAAAAATGTATGCAGAAGAAGCCCTTGGTGGCTGCATTAGCATTAATATGCCAATATCAAATACTAAGGATGTGCCCAACAGAGAAAGCTTTGACTATCAGCTGTACAAGAGCAACTGGTTGGCTAATGCTGTAAACAAATTTATTAGATTATTTGTCTGGTCTAGCAGATTCTTCCCACGTTCTTTTGATAAGCATAGTGCTTGGTGCTTAAGTCTTATTTTAGAAATCAAGCAATTTGATGGAATTTGGTTTGAACAAATAGCACAAGACTCACAACCAGTTTTTGTTTATTTAATCACCAAGATCATTGATAAAGGAGTTTTAAAATCAAATCGTACAAGGATTTAAAATATATTATTTTTGTAAAAACCAATTCTGTTCATTTTGGCCCTAGGAATAATTAACAAATTACTTCGCTCACATTTAAAAGTAGATAAAAGGTATTGTAAGAAATGGCCTCCCCATAAACTGTACACAACTCCAGCAATTTTTGACAAAAGCATTTTGCATCCCACTTTAAAGACCCCACAACTAGCCACTCATAAGCAAGGAGATCATGAACTACATGACCATAACTAAACATCTGGTGGCTCAACTAAAGATACAGCAGGAAGAGGTTGGTGAAACACCAATTGAGCAAGGAGAATCTGGTGAATCAACTCACCGACAGCCACACTCATCCACCACCATATCCTCATAATGTCTCAACACAACATTGTCATTGTTGTCATAGTATAGAACGGAGATTGGGGAAAGGCGGACTGGGACACAGCAAGGCTGAGGGGTCCCTTTGGGGTCAAGCGAATGCACGATGGTTTGCAAGATGGCGTGGTTAGTGCTGTTGAGTTCCTCGGTCAGAGGGAAAGGGCATTCGCCGAGGCAGTAGTTGGCCATGTAACCCTGAGGAGCAATGATCCAATTCTCCCAACCGACTTCAGTGAAGCTGATGTACAACCGGCGGGGTTTGCAAATGTTGCTGGCAGAGACCGGCACGTAGTAAGTGCTACGTCTCTTCCTGGGGCTTTTGCACTGCCCAGGAGTGAGGGAAACCACCAACAGGGAAGTGCTGACCATGGAATCAAGACTGGAACATAAGCTTCTCTCGGGCGACGTCGGGAGGCTAATTTCAAGGAACAAGCCCCAATTCATAGATGGAGTCTGCCATTCCTTTGCCACCTCGGTCAGGTTGAAGACGAAGGACTTGTGCAGGTGGACGAAGGACTGCTCCACCAGGAGTTGGCGGCTGTAAGTATGGGCAGACATGCCGCGCAAGGTCATCTGGGGAGCCCGATACAGGCTTAACTCAAAGGGATGAACCGAGCTGGAACTCTGGTACTGGTTGTGGCTGAACTGAATCTCCAGCTGGGCCAGCGTCAACTGTTCTCCTTCCTCCAGAGCAGAGAAATTAAAATATAGCCGTTTTTGCAGACATATCCAACTCTTGGGTTCTTCTCGGTGGATCAAATGTCCTAGAGTGGGCGTAGAAATCAAAAGCACGTTAGGGCCATCAGAATGTTACCAGACAGAAAGCATTTGGGGTAAGGGGAGAAGGGAACAACATCAGAAAAGGGAACGACAATTGCCATTCACTAAACATTTAGGACCAGAATTTTATTTATTTTTAACGCCTTAACATTTTTAATCAGTCTTCTATCTATCCCAGCCTACCACAGGGATGCAAAGTCATTCCTGGGAAGGGAAAAAAAAAAAAGAGGAAGAGATCCATTGTAAATATACAGATAATCCTTGTTTAGTGACTGCCTTGTTTGTTTATAAAAATTATAGGCCACCCTTCTTACCTCAAGGTAACTTGATGGTTTAGCGACCATTTGCAGCTACAATGGTGATGAAAAAGCAACAGGAAGGTCAGAAATGGCAATAATATTGACTGCAGGAGCCTTCCATAAAGTTTTGAAGACTTGCCTTGTCCTCCCAATGCTGGGATAAGAGATTATATGACTTGGCCCCAGGCCCAAGTTTTAACTGCTTCTTACTCTTTTTAATGTGCTTAAGTTTCATAATTTGACCATGATTTTTTATGTTGTTTTTACTTTTGATTGGGAGCCGCCCAAACTTGATTATAAAATGGGGGGGGGGGTTTCTATATAAATGTTTTAAATCAATAAGTTTGAGGAAACTCCTTAGGCCAGGGGTCTTCAAACTTGGCCCTTTTATGACTTGTGGATTTCAACTCCGTGCCTGGCTGAGGAATTCTGGGAGTTGAAGTCTACAAGTCATAAAAGGGCCAAGTTTGAAGATCCCTGCCTTAGGCAGAAATAAGTTTGATTGGCATGCCCCGACAGTCCCAAAGGCTCTGTGTGGCTACCAAACCTGTGGGAAAATAACCTTCAGGTGGGGAAAAAAAATCAATATATGTAAAATAAAATTTAAAAATGTTGAAAAATTAAAATACTGCACAATGCATGAGCTTGTGAACCTTCAGTCATAGCATGCACCTCCCCCCTGTGCTACACAAAACAGACAAACTTCTACAATTTTTCCAGGAGGGAAACAGCTCATTAGATCTCCAGGGGGTGGATGATTCCTGAAAAAACCCACTTCCAAGATTTAATTTGTGGCAGGCCATCTCACAGCAGGGCTGGCTGGGGAATTCTGGGAGTTGGAGTCTACACCTCTGAAAGCTGCCATGGTTTGAGAAATGCTATTACAGTCACTAGGTATAGTAGCCTTCAACCACCATGGCTTGCACTGCTACAATTTGTTACCAGCTGCAGCTTGCAAGGGGGTTGGACTAGAAGACCTCTGAGGTCCCTTCCAGCTCTACGATTCTATGTTCTATGTCAGGGATTTCAAACTTAACAACTTTTAAGATTTCTGGACTTCAATTCCCAGAATTCTCCAGCCAGCATGGGGAAGTTGCCAAATTTGGAGGCCCCGTTCTATGTTCAAGGACAGCTCCATGTACAGTAGTGGCCAAAATTGTGGAAACCTTTTGGGAAAAGTGTACAGTAGAAATGACACCTTTGGTTAAGTTTTCACCATTTTTTTCTTCTAATTTCTTTATAACTAGCCTTGTTCACTTAATAATACTATTTTACATTGCTTTCTGGGCAGCCAGTCAACTCTTTGCACCATTACTTTAATTTCATTAGGTTTTACAAGCTCACTCAATGAAAGAACACAAAAAAACACAACCAACTTGATAGCGATCACATAACACACTGACAAATGTCCTCCTTTCAGCTTTAATACATGACATCAATAACTGAATCCTACTGTGATCTGATTGGCTCATTGCCAAAACAAGATGACACCCGATTGGCTCTCTAAACCACTCAAGCTCATTGGCTACAATCAGATGAAGGAAAGCTACCTGATATCAACCTAAGCAAGTTGTGCTTCCTTTTTCTGGTTATTTGGCTATAACTTTTCATAGAATACAGCACAGATAATTGAACAAACTTTGTTGCATTACATTCTTGATTAAATTATCTTTCCATTGATATATAATTTTATGGTACTACTCCCAAAAAAAGTGGTGCTATTAGCCATCAAACCTCAAAAATACACTTTTCCCAAAAGGTTTCCACAATTTTGGCCACTACTGTACATCACAGGACAATAATCCAACTGGGATGTGACTAACATATCAGAGACCTTATTACTCTATTTAATTTCTGCAGATGCTCTAATGCGGGGGTGGGCAATTATTTTCCCAAGGGTCCACATCCAAAATTGGGACTGTTGTGGAGGGCCAAACTAATATGGCCACCCCTACCATAGGTCAGACAGGGACAATCAAAGGGCTGGACGTGGTCTGCTCTAAAGGGCATAAACCAGGGGTAGGCAACCTTGGCTCTTTTATGACTCGTGGACTTCAACTCCCATGCTGGCTCAGGAATTCTGGGAGTTGAAGTCCACGAGTCATAAAAGAGCCAAGGTTGCCTACCCCTGGCATAAACAGTTCTACTTAAAAGGACACCAATGCAGATAGACCATGACTTAAGATCACAGTTGAGCAAGAAATTCCTGTTGCTAAGTGAGACATTTGCCCCACATTATGACTTTTCTTGCCACAATTCTTAAGCAAATCATTGCAGTTGTTAACTTAGTAACCTGGTTGTTAAGTGAATCTGGCTTCCCCATTGACTTTGCTTGTCAGAAAGTTACAAAAGTTACGTGACCCTGGGACGCTGCAACCGTCATAAACACGAGTCAGTTGCCAAGGGCCTGAATTTTGATCAGGTGACCCTGAGGATGCTGCAATGGTCGTTAAGTGTGAAAAAAAGGTCATAGCTCACTTTCTTTCAGTGCCGCTGTAACTTTGAATGGTCATTAAGTGAGCTGTTGTAAGTCGAGGACTACCTGTATGTTGATTTTACTTTTCCTTAGAAAGAGCTCAAGTTTGTCCTAGTTCCACTTTTATGACATAATTCAGTGGTGGCGAACCTATGGCACGCGTGCCAGAGGCGGCACTCAGAGCCCTCTCTGTGGGCACGCATGCCATGCCCCGGAGATGGCAACCATCCCTCTTCAACCAGCCGCCCGCTAACTCGCCAATTCCCACGTGGCCGGATGCATCCCAGCACCCATGCGCTCGCTGGCCTCTGTGTGCGGGGGGCGATGGTGTCAGGCAGCAGCCGCCCTGGCCCGCCTCGCCTTGCCCTGTGACAATGGCACCCCCGCCCTATCTCGCCTCGCCTCGCCTCATCCTGCAGGATGAACCTCCTGCCCACCGCTCCACCTGCCAGAGACCCCCTGGATCTCCCCCAACCCTGCCCGGCCCCCACAGGTGTCCCCACAAGCAACATCGAGGTGATCACGCCCACCTTGGCTACACCCACCCAGTCTGCCATGACCACCACAGCCACGCCCACCCAGCGGGCCACGCCCACCTGGCACCCGGCGATAAATAAGTGGGTTTTGGGTCGCAGTTTGGGCACTCGGTCTCTAAAAGGTTCGCCATCACTGACATAATCTGTATGGAGTTCAGCTAAGCAAACCTCCATGGGTTTGATTAGTTTGGTCTTTCCTTGGATAAAATTGGCAGCTTGGTGGTGGATGCGCATGCCACATTGCTGGAAACTGATGAAATGAGGTGATAAGACCCCCCGACTTTGCTTCAGCTTTGAAACTAGTCGGCCAGATGCAAGAAAAAAAAAAGGGGGAGGGAAGGAAACCTTGAAAAAAGACCAACTTAAAAAAAAAAAATCTTCTAACTCAGCATTTTTCTTTTAACCCTATTTTATTATATTAAGGTGCCGGCCTAAAACAGATTTCAGGAGCTGTGTTTAGCAGCAAGGAGAAATGTACTTTCTGAAGCTATACAAGCTTTACCCTAATGGAGGATTTTATTCCTTCCTGACATTTTTACTTGTTATTTATTAAATTTATATGCCACACCGCCTCACCTAGACCGGTGACTCTAGGGGGCTTACCACCAAATAAAAACAGCACAATAAAATATATTAAAATTATAAATATTAATGTTAAAATTGACTTTAAAAAAGATGGCAAGGAAGGGAGGGAGCAAGACACAGGCAGGGAGGGAGGAGGTGACTGTGGGGATTTTTTACTCTTTGGGATCTCAAAATGATAACGTTGGGGGAATAAATATTGCCTCTTCCAAGTATGCAATATTTCTCTCTATATATTAAAAAAATACCTTATTGGTGGGAATCCTATTTGGAAGGAAGACTATTTTGAAATGTAGATTAATTTAATTTAGTTTAATTTTCCATCCCCCTCTCCATTTTCTCCTTCTTGTTAAGTAAAATGGTTCAAAATATTAGCAATTCGATTGTATTACAAGGCATCATTTTGTCACGTACAGAAATATATTGTTGTGGGGTTGTTGTTTTTTCTGTCCACTTCTTCCCCACCCCCACCCCTTGTTTTCCTCTGTGTTAATTCTTTACACAATCGCCCGTTTTTGTTAAATGCCACGGCCGCTTCATTCAACACCCACACAAGTTGCAATCAGGTACACATTCAAACGGTAACTTTTCCAAATCCAATCGTTTTTCCGTACCCAGTAATTTTATTGGAAATAACTGCTCCAACCCAACTCAGGAATAGCTGAGATGCAGCCATGCCATTTCTAAGGGCGATTGACCCTCATATTTCGCTGGGCATTGATTTCCCCATTTCATTTATTTCACGAGGCATTTTTCTGTAACTGAAAGGCTGAGAGGACGAAGCACATTGCTCGTCAAGACAAGGAGGAACTAGCCGTCCAGAGTCCAAAAAATGCGCAGCATTAGAGAGGGCTGTAAAGTCTTATTGCTATCGCTAGACACTCAGTGACCAGGTAGAAACCATCCTTTCTTAGCAATGATATGGAAGTGGTTTGTTACCGCTGTCATAACATATTAATCTTTTTTTTTTAAATCACAGTATCCACAAGCTAGTCAGTTTAGCATGTGGCACAGGCCAAGCATACCTAGATGGTTTAGCTTAGTGTAAACCATGGTTGAATTTACCTTGAGTGACTATGCTGGCAAACACATGCTTATAGGTTGCCATGCCTGCCTGCCAATGGCCTGATTTATATGCCATGTTAACCATGAGGAGGTTGAGCCTAGTGTGATATCTGAACCAGGGATATGGATTAAATGGTACTTAAGGAGGATTTGAAAATATGGTCTGAAATAAATTTATCCACCTAACATATAATTTAGATCAGCATTTCTCAAGCTTGGCCAAACTTTAAAATGGGTGGGTTTCAATTCCCAAAATGCATACTGGCTGGGGAATTCTGGGAGTTGAAGTCCACCCATCTTAAAACGTCCAAGGCTAAGAAACATTGATCCAGATCTGGCCCCGATTTGTCATTTTGTCCTGCACCAATTCTGTGGCTTAATATGTTGTGCAAATATATTCAGTGATTTGAGTATAGGACGTTTTAGCCTACAGCTGTCTTTTGACTTGGTTACTGAATCAGTGAAATCATTCCACTTTTTTAAATTTCCCTCCCCTTTTCTCTCTGCTATCGTTCCCACAAAACTGCCCTAGCAGGATGCCTAATGCGTACATCTTGCTCAGCATTTGAGCAAATAAGGAGCTACCTTTCTCCAAACGCGCCTGGGCTCCCTCTAAATAAAACCTCAGAAAAGAAAGATCCAGCGTTTCCAAGTTGTAGTGATCATACTCAGGGTTAACACTGGGTCAGTTTCTGGTTGATCCGTGCACGGATACGGAGTTCAGTGAGATAAACAACAACAAAAAAAACAAGATTCACACGCTCCGGGTTGGGAACGAAGACGCATTGCGCGCGTCCGCGCGCCCTCTCCAAACGCTTCAGCCGCCTGCGCTATTTCTTGGATTAAAAAGGCCGGCTGAGAGTGGAGGATTTAAAGCGCGCTCACACGTTTTACAATCGTGTCCGATCCTGGTTGCCCTGATCGTACCTTGGTCGGGGAATACCCGAATGACGTTTCCGGGGACTTGAAATTCCTCCACCCAACACGGGTTCCGGGACTCCTTGGACGCCTCGCTTCTTCTCTGGAACATTTTCCAAAGCCAAGGCGGCACCGGGGCAGGCGATCTGGGGCTGGGCCTGGCCTTCAGACCCAGGGATCTCAGGAGCACCGTTTCCTGGGGATGCAACGCCGCACCTACCCCCGGGAAGATCCAGAGCAGCACCCCGAGCCCCACGAGGATTCCCAGGCTCAGAGTTCCCATGGGGGAAGCGAGGGTTGAGGCGTCTTTCTCGGCTGGAGAGGAAAGGCCCGAGGTGCGCTGGTTGCCTAGGCAGGGAAGGACCTTCCTGGGGACTGGAAGGAAGCCTACCTGAGAAAGGGGAGGGGGAGATCCAGCCTTTTAAGCTTTGGAGGTGGGACACCCACACACCCCCACCCCCACGGTCCAAAGGGCCTCTGGGGAGGAGCAGAACCGACCCTGAGGCAATAATGGGCAGACCTCCCTCCTCAGCAGGGATGGCTTTCAGGTAAGAGGGGGGAGGTGGCTTCCTCTGATGCCCTCAGGCCACAAGCCACCAGCCACCACCAACAGATACCCTTTAGCTACCAATGTCTATGGAGATTCTCAGTCATCCAGGTCATGGTTATCCCAAAGTTGCTTTTTCATGAGGCAACTGGACTTTCTTGTTTTTCTTTGAAAACGTTTCGCTTCTCATCCAAGAAGCTTCTTCAGCTCTGACCGGATGGTCAGTCTTTAGCTATCCATGTAAAAAAAAAACACAAGCAAACCTTAATCTCTGAAGATGGGGTTCCGGAAGGGACCTTAGAGGTCTTCTGGTCCAACCCCTTGCTCACACAGGAAGCCCTATACTATTTCAGACAAATGGTTGTCCAAACTCTTTCTTAAAAACCTCCAGTGTTGGAGCACCCACAAGTTCTAGTGGAAAGCCATTCCATTAATTGTTCTCACTGTCGGGAAATTTCTCCTTAGTTTTAGGTTGATTCTCTCCTTGATTAGGTTGCACCCATGGCTTCTTGTTCTGCCTTCAGAACAAGAAGCAATGGATAGAAACTAATCAGGGAGAGAAACCACCTCGATTAATCCACCATTAACCCATCAATCATAGTACCTATTTAAAAATGCTTTCCACAGAGCTTGGCCCTTGGCTATGTGCTGACACCACATGGGCCCTTTTCTTGGCAAAAACAGTGTTGGCTGGGACTCTGGTGGTGTCCCATCCAGTTACAAAAGCAGATTAGGAAAGCATGTAACCAGGATGCAAGGCTTGGATTTAACCTTGGTGTATTACATCTATGGGGATTCTCAATCATCCAGGTCATGGTTGTCCCAAAGGTGCTTTTTCCAAATGAAAACTGGACTTCCTTGGTTTTTTTCTTTGAAACTGTTTCACTTCTCATCCAAGAAGCTTCTTCAGTTCAGAAGAGATGCGAAACGTTTTCAAAGAAGAAGAAAAACGAAGAAAGTCCAGATGATTGACAAATCTCCATGAAACCAAGCTTTGCATCCTGGTCGCATGCTTTCCTAACCAAGAGACCCCAATATACCTTTGGGACTTAAGTGTTATTAATTTTCTTTATGGCTTGGCCAGTTTGTGACCAGTGCATCCTGTGAAGAGTTTGGTCTAATGGTTAAGGCACCAGGCTAGAAACTGGGAAGCTGTTAGCCCCACCTTAGGCATGAAAGCCAGCTGGGTGACTTTAAATTAGTCACTTTCTCAGCCCAAACCACCTTACAAGGTTATGAGGAAAATAGGAGCAAGGAGTATCAGGTGAGTTTGCCACCTTGGGTTACCTATAATAAGGTAGGAGAAAAATAAACCTGGGTCCAGTGTCTGATGTGAAAATAAAGCCCTTAAAATGCTGATGGAACCTTTGAAGAACTCTGAAGCGTTTCTTTTGGAAATGCAGTGTGTGCTTGAGGCTGTTGCTTTACTTTGCAACTTGCTGGTTTCCTGCTTTTATCTTTCATTCAGATAATCTTAAAAGAGATTAGATAGGAGGTCACATTGAGGATCCTGGAGGGATAGGATCTTGTGGAAAGGTTACACCCTAATAATGCTATGATTGGATAAGCGTTTGCAAATCTGTCCATTTAGATATACAGAACATCATCCTGAAGAAGGAATAATTTACATATGTACAGTTGTGCTGAAGGGAAGGAGACCAGAGTTAAGAAAAGAGTTTTCGGACAATGCTTGATAAGAAAGCTGCAGGCAGATTTTGTGAAGTCAACTGCCATGAACATTGATTTATTGACTAGCTATATCACTGCCTTTTCTACAGGCCTTTCTTCCTCTTGTTCACAACAACCTTAGTAGTTTCTTTACAACCCTGAACTTGCCTGAAGGGGAAGTGCATCCATTTGCATTACAAAGGCCGTTCTGCCTTCCATTTAGCTTTTGCTGAACAAGGATTAGAGGCATTAACAAATAGTGAGGGTTTAACCCACAGCAGCCCTAATTTTTATATTTCTATTTTTTATTATATTGTAAGCTGTCCAGAGTTGCCCCAAATAGCGAAATGGGCAGTATATAAATGAATTAATAATCACTAGTCCTGTGGTAGGAAGTGGTAACCTGAGACCGCATCGTATCTCTCTTGCAATATTGCTTCCAGCTATATTTTTCTTCAAAGGCTTGACATCATGAAAAGTGAAAACCTCTAAAAATGGATCACCCCAAACTCAAGAGAAAAATAAAGTCTCCCGTCTCATCTGGACATGCTTATCATTCCTCCCCCCCATCTTTCTAAAAGAAATTAAACATCCCTGTCCCCAAATGTTCGCCAAAACCGGCCAGTGACTTTCAGAAACTTGGTTGCTGTCTAAATCACATGTAGTTTAAGATTTCAAGCAAGGAAATACTGCATCTCATCCTCCATTTTTTCCCCTCACAATTATCCTATGAGGTAAGTTGGAGTAGGAGGGAAGGAGGCCGGTACCTGAAGTTTGAGGACAGATGGTTGAGGACAGATTGCAACTTGCACCTCCCATTTCCTAGTCCAGCATCTTTTCTGATCAACCTCACAGCCTCTGAAAGGAATTCTTTGCCCACCTTGATGTCTCCGGAAATGCCATTTTGAGGCCTCCCCCTTTTTGGGGGAATGAATCTTCACATCCCCCTGATGCAACCGGTTCCCATGCAAAAACAAAATGCCCTAGTTATGCACTTCAAAGCCCTTTGTGGCCGTAATCTTGCAGACTGCAAATTTGCTACTACTCCACCCTTTTTCATCTAATCTATCTCACCTAACCTTTGCAGACATCAAAGTCAGGATTTTTTTTCCATCCTGTGGAAGTCTCACCCCCCCCCAAAAAATCATGTTAACCTCTGACCTTGAGGCCCTTGTGTGGTTCTGCCCCCCAAAGCGTAGTTGCAGCCATCTGCACCAGTATTTTGGGTTGGTTGAAGGGGCTGTGGAGGGATGCCAGTTTTGTGGGGTTACAGATGTTCCTACTAAATCACAAAGTTATGTGATCTATTGGTGAAACTTAAGAATGCTTTTAAAAAATCTTTGGTCAGGCATGAAACTCTTTGGGCAACTTCACAGGGCTGATGTGAAGATACAGCAGAGCAGGAAAGAACTTTGTGCCTGAGCAGTGTGATACGTCCAAGCAACGGCTGGATCCAGTGGGGAAGGTGCTTCACTATGGCAGAAATGAGGAGATCCAGGTTGAAGTCCCTCCTCCAACCACAGACGTTCATTGGCTGACTTTGGAACAGTCCCTCCTTCTCAGCCAATCAGGTGTAGTAGGAAAGATGGCAGAGGGTTCAAATCCTTCTCAAGTACAGGTTAAAGTCACACATTCAGCACAGCCTACCTCACAAAACTGTTGGGATAAAACAGACAGACAGACAGACAGACACACACACCCATGTAATCTGCCTTGAGCTCCTTTTTTTTTTTTTTTTAAAAACTAGGATATGAATCATCTATGGAGATTCTCAGTCATCCAGGTCATGGTTGTTCCAAAGGTGCTTTTTCCAAAAGACAACGACTTCCTTGGGTTTTTTGTTGTTGTTTGAAAATGTTTTGCTTCTCATGCAAGGAGCTTCTTCAATTAAGAACTTTAAAACTGAAGAAACTTCTTGGATGAGAAGCAAACCCCCCCCCCAAAGAAATCCAGTTGCCTTTTGGAAAAAAGCAAATTTGGTATAGCATGTGAATTGAATCACTTGCAAATATTGCCTATGATGGGTGCAGAGATGCAGCTTTGGCTGTACCATATTGCAGTTGTTATAACCTTTGGAAACATTCCAAAATGTTATTGATTTTTCCCCCCCATCACTTTTTTAACACTAACATTCTACCGTTTTAACCTCTTAGCAGCCCTGTAATGGGGAGAAACTGGGAGAAAGACTGGCCCCTGGGAGAAATTCCATAGCTGTGGGTAAACAAATGTTCCATCTTTAAGCACAACTCAATGCCTTAATGCTGACAAGAGCATTCTGGTGTGAAAGGGGAAATTTTAAATAAGTATGGCTTAAATCACAGCAGATGGCAGCAATTTCATTGGTTGCAAAAAAAAATATGTATCTAGGTTAAAACTTAGCTGTTTGAGGAAAAAAACCCAGAAAAGCAATGGTAAACCATTTCTGTACTGCTGCCAAAAAACTTTGTAATGCATATTTTGGCAAGCGTGATCTTAGAATCTTTCCCTTTTTTAAATCATACTGAACTATACTTGATTCATTTTGACTGCATGTATATTCAGTGGAAGCAAAGTTAATTGTTGGCCTTGCTGTGCCCACGACTTTTTACCTGTCCCCTTCCTACCTGGCTTTGCATTAAATGTGGATCATAGCCCGTTATGTATCGGTAGTCCTCGACTTATGACCATAATGGAGCCTGACCATTACAGTTGGAAGTCACGATGACTGTTAACTGAAGCATCCGTGTAATCACCTCAATTACGATCCTTCCGTCTCTACTCTCCCTGATGAGGTCATTAAACGAATGTGTGGGTCATTAAGTGGAGTACGGGGGTACCTCGGGGAGGCCTAGTGCAGGCCTTGCTCTGGGCTTCCTCCACCCCAAAGAACCCCGTGCTCCGCTTCCCTGGATCCTTCCCTTTGGCGGTCATCATAGGCCCTGGGCCTGCTTCTCATGCCACTGGGCCCGACACCCAATTCAATGTGGCTGCCTCAAAAATGGCAGTCGCTTTCAGGATCACATCATGAAGCCCAGCAACGGATCGGCCTGTCCTCCTTCAACCCCAGCTCTGGAGCTCTTTGAAAGTTAAGCAAGGAAGAGGATGTGGGGCCCAGTAGGATGGGAAGCAGGCCCAAGGCCTGTAGGGATCTGGTGTGGGGGGGGATTACCGATAGGCAGGAGGGTGCTGTGTAGCAGTTGTAAGAGAAAACAACTGTGTGAGTGCTGCAGTGGCTGTTAACATTGGGATCAGCTTTTAAGTCACTTTTGGGGGGGGGGGGTTTGTCCATTGTAACTTCGATGGTTGCTAACCGACTGGTTGTAAAAATCAAGGACTATCTTTATGTCTGCATGTAAATTATATATACCTATTATATATAAATGGTATATGTAATTTACGAAAAAGTAAAAAAAAAGGAACGCAGACTTATCAGTCCCTGGCATATACTTTATTTCCAAGAATTCCCTATGGACCTTCTTGAAACGTAAAATGGGGTAGTCCTGTCTGGAAATGTTCCTGCAGGAGCAGCCACAAGAGGGTGGCAAGGGTCAGCCTCACTAGTTTGCCTTCTAGAAAATGGGTGGGATGAGAAAGGCAAACCTCGGCAGCTTTTTTTTAATGAATCGGCAAAGCCATTTTGTGAGGGGTCTATGACAATTCACCACAGCCAACTCGCTGCGGGACAAAAGTTACACTAATATCGAAGAAATGGTGGAATAGAATCATTAAAAGAAAGGATGGAAAAGGAGGGACAGAATGAAATGTGAATGGCAAAAATTAAAAAAAAAAATTAAATTTTAAATAATTAAATAGAATTGTTAAATTGTTCCGCAGTGAGTTGTCCCACAGTGAGTTGACTATGGCAAGTTGTCCCATTCCCTTTGTGAGAGCAGCCACAGCATGCTCCAAACAATATTTCTCAACCTTGATAACTTTTAAGATGTGTGGACTTCAACTCCCAGAATTCCACAGCCAGCATGGCTGGCTGTGGAATTCTGGGAGTTGAAGTCCACACATCTTAAAGTTGCTAAGGTTGAGAAACACTGCTCTAAACCTTCCAGATATAGTAGCTCATTATAAAAAAGTAGATTCTATCTAAGACTGGGATGTCCAGGGAGAAAAGTGCCAAAAATTACAAGTGTCCACAATCATGCAATTGAAACCTGTTATATTATGGTTTGGATAAAAAAAATAAAAAAAAAGGGTGGTGGTGGTAGAACTTCAATCACATGATTATAGCCCTCCTGAGTTTTGTGACATATATCATCATCATCAGCACACATTTTTCCCTGTTTCTCCATCTTGGCAAGTTTAAAATGTGTGGACTTCAACTCCCAGAATTCCTCAGCCAGCATGATAAAAAATACAACCCAACCCAACATTTTAAATGGCACCAAGGAAAAATCACCCAGGAGTGAGGTACCACCTCTGCCTGCTTGCAGTTTCCTGTTCTCTCACATTCCAAGTTGTGTCTCAATTTTGAGAGATAGACTGCCTCTGATAGGGAGGAACCACTCTGCCTGAAATGAACGGTAGTGATAGAGGGGATTCTGGGAATCGGGGGTTGTCCAATGGAAGGATAGGCAAAACTCAAAATAGATTGGTGCATCACCCATCATGTAACTATACATATTTCTGTATTTAAAAAAAACACACCCTCTTTTCAAACACAATTCAGAAAACATCACCATCTTGTGAATCCAAGCCTTATTTTATATACCACCTATCCAATACACAGGTTAGACAAAACACCATCACTGCCATTTTCCTCTCCCAACTGGAACCAAGGGCAGGGCAAAAAAACAAACAAACATGGTTTAGAAAAGGGATGAAAGTGCCGCAGGGCATTGTGGGATACTCCTTTTCAACCTCTATTTGCAAGGTTGAAAATTCATCGATTCGCACATGTGCTTTTCACTCTTCTACCATTGCTTTTGCCAGCTGGACATTCTGAAGGGATTTCCCCCCCCCCCGCCTTTATTTCCTCCTAACCAATCAGGAATCCTAAACCCATGGGGGGGGGAACAGTTCTGCCTTCTTGGGGGCACCACAGAGAAGGCCTTGCTGAGCAGAAGCCACAGAAAACTTATGACAGTTCCTCATCCCCTCCACCTTGGTGGGAACTTTTCATACTACTAGGCGCCACTGAGGCAGCAGAAGGGGGAAGCAGCTACTCTTGTGTGTGAATGCCCTGCTCCAACCTGACCGGGCCAAATGACGCATCGCATCGTGGGCCTCCTCCTACTTCCAGCTCCATCACTGTTAATGGAAATTCAGCTTGAACTCCCAACTCCAGAGGGCTTCAAAAAGAAAATGTGTAAATCGCTCCCCAATTAGCGCTTAGTTGTCAACTCTGGGCGGGAAAGGGTGGCAAGCTCTGTGGTTCTTCGGTTCACCCCTGAGCAGGCTGGAGTTTGAATGAAGGGGTCCTGGCGGGTTTCTCCAGAGTTCGGCTCTGCGCAAGCGTGGTCCCGCGAGTGCCTCTACAACCGCTTGTCTTTCACAACGCCATTCATCAGATGGTTTCTGCGGAGGAGAAACAAAGGACAACTAGTGGGAAAAAGCCCTTTACTATTCTGTTGGGCCATCAGACCATTGGCCTTGGGCGTGGCTATGCAGATGAGTGGGCGTGGCCCTGCACTCCTGTAATCCAGGGGTAGGCAACCTTGGCTCTTTTATGACTTGTGGACTTCAACTCCCAGAATTCCTGAGCCAGTCATGCTGAGGGGAAAGGGAGAGGTTTCCATGCTGAGCCATGCTGGCTCAGGAATTCTGGGAGTTGAAGTCCACGAGTCATAAAAGAGCCAAGGTTGCCTACCCCTGCCCTAATCCAAGTAGTCCTTGACTTATGACCATAGTTGGAACCAGAAAGTCAGTCACTAAGCAATGCGGTTGTTGAGTCATGCCTGATTTAAGACCTTTTTTGCCTTGGTCCTTAAGCCAATTTGGCTTCTCCCACTGAGCTGCTTGTTGGAGGCCCCCCTGGGAAAGTTGTATATAGCAATCGCAATAGCACTTAGACTTACATACCGCTTCACAGAGTTTTGCAGCCCTCTCTAAGCGGTTTACAGAGTCAGCCTATTGTTCCCCAGCAATCTGAGTCTTCATTTTACCGATTTCGGAAGGATGGAAGGCCGAGTCGACCTTGAGCCGGTGATCACATGACTCTGGGATGCTTGCAAATGTCATAAATACATGCCCGTTGCCAAGTGCCTGAATTTTGATTATAGGACCACTGGAACTCTGTGATGGTCGTAAGTGCAAGGACTGGTCAGAAGTCACTTTTTTCAGCGCCGTCTTAATTTCAAACAGTTGTTATATGAATGGTCGTAAGTCGAGGACTACCTGTTAACGATGGCAGCTGGGATCGGGAACGCTATCGCTAAGCGAGGCAGAGATGAAACACAACCTCACACGACTGTGCTGCTTAGCGATGGCAGTTCCAGCACTTCACGTTGCTGTCCTTAAGCAAATACCATGCCGTCATTAAGCGCAACATCCTGTGGTTGCCATTAGAAGCCCCCTACCAGCTTCCCCATTGATTTTGCTTACTGGAAGCTGGCAGTTAAAAGTCTCAAATGGCAATCATGTGACCTCGGGGATGCTATGACTTAAATAAATTTGAGGACTGATAATAAGTTCCACTCATTCAGTGCCACTGTTAAGTTTGAACAGTCACTGAACAAGTGATTAGTTTGTGTTGTTGTTAGTTGTGAAGTCGTGTCCGACCCATCACGACCCCATGGACGACGTTCCTCCAGGCCTTCCTGTCCTCTACCATCTTCTGGAGTCCATTTAAGCTCACGCCTACTGCTTCAGTGACTCCATCCAGCCACCTCATTCTCTGTCGTCCCCTTCTTCTCTTGCCCTCCATCTTTCCCAGCATTAGGCTCTTCTCCAGTGAGTCCTTGCTTCTCATTAGGTGGCCAAAGTACTTGAGTTTCAACTTCAGGATCTGGCCTTCTAAGGAGCAGTCAGGGTTGATCTCCTCTAGGACTGACCGGTTTGATCACCTTGCAGTCCAGGGGACTCGCAGGAGTCTTCTCCAGCACCATAGTTCAAAGGCCTCAATTCTTTTGCGCAAGGACTATCTGTAGGGACTTTATTCCCCAAAAGTGCTTCAGGCCCAGGACAGAAACTAAAATAGGCTTTATTAAATCTGAGATTTAATGACTAAATTAAATAAGTACTTGGCATATATTTAAAAATGCCTCCCTTCTACCATCTCAGCCTCAATATTTAGAAAGGCGTTTACTTAATCGAAGCCTTGCAATAAGATGGTTTTAAAGAAATACATTTCAAATTGTAATGAAACCTTGAACTCATGGATTGCTGATGCCACACAGCACATTGTTTTCAATTTCCTTGCAGATGGCATTTAATGAATAATTATGAATAATGGACACCCCTTCCCCACTCATCTGCACAAGTAATCCTCAACTTACAACCATTCATTTAGTGACCGCTGGAAATTAGAACAGCACTGAAAAGTGAGTTATGACTGTTTTTCACACTCACAACTGTTGCAGCATCCCCATGGTCACAGGATCAAAATTCGGATGCTTGGCAGCTGGCATTATGACGACTGTAGGGTCCCGGGGTCATGTGATCCCCTTTTGCAACCTTCTGACAAGAAAAGTCAATGGGGAAGCCAGATTCACTAAACAACTATGTTACTGACTTAACAACTACAGTAATTCACTTAACAATTGTGGCAAGAAAGGTTGTAAAATAGGGGAAAACTCAATGAACAACGCTCTTGCTTAGCAATGGAAATTTTGGGTACATTTATGTTCTTGAGTCAAGGGCTACCTATATATCACAGCTGTACATGTGTATCCATAAATATAAGTATATAATTGAGTATTTTTTAAATGAAAATATATATTCATTTCTTACAATTGGTCGGAATGGGTGGATGAAGTGCAGCCAATTTATAATATGTTTAATAGTGGAAGGTTTATTAATCTAGGAACTGGCGCTATTAGGAAAAGCAATTGATTTGTTCTTGATACACTGCAACATCCATCAAATGGGTACCAACATAGAACTAAGCACCAACCTAGAGAGGACCAATCAAGAACTAAGGAGAAATTTCCTGGCAGAGAGAACAATTAACCAAGTGCAACATCTTGCCTTCAGAAGTTGTGGGTGCTCCATCACTGGAGGCTTTTAAGAAGAGAATGGACAGCCGTCTGTCTGAAATGGAATAGGGTCTCCTGCTTGAGCAGGGGGTTGAACTAGAAGACCTCCAGGGTCCCTTCCAACTCTGTTATTGTTATTCTGGTCCCATGATACGGTGCCCCTTGGATGCAGAACCTCTCGCAGGCAGCAGATGGAGAGATAAGGAAGGGCACTAGTAACATGAATGGAACAGAAGGGACAGTTCATAATTGGTAAATAAGTGTCTGAGGTCCATGCCTGAAATGCGTAAGGCCACAATCCCAAGGCATGTGTGGTATATTTGGATCAATCCTGAGATAGCTGTCGATGTACGTCATTCTGGCATTCAGGAAAAGCGTTAAGAGGGCTGAGTCTTTGGCCCCGAGTTACAGGATTTCCACCATTTGGCATTTCTCCTACATGTGCTTAATCCTCTCTGTTGCCAAATTCTCCATTCCATTCTGCAAGTCTGTCTTTTGCTAGGTTACTCACAGAGATTTCTGGTCATCTTATTTTAGGCTTTCCTGCTTAACCTGGAAGACCCAATGACTGGTTTCCCCCAACTGCTTTTATTTACTGCAGAGTGAAATTGAATCACTGGTTTTTAATTTTTGAGGTTGTGCACGGTACTATTAAATTTTACTGTTTTTTTTTTTTAAATTACTTTCTGAATAAGAGATGCGGACAGCATTTTCTTCCCTCTTAACCTGCTCCATTATTTGCAGCAGCTCTTGTCACTAAAAAAAACTTCGCAGGCTGTTTCCTATTCAGTGCCTGCCTGAGAAAGAGAAAGACGAAGGGGTACTTGAAACGGATTCTATTCTTGGTCCTCCCCCCTCCAGGAGTTAAAAGCATCAAATAAGATTGTAAGTCCATTGCTCTTAAGTCAGTTTTTCTCAGCCTCAGCAACTTCAAAGCTATGTGGACTTCAATTCCCAGAATTCCCCAGTCAGCCTTAAAGTTACAGAGGTTGAAAAACACTATTCCCCCCCCCCCCAAAAAAAGGGACCTAAAGTATTGGAGGATAACCGGATCTGGGCAGAGCTAGATTCCATAATTCGCAACGGAAGGGATGCTTTTTATGGACTTTTATCAGTCTATAGATCCTCTCTATTTCTTCTTTCTGTGCAGAAAGAACCGCATTTGCAATCTATTTTGGAGAACTTGTAGTTGTATTGGACCTGGGGTGTTGCTAAGGGAATTATCTGGAGGAACTGGAAAAGCACTGGCATTCCTGATATTAAGGACAGGATTCAAATTGTAACTTAGCTGTTTTTGTATGCCAACTCAGAAGCAACTGACTGGCCGTTATTAGGAGGAGGAAACCGAGAGAAAGAACAGAAACCCATCGCTTCTAGGCATCCTTACCCTTCCTTCCAAGAGTTGTGGAGATGAAGCTCCCTGTCGGTCTTCTTAGAGGCAGCATCAGCGTCATATTCCCGTACATCCTTCACCTCCTGCACTTGTCCCAGCAAAACCTTGGCCACAAAAACAACGATGTACTGCCGAGAGGAGAAGGGGAGAACCAATCAGCTTGCTGGATCACAGATTTTCCCATCATGCTTTTTGGCCTCTTACCTACTTCATCAGCCTGCCGGATCAACTTAAAGTGTCATGGTTCCGACGGATGAAACTCTTCAAAGAACTTTGAGGCATTGTTTACCTTAAAGAATCTTTATTCAAGTAGCATAGCATCGGCACGTACATAGCCCAAGCCAACATATGAATTCCCCTCCCCTGAGCACAATTGTATCAAAGCACAATTCCCTCCTCTAATTAACAGTCATAAATCACATTCTCCAATTAGTTTGAAATGCAGGCTTTCCCTCCAGTTTTTCAACCCGCCATTTCTTATCATCTCTTATTTCAAAAAACCTTGGTTCTCACCCTTATACAGTATTGTTATGTCTAACTAAACTCCCATGCACATTCCTTCTCCCCCCCCCCGTATCATCTAATTCTAACTCTAAGAGTAAAACATAAAGTAAAGGAAAATGGCTGCATCTCCATATGTTGTCAAAGCAAGAACATCCGATGTTAGCAGCGTTGACACTTAGCATGTGGGGATATCCACCACCAGATTCAGATCTACATTCAATGGTACGGAGAGATTTAAGATTCTCTTAGCCTAGCTAATTTCACAGGATAATGTGTGATCTGGACATTTAGAGAAAACTGGATCAAAGGTTTCTTTCTCTGGGAACAGTAGTTCTATGCAAAACCATGTGAATTTAAAACAACCGATCGATGCAGTAAAACACATATATACTACAGGTAGTCCTCAACTTACAATTCTTTTAGTGACTAGTCAAAGTTACAACGGCACTGAAAAAAAGTGACCTAGGACCATTTTTTTCACACTGATGACCGCTACAACATCCCCATGGTCACGTGAACAAAATTTGGCAACTGCTTCATATTTATGATGGTTGCAGTATCCTGGGATTGTGTGATCCCCTTTTGAAACCTTCTGACAAGCAAAGTCAAAGGGGAAGCCAGATGCACTTAACAACCAGGTTATTCACTTAACAAGTGCAGTGATTCACTTAACAACTGTGACGAGGAAGGTCGTAAAATGGGGCAAAACTCACTTAACAATTGTCTCACTTAGCAACAGAAACGGGCTCAATTGTGGTTGTAGGTCAAGGACTACCTGTAAAAGGCCCATGAAGAGCACAATTATATGTAATAGGACTATACTACGCACACAAATGCACACACACAGGCTTTCTCTCAGGACCTTGGAAGCACGCCTTCTATGTGGCAATGCCTACCCTCTGGAAAAAGGTTCCCGCCAAAATCTGATGGCCCCCACTGTGTCATTTAGAACAGCCAAAAAGCCATAAGTTCTTCACCCAGGCTGTAGAGGAGGGAGGGAAGCTTATCTATTTCTTGTTAATTTTATTGTAATTTCTTGGTTCACTTCTGTGAGCCACCCTGAATCATTGAGAGTTGGGTAGCATACAAGTTAATAAATATTTTTTATTATTACTGGAGTTCAGCAGATGTGTAGGATCTCGGCCCCAAGAGGGATAAATGAATATAGACTTTATAGCAGATACTCTCAATAGTGGCCCCAAAGTGCTGAAACAACTGGCTCCTAATGAGGCACCCGATTCCTTTGCTAATAAACCTTCCACACAATGGATAAAGTGATTATGTTTGGTTGAATTTTTGCATGTTTAGCAGTGACACTTTGTCTGGAAGTCTACTTTGCTGACCTGGATTTATCAATGCAGATGGCTTTGCAATTTGTTTCCGAGTGTTATTGGATTTTATTGCATTTTCTGCTTGTAAATCACTCAGAATCTTTAGAAAGGGGAAGATGTATAAAGCCACGCATATCCCCTCCTTTATTTGAGAGATCAAATTAGAACTCCCTCTTATTTTTTCCTATAACAATCCCTCTGAAGTAGGCTGGGCTGAGGCCCCAATTCTCTCAGGAGCTTCCCTGGCTGAAGGGAGTTCAAACCTAAGTCTTCCCAATCTTAATCGGCACCTTCACCACTACAAGTAGTCCTCAACTTACAACCACAATTGAGCCATGGTTGTTAAGCAAATCACTATAGTTATTAAGTGAATCATCCCAGCATTGACTTTGCTTGTCAGAAGCTCCCTAGGAAACATATAAGGAACGGTTGCTGGAATTGGGTATGTCTAGTTTAACGAAGAGAAAGACGAGGGGTGACATGATAGCAGTGTTCCAGTATCTCAGGGGCTGCCACAAAGAAGAGGGAGTCAAGCTATTTTCCTAGGCGCCTGAAGGCAGGACAGGAAGCAACGGATGGAAACTAACCAAGGAGAGAAGCAACCCAGAACTAAGGAGAAATTTCCGGACAGTGAGAACAATTAATCAGTGGAACAACCTGCCTCCAGAAGTTGTGAATGCCCCAACACTGGAAGTTTTTAAGAAGAGACTGGACAGCCATTTGTCTGAAATGGTATGGGCCAGTGATGGCAAACCTTTTAGAGACTGAGTGCCCAAACTGCAACCCAAAACCCACTTATGCACCGTCGAGTGCCGGGTGGGTGTGGTCATTGGCTGGGTGTGGCCCATTGGGTGGGCGTGGCTGCGGTGGTAACGGCAGACTGGGTGGGACTAAAAAGTTCAACCAATTCCAACTTTGCAAGATCTTTTTTTTTCCCGTGAGAAGTTGAAATTGACTGATTGAACCTTTTTTTTTTTTTTTGCATATGGCGGCGGAGGCCTAAAGCGAAAAGGTTTTATAAAACCCAGCTGAAGGCCTAGGACTGGGGTGACGGCGCGCGTGCCCACAGAGTACCTCCTGAGTGCCCTCTGAGTGCCGCCTCTGGCACCCGTGCCATAGGTTCGCCACCACTGGTATAGGCTTTTCTGCCTGAGCCAGGGGGTTGGACTAGATGACCTCCGAGGTCCCTTCCATCATCATCATCATATCATTATACCCAGCATCCTGGAATGCTGCAACCATCGTAAATACATGCCCATTGCCAAGCACCCAAAGTTTGATCGCATAACTGTGGGGATGCTGCAACAGTCATACGTATGAGAACTGGTCGTAAGTCACTTTTTTTTAGTGCCGTTGTAACTTTGAATGGCCATTAAATGAATGGTGATAAGTCAGGGACTACCTGTACTTCATGTTGCTTGGAGCAGAGCTGGTAAATGCTGGACCAGCCAGTGACAGGAGCCCTTTACTTACCAGGAACCAATAGATATTCATCAGCGTGAGGATAAACAGCAGCATATTGAAGAAGAAGTAAAATGGGATATTGGGGACAGACTGGAGGCTGGTGTGGCAGGTCACATAAAGCACCTTCAAGGGGAACCAGTACAAACGGAACCAGAACCTGGAAAAGGACAGCAAAGTAGCAGAAGCAAATTTAGACCAGGACGGGGACGTCTCTGCACACATGCCTGGGATGGTCAGTTGCTAATTAAAATAAGCAATCTTGCAGATAAAAGCCTGCCAAGGTGATAGGAGTCCAGGTTTTATTCAGTTAAAAGGCAAGAGGTGGCTCAAACCTACATTGCATATGGTGGTTTGCCAAATTTAAGAAGAAAGCAGTAACATTCAGGCAGAGATTTAAACCGGGAGTGTCCAAACCTGAGCAACTTGGAAGACTTGTGGGCTTCAAGTCCCAGAAATTCCTAGCCAGTCATGCTGGCTAGGGAAATTCTGGGAGTTGAATTTCCACAAGTCTTCAAGTTGCCAAGGTTGGACACCCCTGGTTTAAACGACATATGTTTTAATTTTGGAACAGGGCCTAGGTTTTTCTCTGGTTACTATTTATTGAGGGGTCGTAGCTTGATCCAAGCGGCCAACAAGCTGAACTTGTGGAGTCAAGATTTCCTTACCTGACCTACCTCGAAGGGCTGACATCAATTATAAAAACCTATTTTCCTTTATCTCCTTGCTATAAAGGTAAAGGTAACAATTTCCCTTGTTCAGTCGTGTCCAATCCTAGGGGGCGGTGCTCATCTGTTTCTTAGCCAAGACAGCCAGCATTGTCCGAAAACGCTTCTGTAGTTATGTGGCCAGCATGACTATATACTGAAGCGCACTGAAAGCTGTTAACTTTTCACCGAAGTGGTACCTATTTATCTACTTGCATTTGCATGCTTTCGAACTGTTTAGGTGGGCAGGAGCTTGGACCAGAATGGGTGCTCACCCTGTTTCATGGGGCTCAGATCTTGAACCTGGGCTGTTGACCTTCCAGCCGACAAGCCCACTGTCTTAACCGTAAAGCCATCGTACCCCCTCCTCACTCTATACCCCAGTAAATTAGGGTGAGGCCATTCTGAGCTTCCTTCTCCTGTGTTCTCTGTTTACTTGGCTTAATTAACGTTCTTGTTTCAGCAACCGTTTTTGCGTTGTCACTTCTGTGGCTTTCTGCTATATTCTTCTTCCCAAACTTTCACAGGCAGGTTTGGGCTTTGAGGGAATTAAAACTGGTGACAGTTGCAGCTACCGGAAAGCTTTTTCCTTAAGAGCAGTCTATCTTAAAAGGGGCAGAAGATGGGGCCACAATGTTCCACAGAAGAGTCAGCAGCCAAATACAGGTAGTCCTTGACTTACAACCGTTCACTTAGTGACCGTTCAAAGTTACAACAGTACTGAAAAAAGTGACTTATGACCGTTTTCCACGCTTACAACCATTGCAACATCCCCTGGTAATAGGATCAAAATTCGGATGCTTGGCAACCGGCTCATATTTATGACGGTTGCCGTGTCCCAGAGTCATGTTATCACCTGCTGCGACCTTCTGACAAGCAGAAGTCAATGGGCAAGCCAGATTCACTTAACAACCGGAGTGATTCACTTAACAACTGTGGCAAGGAAGGAGGTAAAATGGGACAAAACTCACTTAATAACTCTCTTGCCTAGCAACAGAAAATTGGGGTTCAATTATGGTCGTAAATCAAGGACTACCTGCAATAATTCCTCATATTCCACTCCGTTTTCAGGCTGGGTCCCTGTAGATCTGAGGACCAGCCCTCAAATGAGGGCTGAGAGAACCAGACTCACCAACTAAGGCTGAAGGAGACACAGCCGGCATTAGAAATGGTGTCGTTTAAACCGTGGTAAATGCCAGCCCGGTACTTGAAGTAAACATTGAGTTTGGTAAACTCCAGCTGGATGTCACTAAAGTCATGAAGGAAGAGTACAAGAATCCCAATGTTGTGGTATCTGTGAGCAAGAGAAAAGTGTCATTATTATCCACGCAAAAGATCCAAGCATTTCAATTCAGCAGGCCCTGGATGCGTTTTTTTTCCTTCCTCCAACGATCCAGATAAAAATAATGTCAGCGCATCTTATTTGACAGGGTTTAAATAGAACAATACAATTGTTGCAGTGTTGGTCATGCTAGAACTGGCATCGGCAAATGGGAGTTTTGCATTAGAATACAGGTAGTCCTCGACTTACGACCGATTGGGCTTACTTTTAGTTTCCTGCAAAAAACGCCCATTGAGTACAATGAGTTTGCTTAATGACCATGGTGTTTGCGCAACGACCACACAACATAAGGTCACGAAAATTGAAAACACTGTGGGGTAACTTGCTTAATGACAAGCATGCCTTATGACTGTAATTCTGGGCTCAGTTAAGGTTGTAAGTTGAGGACTATGTATAGTCTGTCCTGGTTACAAAAGGAAGGAATGCCCTATGTCCCTGCTGCAGTCACACGTGGGCAATTAATTGTCTGTCTTGGTCTCCTCTGAGCTACAAACTTATTTGAATAAAAGGGGGACTGGAATATCTCCCCTATACACATAGTCCTCAACTTACAACCATTCGTTTAGTGATCATTCAAAGTTACAACAGTACTGGGGGGAAAACCGGACCTATGACCATTTTTTTTCACATTTATGACGGTTGCAGCTTCCCCATGATCACACGATCAAAATCCAGACATTTAGCAACTGGCTCATATTTTGGAAAACTTGGGGCTCAATTGTGGCTGTAAGTCGAGGACTACCTGTACTGTGAACATCCTGTGACATCACCGAAGCTCAGCCAATGAAGACAGTCAGCTGGCAGCACAGCAGCCAATGGATGCGCCCGGACGAATTACCTGAAGATATAGGAGAACACGATGAGGGTCAGGGTGACCACATGGTGGATGAGCATGACGACTGAATCCTTGCGCCAGGCATCCATGTAAAGGGTGGCATATATAGAATGGGCATAAAAACTGCCTTGTATTAGGTAGGTGAGTGCAATATCCAAGGGCACCTCCATTCCCTTTTCCCAATCTGGAACAGGCAGAAAAAGAAGAAAAGGTGAGCTCCACACAACTGCAGCATCCAAAAGGCTCAGAATTACACAACAGATCAAGGAACTGAGCTAGCCCGATGGGAGTGAGCAAGCCCTACAGACCGTCGCTAGACAGCAAAGTCTCCTGTCCAGACAATTGCTTTGATCAGGACCAAACAAATAGTTTGCAAATGTAGGTACAGATAGTCCTCGACTTACGACCGATTTGCTCAGTGACCATTCGAAGCTAGGACGGACCTACCATGGGGCTACTTACGACCTGGATTTGAAGTTCTAATGGTTGTCCCTCACTGAAGTCAGATGACCACACTTTGGTTTTGCTAAAAACCAGCACTTGCTTTTGATTTTCGGCAAAACCGTTGCCAATAGCGAACAACGTGGGTTGCTTAATGACCACATCTGTTTAATGACCACGGCAAAAAAAGGTAGCAAAATCAATCACAGTCCCGATTGACCCGTTTTACAACTGTGATGATCAGGCTCCATTACGGTCATAAGTCAGGGACTACCGGTAGAAGCTTTTGAGCTTGTCAGACCAGCTAATGCATAAAAGCTGAATCCAGCATTGTGGTCAAGAGGTCTGCAATTAAGATCTAGTGACAGGAGAGATGGAAATTAAAGGAATTCAGTCATATTTTGGATTCTGGGGAGGGAAAAAAAATCAATTTGATGATGTCACTGTCCGAAAACATAAACCCGCAGCTTTTTTTAAAGGAAAAAAAAAACTATTTATAAGACAACAACAGATCCCTTATTCACATTATTCACATTAACACATTATGGAAATGTGTTAAGATTTCTTTTTTATAACTTCAGGCAAAGCTTTCTTTACTATTATAATAAATAGTTATTTTAATTCATTATGCAAAGAAACTTGTAGTAATAGGCCTAGGGAGGTATCAGCTTTTAAAATTGACGTCCACAAATTTATTACAGCATCAAACATACAGCACTGGTATTGAGATATCTTCAGAAATGTCAATTTTATTAATTTGTTTACCAAACTTCTACATTAAATAAATAGTTTTCCTGAACAAAGGACATTTGGTTTCATTCCTTTCGGACTAACAGGCCACTTCCAATCTGTACTACAAATCCCATCCTCAACTAAGCAGCCTCATCTCACTGGAAACCTAACATTTCTAGAAGGCGACTCGTATAAAAACCCTTACTGTCTGCTATTAACTCTCTTTTGTCTACTCTTAAGCAAAAGAATGGCATTGCCAACTTAAAAAAAAAATGCCTTTGTAAAATATTTATCTAATTTCTATCTCTGCAAATCTTTTAGCAGTTTACAGTTAAAAAGAGACAGTTGATTTTTAAAGAAATCAAGCACCCTGCCCAGGCACAAACTTCACTTTTAAAAATGTTTGATCCCCAAAGACTAAATTGCAAACTTTTTTTTAACAATTTTGTTTCTGCTTCAAAGCGTCTAAAATGAAAGAACTCTCCTGAATGGGAGGAACTGTTTTGCTAGGGATGCTCTCTGTCCCCCAATGAAGCCTGGAAGCATGTCAGGTGAAACAAACAAGGTTTTTGAAGCTATCCTTCCAGATTCCTGGGTTACATTCTATGGGGAGGCAGCATTAGGCTCATAGTTTCATTCCGTACAGCGTTAACCTTGTGAACTCTCAAGCTTCCTCCTTCCGTTATATATTCAAGATGGACAGTGTTTAATATTTATTGGTTATGTATATGTAGGGGTGTGGGTCTATACATATGTTGTACATAGTATGTTTTAGGTGTGTGTCATGTATGTGTTTCACTTTGAGAGCGGGCAACCAAATTTCATTTTTGATGTGTGCCCGTTGTGCCCACAGTAAAAAAAATGACAATAAAGGTTATCTTATCTTATCTAAATGACCCAACATCACATTCCCTAAATCAAGGATGTCCAACCTTGGAATTTTAAGACTTGTGGACTGGCTGGGGAATTCTGGGAGTTGAAGTCCACAAGTCTTAAAGTTGGCAAGGGTGGGACATCCCTGCTCTAAATAAAAGCTTTCCCACCCCCCAATATGGCCACAATGCTTACCATACCATAAAAGACCGAAGGTGGATCATGGAAAAAGGGGTATCCAGCAAAGAAGAGCAAGTAAGTGCCATATAACCAGGAGATGCAATAGAAAGACAGTTTCCAGGCACTTTCAGGCATCTTAGCAGCATCCTTGGGGGGTAAGTGACACCACTCAGCGATGGGCTAAAAGAGAGAACAAGATCAGTGGGACCAGGTGATCGCTGATCTTCAACTCTTCACTTACAACTGGGGGCTCCCACTGGCTCCCACCTGAGCATTACACCTGTGGATACAGGTAGTCCTCGAAGTACGACCACAATTGAGCCCAAAATTTCTGTTGCTAAGCAAGGCAGTTGCAAAGAGAGCTTTGCCCCATTTTACGAGCTTTCTTGCCATAGTTGTTAAGTGAATCATGGCAGTTGTTAAGTTAGTAACATGGTTAAGTGAATCTGGCTTCCCTCTTGACTTTGCTTGTCAGGAGGTTGCAGAAGGGGATCACATAAACCCAGGACACTGCAACCGTCATAAATACCCGCCAGTTGCCAAGCATCCAAATTTTGATCCTGTGACCACGGTCATAAGTGCGAAAAACGGTTATGTGCCACTTTTTTCAGTGACGTAACATCAAACTGTCACTAAATCAATGGTTGTAAGTCAAAGATTTCCTGGAGGCTAAAGCATATCAGGAACGTTTGCTGGAATTGGGTATGTCTAGTTTAATGAAGAGAAGGACTAGGGGTGACATGATAGCAGCCTTCCAATATCTCAGGAGCTGCCACAAAGAAGAGGGAGTCAAGCTATTCTCCAAGGCGCCTGAGGGCAGGACAAGAAGTAATGGATGGAAACTAATCAAGGAGAGAAGCAACCTAGAACTAGGAGAAACTTCCTGACAGTTAGAACAATTAACCAGTGGAACAACCTGCCTCCAGAAGCGGTGAATGCTCCAACACTGGAAGTTTTTAAGAAGAGACTGCACAGCCATTTGTCCGAAATGGTATAGGGTTTCCTGCCTGAGCAGGGGGTTGGATTAGATGACCTCCAAGGTCCCTTCCAACTTTATTATTATTATTATTATTAATAGCGATGTCTGTGGCGATTCTCAGTCACCCAGGTCACGGTTGTCCCAAAGGTGCTTTTTCAAGAGGCAACTGGACTTTGTTTTTCTTTGAAGACGTTTCGCTTCTCCTCCAAGAAGCTTCATCCAGGGCTGAAGCTCATCCAGAGCTGAAGAAGCTTCTTGGAGGAGAAGCGAAACGTCTTCAAAGAAAAACAAGAAAGTCCAGTTGCCTCTTGAAAAAGCACCTTTGGGACAATAATAGCAATGATAATAAAAGGAATAAATTGTTCCAATAGAAAAGAACCTCCAGCTCAGGTTGAACTGTGGAATCCCTGGTGCTCTCACAGCTGTCTGCCTGCAGATGTTTCATTATATAACTACAGGAAGTCCTCGACTTAACGATCACAAGTGAGCCTAAAACTTATGTTGCCAAGTGAGACATTTGCTAAGCGAGTTTTGCCCCATTTTATGACCTTTCGTGCCACAGTTGTTAAGTGAATCACTGCAGTTGTTAAGTTAGCAACCCGGTTGTTAAGTGAATCTGGCTTCCCCATTGACTTAGCTTGTCAGGTCACAAAAGGCGATCACAGGACCCCTCCCCCCCCGGGACACTGCAACCGTCATAAATACGAGTCAGTTGCCAAGCGTCTGAATTTTGATCACGTGATCATGGGGATGCTGCAAGGGTGGTAAGTGTCAAAAGTGGTAATAAGTCGCTTTTTTCAGTGCCGTTGTAATTTTGAACGGTCACTAAATGAACTGTTGTAAGTAGAGGACTGCCTGTAGGTAGCACCATCAGCTAACAACCAAGCTCAGAGAGCACCAGGGACTCCACAGGAATGCCTGTGTTGAATATCTAAGTAGTGCATTCATGCAACAGTAACTCAAGATATACTTAACAGGGAAGACTTTCCCTTATAAAACAGCCTGAGCGCAGGAGGCAGCACCGAGGCAGCTTTGATTCAAAAAGACTCAACAGGGTTGAACCCCAGTTCATTCTCGGATGGAAGTTACCTGTGGCTTTAGGCTAAACTGGGAAGTAAAAAAAAATAATCATCAACCAGCAATATAATATATAATCACAAAGCACTTTGTACTTCGGCCAAGAAAATGACACGGATGCTCCCATAGAGCTACCAGCAATATTTGCCTTCTTTGAAAAAAACCCCAAATGCTTAAAATCAGCATGTCTTACCTTGCACGTGTGGAATTATTATTATTTTTTGCTAGTGCAAACAGAATCTGTAGATGTCATTTGATGCCTTAATGATTCTGCTTGCACTAGCGAAAAAAGAAAGGGAAAAAAAAATTCCATATACACAAGCTGAGACATGCTGATTTTATTGCAATTACTGCATTACTTCTATGTTCTCCCAAAAGCTTCTCTTGGAGGTGAGGATCAGAGCAGGCTGCCCCAAAGGAAGATTTTTGGACAGTGATCTTACACCTACAAGAAAGATACACTAATTAGGATTGCTAGTAGTCCCTTCACTTACAAACCATTCACTTAGTGAATATTTGAATTTGCAACACAACTGGAAAAAAGTGACCTACAACTGGTCCTCACACTTACAACCACTGCAACCTCCCCATGGTCACGTGATCCAAAGTCAAGCGCTTGGCAACTGGCATGTATTTACGCCGGTTGCAGCAACCCAGGGTCATTTGATCGCCATTTGTAACCTTCCCACCCGGCTTCTGACAAGCCAAGTCAACGGAGGAAACGTGGATTTGCTTAACCACGTTAATTCACTAACAGCTGCAGTGATCTGCTTAACAATCGCAGCAAAACAGATTGCGAAATCGGGTAACCACCACCTTGCTTAGCAGCAGAAATTCTGGTCCCAATTGTGTTGTAACATATGTGTTGTAAGTGGACGACTGCCTGTATATAGAAAATCTCCATATCAGAACTCTTTTCTTTTTAGGGCAATTTTCTTTTTTGGTTTAATACGTCACCCAACTCTCCAATGTAAGTCCTTTTCGTATTTTATTTAATCACGGCTTTTTGGCAGCCACCCAGCAGTGTTGTCTTCATTGCTAATGCTACTCCGCTGCTTTATATGTTACGTGGAGAATTAGATTGGAATGCCAGCTTGGAATATTAGATAAGTGAGAATTTATAAAAAAAAGACATTTGCTGCAGGAAGCCTCTGATGCCTTGAAGCGTCTCTGAAATTGCTGGAGCCAATTGTCCAGAATACTGGAACTGGACCAAGAGATTCAAAGCAGGCTTTGCCACAAAGGTCACTGCTCAACTAATCACCCTGAAGTATTTTGGGAGTGGGAGAGCTGCAATTGGTTATTTACTGCTTTTGTAGTACAGGTAGTCCTCAATTTACAACCGTTCGTTTAGTGACCGTTTGAAGTTACAACGGCATTGAAAAAAGTGACATATATCCATTTTTCACACTAATGACCAGTGCAGGATCCCCATGGTCACATGTTCAAAATTCAGATGCTTGGCAACTGGCTCATATTTATGACGATTGCAGTGTCCGGGAGTCACGTGATCTCCTTTTGCGACCTTCTGACAAACAAAAGTCAATGGGGAAGCCAGATTCATTTAACAACCGTGTTAGTAACGTTAACAACTGCAGTGATTCACCTACCCCTGATAACCAGTGGCAAGATAGGTTGCAAAATAGGGCAAAACTCCCTTAACAACTGCCTCACATAGCAATATATATTTTGGGCTGAATTGTGGTCCAACGTTGAGGACTACCTGGACTGTAGGCTATTGTAGAAGAGAGGCCACGACAAACTGCCGAAATCACACAAAATCTGGCAATCTCAAAAGATTTGGGTCAATTTTGTTTGCCCCAGGTTGTAAAAACTGCCAACCTTAATAAAACACCAATTGACTCTCATCAAAATTAGAAAAGCTTTAAAGAAACCTCTTACTCTAGGAGTTGAGCGTGACCTGGGAAACCTTTAAACAAGCTTTTTAAACAAGTGTTAGGTTGGTTATTAGTGTAATGCAGGGGTCTTCAAACTTGGCCCTTTTATGACTTGTGGACTTCAACTCCCAGAATTCCTCAGCCAGGCATGTGTGCCTGGTTGAGGAATTCTGGGAGTTGAAGTCCACAAGTCATAAAAGGGCCAGGTTTGAAGGCCCCTGAGGTAATTCAACTGCTGTGTTTAGGGTTAGGATGGGATATGCATCTAGGCATGCTGTCTTGTCTGCACCCCTACCCCAATGTCTTTCTTGTTCTTCGCTTTATCGTCCCTTTCAATACAAATAATAAATGGATAGATTTAAAAGCCAGGAGCAATGTTGAACTGATTAATCGTATACAGTAGTTCCAATCTTCTGTTTACAGAATCCCGAGCTTGATAGGAGCTACCGGACTCTCTTTTATGTCAAATGTCACCCTTTCCCCAATGCACATTATCTCAGCCTGTTAGATGAACAATCACATCCTTTTCCCCAGCCTAAGCAAGACAAGCATTGGGGGTTTATTTCTATATCCCCGCTTTGCCCTCCTTCCAGTTCACCCCACTATCTGGTCCTCCCCTTCTTGGAAATTCCTCTCCTGAAACAAAATAAAAATGTTTACAGGACTGGTGGCTGAGAGTGAAACTCGAGGAGCAGGAAATTTTTAAAAAAGCAGCCGCTCCCCAGCCTGGCTCCCTCTTGCAAGGCTATATTAAGATCCCAGCTGCTAAGCAGAGGGATGACCACAACCTGAACATGGCTGAGTTCAAGGTAATTCTCCACCGGTTCGTTCAGGTTTTGCTGGTATGTCCCCAAGTCTGCCAGGGATCTGAACCAGAATTGCTCCCCTTGCTACAAGAACGTAGCTGAACAGTGCTAAATTGACTGCTTTGCTTAAAGAAAAGAACACAATTAATTTTGTTTCGACTTGGGAACCGCTTTTGGACTTTGTGCTTGAGGTGGAAAAAACAAACAAACCGATTTTGGGTTTTGCTGATTAGATAGGTTTGTTGTTATAGAAATGGCTAGTATATACTATCGTATAAAAGTAAAAAGTTGAGGTTTTATATTACTACCTTCTTCTACTGCACCAACAGCAGTTGGAAGCCAATGCTTCGTTTTCTTTTCCCCTTTTCCCTACACATTTCTCTCTTCCCCTTTTCCTCATTTTCATTTTTCTTTGTAGTTTGTATTTTATATTTTGATAAACTAGTAAGATTTTTGAGAAAGCAGGAACATAGCTAAACAGTCTATATCAGTGGTGGCGAACCTATGGCACGGGTGGCGGCACTCACAGCCGTCTCTGTGGGCACGCGCGCCATCGCCCCAGTCCTAGGCCTTCCGCTGGGTTTTATAAAACCTTTTCGCTTTAGGCCTCCGCCGCCGTGTGCAAAAGAAAAAAAAGGTTCAATCAATCAATCAATTTCAACTTCTCGCGGGGAAAAAAAAAGATCTTGCAAAGTTGGAATTGATTGATTGAACTTTTTAGTCCCACCCAGTCTGCCGTTACCACTGCAGCCACGCCCACCCAATGGGCCACGCCTACCCAATGGGCCACACCCACCCGGCACTCGACGATGCATAAGTAGGTTTTGGGTTGCAGTTTGGGCACTCAGTCTCTAAAAGACCAGTCACTGGTCTATATGGTACAGATGGATACATACCAAAGGGAGATACCCAAATCTTTCTGTACGAGTTACTACTCTTGGTCAGACAAAAAGAGTACAGGTAGTCCTTGACTTATGACCAGTCACTTAGCACTCCTTTGAAGGTACAATGGGATCCCCAAGAAGTTACTTATGACCTGGTCCCAAAGTCACCTTCCCATGCAGTCATGGGATCACATTTGGGCGCTTGGCAATGCCCTGCATTTACGGCCGTGTCCAGCAGCCTGTGGTTACATGACTGCGATTTATGATGCTTTTGTCAGAAACTGTTGTGTACTTCTGATTTCCAGCAAAAACCAGCCAATAAGCAAACTGTGGATTCACTTAACTGACCTCCACAAAAAAGAAAGTGCTCTAACAAATGCAATATAAGGATGACACTGACAGATGCAAGCAGGGAGAGCTCATTTCAGAAGAGCAATAGCACTTAGACTTATATACCGCTTCACAGTGCTTCACAGCCCTCTCTAAGCGGTTTACAGAGTCAGCCTATTGCCCGCAACAATCTGGGTCCTCATTTTACGGACCTCGGAAGGATGGAAGGCTGAGTCAACCTTGAGCCAGTCAGGATCGAGCTGCTGGCAGTCGGCAGAATTAGCCTGCAATGCTGCATTCTAACCCCTGCACCACCATGGCACATAACAGAGTTGGAAAGGACCTTGGAGGTCTTCTAGTCCAACCCCCTGCTCAAGCAGGAAACCATATATAGGTAGTCCTCTACTTACAACAGTTCATTTAGTGACCAAAGTTACAACAGCACTGAAAAAAAGTAACTGATGACCATTTTCCACACTTGTGACCACTGTAGCATCCCCATGGTCAAATTTCAGATGCTTGGCAACTGGCATGTATTTATGACGGTTGCAGCGTCCCAGGGTCACGTGATCCCCTTTTGCAACCTTCTGACAAGCAAAGTCAATGGGGAAGCCAGATTCACTTAACAACTGTGTTACTAACTTAACAACTCGAGTGATTCACCTAACAACTGTGGGAAGAAAGGTGGTAAAACTCACTTAACAACTGCCTCACTCAGCAACAGAAATTTAAGGCTCAATTGTGGACGTAAGTCGAGGACTGCCTGTACCATCTCAGACAAATGGTTGTCCAGTCTCTTCTTAAAAGTGCTCCAGTAAACTCTGAATTTTATTGGTGACTTCGTGCAAGCAACTCGCACCCTTTTCTTGCACAATTAACCTTGAAGGAGGGGGCGTGTGTTGAAAAAACTCAGTTAAAGAATTAAGAAGTGGGAAGATTAGCACTGTTTTATTAAATTTAGCAAGTTACAATGAGTCAGTGGTCTTCTGCTGGCAGGAGCAAGTGGCACCAGACTTTTCAACGGAAACTTAATGCTAGGCTGCATTAACAGAGGGATAGAATCAAGATCACGTGAAGTTTTAATACCACTTTACAATGCCTTGGGGTAAGGCCACACTTGGAATACTGCATCCAGTTTTGGTCACCACGATGTAAAAAAGATGTTGAGACTCTAGAAAGAGTACAGAGAAGAGCAACAAAGATGATTAGGGGACTGGAGGCTAAAACATATAAGGAACGGTTGCTGGAATTGGGTATGTCTAGTTTAATGAAGAGAAGGACGAGGGGGGACAGGATGGCAGTGTTCCAATATCTCAGGGGTTGCCACAAAGAAGAGGGAGTCAAGCTATTCTCCAAAGCGCCTGAGGGCAGGACAAGAAGTAATGGATGGAAACTAGTCAAGGAGAGAAGCAACCTAGAACTAAGGAGAAACTTCCTGACAGTTAGAATAATTAACCAGTGGAACAACCTGCCTCCAGAAGCGGTGAACGCTCCAACACTGGAAGTTTTTAAGAAGAGACTGGACAGCCATTTGTCCGAAATGGTATAGGGTTTCCTGCCTGAGCAGGGGGTTGGACTAGATAACCTTCCAACTTTTTATTATTATTATTATTATTATTATTATTATTATTATTATTATTATTATTATTATTATTATTATTTATTATTATTATTATTATTATATTTTCTTTCATAGAGCTACAGAGACTGAAGATCACCACACCTATATTTTATTTTCAGTTAGCATTTATTTATATCCTTCCTTTAGTCTTTTTTCCCCCCATAAATGACTCAAGGTGGAGAACTTACCTAATACACCTCTCCCCTCCAATTTTCCCCACAACAACCCTTTAAGGTGAGTTGGGCTGAGAGACACTGACTGGCCCAAGGTCATTCAGACGGCTTTGATTTGATCATTGGCTATCAATTGTTTTACCTGGATAAGAAGCTGTAGGGATCTTGTGTCCCTTTGTCTGGAAAATAACACTGTGCAATGCTAGGTAATCAGCCTTTTAAATGTGAATGCAAATCCAACTGATTGTAATTCTAACAATGGGACTCTGCATTTCATTTCGAACAGAGAGTTGTGAACTACCGATTATCAGTGCTTTGGAAAATGGTATGAAGACACACAGTTTGTGAATCAAAGACCTTTCTTTTACTTTTTAATGCTACACCACCAGGCTTTATGTCATGGGGGAACATGGCTTAAGCTATTGTGGCTCAATACACAGATTTTTACAAGCAAAGGTAGAGATATTCAGGGGCTTTCAATGTCCTTGGCATAAACATTTAGAAGGCATATAGAAAAATTAAATTGCCTCCACAGACATCAAGGGCATCTTTAGTTAAGCAAGCATCATAGGATTTCTTGACATTGTAGGAGGAGAATTGTGTTAGCGTACAGTGCCAAAAATCAGAAATCTTGTAGCACCTGTTAACAAGTTAGGTAACACTTTACAATGCCTTGGTAAGGCCACACTTGGAATACTGCATCCAGTTTTGGTCACCATGATGTAAAAAAGATGTTGAGACTCTAGAAAGAGGGCAGAGAAGAGCAACAAAGATGATTAGGGGACTGGAGGCTAAAACATATAAGGAACGGTTGCTGGAATTGGGTATGTCTAGTTTAATGAAGAGAAGGACGAGGGGGGACAGGATGGCAGTGTTCCAATATCTCAGGGGTTGCCACAAAGAAGAGAGAGTCAAGCTGTTCTCCAAAGCACCTGAAGGCAGGACACGAAGCAACGGATGGAAACTAATCAAGGAGAGAAACAACGTAGAACTAGGGAGAAGCTTCCTGACAGTTAGAACAATTAACCAGTGGAACAACCTGCCTCCAGAAGCGGTGAATGCTCCAACACTGGAAGTTTTTAAGAAGAGACTGGACAGCCATTTGTCCGAAATGGTATAGGGTTTCCTGCCTGAGCAGGGGGTTGGACTAGATGACCTCCAAGGTCCCTTCCAACTTATTATTATTAATTATTATTATTATTATTATTAAAAGGCATCAAACCTTCCAGAAATCTTTGCCAAAAACGTGAACAACACTAATGGACATGTTATCATATTTAGTGGACATGCCAAAAAGCTTTAAAAAATTGGGTAGAAAGACATATTAATGCAAAAGATTTTAAAAGTTAAAGTCCAACTGAAATCAGAGGCTTTTCTTTTGGTCCTAATGGACAAGCATCTAGAAAAAAAGTCATGGAATTTTGTTTTTATATATGTTAACTGTAGCAAGACTATTATATGCTCAAAACTGGAAAGGCTCAGCGCTACCAACAATGGAGGAATGGCTGGTGAAGATGGTGGAACTTGCAGAGATGGTTAAACTAACTTCTCTGATTAGAGAAAAAAATTATATCTACTGTATGTTTATGGCCGACTAGAAACCCTTGTGGACATTGCCTGAAATGGGAAAAAAATGCACTCATGATCTGTGGTTTTGATGATAAGAAAAAAAACCTCAATAATGCTGTATTTTTTTTTTTGTAAAGGTAGTCCTCTACTTAAAACCACTCATTTAGTGACCATTTGAAGTTACAATGGCACTGGGAAAGTGGCTTATGATTGTTTTTCACACTTAAGACTGTTGTAGCATCCCCGTGGTCAAGTGATCAAAATTTAAGCACTTGGCAACTGGCATGAATTTATGACGGATGCATTGTCCTGGGGTCATGTGATCACCATTTGTAACCTTCCCAGCCGGCTTCTGACAAGCAAAATCAATGGAGAAGCCAGATTCACTTAACGACTGCATGATTCCCTTAACCGCAGTGTTTTGCTTAACGGTGTCAAAAAATGTTATAAAATGGGGCAAAGCTTAACAATTACCTTGCTTAGCAACAGAAATTTTGGGCTCAATTGTAGTCGTAAGTCGAGAACTACCTTTAATCATAAAATAAGTATTAATATTTTAATATTAAATAATTAATAAATATATTTTAATATTTAAATGTACTTATATTTGCTTCAGAAATCAGAAGCTTTTTTCCTATCTTTTTCGTTCTCTCTGCACTATTTATCTTTTTCTCTTTTTCTGTGCTTCTTTCGCTCTTTATTATATTATCATATATACTAGAAGAGCCACGATGGCGCAGTGGTTAGAAGGCAGTATTGCAGGCTAATTCTGTCCACTGCCAGGAGTTCGATCCTGACCAGCTCAAGGTTGGTTCAGCCTTCCATCCTTCCGAGGTCGGTAAAACGAGGACCCCGGATTGTTGGGGCCAATAGGCTGACTCTGTAAAACAGCTTAGAGAGGGCTGTAAAGCACTATGAAGCGGTATATAAGATTAAGTGCTTATTGCTATTGCTATTAGTTTGTGTTAGTTTTTATGCTTTTTTGTAAAACTTTTAATGTATTAAAATAAAGGCATCAGCCTTCGTGAGTTGGAGCTCACTTCCTCCATTACATAAAGAAGCTAGACCGATATAAAATTAAAATTCGTTTCTCTGAACCCCTCCTTCAAAATTCTCTCCCCATCAGATAGAATTAGGGCAGGGAGGTGAACAAGATTCAGTTACGATCTCAATGGATGGCATTTACAATAAAGAAATGTCTGGTTCTGCCTCATGTTCCCCTTCAATGACACAAAAAATACTGCCTGATTTTAATTAGGAAACTACATGTAATTGAGATGTAGCTCTCTTTCAGGTTTGGAAAAGCTTCTTTTCTATTGTCTAAAACAGGGATCTTCAAACTTGGCCTTTTATGACTTGTTGACTTCAACTCCCAGAATGCCTCAGCCAGCGTGCCTGGCTGAGGCATTCTGGGAGTTGAAGTCCACAAGTCATAAAAGGGCCAAGTTTGAAGACCCCTGGTCTAAAAGTTCTATCAAAAAGTTTCTCCTAAGTTTAGGCTAGCAACAGTGTGTCCCAAACCCTCTATTAAGGTGTGTGTGTGTATATATATGCAGTAGTTATGTGTGTGTGTGTGTGTGTATACACACACACACACACACACACACACACACACACATAACTACTGCATTCGCCTTTAGGATAAGTAACATTATGCAAATAGTAGAAAAGAGGATAAACAGTAAGTCGAAGGACTTGACAGACAAGAAAAAAGAGAAAGAAATGCAGTAAAACTAGTCTATACCAAAAACATTCATTAAACCTCTCCATATCTTTCTCTTCTGCCAAATCATCCTTGTTTCCATCACGTAAATACAGAGCAGGGTTTCCCAAAGGGGTCAATGTTGACCTCCAAGAGTTGATGGATCTATTCAAAGCAGTGTTTCTCAACTTTAAGAAGGATGGACTTCAACTCCCCCAATTCCTCAATTAGCCATGCTGGCTGAAGAATTATGGGAGATGAAGTTCACCAAACGTAAAGTTACCAAGGGTGAGAAACACTGATCCATGGATTTGATAAATGGGTGGTGATCAATAGGAACAGACTGAACCTAGAAAAGCATGGAGACTTACAACTAAATAGTTGCCAATCTCCAACTATCAGTGCTCTTGATGACATTTAGATGTATCCTTTCATTAATAATATCCCATAAAAAAGTTAACATTATATTTTTCATATTTTAAATATTCCTTATTTTTATGGCTATTGTTATTTATCATTATTAATTACATTATTTTCTTATGCATAAATCTTTTGAGGGTCGATGAATAATCTGAAACTTCATGAAGGTGAAATCTCTAGCTGAAGAGTTGGCAGGCCTTTTCCTACACCAATTCCTACACCAATTTATATTCAGTACATTGCTTTTCAATTTCCCACCTCTCTTTCCCTGAAGTATTTTTTCCAACTCATCTCAATCCCAGCTTCCCAATCCTTTTTATAAAGGCAGTCCTCAATTTACAACCATTCATTTAGTGGCCACTGGAATTACAATGGCACTGAAAAAAGTGACTGATGACGGCACAGTCAGTCAACCTCCATTCATTCTTCATCCTCTTGCTTCCTGTTTCATTTGATTTTTATGTTACATGTAATCCTTGCTTAATGACCATCACTTATGACCACTGTGAGTTGCAACGGCTCTCCACAAAGGGACTTAATGACCAATTTCAAACTTCTGACAGCCACCAACATCCTCATCCCTGCCGTCACGTGACTGCATTTTGGGAGCTTGGCTACCAACTTGAAATTTGCAATACATTTGTTTAATGATCCTGGCATTCACTTAACGCAAAGAAGGTTGTAAAATCAGGCAGCATCACATGGTGACCTGCTTAACCACCACCGCAACCTACAACTGTAATTCCAGGCTCAATTATGTTAATAAGTCAGGACTACATGTACTAAACTCCCAACACCCAATTCTCACATCTATATACACAAGCAGAATTGCACTCTTGTTATCAGTGACATTTGCTCTTTTAACAAACAGTAACTCTGCTCAACAGCCCCTTACTTTTCTACCAATATTTGCACATTTCAAAACGTCTCCATCCTTTTCTCCAACTCTACCCAGATAAGCAAATTCATCTGCCACTGGGTGAGTTTGGCAATTTTGAGCAAGTAAATTGACACCCTGAGCTGCTGAAAAAAAGAGAGGCCATGAATCTAACAGACAAACTAATTGTTCACTCCATTTTCTGTGCCAAACATGACAATCTTGCTTATTTTGGCAACACATCTCTTCAGCTAAGTAAGTAAGTAAGTAAGTAAGTAAGTAAGTAAGTAAGTTTTTGTTGAATTTTTATTTTGAATTTATATTGAATTCTATTGAAATGTTATTATTTTTGTGTATTTCTTATCCTTCCCTTCAACATAACTGATAGATTCTGAGCACAGAAGGGTTAAATTTGTAAAGTTAGCATTCTTCAAATGGCAGAGAAAGGGTGTTTCCAATTCACAGGAATCTTATCACCCCTTAAATTTCTGCACTTGCTTGCAAGAAAGAAGCCATCGAAACCTGCCTCTCCCACTGCAGTCTGGGTTGCCACGGCAACAGAGGTCTTCCTGTGCTACCATACTATGACAACGGGTGTGGGCTGGCGTCCAAGGGGGAACCCACTGCTGTCGTTCCAGTTTGAGAAACCCTACCCTATATTTAAAGGGAGTGAGATTTCTGAGGAAGTTGCACCATGTGTGTGGCGTTTGTGTGTGCGTAGAAAGAAATAATGACATCCATTGCAGCAAGATGTCTTCCCTTCCCCTGCTGAGAGGCCCAGCCTTGTTTCTGCATTTCAGAGGCAAATCAAGGAAGTGTTGGATGTCACACCTAATTGGACCCAAGTCTTTTGTCTTTGCTCACTTTTTTCTCTCGCTCAGAAACATTTCTGTACAGCTGGTCAGAGAATGGAGAGTACCCCCCTTCACCAGCAGATGGAGTGCCAACCTTGGGTCAACATTTGGATGAGACACCACCAAGAGATCTAGAGTTCTGGGCTAAGCTAGGAAATAGCCTGCAAGATGGTCAAGGGGAAGAACTTCTGTGTTATTGCAGAGGAAACAAAGCAGGTTTCGCCCAATAAATCCCCAGGAATCAAAAGTCAACTTGGAGATTCACTTTTTAGCTTAGCAAACAATCTTGTGGACTAGAAACCTCTTCACAGATTACTAATTTGACCTGTAAAACACGTGCTGTCTGGGTCTCTCAACTTCTTTTCCCATTTCCAGAGTCTTGCCCATTTCTCTCAGGAAACAACTTCCCAAAATGTCCAGCAAGCCATTTTCTGCCTTACAATGGAAAAAAGAAGGTACAAAACTTGTCCAAGTTGTTGCAAATTGTCACTTCAAGTAGGGAAGGCAAGACAAATTCACATTGCCATTCTTGCAGTCCATTGCTTTATCAGTGGCAGCCACAGGTTGACCTTATCTGGATACAAACTTTAAGCAGAGTTAGATTTGGTTAATACTTGGATGAAAGACCACCAGGAGACCCCAGAGGTTAGACTGGGATTTGGGAAAAATGTCCCAGAGGGCAGTGGCAAACCTTTTCTATACAGGTAGTCCTCGACTTATGATCACAATTAGGACCAGAATTTCCATTGCTAATCAAGGCAGTCGTTAAGTTAGTCATGCCTGATTTTATGACCTTTTTTGCCAAGGTTGTTAAGCAAATCACTGCAGTTGATAAGTGAATCACGCGATTGTTAAAAATGAATCTGGCTTCTCCCGTTGACTTGGCTTGTCGGAAGCCAGCTGGGAAGAAGGCAAAATGGCGATTATGTGACCCTGGAACACTGCAATCATCATAAATACACAGCAGATGCCAATCACTCCAATTTTGATCTCATGACCATGGGGATTGTACAATGGTTGTAAGTGTGAGGAGCAGTTGCAAGTCACCCTTTTCAGTGCTATTGTAACTTCCAACAATTGCTAAATGAATGGTTTTGAGTCAAGGACTACCTGAGCAAATTGCAGGGCCCAATTCCTGCAATCACTAAGAACCAACCTTTAGTAAAAGGAGACTGCAACTTTTAGAGAAAGGGTCCCCAACCCCCGGGCCACGGTCCAGTACTGGTCCGTGGCCTGTTAGGAACCGGGCCACACAGCTAGAGGTGAGCGGCAGGCAAGCAAGCAAAGCTTCATCTGTATTTGCAGCTGCTCCCCAGCACCAGCCTCACCGCCTCAGCTCCACCTCAGATCATCAGGCATTAGATTGTCATAAGAACACAAACCCTACTGTAAACTCTGCATGTGAGGGATCTAGGTTGCGTGGTCTCTCCCCCCCGTCTGCAGAAAAATTGTCTTCCATGAAACAGGTCCCTGGTGTCAAAAAGATTGGTGCCCATTGTTTTAGATCAATGGTGGCGAACCTATGGCACGGGTGCCAGAGGCGGCACTCAGAGCCCTCTCTGTGGGCACCCGCGCCATGCCCCGGAGATGGCAACCATCCCTCTTCAAGCAGCCGCCCACTAACTCACCGAGGTCCTACATGGCCAGATGCATCCCAACACAGCCGGTTTCCTTCCCCCCCCCCCCCGTCCCATCCCTCCTGGCCTCGCATGCTCTCCTTTTCCCAGGCACGACCCACTGCATCGCCTCCTCAGCTGTTGGCTGGCCGTCGAGCTCAGAGGCGGCTTCTCTGAACTACTGGCAGCGGGCTGCGGAAACCTAGAGTGTGCCGGTTGAGGGGCCAGCAGGCTGTGGCTGCTGACAGACACCGTTGGCCCCCATGCACTCGCTGGCCTCTGTGTGCGGGGGCCGATGGTGTCAGGCAGCAGCCGCCCTGGCCCCTGCATCGCCTTGCCCTGCGACAATGGCACCCCCGCCCTGCCTTGCCTGGCCTCGCCCACAGGACGAGCCTCCTGCCCACCGCCCCACCTGCCAGAGACCCCCTGGATCTCCCTCAACCCTGTCCGGCCCCCACAGGAGGAACATTGAAGTGACCACGCCCACCTTGGCCACACCCACCCATTCTGCCATGACCACCACAGCCACGCCCACCCAGTGGGCCACGCCCACCTGGCACCCGGCGATAAATAAGTGGGTTTTGGGTTGCAGTTTGGGCACTCGGTCTCTAAAAGGTTCGCCATCACTGTTTTAGATGATCTTGGACAAAATATGAGCTTTAAGGACATATCTGAAAAGAAAAAAAGGCTCTTCATTGTTTATTAGTTACATCCATGAAGTTGAGTAGGTTTTCTACCCTTGAAGTGGAAATTCTAAGAATTTTATACTGTGTAGGTTGAAAACATTTTTTCACGCCTCCTGGTATTAGACGGCAATTTGGAAACAACAAAGAACCACACAGCTTTGCACCAGTGTGGCCCAAGAACCTAAGAGGAGACTTGCTGGATTAAGTCCCATTTCCTACACTGGGCATCTAAAATGCTGCAAAAAGCAACATTGGAAGGCTGTAGCTTTTTCCAGCTGTGGATCTCCAGGCGGGCCTGGAGCTGGTAGACTTCATCTGAATATGGAGGTTCCCTTTAGCTGTTGTCACTAACAGTCCTGGGTAGAGCTTCTCCTACAAATGAAGGCAAATATAGGTATACCAGGATGATGTTGCAGGATCCAATCTGGGTTGATCATCAGGACTAGAGGTTTTGTCTTCCAAACGTCTCCTCCCTAATTTTGAATTAAAGCCATCTAAAGTAGTGATGGTTACCACATCATGACAGACAAGAGTTTTGCTCTTTGCAAAGCTTAACTTTACAGTTCTGGGCTTGTCAATTTTTTTAATATCATTGGCTGTGGCTTTTCTGATCACTCTCTTTTTGATAGTGTGCTGCAGTGTGCTGCAACTGCCAAAAAAGCCAACACAGTGCTGGGCTGCATTAACAGAGGGATAGAATCAAGATCACGTGAAGTATTAATACCACTTTACAATGTCTTGGTAAGGCCACACTTGGAATACTGCATCCAGTTTTGGTCACCACGACGTAAAAAAGATGTTGAGACTCTAAAAAGAGTACAGAGAAGAGCAACAAAGATGATTAGGGAACTGGAGGCTAAAACATATCAGGAACGTTTGCTGGAATTGGGTATGTCTAGTTTAATGAAGAGAAGGACGAGGGGGGACATGATAGCAGTATTCCAATATCTCAGGGGCTGCCCCAAAGAAAAGGGAGTCAAGCTATTCTCCAAGGAGCCTGAAGGCAGGACAAGAAGCAACGGATGGAAACTAGTCAAGGAGAGAAGCAACCTGGAACTGAGGAGAAACTTCCTGATAGTGAGAACAATTAACCAGTGGAACAACCTGCCTCCAGAAGCGGTGAATGCTCCAACACTGGAAGTTTTTAAGAAGAGACTGGACAGCCATTTGTCCGAAATGGTATAGGGTTTCCTGCCTGAGCAGGGGGTTGGACTCGATGACCTCCAAGGTCCCTTCCATTATTATTATTATTATTAATTATTATTAATTATTATTAATTATTATTATTATTATATTATTATTATATTATTATTATTATTATTATTATTATTATTATTATTATTAATTATTATTATTATTATTATTATTATTAGCGTTTGGCTTGGCCACTTCTGATTCTGCCTCTCCTGGGCACCCTTTTCGGTACAGCTGACAAAGGTCAATAATTCTGCATTTTAAAAATAAGGAAGATCAAAAAGCTGATAAGTGTCGCAGGATGGAAACGGTACCCAAAAGAGAGAAAAAAAAGCACATGATTGCTTTTGGCCCAAAGTCTGTTAAAAAAACACAAAACAAAACAGGAAAGCAGAGGTAGGCAAGAATTTGATCAGGAAGAGAGGATAACTGATTAAACATCATCTGCTTGACTCCCAGCGACTATAAATAAAGAAATTGCAATGTAACAAACAAAAGATGGCAAAGGTGACAGGCCAGGTGGAACGAAGCAAGACGCGTCTCACTCTCCCAGGGCAAAGACTTTGTGGTCTTCTGAACCACAGCAGAGTGGGGGGGGGCATCCTGATTCTGAGGGGTGGCTGGGAATCTCATTCCACAGGGCAAGCACTGCCACACAGGAAGTGTGCTTCCAGAGTCCCAATAAGATGACATTGTTTAATCAGACAGACAAAGGTTGCGGGAGACAGACCCTCCCTCAAACAAGGGAACCTGATCAATCTCTGAATGAGGAGTTGCCCTCTTTGTTATCCCCATTAAGACACACAACAATTTATTTAACCTAGACTTTCACAGGTATGGTCAATAACTAACAACCTCAGCCCTGCAGATTTAGGGCGTCAACATCCAATACTCCCTCTTGGAGAGGGAGATCTCTTCCCTACGACAAAGTTTTTAAAATACACACGCTCACACACCATCATGCATGTGTGCATCCTTTGCCCCATACTTGAATTGCCCCATTTTTACAGAATGTTGTTTTCTTCAGAGGGCGCATTTTATTTCCTTCCAAACAGATGCAGTTGCCTTCTGCTGCAATGAATGGAACATTTATTCAGGATGGGGTGATCCTTTGCACAGATAACATAAATGCTTGCATGGAAACCCCCCACCACCACCCGTTGAGGAGCAACGGGTGATCTGGGCCCTTAAAAAAAAAAAAAAAAATCCATAAAGCCTCCATGCTCCGCAGCAGTCATCCTCAAGGACCAGCCGGTTGGCCAGAGGCAAATGGTAGGTCAAGTGATTGTCTTCCTACTGGCTCAAAAGCTTCTCAAAGCTTTAGCTTTGCCTAGTTCAGGGGTAGGCAACCTTGGCTCTTTTATGACTCGTGGACTTCAACTCCCAGAATTCCAGAGTCAGCATAGCTGACTCAGGAATTCTGGGAGTTGAAGTCCACGAGTCATAAAAGAGCCAAGGTTGCCTACCCCTGGCCTAGTTCTTGCAAAGTCATTTCTGAAACACTTTTCTTAATGCCACCATTCCTTGCACGCTGTGCAGGCAGAAAGCAAACTGAAATAGCCACGAGAAAAGGGTTAACCACAGTGCTCACACCACTGTTGCAAACTCCCCCTTGTTACAACGAGAGACATCAGCTCCTTTCTCTGTTAAGAGAGAAAAAATCATGTCTAGCTTACCCAGTGCCTGAGATCTATTAGTTTACTAGAAAGGCGAGAGCAAAATGAAAACAGTAATTAGCAAATTACTGAGCACGGTCCTGCTGGGTATTTGCTCCTTGGGGAAAAAGTGTTCCTAGACTCCCGGCGTTTTGCTCCCATAGACTAACCCAGCTCTCCTCCTACCACACCTGCACGCTTGTTTTTTCACTACTAAGAGGATGGAGGGAAACAAAGTGTGACACCCCCACCCCTTGCTGTCTCAGCATCCTTTATCACTTTGCACAGAAACTGGAAGGTGATCTTCACAAAACCAGCCACAAAGAGGAAAATAAAAATAAAAATAAAGCCAGCAATCTGCAGTCCTGGGCTATTCGCAAAAAGGGATTTTTTTTTGAATAAGAAAAAAATTACACTTTTGTTTTTACAAGGGGATATAAGGTTCTAGTCCTTAGGAACAGCTGCACTTAAAACATGAGGTCGGAAAACAAGTACCTTTTAATACCAGTAGAGATTTTTATTGGAAAAAAAAATGTTACTTGCCATATTTATACATTAAAATAAGTAAGAAGATACAGCTTGCTACTCTTCCTGCTTATTGGGGTACAATACAGAATTACTTCTTTTAAAGTTTCTTTTCCATACGTCTATTTAAAATCATCATTTTTTTAAGGCCTTAGTCAGCTTTCAAATCCAGCTCCATCATGGTTGCTATAACCTGATTTAGTTTTTAACATGAAAAAAGACATAGCCAGAAAGCATAGTTCAGTCCAAGCTGGGAATAAACATGGCGACTGCTTTAGAAAGAAGGTTGCAGTTTATTGAAGAGGAGAGCCAGACAGAAAGATGGCTCTGGCAGAAAAGAGAGCGAGCACATGTAGGGAGTGGGTTTTTATACCCTCTGGAGCCTTTTGTTTGGAGTTGTTACCTGTTCCTGTTTGAGGCTATTTCCTGTGTCATGTATTCTGACCTGAGTATGGGTGTGCCCTTTGGCATCTGTGGTTTAATCCTATTATGTCCTGTCTTAGAGTTTGGGTGGGGTGTGTAGATTTTAGGTGTCTTTGTCTTCCTAAGCTTCTAGCTTCGATCTTCCTGATTGCACATAGAAAATTAGTCCTGTAAACTCTCATCCCACCTGTGAGAAAACTAAAGAGGATGTGGTATAAAACCACCTTTGGTCAGCACAGACGGTTGTAATAAAGAACTAACCACGTCAAACAACTCCATTTGAGAAGGAAGGCCTAGCCCTAGATATTTTAAAAAATCATTTTAGGAGATGTTTAAAAACACTACCAAAAAAAAGTGCAGAAAAAACCCATAAAAGTGAATTGCAAGTTGTATAACATTGGATAAAAATGTCAAAGTAATTTCTGATTTCAAACCCATTATTAAGCCAATATTCAATATTAATCAAAATTCAGAATTAGCCTATATAATATGCATTATAAATCTGAATAACTATTAACAAGAGTGTCTATCTAGTTTAAAAATTCTATTCTTATTCAATGGATCAAACAATAGCAAATTTATTAAGGCCTTGTATTAAGAAAAATAAAACTCTGCATGCAGCAAGTCCTATAGAAAATGTAGAATTATATACCATGAATAATTCCTCAGTTGAAATAATGCAAACTCCTTTTTGCTTTTACTTTTCTTGAAATGCTAGGAACTCGGTAATCTTTTTAATAAACTTTTTGCTTCATTAAATTGGTGAAATAAATAAAAATAAGGTAACAGTGATATTAGTGGAAAAAAATTATACCAAGCAATTATAGTTCAAGATTTTAAATCTTGAGTTTTAGAATTTAAGCTTTAAAAAAATTCATAGCTTTAGAACTGAACTACCTCAATCCCTTCACATAGTATTAAATCTAAATCATATACTAAGTATTCCATCCTTGTTTTTACAAAATAAAGACATTTAGTTGGTAATGTAAAGCAATTTTCTCTAACATTCCTCCCAAGTAGGTTTCTATTACAGTTGTGCAATTACAATTCAAATTGTTTAGTCCAATAGCTGTCCCTTCTTAAAAAAAACATGAAAATATTGGCATCCTTCACATGAATTTGATTTTATTCACATTTATCCATTCTCTCTCCATCTCTGGCCAGGACAGGTAATCCTCGACTTGCAACCATCCATTTAGACATCTTTGGGAGGGGTCTATGACAACTCGCCACGGCCAACTTGCTACAGCCAACTCGCTGCAGGACAAGAGTTATACTAATATTAAAGAAACAGAGGAATAAAATCATTAAAGACAGCATGAAAAAGGAGGGGCAGAATGAAATGTGAGTGGCAAAAATTAAAATAATTTGTTATTTATTTTAAATGATTAAATAGAATTGTTAAAATTGTCGTGCAGCAAGTTGTCCCGTGGTAACTTGGTCACAGCGAGTTGTCGCATTCCACCTTTTGAAGTTACAACAACACTGGAAAAAATGACTTTCGACCGTCATAGCATCCCCACAATTACATGATTAAGACTGGCGTGTTTTGGCAACCAGCACGCGTTACAGTGTCCTGGGGTCATGTGATCGCCATTTGTGACCTTCTCAGCTGGCTTATGACAAGCAATAGGGGAAGCTGGACTCACTTAACGACTGCTTAACAAGCATGACAAAAAGGTCATAAAATCGGACCCGGCTCATTTAACAAACACCTCGTTTAGCACCTGAAGTTCTGTTCCCAGTCATAAGTTGAGGACTCCCTGCACTTTCACACCAATGCTCTCATTGGCTTCCTTTTTTCCAGAAGCAGACAGAGGCTTCCAAGATGCTGCTGAACATCTTCTGTGACATCAGAGGAGATTAAGCAATAATTCAGCGGCAGAAGCTTCAGTGCCAGCTCTTCTATACCATACCAAAGCGTTTATTTCAAGCATCACTAATCTTATTATACTGAAAGTGACCTATGAGGATTTCAGCTTTCTTTCAAGGCCATATAAGCAGAGATGTGGCCCTGGAAATTTTGCAGGTCCAAATTCTCCACGGAAAGCTTTCCGTTTCAATCTACTTGGGTGGTTTCTTTGAATATGATATTTTATTCTTCCGCTGTCTGTTAGCCAACATTTTCAACGTTCCCATTTTTTAGCCACATAAATAATTTCTTTAAAAGCTTCAAATCTCGTAAACTAGGCTGGATGGAATTTTGGTTCCACTTCCAATAATGCAGCCCACGTTCTTGTGCCTGATAATGAATTGAATAGGCTAACAGGAATCATATTTGTTTGCAAAGAAAAAAAAAAAAGATCTGGATTTTTCCTTTGCAAATAAATTTGTGAAACCCTGGCTTGGTGATCAAATACATCTGAATTTATGATATAATAGCAGCATTCCAATATCTCAGGGGCTGCCACAAAGAAGAGGGAGTCAAGTTATTCTCCAAAGCACCTGAAGGCAGGACAAGAAGCAACGGATGGAAACTAACCAAGGAGAGAAGCAACCTAGAAATAAGGAGGAATTTCTTGACAGTTAGAACAATTAATCAGTGGAACAACCTGCCTCCAGAAGTGGTGAATTGGGAATTATGAGATTGGTACTTCAACACGCCTGAAAGGCAGCAACATGCAGTAACGTTAGACCAGTGTTTCTCAACCTTGTCAACTTTCAGATATGTGGACTACAATTCCCAAAATTCCCCATGCTGGCTACGGAATTCTGGAAAGTGAAGAATAAGTCACTGAATTAAGACTTCCTCCACCCTGCGCCTGCAGCGCCAAACAGTGAAAGCTATCATGTTTCCAGTTTTTTCCCCCTTAACTAGGTTAAGAAAAACCTACCTGTGTTCTCTCGCTAATAATTAGTGTCAAGCTCTTTTGCAGACATTTAAAAGTGAAAGTGATTCTTTCCCAAACCTCAGGGTTTTTTTGCACAGGATGCATTGAAGAGTTAGAATAGGGGTCTTCAAACTTGGCCCTTTTACGACTTGTGGACTTCAACTCCCAGAATTCCTCAGCCAGCCATGCTGGCTGAGGAATTCTGGAAGTCCACAAGTCGTAAAAGGGCCAAGTTTGAAGACCCCTGAGTTAGAAGAATTCAAGCTGCTGGACTGTTTCCCCTTTAAGAACCATATAGCCCATGTATTTTAGGGTGGAAATTTCTCGTTTTCTTCGTAACCTGTGATCCAGCTAGGAGTCAAGCCTCTTCACTGGTTAACAGGGGAGCTTGTTGCTGGCTTTTTACCTGAAGGGCTTCCCAAATCTTTTATCAGTCCGAGAACCTACTGCTACCATATAATCAGTAAGACCGACCCTACATTTACCTTTATGTTATTATTATGGTTCATTGCACAGTCAGCCAGATGTGTAGACTGGATCTGGCATTTTTATCTATCTATTGAGTCCTTTCCAAGGACCTGGAATAGGCAGGAGTTGTTCGATGGTAGTATTGATGTCAGCTGTTCCAGAGGAAGCTGCCTTTTGCAATTGACTGATGGTGAATTTGTCAATGTCCACGGTGTCCAAGTGGTGTTCTGATTATTTTGGGAGTGCACCCAAGGCACCTATTACCATTATCATCATTCAAATGTATTACAGCCACCCACCCTGAAAGTCTCTGAGCAGCTTACAACATCCAAACATTCAAACCAGTTAAAAGCAAGAAACAAAATAGAGTTGCCCGACTATCTTAACAAAAACGCAACAGGGGCTTCACAGACATACAAAACCCAGGCCTTGGAATGTATTAGACCTCCATAAGCCTCCTGGGTCAACACTGACACTAGGCCAGGGATCGGCAACCTTAAGCATTCAAAAGCCACTTGGACCCGTTTCCCAGAGAAAACACTGGGAGCCGCAAAACTTGTGCGCATGCGCGCGCAAGGGGAGAGGAACTTGATTGAAGAGTTTAATTAAAAATAGAGGCTGCTGTGCATGAGTTCTCTCTCTCTCTCTCTCTCTCTCTCCCCCCCCCTCTCCGATCTTCTGCTCACCTGGCAAGTTGGCTTCACGCTGTTCTCCGACAAGCTGACACACATTCTTATTGGGCTGGCTCTCTCCTGCCCTTGGTCTGCCAGTCCTCTTCCCGCACTCAGACAGAGACAGAGAGAGAGTGTGTGTGTGAGAGAGAGAGAGAGAGAGAGAGAGCGAGAGCTGCTGCTTCCTGCTTAGACGCAGCAAAGGCAGGAGCCCCGCCCAATAAGCTTGTCAGCTTGTCCGAGAACAGCATGAGGCCACTCTCTTTTTTACAGAGAGAGAGAGAGAGAGAGAGAGAGAGAGAGAGAGAGAGAGAGAGAGAAGGGAAGCACCTCTCTCTGTCTCTGTAAATGGCGGAGGAGGCTGGGAGCCCCAGGAGAAAGCTCAAAGAGCCACATGCGGCTCCGGAGCTGCGGGTTGCCGACCCGTGCACTAGGCTATATGCTAGCAGGTACCCACCTCTAAAATTGTAAAGGCACAACCTTTTAATTTCTTCCAATTAAATTTAAATTCAATGAAATCATTCCAAAATCATTCTACACACTATTATTCTTTGCATGTTTAATAAGCTGCTACTACCTTGCAAATTAAAATTCTGTCTCAATGTTTAAGTGGGACTCAGAAGATCGAACACAATGCCCTGGACAGAGAGATCACAGCGAGGATCGGTACAGGATCAAAGGGATTTAAAACAATCCCCCCCCTCCAAAAAAAACCAGGAGGACCTCAAACTCCAACTTTTGATTTTACCCATGGTGACCAGTCATTCTCCAAATTTTATCCAGGTTCCCGAACAAGCCATGATAGAAAGTACTTGGAGCTCTGTTGCAATGGTGGCTAGGTGATATTTGAGGAACAGAAAGCAAACACTGTTGTGTTTTTTTTAAAGATGCAGAGAAGTTCATTCTCCTTAGTGCAGGGGTCTTCCAACTTGGCCCTTTTATGACTCGTGGACTTCAACTCCCAGAATTCCTCAGCCAGCCATGCTGAGGAGAAAGGGAGAGGTTTCCATGCTGAGCCATGCTGGCTGAGGAATTCTGGGAGTTGAAGTCCACAAGTCATAAAAGGGCCAAATTTGGAAGACCCCTGCCCCAGTCCCTTGAATCATTCAGAGACAGAGGCTGAAGCCAAAAGAGAGAGAGGTCTGGAGCCCCAGCTGCCCAACTCAACAACTTCCTTGAAGATTCAGACTGGAAGGTCTATCCAAGAAGGTCAACATCTGGCGGCAGCAATTAGAAGCTTGCTCTTCCACCAATGCTCTCAGCAAACATCCCAGTTGTGAGCATATAAGAAACTCCATACTTTCTCTAGTCTCTGCCCCCCTCCCCCTTCTCCTAAGTAAGGCTTTCCACCTTAAAGAACCAGCTCTCTTCTCTGCCTGGGCAAAGAGTTGAGTCCCAGCCAGGCAGCATAGAAGGATGGGGGAGTCTGACTAGCTGCTTCCTCTGCAATTTCTCTTTGTCATGCTTTGTCATCCAAAAAGCATCTGTTGCTTCCCTTAGCCTTCTTCTCCAATTCCCCACATCTGCCCTTCATCAGAGCAGCCTTTATGCTCAGCAGGGACTCATCACATACTCTTTGTTGTTTTGGGGAGGCAAAGAACTAGGGATCTGGTACCACCTTTTCCAATGAAGAAATTACTATTAAAGTGAATCAGAAAAGTTGTCACCATCAACCATAGTCTGTGTTTGTGTGTGTGAGGGAGGGAGGGAGGGAGGGAGGAATTGGCAACAATGGGGACCACCATTATCACCAATGTAGACTATACTCCTGGGATTTCTTAGTGGTCTCCTGTCCTATCAAATCCAATTCTGGTTCATCTTTTAATTCAACCAAAGTCAACTATGCCTGCTGGGATAGCTGCTTTTAATTATAATACTAGTTTAATTAGTCCTCCATTTAGATTCATAAGGACTACAAATGGGATTCTAGGCTGAAGGTCTAATGGTTAAGGCACCAGGCTAGAAAGCGGGAGTGAGTTCAAGTCCCTGTCTTGGCCATGAAAGCCAGCTGGGTGACCTTTGGCCGGTCACTCTCTCTCAGTCCAACTCACCTCACAGGGTTGTTGTTAGGAGCAAAATAGGAGGAGGAAGGTGTGTTGGATGTGTTTGCTTGCTTTGAATTATTTGTAAAAATAATAAAGATGAGAAATAAATAAATGTATATATCTATTTCTATTTACTATATTACTACCTAGAGAATCAAGCATGAAACCGTGGCTTCATGATCAAGTAAATCGGAACTGGGATACAGGTTGTCCTTGTTTAGTGACCACAACTGGGATCCTCAACTTGGTCATGAAGCAAAGCACGAATGTGAAGCCACAACTGTTTACAATCTTACTTCAGCTTTTCTTTGCTTTACAACAGACCTGTGAAGGTTGTGAACGCAAGGACGGTTGCAAACTTTCTTTTTTATCACTACCGAACAGTCACTAAGTGATGACTAGCTGAAAATCCAGGTCGTCTGATCCAGCACATCTCATCCAGGACGTAGGTCTTCTGCAATGAAGGATCAGATTACCTTCCCCAAAGCGTCTTTGCTTTCAAGTGATTGTCAAAATACATGACATTAGATTTTTGTTTGGGTGTGTATGTCTGTCAGGCAGTTTTTGGACTCTTGGCGACTGCCTGGACAAGTCTGTGCAGTTTTCCTGAAAAGGTTTTTCGGAAGTGGTTTGCCACTGTCTCCTTTCCAGGCCTGAGAGAGAGAGAGAGACAGAGTGACTGGCAGGACTAGAAGTCAACTCTCTCCTGGTTTCTAGCCTGGGGCCTTAAAATACTATTGGCCTCGATAAAAATCGTAATAGGCTTGAGCAAAACTCTCCGAATTCCGTCAGTCATCATTTCATCTACAGGCCCCAGTTCTGCACACTAGGAGTTTCACAAGGGTATGTTAAACCAGTGTTGCTATTTTCTGACTGTTTTTATTTTTATTTTTTTAAAAAAGGTATATTGAGGGAAATCTGGATTAAAACTGACCAAGGAAAATATTTTGAACCATTCCACTACAGGGCAGGGAATTCTGGGAGTTGAAGTCCAGACATCTTAAAGTTGCCAAGATTGAAAAACACTGCTATAAACGATCCCTCCTGACAGATTAAAACCCCAACTCATTTAAACTTACTGAGACTGGGGAAAAAATGGCTTATTTCAACCTCTTCTAGAAGACCATGGCAAAAAAATATCTCCCGATTCTTTCTCTGCCCACTATCGCTTCCACAACACAACGCAACGCAAAACGGTGACCAGCTGGGCCCACTCTATGTGTGCAAAGGCATTCTCTCGCTTACACGCGCATACTGGCAGGTTGCTTAATGTTAATTCATTTCTTCTCAAGCCATGCAAAACTGGATTTCGGCCCACCGCTTCCCCTTCCCGCAATTCTGAAAATATATATATAATGCAATCCAATGGCCCATTTCTTCCTCGCCAAAGCCTAGTCGGTGGCTCGTTGCGCAGCCTCGCACGTACTCCGCCCGCCCCATCTTGAAATGCAGTGACACGGCCAATTTGGATCCCCCCCACCTCATTTCGCCCCGTGTTCACAGGCATACAGGCATGCATGCCCGCCCGCAAGGCCAATTTCTTCCCCTCCGAGCAAAACAACGCAAGGACCAAATGCCCTTCCTACCCGGTCTCTTGCACACACAACGCGCGCGCCTGTGCACACTACACACACAACCCGCCCCTCTTGGCCCCCAGTTAATAATCCGCTTTCGTTCGCCCCAAAAGAAGAGCTCTCTTAACATGGTGCAGTGACGGATTTCATCCTCCCCCCCCAAAATTGAAAGGCAGCCTTTTCTTCCCCAAATTAATTCCAAAAATAATGCAATAAATAATTCCCCGGGCAATTGCAAGCATGGGTTATCTTGACTCCCTTGCAGTGTCCCCCCCCCCACACACAACGAGGGAATGTAATGCAGCGAGCACTCCGGACATCCCCCCCCGATGAAAATTCCCCTCTTGCCTTCCTCGATCTGGATTCTACTGACCCGAAAGAAGTAGCGAGAGGCTACGCGGCGCGCTACAGTCCAACCGACGGCGCAAAGGAGAAAAAACAGCGCCTCCGTCCAGGCCAACCGGGCGTTCTCGGCCCACGTCCGGCGGGACAGTTCCCAGCCGCAATCTGTGCAACTCCGCAGCGCCCCGACCAAGCTCCGGTAACTATGCCGCACCAATTGCTCGTAGCTCGGCATAGGCTCGGGCGCCTGCATCCTTTCCCCGGCCGCTCACGGCTCCGTCGCGCAAGCACAAGTGCAAGTGCAAGGCTGCCTCCTGCCGCAGCCGCCCATCAGCGCGCGCCGGTCCCGCACCAGCTGTTTGCAGCTGGAATAGCGGCAGACCCGGTCTGCGCACGCGCGCCGCGCCGCGCAGACCTGAAGAGCGAAAAGGCAAGCCGCCGCCGCTGCCGCCCGTCGTGCGACCCTCGCCAGCCGCTAGGGGGCGCCCGGCACGGCTGAGTTAGAGCACGGTTGCAAACGGCCGAGCGGGGCTGATTGGCGAGGAAAGGCGCGGTGGATCGCAGCCACCTGCAGCGCCAGGCTCGTCGCGGTTCCTCTGAAGATCCTCCTGGATTTAAGGAGACTTGCTCGTGAGCATGCAAAGGCGTGCATGCATTTGGACTGCTGCTTCGGAAGCTGCTAATTCACTCCAGCGCAATAGGAAAATCCGTGATTAAATCGGATTTAGATTATTTTACTCTGCCTGCTTCTTCTCCAAGATTTCCCGGCGGCTGCACTGGGAGCTTTCTGGGAACCACTCCGCGAGGTAGGTGGCGTTGGAAGACACTATCCGGCCCCGGGATCCTCTCGAGAGATGCGAAACCTGCGGAGGGCTTCAGGTAACGCGCCCGCGAGCCAACCTGAGACTGATTATAGACTAGAGCTACGTGTGAACAGGGAAGGGAGGGACGCTTCGGGTTTGCTAACTGCCCTCTTTAGCTTAGAGCTTCGTGCAAATGCATTGCTTCGCCTTCAACGCTGAACGGAAATTCAGTCATCAGGTAGTCCTCGATTTACAACAGATCATTTAGTGACTGATCAAAGTTACAAAGGCACTGAAAAAAGTGACTTATGACCATTTATCACAGTTACCTTTGTAGCATCCCCCGTTCATGGGATCAAAAATTTATAAGGTTTATAAAAGGTTATTGAAACTGAATTTGGAAAGTGTTATGATTCAGTGGGCAAGCAACTTTGGATATAACGTGATGCTGGAACAATGGGAGAATATGTGGACAAAAAACTTAAAATTCACATTCAATTATAATTTAAAAGAAAACGTTTATAAGATGTAACCCCTGGTTAAGTTACCTAGAATGTATAGGGGTATTTCAAATGAATGTTGGAAATGTAAGTGTAAAGAAGGGACTTTTTATCCCTTATGGTGGACATGCAATAGAGCAAAGAAATATTCATATAGAATTCATATCTTAATACAGAAACTTCTTAAAGTAAACGATAAAGATGAAATCAGAAAACCTTTCTTCTGGGCATAATGGAAAAAGACTTGGGAAAATCTTTTGGAACTTTGATCTTAATATACGTTGACGGCAGCAAGACCATTGTTTGCACAAAAATGGAAGGACATTTGGATTCCCACTATGGACAAATGGCTACAGAAGCTGATGGAATTGGCAGAGATGGCTAAATTGACTTGTTTTGATGAAAGAAAAGAATATAAATACTACATGGAGACTGCTTCTGGATTTTGTGCTTGAGGTGGGGAAAAAAATGGAACTTTGATTTTGGGTTTTGCTGATTAGGTTGATTTGTTGTTATAGAAATGGCTAGTTTATATTACAATGGAAAAGTAAAAAGTTGAGGTTCAATGTTAATGCTTCATTCTACTGCAACAGAGGAAGTCGGAAGTCGATGCCTTTTCTTTTTCCCTTCTCCCCCTCACTTTTCTTTCCGTCCCCACTGCGTCCTACTATTTGCTTTTGTATTTTTGTATTTTATTCTATAATCTAATTTAAAAAGTTACACATAAAAAAAATTATAAAGAAAAGAAAAAAATCAGATGCTTGGCAACTGGTTCATACTTACCACGGTTGCTGTTTCCCAAGGTCATGTGATCATCTTTTGCAACCTTTTGACAAGCAAAATCAATGGGGAAGCCAGATTCACTTAACAACCATATTACTTCCCACAATCCCCCCTTTGTGCCATAATAGTGTGGGTGACACACTTTTACTGGCACAAGTTTAAAATTGATCTGATCAGGGATACTTGGTAAACAAGATTTAAACTGTTAAGCCAAAAAAAAGAAGAAGAAGACACTAATAGAGGCAAGCAGAAAAAGATCCCTGCAGTGGCTCCCAAAAGGAGAGCTTCCAACCCATAAAGTTTTAAAAGTCAGGGCAAAAATTTTGTTAGGTGGAAAAGAAATTTATAGCGTCCAATATTTGCCAATCATTTTCAAATGTTGGATGTCACTTTGAACTTCCAGTCAGGTTTGCACATTCCTCCCAAATTCTTCACAGCCATGGTTTGCCTCAGTACATAACCACTGGCTGCCATTTTCAAAGGTTGTTTCCTGCCTTAGCTCTTAGTTCAGTGCATCCAGGTTTGTAATGTCCAATTGCGGTTAGCCAGTATGCAAGCCAGGCTATTAAATTTTCTTAAATTGCACATAGTGAGTCCTAGGACTCCCAATCTGAGTCCACCAGTGCAAGATATTCAGGGCTTAGGTTTGGAGATCTCTTTCCTGCTACTTCCTCAGTCAGGGCATATGAATTGCAAATTGCCTGAGGGGGCCTGGTTCCCCCCCCCCTGGAATTTGCTGGAAGTTGTACATGCACAGCTTTGGAGCCACAGAGCAAAAACCAGCCTGGGGAACTTTACTGAAGGTAGGTGGAAAGGTAGGTTGAGGAGATAGACTCAATGTAATTCTGAATAGTGTGTGTGCGTGTGTGCAGCTACTAATACAAAACAGGCAGTACAAACATTCTGGATAAATTTTCCCTCCCACCAGACAGAAGTCCAAGGTGTTCAGTACTTGCTATGCCAACTATTCCCAAATGCCATCCCTCCATAAATACATTCAACTGGCTTATTACAATACAAATGGGGCAAGAAAGAAAACCTTACAATGAGTTTCCACCCTCCCCCCATAGTCTTCCTAGTTTTCTTCTGAGGCTTCACGTGGGGACCAATGGCTCCAGGATTCCTTCCTTCTTTCACAGGCATCTGGGGGAATGGTAGGACCTGGGAAGATCTGTTCCACTCTGATTGCATGGTGGCTTTTTAATGGATGGCTGGATTCAAAACCCAATTCCATGGCTCAAATGGATGGAGGCAATGTCTGGGTCAGTGTGCTCTGCTTCCAAAGGTTGGGGGGGGGTCATCTGTGTAGGGCTGAAAGACATGAGAACAAGATCTTCTCCCCCCTTTCTGGGTGGACTCTCCCAGGAGAGGCAGACAAAGGCATGGAGAACAGAGATAAGAAAAGGAGAAGTACATGACGGAGGGTGGGGGTAGTTTGCAGGCAGAGTTTGAAAAGGCATTAATACTGCAGTTGTTAAAGAAACAGATAGGCAGACAAAATGAGGACATCCCAGATGAGGACAAAAGAAAGGCTGGATTCTGGTAAGAGAACATACATGAAAAGTTTCACTTCTGAACTTGAACATTTGCAACATGTTAGAACTTAAGGACTTGCAACTTGAAAAATGCTGGGCAGCTTGAGAATGCTGAAAGCTCCAAATAATTTTAAAAGCCTGATTTTTAAGGTGTGCAATATGCCGGGGGCAGGAGAATCTACCTTTAATATTTATTCTAAAATAGACCACATTATTTTAGAGATTGAAAAATGCTTATATGTTCCAGGATTAGCTTCATAGTAGTTTCACCAATTAGTGATAGGATAAGAAAAGTAACTTAAGAAGAAGATTATTTCCCTACACAAGCAAACTTGAGCTTCAGGAGGCTCTTGTAGCTAGACACACCTCATGTTTCAGGAAAAGTATAGACAGATACAACCCATTTACAACACATACAATAAATACAAGAGTGAAACTTTTCCAGCAGATGAACTTAAAACATTCCCTCCTGGTAACTTTGGGCTGTTCTTATGAGTACAGAGAGAGAAAGGAAGAGGAAAAACAAACAAACAAACACATTTTTCTTCACTCTGTTTGTTGGCCAGGTCATAAAATGGGGCAAAATTCATTTAATAAATGTCTCACTTAACAACAGAAATTTTGGGCTCAATTGTGGTCTTTTAAGTCGAGGACTACCTGTACCTAAGAACACCTGACCCATGGGAATGGCTGCAAGTGCCCATTTTTTTCTCCATCTCCGAATTCAGAAGAATTTACTTCTCAATATAAACATGAGCATAGGTCGAACAATTATAACAATAAAAATGTGTTCTAAAATGGGGCTTGGAATTCTGTTTTGTATACTTATTAGGGGAGAGGGAAGGAGGAGATGTGCAAAGGAGAATATAAAAATGCAAGACCTATTAATTTGTGGGGTTTTATATATATATATATACATATATATATACACAGTATATATATATATACACACAGTATATATATATACACACACAGTATATATATACACACACACAGTATATATATATACACACAGTATATATATATATACACAGTATATATATATATACACACAGTATATATATATATATACACACAGTATATATATATATATACACACAGTATATATATATATACACACAGTATATATATATATATACACACAGTATATATATATATATACACACAGTATATATATATATACACACACAGTATATATATACACACACACAATTCCATGTTATTTCAGGAAAATTGTCAGGCAGGATGATTGTAATTTCATGCATTTCTAAAGTTTATAAAATGTTTTACATTCCAGCCATTCTGTCATGGTTTACATGCATGCTGAACCAAAACTCCAGTAACAATTACAGATTCAGAATGGGATTATAATGGCTCAATTGTGGTCGTAAGTTGAGGACTACCTGTAATAACAGTTGTTAGCCAGCAAAGGTACCACCAGACTCATTTTTTTTGCTACGACACACTTTCACTTGGTAGGCAACCCAATGCCAAACCTGACACTGGAGTCTCCCTTAGCATTCAAGAAATCCCCATCATTTGGCAGTCGATGTTTAAGGGAACCATGCCTCCAATTTGTATAATGAGAATAATTGGATGACTCAGTCTGAATGTGGTGGTTTGAACTACTTCAAAAGAAACCAAAAAGATTGATTTCTGAGTCAAAAGGTAAAAAAAAAAAAGCCACACTGAACATTTCCGAAACAGTTCTTTGCTGTTGTGAAAAATATTTGAGGGAACAGAAGCTGAAATCAAGAAAATGGTTGTTCTAATTTTCCTTTGTTATTTGAGTAAAGATCTTTGTATATGCACCAGCGACTATTTTTTCTACCGGTGAAAAAAGATGTGTGGGCTGATAAGTGTATAAGCCCACCCGCATCTTTTAAATACATAAAGGCTAATGCTTGTTAGTAAATTAGTTCTCTGATTAACTCTCCTAAATTAGAAAACAGATCAACCTAACCTTGACAACACATCTTTTTAAATGCAAGTTTGAGGTTTGCATTGTTCATTTTCCATGCTCTTATATTTTTACAATATATGGTGAATTAGAGGAAAAAGTCCTCTCTCTACATTTTAATTTCCAAATATTTCAAAGCAGCATGAGATAGGCTGTTCCTGATATAGAGACTTGGAGTGGGGGGGGGGTTGTACTGTGCTATCTTTTAAGCACTATTCATCCATTTCCAACTCACCAGGAAAGATTTAAATTGCATAAGAAGAGAAAATCCACAAAAGGGCAGGACAATTAACCAGGGGAACAACCTGCCTCCAGAAGCGGTGAATGCTCCCAACGCTGGACGTTTTTAAGAAGAGACTGGACAGCCATTTGTCCGAAATGGTATAGGGTTTCCTGCCTGAGCAGGGGGTTGGACTAGATGACCTCCAAGGTCCCTTCCAACTTTATTATTATTATTAAAGTAGAGCTACATGTTTTTGTCCTATTTTGTCCAATTTTTGTACGGTAAACTCTTGATTTAGCGAACTTCCATGCAGTAGATGTTGGAGGCAACAGGAATAAATAAAAAAAATCCCTTTGGCATTTTACATACCCCATTCACATTTAGGTCTAATGCAGTGTTTTTCAAACTCTGGCCACTTTAAGATGTACGGACTTCAACTCCCAGAATTCACCTGCAAGCCATGCTGGATGGGGAATTCTGGGAGTTGAAGTCCACACATCTTAAAACGGTCATGTTTGGGAAAAAAACACTGGTCTAATGGAATCCTCCTGCTGCTGTTCCATCAAATCGATCCTTTACTTGTCATTTGCAAGTCGATTTCTTTGAATGACCCCGTAAAAACCCAAATTCATTCCGCATCTGAATTCAGATTCCCTTTTCAAGCTTTAGTATCTAGCTAGGAAGTGACCCTCAAAGATCTCCATTTGGGCTGAAAAACACCCATTTAACTTCCAGCAGGCCGAAGAGCTGAGGCTAGTGACTTGTTGCTGGGAGCATGAAAATCATCTTGAGGGATAGAATCAAGATCACGTGAAGTATTAATACCACTTTACAATGCCTTGGTAAGGCCACACTTGGAATACTGCATCCAGTTTTGGTCACCACGATGTAAAAAGGATGTTGGGACTCTAGAAAGAGTGCAGAGAAGGGCAACAAAGATGATTAGGGGACTGGAGGCTAAAGCATATAAGGAACGGTTGCTGGAATTGGGTATGTCTAGTTTAAGGAAGAGAAGGATGAGGGGGGACATGATAGCAGTCTTCCAATATCTCAGGGGCTGCCACAAAGAAGAGGGAGTCAAGCTATTCTCCAAGGCGCCTGAGGGCAGGACAAGAAGCAACGGATGGAAACTAGTCAAGGAGAGAAGCAACTGGAATGAGGAGAAACTTCCTGACAGTTAGTAGAAACAATTAACAGTGGTGAACAACCTGCCTCCAGAAGCGGGAATGCCCAACACGGAAGTTTTAAGAGAGGACTGGACAGCCATTTGTCCGAAATGGTATAGGGTTTCCTGCCTGAGCAGGGGGTTGGACTCGATGATCTCCAAGGTCCCTTCCAACTTTATTATTATTATTATTATTATTATTATTATTATTATCCAGAAAAAAACTTGCCAACGCCTTTGGGTTATTTCTGGTGGCTCCAGGAGACTTCTCCTTCCCAAACAAGGCAGAATTTTGACCTCCTGCACTGTCACCCAGCAGGAAGAGAAGACAGGCAGCGTCCCCATTGTTTCCTCGGTTTTAAAACTTCATTCATTCCTTGTGTAGGCCGTCAACCAAGGGCCAGAGGCCTGGCAGACAAAGGAAACATTCATTCCTCACACACCCCCACACCCTCACCCCGGATCTACCAGCAATTCTAGCCCAGAACAGCAAGGCTCTCCCTCCCACCCCAGAACCAAACCAGGGAACATGACAATGGCGCCATTCAGAAATCTGCAAGTGAGCCAGGTACAAAAGCCTGTGGGGGAGTTTTAAACCTCCGCCTCCCTTCACGTTCCCCTCCTCCTCTTTCCCCGGTCCTGTCCTGCTTTGGAGGCCAGGGGAAGAGAGAGGCAGGCTACTGCGTTCCCACACCATCTTTTGTCCACCCACCCGCCCCTTTTTAACTAAGCGCCAACAAGGGGGAAAGAGATCCTTGATGCAACAGAAGGACGTTGGTTTGGTTTGGTTTGGTAGTCTGGGACGGTTTTGGGGGGGGTGTTTCTGCCCTATTTCTCGATTTGAATTTTGCTTGGCAGAATTGAGGTGGCGGCTTTGCAGGCAGGTGTAGGACAGGCAGAAAACCTCACTCAACCCATCTCCTTGTGGCATTCTGGCTTAATGGTGTGTTTTGTGTGATGTTCTGCACCTCAAACCCATTTTTAGGCTTAGCCCCGGTTGGGGGGGGGGGAAGGAGGAATGCATGGATCAGTCTATAGGTAGTTCGTTTAGTGGCCGGTCACAACAGCACTGGAAAAAGCGACTTATTACAATTTTTCACATGACCGTTGCACCATCCCCATGGTCACGTGATCCAAATTCAGACGCTTGGCAAATGACTCGTATTTATGACAGTTGCAGTGTCCCAGGGTCATGTGATCCTTCTGCGACCTGAGAAGCTAAGTCAACGGGGAAGCCAGAGTCACTTAACAACCGTTTTACTAACAGCTGCAGTGAGTCACTTACCAACTTTGACAAGAAAGTTGTGGTAAAATGGGGCAGAATTCACTTAACGGTCTCCCTTAGCAACATCAATGTTGAGGTCAGTTGTGGTCGTAAGTCGAGGGTCGCCTGTAAAGGAACCCCAAGGCTCTTTCCTCTCATTCCCTTTAAAAATCCCCTGCCCTCTGCCAAGGCCAGGGCTTGGTGAGAAAAAGAGGTCCTCTGTGCCAGGAAACGAAGGCTTTTCTCTTTTATGATTTGCTGCTGGACTCGAATTCCTCACCTTGCTCCTTACAGGACTCCTATTCTGAAATGGCTGCATTTGCTCATGAGGGGAAGTGTCCAAGCTGAACCTGAAGCCGAATATTCTCAGGGACGTTCCGCAGCATTTTCGTGGCAGCAAAAGGGGAGCGGTTGGCCACGGCCTTCTTCAGAGGTTTTTTTCTTCTTCTCCATTTCCTAATCTCTTGAGATTTCCTGATGGTCTTCCATCCGAGGACTAAGTAAATTCTCTATCATCAATCTATGTCCATCTCTATCATCTATCTCTATCATCCATCTCTATCATCTACCTCTATTGTCTATATCAGGGGCCTTCAAACTTGGCCCTTTTATGACTTGTGGACTTCAACTCCCAGAATTCCTCAGCCAGGCACGCTGGCTGAGGAATTCTGGGAGTTGAAGTCCACAAGTCGTAAAAGGACCAAGTTTGAAGACCTCTGGTCTATATCAATCTATCTGTATCAATTTGTCATCTATCCTCTCTCTTCCCATCTTTATTATTGTTTATAAATAACTTAAGGCAGTGAACATACCTAATACTCTTTCCTCCTCCTATTTTCCCCACAACAACCCTGTGAGGGGAACTGAGCTGGACTGAGAAATACCACACAGCTTGGATTTTTTTAAAAAAAAATTTTTTGCAACCAATTGAGCGTTTGTGAAGTCTCTTTCAAGTCACGCTCGACTCCAGGTGCCTTCGTGGGCAAGAGTAGAGAAATCCTTTCCCAGTGACTCTCTCTAAACTTGCCAAACTGCCCACATTCCTGGTTTACCAGTTCTCCATTAAAGTATTAGCCAAGTCAGGCCCTGATTAGGTTTTTAAGGTAAGCCAAGGTTGGTTAGAAGTTGCCACCTAATTGGGCCATGATTTTTATGTAATCATTTTATTGAGTAAACCCCAATTGGCTGAAATCACAAATTAAGCTGTAAAACCAGGGCTTACAAGCCAAACGGGCAGAATGCACTTACTCCATTAATCCAAATTAACCATATTGTGGACTAGCAGAATGTGGGAAGTGGATAGCTAGGTTTGCACAAATATACCAAGTTGTAAAGCAGCCAGCCAGAGTTTAGTGCAGAGTGTCATGTGAATCAAACCTGTGTGAGCTGTTTATGTCACACAGCCCCCCTCTCCCCGAAGTAGTCCTGGTGAGAGGAAGCTTCTACGCTTTAATAAAAGACATAAATCACAGTATTTGTATAGAAGGTGTTGCTTATTCAACAGAGTCTTATCTATTAATAGAAATTTAGATCGTGTTGTGAATCCAGGTGCTGCAGGATGTTAAGATAGTTCAAAACTTTCTCTCATCATGGTTCAGCTAACCAGGATTATCATGGAAGCCCAGCCACCCTTAAATTTTAACGCTATACACGCCGTTACCTAACCTACAAGAGGAAATTGAACACAAACATCCCCAAGCTTTGCAGACAATTTGGACTACAACTTCCATCATCTTGGAACATGAGAGCAAGTTTCATCTAACGGATAAGGCCCCACCACGCTAGAAACCAGGAGACCGTCAGTTCTAGTCCCACTTTAGACACGAAATCTGGCTGAGTGCTTCCGAGCCAGTCAACGGGAGACTGAGTTCTAGTCCTACCATAAGCATGAAAACTGGCTGGATGACTTTGGGCCAGTCAACTCTCAGCCCAGCCCACCTCACAGGGTGGTTGTGGGGCAAACGAGGAGGACTTTATTATTTTTAATGCGATATAAATAAATCTTTTAAGATGTCTGCAAAGTCACACTTTTTCCACCATAAAGGAGCCTACTACTGGCTAACTCTGTGCTTCAATTACAAATGAAAGAAAAAGAACTTAAAAATACCCCGGGAGAATCGAGCATGTCCTGAAAAGGCCCCACGCTTAACTCGCAGCTTTGTGTGTGAAAAGCATGCAAGAAACCACCGCAGGACCCACCTGGAAGAGGAACAGGCCCACTGGATCAATAATTTGATACAAAAATAGCTCATACTTTCAACTTGGAAACGGTCTCACAAGCAAACCTAATGGGGGATTTATTGGGAATGTTGAAAGGTTTGGCATTTCCAAGTCTCTATTCCCCCCCGGTGTCTGCTTCAAACAGGAGCCCCAAGGACACTGGAGAAACAGCATCGGAAAACCTGGACTGTTTTGCTGCCTGCGGCCAACTCAGGGAAGTGTCCAGTTTCTACTAGGGCGGAGAGGGTGATTCCTGCGAGACATTTGGGCAGAATCCAACTTCTCAGGATGCTGTAGAGTTGATTGCATCATCATGCGCAGGGAGTGTATTGTAAGGCCAGGCGGTCAAAGTCATTCTCCTTTATAACCCAAAACACAAAAGAAAGAAAGAAAAGAAGTTTACATTCTAAGGAGAGAATCAAATCCACGGCGCAACAGCTAAACAGGCCAATACAGGTAGTCCTCGACTTACAACAGTTCATTTAGCGACCGTCCAAAGTTACAACGGCACTGAAAAAAGTGACTTATGACCGTTTTTCACACTTATGACTGTTTCAGCATCCTCACGGTCATGCGATTTACATTTGGAGGCTTGGCAAGTGGTTCACATTTATGACGGTTGCAGCGTCCTGGGGGGGGTCACATGATCACCTTTTGCGACTTTCTAGCCAATGGGGGAAGCCAGATTCACTTAACAACCGGGTCGCTAACTTAACAACTGCAGTGATTCCCTTAACAAATGTGGCGAGAAAAGTCGTAAAACGGGACAAAACTCACTTGACATATTTCTCATTGAGCAATATAAATTCTGGGCTCAATTGTGGTCGTAAGTCGAGGACCACCTCTAAACTCTGGAACTGCACCAACAGAAGTTGTGTGTCCTTGTCAAAGGGCACTAACAGTCCCACTTATCAGCAATGGCTATTTCACAGTTGGGAGGGCTGTGTCCAATCCTGGCCATGACGCCTTAAAAGGAACATAGAAAAGTTGGAGCTTTGGGAGAAGAAAAACTTAAGGGAGCCAGTTGTGTTTAGTTTGCTAAACGGAAGAGGTATGGTAGTAATCTTTAAATGCAGGTAATCCTCAATTTACAACCACAATCTCCATTGCTAAGCAGTGTGGTTGTTTAAAGTCAATCACACCCCATTTTACAACTTTTTTTTTTTTTTGCCATGATTGTTAAGCAGTCATCTCCACTGGCCAGTTTCCGACAAACAAAGTCAATGGGGGAAACTGGATTCACTTCGCGATCGCATGATTCGTTTAACAACTGCAGGGATTCACTTAACAGCCATGGCACAAAGGCTGCAAGATCAGCTGCAACTCATTTAACAACTCATTTAACAACTAAGCTTGCTTAGCAATGGGAATTCTGGTCCCAACTGGGGTTATGAGAACTACCTCTATTGCTTCTCTGCTGCCTTGAGCAATCCCCAGCCCTGGAGTCCTGCAGGAATGCCTTCGAGGGAAACTGAACTGTTATTTCATTTATTCCCAAGTTTACTTATACTTGAGTCTGATGAGGGAAACACTTATTTTATGGCACTATATGGAGGGTGTCACAACAACTTGCAATGCTTGGAAAACAACAAAAATGCCTTTTTAAAAAAACCTTCCTTCCTTCCTTCCTTTCCCCTCTATTTATTTCCTTTCCTTTTTCCTTTCTTTCCTCCTCTATTTATTCCCTTTTCTTTCCTTCCCTTTCCGTTTCTTCCCTTCCCTTCCCCTCTCTCAGAAGCCAAAGCCAAAGAGAAGAGATGCTTTACCTTAGCTTGATACTCCTTTATGAACGGATGGCTTTTATGGGCATCCTTGAGCTGCGACAGGTAGCGGTTGGTCACCTAAAAGAAGGAAGACGGGACAGAATCCAAGCGATGAACAACAAAAACAAGGAAAACGGAAAATCTCCTGCGGCAGGAGAAGAGCAAATCCCGCTCCCAAAGGAAAAGGCCGCTGGAGTGGGAAAAGCGGGAGGCTGATTTGAGAACTGGGCGACCTCTGACCTTTCCCACGCAGGGAGGGACTCCCAACAGACGTGGCCACCAGAGGAAGGAGGTCAGGAGAGCTGCCCAGAAATACACAATGGATTGGGATGGAGAGGGCTAGGAGGGGAGAACAGCTCCCCGGCTGAGGAAGCTGGAACGACCCATTGATGGAACAGCAAAGAAAAACTTCCCCAGCCATTTCCTTTGCAACATCTGGCTGCATGCGTGCCTTGCGGCCAGGGGGCAGAGGGGTCAAGGGAGGAAGAGATGGCCAGGGCTCCAGCAAGGGGGAGAATAGGCCAGTTCCCACTTTCCCCCCCCCTTGCCAAAAATGGCAGTGGGAAAGGAGCCAAGCTCATCAAGGACAGGGCTGCAATTCATTATCCCTAATGAGTTACTCTTCCCTCTAAGAATTCTAGACTTGAAAGGCCTTAACTTCATCGCTGAGTGCAAGAATCCACTAAAGCAGGGGTAGGCAACCTTGGCTCTTTTATGACTCGTGGACTTCAACTCCCAGAATTCCTCAGCCAGCCATGCTGAGGAGAAAGGGAGAGGTTTCCATGCTGAGCCATGCTGGCTCAGGAATTCTGGGAGTTGAAGTCCACGAGTCATAAAAGAGCCAAGGTTGCCTACTCCTGCGACTAAAGCAACCTGGATAAGTGGCTCTTCAGACAGAGCAATGTTTTTTTAACCTTGGCAACTTTAAGAAGAGTGGACTTCAACTCCCAGAATCCTCCAGCCAGAATCCCCCCTCCCCCCCAAGATTCTGGAAGTTGAGGTCCTCTCTTCTTAAAGTGGCCACGGTTGAAAACAAACACTGACTTAAAAAGTCATCCAGCCAAGTGACTCCAGAATAAAAATCTTGCCAGAAGGAAGCATGATAGGATTGGAAAGATACTGGGATGCAGAGAGAGAAAAATCAGTTTGATCTGTGTGCCCAATCAGGGGCTTTGAGTATGTGGGTTAAGAAGAATGTAAGGCCTCCTTTGAATAATTTTATTTTTTGGCTCTATCTGGGGACTGTGGTGTTCTGATCACAGGAACGGCCAGATCCCTAAAATTCTTGGCCCAATTTGCAGATCTGGGAGGACGTTTTAAGAGGGAAAATGGTATTTAACCTCTGTTGAGGTTTAAATACTTGTCCTGTCCCTTAGCTTTTCCACTCATGGAAAAATAATCAGGTTTTATTGGATTTTGAAGGAGAGCAATTTTGCCCTGCTCTTCAGACCCTGAAAAAGGTGAAAAACATGTTGGATTCACCCATTTGGGGTAGGAGAGAATTTGGGGGCACAGCCCTGGCTTATAAGTTATCCTGAAGAGGCAGAAATAAATCACTGATTGAAGGAGAGATTTAGAATCCTGGCTTACAGTACATCAGAACATTCCTCTCCTCTTATCTAAGTAGTGATTAAGGCCACATGTAACATTTGGGGGAAGAAGATAGATCGATCCGACATGAACAACGATTCAAAACTAACAAGTCACAATGCACAATGCTTTCTGGCAACACCTGGCCAGAATTTCTCATCGGGG